>OX336388.2:978612813-979904353 GCA_946902985.2 Meconema thalassinum | reverse complement strand
CTTAACATCAAACAGTTGCTCCAGGCAATTGACAATTTTTAAGGTTTTTTAAACCGTGTATTAAAATCTTGGTAAGATTTCATAAATAGGCAAAATGGAATAATTAAAGTTTTGACATTTACAGGAGTACAAGCAGTGTACTTATATGAAAACTCTGAAAGAACATTCTAACGAGAATAACAACTTCGAAGATAACAAAATGGAAAACATAAGGAATAAAAAGGAAGTTCCTACAACTTCTTATATTTAAACAGAATTACTTTGTGAGATTTATACAAAGAGAGCAGGTCACTTACTGTGAACCTGAAAAGTTAATCAGAAGGAAGGTTCTAGACCTTTTATACTTTGAATAAGACTCGCCAGTCAAATGAGGCAGTTTTCATTTAGCGAGACCAAAAAATAACTCACTCAGGAGTTGAGAGAATTGTTTTCCCTGCTTTTGAAGGGAGGAACAATGTAAATTTAAAACTTGTATCACACAAGAAATTATGCAGAATTTAATTAATGTTAAACTAGCAGAGTTGGAAGGGCACTTCGTAAGTAACACCTTATAGAAAGTTACATTTTTATAAATAATGGTTGTTAGTAGAAGGTTAAGGAAAGATCATTGGGATATAGGAACAATGTTCATGGCCGTATTTAATATAACCGGACGATCGCGACGCGGTAGAAAAGTGGAGCAAGCACTGATTAACACTATAGTCTGTAAAGATGGATGCAAAGTTCACTAGAGAAACACTGAAGTTTATGAGAAAAAAAGTTATTGCAATTATGGAGATAACTGATTGCACTATGTAGGTGAAAGTCTATTTCTTGGAAAAGTTGTAATTTACAATTAAATGCGCCATAGAATTTTCCAGAGGTTCCAGCGGAGGACGAAAATTCACTATTGTAGTAATTTAGTTTTAAACAGGGTTCTCCCAAGTACGTGAGAAATACATGATGGCAGGACTCGCAGATAGAGAACAAGTTCTAGAAGGTTCCAGAACGACTTTAGCAGAAAATGGGGTTTGAAAAAATCCAACGGAGGAAATAGTTTCAAAATTATAGGCAGCGGGTATTAGATAATATCCCACGTAGCGAGAGGATTTCTCGTTTAAATCGCTTAAGAAAAGCTCTTTTATAGTAAGGTTGGCTTATCCAAGTAAAAGCTCAACATGGCAAAACCCAAGAAGAATGATTATTGCCCCAAGTAAACAATTTCACACTGCCCACAATTAAAAGCACTTGAAAGTTAAAACCATGAAGATGAGGTTAAAACTTTTTAAAAATGGTACTTATCTCGATTTCATGTTGAAGTCGGAGTTCCTTATGAAGACTATCTAGCCAACATGGCGTAGAAGAGGGTGTGCCTCTTGGTTTGAGGAGGCTAAGCTCGAGCGGAGCTTTGACTGAACGAGTCAACTGCAGACGTAGAAGTGAGTGAGGCTCAGCGGAGCACGGAGGGTCCAAGAAACAAAAGGAGAACATATAAACATAGCCAACATTACAGCAAAAAATTGTTCTTCTCTTGCTGAGCTGGTCTTCAAGGAGTTGATAGATGATACTAGCGCAGCATGGTGAGCAAAGAAGTAGACGTAGTCCTCTTGCTCAAGGAGAAAATAGCTGACGATGGTAACGAGATCTGGTAGCCAAATGGATAAGTAAGTCCTCTTGCACGATGAGGAATTGAGTAGCTTCAGAGGTTCGCTACTAGATAGCGCTAGGTGGATCACAGAAGTTATATATCTGAAACATACTTATGAAGACATAAGAGACATGCTCAACAGGGAGAAAACAGATGATCACTGTTGGTGTTTGGCAAGGAGGAAGGAAAAAATGAACATGCAAAGAGCAATAGACATTATATCTCTCGCACCGTGTATTCAAAGAATACACCATACTGGGGGGACAAACACCAACAGCGAGCAAGAAAGCAGTTACACATTTATTGGAAGCGGAGCGATCAAAGACAGTGGTCTTGTGATCGGTCCATTTGTAGTCAAGATTCTGGCCACCCTGACTCTCCCATCTCTTCCAGGGTAACATTGGGTCACCCTACCAGAAATCCATACTAGGGGGGGTGAAATATCTCTAACCAAGACCAAGTCCCCTACTTTAATGTCGGGACTGGAAAGAAACCACTTCTGCCTCCGTTGCAAGGAAGTTAAATATTCCAAGTTCCACCTTTTCCAAAAAGAATTACGGAGGGCTTCAAGTTTACGCCAAACAATAGGTAAATTAAAATCCCTGTAAGAATTAGGAAGAGGAGGAGGGGCAGAAAGAGAAGTGCCGATAAGGAAGTGACCAGGGGTGATTGGAAGTAGGTCATCAGGGTCATTGGAAAGCGGAGTTAAAGGGCGAGAGTTAACAACACCTTCAATCAGAACAGACAGAGAATTGAATTCTTCGTAAGTCAGAATTCGATTACCTAAGACTTTTCTTAAATGACGTTTAGTGAGCTTTACGCAAGATTCCCACCTACCACCATGATGCGGAGCGTAAGGAGGTATGAAGCGCCATTTGAAACCTTTCGAATAAGAAAAATTAGAGATTTGTTCCATGGCAGGAGAGGAAGTGAGAGCTTTCTTCCACAGGGAAGCTGCGCCCTGAAAGGTGGAAGCGTTATCAGAGAACATCTCAGAAGGAACACCACGCCTAGCGGTGAAACGAGAGACAGCTGATAAAAAATAAGAAGTAGAAGCATTCGTTACTAGTTCCAAGTGGATTGCGCCAGTAACCATGCAAACAAAGAGAGAAACATAAAGCTTACCAAACAATTTGCGTTTAGCTTCAGGAGAGTTTTGTTGATATTGGAACGGACCCATATAGTCCACGCCAGTTAAAGCAAATGGGCGTATAGGAGAAGAACGAAAAGAGGGCAGATCGCTCATTAATTGAGTGTTGATTTTAGGTTTCGCTTTGAAACAAGGAATGCACTTATGAATTACAGAAGAAACTTCATGAATTCCATTTATAATCCAGTACTTTTCTCTTAAGAGACAGAGCAGAGTACGTGTACCAACATGAAGATTACGATAATGAAAGTCACGTATAATTAAAGAAGTAACGTGATGTTTGGAAGGCAAAATAACGGGATGCTTTTTGTCCTCAGAGAGTAAAGATTGCGAGAGCCTTCCACCTACCCTAAGTAATCCATGGTCATCAAGGAACGGGGCTAAAGCACGAAGACGGCTGGATTTGGGAAGATCTCTTTTAGAAGAAAGCAATGACAACTCAGAAGAAAAGGCTTCTTGCTGTGTCAGTTGTAAAATCTTAATGGTAGCAAGATTCAATTCATGATTGGTAAGGTGTGGTTTAGGGAGAAGAGGCTGGTCAACCACAAGATATTTCCATCTAAGGAGATAGGCGATAATTCGTAGTAATTTATGAAAGGAAGAATAGCGTGACAACAAAGGATGAGATGCGTTGGAAACAAGACACGAAGCAGTGGGTAGAGATACTTTAGCGTCAGGCAAATTGGAGTTTGTAGCTGGGGGTTTAGAAGGCCATGAGGAAGATTCGTCGATTAGCCACGAGGGCCCATGCCAGTACAATTGGGAAGCTGCCAATTGAGAGGGTAAACAACCACGAGAGATGATATCAGCTGGATTATCCGCACTAGGAACATGCCTCCATTGACATCCAGAAGAAAGAGTTTGAATTTTGGAAACCCTGTTTGCGACAAAAGTTTGCCAGTGAGAGGGGTTTTTGGCAATCCAAGAAAGGGCGATCATAGAATCGCTCCAGAGATAGATTTGCGAGAATTCGACCTTTAATACTTCCCGTAATTTCTTGACAAGTTCTGCAGCCATTAATGCAGCGCACAGTTCGAGCCTAGGTAAAGTGATAGTTTTAAGAGGAGCGACCTTCGATTTGGCACAAACAAGGTTAGAAACTGGAGATCCATAAAGTGAATCGTGATAAACTAAATATGCACAGCAACCATAAGCTTTTTCGGAACTGTCCGCGAACACATGAAGGAAAAAAGATGCATTAGAATGAGAGCTGATTAAATTCCTGGGAATTTCAATGAGGGAAAGATCCAGCAAATTGCTGCGAAACGAGAGCCAACGATTCAGAAAAGAAAGAGGGACAGCGTCATCCCATTCACATTTAAGTGACCACAGCTCTTGCATGAAGAGTTTGGCTATAACAATAACTGGGGCAAGAAATTGAAGCGGATCAAAAATTTTTGCAATTTCAGAGAGGATTTGTCTTTTTGTATTAGGAAGCTCTTCTGCGAGCGAAACTTTATAGATAAGAGTGTCAGTGCTAGTGCACCAATGAACTCCTAGAGTTTTTACAGATTCAGAGTTTCCACAAATTTCGACAGAAGAGGGATCTACGTCTTCGATGGGAAATTGGGCGAGAAACTCAGGGGAGTTGGAGTTCCACTTATGAAGTGGGAAACCTCCATTCCTTAGTAATGCTTGAAGTTCTAAAGATACAAAAGAAGCTTCCTCCAAAGAGGGGAAGGATTGCAAATAATCGTCAACATAGAAGGGCGTAGTTAGTGCCTCAGAGGCTTTGGGGTTAAATAAATGACCATCTTGTGAGGCAAGCAAGTGTAGGGATCGGATAGCAAGGAAAGCAGAGGGTTTTAAGCCATAAGTAACCGTTTTCAAGCGAAATACCTTAATGGGCTTACTGGATTCATCACGCCACAAGATTCTTTGAAGATCTCGCTGTTCTGGTTGAATTAACACTTGACGGTACATCTGTTTTATATCGGCTATGACAGCTATGGGAAATAATCGAAAATTTAAAAGTATAGCAGATAAATCTGATTGAATAGCAGGACCAGAATAAAAAGTGTCGTTAAGGCTGTTGCCATTGACGTCGGGTGATGAACCATTGAAAACAACTCGGATTTTATCTTTTACAAAAGGGTTTTTCCACACAGGATGATGATTTAAATAAACCGTTTCGATTGGGGGGTGCAATTCATCATCAGATTTGTTAACAACCTCCATATGATCTAAGCTTTCATACTCATCCATGAACTCAGTGTACTGCTTTTTGACGAGGGGTTCCTTTTTGAATTTGCTCTCGATAGCAAAGAGAGCTTTTCGAGCTTTGGGCTGAGAGTTGATAAGTTTGGGGGGATTGTGTAGTCTTGGCATTTGAACAACGAACCGGCCATCAGAAGAACGAGTGGTCGTGTTTAAAAAAAGTTGCTCACAGAATTCATTTTCTGAAGAAGTTACATTAGGAGAATCAACATTTTCAAGCCTCCAAAACTGTTCCAGGTCAGTATTGGAGAAGTAACATTGCGATGCAGGTTGGGGTGAATAATGGGGAAGTTGCCCTGTGACAATCCATCCAAAATTGGTGTCTCTAGCGACCACGTTTGAGGATAGCTTGCGAACCTGTTTCCGAAGGCAGTTCCAAAAGACATTGGCACTAAAAAGTATGTCAATGGGATTTTGTATGTTAAACGAAGGATCGGCTAACCTTAAATGCGAGGGAATGTTTAACCCCGAAATATCAACCGAATGACTAGGAGTGTCTTCTCCAATGCTGTTGAGAATTAGACAATTAAGTTTAAGAAAGTTGTTTCTATGACAAGTATCTCTTATGGTTAGTTTTGAAAATTGTAAAGCTTGCGATTTTGAGCTGTTGATGCCTGACACATTGATAGAAGTGGGGTTTACGGGTAGGCCTAGTTTTCTAATCAAGGAATTAGATACAAAATCATGAGTTGCCGCTGAGTCTAGAAGACCACGTGCACGGACCCAGTTGCCAAAGTTATCCTGAACGTCAATTTGAACAGTAGATAACAATACTTGAGCACTGCGAATTGACTTAGCATTTTGAATGTATGATGAAGCATTAGAACTGTTAACACTATCATTTTTAGGAGAAGTGGATGCTGTTGATGACCTTGCCTGATCATGACGATGTAGCAGAGTATGATGAGCCTTTTCACAATGGTAGCAAAGTCTTGTGGACTTACAGTTAGAAGCAGAATGCGTAGGCGCTAGGCAGTTGAAACAATGTTTGTTTTGAGCGACTAATTTTCGTCTGTCATCGACTGACATTTCTTTAAAGGATTTGCAGAGGTATAGGGCATGGGGATCTTTACAAAGTATGCACTTTACAGGTTCGTTTAAACTTTTGCGAGGTTCACCTTGCGTGTTTAAAACAATAGAGCTAGCAACACGACGTTCACTAGACCTAGTTGGGTAACCAGTAATGTTTGGTTTGAATTTGGATGAGCTGGACCCAGGTTTTTGGGCATTGGACGCTGAGCGTTCGCTTTTGGGTTTGATGGACATTAATTCGAATTTGGAACTGGGAGATGAAGGTTCGCTCTGATTGGCTAGCGCGGTTAAAAGTTGGCATCTAGCGTTTATAAAAGTGACTAAATGCTCGTAAGAGTAGTCGTCTTCCTTAGAAAGTTCAATTTCCCAAGCTTTGAGGGTAGCAGCATCAACTTTAGAAACTACTAAATGTATTAGGAAAATGTCCCAATGTTCAGTAGGCTGCTCTAATTGGGACAAAGCTTTGACGTGGAGTTGGGTAGTGTCAATTAAAGTACGCAAACTAGTGACGTCATTGTGCTGTGACGCAGGTAGGTTAAATAGAGCCTTAATATGGCGTTGAATACGTAAACGTGAATTTCCATATCTTTCTTTTAATAAGTCAAAGGCAATG
This sequence comes from Meconema thalassinum, assembly GCA_946902985.2. Lineage (NCBI taxonomy): Eukaryota > Metazoa > Arthropoda > Insecta > Orthoptera > Tettigoniidae > Meconema > Meconema thalassinum. The sequence goes on along the minus strand of OX336388.2, from coordinate 979,897,714 downwards.
GGGTAATTTTCGGCACGCAGAGGAGGTGCTTCAACTAACTGCAAAGCTTGACCTCGAAGGATAGATCTCAAGTAATGAAACTTGTAAATGACTTGAATGTCTTCATTGTCATGAACAAGGGAGCAAAATAATTCATAGAAAGAATCCCAAGTGGATTCATCTCCAGAAAAATGGGGTAAATCAATTTTCGGTAAAGTAGGTTTGGGCTTGTGAGTGCCCTCACGGAAGGAAGTTTGGGGTTCGTGAAGGGAACCAAGAACAGAAGCGTCCTTTTTCTGCTCCTCTTCGAGTTGGCGTATTATTTTGAAAGCAGAACCTATGCCTTCGTAATATAAGTTCTCTACTTCGACACGATCTTCTGTTTGATTGAGCATACAAGTTTCAATTTCAGTTTGAATGTTACAGTAGTTTTCATAAGAACGTTCAAAATCCTTTACACGATGTTTCAACAAATCTAATTGCGCATCTGAGGGATCTAATTCTTTTATGTACCTTCTGAATCGGGTAATTTGCCCTTTATAGGATGCTCGTTTAGAAGTAAGTTTTTCATCCTTATCCTTATCAGTGGGAGCCATATTAAAGAAGATAAATGAAAATGTAACTCACGAAACTGTGGAACCTTGGAAATGCTGTCAAGCTGGCAGCAGCGAATGAGTAGAAAGAATGGGACACACCATAGGAGACAGGAGCGGCCTCTTTCCCGTTCACAGGCTTTGCACGATGTGGTTATAGCTGAAATATTCAACACAGATATTAGAAATGTGCAAAGTATTGTCAAATGACACTATTTTAAAAAGAGAAAAGAAAAAATGGGCTCTCCCGGGTTTCGGCACCAAATTTTGGGTAGATTATAGGTTAGGGAATAACCCACCCACCAAGGGAAGATGATGAAAAGAAGGAAGTAGATTTTGGAATTGGAAAAGAAGGATAGAAGAATAGGAGGAGAGTCCCACAAAAGTAAAAAATTTAGTGTAAAACACACTTAAAGGTAGTTGCCAATGGAAATTAACTCTAGGATACCTAAAGTAGGTACGAGCTTGGTCGAGGCTAACGGGAACCGCAACTAGGACTTGAGCGGTTTGCGAGAGAGAGGCTTTAGTATATTTCCTCCCAAGCACGTATAAAAGTACTATGGGGAAGGGTGATGGTCTGGCAAGACTTAGAGGAACAAATTTACTGTATGTTTTCTCAAGGAGATTAGGTTTTGCAAAGTAATTCGAAGAATGCCGATGATTTAACTCAATCTTGGTATTTTCAATTTCCAAAATTATGGAGTTCCTGTAAGGGCGACCAAGTGTCTCTAAGAAGGAATATGATAAAGGATTATGCCTTATTGGGTAATCTTGGTAAATGAACCAATGGTTGCATTGGGCAATGGCTAAGCTTTTACTCAGCGAGGAGCCGGCTAAAAGTTTAGACAAAAAGAAACACTTATTTTTTAGAAAACTGACCATAAGTTTTCGGAGAGGGTCTCCACAAGCAGGTAGTTGGCTTAGCGAACTTTACTTGCCTTACTGGCCAATTAGAATTAGCTATTATCGCTAAGAAGAACTTTAGTAAGGTGAAAATTAAGAGTTCTTGCTCAAAGGCAACAAATGGTGAAAGCCCTATTAAAGATTTTAATATCATTGAGTGAGGAGAGTCAAGGAAGACAGGATTTTGCCTAAACTTTATATTCGAAAATGAAAAAGCAAAGGGAAACGATTTGTTTATTTTACAATTAGAAAAAAGTTTGAAGAAATTAACAATTATGCAATATAAATTTAATGAACATGGTTCATTTGAACCTTTTAACAAATAGGGTCGCAGACCTCTTAACATCAAACAGTTGCTCCAGGCAATTGACAATTTTTAAGGTTTTTTAAACCGTGTATTAAAATCTTGGTAAGATTTCATAAATAGGCAAAATGGAATAATTAAAGTTTTGACATTTACAGGAGTACAAGCAGTGTACTTATATGAAAACTCTGAAAGAACATTCTAACGAGAATAACAACTTCGAAGATAACAAAATGGAAAACATAAGGAATAAAAAGGAAGTTCCTACAACTTCTTATATTTAAACAGAATTACTTTGTGAGATTTATACAAAGAGAGCAGGTCACTTACTGTGAACCTGAAAAGTTAATCAGAAGGAAGGTTCTAGACCTTTTATACTTTGAATAAGACTCGCCAGTCAAATGAGGCAGTTTTCATTTAGCGAGACCAAAAAATAACTCACTCAGGAGTTGAGAGAATTGTTTTCCCTGCTTTTGAAGGGAGGAACAATGTAAATTTAAAACTTGTATCACACAAGAAATTATGCAGAATTTAATTAATGTTAAACTAGCAGAGTTGGAAGGGCACTTCGTAAGTAACACCTTATAGAAAGTTACATTTTTATAAATAATGGTTGTTAGTAGAAGGTTAAGGAAAGATCATTGGGATATAGGAACAATGTTCATGGCCGTATTTAATATAACCGGACGATCGCGACGCGGTAGAAAAGTGGAGCAAGCACTGATTAACACTATAGTCTGTAAAGATGGATGCAAAGTTCACTAGAGAAACACTGAAATTTATGAGAAAAAAAGTTATTGCAATTATGGAGATAACTGATTGCACTATGTAGGTGAAAGTCTATTTCTTGGAAAAGTTGTAATTTACAATTAAATGCGCCATAGAATTTTCCAGAGGTTCCAGCGGAGGACGAAAATTCACTATTGTAGTAATTTAGTTTTAAACAGGGTTCTCCCAAGTACGTGAGAAATACATGATGGCAGGACTCGCAGATAGAGAACAAGTTCTAGAAGGTTCCAGAACGACTTTAGCAGAAAATGGGGTTTGAAAAAATCCAACGGAGGAAATAGTTTCAAAATTATAGGCAGCGGGTATTAGATAATATCCCACGTAGCGAGAGGATTTCTCGTTTAAATCGCTTAAGAAAAGCTCTTTTATAGTAAGGTTGGCTTATCCAAGTAAAAGCTCAACATGGCAAAACCCAAGAAGAATGATTATTGCCCCAAGTAAACAATTTCACACTGCCCACAATTAAAAGCACTTGAAAGTTAAAACCATGAAGATGAGGTTAAAACTTTTTAAAAATGGTACTTATCTCGATTTCATGTTGAAGTCGGAGTTCCTTATGAAGACTATCTAGCCAACATGGCGTAGAAGAGGGTGTGCCTCTTGGTTTGAGGAGGCTAAGCTCGAGCGGAGCTTTGACTGAACGAGTCAACTGCAGACGTAGAAGTGAGTGAGGCTCAGCGGAGCACGGAGGGTCCAAGAAACAAAAGGAGAACATATAAACATAGCCAACATTACAGCAAAAAATTGTTCTTCTCTTGCTGAGCTGGTCTTCAAGGAGTTGATAGATGATACTAGCGCAGCATGGTGAGCAAAGAAGTAGACGTAGTCCTCTTGCTCAAGGAGAAAATAGCTGACGATGGTAACGAGATCTGGTAGCCAAATGGATAAGTAAGTCCTCTTGCACGATGAGGAATTGAGTAGCTTCAGAGGTTCGCTACTAGATAGCGCTAGGTGGATCACAGAAGTTATATATCTGAAACATACTTATGAAGACATAAGAGACATGCTCAACAGGGAGAAAACAGATGATCACTGTTGGTGTTTGGCAAGGAGGAAGGAAAAAATGAACATGCAAAGAGCAATAGACATTATATCTCTCGTACCGTGTATTCAAAGAATACACCAACGTGAGGGTTGGAACGGGGTGCACTCAGCCTCGTGAGGACAATTGAGTAGCTGTCTGACAGTGAGACAGCGCCCCGATCACGAATACCAAGATTAACGGCCGAGGGGACCCGACGCGCTGATCACGCGTCACCCCAATATCTGCAGGCCAAATGGCTGGGCAGTGGTCGCTTGGTCGGCCTTAGCCCGTCATGGGCTGGATAGTGCCAGGGGGTTGAATTACTGTAGTAGAGCATTTGTAATTGAGGCTAAGATTTGGAAGGAGACGGTCATGACCTTATGTCAGGAACATATCGTCATATGCCTGGAGTAAAAGTTGGAAACCTCTAAAAGTCACTACTAGGATAGCTGAGGTGGAGATTGAACCCATCTCTTCACAGTTTTACATCACGAGGCTTAGTGTATCCCGTTCCACCCCTCAGCCCAGAATTAAAATTACTTGGCAGAGCCGGGAATCAAATACGGGCCTCCGTGATGATAACCTAGAATACTAGCCACTACGCAAAGAGGCGGACTAATTGAGAGCATTCCCTATAGAACGAGTCAGCGCCAGTTGACGAGCATCTACCGTTACACATCAGCGGGTTGGGAAGCCCCGCATGCGGCCATAGCTTGAATACATTCCCAGCTGGCAAGATACCTTAGTTGAGAGAGTTAAGACTTGTGAATTACTGTATCCCATTAACATAGATATAGAACAAACCATCGAATTTTCCTAGTGGATACTTTATTCTCAAGAAGAAGTCTTACAGTAAATGTGTTCGTAAGTTTCTGCGACGTGCAATCTTTACTTAAGGGGGAATCTCAAACAAAAGGTATACAGATACAATCTGCGTACTCAGGAGGCTTTCGAGAACGAAATAATTCAATACGAAGTATCAGGGAGGATGAATTACTGCGAGTGCACCAAAACTTCCTACGTTTAGAAAATAAAGGACAGCATTTCCAGCAACTACTCTGAAATTCATGTAAGTAGATGATTATTAAATACGTTAAAAGTGTAAATGTGTTGAACATGTTGGGCGCTACGCTGCTGCTAGCTACAGTGCCTCGCTCGACTGACGGCTAGCCAAAGTGCCCCGGTCAACACACGGCACCTGCGAGGCTCCGTTCTGTACAGAAGGCTCTCACTGTAAAATAAGTAACTTGCCATTTAACCCTTTATAGGCCAAATAATTTTCCCATTTTTATGTGTTTTTACAGTTTAATTTTCAACACATGCCCAACAGGTGGATATAGCTCTCAACGATACCTGCAGAATTATAACAGGTTGCTTGAAATCAACTTCAGTCGAATGACTTTATCTCCTCGCAGGAATAGCACCACCCCCTGTTCGAAGAGAAATAGCTGCGGACAAGGAACGAAAGACAGTGGAGCATGAAAGAACTCATCCTCTATATGAACGCGAACCGCAGCCGCAACGACTGAAGTCGAGGAAGAGTTTCCTTAGAACATCAAAAGAACTTAGAACCACTGCTGAAAAAGCTAGGTTGCAAATGTGGAGGGCTATGACCAACTTTCCCTCTGGTTGGGAAAATGTTTCTGAACCTCTACCTCCTGGCTATGACGAGGAATGGGCGACTTGGAAGTCCCTGAATAGACTGCGCTCTAGAGTAGGCAGATCAAGGGTTAATATGGCAAGATGGGGTTACATTGACCAGGATGATATTCAGTGTGATTGTGGAAAAGACCAGACTGTTCAGCATATGACTGAGTGTCGACTGTGACCAGCATCCTGCACGGAAGACGATCTTCGTCGGGGAGCACAGAAGTGGCCATGTTTTGGGCAAAGATAATATAATAACTGTGTTATATGTTTAAAATGTATGTTTCTGATACGAGAATAATAAAACAGTTTAATTTATTTTAATTATAATAATAATAATTATTATTATTATTATTATTATTATTATTATTATTAATGCTATCTTTTGTTTCTCTATTTCTAATGTTTATTTTAAATTTTAAATGTATGTTCTTATAGATTTAATTTTGATATTATTTAATTAATTAATTAATTAATTTCGATTTTTTTGCAATTATTATCATAATTTTTAATAATTATGTTTATTGTTTTAATTTTTATATCCTTTCATTATTGCCATTTTTTTATGATATTTATTTATATATTTATATTTTATTTTTGCTCTTTAATTGTTGATGTTTTTGGTTTTAATTTTTTCTAAATGTTATCCAGCACGTTACGTCAAGTAGATAAGTATATACTATTTGATGTTTAGAAATACTAGCAATTTGGTATGTTAACTCTCCGAAATTAGACAGATGACCTCAATATTCCTCCCTATGCTGAGCTTCTATGCCGAAGATCGCGGGTTCAAACCCGGCCGAAGTGGTCGGATTTCTTAAGAGCGTTAAAAATCTCTCAGTATGCCTTCCTTCAGTGGGAAAGTAAAGCCGGCGGTCCCATGTCATAGATTTATGGCATGTTAAAGAACCTTCCACTAATTACACCTGTGTGAAGCTGAATTAATTATAGGTTAAACAACGCTCTTAGGTTCCTACGTTCGTCGCCAGGAGCTGACTGCGGTGGCGTCTAGTAGCCAAGTTCCGAACTGGTAGTTGTTGACAGTGGCGTTTGGCGGCAAAAGTAGGAACTACTTGAAATTGAATGTCTGCAGTCCTTACTTGAATTAAAAACAGATACACACACTAATACAGACATCACAATTAACACCGGTTATCAGACAGATTTTACAAACACCCAAAGTACACGGGGCTACATGACCGTGTAGTCCCAGCCCCTCTAAGGAACCAACCATCGAATATTCCTCCCCATAAAAACAACAATCACCATCACCACTAATGACTGTTGTTATTGTTGATTGTCTTAGGGGCTTTGCGGCATCGTGGTCATTGAGCCCCGTGTACTTGGGTGTGTGTAGAATTTGTCTCATAACCTGTGTAACTGTGATGTCTGTACTAATGTGTGTATTTGTAATTGAGGTAGGTTTTGTGTAGGAAATGGCCGTGGCGATAAGTCGAGGCCTGTGTGGATAAACAAAGCATTATCTGCATCCGACCCGCATCCACACGACTTTTGTCCGCATCCGCACGTTTGCTATCCGAAACAACTGATATTACAGTAATAGTTTTAATGTATTAGATAAACCATAAAGTATTAAAGCAACACATACAGACATTTGAGGTGAAATTTGTTCCCCTTACAAGGGAAGTAGGCTATCAGGTAAGACAGGTCAAAACCTATCTTGAAACTTTGTGGACGCAATCGTTGTACTATAAGGTGCGCTCAAAAAGTAACGAGCCGGAGGCTGTAATGCGCGAAGCAGTGACGACATCGGCTAATCGTCGCGTGTGTAACGAGGTGTGGTTCCAACCAAAGCGTGGAAGGTCACAGCCCGTCGCTAGAGGGCACGCGTGCACGTCACGTGACTATAAAAAGCGAGCAGCAGCATGCATCAATCGTCCAACCAACACCAAGACAGTGGGCCATTCGACATGCTTCCCGGTGTGGTTGAATACTGTGGGGCACCCATTGGGCACACACTTTGCGCAAGTGCAGTCGTTCCTTCTTGATGGTGTGCACACTTCCGACGCTCAATCCGACCACGGTGGCTATGGCGTTCACTGTCACTCGGCGGTCCTGGGTAATGAGTGCATCAACCAGCTGTACGTTGTCATCGGTAATGCAGGGGGAGGGGGGGGGGTGCCCCGACCGGGCATTATCGGCTAACGACACCCGTCCTTCCCTGAAGCGCTTGGGCCGCGCCTTGACCCTTGCAAGGGACATGCAGTGTTCGCCGTACACTTGTGACATTCGGCGATGAATGTCCGTTCCCCTTTCTCTTTTCGCTGTCAGAAACCGAACAACACCTCTTTGCTCTTCGTTTGACGCCTCCATGTCACCGTTTGCAATGCGACTGGCAGCGTTGGACGATTGATGCATGCTGCTGCTCACTTTGTATCGTCACGTGACGTGCACGCGAGTCCTCTAGCGACGGGCTCTGACCTTCCACGCTCTGGTCGGAACCACACCTCATTACACACGACACGATTAGCCGATGTCGTCACTGGTTTGTGCATTACAGCCTCCGGCTCGTTACTTTTTGAACGCACCTTATATAAAAGGTGGCTACACACGTAACTGCAAGCTTGACAAGCATGCATGATCAGTCTTGTTGTGCAAGCAGGCTTTAGCGTCTGGAGGATATTATGCGCTAGCATTATAATTGTACAAGCAGCTTGAAGATCGATTGAGTTGAAATCATGCAAGCTTGTACAAGCCGCGTTTGCCCAGGCGAAACGGAGCGTGTGTACCAAGGATGTGCCTGCTTGTGCAAGCAAACGTCAGTAGTGAGTAAGCTCTACAGGTGGTGACATCATTTGAACCATGTCTAGTGATCTGAAGGTCAACCGTCAATAACCATCGTTCGCTACTGAATAATAGCTGACGGTTCTTAACAAATACCATACTTCCTCTATCACTCCACGTGAACTCCAATGTCCCGCCCTGGCGGCCAGATCGGGTGTCAATATCTACGAATCTATCACAACCTTCAAACTGAAATTTTGTATGTTGATAGAGGCAATAAACATCAGTAGGATAGGCGTATATGAAAATAGGCTGTATAGTTCTTCACGGAGCTACTTGTTAAAGGTGTTACGAGTGACAAAAGGTTCAGATAAGTTTCTTCATTCAATTTGATATAATTATGCCAATCACGCTGATATATCTTCAATTCACTCTAACGTGGGATGTAGGTATTTCTCTTCAATAACCACTCATTGCACCACATAACACGCTTCTTCTTTCGCGTTTTCCTCTTGTGGACAAGGCAAAGTCAAAGCGAGTGCATCGTCTTCCAAGCTCGCCAAGGTGCAAGCGCCAACTGGCACCAATTCAAGCATACTTGTACCGTGTGGTGTCGTAGGGAAATTTTGCATTCCTGTACAAAAATATTGATCATGCATGCTTGTCAAACTTGCAGTTACATGTGTAGCCACCTTAAGAGGACATTGTGTGGAAAATCATCTGTCAGATTGAATTTCAAGCCTCCGAAATCGTACCTGACATCCTGGTACGCAGGCGTCACGGCTGGCGGAGCTGTACATCCCTGTGGCACTCGGAGTAGTAGTGAGACGGGGCGTATATGCTAACAAGAGGGTGCGGCTCTTTCCCACCGGCCTTGAGTGCTTGGGCGGTCAGGGCTGTCCATTCCAACATGGACTGTACTCACTACCTCCCATTGATTTATATGAGAGATTCGACACATGATTTTGGAGCCTTGCAGTTCAATCTGGCAGATGATTTTCCGCACATTGTCCTCTTATAGTACAACGATTGCGTCCACAAAGTTTCAAGACAGGTTTCGACCTATCTTACCTGATAGCCTACTTCCCTCGTAAGCTATGTGTGAATCGCAAGACAATGTTGACTGAGTTTTGCCCCCTCTGAGTAACGGCATGTTAAACAGCGGTGGCTAATTACAGCACTTACCTACTGTCGACCAAAATATTATGTGTACTCGAGTTTGAAGGATCTTTGTGAAGTAACCAATAGACCTACATAAAATCCAATAACATCAACATTTTCGTCGTTCTATTTTACGTTAGTTCATGTAGGTTTGGATTTTAAAATTTATATTTTAATATTTTTTTATCGCAGTCGGAACACAAAAAGTGCCCGTTTTTAAGCGTGTTTCAACCATGCGTCACATTTAAGAATTATTATCTCATAAACCCGTTATCAGATCGAATCCGAATGTTAACACAATATACATTGGAATGTTGTATAACTAGTTTATTAATTATAAAATTTTGTGTGTCCAAGAAACAAAGTTGTTATCATTTTTGTAAGGTAACTTTTTCTCGGCTCGGGGTGGTTTAAAAATGTAGTTCTTGGTCGCGTTGTAATCCTTATACATCAAAAAGGTATGCTGTATGATTGTGAAATACGTAAATTAATTCACTTATTTTATATCGGTTTGTATTTGTACGGGGAATTAAGACATGGTTCACCAGTTAGCCGCTCCGGCGAAAGCTGTACAGCGTTGCCAAGATGGGCATGGCGTTCCTCGCTCGGAAGTGATGGGCTCCATATCAGCAACGCTGTACAGCATTTCCCGGAGCGGCTAGCTGGTGAACCATGTCTTAATTCCCCGTTCAAATACAAACCGATTTAACATAAGTGAATTAATTTACGTATTTCACAGTCATACAGCATAACTTTTTGATGTATAAGGATTACAACGCAACCAAGAACTACATTATCCAACGACCCCGAGTCGAGAAAAAGTTTTCTTACAAAAATGCTGACAACTTTCGTTCTTGAAAACACAAAATTTTGAAATTAATAAACCAGTTATACAACATTCCAATGTATATTGTGTTAAAATTTGGATTCGATCTGATGACGGGTTTGTGAGATAATAATTCTTAAATGTGACGCATGGTTGAAACACGCTTAAAAACGGGCACTTTTTGTGTTTCAACTGCGATAAAAAAAAAAGTCCTCTCGGCACGCCGGAAGGCGGAGGTAGATTTCACCGGACAAACTTGGGGATAGGCGAAAACAGGCAGAATATGCAGGTTTTCGTAGAAGGATCAGACCTCATTTATTGCGAGAAGGTATTTTATAATTGGAGCTTAATTAACTTTGCTTTTCGTCATTTTATGCTTATTTTAAACATTTTATTGTCTTACGGGAACGGTAACCTTCTTGTCATTTGGGGTCCATTTTCATACTTGTGGTCACACTTATGCAAGGTTTCGACACTGATGTGTAACTATGTAACGGTCTGTTACTTCTTCACGCAAACTTATCTCTCCCGCAGAGATTTTGGTTGGTTCCTCAGTTTAGGGGCTGCGACAACGCGGTCATGTAACCCTGTGTACTTAGGGATGGCTGTATTAGTCTGTAATTCAGGTAAGGACTGCAGACGGTCAATTTCAAGCCGTAGTTCCTAATGTTGCTACCAGGTACTACCGTAAACGACACCTACATGTGAACTTGGCTACTAGATGCCACCGCAGCCAGCAACTCGCAACGAACGTTGGAATTTCCCCTCCAAAGGAAAGCATACTGAGGGATTTTTAGCGCTCTTAGAAAATCCGACGACTTCGGCCGGCTTTGAACTCGCAACCTTGGGCATAGACATTCAGCATGCTTGCTACCAGTTACGTCACCGAAGCCGCTTCACACTTAGTCAGATGGAATTCTGAATATGATCTCGTGCAAGTGCGTTATCTTGGCAACGTCTGATGGCTCATCCCTCATCAATTTAGTAGAGTTGCCATGGCAAGCACTGATAGCTCTTGGCATTGTCTTATAATTCCGAAATCATTTTTCTCATCCCTTGGCATAATGGTGGGTCATATCAAAAATTCTTTAAGACAAAATTTTAGGTAATTATTAGGGGAATATTGTCCATTTTGTACGGTTTTGAGATTGTGCCTATTAAGAGAGATATGATTAATGTTTCCCGAAAAACCCACTTTTTCCCACCCCTTTGGTCAATGGTTGGTGCTATAAAAAACTCTTCAAACATAAATGTTTGGGCTTTATCCGACACATAGTACGAACGTTGAACGGATTCGATATTTCACATATTAAGAGAGTTATAGCAATATTTCACTTTTTCGAAAAAAGCCCCCCATTTTCACCCCCTTCGACCGATTTAGCCCATTAACGAACTCGACCGAGATTTTATAGGTATACATATTCGGTAATATATTCAAAGTGATTGGTGCAAAATTACGGCAGTTATCGTGTCCACAAGAAACTGATATGCATATATATATATATATATACACATATACATACATAAATTATATATAAACTTTTGAACTGACGGTGGTTTTGGGGTCTGTGGGATGTGAAACGCGAAGATATGTCGAAAGTTTCCGGAAGTCGAAACATGGTACCCATTGCAATAGTTAGCTTTCTAATGAAATCTACCTCTGGTTGGTTCCTCAGTTTATGGGCTGCGACAACGCGGTCATCTAACACCGTGTACTTTGGGTGAGTGTAGAATCTGTCTGATAAACGGTGTGAATTGTAATGGCTGTAGTAGTCTTAATTCAGGTAAGGACGGCAGACGGTCAATTTCAAGCAGTAGTTCCTAATGTTGCTACCAGGTACTACCGTCAACGACACCTAGCTGTGAACTTGGCTACTAGATGCCACCCTAACCAGCAACTCGCAACGAACGTTGGAACTTCCCCTCCAAAGGAAAGCATACTGAGGGATTTTAGCTCTCTTAGAAAATCCGACGACTTCGGCCGGCTTTGAAACCGCGACCTTGGGCATAGACATTCTGCATGCTACCAGTTTCGTCACCGAAGTCGCTTCCCACTTAGATGAAAATACTGAATCTGATCTCGTGCAAGTGCGTTGTCATGGCAACGTCTGATGGCTCATCCCCCATCAATTTAGTAGTGTTGCCATGGCAACCTCTGATAGCTCTTGGCATTTTCTTATAATTCCGAAATCATTTTTCTCATCCCTTGGCATAATGGTGGGTCATATCAAAAATTCTTTCAGACAAAAGTTTTAGGTAATTATTAGGGGAATATTGTCCATTTCGTACGGTTTTGATATTGTGCCTATTAAGAGAGATATGATTAATGTTTCCCGAAAAACCCACTTTTTCCCACCCCTTTGGTCAATGGTTGGTGATATAAAAAAACTCTTCAAACATAAATTTTTGGGCTTTATCCGACACATAGTATGAACGTTGAACGGATTCGATATTTCACATATTAAGAGAGTTATAGCAATATTTCACTTTTTCGAAAAAAGCCCCCCATTTTCACCCCCTTCTACCGATATAGCCCAGTAATGAACTCGACCGAGATTTTATAGGTATACATATTCGGTAAAAAGTGATTGGTGAAAAATTACGGCAGTTATCGTGTCCACAAGAAACTGATATATATATACTTTTGAACTGACGGTGGTTTTGGGGTCTGGGGGATGTGAAACGCGAAGATATGTCGACATTTTCCGGAAGTCGAAACATGGTAGCCTACCCATTGCAATAGTTAGCTTTCTAATGAAATCTACCTCTGGTTGGTTCCTCAGTTTAGGGGCTGCGACAACGTGGTCATCTAACCCCGTGTACTTTGGGTGAGTGTAGAATCTGTCTGATAAACGGTGTGAATTGTAATGGGTGTATTAGTCTGTAATTCAGGTAAGGACTGCAGACGGTCAATTTCAAGCAGTAGTTCCTAATGTTGCTACCAGGTTCTACCGTCAATGACACCTAGCTGTGAACTTGGCTACTAGATGCCACCCCAACCAGCAACTCGTAACGAACGTTGGAACTTCCCCTCCAAAGGAAAGCATACTGAGGGATTTTAGCGCTCTTAGAAAATCTGACGACTTCGGCCGGCTTTGAAACCGCGACCTTGGGCATTGACATTCTGCATGCTACCAGTTACGTCACCGAAGCCGCTTCCCACTTAGTCAGATGTCAAAGTCAACCCCTGGCACCATCCAGCCCATGACGGGCTAAGGCCGACCAAGCGACCGCTGCCCAGCCATTTGGCCTGCAGATATTGGGGTGACGCGTGATCAGCGCGTCGGGTCCCCTCGGCCGTTAATATTGGTATTCGTGATCGGGGTGCTGTCTCACTGTCAGACAGCTACTCAATTGTCCTCACGAGGCTGAGTGCACCCCGTTCCAACCCTCACGTCAGTTTTAAAATCCCTGACGGAGCCGGGGATCGAACCCGGGGACTCCGGGTGAGAGGCAGGCGAGCTACCCCAACACCACGGGGCCGGCTTAGTCAGATGGAAATACTGAATCTGATCCCGTGCAAGTGCGTTGTCATGGCAACGGCTCATCCCTCATCAATTTAGTAGTGTTGCCATGGTAACCTCTGATAGCTCTTGGCATTTTCTTATAATTCCGAAATCATTTTTCTCATCCCTTGGCCTAATGGTGGGTCATATCAAAAATTCTTTCAGACAAAAGTTTTAGGTAATTATTAGGGGAATATTGTCCATTTTGTACGGTTTTGATATTGTGCCTATTAAGAGAGATATGATTAATGTTTCCCGAAAAACCCACTTTTTTCCACCCCATTGGTCAATGGTTGGTGCTATCAAAAAACTTATTTGACATAAATTGTTGGCACTTATCCGACACATATTATGAACTTTGAATGGATTCGATATTTCACGTATTAAGAGAGTTATAGCGAAATTTCAATTTTTCGAAAAAAGCCCCCCATTTTCACCCCCTTCGACCGATTTTGCCCATTAACGAACTCGACCGAGATTTTATAGGGATACATATTATGTAAAAAATTCAAAGTGATTGGTGCAAAATTACGGCAGTTATCGTGTCCACAAGAAACTGATATACATATATATATACATATATATATACATAAATTATATATAAACTTTTGAACTGACGGTGGTTTTGGGGTCTGGGGGATGTGAAACGCGAAGATATGTCGAAATTTTCCGGAAGTCGAAACATGGGACCCATTGCAATAGTTAGCTTTCTAATGAAATCTACCTAAAAATATAAATTAAAAATTCCAAACCTACATGAACTAACGTACAGTAAAATAGAACGACGAAAATGATGATGTTATTGGATTGTATGTAGGTCTATTGGTTACTTCACAAACAACCTTCAAACTGGAGTGCACATAATATTTTGGTCGACAGTAGTCGTCGGCTTTACCCACACAGGCAAGCACAAGTATAAAGGATTTTTTTGACATAATTCAACACTAATTGAGGGTATTTCCATTACTGGCTTCTATCTCTTCTCTATTATTCTCATACTATCCAAGCGAAAGCAAATAGGGGAATAACAAGTAGGAGTCCACGCGGCACGACCTGCTTTGGATGAGACGGTGGCGCAACATAGCGGCGAGCAAGAGGGTAATAATCTCAAACAACAACTTCGTTGGCGGCAAGGCCTGCGGATGGTGGTAATGTAGGAAAATTATAAAATGTTATTCTAGGCAATGCTGACACCATCACGTGGTTATGAAAGCCGGACGTCCTTGGAAATTGAAAATATCTTACAGCTGTAAATACATCACTCTACACATTTCATAGGCAACGCTCAAACCATCACATAGTTATGAAATATCTGTAATAGTATTCTTGCAATCGTCCGCCTCGAATAGGCTGGCCTGCCCTGTATATTTTTTCACCCTAAAGCAAAGAACCCCTGGCTGCCCTTTGCTACAGGCCCCGCGCTAGCTCATTCCGGCAGTGTGTGTAGCTTTTTCCGTTTCTAGATACCGAGATGCCTAAAAAGAAGAAAAGTTTGTTTAACCTATGACGTATGATAACCTTTATTAATAAACTAGCAACCCGACCCGGCTTCGCCCGTGAACAGTCATGAATGCATTCCGTGATAAGCACTTTTTTTTTCCAATGTTAATGAACAACGACCAATATCCGTTTTACGTCTCGGTATGATGGGTTAAAATCACTGACTGGACTATTAATTATATTATCATGGAGATGCATGTGCAACAAATTCTTGTCAGACGTAATTTTAGAATGGCAAGGTGCATGAAACACAAATCCCCCTTCCGTCCAATCTTAAGTTGACTGTGAATTTTGCGGAACGAAAAGTTCAAAGGCGAAATAATGAAGAAAAGCCGAGTTGCACATCCAGGGAAACTCCAAACACAACCACTCTTCTCTAAAGTTTTTAACTCAACACGACTCGACAGTTCGCTACTGGTTGTATCTGGGACAATAAGCTTGTCCACTAGCCAAGCTGTAGCTGGGGTGATAAACTCGCCCCTAGCTAGCTCGTAAACTGTCGCCTCAGTAATTGAATGGAGATTGTTGGAAGAAATGAAAACGTAAAAACACTTATAGTAGGCGATGTATTGAAGATAGAGATAAGCTCTCCCGGGCTTTTTTGTAGAACTTCTCATGCTGAACAATTCTTACACTCATAGTATATATATATATTTTTTTTTAACGGTTTGCCCAGCTTAAGCTTAAAAAGCGCACGGACGCCAGTTTTATTTCGACCTTCTCACTAGTGCTTGACTTCCTTTGGTCATAAATAAATTATTTTCTACAGAAACCTTCCTCGAGATATCCTTTAGAGAATGGTGAAAACCGTCAAAATCCATTCAGTGGTTCTCGAGATTACCCGTGACATCCAAGAATCGGGGACTTTGTTTTATACTAAGTAGAGATAACACGCCAATCAGTATAATTTAATATAATATAATCCCCCTTCCGTCCAATCTTAACTTGATTGTGTTTCACAGGCGAAATGAAGAAAACCCGAGTTGCACTTCCAGGGAAACTCCAAACACAACCACCCTTCTCAGAAGTCTTAACTCAACATGACTCGACGGTTTGCTGCTGGCTGTATCTGGGGCAATAGGTTCACCCGCTAGCTAGGCTATAACAGGGATGATAGACTCGCCATTAGCTAGCTCGTAAATTGTCGTCTCAGTAGTTAAATGGACATGGTTGGAAGAAATTAAAACGTAAAAACAATTATAGTGGGCGATGTATTGAAGATAGACATAGCTCTCGCGGACTTTTTTGTAGAACTGTTGATGCTGAACAATTCTTACACTCATAGTATTTAGATATTTTTAACAGTTTGCCCAGCGTAAGCTTACAAAGCGCTCGGGCGCCAGTTTTTTTTTTCGACTTTGCCACTGAAATCGTTACTGCTCGGCTTCCTTTGATCATAAATAAATAATTTTCTACAGAAATCAAACTCGAGATATCATTTACAGAATGGTGAAAACCGCATCAAAATCGATCCAGAGGTTCTCGAGTTTACCCGTTACATCCAAGAATCGGGGACTTCGTTTTATACTAAGTAGAGATTATATGTCAAAATTTGAGGCTCATTCTAATACTTGTATGTTTTCTCATAGAATACGGCTATACAAGGTGGAGCCTATTCGATGTATTTAGCGGGTATCTCGGAAACGAATCAAGATAGAGCAAAACGGTTTTCGCAAATCCGTGCCAATTTTGTGGAACAAACGATGGTGAAATCGAAATCATCGCGGCCCTCTTGGTTTTCGAACTACAGGTTGATTTTGAAGAATCTGCATTTGTGGACCCCCCTTGTATTTCGAGCATTTTTTAACTTATTGAAAAAGTGAAAACTTCTTATTATAAAGAATTTTCCGTAGAATTCTTTTAGACCAACCGTTGATTTTTTACAAATATGTATATACATTTGGGCCCCCTTTTTTTTTTCAAAAAACAAAAACATTTAATAACATCAAAACGGTGAGAGACATCAAAACATCAAAATGGGTAGAAAAGTTGCTAATGACTGACCTCTTACACCTGTAGATTTAACTTTTTCGATAGGACCCACCGTTTCCGAGATATGACGATTCGAAAACAAGGATGAAATTCAGCCCCCCCCCCCCACCCCAACCCAAGGAAAGGTGAGAGATATCTAAACGTACCGACCGTTTCCAAGATATAACGATTCGAAAAAAAAAGGATGAAATTCAGGGCCCTAGAAAAGGTCCGGCCCTGCACCGATTTCAACGCACAACAATAGGGTTCCTCACATTCCCTAACCCTTTCACCGTACCAAATTTCAGCTCAATATCTTGAAAATTGCGACCTGTACTTTGCTAAACGAAAAAATGTCACGCACATACATACAGACAGACTGTTTTCGAATTATTATTTTTTCGACCCCGATTCGATTGGTATAGGTTTGAACCCTGGGCGAAGCTTAGTTCCCGAGATCTCGAAAAAAAAACAACCACGGCTATATGAAAGCCTATATGGAACTAGGCGATCCGGCTTTCATAACAAGAAACGTGAAGGACGTAGAAAAACCTAAAATTACTTATAAAAATCCAGTTTAACATTGTATTCTAGAAAACGTTCCTCAAATTTACTTTAAATTTTATCCGCAGCTTATCCACTATCCGTATGGTTAAAAAGTGTGTGGATATCCATATCCGCTCAGGGCTTTTGCCATAAGTTAGGCACCATCCCGACATTTGTCTGTAGTAGACATGGTAAACCACGGTAAACAACTTTCAGGGTGGCTGAATTGGGAGTCGAACCCACCTCTTCTCATTTTTGTCTCAAGAGGTTGAGTGTACCTCGTTCTAGCCCTCCTCAGACCAGAATTAAATTTCTTGGCAGAGATAAAGCCAGAATAGCCACTCTGATCGCCAGCGTCTGAAACGGACAGCCTCGCTAAGAAGAAGGCAGAGCCAGGAATCGACCACGGACCTTCGCGATGACAACTAAGAGTGCACGAGGTGGAGGTGGACCACAATGGTGCAATTGGTTCTGAACTGAATAGTGACTGACAAAGAATCATCTCGTCTCAGTAATTGTAGGACTGTCTTCAACTTTTTGTATCCGCCATTGGCAAGTCCTCACCGCTACCTTTTTTCTTCTCTTTCTGACACGTACCATGTGGGTAACCTGTATCATGGCGCAACGACTTCTCTGGTGAGTTGAGTTAACATTCTGAGCATCATTTACACAAGCTTGAGGCACTGCTGGTCAACGTTCGCGCTCTTGGTAAGCAGCGAGCCGGTTTTGTCTCTAGATTTGTTTACAACAGAACATCATGAACGTGAATCTCCCAACATCGCTAGAACATTGCTTAATGTTCTATAGATCACAAGGAAAACACATGTTATAGTATTTCACAAAAAGCAATAACATTTAGCAATTTACCATGACAGGTAATGCAAGATATGTTTCCGTATTTAATAATTTTATTGCAACTTATGTCATTTTCAGTGTTGCCTTAAGCATCAAAATTTGATGTTTTTCAGTCGGTCAACACGATTGTACCCAATTGAGATGGGTTATTACCTAATCCTGAAGATACATTACATGAGATTAATAAGGGGAGACCGGGGTATTGTCGAACACCTAAACTTTGAAGCCAGATTTTACAAACAATTATTGACTTATGAATGAATGAAAAATGAAAATCCACAGCCTGCTTCCAGTCTTCGACCGGGTCAGGAATGGAATGAATGAAGCCCCCATCTAGCGGCGAGGATATGAACTGTGCCGGCTGCCGAAGCCTGTCGCACTCCTCTGGGGCAATGATTAAATGAATGACAGACGAAATGAAATGATAGTGGAGAGTGTTGCTGGAATGAAATTGTGACAGGGAAAACCGGAGTACCCGGAGAAAAACCTGTCTGCCTCCGTTTTGTCCAGCACAGATCTCACATGGAGTGACCGGGATTTGAACCACGGACCCAGCGGTGAGAGGCCAGCGTGCTGCCGCCTAAGCCACGGAGGCTCTGACTTATGAATGAACAAAGTAAATTTCGAAAATCAATCGTATTTACCCAGTAAACACTCGCAATAACAACCTTCATACATGGATAAAAGTATCTTTCAAATCAGTTCTAAAAAAACAAGATGTTCAGTAAAGAACATATAGCCTACTTTCTCCTAAATGCATGGGTATTGTTATAACTCTTTGTCCTTTTCAAGGAGTATGATTGAATGTTGGTTGTAGTAGCTTGTTGAAATACAACGTGCTATAGGGATGTTAAACATGAATATGAGGTGCCCTTTGCTAGTGCTACCTCTGTACCACATTTCGTTCAATTCGGTTTCACCGTGTTTGAATTGATAGGGGGAATCGATTTGCACACATACTTGGCCACCATCTGCAAACTATTGGGCTGATGTTCTTGCAGTTTGGTCTGAATATGTTTCCCACATAAAGATATGGTGTTGCAAAATTTGGTAGAGACTAGATTATTAGGTTGGTCGTAATTTCATTTTAGCTTTTAACATTTGGGTGGCCGCGATTACGTTTCCGTCAAGATAGCGGTGATATAAAACATGACACTGAGGTGCCCTTTGCTAGTGCTACCTCTGTACCAAATTTCGTTCCATTCGGTTTCACTGTGTTCGAATTGATAAGGGGAATCGATTTTCACCCAAAGATGGCCGCCATCCGCAAACTATTAGGCTAATGACCTAGTTATTTGGTCAAAGGATGCTTCCTCTATAAAGGTATGTTGTTGCAAAATTTGGTAGATCGGATGATTAGGTTAATCGTAATTTGATTTAAGCTTTGAACATTTGTGTGGCCGCCATTACGTTTCCGTCAAGATGGCGGCGATATAAAACATGACACTGAGGTGCCTTTTGTTAGTACTACCTCTGTACCAAATTTCGTTCCATTCGGTTGCACCGTGTTCGAATTAATAGGGGGAATCGATTTTCAAACAAAGATGGCCGCCATCCGCAAACTATTACGCTGATGACCTATTAGTTTGGTCAAAGGATGCTCCCCCCATAAAAGGTATGTTGTTGCAAAATTTGGTAGAGATCAGATGATTAGGTTAGTCGTAATTTGATTTATGCTTTGAACATTTGTGTGGCCGCCATTACGTTTCCGTCAAGATGGCGGCAATATAAAACATGACACTGAGGTGCCTTTTGTTAGTACTACCTCTGTACCAAATTTCGTTCCATTCGGTTGCACCGTGTTCGAATTAATACGGGGAATCGATTTTCACACAAAGATGGCCGCCATCCGCAAACTGCTACGCTGATGGCCTATTGGTTTGGTCAAAAGATGCTTCCCCCCATAAAGGTATGTTGTTGCAAAATTTGGTAGAGATCGGATGATTAGGTTAGTGGTAATTTGATTTAAGCTTTGAACATTTGTGTGGCCGCCATTACGTTTCCGTCAAGATGGCGGCGATATAAAACATGACACTGAGGTGTCCTTTGCTAGTGCTACCTTTGTACCAAATTTCGTTCAATTCACATTCACCGTGTTCGAATTGATAGGGGGGACAGACATTCAGAGTACACACACTCACACACAGACACACACACACACACAGACTCACACACACACATACACACACACACACACACAGACTCACACACACACATACACACACACACAGACTCACACACACACACACAGACTCACACACACACATACACACACACAGACAGACACACTTTTTTCGCCCTGTGTTGATCTCATAAGTCTACTTTCATTTTTTGCAAAAATCGAAAGTATGCTAATAACTCCAACGTTCGGCATTACCCCCAACCAGGGGTAATTGCGAACATGATGTTCGGCATTACCTCAAATCCAAATAAACAAGTTCAAACTGATGGAAAATTATATTTAAATTAATTTAAGCTCTTACAGCCTAACTTACACTATTGTGAACAGTATGTTTTAGGTTTAACTATTATTGGCGCCTTTTAAATGCAAAAATCACATAAATAATGTTCAGCTTTCTTTCTCCATGAACTGCAGTCTTTGCGGGTCCAATTTCGGCACAATGCTTTTAAACATTTGTACCATAGCTCATTGTCACGTCCAAATTCTACAAAAACACAACATACATCACCAGAATTCGTTTGGGATATAATAATATAAACCACTCCTCCTGTAAAAGGAATGAACCACGCTCTTCTACCAATATTGTAACTTGCTAAAATAAAACCCCAAGAAGGATTGAACCACGCTCTTGTACCTGTAACGATTCGATCCCATAGCGGTTATATTTAAAGGGTTATTCATTTATAATTATCATATTTATTATTCTTATTAATTAGTACATCAATGAGATGATTTTTATATCAGATAATTGTAAGCGGTTTTTATTATTATAGTCAGAAATATTTTTATTAACAATTATTTGTAAAGAGACGAAGTAATATATATATTGCAACAAGATTGCCAATAAGGATCAACCCAATGCGTCACAAACTGAACGACGTAGTAATAATTTCACCACGGCAAACTGCGTCATTTTCCTGAGATGCTAAGAAACCCACTATGGTGTAACCAACACGCCATTTTCTACGGTACGTACGCGTCAAAAGATTACAAGTTGTGGTGCAACTAGCCCTCGTGGAGGAATGAACACTGAAGAGAGGGAAGCTTACTGGGGTGGGAGACCGTCGAAGACCACGTGACAAGGAAGTCATTAGTACCTGCGCCTCCGACAAGAGATTCATTGATCTACAGCTCTGAATGAAGGAAGGAAGTGGTAACCTTGCTTTCTGGGTCCTAATGAACTGAGCAAACAGAGTTGGCACTGTACGATGTCTTGCCGAAATCTATATTAGTACATAATGGGTTATATCCCTGATCAAGAGTCTTTCTACAGATGGCAACGTATTTAATGAGGATATTCCATAGTAATTGAGATATCACATCATTTTTTTAAACATATGCGACGTAACATCGAGATCATCGATCATTTCTTAAATATGACGAATCTTCGACTGGGTGAGCAAACAATTCAATAAAACTATCGGCTCTATTATAATTTAACTTCAATTAACTTTCAATTCATTTTAAATGTTCATTTTCTTTTAAATAATTAAACCGCAGTTGGTAAATTAAATTCTTTTTTGTAACTATTAATATTTTGTTTTTGCATATAATAAATTCATTTTCTTTAACTTCATGACTGTAACTTTTCTTGTAGTTAGCACAAACTATAGGCAAAATCAATCATACTCCTTATACTGAATGGTTAGTCAACTAAGTTACACTACGGCCCGGGTAAGTAGTCTCAACTCTACTGCTGATAGCCGAGGATATATTTTATAAATTTCGATTCTCTGTCTTAAATAGGAATCTGGCGCTCAACAACTTATTATATTATACTATCGCAGGTAAGGTCACACCACAGTGTATATTATTTATTCTTATTATGTTTGTTAAATAGAACCTTTACAGTTGTCAACCACGTTTAACGACTCATTAAAAATGTTACATTTGGCGCCACAAAGTAGGACACGAAAACCATTCGGTATTTAGTCAGAGGAGTGTATAATTTCAGTGCAAATTGTCAGTGCTTTTGGGGGACAGTGAAGTGAAGTGAAATTTTGGAAGGGCAAATTTTATACGGTGTACTTCGAGATGTCGGAGGAGGAACAGAGGCAGTTGAGAAGTAGGAATAAAGTCGAGAAAGTTAATTATAAGGAGGTTGATAGCAGTAGTGATGTTGAAAGCGTAGAGAATAATACCAAGATGTCGGAGGTAAATCTTGAGAGTAATGAGGAGAATGTTCCTGTGGTTAGCCCTAACACGAATTCAGAGGAAAATCTTGAGACGAATACAGAGGTACATCCTGAGACTAGTGGTAGTCAGGAGAAACAGAAGTCCTTAGAGGTCCATGAAATTTCATTAGCTGATATCTTGAGGGAGATGAATAAAAATAGTAGGGAAAGTAGGAAGGAATTCAATGATAAATTTGAGAAATTAGATAAAGATATGAATAAAAATAGTGAAGAGAATAAAAGAAGTTATTTGGAATTCAATGATAAATTTGAGAAATTAGATAAAGATATGAATAAAAATATGGAAGAGAGTAAGAAAGATAATTTGGAAAGTAGGAAGGAATTGAGTAGAGAATTAGGTGAGAAATTAGATAAGAGTAATCAAGAGATGAGAGAGGATATGAGTAAAATAAATCAGAAGCTGGAAGAGAATAATTTAAAACTAGACAGTGTGATTAAAGTAAATGAAGGGTTGAGTATGAAGTATGATATGCTGCAGGAAAGTATTCAGGGGGTGAAACAGGAAATCAGAGGTGAAATTAAGGAGGAGGTAGAAATGAAGGCTAAATCTATATATTTAAAACAGTAAGGTGATTTTTGTTATCACGAGATAGAGAGAACGACAGAACCAATTTACTTCGTAGAGCACTCTAACGAAAGCTCTTGGCCTGTAGATTTGCAGAGTGTCTCTAAAATAAACAAATATAATACGGTATATTTTTAAATAAATATAGAAAATAGCAGAATTCTTGCCACTCGCGCATGCGCACAATCCGCCTGGGCTCATGACAAAATGGCGGTGAGAAGTCCATTAAAATGTAAGTTATTTAATAAGCTTCCATGTAATTGAAAACATACATTAACCAAGTTCTGACAATACAATATAATAACAGTATGAACATATACGAATATATATTGATTTTATTGATAATGAATTGGATTATTTTCTTCAGATAGCGGCTTTTGAAGATAGTGAATGGTTGCGTCTGCATCTAACTGTGAGTGCGCGAGTAGCTATTTGGTTAAGGCGATTGACTGTGGATCCAGGGATCGTAGGTTCGATCCCAACTCTCGCCAGTATTTTTATTTTTTTTGCCACTGAAATATTGTTTTATCAAGGAGTATTAGTAAGGTTTTATGTCAGTTAAAGATTCCTACATTCCCTCTCAATAAGTTTTATTTCCGTTTTACCATTGCATTACAGCATGTGGTCAAAAGAGCTAATATCTGCCATCAATTGCAGTAACTGACAACAGATGGCAGTACCTCGCCCATATAGTTTCAGTAACTAACAACAGATGGCAGCACCATTGCATCGATATATTTAAAACACAAAACATGGCGCGTTTTCAAGTGATGGAGAGTTATAGAGGGGAATTTTTAAGAAGGGAAACGTTGAAGAACATTAACTGACAGTTGAGTGTGTAGGCTATGTTGTTTATGTACTTTAATATTTCAATTTCTTCCCAATGCTTCGGTGGTCAAGTTGGTAGCATCCTAGACTAAAAGTTGTAAATTATGCATCGTCGATATACTCTTAAATTATTAGTGAAAAGGTAGTTTTCCAGGCCCTGGCGCGTGTCCACAATTGCTTTCGCCATGAGAGACACTTGGCAAACATAATTCGTTTGAAGGGCTCCGACATCGTTGTCACTCAGCCCCATGTACTTTGGTGTGTAAGTGTAAAATTTTCTCTGATAACCCGTATTATTGTGATAGCTGCATTACTTTGTGTATTTGTAATTAAGGTGGGAAATGGCAAGGTGACGGCCGAGGCCTTAAGTTAGGAACCATCCCGGTATTTGCCTTGAGTGGAAGTGGGAAACCACGGAAAACCACATCTAAGATTGTCGAGGTGGGAATCAAACCTTCCTCTTCTTAGTTATACCTCTAGAGACTGAATGTGCCCCGTTTTTGCCCTCAGACCAGAATTAAATTTCTTGGCAGAGCAGGAAATGTAACCCGGGTCTCCGAGGCGATAGCCAAGAATGGGTGGGCTTCCATGTGTTAATACGATTTTTGACATGCACGGGACATAGAATTCTAAAACAGCCTCCATTAGGGTGACTGCCGAAGTGAGTATTGAGTATATGCCTAAGCTCATTCCAGTAGTTGGCGAAGTTATTCTATGTTCCCCTGCAAAATGTACTGCCATAAACTATAACAGGTGATGGAAATAGCTTATTTAGAGCAGTTTTGTACTGTTTATATCAAAATGAAGAACGTCATTCTGCGCTGCGTTTTCAAGCTATTGCCAAACATTTCGCTGGCAGGAACAATTATAAGGAATTTATTGTAAGCGATCAGTCTCATCGCATTCTCCTCACCAACCAACTTGAGTATGAGAGTCTCTGGACGGTCATGTTGAACTTCATTGTATAAGACAGTTGTTTAATGATTATTTGTTTAGAGTACTGAATCTAACTACGCAGTTGATTTCGGCAATGGAAGTATTTTTTGCCATTTAATATTTAGCGGCTCCGATATTGCAGGTCACTATAGTGTTATCGAATAATACGAAGCCACATTTAAAATCCAATATAAATAGGCCATTTCAGAAACAATTCCAGATGTTATGCAGTACAGTGAAAGGTCTTTGACGATCAAATGTAAACATTGTTCTACATTGTATTTCTCTTGCGTAAAATCTACGCTCGGTTACTTTGGCCTTTACTGTTGTGATGGTAAAATTGATCTGCTGAAATATAAAATATTTGCCAAGCTGCAACAATGCAATGATATTAATTTTAAAGTCTGTCTGTCTGTTTGTTAGGTAGTCAGCCCGAAGGCTGGTTGGATCCTCAAAAAGTACCGCCGTTACGTTATGTGAGTAGATACCCACAAAATCCCAAGGCAGCGCTATTTTGAGGCGTTCTAGGCAAGAAGAGGAGTGAGGTAGTTTGCCATTGCTTTCCTCACTGAGTCAGAACAGTAGTCCTAACCCTATGAGTTGAACCTTTCACAGCATTCACAGGCACTGACTGTGCCCCGAATGCCATTACTAAGCACCACCCATACCTCAGTAGCTTCCATATAATCACAGCCATGAGTGAGACTGAGACATCGGTGAAAAGCCACCTTTTACTCTAGCCTGTGCCAACTGACAAATGCAAAAGTACTGTATTCATCAAGAGATGGGGAACATTGAGCTTATATCCAGTAGTTCAAACACATACATCAGCGTTAACATATTGGCGAACATATTTCATTTGATGGACTCAGACATCGTCGTCACTCAGCCCCGTCTATTTTGGTGTGCGAGTGTAAACTTTTCTCTGATAACCTGTGTTAATGTGATGGCTGTGTTGATGTGTGCATTTGTAATTAATGTGGGGAATGGGGAGTTAACGACCGAGGCTTTAAGTTAGGAACTATCCCGGTATTTGCCTGGAGTGGAAGTGGGAAACCACGGAAAACCAAATCCAAGATTGTTGAGATCGGAATCAAACTTTGCTCTTCTTAGTTTTGCCTCACGAGTGCGCCCCGTTCCAGTCCTCAGACCAGAATTAAATTTCTTGGCAGAGCGGGGATCGAACCTGGAATCCGGGGCAATAGCTCAGAATGTAGCCTTAAGAATTGGCTTCCCTGTGTTAATACGATCTTTGACAAGCACTGAACATATAATTCTAAAACTCCCTCCATTACTGTGGCTGGCGAAGTGAGTCTATGCTCATTCCAGTAGTGGGGAAGTGATTCTATGCTCCCTTTCATAATTTACTGTCATGGAAATACAAAGTATTGTACCTTCAACAGGTGATGGAAATTCATTATTTACAGCAATTTCATTCTGTTTATTTCAAAATGAAGATCGTCATCCTGAGTTGCGTTTGCAAGCAAATTGCAAAAATTGCAAGGATTTTATTATTGGCGATCAATCTCATCGCATTCTCATCAGCAACCAACTTGAGAATGGAAGTATTCATTGTATATGTGAATATTATTGTTTATTGATTATTTGTTTAGAGTGCATAACAATGGGTCTAACCACGCAGTTGATTTTGGCAATGGAAGTAAGTTATTATTTGCCATTTAATATTTGGCGGCTACGTTGATGCAGGCCACTATAGTGTTATATAAAATGACGTTAATTTGGGCAGAAATGCTGCTATAAATAAACCCATTTGACGAAATAGAACATTAGCCGCAAAAAAGTGGGAAATCGGAGAAAAATACGAAGCCACTTTTAAAATCCAATATAAATATGGCATTTCAGAAACAATTCCAGATACTATGCCGTTACAGTTTAGGGTCCTTGACGAACAAATGTAAACATTGTTCTGCACTGTATTTCTCTTGCGAGAAATCTACACTTGGTTACTTTGACCTTTGCTGTTGTAATGGTAAAATTAATCTGGATAAATATAAAATATTTGACAGGCTTTAACAATTATTTTTCACTGGAGATGATATCTCAAGGAATTCCAGAGGGACTAATCGGCAGTACAATGCTATGTCCTTCGTTTCATGGCGCAGCGGTCAAGCTGTATGCCTCTCACCAAGGCGGATCGGGTTCGATTCCCGGTCAATGCATGTGAGATTTTTGATGTGAAAGGCCATGTCCTGTGGTTCGGATTCCACGTTAAACGGAGGTCACGTGGCTTATGATCGCGAGATTAACGGTCACGTTAAACTGCAAGCTTCCTTCCTTCCTTCCTTCGTTTCATTTGGAGCCAATGTTACTGTGCCACACGCACACGGTCCACATTGTTTTAAAATGTATGGAATTGCACATCATCGCATTTCTTCGTTATATTCCAAAAATATAAGCGATGGTTTGCGGCCAGTTGTATTAGACTCATCAGAGTTCTTGAATCCCTTGGAACTAAACGACTGGCCGCCACATACTCCAAACGCTTGGCCCGTTATGCTGCTTAGAAATCTGAACGGTTCCCAAGGACTCCTAAATGCAACCATATTGCTTGGATTTGGAAATAATAGGTGCAGTTAAAATTAGGCAGAGATGTCTAATCCTTCGACTTGATTTAACACCATCCGATAAAACACTATCATTTTCTTTTAAGAGGCAATATTTTCCAATTCATTTGGCATACTTTATCACAATCAATAAAGCTCAAGGGGAAACTCTGGAACGTATAGGCCTCAATTTGCCCCAACAATTTTTCAGTCATGGCCAGCAGTATTTTGCAATGTTGAGAGTGCAATCTTTTGACGCCCTCATAGTTTCAATAGAGTCAAAAAATAATCGTACAAAGAATGTACAGTAGGCCAATATAAGAAAATTCTTCAGTAAATATTTTTCTATTGACCGTCATGTTTTGACGGGTTTCAACTAGTATATTATTAAGACAGTAGATAAGAAATTAGAAGCAGTAGAAAATAGGATTCAGGAAATAATAGTAACTGTGATTGAAGATAAAATAGCAACTCAAGGTGAAAGTTTTAGCAAATTGGTAGAAGTGGAAACTAGGCAGGTGGTAGAGACTTTAGGGGATACTGAAGTAGAATCAGTGAAGACAGCCTGTAAGGAGACTGTAATTGAAAGTAGATTGGAGTCAGGGGAAATGTTAGGTGAAAGCAGATTGGAGGTAGAGGAGATTTTAGGTGAAATCAGATTAGAGTCAGACGAGATTTTAGGTGAAAGTAGATTGGCGGTAGAAGAAATTATAGTTGAAAACAGATTAGAGTCAGTGGAGATTGTAGATGAAAGCAGATTGGAATCGGAGGAGATCTTAGGTGAGGAACGGCAAGTAGCGGAGATTTTAGGTGAAATCAGATTAGAGTCAGACGAGATTTTAGGTGAAAGTAGATTGGAGGTAGAAGAAATTATAGTTGAAAACAGATTAGAGTCAGTGGAGATTGTAGATGAAAGCAGATTGGAATCGGAGGAGATCTTAGGTGAGGAACGGCAAGTAGCGGAGATTTTAGGTGAAATCAGATTAGAGTCAGACGAGATTTTAGGTGAAAGCAAATTGGAATTAGGGGATATTGTAGGCGAAAGCATATTGGAGGTAGAAGAGATTTTAGATGAAAGTAGCTTAGGTAAGGAACAGCAGTCAGCGGAGATAATAGATGAACGCAGGTTAGCTGTAGAAGAGACTATAGAACGTAGTGAAAAAGAAGAGAAGATGAAAGTAAAGATAGGGATAGAAGTAGGTAAGATAAATAAAGTACTAAGCACCCAAGAGATTAAGATGCAGACAATCATAGATAAATTAGATAGGCAAACTAGGGAAGAATTTAGTCCTGAGATAGAGGAAGTTAATATGAAATTATTAGTGGCAGAGAAGCGTGCGTTAAGTCATAGTCAGAAGAACATAATTAGTAAACAGGTTAAGAGGAGGAGAGAGATAGATAAGAGCAGAAGCAATAGTCCACGGCTAAAGAGAGCAATAAGTGATAGTAATGGAGAAGTGAAGGGAAGACATGTAGGTAGATATTTAGGAAGTAAAATGAAAGAGAAGAGAATTAAGTTGCTAGAGGAGAAAGAAATCAGGATGAGAGAGAGAAAGAAAGCATATGACGTGCAGTGTCGTACTGAATTAGCTAGACTTGGAGAAGTGAGAGGGGGAAAGCCGAAGTATAATGTTACTATTGATGAGTGTAGTCCGAAAGAGGTAGAGAGTAATGTGATAAGAAAAGAGGAAAATGGAATCCTAGAAAGAGATAGAATTGAAGATGAATGTGATAAGAACTGTGAAATACCAGAGAGAGTAGTTACGTAAATTGGTATTAACGATAGTTACTGTTCCGTATGACTTAAATATTAAGTAATGAAGTTTTATATGATTTAACAGAGGTAGATAAGAAACCTGCTGTGTGTAATTTTAATTCAGTCGTGAAGTTAGGATGGTTAGGGGCGCGTAGTGCCTACGCTTATTGATTTAGATTGACTAAAATCATTTAATTTGGAAGACAGAGGTTGTCGTGCTAGTGAGCAATTCAGGTAAGTTGATTGTGGGTCCTTAAACTGCAGGTAAGTTGGAGGAAGTGAGGATTAAATTTTAAAAAAGTAGGAAGATTATTACAAAAGTAAGTAATCATAAGAAAGTAATAATTATTATGGCAACCATAATTATGAAAATAATGGTAATAAAGATTTAATTCAAAAGTGAGTAAAGATAAGATGATACAATGGTAATAAAACGAATGAGTTGAAGAATTAGGTATTGATTTAATAAAGAAGTTTCATTTTGAGGACAGCGAGGTTATCAGTGGATATATTTTGAGAAATTTATAAGTGGTTTAGAATTGTTAATGGTAATGCGTTGTATGAATTAACCAACATCGGGTTGAAATAAGGAAGTAGTAACTAATTAGGACATTTGGTACTTGGTTACAGATATGTGTGTGTGTATGTTTGTATTTTCACGTAAATGGACGTGAGTTTGAAGTAGTAGGCCAACGAAGGTAATGCCGTTGAGCAATGTGGTTTTAAGTTTTGGTAAGATGCCAAATGTAGTTGTTTTTTGAGGAAGTTTTTGGTAAGATGCCAAATGGAGTTTTAAGAAGTTTTTGGAGGATGAAGTAGGTCAGCGAGGTATATTCCGTTGAGCAATGAGTTTTTTTAATGGTGTCTACGGGACAACGTGAAGTTAATGTTGGGAGTTTTTTTAAAAGTATATATGGTTGTATGCACACAAGGTAATAAGGGAGTACAAAGGTAAGATGCTCCCAAGTTTTAGTTACAGTTACGCACGTTTTAAAGATATTACAAGGCTTGTTATCGAGCTAAACCACTTTGTAGTAAAAAGTTACTGATGATTAATAACGAATTAATGATGTGGTAGATTGTTGTCCTACACACAGGTTAAAGTAAAGATAATAGTAATAATTATATGGTTGGCATAATATTTTCTAGAAGTGAAAGGAATTTGATATAATTCGATGTTTTGAGGATTTTAAAGATAAATCATTTTTTTTAGTAGACAAGAAATTAAAGTTTTATTTATGTCATACGGAGTTAGTAAAGAAAAGTTTATATTTTTGAAGACAAGAATAAGTTAGTAATGTAAACTGTGTATACCTAAGGGGTAATAATGAAGTTTCAATTAAAGGCAGGTGTAATTTACGCATTTAATTTGGTAGAGCAGAGAGTGTCTGAACTGTGTTATAACTCAGGACTTTCTTTATGAAGTGATTTTGGGAGAATATTTGCCAATTATGAGTGTCGGTGTTATTGACTGTCAACTGGAACACTGTCATTATTTTAGGAAGACAATAGTTAGGAAAACAAAGTGTGATGTTATTATTCCAAGGAATTAGTCGAAGCATGTACGATTTTTTTTAGCTGAAATTTAGTGAGTTATTGGTCAGTAAGAGGTGACCTGTAACAGTAAGAAGATGTGGGATTATACCACGAATAGGGGAGGTTTTTTTGTATGTGACGTGTGATGTCACGATGAATTGTTGGGAGTTCTGAGAGATTCTGGTGTAGTAGGAATAAGCTATACTCCAGGCGGTCAGAACAAGTAGGAAGTGATGTCTGTAGGACTTAATTAAGAGTTTTGAGAGAAAACTATGTTTTTTTAGGTATTCAGCAAGAAGTCAAATCATGAATAGACTAAATTTAAAGTATAAGAGCATTAATATTCTGTGGAACGAAATATTTATTCCGAGGAGTTTGTCATGTGTTTTTGTGAAATAGTTTAGTGATATACGTAATTCAGGTTTATTGAGTAGTATTTTGTCCTCGTCTTAATCATTTTGTGTGGTAAGCAAGGAATGACGATACAGTCAAGTTATATCTCGACGCTAAGTTAAATTTAATATTGTGAACAAGAAGTCAGATTATATGTTCATTTGTGATTTTGAAAATTCAAGTTATTGTTTTCGAGAAGTAGTAAAGAGGAATCATGTTTTTATGAGAAGTTAAGAAGTCGTGGAGACTAAGAAAGTATTAATTTGAAAGGAGGCGGCCGTAGCCTAAGAAAGAATTAAGCCACGAAGGCAGGTGAGTAGTAACTTGGATATTTATGTGAACTGTTTAACAACTGCTTTAAGGTATTTCGATGTCATTATGTATTTGGGGAAATATTTACATGTATGACATATGCACTGAAATTGGAATTGCCTTAGGTATCTTGCTAAGTTATTTTTTTTCTTCAATTATTGAAATTTTACTGCATTTGAGTAATCCCTTTATAGACACGAAAGGGATATTATGTTGATTGTATCACCACATCGCGTGCAGTGATATGCGTGTGCAACGAAGTAATTACTTCGAAGAATGTAAAGTGAAGGGCATTATATGTATATTTTTTTACAGTATATATATATAAAGAAGAATAAACATTATGAACATTTGGAAGAATGAGATGAATGAAAGTTAAAATATGAATTTTTTGTGAAGTATACATTTATGTATAT
Source organism: Meconema thalassinum (assembly GCA_946902985.2). Taxonomy (NCBI): domain Eukaryota; kingdom Metazoa; phylum Arthropoda; class Insecta; order Orthoptera; family Tettigoniidae; genus Meconema; species Meconema thalassinum. Next base: position 979,865,682 of record OX336388.2, on the reverse strand, counting down.
TTTTTTTACAACATATATAAAGAAGAATGAACATTATGAACATTTGGAAGAATGAGAAATGATAGTACAAATATGTAAAGTGAAAAGAGTATGTTCTTGCATATTTTTGTGTATTGATGAAGAGTATATTGTATGTTGTCTTTTTGGGGGTTATGATAATTATATTTATAGTTTTTTTATGTTGGATGTGGTAAGAGAAATAATGTGAAATGTCATTTAAATTATTTATCTTAGGGGCGATTGTAACGATTCGATCCCATAGCGGTTATATTTAAAGGGTTATTCATTTATAATTATCATATTTATTATTCTTATTAATTAGTACATCAATGAGATGATTTTTATATCAGATAATTGTAAGCGGTTTTTATTATTATAGTCAGAAATATTTTTATTAACAATTATTTGTAAAGAGACGAAGTAATATATATATTGCAACAAGATTGCCAATAAGGATCAACCCAATGCGTCACAAACTGAACGACGTAGTAATAATTTCACCACGGCAAACTGCGTCATTTTCCTGAGATGCTAAGAAACCCACTATGGTGTAACCAATACGCCATTTTCTACGGTACGTACGCGTCAAAAGATTACAAGTTGTGGTGCAACTAGCCCTCTTGGAGGAATGAACACTGAAGAGAGGGAAGCTTACTGGGGTGGGAGACCGTCGAAGACCACGTGACAAGGAAGTCATTAGTACCTGCGCCTCCGACAAGAGATTCATTGATCTACAGCTCTGAATGAAGGAAGGAAGTGGTAACCTTGCTTTCTGGGTCCTAATGAACTGAGCAAACAGAGTTGGCACTGTACGATGTCTTGCCGAAATCTATATTAGTACATAATGGGTTATATCCCTGATCAAGAGTCTTTCTACAGATGGCAACGTATTTAATGAGGATATTCCATAGTAATTGAGATATCACATCATTTTTTTAAACATATGCGACGTAACATCGAGATCATCGATCATTTCTTAAATATGACGAATCTTCGACTGGGTGAGCAAACAATTCAATAAAACTATCGGCTCTATTATAATTTAACTTCAATTAACTTTCAATTCATTTTAAATGTTCATTTTCTTTTAAATAATTAAACCGCAGTTGGTAAATTAAATTCTTTTTTGTAACTATTAATATTTTGTTTTTGCATATAATAAATTCATTTTCTTTAACTTCATGACTGTAACTTTTCTTGTAGTTAGCACAAACTATAGGCAAAATCAATCATACTCCTTATACTGAATGGTTAGTCAACTAAGTTACACTACGGCCCGGGTAAGTAGTCTCAACTCTACTGCTGATAGCCGAGGATATATTTTATAAATTTCGATTCTCTGTCTTAAATAGGAATCTGGCGCTCAACAACTTATTATATTATACTATCGCAGGTAAGGTCACACCACAGTGTATATTATTTATTCTTATTATGTTTGTTAAATAGAACCTTTACAGTTGTCAACCACGTTTAACGACTCATTAAAAATGTTACATACCAATATTGTAACATACTAAAACCCCGCTAACAGTTACTTGCATCTGATGTCCTGCAGCCGGATACTCCTTCCTCAGTGTTTGCCACTGTGATAAAGGCTCTCTTGGAAATTGCTTGGACGAGTTAGGGCCTAAGAAATGAAATAATTGAATAAATAGATGTGTGATATATTTAGAACAAGGCATACTGTCTTTAATTGAACGGTTTTAAATTAATAAAATGATTGCCATCATAGCCCCGTCGCGATAGCCCCGTTAGACGCCATGACAATATTTTGTTAATAACTTCTTAAGTAAACAGTTAAAATGTGTTCTACAGGATTAAGATATGAACTAACTGAATGTAAATAATACACGTTCTATCCATATGAAGAAGAAGTGACCGTATGTGTACTTATTTTTGTGCTAAATAGCTGCACAATGTTACTAGTAGTTTCATAAAAAACACGTTTCGCCTTCTCACAATGACGTCTTGCCGTCAACTGGAGTGTGCGGTTGCTGTGGAGTTAGAGGGACTTGCGCTAGCCAGCAGCACCAATTTAAGGCACCGTTATGCCAACCGTTGCCCACGAAACACCCTGTTCGCCGTTACCCCCAATGTATATATAGGACTATATATTTATTTATTATTTTTATGTATTATTATCTATTCATTATAATTATTTGTAACATTATTATTTATTAATTATTTATTACAATTTATTTGTATATTTATTAATATTTATATATTTATTTATTTATATGAAGTCTTAACTCAACACGACTCAACAGTTTGCAGCTGGCTGTATCTGGGGTAATAGGCTGGCCCGCTAGCTAGGTTGTAACTGGGGTGATAGGTTCGCCCCTAGCTAGCGGAGTGGGGCTAAATATAAACGTCTCGCATATCCATGAAAAATACAAAAGAAAACCAAACCACACAATAACACGTGACAAAATCTAACCATAAATTACGAAACAACAGGTCTTTGTCAAGGACAATTCACTTCAAAATTTCCATTGGAGCAGGATGATACTTACAATAGCCTACATAATCCAACCTTAAGTCCACTCCGCAAAGAACCTATTTTCAACTTAAAGAAATCACACTCCATGATCATCACAAGATATTTTTAAAGAAAACTTTTTAGTCTATTTTATAGTAAGTTAATAATAATAATAATAATAATAATAATAATATTATTATTATTATTAGTAGTAGTAGTAAGTTAATACTAGCAAGCCGGGAACAGTTATGAATGCATTACGAGATAAGCGCTTATCTTTCGATGGCAATGAACTACGACCTATATCCATTTTACGTGTCGGCATGATGGGCTAAAATCACTGACAAGACTATTAATTATATTATCATTGAGATGCGTTTGCAACGAATCCTTGTCAGACGTAATTTAAGAATGGCGAGGTGCATGAAATACAAATCCCCTTTAAGTCCAATCTTAATTTGACTGTGTATTTTGAGGAACGAAAAGTTCACAGGCAAAATGAAGAAACGCCGAATTGCACTCCCAGGGAAACTCCAAACACAACCAATCTTCTCTGAAGTCTTAACTCAACACGACTCAACAGTTTGCAGCTGGCTGTATCTGGGGTAATAGGCTGGCCAGCTAGCTATGTTGTAACTAGGGTGATAGGCTCACCTCTAGCTAGCTCGCAAACTGTTGTCTCAGTAATTGAATGGAGTTTGTTGGAAGAATTGAAAACGTAAAAGCACTTAAAGTGGGCGATGTATTGACGATAGAGATACGCCCTCCCGGACTTTTTGTAGAACTTTTCATGCTGAACAATCCTTACACTCATGGTATAGTGATATTTTTAACGGGTTTCCCAGCGTAAGCTTTAAAAGCGCACGGACACCAGGTTTTCTGTTCGACTTTTTCACGGAAATCGTTACTGCTTGGCTTCCTTTGATCATAAAAAATTATTTTCTACAGAAACCTTTATAGAATGGTGAAACCCGCATCAAACTCTATCCAGTGGTTCTCGAGTTTACCCGTGACATCCAAGAGTCGGGGACTTTGTTTTATACTAAGTAGAGATTCTTCTTGCATACAATGAGCAAAGAGGACAAAGAGTACCTAATCTAACATTTCGTCAATCAATTCAGTACCTATAAGTCTTTCCGTTTGGCAATGATATCCAGAGGATTAAGGGACTCTCGGAACTCAACTCACGTCACTCCTCAACCTCCCGACCCGTCCGAAGGACAGGCCGGTGGCGAACAATGACTCACCTACTGGCACTGCCTCATAGGACTAAAACTTCTTTTATTTCAAGTTTAAATTTACAATTTTCAAGTTTTTTGAGTTCTACATAACATTCAAAAGAAAATCAGTCCAAACGCGACTGAAATGCTTCATATTCATGGTCCGATAGTCGGTTAAAATTTATGACTTATTTCGTGCCGTAATTGTTTGTATAAATGAGTCATAGTTATCTGTTGCAATACAATTATAAGTGACATGTAATAAACGACAGCTTAAGAAGTAAGAAGTCCGAGTTTGAACTCATTTTCTTCAGAATTGTATGTAGAATTCAAAAAACTTGAAAATTGTAAATTTAAACTTGAAATAAGAAAAGTTTTAGTGCTGTGGGACAGCGCCAGTAGGTGAGTCATTGTTCGCCACCGACCGCTCCACCGAGCGGGTCGGGAGTTTGAGTCAGTGACGTCAGTTGAGTTCCGAGAAGTCCCTTAATCCTCTGGGTATCATTGCCAAACGGAAAGACTAAAGATTCATCAACATATTATGCGTTACGAAGCACTTTCTATGGGTCGTAGTAGACATGAATGATTCCTGTAGATGTTACAGAGACGTATAAAGTTTCTAGTACTATGTCAGCTATCAAATCCTTTCTCAATCCAAAGGTCCTACAAAAAAACACAAATAAAGTGGAATGATTCCTCTTGCTCCGATTAGAAGACCAATGGTATTAATTGTCTCAAGGTGATACTTGTCCCGATAATACGGAATCGTGCTTTCGTAGTAGCGCCTCTTTAACTCATGCACGTCCTTGGGTTGATTTTGATCTGACTCGAACCAAATAACTAGGTCAATTATGTATCCCTCTAAAGAGTCGGGCTTGAAAGCAATGATGTCAATTCTCCTGTTCCCGCCTTCAGTTGCTACACCATGCACAATTCATGAAATATACCGGGTGAGTTTTCCGCCCCAGCATGGTGGACAGCTCCTCGTCTAAAGCCAAGCCACAATGATCCGAAACGACCTTACAAGATTTATGACGACATGGAAGCAGGACCTTTACAAAAACATGTGTGCGGCAAGTGGCTGCATGAATGCATCAAACTGTCATACGGGCATGTACAAAGAACATGCCGATTATACGGTTTCAGTTGGATACAAAATTAACGCTGATAAAAAACGTGAATGAACCTTCAAAGCGGAAAGCAGTATCACTTCGCATACGCTTTCAGGCAAGGTGAATGCACATGCCCATATGACAGTTTGATGCATTCATGCAGTCACTTATCGCACACGTGTTTTTGTAAAGGTATTGCTTCCATGTCGTCATAAATCTTGTAAAGTCGTTTAGGGTCATTGTGGCATGGCTATTGTTACGTGCCACCCCCTAGTGGCACTTAAGTTAACTGGATTACGGTGGGTGAAAGCACAAACACAATTGTTCCTTTAAAGAAATCTAATTAGCTTTATTGGAAGCCTGAAAGGTACACCACACAAATAGCAAATACAAGCATTCAGTACCTCACTCCAGTTTCATCTCGTAGCGAACTCTTGCTCCTCCCTTGTCAACAGACCACAGAAGTTAATCCGTCCTAATGAGTCCGGTGGCCTTGACAGAACTACATGCAACACTACAGTTATTTACGATAGCCGGTCACTCACCACTACACTCTGCTTCGCTGACAGCTGGCTAGGGAAACAGCCCCCGGTGCTTTCGCAATTCACCCCACTAACCTCTGCCGCACTGGAAAACACACTCGTTCAAGGCACAGTTCCTCTGTAGGCTTCACACTCCCTCGCTGTCAGAGAATCAGCTTCCCAAGGGTTTTGCAAGTCACGTCGCCAACAACTGTCGCTCAAGGTAAACGCTCGCACTAGCTCGAAAAAAACACTGTTCTCCCCGCTTGCCAGGTCGCCCTTATATAGCAGGCCGGTGACTCAATAAATGCTTCTAGACCCATCCAGGATTCACGGCTTCTCGAGGTTTCCATCACTGGCTGGGTCACGAATAGTCTGGACCATCCCTTTGTCCTAGTAGCCCTTGTTGCGTAAGGCGCACGAAATACACTGAGGCAGAGCACAGCCCAGCCCGGGGGCAGCCGTGACTCATGCGGCGAGCGACGAAACAAACTCACAGCCGTAACGCCACCCCCTTCCTAAAAGGCTGATCGTCACGATCAATCATTGGTCCGTCTGTGTCCCTCCGTAGGTTGCCAGGCGATCTCGATGCACGATCTTCATCTTCGCCCTCGGGCTCCGCTGGATCCTGTAGACGACATCGTTGATCCGTTTCACGACTCGGTACGGGCCCTCCTAGGACTTCTGCAGTTTGGGTGACAGGCCTTTCTTCCGTAATGGGTTGAAGAGCCAGACCAGGTCGTCCTCGTGGAATCCGCCGGCATCCGTCTGTTGGTCGTATCGGGTCTTCATTCGGTCGGTCTCGATCCGCAGTTTCCTCCTCGCGAACGTGAGCACGTCCTCCAGTTGGTCGACCAGATCTTGACAATACTGGCTTACCGGGACTGGATCATTCCCAGGTCAGCCGAAGGCAAGATCGACAGGTAGACGGAGTTCCCTCCCAAACATGGCCCGGGCTGGTGTGCACCCGGTGGCGTCATGCACGGCGGCGCGGTAGGCCAGGAGAAATAGTGGAAGATGTTTGTCCCAATCCCTCTGGTGCTCGCTGACGACTATTCGGAGATGGTTCTCGATGGTGCGATTGAATCGCTCTACCATCCCGTCGGACTGAGGGTGTAGCGGCGTCGTCCTTGTCTTCCGAATTCCCAGCAGCTGGCATAGGTTCCGGAACACCTGCGACTCGAAATTCCTCCCTTGGTCGGAGTGCAGCTCCGGGGGTACTCCGTACCAGCTGACGAATTCCTTCACCAGGGTCTCTGCGATCGTCGCGGCTTCTTGGTTAGGGAGCGCATACGCCTCCGGCCATTTGGTGAAATAGTCGCTGACGACCAATATGTAGCGGTTCCCTGCCTCGCTCAACGGGAATGGCCCAGCAACATCGATGGCCACTCTCTCCATGGGGCCGCCCACGTTGAAGGTCTTCAGTGGACCCCGTCGTCTTCATCCTGGGCCCTTGCTGGCTACGCAATCGTGGCACCTCGCGCAGTGGCTCTCCACGTCTGTTCGGCATCCGATCCAGTAAAACCGCTCTCTCAGCTTCTCCAGGGTCGTCTTTATCCCTAGGTGTCCACCAGATGATCCTCCATGGACTTCCTTCAGGACTTCCTCCGTCATAGCCTTTGGTACGACGACTTGTTCCCGAGATGTCTTCCCGTCGGTGCTCTCCCAGGTCCGGCAGATGAGGCCATCCCTTACAATCAGCGAGTCCCACTGCGCCCAGTAGGACTTGAACTTTGGACTGCAGTCGCTCACAATGTTCCACCCGGGTCTGGGAACACAGGCCCTCTTCCATTCGGCTATCAGTCCCAGGTCATCATCTTCTGTTTGTGCCCGCGTGAAAGATTCGCGGCTCCAGTTCCCTTGAAGTTCCACGGTAGTCCTTCGGCACTGTATCCCGGTGTTCTCCTCCCTCCTAGTACAGAAGATGCAGTCTTCGGGGCACGGTCTTCGTGACAGGGCGTCGGCGTTAGAATGCAGTTGGCCTTTCCTGTGCTGGATCTCAAAGTTGTACTGTTGAAGCCTCTCTATCCACCGCGCGAGTTGACCCTCGGGCTGTTTGAAGTTCAGGAGCCACCGCAGGGATGCATGGTCGGTCCTGATGAGAAATTCTTGCCCGTACAGGTACTTGTGGAAGTGTTCGATGGTCTTCATGATGGCGAGCAGTTCCTCCCTGGTGACGCAGTAGTTTCTCCCTGGCTTTGACAAGGCTTTGCTGAAGTAGGCTACTACTCTCTCCTTGCCGTCCACTATTTGTGACAGGATTCCCCCTATACCAAAGTCGCTGGCATCGGTATCGACGATGAACCTTGTTCCAGGTCTGGGGTAGGCCAGAATAGGCGCGGTGCACAGAGCCTGCTTGAGTTGTTCGAAGGCACTGTGGCATTCTGCTGTCCATGTGAAGAGTTGGTCCTTCTCAGTCAGTCGATGCAGTGGTTTGGCGATGTCGGCGAATCCTCTCACGAAGCGACGATATTAAGTGCAGAGTCCCAGGAAGCTTCGTAGTTGGGACTTGTCCTTCGGAACTGGCCACTCCCTCACAGCTGCGGTCTTTTCTGGGTCGGTGCGCACCCCTTCCGCGGAGACAATATGCCCAAGGAACTGGACCTGCTTCTGGAAGAGCTGACACTTTTTGGGGCTCAACTTCAGCTGGGCAGCCCGTAGCTTCATCAAGATCTCTTTCAGGTTGCTGTAGTGCTCCTCGAAGCTTCTCCCCAGAACAATGACGTCGTCTAGGTAGACCAGGCAGGTCTTCCAGTGTAGTCCCCTCAGAATGGACTCCATTAGCCTTTCGAAGGTCGCGGGGCCGTTGCACAGACCGAATGGCATGACGGTGAACTGCCAGAGCCCGCTGCCCACAGAGAACGCAGTTTTCTCGCGGTCCTTAGGATGGACCTCCCCCTGCCAGTAGCCACTCTTCAAATCCAAGGTGGAGAACCATCTTGACCCTGATATGGTGTCAGGGTGTCATCGATCCGGGGTAGAGGGTATCTGTCCTTCTTCGTGACGTCATTCACCCGCCTGTAATCCACGCAGAACCTGGTGGAACCGTCCATCTTCTTCACTAGCACGGCCGGAGAACTCCAAGGACTATGTGATGGCTCGATCACTCCTTGCTCCTTCATCTCTTCTACCATCCGGTCGACTTCGGCTTGCTTGGCGAGCGGGACACGTCGGAATGGAGCCTTAATCGGTGCGCTGCCCCCAACGTCGATTCTGTGCTGGACCAAGCTTGTCCTGACGAAGTCTTTGCTCCCCACGGAAAAGACATCCTGGAATTCATGTAGCAGGTCCCGAAGTTGAAGTGACTGTTCCTTGTCTAAATGGTCCTGGGATCCTTGGTACAGCTTCTGTAGTTCTTCTGGCAGGGCCCGTCTTCCTCGGTTGTCCGTCTGCAGGTGTCCGTCCGTCGTGTCTGTGATGCGGGCAATCCAGGTAACGGGCTCGCAGACTCCTAGGTTGGTGTCCCGGTGAACCGTAATGTCGTAGTCGTTCAGGTTGGACAGGCGGACGTACGGCCGAGACGTCGTGTTGAAGAGAGTCTTGGCAATCAGCAATCCTTTTGTCTGGATGTCCTCATATTTTGGCTCTATGATAGCCGCTACTCCCTCAGCAGTTCCGTCGACAATTACGGCAGCGCTGACCTCTGACCTGGCGAGAACGATGACGTCCTCTCTCAGCCTTACTGGTCGTGCGGTGATGGACTCATGTGCTGGTTGCAAAGCAAGTTCCTCACCTCCGAAGTGCAGAGTGTTGGTACTCAGATCCAGGATGATGTCGTTCTGGTCCAGAAAGTCCAGTCCGATGATCACTTCGTTTGATACGTCAGCCACAAGCACTGGATGATTCACCGCCCGTCGACCAATGACGATCTCCAGTGATGCTTCGCCATGTACCGGTGCAGTCTCTCCTGTCGTGGTTATTAGTTGGAGGTTCCTTTGTGTGGGTTGCACTCTCCACCTCGGGATCACGGTGAGATTGACGATGGTCCTCGACGCTCCCGTGTCGATCAGCATGGGCCAGCTCACTCCGTTGACGATTCCGTCGACCATCAGGCTGCTATTATCCCTCCATAACTGCGTCACACGAACTTGGACTGCCGGGGCTTGACGACTGTCACAAGCCAACCTTTGCCCCCCAAGGCTGGCTAATACTCGTTTCCCTGGGTCGCGCTGTATTCAGACGACTGATTTCCCGTCGGATACTCTCGGCGGCGGCGATCGCCGCAGTCCTTGCTCAGGTGGCCTTTCTTACCGCAGGTCCAGCAAGTCGGTAGTCCTCTTCCGGGCCGCCTCTCCGGTTGCCTTCCGGCTGTGTCGTTGCTGGTGGTGCCGCGACTATCGAAGAAACGGCTTAGCGTCTCCATCAATTCGTCGGCCAGGGGCTTGGTCTCGTTGGTTTTTGCTGGTTCGTCGACGTCCACTTGACGCACCCACGCGTGCATTCTAGATGCCTGTTTTGCCGTCTCGAACTCAAGTGCGTGGCTCAGCGCATCTGCCAGGGTCTTATTGCACGCGAGTTGCAGCGTCTGTTGAGTGTCCGAGTCCCGTAGCCCGTCGGTGAAGGTCTGCGTCGCAATCTGTTCCAGAAAGTCGGCTGGCGCTGTTGGATAGGCGAGCCTTACGAGACGTGCGATGTCCATCTCAAACTCCTGCAGGGTTTCCGCGTTCTCTTGTACCCGGGTCCGGAGCTGCATCTGGTAGGCCTGCTGAAGATGGCTATCTCAATATCGGGACTCCATATGGGCGATTAGTGAAGCGTAGTGCTGGGATCCAGTCGGGATGGCCTGAAGGACGTTAAGGGCGTCCCCTCTCAGCGCTACAATGAGAGCAGTAGCCTCTTCCGTGCTGTTCCAGTTGTTTATGGAACAGGCTGCCTCGAACTGACGTAAGTAGGTGCTCCACGGGACCTTTCCGTCGACGGTTGGGGCGTCATTCTGCTCTGTCCCGCACCTGATATTCCCGGTGTACCTGTGGGCGGGCGTCGGCGCAGCTCGGCAACTTCCTCTTGAAGAGCGTTGAATCTCGCTTCCATCCCCGTCGGCGGGCGTTGGTTCAGCTCAGCAATTTCCTTTTGTAAAGCGTTGAATTTCTCTTCCACCTCCGTCAGCGGGCGTTGGCGCAGTTCTGCAACTTCCTGTTGTAGAGCGTTGAATCTCGCTTCCATCCCCGTCGGCGGGCGTTGGCTCAGCTCAGCAGTTTCCTTTTGTAAAGCGTTGAATTTCTCTTCCACCCCTGTCAGTGGGCGTTGGCGCAGTTCGGCAACTTCCTCTTGTAAGGCGTCGAACTTCTTTTCCACTGCCGTGACTCCCTCACGTAGGCCCTGTCCCAATTTCCTTTGACTTTCCTGTAGTTTCGTCAGCAGACACTCTTCCAGATTTTTCTGGCCATCCAGAAATTTGGCAGTTAGGTCCTCTGCTAGCTTATTCTGACCGTCTTCCATCTTCTTCAGGTCCTCTGCTAACATCTTCTGGCTGTCCTCTAATCTGGAAGTTGGGTCCTCGGCTAACTTCTTCTGGCCGTCCTCCATCTTCTTCTGGCCGTCTTCCTTCTTCTTCTGGCCGGCCTCCATTTTGGTTTCCATGCCACTGAACTTTTCTAGCAATGCTGCCAATTGCGCCTCCATTTTAGTTGTTTGTCTTGTAAAGGGCATGCACTCACAGGAAAATTAGAGAAAATGACCTGCTCGGGTTTTGAAACCAGGACCGTCAGGTGTTGTGCTTGTGCTTGAGTTCGTTATCCGGCTTCTGACACCAGTTGTTACGTGCCACCCCCTAGTGGCACTTACGTTAACTGGATTACGGTGGATGAAAGCACAAACACAATTGTTCCTTTAAAGAAATCTAATTAGCTTTATTGGAAGCCTGAAAGGTACACCACACAAATAGCAAATACAAGCATTCAGTACCTCACTCCAGTTTCATCTCGTAGCGAACTCTTGCTCCTCCCTTGTCAACAGACCACAGAAGTTAATCCGTCCTAATGAGTCCGGTGGCCTTGACAGAACTACATGCAACACTACAGTTATTTACGATAGCCGGTCACTCACCACTACACTCTGCTTCGCTGACAGCTGGCTAGAGAAACAGCCCCCGGTGCTTTCGCAATTCACCACACTAACCTCCGCCGCATTGGAAAACACACTCGTTCAAGGCACAGTTCCTCTGTAGGCTTCACACTCCCTCGCTGTCAGAGAATCAGCTTCGCAAGGGTTTCGCAAGTCACGTCGCCAACAACTGTCGCTCAAGGTAAACGCTCGCACTAGCTCGAAAAAAACACTGTTCTCCCCGCTTGCCAGGTCGCCCTTATATAGCAGGCCGGTGACTCAATAAATGCTTCTAGACCCATCCAGGATTCACGGCTCCTCGAGGTTTCCATCACTGGCTGGGTCACGAATATTCTGGGCCATCCCTTTGTCCTAGTAGCCCTTGTTGCGTAAGGCGCACGTAATACACTGAGGCAGAGCACAGCCCAGCCCGGGGGCAGCCGTGACTCATGCGGCGAGCGACGAAACAAACTCACAGCCGTAACACTATAGATGGGGAACTGTCGACCATGCTGGTATTAGACGTTGGAAATGTGGCCGAAAACTAAAAATATAAGGGGCGGAAGACTCAGCCGATTTATATTGTATTAAAGTAGCCTACATGTTTCGACCCTTCGATGGAGTCTTCATTAGCTTATATCTAAGGCAAAATCAATTCTAATTAAAACTGGTCTGATAAACCGTGTTATTCTGCTGGTGTGTATTTGCAATTCAGATGAGGATTGGGAAAGACGTGGTTGTGGCCGGAAGAGGAACCATCAAAGCATTTTCCGTGAGTAGAAGTGGGAAACCATGGAAACCAAGTCCTAAGATGGCTGAGGTGGGAATCGAACCCACCACTTCTCAGTTTTGTCTCACAAAGCTGAGTACATCGCGTTCCAATTCTCATTCTGAATTAAATTTCTTGGAAGAGCCGATAATCAAACCCGGACCTCAGAGGTGACAGCTAATATGCTAGATATTTAAAGTAAAACTCGCCGTGGAGGACTGCGCTCTGGTGAAAGTCTGCCTCAAGCTCCTGAAGAGCAACCACTGGGTAAGCAACATTATGAATAAAACTCAGCAATTTTTCTAGGTTTATGCCGTGTCTTGTGTGAGGTTTCGCCTGGGACACCAAGCTGTCCGGGCGGGGTCACCAAGAGCCCGCTGATGAAGCAGCTTTGTTTCCTAGGTGAAACCACACACAAGACACGGCACAAACCTAGAAAAATTGCTGAGATTTAATTCACTGGCCGTGAAAGCCAATATACCTTCTTTTTGAAGCATTCATAGGAGGTTATGGCTGCTTGAGCTTTTAGTTCTCGCAGTAAAGAGGAGCAGATGCGCTTCATAAAAAGGGAGGTAGCGTGCAATTCGCTACTCCTGTGGGGGTCCGGGCGGGGACACCGAGAGTCCGCTGATGAGCCAGCTTGGTGTCCTAGGCGAAATCCCACACAGGACACGGCACAAACCTAGAAGAATTGCTGAGTTTTTAATTCACTGGCCGTGAAAGCCAATATACCACCATATTGTGTTGTTACTGTTAAATTTCTTTTAGTGATGGTCTTGCGGAAAATATAATATGGTTCACTATATAATTCAGAAACAGAAAGATGGGAAAGAAGATCTCACAAAGACCTTTATCAACGCTTTGGGAAGGCGAGCAACAACCGGATTCTGGAGAGGAGGAGGTTGCAAGGGTTGGGATATGTCATTCGGGCTGAGGATTCCATATCCAATCGTGTTTTCAGCTCGAGGGAAGGATCGAGCGATAATGTCACTGGTAAAAGTGTCGCCAACAGCAACTGTGCAGGTTGTAAGGGGCAGAGAAAAGTGGAAGACCATCTGCGACCAATACTTGTGAAGAGTCTCAGTCCCTCCTGTTGTAATGCCTGTGTTGTTTGGTATATGAGGTTTTGTATTATGCTCTTATTGTCTGTCCTAGCTCTTAATGGCCTGTTAATGCAATAAATTATGATGATGGTATATTATAAATTTTCTAAAATTAATCGACATAAAGATATTTATTTGTTTGTATTTATTTATTTACTAGCCTCGCGCCCCGACTTCGCCCGGTATCTTCAACGGTTACCCCAGAGTAAGCTTAAAAGACGAACGGACGACAAGTCTCAGACGCAATTCAGAAAAGCCGAGGTGAACAGCGAAACTCCAAACACATATAGGCCTACTCTTCTCTGAAGTCTTAACTCGACACGACTCGACAGTTTGATGCTGGTCGAAGCTAGGGTGATAGGCTCGCTCGCTAGCTCGTAAACTCGCTCCAAAGCTAGTAATTTAAATTTCCACTGAATGGAGATTGTTGGAAGAAATAAAAACACTTATAGTGGGCGGTGTAATAAAGATAGAGATATTATGCTGTCGTGGACTTTCTTGTCGAACTTTTCATACTGAACAATTCTTACACTAATAGTAGATAGAGTAATTTTTTTTACGGTTTATCCAGCGAAAGCTTGAAAGGCGCACGGACGGTAGGTTTTCTTTGACTCGATTCACTAACATCGTTACTGTTCGGCTTCCTTTGGTCATAAATGTATGTTTACCCCCAGGAGCTCACATCTAGTGAGACGTGGGTTGGCGACCACGGGGCCCCAGCTGAGTCCGGCATTGCTTCCACTTAGCCTAATTGTGCCGGGCCCCTCTCCGTCTTCCTTCCTGTCGATATCACTTGGTCAACTCTTGTTCTCTTCCGACCTCGATGGTATTAGGGTATCCGAAGCCTAGGGAGTCTCTTCCTTTCCCGCCTTAATTAGCCCTTGTCCCATCTTTTCTGATATCCTCCTTTTGCGAGGGGTCAGCCTTCTTTTTCTTTTCATGTTACCTCTTGCCTTATGCTCAAGGCCCTCAAGGAGGCAGGGTGTATGTAACCCCACTACTTCTGGTGCACTCTGGATATTGCTACACACTCAGGGACTCACGACTGGTGAGAGGGAGTTGGCGACCCCGAGGGATTCCTGAGCTGGGTCTGGTTTTCCCCCTTTTATCCATTACCTCTGGGGCGGACCCTCTCCTCTTTCACTTTCATATCTGCCTTTCATGGTTCTCCTTCCTTCCAAGTCCCTCAATCCACATTCTTCGAGGGTTGAGGGTAATTCTTTTCCTCCTGACCTTTATTTGTCTTATTCTCCTTTTGTTTTCCATTTCTTCTTCTAGTATATAAGTTAGTAGTTAGTTTTAGTTACACAGGGAAACCTCTATTAAGAGACCAGTGACGGTTCCATGGAAAACTGGTCTTTTAGAGGGGTTGTCTCTTAATAGGGGTAGGCATTAAAAATAATTTTATACTGCATTATTAATAAAGTACAGTTGGAACACATACTTGATTACAATTTATCTGCATCGGTTCACATTTAGTACAAATTAATTACAATTAGTTATTTTCTGAGCTCTGTCATTTAAAAAAATCAGGAATTGATCTCTGTTTCAGATTAGCACATCCTTTTTTTTTAACCATTTCACTTTCTAGAATGTCTCTGAGTGAGTTCGAAAGTCTATTAATTTGTTCTGGGTTCGAACAATCTTCTAGGAGAGCCGTTTTTTGTATTTTTTATACGTTACATAACACTCTTTCTAATGACATTGTATGCTGATGGAGTTCTGAGCCAACAGAACCATTGTTTACATCATCACCCTCATCACCATCTCCAATGGGAAGGCAGACGAGAAGTGGTCTTTTGAAAGAGGTCAGACTGAGAAAATGCCCGGTCTTTAGTCGGGGAGAGGGGTGGTCCTTAAATAGAGGTAACAAATTCCTTGACTTTATGAGGTTTTAAATAGATTCCAAGAAAAACGGTCTTTAAGAGGGGTGGTCTTTTAATAGGGGTGGTCTTTTGGAGAGGTTTCACTGTAGTTTACATTTCATTTTCATCTTCACCATCACCCAAACCATTAGGGACCCATAACCTAGATGTTAGGCCCCTTAAAACAACAATTATCATAATCAAAAGTATGTTTGTCTACGTGAATTGCGTGTATGGTTCTAATTGGTTGGAGCCGCGATTTTCTGTTGGATAGCAAGGTGGCTAGGGAAGCGGGATGTGACTGATATGTAATTTTGTTGTGGCCGTGAAGATTAATCGATTTTGTGGCTCCGTGAGGAGTGGTTGATTCTTATTAGGAACTTCGTGTGGAGGAGTTGTCTTTTAGTAATATACCTCCTCGTACAGTGATGCCGGATTTACTCACTCAACTCTCTGGGCTAAACCACTCCGCTCAAAATAGCTCAACCCGGAAAACTCTGTACCATAACAAGTCTCTCCGAGACATACAGTATTTCCTCAAGTGTGCACTCGCCAGCCCCTCAAAAATTATCTTTACAATGTTAAGAAAATATTCACTTCTAAACTGACTTCAAGTTAGTTATTGTTGTTTTAAGGGGCGGAACTACGAGGTCATCTGCCCCTCTTAACACAGATTAAAGAATACAAATTTGGAATTGAATTTAAAATTTTGAGGTGGACACCTAAATTTGAAAAGACCTAAAATTAATAAAACAAAAATTAAATAAAAATAATAATTATAAAAATAAACAAAAATTACGGAAAAACAAAAAATTATCATTCAAAAACGAACAAGTCGTTGAGTCAATGTTCACTGGAAAATTTAAATTGCTGGCCCTAACCCACTCTCACTTATAAAACGGATAACGCGATCAGCAGCCACCGCGTCATCGGCTACCGGTAATATAAGTTTGAGTGTCATCTGCAAATCAAGGTTTCTTCGTAAGTCAGCAAGATCCACACACTCGGTTAATACGTGGGCCGCGGTGAAAACGGCTCTACAGGTACATAGTGGGGGGGGGGGGGTCTTCCCTTCTCATTAGGTACGAGTGGGTGGATCTTGTATGACCTATCCTCAGCATACATAAAATGACGGACTCTCCCTTTGACCGGAATGAGATCCGCCACACGCTTCGGATCCCGCTATAAACAATATCTTAAACCAAGACAAATTATACGAGAATCAATCACATGATATAATACACTCCAATAAACAATAAGTCAACATATAAAAACATCAATTAAAAATATATACATGATTGTGGAAATCATGAGTCTCCAAATTGAGGGTTCAATCCCTTGTAACTTTGGGAAGGTTACAGTGCTTATAAGGTTACAATATATTTTTTGCAATGACATATAATTTAGTTCAATTGTTTACATAACCTCGAGATGGCGGCTGTGCGAAATTTTAAAATTAAGTTTTCATTTCTCGTGTCGTAATCATGCGATCGAAGTGAAAGTTTGAATAATGTACCTACGCAATAATTTTAATTTAATGGTACATAGGCCTATGGCCTATGGACTACATATAACAATCCAACATGGCGACCATGCGAATTATTTAGATGGTTCTCAATATCTACGAATCTATTACAGCAATCAAACTGACATTTTGTATGTTGATAGAGGCAATTAACATAAGTAGGATATATGAAAAATAGAAAAAGACTGTATAGTTTTTTCACAGAACTACTTGTTTTAGTCTAATGTAATTTTTTTCAGGATTAGGGAATGACGCATCGCAATTGGGTACAATCGTGCTGACCGTCTGAAATATCAAACTTCATAAAAATATTATATATTTTAACATTTTTAAATACATATTTCACCTAATATAGTGCCATTGACATGCACATATTTTGCATGTTGATATTACATAAAAGTACTAGCCTTACTCATTACAAAATCCACACTTTACTATTGACACTACAGTGACATAGCCTACCATACAGATTCAAAACACACACCCAAGTACACGGGGCTGCTTGACCAAGATATCGCAAGCCCCTGAATATGTCAACAACAAGAACAGGAAGTAGACAATGCTTGGTATAGTTTAGTTATTTGTTGTTGACCGACGGATGTCTAGTTTTCCGGATCGTGATACTCTTAATCTTACATCGTGTGGCGTAATTCATGCACCACGGCCGCGAGACCAACTAGCGCAAGTCCGTAGATCGTAGGTTCGAATCCCGGCACTGACAGCTGCTATCCTCACTTGTAGTGGCGTAACTGTGGCTTGTTTCTGCAGGGGGATGAGAAAACCTAAGTTATTTATTTATTTATTTATTTATCGAATGGCTTTTAGTGCCGAAAGTGTCCGAGGATATGTTCGGATCGCTAGAGGCTGAAGCTGCTTCAAACGGACACCCATAGGGTGAGCTACCGCTACCAGATGTCACTGATACCGAGTGGTGAACGTTGGAACTTTGATAGAGCGTTCCATCGAAATCTAACTTAGAAATTTAGCTTCACACAAGTTTAGTCTGCAGAAGGATCTTTTACATGCCATAAATCTATGACATGGGACCGGCGGCTTTACTTTACTTACAAGTACAGTAGTTCCGTGAAGAACTATACAGCCTATTTTCATATATCCTACTTATGTTAATTGCCTCTATCTACAAACAAAACTGCAGTTTGATTGCTGTAATAGATTCGTAGATATTGAAAACCGACTAAATATTTCGGATGGTCGCCATGTTTGATTTTATATATGTAGGTCCTAGAGTTATGTACTACTACATGAAGATTATTGTGTACGTGTAGCATTCAAACTTCAATCGCATGATTAGGACACAAGAAGTAACAAGGCGATTTTCAAATTTCGCACAGCTGCCATCTTGTGGTTATGGAAACAATTGAAATAAATCGATGCCAATGGATTAACATTCGTATAAGGATCTCCTGTACCAAGTTTCACTGCACTCGGATGGTTAAATTGCGAGAAACGTCCATATGAATATTTATATTTCGCGTCACCGCCATGTTGGATTTGTGATCACCAGGATAGTTCAAGTCCTATAGGTGAAATTAAGTTCATAGCTCCTATGAACATAAAAAAATCAGTTTGATTGCTATAGTAGATCCGTAGATATTCAGAGCCGTCTAAATATTCTGGATGGTCGCCAAGTTGGATTGTTAAATGTATAGGGCGTAGAGTCATGTACCATTAAAGGAAAATTAGTGCGTAGGTTCATTATTCAAAATTTCACTCCGATCGCATGATTACGACACAACAAATAAAAATTTAATTTTAAAATTTCGCACAGCCGCCATCTTGAGGTTATGTAAACAATTGAACTAAATTAGAAACCAGTTCATTGCAATGTGTATAAACATTTCCTGTACCAGATATCATTGGGTTTGGAACATTAAATCGCGAGAAAGGTCTATTTAAAATTTTCAAATTCGATTGGCCGCCATGTTCGTTTTGTAGTTAACCGGTTTTTGAAAGTCTTAAAGATGAACTTCCAGTAGTGCCCTTTATATCCGTACACAATTTCAGGGTGATACAGCTAATAGTTTCAGAGATATAGAATGCCGGTGAAATATTGCGCCCATCCGTCATCCTGTGGTTATGTGAACAATTGAACCAAGTTAGATGACGGTGCATTACAATGTGGATAAACATATACTGTACCAACGTTTATTGCGTTTGGTTGGTTAAATCGCAAGAAACGTCTATTTAAAAGTCGCAAATTCGCATGGCCGCCATGTTGGTTTTGTAGTTACCAGTTTTTCAAAAGTCACATAGGTGAACTTCTAGTAGTTCCCTTTATCACCGTAAAAAAAATCCAGGGTGATATCGGGAATAGTTTCGGAGATATTGAGTGCTGGTGAAATATTTCGCACAGCCACCATGTTGGATTGGTGAGACGTAACAAAATTTGTAGGGCACGGTCGAGGTCGTCCGGAATAGTGCTATGAACTTACCGAGTTTCATTAAAATCGCTCCAGCCGTTTAAAAGTTATTAGGGGGGACATGCACTCACACCTCAAACACACACACACGCACACACACGTGGACAAAAGGTGATCTCATATGCCTATTTTTTCGAAATTGAAAATAGGCTAAAAATTCGACGCATTCAGATGGGTTTGAACCCGCTATCTTGGGAACAGCAGTTCACCCCCAACTTCGCCAGCGAAGCCGCTAGAAAACCTATGTACCATAATATTGCTTTCGGGTTTAATTCCATCAGCATTCGATTCGTTGTATTTGCTCTCATCAATGCGCAAATGCTCGAAAATTAACAAATTCGTTAATATTAAATTACAAACTACAGTTCTCTATTCCCCGTCATTGTGTAAATAATAATAATAATAATAATAATATTAATAAACTACAGTTTCCGTTCTTGTTGATTCATTTAGAGGCTTTGCTACATCGTGGTCATGTCACCCCGTGTACTTAGGTGTGTGTGTGTAATTTGTCTGATAACTTGTGTTATTGTGATAGCTGTATTAGAGTGCGTATTTGTAATTCAGATGAGGATTCGGGAGGAGGCGGACTTATATTGGGAACCATCCCAGCAATCGCCTGGAGTAGAAGTGGGGGAACCACGAAAACCCACATCCAAGATGGCTGAGGTGTGTGTTGAACTTGTCTGATATCCTGTTTTTTCTGTACTGACTATAGTAGGGGGTGTAATTTTATTAAGGACAGGGATTAGCCTCACGGGGCTGAGTATATCCCGTTCCAGCCCTCAAACCAAAATTAAATTTCGAGGCATAGCCGGGAATCGAACCCGGGCCTCCGCGATGACAGCTAAGAGTGCTCGCCACTACGCAACGGGGCGGAAAAGGCCGTTTCCAACTAAAGTTTAACTTACAACAGAAATACAACTTAACGCAATGACACTCGCATTCGGATATTACGAATGGCAACAGAACTAACAAATACTGTATTTTTGGAAAGGGATGAATAAGAAATACCACACCCATTTCACTGCCACCCACCTGACTAACTGAACAATAGGGGTCGGATGTTTAAGAAAAATCATATCTTTTTCTTTGCCTCTATGTTCATGTCCGATAGGTTTCTGATGCAAATCAAGTGATTATCGTCACAATACAGTGGTTTTTATTTGTCATATAAATGCATAATTCGAACATTTTATCATTTTAAATGATCTTGTCGACTTCGTAGTTACGCTGGGGTCTGGCGTTACGTTACGGTGACGGGACGAAATGTACCCAGATGCACTGAGGTGTGTGACGTCATAGTACTGCTTGGTGCATGTGTTCCCCGATAATCTCTACTTCGTTAGTATAAGACAAAAATCCCCGAGTCTTGGATGTCACGGGTAATCTCGAGAACCACTGGATGGATTTTGATGCGGTTTTCGCCATTCTGTAGAAAATAATGTATGTATGATCAAACGAAGCCAAGCAGTAACAAATTCAGTGAAAAAGTCGAAAACAAACTTGGCGTCCGTGCACTTCTTAAGCTTACGCTGGGCAATATCAATATACTATGAGCGCAAGACTTGGTCAGCATGAAAAGTTCTACAAAAAAAAGTCCGCGAGAGCATATCTCTATCTTCAATACATCGCCCACTATAAGTGTTTTTAGACTGGCTGGAAGGAGCAAGTCCCCGCGCGCTCTGGTGAGCGTGACAGCAACCCGCGCGCTTCACCTTGCTTTGTCCTTGATTTGCACTTGCCGTTCGCGAGTAATTTGAAACAAGATAAGCAAGATGAGTGTTATGCAGATAATTTTCTAACGGTCAAGAGTTTTTGGCTTCAAGCGAAGCGAGAAGCCTCCAGCCTTTCTAGCATTTTTCAGCATTTGTAGCATTTAAAATGATACAAAGTCTAGTCTTTCAGACTGACTGTCACTTTTTTACCATTAGGTGATATTTTGAGCATTTTTGGTAAGAACGTCATATTTCGGTAGTTTGACGTCAGCTGTAGGTGTGCAATTATCCTCAACTTACCGAACGGGAACTAGTGTTTACAGAAATAGACTGTAAATAACCACTTAAACATGTACTGTTTATTCAGAAAATTAATATGAAAATCCGAATATCAAATTTAGTTAACAATTTAATCAGGAAGGTATGTTGTTGTTATTTGTGTATTCAGTCTTTCGACTGGTTTGATGCTGCTATCCATGCTTCCATGTCCTGAGCTAATCGTTTCATATCTACATAGCTACCACACCCTACGTCCGAGGCAATCTGTTTAACATATTCTAACCTTGGTCTACCGCTACAGTTCTTGTCCTCGACCCTTCCTTCCATAACTAAGCTAGCTATTCCTGGATATCTTAGTATGTGTCCTACCAACCTATATCTTCTCTTCATTAGCAGTCGCCAGAAACATCTCTCATCTCCCACTAGTCTTAATACCTCTCCGTTTGTAACTCTGTCTACCCATCTGATCTTCATCATTCTCCTGTAACACCACATTTCAACCCCTTCAATTCTCCTCTTTTCTACTGCACCAATAGTCCAAGTTTCACTTCCATAGAGCGCCACGCTCCAGACAAAGCCCTTCAAAAATGACTTCCTAACACCTAAATCTATATTCGATGACAACAGATTCCTTTCCTGTAGAAATGCTTTCCATGCCTGAGCTAACCTACTTTTTATATCCTCTTTGCTACGTCCATCACTGGACATTTTGCTTCGTAAGCAACAGAAGTCTCCTAGTTCCTTTAGTTTTTTACCTGCCAATATGATGTCCATAGAAGATTCTGATTTATTTCGGCTGCATTCCTATATTTTGCTTTTACATTTATTCATTTGCATCATGAAAATTGTTGCTTGGATTTATAATTTTATAAAATTGCCATATTTCAGGTCATATTTCATCATTTTAGGTCATATTTGCTTGAATATTTGGGCTAGTTTTAGGTCTTAAACATCCAAGCTCCACTCATCAGTTTAGTTAGGGTATGGCTGAAAATTATACTCGAGTAAAAATAAATGTTTTCGTGTTAGTAAGCATAAATTTACATAATTCAATCACTTGGCATCAATACGAAGATTGGTTTTATCCAGAATTAAAGAACTTCAACAATTTCATTTTTCTTATTTGGTTCTGAGAGGGATTGATCCCCCCTGATCATCCCCCGTAGTTACTCCACTGATCCTGAATGTGGATTTTCCACACTCCCTCCAGGAAAATAACGGGATAATATCTTACTTCAAATCCCGGGCCACCTCCCTAATCCCTCTCCTTAATGCAGTTACACACACTTCATACTAGAGTCATCTCAGAAATACAGGTAATCAGACAAGTTCAACACACACCCAAGTTCACGGGGCTGATGTGAATTGAATTAACAACAACAAAATTATTTTTCAAATGATCATGAACCCATCTACTTCTTCCGGGTTTATGTTAGCAATGTTAATTTAAGCTATTTTTTTTAGTTTCGAATGTTGAAAGAGGACATGGCCGCCTCAACAGTGGACGGTTTGGCGTTCCGTAAATACAGTAAATGTAATTAATATAGTAGCTTTAAGTCGGTCAACTCAAAAATAATTATAATTACTGCAATACGTGAAAAATAACCTGAAATAAATTACATCAAAGCTGCAATATTAATCTCTACATAGTATAAAACAAAGTCCCCGATTCTGAGCATTAATCTATCCTAACCTACAAATTCTGCTTCACACAAGTTTAGTTAGTGGAAGGTTCTTTTACATGCCATAAATCTATGACATGGGCCAGCCGGCTTTACTTTCCCTCCGAAGGAAGGCATCCGACGACTTCAGCCGGGTTTGAACCCGCGAGCTTGGGCATAGAAGCTCAGCATGCTACCAACTACGCCACCGAAACCGCCGATACTAAATGAAGGGAAAGAGTCTCACAAAATCAACATAGAAATTAAATTACTACGTATTTATGAGAAAAATAGTTCTTAAAATTCCATATGGCGTGGGTTGTCTAAATCATTTAATAACGCTTTTGAATAAATTTGAATTTAGTAACTGTTTAGGTTGTTGTTGATACTAGTGGTACTAGTGCTAAATTCGCGATACCTTGTCTAAGTCTGCAATATGTTAAACTGTAATAATACTTTCATTACCACCACTACCGCATCGCCGAAATAGGCTACATGAGATTTTATGAATACTCCGTCGGTTGGTAGGTTGGTTGGTTTCTCAGTTTAGGGGCTGCAACAACGCGGTCATGTAGCCCCGTGTACTTTGGGTGTATGTAGAATCTGTCTGATAACCGGTGTTAATTGTGATGACTGTATTAGTGTGTGTTATCTGTTTTTTTAATTCAAGTAAAGACTGCAGACTATTGAATTTTTCAAATAGTTCCTACTTTTTCCGCCAAACGCCACCGTCAACGACTACCAGTTCATAACTTAGCCACCAGACGCCACCGCAGTCGGCTCTTGGCAACGAACGTAGGAACTTAAGAGCGTTGTTTACATTCTTAACCTATACAATTTAGCTTCACACAGGTGTAATTAGTGTAAGGTTCTTTAACATGCCATAAATCTATGACATGGGACTGCCGGCTTTACTTCCCCTCCGAAGGAAGGCATACTGAGGGATTTTTAACGCTCTTAAAAAATCCGACGACTTCGGCCGGATTTGAACCCGCGATCTTGGGCATAGAAGCTCAGCATGCTACCAACTACACCACCGAAGCCCCCCGTTTCCTTAGTTTAGGGTCTGCGACAACGCGGTCATGTAGCCCCGTGTACTTTGGGTGTGTGTAGAATCTGTCTGTTTTTTTTTTTTCGTGTGGTCTCCTCAGAGACCTAGTGCAGGTCTTTCTATTCGACGCCCGTGGGCGACCTGCACGTCGGGATGAGAGATGGAATTGATTAAGGTGAATGAAATTGGAGAAGGATGTGGAAGAAAGCGGCCGTGGCCTGTCAGAAGGTACCGTCCCAGCATTTGCCTGGTGTTGAAAATGGGGAAACCACGGAAAACCATTTCAAGAACGGCCGACAGTGGGACTCGAACCCACGCGTCTACCAAATCAGCAGAGAGCTTGGCCCCATGACCTAACACTGCGCTTTAGCCAGCGTAGCCACTACTGTCGGTATCTGTCTGATAACCAGTGTTAATTGTGATGACTGTATTAGTGTGTGTTATCTGTTTTTAATTCAAGTAAGGACTGTAGACGATAATTTCAAGCAGTTCCTACTTTTGCTACCAAATGCTACCGTCCACGACACCTAGCTGTGAACTTGGCTACTAGATGCCATAGCTGCCAGCATCTTGCATTGGAAGTTGGAACTTAAGAGCATTATTCAAATATAGCCAACAAATTTTGCTTCACACAATTGCAGTTAGTGGAAGGTTCTTTTACATGCCATAAATCTATGACATGGGCCCGCTGGCTTTACGTCCCCTCCGAAGGAAGGCATATTGAGGGATTTTTAACGCTCTCAAAAAATCCGACGATTTTAGCCGGGTTTGAACCGAAGGTCAGCATGCTACTAACTACGCCACCGAAGTCTCCTATAAATACTTCACAAAGTACAACAGAGGTTTTCATGATTTTCCCGCTAGGTGGTAGTATTTGTCGTGTCGAAGTTTATAGTTGAGAGAAATTCAATGTTGACTCAAAACAACTGGTGAGATGAAATCGTCTCTTGTTCTGGGATATCTCTGCAGAAAAAGTATATTTAAAGTACATTGGAATTAGCCGTACTGCGGAGTTATCAAAGTCTCTCCTGTTTGTAAGCGTAATAAATAACATTGACCGTGGTAAAGAAACGAGTTCATTCAAGTCTTACGTTTAAAGTAAGGAGCATTATTTTCACAGACTAAAACATAACCTGAGAAGAGGAAAATAACACTATTCTATTCTCCATTATGTGCGAGTGAGTGAGTTGGTTTACGGAACAAAAGTCTACGCTACGCCTTACTGCATAGACATATCCCACGGACAAGTTACTGTAATTGCCGCTTCTCTCGATATGTAGCCTAAGAAATGTTAGATAGACGTTTGTTCACGCATTAGCTTCAATTATAGAGCAGAAATAGAATGTAACTTACTGCAATCCACCCAGGCTAACAGAAGAGAGCAAATCCCAGTCACTAGAAGAATGCAGTAGCGTTCCATCGTACCACAGTTGTCTGCAGCAGAAGCTTTAGTGATGAGCACTGTTATATCCTCTTGAGCACTGACAGCCAATCCGGTCGGCCTTGTCCCATCATCCTACAGTAAAAACTTCCTGTTGATGTAAATAAGAAACAAGACACCTTTCCTCGTAGGTAGGAAACGGGTAAACTCAGCCTAGTACTGCAAAAATGAGAAGAGCTCGGTTCCCACCTTAGCTGCCCTAGAAGAGGTTATCCGTGGTTTCCCACTTCTACTCCAGGCAAATGTCGGGATGGCTCGTATTTAACGTCATGGTCGCTTGATTCTCAATCCTCTTCTCTGTTCAAAATGCAGACTCAAATACAGTCATCAGGCTATGGTTCGGATGTTTAGGAAATGTCATATATTTTTCCTTGACTACATTTTCATTAAAAAATGTAATTAAGTTGGAGTTCAATGTTCCTGATTCTTTTTAGGTGGATTTTATGTTGTTGTTGTTGTTTCTGTCTTCAGTCTTTTGACTGGTTTGATGCAGCTATCCATGCCTCCCTGTCCTGAGCTAATCGTTACATAGCTACCACACACTACATCCGAGGCAATCTGTTTAACATATTCTAACTTTGACCTACCCCTACAGTTCTTGTCCACGACCCTTCCTTCCATAACTAAGCTTTCTATTCCTGGGTATCTCTTCTCTTCATTAGCAGACGCCAGAATTATCTCTCCTCTCCCACTAGTCTTAATACCTCTTCGTTTGTAAGCCTATCTACCCATCAGATCATCAATCTCCTGTAACACCACATTTCAAACGCTCCAATTCTCCTCTTTTCTTCTGCACCAATAGTCCAAGTTTCACTTCCATAAAGTGTCACGCTCCAGACAAAGGCCTTCAAAAATGACTTCCTAATACGTAAATCTATATTCGATGTCAACAGATTCCTTTTCTGTAGAAATGCTTTCCTTGCCTGAGCTAACCTACTTTTTATAATCATCCTCTTTGCTTCGTCCATCACTGGTTATTTTGCTTCCTAAGTAACAGAAGTCTCCTACTTCCTTTAGTTTTTCACCTGCCAATTTGATGTCCATAGAGGTTTCTGATTTATTTCGGCTGCATTCCAGTATTTTCGTTGTACATTTATTAATTCTTTCCTGAAGACGGAGTCCATACCTTTCGAAAACGCATTCAAATCCTCAGGCGTGACAGCCAAGATGACTAGTCATCGGCAAAACTCAGAGTTGAAATTATTTCTCCTTGGGTTTTATAGAGCATGTTAATGCATATTTGGGTCATTTTCATTGTTATTGTCATACTTCATCAATATTATTGTGTTAAGGTCATATTTTGGTAATAATTTAGTGGGAGGTGGTCGGTGGACTTTAAATATGGTATCCGCTGGCCGCTGCAAGGTTTCTGTGCGTTAGTGACGCTAAAAATATAAAAACTTGCCAATTGTTACAGACTATCAGAAAATATGTAACTGTAACTAAACTTGGTAGTATGAATAACTTAGGGCATTTTCTCTCCCTTTTACAAGAAATGTGATTTGTGTCGCAGTTTTTAACACGAGAAAGGGTGAAGAATATGCTGCTTTCCGCGAGTCTCTTGAAACATACTGCGATAAAAATTTGAGGAAAACAATTCTGTCGTAGACCTATTCATGAAATCAGCGTAGATTTTAACATTTTTTATTAGGTTTGAATGTAGAATTAATAATAAAAATATCATTTCACTATATTGGTTGGATCTTAAGTTTAGGGGCTGCGACAAAGCGGTCATGTAGCCCCGTGTACTTTGAGTGTGAGTAGAATCTGTCTGATAACCGTTGTTAATTGTGATGACTGTATTTGTGTGTGTTATCTGTTTTTTAATTCAAGTAAGGACTTCAATCTTTTGATGGGTTTGATGCAGCCCTCCATGCCTCTCTGTACTGAGCTAATCGTTTCATATCTGCATAGCTATCACACCCTACTTCCGAGGCAATCTGTTTAACATATTCTAACCTTGGTCTACCCTTACAGTTCTTGTCCACGACCCTTCCTTCCATAACCAAGCTTTCTATTCCTAGGTGCCTTAGTATGTGTCCTACCAACCTATCTCTTCTCTTCATTAGCAGTCGCCAGAAATATCTCTCCTCTCCCGCTAGTCTTAATACCCCTTCGTTTGTAACCCTATCTACCCATCTGATCTTCATCATTCTCCTGTAACACCACATTTCAATTCTCCTCTTTTCTGCTGCACTAATTGTCCAAGTTTCACTTCCATAGAGCGCCACGTTCCAGACAAAGGCCTTCAAAAATAACTTCCTAGTACCTAAATCTATATTCGATGCCAACAGATTCCTTTTCTGTAGAAATGCTTTCCTTGCCTGAGCCAACCTACTTTATATATCCTCTTTGCTTCGTCCATCACTGGTTATTTTGCTTCCTAAGTAACAGAAGTCTCCTACTTCCTTTAATTTTTCACCTGCCAATTTGATGTCCATACAGGTTTCTGATTTATTTCGGCTGCATTCCAATATAGCCTACTTTCGATTGTTTGCAAAAAATGATAGTAGACTTATGAGATCTACTACTATTACTCTTACTCCTCGGCGCTACCGTCCATGTAGAACCTTGGCCTCTCCAACAATCGTTGCCCAATCCTGACGATCTTCTGTACGTTTCCTCCATCTTCTTACTCCCATCTTGCGTAAGTCGTCCTCCACGTCATCCAACCATCATTTCCTAGGTCTTCCTTTGCATCTTCTTCCACCTGGATTTCCTCTATAGGTCTTTTTAACCACTCTATCACCTGCTATTCTCTCCACATATCCCAGCCATCTAAGCCTATTACTCTTTACTTCCGAAACTATATCAGGATGACCATATAATTTCTCCAATTCTTTGTTTTCCCGTATTCTCCATTTTCCTGCCTCATTCACTGCTCCATAAATCTTCCTCAGTATTTTCCTTTCCCATCTTCTCAAAAGCTCCTCTTCTGCCACAGTCATAGTCCATGTTTCCGAGCCGTACATTACCACTGGTCTTATAACTGTTCGGTACACTGTCACCTTTGATCTTCTACTGAGGATGCGCGCTTTGAGTTTTTTTAATCAGTGCCCAATAAGCTCTATTACCGGCTGCAATTCTTGCTTTTATTTCTTCTCTTGTGCTATTATCTTCAGTAACCAGTACTCCCAAATACTTGAAACTTTCACACCTCTCAAAATTCACTCCATTTAGGTTTATAAATAAATTTATATATTTATCTTTCTCCACAGTAAGCCTCCGTGGCTTAGGTGGCAGCACGCCGGCCTCTCACCGCTGGGTCCGTGGTTCAAATCCCGGTCACTCCATGTGAGATCTGTGCTGGACAAAACGGAGGCAGACAGGTTTTTCTCCGGGTACTCCGGTTTTCCCTGTCAAAATTTCATTCCAGCAACACTCTCCACTATCATTTCATTTCATTTCATCTGTCATTCATTTAATCATTGCCCCAGAGGAGTGCGTCAGGCCTCGGCAGCCGGCACAGTCCATATCCTCGCCGCTAGATGGGGGCTTCATTCATTCCATTCCTGACCCGGTCGGAGACTGGAAGCAGGCTGTGGATTTTCATTTCATCTTTCTCCACAGTATTTCTCCTAGATAATAATAAATATTGAGTTTTGTTGTAGTTCACTCGTAATCCTACTTCTTCTGATTCTTTTTCTAACCGTCCCAACCCTTCTTCAAGATCTTTCAGTCTTCGTGACAGCATACCTACATCATCAGCATACGCTAGATTTTGGCTCATACGGTTTAACAGCGTCCCTCCTGGGTAGCTTATATCTATCTTCCTCATTACTCTCTCTAGTACTATATTGAACAGCAGCGTGTACAGTACGTCTCCTTGTCGTAAGCCTTGGTTTACCTCAAAAACTTCTGAGAGTCTTCCTTCAACTTTAACTCGACATTTTGTGCCATTAAGAGTAATTTGCACCAATCTGATTAGTTTGGGTGGGAATGCCATGTCCATCAAGGTCTGATACAGAGTTTTTCCTTCTTACACTATCATAAGCCTGTTTGAAATCCACATATAATTGGTGCACATCCACATTATATTCGTAAAACGTTTCCATTATATGCCTTATTGTGAAGATATGGTCCGTCGTCGATCTACCCTGTCGGAATCCACACAGGTATTCTCCAAGTCTCTCTTCAACAAGAGGTGTAAGTCTCATAGCCATTACCTTAGCTAGGATTTTATAGACCAGACTAAGCAGTGCTATGCCACGATAATTTTCACACTTTGCTTTATCATTCTTCTTATGGATTGGGCAAATAATGGCCGTGTTCCACTGTTCTGCCATCACCTCTTTCTCCCATATATCCACAATCAACTGGTGTACCAGCTTTGCCAAATGTTCCCCACCACACTTAATCATCTCTGTTGAAATATTATCACCTCCTGGGGCTTTGTTTTTCCTCAAGCTTTTAATTGCCAAACTAACCTCCTCTAGCGTCGGCACGGGTACTGGCATTGCATCAGTGTTATCCTTGCACCATGGTTGGTTATTCTCTTGACCCTCCTGTTCTAGCAATACCGTCTCTGCAGTAGCATTGAGCAGCTCGCTGAAATATTCAGCCCATCGATCTAAAATCTGTTCTTCTCCTCCTATGAAATTTCCTTCTTTATCTCTGAAGAAAATTGCAAGGGGTTGAAAGCCCTTCTTCACTTCCTGTATTAGTTTATAGTACTTTCTTACTTCTTGATTATTGTATTCTTCTTCAAGCTCTTCAATCCATTTCTTCTCTGATTCCCGTTTCTTTCTGCCTCTTTCCTTTTCTTTTTATGTTCGTCAGTATTGTTTCTCGTTGGTCTACTTATCATTTTCTCCCTTGCAGCATTCCTCTCCATTATAGCTATTTTACATTCTTCATCGAACCAGATATGTCTTTTAATCCTTTCTTCTGTCCCCAGTACTTCTTCTGCAGCTTCGTGTAGTGCGTCCCTCATTATACTCCATTTCCTTCTACTCCCTCTAAATCCCAATTTTGTTTAGTCTCCAACTTCTTCCGTAAATGTGTTTCATATTGTTCGGCAGTTTCCTTTTCTTTTAGTTTTAAGACATTATACCTTCTAGGGTCTTTCCTCATCTATTCAGATCTGTACACTGCTATATGCTGTCTATATTTTACTCTTACCATGATATGGTCAGAGTCACAATCCGCTCCTCTACAACTATCAACATCGAGTATATCAGATGCGTGTCTTCTATCAATTACCACATGGTCAATTTGGTTGAATGTAGTTCCATCTGGTGAGTACCACGTTACTTTCCTTATATTCTTTCTCTGAAGCCATGTACTTTTCACAATCATTTCATTTCCCATGGCAAAGACGATGAGTCTCTGTCCATTATTATTTGATACCTCATGCAGACTTTCCTTTCCTACCGTCTCTCTAAATGCTTCTTATTTTCCCACCTTCGCATTGAAATCACCTAACACGATTTTTACATCTTGCCTTGCTATACCCTCGAGTTCCTGTTCAAGCTGACTGTAGAACGTGTCTTTCACCTCATCCTCTTCTGTGGGTGCATATTCACATATAAAGGTGATATTAAAGAATCGTGCCTTCATACTCAAAGTACATTTCCTTTCATTAACAGGCTTAAAATTCAGTACTGCTCTTTTATATATATTATCCACGAGGAAACCTGTGCCACCTATTCTTCCACTGTCGCCTCCACTATACATTTTTGTATGGGTATCACTTCTCAATATACCATCTCTTCTCCATTTGATCTCTTGGATCGCAACCACTCCTATACTATATTTCTCCATCTCTTTCTTAAGGCCCTTCAACGCTCCAGGTTTGTTCAATTTTCTCACATTCCAGGTTACTATTGAACCCAACGGGGTTAGGCTGACTGGTGTCGAACGTGGATCTCAGAGACAGTTGAGCTCAGAATTGAGAGTCCAGCAAGGAACGAACACGAGATCTTTTGAGGGAGTTTAAGTTATAAAAACCCCTAGAGAAAATACATATTAAATCACTGTTGTGATATGAACTAATGCTGACATTATTTATTAATATAATGCAGGGAATATTAGTAGAATACTGCATTATTGGGCTGTATGAGGCATACAATTCTGGACTTGAGCACAGAAGTTGGAGCACTTGACATTTGTCTAATGACTCTGGAAAAGGGGCGTAGTTTCTTGGAGCCGTGTCACTCTATGTGACCTACTTAAGTCGTCTGGAGCAGGTCAGGAGGGTAAATTATTGTCAAGTTATTCCCCGATTCAGAATAGAGAGGCTAGTGGAAGGGGAAGATACCAGTGTAATTTAATGATTACTCGTGATTGGAGCAACTCAGAGACATGAGGTCTGCACCTATGTGAATGTATAGCCGAGAGGCTAATTATCAAGCCATTAAACATTGAAATTGAGGCAGATTTAATGGAACGCGCCGGGACACAGTAGTCTCGGTGTTAGCGGCGAGATCTGACCAGGTCGCCGGGGATTTTTAGGTGACGCCGCGTGGGCACGCGCTGGCAAAGGCAATTAATATTAATTAATTGGCCGATCGATCCTCGAGCATGCATACAGATCTGTGACCAGCGAGGAAAAAGGAACCATATAAACGTTAATTCAAGACCAGAATCATACTGTGGGAGAAGATGACACTGCAGGGAAATTCTCGGTCTACTTTTTCTCTCCAAACGAATATAAGGGGTGGACCCAGGACAGAGGCGGTCAGTCGAACCATACTTGAGCGCAGGGAGCACGTCACCCGAAGCCCAGAGAAGGGACGCGCAGACTTTAACATTCTAAGTGCAGCAACATATAATCATGCATTAAGTCATGAATTAATAACGATTAATGTAGTCAGTTGAATCGCAGTATAGTGCGAAGTGCACGTTACCGAATTCAGAGAAGGGACGCGCGGACTTTAACATGAAGAGCCATTCAGTAAGGCATTTATTAATCACAATTATTAAGGACAGTCGTGCCATATTTGTATAGTCGGCATTACGAGCGATTGTTATTGTGAACGTTGGAAATGTACCGTGTGATGTAGGACAATTGAGAGTGATAATCTGTACAAGTACAATGTACAATGGTTGAGCGCAGTTTGTAAACTATTGGTTAGACATATGATAGGATGTCGGACTGCGCAGATATAAACTTTGTTATGCGATTGGTGAAAATTCATAGGAATACTAATGTAATTAATGCTCAGGACGATATGCAAGCATATTTATGCGATATCAGGAAATTTATCGAAGGATAGAGATTGATAGACAGTGGGGGTATCGATAGGAATCCTTAGGCAGAAAATCGAGACTTTCAATCAGGATGCGGATAGCAGTGAGGAGGAGATCTTCAACGTCTGCATTTCTGATATCTTGCCAGGAAAAGTCAACCAGTAAGAAATGTAATTAGTGAGCATGTGATTGTAGTGATGATCTGTTAAATATATGTAAAATTAATATTGTAACAAGTGCTATAACGTGTTGTGGGAATAAGGAAGCAATAGCTTCAATATGGAAAGGAAAAGTGCCGTGTGTTTTGTAAGGCAAAAGTTATGTAAAATGTGTGTTAGAATTATAAGAATGCCTTGCTAATTTTGCAAATAATGGCGGGCATTACTGGAAAGAATGCGTGGTTGGAGCCACCAGATTAAATGATATAAGTACCCAAAAACCATGATTTTGTAGCAATTATAATCCACTGTACGTTGAGTGATTTCAAAATTTATAAAATATGCCAATAAGAGTCAATTTTAGGAGGTAGAGCCTCAAATTGTATTGTTGTGTTGATTTTAGTCAAGTTGAGATGTCTTTGTGCATCATTGAGTGGATAAATCGTTACCACTATTGTAAAATGGCAATTCAGTTATATAGAAACGGAACGTAACGAACACGGATGTTCGGTTATTAAAATGGTTACGTTGTGTCGGTTATTGTAATTCATGTCAGTAATAATAATAATAATAATAATAATAAAAAGAATAAACGAACACACATCAGGGAAATATGGTTGTGAGAAAATAGATATGCTAATTGGAATATTTATCTATCTAAGCAGTAATATTATACATGAAGGGCTAAGCAAAGCAATTTAATATCAGAGTATATTATGATAATGGAAATTAATATGCAAGAATCTAGGAAATGGAAGAGTTTAATAGTGAATTGAATTTGCAGCTTGTGAATAAGCCTGTAAGAGTAATTGATAGATTTATCTTACTAATTAAAGGACGAGATCATAGCACGATAGTCACGGAAGCCAGGTAATCTATTTGACGTGTGAAATCTCGTATAGCCTAGGGCATACAGAGATATTTATTATGGCCAGAGCGTACATAGTGACTGACCCTAGCTCTGTGGATTGCCATGAAATGTTCCGGGTTCGAATCCAGTGGTGTATGGGAGGACAACAATGGAAACCTCAACATGACACCTGATCTCGACCGAGAACTAGCTATTGAAATAATTCAGCTCCTGGGAAGTGAATTTAATTGGCGGCAGGATGTGCCTGACCGTAGCATTTAATAAGATACCGGCTAGCCAGTTCGACCAGTGATTGATGAATCTCGTTCCTTCATATAATGAAATGGACCTGTTGAGGCCAGTTATTAATATCCTAAGGTTAGGAATAAATGATTAAATACGTCCATCACCTATCTTGCATACAGTTTAAGTTAAATCATATGGGATGTGTAGATCCATGAGACTGCACTATTGTATTTAAAATTACTTCTTACTGCTTGGAGATAAAGCGAGAGGGGGTCAGGAAGGGACAGAGCTCGTGTTTGTGACCGCCCTACTCAGTCCATTGTATACAAGTAGAACCGAGGGGGGAGGTGTTAAACGACCCTTGGAGCTTGACATTTAGAGTGGAGAGACTTTAAAACCCTGTTTGTAAGAAATGAAGCATTGTTGTATTGTATAATGAATTTGTGTGGTTTGAAACACATTGATAATTAAGGAGTATCCTAATGACTTAATATTCAGAAAACTTTTGAGTTGTTGAAAGGTGCATTTTTTATACTGACAGTGTCACTTAGTTCAAAAGGTCGACACTAGATGCCATAGGCTATGCCCACGCAAGGGTAGCATTTCTAATTTTGGTTAATGATTTGCCTAATATTCTATGTTACTCTGACTGCTTATTGTTTGCTGACGATGTAAAGCTATATAAGACCATATACAACTTGAGAGACGAGAATGACCTTCAGAGAGATGTTAATAATATTGTAGCTTGGTGTGTTAGTAATAATTTAGTCCTTAATGTATAAAAATGTAAAGTCATGGTATTTACAAGGAAGAAGGAGTATATAAATCCTAAATATTGTATTGGAGAAACAGCACTCGAAATTGTACCGTCGATAAATGATTTAGGAATTATTTATGACAGCAAATTAACCTTTAATAACCATATTGCAAATATAATTAGTTCGGCCAACTAGATGCTTGGTTTTGTCATTAGAAACTCCAAATTATTTACTAAAACTGGAGTAATTGTTAAGTTGTATGAAAGTTTAGTTCGAAGCAAGTTAGAATATTCAGCAGTAATCTGGGATCCCTTTTATAAAGATCAAATTCATCACATTGAGATTGTGCAAAATACATTTCTAAGATACATGTATTATAAGACGTTCAATGTATTTTGTCCATTTGATACTTCGACTCAGTTTTTACGAAATTTGTTCAATTTCAAGTCCTTGAAAAGTAGAAGGTCGTTAAGTTCTTTGCAACTGCTGAGGAAAATTTTAACTGGAAAAGTTGACTGCCAAGAATTATTTCAATTCATCACTTTTCATGTACTGTAGCAGTAATTAGTGCCCCATGTTGGTAGCGACAAATGTAACAGTTTCGCTAGCTCCTAACTGTTGGGTGAGATAAATGTAACTGTTTACCTTTGCCTAAGCTATGTTGTTTTAATGGGCGCCAAGACCTCAATGCAATGTTGAAATCTAAATTTGTATTTAACAACGTCTAGCTCTGGCAGAACACATTCAAGACTCTATTCACTCAGATCGTGGTATGATTTGATCATTAACCCAACAAACAATTGTATCAGGAGAAGGAATTGGTCTATATCTAATGCTACCTACTGAAAGCAAAGATTGCATTGTAAAAGAAATGAATTTATTATATAAAACAAGTATAGCAAAATTAATAATAATAATAACTATAAAATTTAAATTGGAGCGTTGTGATTTGAATATTACCGATAGAAAATTACGTGAAAACGGAGTCTGATAAATTGATTTTACTCTTATTTCCAAGCTATGAAGTTACTGAATTATGAAATATAAAACAAAGAAAAATGAGAGATTGCGTATTTCCGCGTCATTTGCGCTTACCACTGGAAATTGCCAAAGCATTTCCCTCGTTCTTGATGATGTTGTGAGCTTCCCACAGTCTCCTGGACGTCGTCATCTCCGTCGGAATTTGATGATATTCTGGTAGATTAGATAATTCTATGGTCCGTACCTCGGACCCAAACACTCGTACAACCAAGTTTTACAAAAGTTCGTCGCTAACTCCACTGAACATCGGAGCGACACGCACTTGCGACCGTACTCTGCAAGTTCTACACAGATTGTTCGTTCCACGGAACATCGGAGCGTCCCCCGCGTATAACCATACTCCGCAAGTATTTCACAGATAGACCCCGTTCCACGGCGCGTCGAACGATATATCCACACGTTGGCTCCCCCACCATGGTACCGACATCTAGCTTACGTCGTCCTCACTGATTGGCTGAGCACGCCGCTAGTTCCCCTCCTCTGCCTCATTACACTCGGCGCGCGAGAGGGAGAAGTCGATTTCCGTTCCAACAATTCGCCTTTGCTAGACCTTGCGACCCAGCCTTGCGTAATACTTCTCGACAGGAATCAGCTTGTACTCGAATTCCCAGTGAGTCATGTCTCTCAAATACCCTAACTGACAAAACTCCGTAAAATTCCGTAATCACATAATTTTCTATAATATTGTCGTTCGTAATAATTTGCTTGATAGCGTTTTCTAAGACATAGAAAACCTATCTGAATGCTAATAATTTTTATAAAATGCTCCGAAAATACCTTAATAATAATTATAATAAATTAATAATAATAATAAATTACCATGAAAAATTTTCTTGGCTGAACAATTTGCCGCGTAAATAAATATAGAATGGCTTCCTACTGACTTATGCCAGTTGCATAAAACCCCTCGAAAAACACGTTACATATTCGCCTCGGATCATCGGATGATTTACCGTGACGACGGTCCATTATCCGATTATCCCAGACACGTTAATAAACCCCATCCAAAATACATATTACATAAATGAAATCACCCTAAATTACAGATATATACACTCATATTTTTTCTTCACGCACTTTGCGTCAAAGTTTGTTGTCACTATGGATTGCACTTTGCAACCAGTCCAATGTTTTACATATAGAGTAGTGTTCCACGGATATTTCCGCCTCTCAAATTTCTCTATGTTGGAGAAATAGACATAATTAATGTGTGAGCACTATGTATTGAACCCTTATTGATCTTGGATAAATAAGTATTCATATTTATTATTATTATTACTACGGCCCAGGCAGCACGTAAGGAAGTCGACTTGGATATTAGGGAGGCCAGCATTTCGTAACGATTGCAACAGAAGTTGAGCCAGTAGCTATTCCTGGGGGACGGCCAGAATTAGTCGAGTTCAAGGCTAAATTGTGCAACTACTGTACCAAAATTGGAGACATAAAGGAAGAATCACGAGGTCTTCTCAACGAACATACGATTGAATCAGCCAATCGCAAGAGACCAAGCCGTGACCACGAGGTGGACGGCGTCAGTAGTAAAAAGCCCGCGGAAGTGTGTATCTAAGGAACCGCCGAACGGATTAATTTCCGCTCGAGTAATTTGAGACGTTGGATTTATTTGGAGAAGAATGACACTAGCTACATCTTTGTGAGACAAAAACTCTGGAAGTTTTTATCCGACTTTGCCCCACTCCACCGCCCTTGTCAGTTTCTCATAAATAGCTTGGCCTGACGCCAATTAAAGTCTTATCTTGTGGAGCCTTCAGAGGCATACTCCACGTCAGTTCGAAGTGTGAATTTTAAAGTCTATTCTTTTGGAGCCTTCAGAGGCAGACTCCACGCCAGTTCGAAGTGTGGATTTTAAAGTCTTACCTTGTGGAGCCTTGAGAGGCATACTCCACGTCAGTTTGGACTGTGATTTTGACGCTCGAATTTATCTAAGTCATTATTTGGTGTAAAATATGATTTTTACGCTCTAAATCAGAGAAGCTAATTCATTTTGTGAGCTTTGAGGAACTGAAGTCGCAGCGATCGCAGTATCAAATTTTAAAAGCTGTAATACATTTTATTATAAAATCAACTTTGTTGTGTGAACTAAACAGTAACTTTCATTTCAAGACGACGAGTTCAACTTTAAGAGGGAAGTATCGTACCACCCTAATTAGCGCTTACCAGGACCGAAGTCCATAGTACAGACGGAAATACCGGACGAGATAGCGACTGCTAGTGCAGCTAGGATTGTGAACTTGTTAACGAGCCAGTGGCGCGGACTCGAGATTGTATATTTTATGTATAAAGTGTGTGTATTTTATGTATGTTTTTATAGTGCGTGTGTCTGATATAAGTAGGGCCAGTCTTCGCTATTAATCGCAATAGGACAATTGTGGGTGAACTGAGTAGCCTGCAAGCGATTATAGATAGGCAAACATTTAATATTGAACTTTTCTGCCGAGGAGTCGAGACCAAGATGAACAGCACGTGGTTTGAAGTTGGGATGAGCTTCAAGAAATCAGCACAGACGACTACTATGGAGAGCTAAATTGTCCATAGGGCAATGGGTTGAGGAGAATGTCCTTGGTCTACATGCAGAAGCGGTGATGTACTAAAATTGGATTTATTTCAATTATGTAGTTAGATTTGGCCGGGGAACTTTGTAAATAGTCATGTTTTTCTTTCTTGTTGTTTTAGAGTTTTTCTTGTACCGATACTGTATGTTTAAATGTCCGTTGGCGCGTGGCCAAAGTGTTTGTTGATATTTTGTTTTCTTTCTTGAGTCAAGTGTAATGTACGCGGCGTGCGTGCGTGATTTTACCCTTGCAATTTGCGGAACCCGTTACATTCGATAAATGGTGCTTTGTTAACGTTAATATTTGAAATAGGAATGGGAGGAAATTAGTGTAAAACATTTGTCTGAACAGGTTATTATTCATGTTAGGGTAGCCGAGTGCACCAACTTAAAAGTAATTGTAGAACACCTTCGTTCTAATTTTGATAGATTTTCTTGAGTCCTTTTCAGGTGACTAGTCACGGCATAGAACGATGGCGCCAGCATGTGGATATTATTTGTGTCTTTTATTTCAGGGTCTGTCAAAACCCATACGTGTGATTCAGTGTGTGTTGATGTGTCTAGTGTGTGTTGATTCTACGTGAGGAGGGGGTAGTTGTCCTACCGCCCTTATATATTTTTGCTGCTATTGTATTTTTTTAGATGGAAAGACAGAGTGCTCTTGGGAGACTGCTGATTCTTGTCCATATGGTTATTCTGACACACACATGTATTATTGTGCTTTGGGGCACATTTCTTCGAGGTTCGACCCATGTTCTGGGAGGTCGAGGCATTTTGACACGTGGGTTGACAGACATGCAGAGTTCCACAAACCGCCCGTTTTGCCTGTGACTTATTTTGATAGGCAGTCCTTGTGTCCGACTGATCCCTGTAAGCTTTCATATAGCAAACCTGTTCATTGTGATGGTTAATTTTTAAGCCATAATTAATTGGGGAGTTCGCCATGTTTGTAACGGATTGTTGTACCTTGTATGGATAAAATATTGTGATTAACGTAAATGTTGGCTGTTTGCCTATTGCTTTGTTGATGACTCAATTCATGTAATTTTGTGTGTCACACCCGTGTGGTGTAGTGGTAGAGTATTTGTAAATTTTGACAGCGGTCATTTGAGTATTTTTTCTATTGGTCACGTGTTAATGTACTTGTGTTGATTTGTGTGAGAAGACCTAAGTTTTTAGGCAGTAAATGTTGCTACGGCAATCTATGTCCAATTTCACTCGGAAATTTTGTGTTTGTTTATAGTAGATTTAGGAAGTGTCGGTTTAATTTAAGTAGTGTAGTTGTGTTCCCCCGTGTCGGTCTAGCTCTAGGAAATGCGGATTCGGTGTTTGAAGGGTCATCCCGGATGATAACGAATCACGCATTCAAAGTACACATCGTGATGCATGTAGAACGGCATACGCATTTATATGGTCACTTATATGGTCACTTTTGTATCTTTCATTTAAGGACACTTGGTCCAAGTAATTAATCTCTCCAGAGATATCGCCTAGTTTTTGGCATTTTTATTAAATGGGAGTCAGTTGGGAGATTTGTTGTTATTTGTTTATGTGTAAATATGGTGATTTGTTATTAAATTCAGTTGTTTTTTAACCCTGGCTTCACTCTTTCCTGCATGTTAATTTTGTTATATGTTACCCTGCAAGTTAATGAAGCGCCCTGACAGCAACTTACGAATATGACCTGTTACGCCCCGAATTTGAGTCTCATATGCTTCTTTGCAAGGGTTCATAAAACAAAAATGGCTGCCCAAGTGGGGATTGTTGTTGTTGTTGCTTCGCTGATCTCATATTTATTTCGTTGAGAAATGATGCCAGGTCAAGCGGACATGTAAATTCAGTAAATAGAGGCGATGTTGTACCGCCATGTGCATTAGTAAAATCACTGAGTTCCTAAAGTTAGAAATATTGAACAAGGTTAGAATTTGATTTTGTATTTGTTATAAACTTGTTCTGGCGCCCACATTAAAATTAGAAATTTGCATTATTATTGAACTCAGTTAAAGCAGGAAGATGTTGCCTTATATTTGACATTTAATTGACTTCGGTTAATTGGTGTTTCGTAAATTCTGTTGGTTAGGAATTTAAAAGCAGATCACTAGGGGTTATTTTATTGTTTGGGAATAAGTGTCATTGTATTCAGTAAATTTTGTTACTGAAATTTTCATTAAAGTAGAGCCAGTAATATTTAAATGTGTGACATATATGTGCGTGTAGGGCTGAAACCTTAGCCCATAACCCTGTTTTTCTCTGAATATATTTTTGTGTGTGATATGGCGCTTGTTGATGAGATAAAGGCATTGTTAGAACAGATGTCGATCCAAATGTCCGCGAAAACGGAAGAACAATTAGAACAGATGTCGATCCAAATGTCCGCGAAAACGGAAGAACAATTAGAACAGATGTCGATCCAAATGTCCGTAAAGACGGAAGAACAATTAAAAGAACAATTAGAAGCTCAGCGTGAGCACAGTGAAAAACAATTAGAGCAGATGTCCGCGAAAACGGAAAAACAATTAATAGACTGTGAAAAACAATTACTTGATATGAGCGGTAACATTTCGGTCCA
Source organism: Meconema thalassinum (assembly GCA_946902985.2). Taxonomy (NCBI): domain Eukaryota; kingdom Metazoa; phylum Arthropoda; class Insecta; order Orthoptera; family Tettigoniidae; genus Meconema; species Meconema thalassinum. Next base: position 979,825,073 of record OX336388.2, on the reverse strand, counting down.
GTTAGAAGTCCAGAAATTAGACACTGACAAACAACTCAATGAACTTAACCACAAATTGTCACAACAGGCGGTAACACAAACCGAACAGTTAGGGAAAATCACAAATGATATCAACCAGAGCGTTCAAAAAGTAGAGAAACTGGCAGGCGAGGTTGCGGAAAACAACATCAGACAGTTAGGAGAAATGAAGAAATTGGAGGCAAAATTTGATAACAAATTAATACAATTTGACGAGATGGTGGCGGATAAACTTAAGCAAATAGAGGCAGCATGTGTCAGTAACACCGCGGGAGTAAAGAAGACCCAAGAGAAACTACAACAGCAAATTAATTCGGTAGATAACAACGTGCTGGAATTAATAAAGGAAATAGATAAAGTCGAAGTTAAGGCTGAAACTGAGCGGATACACTTGCGGGAGAATTTAGAGGAGCAATTAGGCAGAACACAAGAGATCATAAGAAAAGAGATGGAAGGCCAGCTAATAAACACACAAGAGGTCATAAGACAAGAAGTAGGGGAGCAGCTCGTCAAAACTCAGGATAATTTGGAAGAACAACTAGTGAAAACGCAGGAACGGATACGTGAAGAGCTAGAGAAAAATCAGGAGAGGAACGAGGAGAAAATAAACAGCTTAAAAAGTAGGATCCGGCGAGATTGGGACCAGCAGGCTCAGGCGAATAAGGAAGACCGCTTGACAATTTTAAAACGCTTGGGGGAACACAGTTCAAGAATGCAGGCACTGGAGGAAAGTATGAAGTCGAAGTTACAGGAACACTCAGAATTAATCATAAAGAACGAGATTAGATCATTAGAGAATGCGACATTATTTTCAAATGAAAACATACAGGAAAAGCAAACAAGTATTGGAAGTCCGGCAGGTTCGAAGTTGGCTGAGGACACGAGTCGAGGTCAAAGTCCCAGACTAACGACTAATGCATTCCAGCAGTACAGGGGGGAGACTTCAACTCCGCAACCGAACTTGGCACCAGCCCAAGTCATCCAAGTCATTCGGGGTAATGATTTTAAGCCCGATAAGTTCAAAGAAAATTCAGGAACCACTCCCAAAGCATTCTTACGGCAATTAACGGATTACTTTAATGACCAACACATCGGCCCAGAGAAACAATTAAGACTGGTGGAGAAATTTTTGGAAGGACCTAGCCTGACCTGGTTCTTAAGTTTCAAGTACACATTTACAGACATGGATCAATTCCGCGAGGCGTTTTTGAAGAAGTTTTGGAGTCCTTCGTTACAACAGGGGTTAAGAATGGACCTGTACACACGCAAATACCATAGTACCCATCCAACCCGTTTTTCAGAATTCTTTAGTCAGCAATTAGTAAAATTCAGGGATTTTGATGACCCGCCTAGCGAGCCGAATATGGTTCTAACCATCGGAAAACAACTCCCAATGCATATCCAACAATTGTTAGTCGCAGGAAACATTCAGACCGCAGTCCAAGCAGAAGAATTACTTAGACACTTAGATGAGACGAGTATGGTGAGCCCACAGACAGGAAGAAGGAATTTGGAATGTGTAAACACGGCAGAGGTAGTTCAGGGACTCCAAAATAACCACGGCCAGGGAAACCAAAGTAAGACACAGTCCACGGGAACACAGTTCACGCCAAGAAGACAAGATTTTGACGGCCGAAACCAGTTCCATCACAACAATCATAACTATCAGAATAACCGCGGGAGATATCATCAGAATAACCAACATCAAAATAATCAGTGGACGTACCAGCGGGAGTACACGAATTGGAGGGGAAACCAGAGACAAGGTAGACCTTACCAAAGAAATGGAGATGGTAGATGGAGTAACGGCAGGGACTATCGCCAAGAAAACAGAGGAGATTATAGGAATAACTGGGACGAGCGATATATTGAATCCCGTAAATACCTGGATCAATTAAGTAATGAAGAAGCGGAGAAGGAAAAGTGGGGGCGTGCCATGGCGAACAGACAGAGCCCAGACAATCATCAAGGAGAGGGGGCAGAGAGTTTACTGAGGCAACAGGAGCGACAGAATGATAACCGGCGAAACACATCTAATGGGGCCCGGGATAAAAAAAAAAAAACCCAAATGAATTGAAAGGAGATAGGCTAGAAACGGAGATCGCCAGGGAGCAAGAAGAGATGATAGTGGCCAATATAGAAGAGTGGGTAGCATTCCCAGACGACTGCCTGGAGGAAGTGGTGAAGAACCGTGAAAACGTTATCAGACAGCTACCAATTATTTACGCGCATATTGGAGGTATGAGGGTGAGATGTTTGATTGATACAGGTAGCCAGGTGAGCTTGGTCACTGAAATTTTGATAAAAGAAATAGCAAGAAAACAGACTGTTCCTATTATGCCGGTACCGCTAATGAAAGTCAGAGGTGTCATTCCTGACAAAACTATGAATTGTAAACAGCAAGCATTTCTAGATCTGGAAATATTGAACCATACTTTTTCACAAACATTCATTGTTATTCCAAAGATGAACTACAATATAATTTTAGGAGCCAACTTCATCTGCGATTTTCATGCTGTAATTGATTTACATAACAACACTGTAAGCTTCAAACAAGTAGAAGGATTGGATCATGTGGGTTTAAATATGGAAGAGAATCCGCTGGAGAGAGAGGCCAATACTTGGGTTGTTGAGGAATGCACTAATGAGGCCGGAGATAAGATCTTGAGGGGAGAGCAAGTCAACCAGACAGCAGTGCTAGAAATGGACAGCCGAGATATTTCACAGGAACTTTGGGTGCATTTGGCGGAAGAAGAAATGGGCGGAACCAAATTCGAAATTTTACTTCAGGAGCGACTTAAGGAAGCCATCGTAGGGGAATCTGATAGAAGAAGACTGGAAGAAATTTTAAGATCGCATAAAGAAGCTTTTGACACCGTACCTGGGAAAGTTTTGAATTTTCAATATGCTATGCAGGTGACAGATTGGACCCCATTTAAAAGTAAATTGTACCCGATCCCAGAGAAGCATTTTTCTCAGGTGAAGGACATTATTACTAACTTGTTAGATTCTGGTATGATAAGGAAAGCTGCAACTCTTTACCTGAACGCAATATTGGCTGTGACCAAGCCAAACGGATCAATTAGGCTATGCCTAGACGCGCGAGTTTTAAATAGTAAACTGCTAGTTGAGCACGACCAAGCACCAAGGATCAAAGATGTTTTGAAAGGCTTCCGTGGGAAGAAGATATACTCAAGTGTTGATTTGACGAATAGTTTCCACCATCTTGAACTTGAAGAAAAATCTCAACTGTTGACGGGATTTTTATTCGACAATCAAAGTTATATCTGGTGTCGAATGCCCTTTGGCGTGAAAACTGCGGGATGTGCACTCATTAGAGCACTCGACAGAAATCTGACTGAGGAGGTCAAGAACTTCACCACGAGATATGTTGATGACATATTAATCGCTTCTGAGACAATGGAAGAACACTTGATAAATTTAAATACATTGTTGGATAACCTGAGAACCATGAACTTCAAGATCAACTTAAAAAAATCACACTTTTGCCAGAGCGAAATTTTATATTTGGGACATATAATTGATGTCGAGGGCGTGCGGCCTAATCCAGCCAAGATTGATGCTATTAAGAAATTTCCCACACCTACCAAAGTCAAACATGTTAGAGCATTTTTGGGAGTGACTGGTTTCTTCAAAGAAAATTGCCCTGGTTACACAGAAACAGTAGCGCCTATGCAGGAGATGTTGAAGAAAGCGAATCGATGGTCGTGGAATGAGGAGTGCGACAGGTCTTTTAAAGCAACGAAGGATTTATTGGAAAACTGTGTGAAACTTGGATATCCGGATTTTGAGAAACAATTTATCATTCAAGCAGATGCTTCGTTAATTGGGATTGGTGCTATGCTGTACCAAGAGGACGCTGAAGAACCCAAGAAGAAATCCTATTTGGCATTCACGAGTCGTAAATTACGGAAACATGAGAGAAACTACACAGTTACGGAACTTGAGCTACTAGCAATTCTATATTCTCTACAACAGTGGCGCAAGATGATCTATGGTTATTCCATCATTGTTAGAACCGACCACCATGCACTGACGTTTTTATTTAAGACAACAATAGCAAGTGAGAGAGTAACGCGCTGGTCCATCTACATACAACAGTTTGACATCACAATAGAGCATTGTCCTGGGAAATTGAACGTCATTCCAGATGCCTTGAGTAGAAACCCTGAGGACGGAAACGAAGTAATAGCGGAAGTTCACAATATTACCTTGACACCTAAGGCTCGTGAGTTTTTGGCAAGATTGAAGGATATTCGGAAGGAGCAAGAAGCTGACCCATGGATGATGATGATGATAAAATTCTATAGGAAGGAGTTACAACCAAATTCACCAGAGTACCGGGAAGCCAGTGCTAAACAAGCGAGATTTCACTACTTGAATAACTTGTTACATAAGTACGTGGATGAGCATCATACTAAACTGCGGATCTTAGTTCCAGCATCACTGCAGAGGGGATTAACTTGGCATGTTCACGAGAGCCTAGCACATATCGGCACGGATAAGACTGAAGCTACGATAGGGGAGACCTTTACTTGGCCCAAGATGAGATTCACCATTGTTGAAGTAATTAGAACGTGTGACGCTTGTCAGCGCACAAAGCCGAACAACTTTATTCTGAAACAACCTCCAATACCACTATTACCGCAGAAACCATGCGAGATGCTCGCAATTGATTGCTTTGGTCCTTTAGTAAAAGGAAAGCGTGGATGCCGACACCTCTTGGTGTGTGTCGATGTATTTTCGAAGATGGTCGTGCTATGTCCTATTCAGAAGACGACATCAAGACAAGTCCTCAGTAGAATTAAGAACAAAGTCATTCCGATGCTTGGGAAGCCGGAATCCATTCTTTCAGATCACGGTACCTATTTCACAAGCAATGTTTTTAGGCAAGGTTTGGAGAGCCTAGGAATAAAACACATATTTTCAAGTATTCGTCATCCTTGTGGAAATCCGAGCGAAAGAACAATTCGCTGTGTCGCTAAATACTACAGAGTAATGATTCCTAACGAACACAATAAATGGGTAGACAAAGTAGGAGAAATTGAGATGTGCATGAACACTACTAAGCACGGGTCGACGGGTCAAGTCCCACTGATTGTACACCACAACAGATTGCCGGAAAGAACTTGGGATAAGATCATTCCTTGCCCAAGGGATCCATTATTAGCGCATGATTTGCGAATCCAGCGAACGAGAGAGCACATGAGGAACCAAGCGGACCGAAGGCTGAGACGGTACCGAGGAAAGAAGTTTCACCGAGAGTTACAAGAGCAAGAATTAGTGCTGGTTCGTAGACCACCGATCTCCGACCCTAAGAACAAAGTCTTCGCCAAGTTCTGTCCAAGGTTCATTGGTCCGTTCCGGGTAATTAAGAATCTGGGTAACAATGCCTACAGATTAGAAGAAGTGAGCACTGGTGCAAAATCTGTTTTTAATAGCGCCAATTTGAAACCGTACTACAGAAGGGAACCATTTGATGAGTAGGAAAGATGATATGTGCAGAATCTGTATTGCAAAATTTATTTTTGAAAACAAACACTCAAATTCACGGGGAGCACCTGAGTACGCACTTTGTTTGTAAACAACGAGCAGCTGAGACGACGGGAGTGGCAACTACTTGAGGAGAAGGGGAGACCTAGTGGAAATATGAGTGACATTCCAGCGAGAAGGGAGCACACTAATTGAGTCAGAGGGGCATACACTCGAGCAGCTGAGTGAGATTTAAAGAGATGTGTTGTTACTACAGTGGATCTTGTTTTTGAAATCCAAACCAATAAATTGTTTCGAATTTCAAAACCTTGCTGAGGACAAATGAACCCTTATTGATCTTGGATAAATAAGTATTCATATTTATTATTATTATTACTACGGCCCAGGCAGCACGTAAGGAAGTCGACTTGGATATTAGGGAGGCCAGCATTTCGTAACGATTGCAACAGAAGTTGAGCCAGTAGCTATTCCTGGGGGACGGCCAGAATTAGTCGAGTTCAAGGCTAAATTGTGCAACTACTGTACCAAAATTGGAGACATAAAGGAAGAATCACGAGGTCTTCTCAACGAACATACGATTGAATCAGCCAATCGCAAGAGACCAAGCCGTGACCACGAGGTGGACGGCGTCAGTAGTAAAAAGCCCGCGGAAGTGTGTATCTAAGGAACCGCCGAACGGATTAATTTCCGCTCGAGTAATTTGAGACGTTGGATTTATTTGGAGAAGAATGACACTAGCTACATCTTTGTGAGACAAAAACTCTGGAAGTTTTTATCCGACTTTGCCCCACTCCACCGCCCTTGTCAGTTTCTCATAAATAGCTTGGCCTGACGCCAATTAAAGTCTTATCTTGTGGAGCCTTCAGAGGCATACTCCACGTCAGTTCGAAGTGTGAATTTTAAAGTCTATTCTTTTGGAGCCTTCAGAGGCAGACTCCACGCCAGTTCGAAGTGTGGATTTTAAAGTCTTACCTTGTGGAGCCTTGAGAGGCATACTCCACGTCAGTTTGGACTGTGATTTTGACGCTCGAATTTATCTAAGTCATTATTTGGTGTAAAATATGATTTTTACGCTCTAAATCAGAGAAGCTAATTCATTTTGTGAGCTTTGAGGAACTGAAGTCGCAGCGATCGCAGTATCAAATTTTAAAAGCTGTAATACATTTTATTATAAAATCAACTTTGTTGTGTGAACTAAACAGTAACTTTCATTTCAAGACGACGAGTTCAACTTTAAGAGGGAAGTATCGTACCACCCTAATTAGCGCTTACCAGGACCGAAGTCCATAGTACAGACGGAAATACCGGACGAGATAGCGACTGCTAGTGCAGCTAGGATTGTGAACTTGTTAACGAGCCAGTGGCGCGGACTCGAGATTGTATATTTTATGTATAAAGTGTGTGTATTTTATGTATGTTTTTATAGTGCGTGTGTCTGATATAAGTAGGGCCAGTCTTCGCTATTAATCGCAATAGGACAATTGTGGGTGAACTGAGTAGCCTGCAAGCGATTATAGATAGGCAAACATTTAATATTGAACTTTTCTGCCGAGGAGTCGAGACCAAGATGAACAGCACGTGGTTTGAAGTTGGGATGAGCTTCAAGAAATCAGCACAGACGACTACTATGGAGAGCTAAATTGTCCATAGGGCAATGGGTTGAGGAGAATGTCCTTGGTCTACATGCAGAAGCGGTGATGTACTAAAATTGGATTTATTTCAATTATGTAGTTAGATTTGGCCGGGGAACTTTGTAAATAGTCATGTTTTTCTTTCTTGTTGTTTTAGAGTTTTTCTTGTACCGATACTGTATGTTTAAATGTCCGTTGGCGCGTGGCCAAAGTGTTTGTTGATATTTTGTTTTCTTTCTTGAGTCAAGTGTAATGTACGCGGCGTGCGTGCGTGATTTTACCCTTGCAATTTGCGGAACCCGTTACATTCGATAAATGGTGCTTTGTTAACGTTAATATTTGAAATAGGAATGGGAGGAAATTAGTGTAAAACATTTGTCTGAACAGGTTATTATTCATGTTAGGGTAGCCGAGTGCACCAACTTAAAAGTAATTGTAGAACACCTTCGTTCTAATTTTGATAGATTTTCTTGAGTCCTTTTCAGGTGACTAGTCACGGCATAGAACGATGGCGCCAGCATGTGGATATTATTTGTGTCTTTTATTTCAGGGTCTGTCAAAACCCATACGTGTGATTCAGTGTGTGTTGATGTGTCTAGTGTGTGTTGATTCTACGTGAGGAGGGGGTAGTTGTCCTACCGCCCTTATATATTTTTGCTGCTATTGTATTTTTTTAGATGGAAAGACAGAGTGCTCTTGGGAGACTGCTGATTCTTGTCCATATGGTTATTCTGACACACACATGTATTATTGTGCTTTGGGGCACATTTCTTCGAGGTTCGACCCATGTTCTGGGAGGTCGAGGCATTTTGACACGTGGGTTGACAGACATGCAGAGTTCCACAAACCGCCCGTTTTGCCTGTGACTTATTTTGATAGGCAGTCCTTGTGTCCGACTGATCCCTGTAAGCTTTCATATAGCAAACCTGTTCATTGTGATGGTTAATTTTTAAGCCATAATTAATTGGGGAGTTCGCCATGTTTGTAACGGATTGTTGTACCTTGTATGGATAAAATATTGTGATTAACGTAAATGTTGGCTGTTTGCCTATTGCTTTGTTGATGACTCAATTCATGTAATTTTGTGTGTCACACCCGTGTGGTGTAGTGGTAGAGTATTTGTAAATTTTGACAGCGGTCATTTGAGTATTTTTTCTATTGGTCACGTGTTAATGTACTTGTGTTGATTTGTGTGAGAAGACCTAAGTTTTTAGGCAGTAAATGTTGCTACGGCAATCTATGTCCAATTTCACTCGGAAATTTTGTGTTTGTTTATAGTAGATTTAGGAAGTGTCGGTTTAATTTAAGTAGTGTAGTTGTGTTCCCCCGTGTCGGTCTAGCTCTAGGAAATGCGGATTCGGTGTTTGAAGGGTCATCCCGGATGATAACGAATCACGCATTCAAAGTACACATCGTGATGCATGTAGAACGGCATACGCATTTATATGGTCACTTATATGGTCACTTTTGTATCTTTCATTTAAGGACACTTGGTCCAAGTAATTAATCTCTCCAGAGATATCGCCTAGTTTTTGGCATTTTTATTAAATGGGAGTCAGTTGGGAGATTTGTTGTTATTTGTTTATGTGTAAATATGGTGATTTGTTATTAAATTCAGTTGTTTTTTAACCCTGGCTTCACTCTTTCCTGCATGTTAATTTTGTTATATGTTACCCTGCAAGTTAATGAAGCGCCCTGACAGCAACTTACGAATATGACCTGTTACGCCCCGAATTTGAGTCTCATATGCTTCTTTGCAAGGGTTCAGTATTTATGATGTCATATCACACGCATTGAAGGTGTTCTGATATATTTATATCACCATAGAACTCCCTAATTTCACTGGAGGTCCCCTCCTTATGGTGACATTTAATTCCACTTATCACTGAGCACACGATCACACTATTGTGGCAGCGCCTCGTGACCATAATACTTAATCTCTCTTTAAAGTAAATTAAATTAATATTGACTTCTGAAAAAAAAACAGTAAATGCGCATTACATATAACACCAAATATTTCTGTGCCGTAATCGCCCTGTCTTGTTAAGTTCCCGTTAACCATATTCTACTTAATACTAGTTCTCAACACAGACCATTTCTCCTCACACAAATAATACCATTGTACAAATTATCTTAAATTACACACTTACAAATCTTACATGGCGAGGCCGTAAACAGAAATCACGTGTGCTGATATGTATGAGTTTCATGAAGGACTGTCTCGCATTCTGATGGCCCATCTTTTATCTCGTGGACGCCTTAAGCTAACAAGCCCTATACAAGCGCTCCCCCATCTCTTGGAGATAAATGGGAACCCATCAGCGCTGCCAAAATGGCCTTGGTGCATCGAGACAATTTAGTGCTCAACAGCATCCGACAATCCCGTCATATTTCCCTGTACCTTAAAAACTCTCATTTACTTACATACTACCCCCCTATGTGACTTCTGATATGCCTGCCTGGAAGACCATCTTCCACGCACCAAATACCACACTTACTCATTTGATAGGCTGGCTCGCCAGCTAAACACACTCACTTTATGACACATATTTTCGTAGACTATGTATATTATACGTCCCGTATAATCTGTTTCCCTCACTATTCTCCAGCACATATGCTGTTTTGCCGATACGTTTGGAAACTATAAATGGGCCCTCGTAGAGATAAAAGAACTTGGACATGACTTTCTCTAGCTTATTTGACTGTTTCGGCACTCTAAGTAAGACTCTGTCTCCCGGCTCGAATAGGTCAAATTTAGTTTCTTTTTGTTGGCGAATTCTCTTTTGTGCTGACTTAGATAAATTCTGTTTCGCCAACTGGACAATGTAATCCATCCCCGGTTGCTTACCCTCATTTAATCCCAACACCCTCGCTAGTTCATTTTGTGGTCTTTTTCCGAAGTGAACTTCGTATGGCGTCAATTTCGTGCTCTCATGCTGGACAGAATTCAGCCAAGTCTCGACCTTGGGAAGATGTCCAACCCAGGCCGCATGCTTGTCATGCACTAGAGTCCGAAAAAGACGAGCCACTTCCCTTAATGGACGCTCTGCAGAATTACCCTGAGGGTACCTTACAGAGGAATGAACGTGTGTTATACCAGCTTCCTGCATACTGGTTCTCCATTTCTTCGCAGTAAACTGTGGTCCACTGTCAGATAGTATCCTGAGAGGAATGCCAAACTCAGGTACATACTTATTAATGATCAGACGGCTACACGCTAGTCCCGTGGCTTTCCTTAGCGGATATAGCTTGACATACTTACTAAAAGCGTCAATAACTATAAAAATGTACTCGTAGCCGTACTGTCCTTTAACGATCGGGCCAAATAAATCCACACACAGTAGTTCGCCGGGACTACTGGTGAGAACTGCAGATCTCTCCCCCACTAAATATTTAACTGGATATTTACTCCTTTGACAGGTGTCACACTTAGCTAAAATCCTCCTAACGTCCCTTCCCATTTTACTCCAAATTAAGTCACGACCAATTTCATAGAAGACCTTGGCAGCACCAAAGTGTCCTAATTCCCTATGAATGAACCAAATTAGCTCCTCCCGCAAAGTGGCAGGAACACATATTGCCCACCGATTATTCCTACATTTCCTTGCAAGAAGCCCATCCTGCATCTTGTACGTGAACCGTCCTACTTTCACATACTCTTCTTCACCTATTTCCAACCTAGCCAGTGGCTCCTTTAACTTAACGTCATCACGTTGCTCCACTAGCATATTTCTCAGTGTCTGTAACGATGCCCTGTTGCTACTGTCCACACATGCACATATTAAAATACCGTCCTCTGCTTTAACCACAGGATAATCCCTACATAAATTAGTGTCCCTCGATAGCATGTCTGCAAGAATGTTATCTTTACCTTTAATATATTTTACTGTGAATTCGTATTCCTGCAGAGCAAGAATCCACCTACTAACTCTGTTAGAACTGAGTTTACAGGTCCTCATATACAGTAATGCATGGTGATCTGTGTGGATCTCAAATTTCCCCCCTACTAAATACATTCTAAATTTCCCTAAACTGAAAACAATACCTAAAAGCTCTAACTCAGTAATCGTGTATCTTTTCTCCGCTGCTGTCAGTCCTCGCGAGGCTAAAGATACAATGCACAGATTACCCTCATCATCTTTCTGACATAATACTCCAGCAATGCCTATATGTGAAGGATCTGTCATAACCACATATTCCTTATCTTTTAACGGATATTTCAGCACTACAGCTTTCTCAAAACCTTCCTTCAGCGCTCTAAAAGCCTGATCATGCTTGGACTCCCATCTCCACCGAGTCCCACTTTTAAGCAATTCCCTGAATGGTTCTACCAACCCTGAGTATTTAAGAACGAACCTCCTGAAAAAGTTGCAAATTCCCAGGTAAGTTTTTAACTGTTTAACATTCTGTGGCACCTCTGCGTTAAGTATCTTATTAACCCTACTTTCTTCTGGTGTTACACCTCTACTCGACACTCTATGACCTAAAAATGTCACTTCTGACTGACAGAATGACGACTTAGACAGCTTCAAAGTGAACCCTGCCTGATCTAACTTCTGAAAAACTATATTTAAATGACGTAGATGCTCCTCAAAACTGCGTGAACTAATTACCATATCATCTATGTAAATGGTTACAAACTCTCCTGTGTCATCCCCTAATGCAATGTTTAAAGCCCTAATTAAAGCTGCTGAACTACTCTTTAACCCATAAGGTGTTCTACAAAATTGATAAAGGTTATATTTATGACTAAAAGCTGTAAATGGTCTATCTTCGTACATAAGTGGCACTTGCCAAAAACTGGAACTCAAATCTACACAAGTGAAATACATCTTCCCCTCAAATGTTTGCATTAATTCTTCTATTGACATAGATTTCAGCTGATCTGAACTAATTCTACTGTTAACCAAACGAGCGTCTAAACAAATACGAACAGTGCCGTCGGTCTTGGGTACCGTGATCAAAGAATTAACATATGGACTGTTCGAGTGCTCAATAATCCCATCTTCAAGCATCTGGTTAATTTGTGCCTCAACTGCACTCTGATAAGCGAAAGGTACAGGATATCTATGTCCTGTGAATACTGACCTATCAATAACGTTCAATGAATGTGTATAGCAATTGGCCATACCAATGCGATCCTCAAAAACTCTCCTATTACACCATAACACATCATAGAGCCGAACACACTGTTCATCCTCTATATTTCCCTGAAATGCAGCCTCACGTAACGAGTCCTCTAGACTTCCGTTCGTAATCACACTGCCCACAAAACATGGAGAACCCCGCTCTACGGCTGGCGATATCTCATTTAAAGTACAAATCACACCTACAATACTACTCCTCTGAATACGGTCATTGAACGCTACTTCTACTTCAGAATCTCCCCATTTAAATTTCAAACTCCCTACATCATAACATAAGTTACCAGACACTCTACTTAGCCACTCTGAACCCAAGATAACACTGAATACTAAATTTGGAATTACAAGGCAAATCTGCTTCTCTACATGATTATTAATTTTAATGTCTACTAAAACTTGCTTAGAAATTACTTTAGACCTCTTCCCAACAGCTGTGATAACAAAAGTGCTTTTAATTGGCATCTCCTCAAAATTTACTCCAGTTCCTTTCATTTTATCATAAAATGCACTACTTATGCAACTCTTCATACAACCACTATCAATTAAAACATCTGTGTACGCCTCGGACACGTTAAATTTAACTATGGGGCTCTTACTAACCACTTCCTGAATAATACCTTCATCATTTAGTTCATGTAATAATTCATTTCTTACATTTAGGTCATAGGGTTCCTGTATAATTGTATGGACAGGGCATGCTACAGACTGAGATTCTGACCTTACTTCGCAGCCTGGTTCGCGTTTAAAGAACCGCTACAGCTGGCCGTAGTACTACTAACTACTAAACTGGTCTGGTTGTTCTGGGCTGTGTTGTCATTGTTTGGCTGTATATTACTACCACTAGGCTGTCCTCTTCCTTGACCCCTATTCTGGTTGTAATTATTGTCATTATAATTTCTCACTTGATTTCCCCTGAAATCATTGTTTCTCCCTTGATTTCCCCTGTAATCATTGTTCCTCCCTTGATTTCCCCTGAAATCATTGTTCCTCCCTTGATACTGATTACCATAGCCATTTCCTCTGTTCTGATTTAGCTGATTATTATTATTTCTATTTTGAGCGTTGGCCCCTTCGCCACCGTTCCCTTGAACTTCCTGATGCCTGGCTTCATTAGGTCTATTATTATTATTACCCTGGTTCCGATTGAAATTGTCCTCATAACCCCCTCTCCCTAGTGCATCAAATGTGCTTAACAAATTTTCTACTTGTGATATAGTCTTTACATTCTGGATACAAGCAGCCTCCTTGATCCTATAGGGAAAGTGCCTAAGTAGCAACCTTACCACATCACTTTCCTCCTTCAAGCCATCCAGATATTTACACACTAATACCTGCCCTAAAAAGTATTCGGTCATGGTGGAGCTTCCTTTAGGGTTATATTTACCACACACTACTCCCTCACGATGCTGCGACTGAATAACCTCATTCCAGAACTTTTCACAGAATTTCATTTTAAAATCATTGATATCAGTAAACTTGTCTCTGTAGACAGCAAACCAATTCCTCGTTTCCCCCACAAACACTTGTTCTAAAATTTCAACTACCTGGCACCACTCAATACTACCATTTTCCAACCTTTCCCCGAATTTATTTTCTATAGTGTTCATGAACTCCATTGGGCACCCCTGTCGATTGCTGAACTTACCCAGTTCTACCTCCCTGTGTGTGCTATTCACCAAAACTGGCCTATTCTGACTATTTTCTTGCCTGATCCTAGCTTTAAATTTTAATTCTAATTCTGCGATTTTCTCCTCAGCCTTCCTCTCAATACTGTTTACTGTTAATTTAATGTTTCCTTCTGATTCTTCTACTTTATCATATAGCTTTGCTTGTTTCTCCTCAATCTTGCTAATGCTCTCTCTATTACTCTCTCTTAAATCATTTACTTCTGCAACTATTTGTGAGTGGACTTTCTCAATTCTACCCCCCAGCTGTTCCTTATCCTCTTTAGTAGCTACCTGAATTTTGTCAATTTCTCCCCCCAATTGCTTTTTGACCTGCTGTGTTTCCAGTTGCACTAGTTCTTTTAAATTTTCAGCCTGTGTACTGATTCTAATTTCCAACTCCCCCTGTACTTTTCCTAATTTTCTGTCTACATCTGCAATAATCTCTTTAGCCTTTTCTTCCATCACCCCCCTGATCTCACCTCTAATCAGTTCAAATTTGTCACTCATTTCCCTACTGTTTTGTTCTAATTTAGCATTTAAAGTTTCAGTACTCTCTCTATTTTCCTTACTGTTTTGTTCTAATCTGGCATTTAAAGTTTCATTACTCTCTCTATTTTCCCTACTGTTTTGTTCCAGTTTTGCGTTTAAAGCGTCTGTACTTTCTTTATTTTCCCTACTGTTTTGTTCTAATTTTGCATTTAAGGCATCACTACTAACTTTGTTCTGATACATGAACTCGAGAAGTAAAGTTTTAATTCTGGTTGGCCGCCTACACTCCCTGTTTCAGTATCGGGATTTACCTCCGCTACCCCGGTACTACCATCACTCGACATACTGCTCGTATCATCACTCTCCAGTTGATGACCACTACGTAACCTCATCTGTCTTTCTTTCTCATCCCCCATAATGATATACACTGATAAAGACAAATAACCCCCAAAATACAGGCACAGAAATATATACCCTTCTCCTTCCACAAATGTTATTAGGTTTTCAGCCCCAAGTTGTCGGCGACAAATGTAGCAGTAATTAGTGCCCCATGTTGGTAGCGACAAATGTAACAGTTTCGCTAGCTCCTAACTGTTGGGTGAGATAAATGTAACTGTTTACCTTTGCCTAAGCTATGTTGTTTTAATGGGCGCCAAGACCTCAATGCAATGTTGAAATCTAAATTTGTATTTAACAACGTCTAGCTCTGGCAGAACACATTCAAGACTCTATTCACTCAGATCGTGGTATGATTTGATCATTAACCCAACAAACAATTGTATCAGGAGAAGGAATTGGTCTATATCTAATGCTACCTACTGAAAGCAAAGATTGCATTGTAAAAGAAATGAATTTATTATATAAAACAAGTATAGCAAAATTAATAATAATAATAACTATAAAATTTAAATTGGAGCGTTGTGATTTGAATATTACCGATAGAAAATTACGTGAAAACGGAGTCTGATAAATTGATTTTACTCTTATTTCCAAGCTATGAAGTTACTGAATTATGAAATATAAAACAAAGAAAAATGAGAGATTGCGTATTTCCGCGTCATTTGCGCTTACCACTGGAAATTGCCAAAGCATTTCCCTCGTTCTTGATGATGTTGTGAGCTTCCCACAGTCTCCTGGACGTCGTCATCTCCGTCGGAATTTGATGATATTCTGGTAGATTAGATAATTCTATGGTCCGTACCTCGGACCCAAACACTCGTACAACCAAGTTTTACAAAAGTTCGTCGCTAACTCCACTGAACATCGGAGCGACACGCACTTGCGACCGTACTCTGCAAGTTCTACACAGATTGTTCGTTCCACGGAACATCGGAGCGTCCCCCGCGTATAACCATACTCCGCAAGTATTTCACAGATAGACCCCGTTCCACGGCGCGTCGAACGATATATCCACACTTTGGCTCCCCCACCATGGTACCGACATCTAGCTTACGTCGTCCTCACTGATTGGCTGAGCACGCCGCTAGTTCCCCTCCTCTGCCTCATTACACTCGGCGCGCGAGAGGGAGAAGTCGATTTCCGTTCCAACAATTCGCCTTTGCTAGACCTTGCGACCCAGCCTTGCGTAATACTTCTCGACAGGAATCATCTTGTACTCGAATTCCCTGTGAGTCATGTCTCTCAAATACCCTAACTGACAAAACTCCGTAAAATTCCGTAATCACATAATTTTCAATAATATTTTCGTTCGTAATAATTTGCTTGATAGCGTTTTCTAAGACATAGAAAACCTATCTGAATGCTAATAATTTTTATAAAATGCTCCGAAAATACCTTAATAATAATTATAATAAATTAATAATAATAATAAATTACCATGAAAAATTCTCTTGGCTGAACAATTTGCCGCGTAAATAAATATAGAATGGCTTCCTACTGACTTATGCCAGTTGCATAAAACCCCTCGAAAAACACGTTACAGTACCACAAGTAAGATCTCGACAGCAAGCACTCTTTCACATCCCAAGATCTAAAAGTGTTCACCATTCTAATTCGCCTTTAGTTAAAATATTATCATTTTATAATTCAATTGATGTTCAAGTAGATTTATTCGCTGGCGCTAACTTATTCAATAAACAAGTAAAAGCAGCTGTTCCTTGAATACTGGGTACTCTTTTCTCCTTTATTTTTTATATTCTTTTTTTCTACTTTGTTCAGTTTTGTTTTCATTTTATGGTTTATATTTTCACGATCTCCTTTGTAGTATTTATGTTCTGTTCTTCATTTGTGTAATTTGTGTAATCTGTTTTCTATATTTTCCACTGATACATGTTGTTATTTAATCAGATAATGTCAAGAAGGAATGTATTTGGGCTGGTGCCTGTGTTCCTTCATATTGATAAATAAATAAATAAATAAATAATATACCATCCGACACAGCGGTAACGGAATTTTTGAAATTGAAATCACAACGGCATACAGTGGAACTGTAGAAAAGGGGACTGCAGAAGGGAACTGCAGAACGGGGTATGATTACAAATAATTGTGGAGTTGCAAGTAAATTTGATGTGCAACCCATAAATTGGTTAATGCATGGTAAAGCATTTTGGTGGGAAGAGAGATACAAAACACAAGTGTACGCATAATGTAAATTAAGAGGTGTTGAGAGTAAACAATTAAGATTGTAAAATTAAAGAGGTCACAACAGGTGACATAAGATTATAAGTACAGTTTATGTGTAATTTACATGTGTATCAGCGCACTTGAGAATGAATTTTGATATCAATCTCATGGTAAATGAATGAATAATCATTTGGATTTGCTAGGATAAAGTGTGAATATTAGTGGATTGTAGGAGTAATTTTGCATTGTTTTGTGTTATATTGTTGGGATTGTGTTTTTGTGTGTTTGAAGCCATGATTTAGAGCTGAATTAAAGTCTTTAGAATAGAGTTGTGCTTTATCATTGTAGAGTTGATACCTTTTAGTCTCAGATCAAAAATATGCAACTGCTCAGTGGGTGGACGGTACACGCCTGAGGACTGATGCTGGCTGGAGGCAGAAGCATGTTTTCCATGGAAATTACTCACATGGGTACACTATGTACATATCAATTTTCCGTTTACATTTTCCTTTTCCTTGCATAGGTCGTTTATCATTTTCATCAGTCCAGCTATTATTGTATTGCAGTTTCATAACAGGCTATTTTTTGCGATATGGGGTTGTTAGCCCCATGATCAACCCCCAACCTGGAGGACTAGGGTATCCCTCTTTGTCTGACCCATCACCTTTGACCTGTCCCGATGGGAGGCCCTACCAGGAGCTCACGCTCCCTCCGGCATAGCTCGCAGGATCGTTTGGGCTCTCAAGCCCCTACATCACGACAAGATGAGGATACCCGTGAGGGTATGAGATCTACACAGGGCCAAATAGTGTGTGTCTGCCTCTGTGTGTGTGTGTGTGTGTGGGTGCGTGAGTGTGTGTGTGTGTGTGTGAGTGTGTGTAATCTGAATGGCTGCCCCCACTATCAATTCAAACACGGTGAAACTGAATTGTACGAAATTTGGTACAAAGGTAGAACTAGCAAAGGGCACCTCAGTGCCATGTTTTATATCGCCGCCATCTTTACCAAAACTGAATGGCGGCCACTCAAACGTTCAAAACGTAAAATCAAATAACGACTAAACAAATCAGCCGATCTCTACCAAATTTGGTAACAACATACCTTCATATAGGACGCGTCTTGTGACCATACTACAACGTCATCCGCCGTACCATTTCAGGATGGCGGCCGTGTGAATTATGCAAACTTTATAATCCCTATCATGGGACCCATCAGGTCCGATTATCGATCCGAGAATTGTTTTAACTGTTCTAAAGGAAGAGACACGTTTGAAATTAAAAGTTAGTTTGTAATACTATAGTGCAGAAGTGATTTGAAAAAGCTGAGCTGTCTCAGTTACAAGGCAAGATGGCAGCGGATATCATGTGCCTGACTTATATTTCACTGATTTGAGTATTGCATGGAATATAGCGTACTGATACAAAATAAATAAACTTTGTATGAAATGCTTTACAGTATATATAAATAATATACTCCACTGATGAAATCGTTTAGTCTAAATCATTAATTGCTAACACGTTCTATGTAACTCATTTGATATCGGTCAATATTCGTCGGCACGTTTGGCTGCGTGGTAAAGCGTTGGCCTTTCACTCTTAAGGCTAAGGTTCAAACCCCATCAGAGTTAGGTTTTTTTGCTTGAATTTTTTATGTTTATTGTTATGTAATGACTCGGACGTTTTAAAATTAAGCGTTATATTGTGCATATTACGATGGAAAATATATTATTAATTAAAACAAAATTCGCCAGCAGGTTTGCACGAGACATCTAGCAGCAAAAAAAGTGAATTATCAAGGCCAACTGGCGGCGAACTGCACGCCGGCCTTCAGATTAACTTACAGATTTTATTGAAAAGTTTCTTTTTACGGCCGCTAGAATGCACTCGCCCTGTTAGGATTATCTTGTTCGATACTTCTCCACTAGATGTCATGACTTGTCTACGTGGGACTCCATTGATTAGCATACCATTGGCATTCTATGCGTATCGAATATGAAGAATGACAAGATGATACTACGATACATTGTTACTTTTTATTTTAAAGGGTTTGTAACAGCCTATTGTGCGTTATTTGAAAATGTTATTTGAAGTTAAGAACAAAATGATTTCACATAGTACCTGAACTCCAGCAGTTGGTGCTAGTTCAGGATATTAATTAATACTTTTATTGCAGTCAAATAGCAATCGAAAATATCCACATAGTTGGTATACACAAGTCTCTGTAGGGTCATGGAAAGATTTTTTAATTCTATTAGGGTGGTGAAAGCCATGCACAGCCAGACGTGTAAACACATGCCTCAACTCAAAGTTGGATGTTGCCCAGGTCAGGCCGATTATGTAATAATAACAATAATAATAATAATAATAATGTTACTGGCTTTACGTCCCTTTTAACTACTGTGGCTTTAAGAGACGCCGGGGTGCCGGAATTTTGCCCCGAAGGGGATCTTTAACGAGCCAGTAAATCTACTGACACGGCTCCCTCGCATTTGTGCACCCTCAAATGCCAGCTGACTGCGCCAGGATACGAACCTGCAACCTAGGGCCAAGCAAGCGAGAACGTTACCGCTGAGCCACGCAGCCAGTCCGGTCGATTATGTCTCCAGATCCATAACATTCTTGAGATAGGCCTACCTCTTATCTTTCTTTCTCCAATGATGGTAGCAGTTTTTTTCGAGGTTGTGGTGTTTGGTAGAGGTAAATAGTTTCTAAGGTCTTCAACCAAGAAATGATTCTATTATACACTTTGATAAAAACAATGAGTTATAACTATACTCATACATATAGGGGAAAGTAGGCTATATGTTCTTTACTGAACATCTTGTTTTTGTTTTACATTGATTAATTTTCATCGTTAATTCTTTCCTCAAGACGGAGTCCATACCATTCAAAAAGTCATTCAAATCCTCAGGCGTGTCGGCCAAGATGACTATGTCATCGGCAAATCTCAGAGTTGAAATTATTTCTCCTTGAATCTTCACTCCCACGAATGATTACGATATTTAAAAGTTCCTAAATAAACCATCAACAACAACAACAACAACAACAAAAACAACAACAACAACTACAGAATAATGATTTGTCTTTACTTTATTTTATAGAAGCTAGTATTCTTGGATTTTACCGTGGCGACCCGGCTCTGCCAAGAAATGTAATTCTGGTCTGAGGGCTGAAACGGGGTAGACTCAGCAAAGTGAGACAAAACTGAGAATAGGCTGGTTTGATTTCTGCCTTAGTCATCTTGGAAGTGGTTTCCCACCTCTACTCCATGCAAATGCCGGTATGGTTCCTAACTTATAGCCACGGCCACCTCCTTCACAATCGTTATTTGAATTACAAATACACAAACTAATACAACCATCACATTAACACAGGCTAGCAGACAAACTTCCATACACACCCAAGTACACGGGGCTAAATGACCACGATGTCGAAAAGTCCCTAAAATAATCAATAACAATGAATGTTTTTAGGTGCTTGTGATATCGTAGTCATTTAGCCCCGTGTAGTCTACTATGGTGTGTATGAAATTTTGTCTGCTAACCTGTGTTATTGTGCTGACTGTCCTTGTGTGTATAATACTCAGTGGCGTAAATATGGGGCGGGTTGATCAGGGGTATCAATACATCCCCAGAACCAATTAATTAAAAATTTGCTCACGTATTTAATTTTGAGTAAATCCAATATCGGATTCATGACAAATCATTGCATTATGCAAGTTTATACTTTCTAATTTGAAAGCATTTATTTTCGTTCGTGAAATTCTTTCAGCGTTTTCCCGACTTAACACTTTATGAATGATCAAATTAGCCAGCTGTTCAGTTAGCCAGAGGGGGTGGGGGTGGCACTATCATTCCTCATCCCTTTCCAAAACTAAACCACTTGCCAGTTACCATTCTGTTAGTATTTGAGGGTGAGTGCCATTTATAAAAGTGGATATTATTTTGAGTTAAACTTTAGTAGTAAACTGTACAGTAGTTTATTAATATTTATAGACTACACAGTCAGGGAATAGAAATAGTACCACGAAAACTCCAAATACACCGCATCAAATACGAAAAGGAATGTATAGACAAGAGTCTTTAAAACCTTGAGATCGTGTTATAGCCTGAATCTAATCATGATTTGTTCGAGTTATCAAATGTAATATTAATGTAATATATATTAAATCATTTCATTTTCATCAATCATTTGCATCATAAGATGAAAGTTACTTTTATTAGAGAGAGATTTAGGCGGGTTATTATATATATATATATATATATATATATATTGGCCTTACGTATGTGGTTGTGGGGATAAATATGACTGTTTCCTTCATGAATGAGATGTTACTTGGCACTTTGATAATTATGTGTCTAGCGCTTCATGTTTACCCTTTACAAGATGGCTGATCCGATAGATGGCACTACTGGCGTGGAGAGAATGGTGTACATTGATACTGTCACATGAAATAATGATCCATGGAATATATATAAAAAAGATAAGAAGGCAGTGGACTGTAGAAGAGGTTATTGGGAGATGTTGGCTGATTGCCACGTATTATGAAATAAAAAAAGGAGAATGAAAAGAAGTTTTAAGAAACCCATATACCAGTCTCATCACTGTTGTACACTCTATCCGGACTGTAGTGATGTGTTCAAGGAGATCAAAGAATGTATTCACATTCACGTCATTGAATCCTGAGGCACGCGCTGCTGAAGTTTTGTCAGGATGACGTTAAGACAATTCTGCATGTCTTCCTTTAAACGCATTCACCCAGTCCTTTCCTACTTTTTGCTCTACTTTATTGAACGAATGAGTGATTTGGTTTCGTTCAGCATATTGAAAGGCAAGATACCTGAGGTCTGATCTTGTCAGACCGAAAAGTCGTGATTCCATTTGCAATAGATACCGTACTCAACCAGAATATTTTCCTGATCAGCACTAAACACTGGTCGAAACCGCCCCAAACCTTTTACTGCTCCTTCTTCCACATGCTTCTTTAGTCTTCGAAACAGTGTTGCAACTGGAACGTTGTATTGTCTTGCTGCTGCATTTATTCCTGTTCCTTCTTCTCTAACGGCCCTCAGTGCCACGTCCATCTCGCTTTCATTCCATGCCTGTTGGTTAGTCTTCCTTTTATATTTGTGAACCATCTCATACCTGAAATTAAGTAAAAATCAACGTAAAACATTCTTAAAATATTGCGGGCAAAGTGAATATTATTTCACATTGCCCGCTATAGTGAATTTCACTTTGCACGCTCGGACGCGATAGGAAGTAGCAAGGCGCCAATATTTCCCACGAAACAAGAATGGATTGTTTGTTAGACAATGTGCTCTCAAGATATCGTTTTATCATAATCCAAACAGGAATCAAAGTAAATTATTAACAATACACTGCTAGGGTTTGCGAAAACTAGGAATATTCTTACAATTATTCTGTAGAAAACACTTAAAGCTGACAAGCGCCTCAACAGCTTGAAGCCATGCGGTCACAGTATTACTCAGGAGTGCCAACTGCGTAACACTACCAATACCTGTCCACAGATGAAAGGTCCGCCAAAGAATATTTATTTAAAATCGGCATTTCACTTTGCCCGCCTATTCCACTTTGCCCGCCCTTCCCCTACACAAATGGTCCGTAATGCTCATGTGGTCAACACAATATCCAAGGGCGGATCGAAAAGTCTTTGCCCCTATTTTTTTAGCAAAAAAAACATACAGGTAATTACAAATATACGTACTGTTGTAGGCTACGCACCTTACACTAATTTTCCACATAGTCTCCACATTTGTTCAGGCATTTGTCCCATCGCAGCACTCAATTTGAGATGCCCCTGTGGTAGAATTCAGCCGGCTGACTGTGGAACCATCGTTGGACTGCTGTCATGGCGTTATCGTTGCACGTGAATCGCTGTCCTGCCAGGAAGTTCTTCAGCGGACCAACAACGTGGAAATCACTAGTGGCGAGGTGCGGACTGTTGGTGAGTGGTCCAGACTCTCCCAGTGAAATGACCGGAGCTTGTTGGCGGTTCTGGTTGCCACATGTGGTCTCGCATTGTCATGGTCCCCATATTATGTAATCACGTTTTGGTCAATTTTTGACCCTCCCTCCTGTATTACATAATCACAAAGCATTACCTAATATTTCTGAATTCGTCACTATTTATCCTCCCTATATTATTCTGCTAAGGTCCCATTACAGTTTTGTACCGAAAATAAGGTCCTGTTAACACCAACCTACACATATGGGACACCTACAGGTTCCGCATAACCCCATGTGTGCCCGAAACGCACTCACGTCCTCCTTAAATGCCTCACAATTAAATGAATACCTTAAACAAGATGTTCAGTAAAGAACATATAGCCTACTTTCTCCTAAATGCATGGGTATTGTTATAACTCTTTGTCCTTTTCAAGGAGTATGATTGAATGTTGGTTGCAGTAGCTTGTTGAAATACAACGTGCTATAGGGATATTAAACATGAATATGAGGTTCCCTTTGCTAGTGCTACCTCTGTACCAAATTTCGTTCAATTCGGTTCCACCGTGTTTGAATTGATAGGGGGAATCGATTTGCACACATACTTTGCCACCATCTGCAAACTATTGGGCTGATGTTCTTGCATTTTGGACAGAATATGTTTCCCACATAAAGATATGGTGTTGCAAAATTTGGTAGAGACTAGATTATTAGGTTGGTCGTAATTACATTTTAGCTTTTAACATTTGGGTGGCCGTGATTACGTTTCCGTCAAGATAGCGGTGATATAAAACATGACACTGAGGTGCCCTTTGCTAGTGCTACCTCTGTACCAAATTTCGTTCATTCGGTTCCACCGTGTTCGAATTAATAGGGGGAATCAATTTTGACATAAAGATGGCCGCCATCCGCATACTATTAGGCTAATGACCTATTAGATTGGTCAAAGGATGCTCCCTCCATAAAGGTATGTTGTTGCAAAGTTTGGTAGAGATCGGATGGTTATGTTAGTCATAATTTGATTTAAGCCTTAAACATTTGTGTGGCCGCCATTACGTTTCTGTCAATATGGTGGCGATATTAATCATGGCACTGAGATGCCCTTTGCTAGTGCTATCTCTGTACCAATTTTCGTTCCATTCGGTTTCACCGTGTTTGAATTAATAGGGGGAATCGATTCTGACACAAAGATGGTCGCCATCCGCAAACTATTAGGCGAATGACCTATTAGATTGGTCAAAGGATGCTCCCTCCATAAAGGTATGTAGTTGCAAAATTTGGTTGAGATTGGATGATTAGGTTAATCGTAATTTGATTTAAGCTTTGAACATTCGTGTGGCCGCCATTACGTTTCGGTCCAGATGGCGGCGATATAAAACATGACACTGAGGTGCCCTTTGCTAGTGCTACCTCTGTACCAAATTTCGTTCCATTCGGTTTCACCGTGTTTGAATTAATAGGGGGAATTTATTTTCACACAAAGATGGCCGCCATCCGCAAACTATTACGCTGATGACCTATTAGATTGGTCAAAGGATGCTCCCTCCAGAAAGGTATGTAGTTGCAAAATTTGGTAGAGATCGGATGATTAGGTTAATCGTAATTTGATTTAAGCTTTAAACATTTGTGTGGCCGCCATTACGTTTCTGTAATATGGCGGCGATATTAATCATGACACTGAGATGCCCTTTGCTAGTGCTATCACTGTACCAAATTTGGTTCCATTCGGTTTCACCGTGTTTGAATTAATAGGGGGAATCGATTCTGACACAAAGATGGTCGCCATCCGCAAACTATTAGGCGAATGACCTATTAGATTGGTCAAAGGATGCTCCCTCCATAAAGGTATGTAGTTGCAAAATTTGGTTGAGATCGGATGATTAGGTTAAACGTAATTTGATTTAAGCTTTGAACATTCGTGTGGCCGTCATTACGTTTCAGTCAAGATGGCGGCGATATAAAACATGACACTGAGGTGCCCTTTGCTAGTGCTACCTCTGTACCAAAATTCGTTCCATTCGGTTTCACCGTGTTTGAATTAATAGTGGGAATCCATTCTGACACAAAGATGGTCACCATCCGCAAACTATTAGGCGAATGACCTATTAGATTGGTCAAAGGATGCTCCCTCCATAAAGGTATGTAGTTGCAAAATTTGGTTGAGATTGGATGATTGGGTAAATCGTAATTTGATTTAAGCTTTGAACATTCGTGTGACCGCCATTACGTTTCAGTCAAGATGGCGGCGATATAAAACAAGACACTGAGGTGCCCTTTGCTAGTGCTACCTCTGTACCAAATTTCGTTCCATTCGGTTTCACCTTGTTTGAATTAATAGGGGGAATTTATTTTCACACAAAGATGGCCGCCATCCGCAAACTATTACGCTGATGACCTATTAGATTGGTCAAAGGATGCTCCCTCCATAAATGTATGTAGTTGCAAAATTTGGTAGAGATCGGATGATTAGGTTAATCGTAATTTGATTTAAGCTTTGAACAGTCGTGTGGCCGCCATTACGTTTCAGTCAAGATGGCGGCGATATAAAACATGACACTGAGGTGCCCTTTGCTAGTGCTACCTCTGTACCAAAATTCGTTCCATTCGGTTCCACCGTGTTCGAATTAATAGGGGGAATCAATTTTGACATAAAGATGGCCGCCATCCGCAAACCATTAGGCGAATGACCTATTAGATTGGTCAAAGGATGCTCCCTCCATAAGGGTATGTACTTGCAAAATTTGGTAGAGATCGGATGATTAGGTTAATCGTAATTTGATTTATGCTTTGAACATTCGTGTGTCCGCCATTACGTATCCGTCAAGATGGCGGCGATATAAAGCATGACAATGAGGTGCCCTTTGCTAGTGCTACCTCTGTACCAAATTTCGTTCCATTCGGTTTCACCGTGTTTGAATTAATAGGGGGAATTTATTTTTACACAAAGATGGCCGCCATTCGCAAACTATTACGCTGATGACCTATTAGATTGGTCAAAGGATGCTCCCTCCATAAAGGTATGTAGTTGCAAAATTTGGTAGAGATCGGATGATTAGGTTAATCGTAATTTGATTTAAGCTTTGAACAGTCGTGTGGCCGCCATTACGTTTCAGTCAAGATGGCGGCGATATAAAACATGACACTGAGGTGCCCTTTGCTAGTGCTACCTCTGTACCAAATTTCGTTCCATTCGGTTCCACCGTGTTCGAATTAATAGGGGGAATCTATTTTGACATAAAGATGGCCGCCATCCGCAAACTATTACGCTGATGACCTATTAGTTTGGTCAAAGGATGCTCCCCCCATAAAGGTATGTTGTTGCAAAATTTGGTAGAGATCGGATGATTAGGTTAGTCGTAATTTGATTTAAGCTTTGAACATTTGTGTGGCCGCCATTACGTTTCCGTCAAGATGGCGGCGTAATAAAACATGACACTGAGGTGCCTTTTGTTAGTAATACCTCTGTACCAAATTTCGTTCCATTCGGTTGCACCGTGTTCGAATTATTAGGGGGAATCGATTTTCACACAAAGATGGCCGCCATCCGCAAAATATTACGCTGATGACCTGTTGGTTTGGTCAAAGGATGCTCCCCCCCATAACGGTATGTTGTTGCAAAATTTGGTTGAGATTGGATGATCAGGTTAGTCGTAATTTGATTTAAGCTTTGAACATTTGTGTGGCCGCCATTACGTTTCCGTCAAGATGGCGGCGATATAAAACATGACACTGAGGTGTCCTTTGCTAGTGCTACCTTTGTACCAAGTTTCGTTCAATTCGCATTCACCGTGTTCGAATTGATAGGGGGGGACAGACATTCAGAGTACACACACTCACACACACACAGACACACACACACACACACACAGACTCACACACACACATACACACACACACACACACACAGACTCACACACACACATACACACACACAGACAGACACACTTTTTTCGCCCTGTGTTGATCTCATAAGTCTACTTTCATTTTTTGCAAAAATCGAAAGTAGGCTAAAAATGTACATTTACAATGGGAGCACCGTAACCTGGCGAGCCTGCCACTAGAGCGCAGGGCAGCGGGGCGTACTGCTAGGCGAGCCTGCCGCTAGAGCGCAGCCATCTGGCGGGAGCGTGGCGTAGCCTACTGCTAGCTGTATGCCGTTTAACAACAATAAATGCATTTCTTCAATATTTAAAACTTCGTTCTCCCACATCCTTCCCTTCTACCCCATAAACCTACATTCACTTTGTGAAAGCTCGCACGGGCCCACTAGTCTGTATAATTAAATTATGATAGTTTTTGTTTTGAGGGGCCTAACATCTGGGTAATTGGCCCTAATGGTTTGTCTGATCGTGAAAATCGTGTAAATTATGATGATAATGTAATGAAAACTAGGCCTAGAGAGAAGAAAAAAAAGAACAGAAGAATACGGTTAATAAAGGACAGGAGGAAAAGAAATGCCCTCAGCCCTCAAAGAATGAGAATTGAGGGACTTGGAAGGAAGGAGGGCCATGAAAGGCAGATAGGAAATGGAAAGAGGAAAGGGTCCGCCTCAGAGGCAATGGAAATTGGGAAAAACTTATCCCAGCTCAGGAATCCCTCGGGATCTCCAACTCCCAAAATCACCTGCCGTGAGCCCCTGGGGGTGTAGCACTATTCGAGGTGCACCGTACATGGTGGGGCTACACACATCCTGCCTCCTTTAGGGCCTTGAGCAGAAGGCATTATATTCTATGAAAAGAAAAAGAAGAGGTCTGACCCCACGAAGAATGAAGGATCAGCGGCTTCGGTGGCATAGTTGGTAGTATGCTGAGCTTCTATGGCCAATGTCGCGGGTTCAAACCCGACCGAAGTCGTCGTATTTTTCTAGAGCGTTAAAAATCCCTCAGTATGCCTTTCTTCGGAGGGGAAGTAAAGATTAATGTCATGAAAAAAGAACCTTCCACTAACTACAATATTGTGTGAAGCCAAATTTGTTGGTTAGATTTGATTAACGCTCTATTAAGTTCCAACGAACGTCGCCAGATGTTGGTTGCGGTGGCATCTAGTAGCCAAGTTCGCGGTTAACATTTGGTAGCAAAGTAGGAACTATTTGAAATTGATCGCCTGCAGTCCTTACCTGAATTACAGATAACACACACTAATACAGCCATCACAAATAACACCGGTTATTAGACAGATTCTACACACATCCCAAGTAGGCCTACACGGAGCTACATGGCCGCGTTGTCGCAGCCCCTAAACTGAGGAACCAACCAACCAATGAAGGACGAGGAAAGATGAGACAAGGGCCAATTAAGGCGGGAAATAGAAAAACTTCCCAGGCCTCGGATTCCCTAATACCGTCGGGGTCGGAAGAGAACGAGAGATACTTCTGTGCATTAATATTAAATGATATGCAGTTTCAATGATTTTATGACATTTAAGTAGACTACAAATTATTTGAAAAAAAATCTGAAATTTGAAAAAATTATTTATTTATTCTCGAATCAGAAACGTACATTTATATAACACAGTTATTATATTATCTTTGCCCAAAACTTGGCCACTTCCAGTGCACTCTGTGCTCCCCGACGAAGATCTTCTTCCGTGCAGGATGCTGGGCACAGTCGACACTCAGTCATATGCTGAACAGTCTGGTCTTCTCCACAATCACACTGAATATCATCCTGGTCAATGTAACCCCATCTTTCCCTATTAACCCTTGGTCTGCCTACTCTAGAGCGCAGTCTATTCTGGGGCTTCCAAGTCGTCCATTCCTCGTCATAGCCAGGAGGTAGTTTTTCAGAAACATTTTCCCAACCAAGGGGAAGGTTGGTCGTAGCCCTCCACATTTGCAACCTAGCTTTTTCAGCAGTGGTTCAAAGTTCCTTTGATGGTCTAAGGAAACTCTTCCTCGACTTCAGTCGTTGCGGCTGCGGTTCGTGTCCATATAGAGGATGAGTTCTTTCATGCTCCACTGTCTTTCGTTCCTTGTTTGCAGCTATTTCTCTTCGAACAGGGGGTGGTGCTATTCCTGCGAGGAGATAAAGCCATTCAACTGGAGTTGATTTCAAGCAACCTGTTATAATTCTGCAGGTATCGTTGAGAGCTACATCCACCTGTTTGGCATGTGTTAAATTATACCAAACAGGAGAAGCATACTCTGCTGCAGAATAGCATAGTGCCATTGCAGAAGTTCGGATCGTTTCAGGTTGACTGCCCCACTATCATCCAGCCAGTTTGCGTAGGAGATTGTTCCTGGAAGAACAAGAGGTCTGTCAAGTGTCACTCCTAGATATTTTGGAGTCTCACAATGTTCCAGTTCAACCCCTGACCATACGATCTAAAACTTGCGAGTAGCTTCCCTATTTCTGAAATGAAAAGCACACACTTGTGTCTTTGAGGTCTTTGGCTTAAGCTGGTTTGTGTTGTAGAATCTGGAAAGATCTTTAAGGGCATTCGTGAAGGTGTTCTCCACTGATTCAAAATCTGTACTCTGAGTGACTAGAGCAAGGTCATCAGTATACAGGAAACTTTTGCTGTTCGGGACTATACATTGGTCGTTTGTGTATATATTGAACAGGATTGGAGCCAGTACACTTCCTTGCGGGAGGCCGTTTTTCGGTAGCCTCCATCGACTACGCTGTCCTTGAAAGTCGACGAAGAACCTGCGATTTTGCAAAAGAGTGGCGATGAGCCTGGTTAGGCTAAAATCCTTGGTGAGGTTGTAGACCTTGACTAGTAGTAGCTGCTGGTTGACAGTATCATAGTGTACACTGCTGATAAGTCGATAAATACCACTCCTGTCATTTGAAAAATGAACTCAGGGTAAAAAACAAGCATTCTCATAAAATAAATGAACGGAACTCTTAAACTATGTCCTGTTACTGTGTCTGAGGAAATTGAAATGTAAAAAATGATATCTGAGTACCAAAAGTTGATTTTCAAAAATACCATTAAAAATTATTTTAAAAATGACTAATTCAAAAACCGTTCAAGTTATGGCCTTCAAACCTTAGACATTGCTACATCTTTACGTGATATATGCGGTATGATCACAAAATTAATTTTTAATCGATGCAGTAGAAGAGAAGTTACATTTTTCAGTTGAGTGGGTAGAACCCAACGTTTGTAAGAAAGAAACCTTCACTCACGCATGAATAAGGAAATGGCGTACCAGCTTACCAAGGAACTTTACAACAAAATGTCGATATCCTTGAACGCAATACTCAGGCATTATTGCACTGCCAGAGGCTCCGTATGCCACGGAATGCATCACTATGAAAAAGAAAGACCTGGTAGAAATATCGGAGATCAAAGAAAGAAAGAAAGAAAGAAAGAAAGAAAGAAAGAAAGAAAGAAAGAAATATATTGAGGAAAATTCTTGGCCCGATTAAAGACAAAGGTGAATATAGACGACGGCATAACCATGAGCTGAATATTCATGTCCAAAAGATCTCCGATGTTATGAGGAAAAGGAGAATTATTGCATTTTATGGCCACTTGCTAAGAATGAAACCCACACGATTGACGAACCGGATCTTTACCATTTTGAAGAAAATTTAATCTGTCATTCATTTAATAATTGCCCCAGGGGAGTGCGACAGGCTTCGGCAGCCGGCACAGTTCATATCCTTGCCGCTAGATGGGGGCTATATCCATTCCATTTCCTGACCCGGTCGGTCGACTGGAAGCAGGCTGTAGATTTTCATTTTCATTCAATACCAAACCAGCCTGGTTCGAAGAGGTAGAAAGTGACCTACAGGAGATGGAGATTACCTGTGAAGATATTCAAGAACGCAAACGCTTCAGGAAGAAACTAAACTACCACAAGGGTTTTCAAGAAAAAACAAAATTGAAGAAGGGATAGATGTGGACGGAAGAAAGAAAAGAGCAACACCGGCAGCGTATGAAGGAGCACTGGGCAAAGATCAAAGCCCCGAGAAGTCAGTTGAAATTATATAGTCCTTGGTAGGCCGATACGATTAAATAATAATAATAATAATGAAATCGTAACCACCAATTACAAATAGATTAGATTTTCAAGTACTCACACTTGTTGTTGATTTTAGAGGCTTACAACATATTTGTTCATAAATCCCGTGGGTGCGTGTCAAATCAGTCTGTTAACCTATATTTCTGTGGTCACTGTAGTAGTATGTGTAGCAGTAATTATTAGAGTCAGGGCTGGGGTAGTTGTCCCGTGACTTGAAATAAGTCACTATCCCGGCATTTTCCAGGAGGGAGTATGGAAAACCCGGGAAAACCAACACTATGGATAACCACCGTTAGCGCCGGGATTCGAACCTCCGATCTCCATACGTGCTGCAGCTCTCTCTCGCGGTTACGACGCGGGTGCACACCCACTTGTATAGCCACGGAATGACGCAGGTTATCATCATACAGATGTCTGGCTCCGTGGATAAACGGTTAGTGCACTAGGCTTTGGCACGAACTGCCCCGGGTTTGATTCCCGGCCGAGCCATCAGGGAATCTCCTGGGGTTAATTCCCTAGGCTCGGGGACTGGGTGTATTTAACGTCTTCATCATCACTTCGTCCTCATTACTACGCGCAGGTCACCCACGGGTGTCAACTAGAAAGACCTACACTCGGCCTCCCCGGAGGCCACTTGATTATTATTGTATCATACAGATTTCATACATATATCCAAGTACACTTGGCTACATAACCATGATGCTGCAAAGCACACAAATGAACCAGCAACAACGTTGCTTTTGTGGCAGACCGATCTGTAGTGTACTTTTACCTCTTGACTTGACCTAATGTTGGACAACCCTGACAGACTCTGTGGCACAAGTGAGGTTAGAACACATTAATGAGCGTTTCACTGTGGGGGGTTTCCAGCTTTAGTTTGGGGTTGATAAGAAGAAGAGGAACTGTCAAATTACGGTATATTGTAGCAGACCTTGTGAAACCATTATCTATTATTAGAAGCTAGTTGACATGTTACGTGCTGAGATTCAGTCTGTCGTGAACTTTCCAAGCAGGTGTAATAGTGGCATTCCAAGGCAGTGCAGTGAATATATTGAAGAGTACTACTTAAAAATACGGAATACGGTTTATTAAATGCTATTCCTCCGTTAAATTTCAATCATTCTAATCATGTTACATTTATATTGTCGAATTCTAATCGATATGATGCGCCAAGCTCAATAATTGAAATAAATGTGATCATTGAAATTATAATCTTATCCCCGGGAATGTTGTGAGAAGTGAAAACATCGTTACAATTTATTAAATGTTACTATATCTGAATTGATTTTCGAGAAATCGCCAAGAAAGGAATCAGAATTTCTTACAATGATGGATCCATTTACAAGGTAAGATGCGTATCGTACGTTATTGGTACTAATCTATAGCTAAAGCCCTACGCGGATGCGGATATCTGCGGATAAACCCGTGGATGCGGTTATCCGCAAATATTTTCGCCATAAGGATATAGTTTGCATGTCTGTGCGGATAGCGGATAAGCTGCGGATAATGTTTGGAGCATATTTGCGGATAGATTTTAGAATACAATCTGATCTTGTTGAATATCATTACTGGGACCCGGATGTTTAAGACATGTCATATTTTTCCGTTATGTTTATTTTTTCATGACAAATGTAAGACGATGATTTATGATAACAAACATTCAAACTATGTCATTAAGCATAATTAACATTCGTAACTGTAAAGAGTTGCAAGTCTGGCTGTATAACATTCATTTTAAACATAGAACATGACATAGCCTCCTATATAGCCTAAGGGACGACTTTCTCCTTAAATGTCTAAATGTGTTGTTTAATACTTTATCTAATAAATATATTATTTTAATGCCAGTAAATTCAGATAAGAAACTTGCGGATTCGGTTAGCAATAGTGTGGATGTGGGGCAGATGTGGATAACAGTCGTGTGGATGCGAGGTTGATGCGGATAACAGTCGTGTGGACGCGGGGCGGATGCAGGTAACAGTCGTGTGGATGCGGGGTTGATGCGGTTAACAGTCGTGTGGATGCGGGGCGGATGCGGATAACAGTCGTATAGATGCGGGGCGGATGCGGATAACATTCGTGCGGATGCAGGGCGGATGCAGGTAACAGTCGTGTGGATGCGGATAACAGTCGTGTGGATGCGGATAACAGTCGTGCGGATGCGGATAACGGTCGTGCGGATGCGGGGCGGTTGCGGATAACGGTTTGTTTATCCGCGCAGGGCTCTATCTATAGCCTATCGTGAATGGCTGCGTGGTTCAGCGGTAACGTTCTCGCCTGCTGTGCTGAAGGTTGCAGGATCGAATCCTGGCGCAGTCAGTTGGCATTTAAGGGTGCGCAAATGCGAGGGAGCCTTGTCAGTAGATATACTGTCACGTTTAAGATCCCCTTCGGGGCAAAATTTTGGCACCCCGGCGGCTCTAAAAAAAATGGCCTCAGTAGTTAATAAAATTGGACGTAAAACAATACCATTAATACTAATTCGTATCGTACGCCCAATGTTCGAATCGAAAGAAGATAGATGCTTGAGATGTTTCCCCTGCTGGGTTTTAGCTCAGGTTCTGCTTTGCTGCGACCAATCTCAACTGGAAATGAAAATATTAAAAGGAAGGAAGCGTATAGTTTTACGTGACCGTATCTCGCGATCATTAGCCACAGAACCACTTTTTTCTTAGATGAAATTCGAAACGGCGACTTCGGTGGCGTAGTTTGTACCATGCTGAGTTTATTTGGCCAAGGTCGCGAGTTCAAACGCAGCCATTGTAGTCAGATTTTTTAAGAGCGTTAAAAATCCCTCAGTATACCTTCCTTCGGAGGGGAAGTAAAGCCGGCGGGCCCATGCCATAGATTTATGGCATGTAAAGAACCTTCCACTAACTAAACTTCTGTGAATCAAAATTTGTAGGTTAGGTTTGATTAATGCTCTCAAGTTCCAACGTTCGACACCAGGCGCTGGTTGCGATGGCATCTAGTAGTAGCCAAGTTCACAGCTAGGTGTCGTGGGCGGTAGCATTTGGTAGCGAAAGTAGGACCTACTTGAAATTATTGTCTGCAGTCCTTACCTGAATTAAAAACAGGTAGCACACACTAATAGTAATCACAATTAATACCGGTTATCAGACAGTTTCTACACACACCCAAAGTACACGGGGCTACAAGACCACGTTGTCGCAGCCCCTAAAATAAGGAACCAACCAACACAACCAGGAATTCGAAACGTTGGATCCACCTTCTGCTACAGCGACTAGCGTTCTAGGCTGTCGAGTTCGAATACCGGCTCTGACAAGAAATGTAATTCTGGTCTAAGGGCTGGAACGGGGTACACTCAGCCTGGTGAGGCAAAATTGACAAGAGAAGGGTTCGTCACTCAGCCATCCTGGAAGTGGTTTTCCGTGATTTCCCATTTCTACTACAGGCAAACGCCGGGATGGTTTCTAACTTGGGAATACGTCCTCCTCCTTCCCCATCCTCACGTGAATTACAAATACACACACTACTACAGACACCACAATAACACAGGTTAGACAGTTAACAAAAGTTTGGTCCTTTTCAGTCGGTCAACACGAATGTACTCAAAAGATTTGGGTTATAGGCTACACTAATCCTGAAAATAAAAACATGAGATTATTTATTAATTTCGTGTATTTTTTATTTTTTTTTTATTTTCAGGATTAGGATATAACACAACTCTTTTGGGTACATTCGTGTTGACCGACTGAAAACTACCAAACTTTTGTTTACTAAGGTAACACTGATAATTGGCTAAACCCCATAATGTTAGACAATTAATTAATGTATTTATTATTTATGGAAGCCTCCGTGGCTTAGGCGGCAGCACGCCGGCCTCTCACCGCTGGTTCCGTGGTTCAAATCCCGGTCACTCCATGTGAGATCTGTGCTGGACAAAACGGAGGCAGACAGGTTTTTCTCCGGGTACTCCGGTTTTCCCTGTCAAAATTTCATTCCAGCAACACTCTCCACTATCATTTCATCTGACATTCAGGCCTCGGCAGCCGGCACAATCCATGTCCTCGCCTCTGGGGGCTTCATTCAT
This sequence comes from Meconema thalassinum, assembly GCA_946902985.2. Classification (NCBI taxonomy): domain Eukaryota; kingdom Metazoa; phylum Arthropoda; class Insecta; order Orthoptera; family Tettigoniidae; genus Meconema; species Meconema thalassinum. The sequence goes on along the minus strand of OX336388.2, from coordinate 979,790,032 downwards.
TCCATTCCTGACCCGGTCGGAGACTGGAAGCAGGCTGTGGATTTTCATTTTTCATTTATAATTTATATATACACTCAAGTAAACGGGGCTAAATTAGTAGTCTACGATCTCCAATCCCCTCAACTGAAACAACGAAACACTGAATGCAACATTTCACTTTAACACTAGAACCAAAATATGGGGTCGCTCGCGACACGGCCATTTTATTATCTCTTCTGTGCATGCGTTAAATGTCGTTAGCTAGCTGTTATTTTATCTACCTTCAATGTTGGAATAATTGTTGATGTGACTACATCGTTTAAGCGTTTGGCATATTTTGTTGCTGAGTATTGTAGGGTCACATATTGGTACCCCATGGTGTGGTTTGTGTAACAAAACTTTCTACGAGATACAGTACCTTGCTTTATCCTACAATTTAATCATGTCTGGTTGTGAAAATACTATTATCCCTTGTTACCTAAATAGCAAGATATATTATTGTCCATGCAAAGACACAAAAATTGTCGCCTCCGTAGCGTAGCGGTCAGTATGGTTAGCTGCCGCCCCGGAGATCCTGGATTCGTTTCCCGACTCTGCCACGAAATTTGTAAAGTGGTATGAGGACTGGAACGGGGTCTACTCAGCCTCGGGTGGTCCAAATGAGTAGAGGGGGTTCTATTCCCACCTCAGCCATCCTCGAAGTGGTTTTCCGTGGTTTCTTAATTCGTCTTCGGGCAAAATGCCTACCTACTGTAAGGCCACGGCTGCCTCCTTCCGTCTTCCTTGCCTATCCATCCCAATCTTCCCTTTTCATCCTTCATGATGCCCCTGGTTGCTTTGCAGGTGAGGCCACCTGGGCGAAGTGCTGAGCACACCTCCCCAGTTGTATCCAATACGACCAAGTGATCTCAGCTCTCAGCTCTAGGACACTGCCTGGAAAGGCAGTACGGGTGAGTTCCCTCGCTGAGTCGGTTGGAACCACCAACCTGGAGGGTAAAATTGACCAAAAAAAAAGGCAGAAAAGGGCAAACAAAGTGTGTGATTTGTTCTTGCAGTCTGTGTGCAGAATACTGACAAGCAATCTGTAGCGAGTGAAAAGTTGACAGGGCCTAGGTTTTCGCTATTGTTTGTTAATTCATATATCGACGTTCTATAGATGTTCCTGTATGCATTAGAATAGTGATAATTTATTAAATTGTGGCAGTTAATAGTTTGTGTTCATATATCGTTATTTCCAACGAAGCAATTTTATTAATCAATAGAATTCTTGCGTGAGTGCATAGAAGCAGGGAAGTACAATGCGACTCTCTAGATCACTGAGAAGTGAAACAACATGAAAATTAAAATAATAAATTCTAAATGAACTCCTCTATCACTTTTTAAGTTTTTAGAATTGGGTCACCAGTGACCCCAAAGAGTGGTTTATGTCCTTCAAGTATCACAGAGAGGGTATAGGGTTAACATTTCCACATGCATTAACCGGGAATCGATCTCGTTCCGTAGGGGAGAAGAAAAATGAAGTTTGTAGTTCTACCTGACCGTTTTTCTCTCGATTATGAGCCACGGAAGTTCCTTTTTTTACGTGGGATCCGAACCACAGGACGTGACATTTTAATTCGAAAATTTCATATGCAATGATAGGGAATCAATCAGGTCCACTTTGGTGAGAAGCGAGCAGCTTGAGGATCTCAACTACACCATACTTGTTGCTGATTCATTTAGGGTCCTTACGACATACTGGTGATGCAGCCCCATGCACTTGGGTGTGTGTGAAGAATCTGCGTCATTGCGATGGCTGTATTAGTGTGTGTAGCCTATAGGTAATTCAGATGTGCTTTGGGAAAGTGGCGGTCATGGCCTTATACACCATACTGGAACGAAATACGATAGGAATGTTTTTTGCAGAACCAAATCGTAGAATAATAGATAAGATTTTATTCATCTATTCAAATCATGAGTTGTTGTTGCCTAGTTCTTGTTGCTATTTTAGTGGGCCCGTGTACTTGGGTGTGTGTGGTAACCTGGGTAATATGATGGCTGTACTAGTGCGTGCATTTGTAAATTGGGGATAGGAATGGAAAGGAGGCGGCCGTGTCCTTAAGCTTGGAGTAGAAGTGGGGAAATACCGGAAAAACTCTTCCAGGATGGCTGAGGTGGGAATCGAACCCTCCTCTTCTCAGATTTGCCTCACAAGGCAACCCTCCATTCCAACCCTCAGACAAGAATTACAACTTCTTGGCAGAGCCGGGGATCGAAACCGGACCTTCGGAGTGACAGCCAAGAATGGTAGCTGCTACACCACAAGATATTCGAAAAGTATCGCGCACGCTTTAACGAGTGAGAGCTAAGTGCGTTTGGAGTTCCTATGGTTACTAATTCTCGAAAACTTGTCCATGGTAATTCCAGATAGGCCACCAGCCCAGAAACACATAGTTGTTGTTCCATTTAGGGGTTAGGACATCGTGTTCATTTCGGTGTGAATAGAGTTTGTTTGATACGCTGTGATATTGTGGTAAATTATCTGTGTTAGTGAGTATACAGTAGAACTCCAATTATCCGAATCAATTGGGACCGGACTACATTCGGATAATCAAGAATTCGGATAATTGGATGTATATAGCCTACATGGTATACATAGACTACATGAAAATGAAAATCCACAGCCTGCTTCCAGTCTCCGACCGGGTCAGGAATGGAATGAATGAAGCTCCCATCTAGCGGCGAGGATATGAACTGTGCCGGCTGCCGAGGCCTAACGCACTCCTCTGGAGCAATGATTAAATGATTTACAGATGAAATGAAATGATAGTGGAGAGTGTTGCTGGAATGAAATTTTGACAGGGAAAACCGGAGTACCCGGAGAAAAACCTGTCTGCCTCCGTTTTGTCCAGCACAGATCTCACATGGAGTGACCGGGATTTGAACCATGGACCCAGTGGTGAGAGGCCGGCGTGCTGCCGCCTAAGCCACGGAGGCTTCACTATACATAGACTACATATTAAAGATTAAAGATTTCCTTTATTGAAACAAAAACTGTACATTCTAACTGAAAACACAATAAAGGAAAAGGGATCGCCCGAATGGGCATTAATTTATACTACAGTATAATCACTTAATGATTTTAATATTTGCGGCACATCATAATATGATACCTGGTGCACCTTTCGTTGCATAAAATACAAACACGATTGTTATTCGGACCATGGAGTGATCTGGTGGAGCATATCTTATGATGGAATCCTTGAATGGCGAGTCTCGTTATTACGTGTCTTTGATCTTGATTCTCGTTAGACCACGTTCTGTCCATCCTGGCATCAGTGATATAAAAGTCTGGATCTATCTCTCGTCTCTTTGCTCTTCTAGACTCCAAAAAAATCAGTAGTGGATCTTGTAGCCGGCAAAGGTACTTTCAGTCTGAGGTCTTCGATGAAGATTTCCTTTGCTAACTCGTAGACTAATCTTGTGGGAGCCATCTTTCCAACTCTTAGTATATATTTTAACAAGAAGTTCCGTGACGAATTCTTGAAATTTAAGATTCATGCCAATGATTAATCTATATGGATCTATCTAGAATAATGACGAAATTAAGTTGGTAATATCGAAATTTCTAATTAGTTCGAAATACTGTATACCTGGCATAATGTAGCCTAATAGAGAACTACAGTTGGCAGCCCTGGTGACTGAATATATTCTTAGTTCCATCTCTGAAGGTACAGAATACAACATTTGGTTGAAGTCCAATGGATAGCATGGACGTTACATGCAGTTAAACATTGGATCTAACAGCGCGCGTAAAATCATGTTGGCAACAATGACATACATGTATTGGTCAGAAATAATCTGAAATAATATGATCTATTGTTGTGTCAATTTTGAATGAAATCCGTTAGTTAGTATTGAAGTTACATGCATTTTAAAATTGGACCTATCAGCAGGCTTAGAATCATGTTGGTAGCACTGACGTATATAAGTTACTCTAAATTAATATAGAATGTCAGGTACTATACGTGTGCATAGTTTAAAGCTGTCAGCTTGCATACTTTCTGATATATGGGTATTTGAATTTTAAAAAAATGAGAGCATTTAATAACAGTTGGCAGCCCTGGTGGCTCTTAAGAATACGCTCAGTCATATCTGTTTATGTACACATACCACATACGAAATTTGGTTGAAATCCAATTGATAGTGTAGAAGGTATATGCATTTAAAATGTGGACCTATCAGCAGGCTTATAATCATTTTGGCAACACTGCCATGTATGGCCTCCTGGAAATTAAACTGCAATATCATTATCTACACGTGTGCCAATTTTGAAATAGCTCCCATTCATACCTTCCAAATATCCAACATGGAGCTCAAATTTCAATTGCGATTTTTCAGCAGTTGGTAGCACTGACATCATTTTCAAACATGCCTGTGAGATATTCGGGTATAGATCTTTACTCCTACCAAATTTTGTTTCGATTACTGCAGCCGTTTAGGAGTTGATAGGGGGGGGGGGAAGACACACACACAGCCAGACAGACAGACAGACACACATTTGCCCGATCTCATAAGTCTACTTTTTCCCAATTTTTGCAAAATGTGAAAAGTAGGCTAAAAATGTCGATTTAACATTCTCTATTCTTTCAAGAATATGTATACATACATATGTATTTTAAAGAAAAAAAGCTTAATTTCGGTACTGTATGCATTTTTAGCCTACTTTTCTCATTTTGCAAAAATGAGGAAAAAGTAGACTTATGAGATCGATCCGGGTAAATGTGTGTCTGTCTGTCTGTCCTTCTGTCTGGCTGTGTGTGTGTGTGTCCCTATCAACTCCTAAATGGCTGCAGCTATCGAAACCAAAGCTGGTAAGAGTAAACACCTACACCTGAATATCTCACGACCATATTTGAAATTGACGTCAGTGCTACCAACTGCTGAAAAATCACAATTGAAATTTTAGCTCTATGTTGGATATCTCAGAAGTTATGGACGCAAACTCTTCCAAAATTGGCACACAAGTAGACGATAACATTCCACATTAATTTCTATAAGTTCATACATTCCAGTGTTGCCAACATGATTCTAAGTCTGCCGATAGGCCCGTAATATAAATGCATGTAACTTTTATACTATCAATTGAATTTCAACCAAATTTCGTATGTACTCTGTGTACTACAACAGATATGACTGTACGTATTCTAATGAGCCGCCAGGGCTGCCAACTGTTGATAAATGCTCTCTCGTTGTTTCAACATTAATATCAATATATCAGAAAATATACAAGCCAACGGCTCTAAACTTTGCACACGTATAGTACCTAACATTCTACCTTAGTTTGGCTTAACTTATATACATCAGTGCTGCCAACACGATTCTATGCCTGTTGGTAAGTCCACTTTTTAAATGCATATAACTTCTACACTAACAAATGGATTTCAACCAAATTTCCTATGTGCCTTCTGTGCCATAACAGTTATGACTGTACGAATTCGTAAGAACCAGCAGGGCTGCCAACTGTTAATAAATGCTCTCTCTAATTGTTCAATCCTAATATCAATATATCAGAAAATATGCAAGCCATCAGCTCTAAACTTTGCACACGTATAGTAGCTGACATTCTAGATTAATTTGGAGTAATAATATACCTCAGTGCTGCCAACACGCTTCTAAGCTTTCTGATAGTTTCAAATTTTAATTTCAAGTATTTTCTATACTAACAAATGGATTTCATCCAAAATTGGCACTATATTAGATCGTAATATTTCCGTTTAATTCTGAGCGTCACATACATGACATTGCTCCCAACTTCATTTTACGCGCACTGATAAATCCGATATCGAACAGCATGTAACGTCCATACTATCCATTAGACTTCAACTAAATGTTGTATGTGCACTCTATACCTTATGAGATGGAACGAAGAATATATTCAGAGTCGCCAGGGCTGCCAACTGTAGTAAGTTACTCTAATAGGCTTCACTATTTCAGGTGTATTTCAAACTGTAGTACTTATAAATGTTAGTAATACCAACTTGATTTCGTCATTATTCTAGATAGGTCTATATAGATTGGTATGAATCAAAAAATTTAAGAAAAGTAGGCTCTTTAGTTCGTCACGGAACTACTTGTTAATTATGTAATGGAATGAAAAGGCAACACTCATACATGTTATATAGCGTACGTACTTACACGTGCTTTACATTAGTAGTAAATGAATGTCATTGTTTGCTGAATATCTCGGTCAAAGTAAGATTATCATCTCAATAATGTTCGCGCTGTACCTACACTTAATTAGCTTCGTGGAGGGAAGGACAAAAACGCACGTAGACAGAATCGTTATAATGCCAATCGCAGTTCGTTTCAGTCTTACATTTATTTTTCTGAAAGCGATTCAGATAATCAGCGATTCGGATTGTCGTAGTTCGGATAGTTGGAGTTGTAACCGAGGCGAGGATGGGATGTAGGCGGTCGTGGTCCCATTCCAGCCTTTGCTGGAGTAGATATGGGAAACCACAGAAAACCACTTCTAGAATATTCGAGGTGGGATTCGAACCCACCTCTTCTCAGCTTTGCTTCACGAGGATGGGTGTACCCCGTTTCAGACCTCACACCAGAATTAAATTCCTTGGCAGAGGACCTACTGGACGACATTCAAGAATGCTAGCTGTTACACCATGTCCATGAAGTGGTGCAATGATTATCTACTGTAAGTTTAAACAAATTATTATCACTAGCGGACGCATGCGAGAAATCTCGCATGTCCATAAACCACCCTTTCCCCAATAGATTTAAAACGTCCAAAACGCTAACTGAACAGCAATGATGTCACGTATTTTCCTACAGCAACAGTATTTGCAAATCGTACACTTCTTACAAAAATTGATATTTATGAAATTAGAATAACTTACAATTAGTCACTGCTAATGTAATTTGTGTGCTGAGTCCATTGATTGACAGCTTACCTTTAACACTCACCGGTTATTCGATATTCATGAAATTATACGATTTGAGTAGCCTACTCATTCCTTTGATTTACTGTTTCTGAAATCCATGCAAAAAATAAAGGAAATACCTCAGAATGTCAAACTGACATGAAACAGGTGCCACAGCGGCCAAAATATGAAGTGGACAGCAATTATTAAGCGCATTTTCCTACAGCAACAGTATCTGCAAATCGCATACTTCGTACATTTCTTTAAAAGTTTTTTTTTTAGTATGGATATTTATGAAATTAGAGTGCAATTCGTCACTGCCAATATCTATTCTCTTTCATTTGAATGCTCATTTGTCACAATCAGTCGCTTGTTAGCGCCGCGGGAAGGATCTATACTACTGAAATAATATACAGTTTAGGCCTATGATTATTATTTTTGATTCGTTGTGTCCAACTAAGGAGCGCTTTTGAGCGTATTAGCACTTCTTCTTCTTCCCTTCCCAATATCTCTTGATCGTCTCGATGTGTTTCATTTTACGCTGTTCTGTTCTTCCTGTATTTTGTCGAATGGCCTTCTCAGAAAATTTGTGTTTGTGAATTAAAATTCTGAATTTTGTTCTGTCTTGAATGGTTTCTTCATGACAGCCAATTTCGTTTATGTCTTCACTGAATACGGTATATTCTTTTAGCCAGTTGTTTTGATTTTTCATTGATAATTACTGTAATTATTATTATTATTATGAGCGAATGGACTCAGATGGATCACGCAGTACTTTTATGATTCGCCTTTCTGATCTACCATATAGCTCTCATTCTCTCTTCGTGGGTCATCTTCCTTTCCTCAGTCCAGTTGGTTCCTGGTCTCTATGGAGCGTCATTCTCTGGTGTTACTCATCATCATAATCATCAATTCATCACCATCATCTGGGTATCCTTCCAGCGGGCCGGGTAGGATTTCTGGTTTTACTATCCATCCATTTACCCTACATCGGAATAGATTCCTGTCAAAGACTTCCACTGTTCTTACTTGGGCCTGCTCCAAATCCTGTTAGACTTGCTGAATCCACGGTATATTCTTCAGTTTTTCTGCGTAGGTCATAATCTCATGCGTAAGCCTAGTCGGTGGAAATCTTTGAACATGTCCATACAACTTCAATCTTCATTTTCTGATGTCCGCCGCAAGATTAGATAATTTCTCAGTTGCTTTAAGGGATTTCAATCTGTATCCATCTTCTGTTCTATCTGGGCCAAGAATTTTCCTCAAGATCTTTCATGCTTCCTTTAAGATATTTTCCAAGTCACCCTTCCTTCACTGTAATTATTATTATTATTATAGTTTTATTAGCCTATTATTAAAAACGTGATTTCGCCTCCGACAAGACTGCTCATAGCCAGCATATTGTGAGGCTGAGGTGACTAGCGTCGTTTTTTTTTTTAGCCATGGGCCGCTACTTCTCAGATCAATCAGCTACTCAGTTGTTCTCTCGAGACTTACAATTAGTCCACCCCGTTCCAGCCCTCACATCAGATCTTCAATTTCTGGTGACGCAGAGAATAGAATCAAGGACCCCCTATGTAAGGCCAAGGGGAAAGAAAATTTATCTCGGTAATTCCGATTTACCATGCAGCCAGCATACAGAGGTACAACATCTTACATCAGTGTTTCTGGAACACCATGAAACCATAGGCCGGCAATTTGATTTTGAAATATCCTGGGGCCAGACCCCATAAGAACATACATTTTTTAATTCTGTGTTAATTAAATAATCCTCATGTTCTGGAAATCGTGCCGGCTTTAATCACTAGCCCATTACTGCCGAACAGTCTTATTGTCCTAAAATACTTACAATTAGTTGACGATCTAACAAGATTTGATTACTTTTCATTATATTTGAAAGAAAGCTTTGGAGCCATTTTTAGTACTGCCTAATTAACAATTAATTAATTATTTTTCAGTCGGTCATCATGAATTTATATCCAATTATGTTACGCTGGAAATATAAAACTCGATCTGGAAAAAAAGAATTACATGTGTTCAATTGTTATTTGCACAGATCACAAAAAGGGGCGGGGTCACAAAGATGAAATGTTTCGTTCATCAAGCGAACATCATCAAATCCAGGTATTTCAAATCATTATACAATACGAAATAAATTGCATTACTGAGCACTACACAAACTCATAATGCCAGCCACTGCGGATACTACTGTTGTGATGTACTTAAGCGATAATCCTTCAAAATAGAACTATAGACATAAATAAGCAGTACTATTCCATGAATACTATGTTAAAATATTTATTTATTTGTTTATATATTTTATTTATTTATTTTATTTATTCATTTAGTTTATTTAATGAATTTATTAATTTATTTGTCGCCTCCGTTGCGTAGCGGTCAGCATGGTTAGCTGCCACCCCGGAGGTCCAGGGTTCGATTCCCGGCTCTGCCACGAAATTTGAAAAGTGGTATGAGAACTGAAACGGGGTCTACTCAGCCTCAGGTGGTCCAAATGAGTAGAGGGAGTTCGATTCCCACCTCAGCCATCTTCGAAGTGGTTTTCCGTGGTTTCCCACTTCGTCTTCGGGCAAATACCGGGATGGTACCTACTGTAAGGCCACGGCCGCCTCCTTCCCTCTTCCTAGCCTCTCCATCCCAATCTCCATCCCTTCCCATCCCTCATGAGGCCCCAGTTCGCTTTGCAGGTGAGGCCGCCTGGGCGAAGTGCTGATCACACCTCCCCAGTTGTATCCCTCCCGACCAGATGTTCCAAGCTCCAGGACACTGCCCATAGAGGCGGTAGTGGTGAGTTCCCTCGCTGAGTCCGTGGGAACCACCAACCTAGAGGGTAGATTGACTAAAAAAAAATTAATTAATTTATTTCTCCATCTAGGCCTATTTATTTGTTTGTTAATATATCTACATTTACTTCATTTACATAGCCTAACTTATATGTATGTATTTATTTATTTTTATTTTATTATTTATTTGTTTATTTATTTATCCATCTATTTATTAATTATATTTTTAGCCTACTTTTCACATTTTGCAAAAATGAGGAGAAAGTAGACTTATGAGATCGATACGGGAAAATGTGTGTCTGTCTGTCTGTCTGTCCTTCTGTCTGTCTGGCTGTGTGTGTGTGTGTCCCCCTATCAACTCCTAAACAGCTGCAGCAATCAAAACCAAATTTAGTATGAGTAAAGATGTGCACCGGAATATCTCACGTCCACATTTGAAAATGATGTCAGTGCTACCAACTGCTGAAAAAACGCACTAGAAATTTGAGCTCCATGTTGGATATATTGCAAGGTATGCATGGGAGCTATTCCAAAATTGGCACACATGCAGATAATACTATTTCAGTTTAATTTCCAGGAGACCAACAATGACAGTGTTGCCAAAATAATTTTAAGCCTTCTGATAGGTCCAATGTTTAAATGCATATAACTTCTACACTATTAATTGGATTTCAACCAAATTTTGTATGTAATATCTGTACATAAACATATATGACTGAGCGTATTCTTAAGAGCCAACAGGGCTGCCAACTGCTAATAATTTCTCTCTCTCTCTATTTCTTTTTATCCAAATACCAATATATCAGAAAGTATGCAAGCCAACAGCTTTAAACTATTCACACGTATATTCTGACATTTTAGATTAATTTGGAGTAACTTATATACGTCAGTTCTACCAACATAATTATAAGCCTGCTGATAGTACCAATTTTTAAATACATGTAACTATACTATCAGTTGGATTTCAACCAAATTTCGTATGTGCTATGTGTACCATAACAGATATGACTATAAGTATTGTTAAGAGCAATCAGGGCTGCCAACTGTTAATAAATGCTGTATATATTTTTTACCCTAATACCAATATACCAGAAAGTATGCAAGCCAACAGCTCTATACTTTTCACACGTATAGCACCTGACATTCTAGATTTATTTGGAGTAATTAATACAAGGCAGTGCTGCCAACATGATTCTATGCCTGCTGATATGTCCAATTTTAAAATACATGTAACTTCTATACTAACAAATGGATTTCATCCAAAATTGGCACAACAAGATATAATATTTCAGATTATTTCTGACCAGCACACGCATGGTATTGTTGGTAACATGCTTTTACGCGTGCTGATAGATCCAGTGATTAACTGCATGTAACGTCCATTGGACTTCAACCAAATTTTGTATTCTGTACCTTAAGAGCTGGAACTAAGAATATATTCAGTCACCAGGGCTGCCAACTGTAGTGCTCTATTAGGCTACATTATACCAGGTATATTTTGATCTAATTAGTTATTTCGATATTACCAACTTAATTTTGTCATTATTCTAGATAGGTTCATATACAGTAGAATAATCATTGGGATGAAAAGTAGGCTGTATAGTTCTTCACGGAAATTCTTGTTATTTTTGCCTTTCACCAGTGGGCTGGATAGAAGTATCGACTGGCTGCGTGGCTCAGCGGTAACGTTCTCCCTTGCTGGGCCCAAGGTTGAAGGTTTGTATCCTGGCGCAGTCACCTGGCATTTGAGAGTGCGCAAATACGAGGGAGCCGTGTTAATAGATTTACTGGCATGTTAATGATCCCCTTCGGGGTGAAATTCCGGCACCCCACATCTCTAAAAGCCAGAGTAGTTAAAAGGGACGTGTGGGCCGCCGTATAAGGTAAAGCGAAATACCCTTCACCCTCAATGGTTGAGGACTGGTGAACTCGGAAAGAAGTAGAGCAATGAAAGGCACATAGGAAAGGAGGGAGGGGGAGTCCGCTCCCAAAGTCGAAGGAGAAAGGGGAAAATGGTACCATTTTATGAGTCCCCCGGGGTCGCAAAACTCCTGATCTTACCAGCCATGAGACCTTGAAGGTGTAGCACTATCCAGGGTACACCATGCATGGTGGGACTACATAAACACTGCTTCCTTTAGGGTCTTGTGCAGAAGGTAGGAGATACCGGGGTCTGACCCCTCTAAGAATGAGGGTGTCAGGAAAGAATAGGCAGAGGCTAAATAAGGCTCGGATACACTAATACCGTCGGGGTTGGAAGATAACAAGAGCTGACCAAGGGAGATCGACAAGAAAGATGGAGAGGAGCCCAACACAAGCAAGCGGAAGAAATGCCGGATTTAGCTTGGGTCCCGTGGTCGCCAACCCACGACCCACTAGTCGCGAGCCCCTAGAAGGAACGACTATGTGGAAAATACTGAGGTAAGATGAGCATCAACCTAAAGACTTATTGATTGGCTGCGTGGCTCAGCGGTAACTTAAATAACGGACCTCGCATCCTATGCCCAAGGCTTCAGGATCGAATCCTGGCGCAGTCAGTTGGCATTTTAGGGTACGCAATTGTGAGGGTGCCGCATCAGTGGCACATAAAAGATCCCCTTCGAGGCAAAATTCTAGCACCCCGGTGTCTCAAAAAGCCACGGTAGTTAAAAGGGACGGAAAACCAAGAACATTGTTATTATTACTATAAATAATTATTTCAATTAAAGCACCTCTATTGTGCATTCGGAATTCTCAATCCCCCTCCTCCTGTGTTAATGGGTTGATGTTGATACTATTACACTCAAATTCGCGGGACGTGTCTCGGCAACGGACCTTCGCGAGAAAGCAACGACAAGGAAAAAATAATATAGGCTTGTGGAGGGGCATTTACAATATGGCCACAGCAGAAATTTTGGACAAGCTTTACCTGGAACAGGGCAGTAGGTAGAGTGAAATGTATCGCATCTTATCAGCTGTAGGAATCACTGCCAACTAGTGGACTTATTCCTGTATGGAGTGAAGGGATTGCTCAAGTCTTTGTTTACGTGTCACACAAGCTGAAAACAAACATCCTAAGACCTCAATTAGCTAATTACTCCACACCTTAATAATGTAAATGACGTCTGCAATATGGAAACAAAAATGCCTTACGAAGATTACTATTGCTAATGACTGTAGTTATTTATAATGTTAATTTACTATTGTACAAATTCAGGAGGCAATGTTAAACTGAGCACTCATTTGTCTTAAAGTGTAACAAGGACTAAAAGGACAAAAGGACTAAAATAATGATTTGTCAAAAAGATTGAATAGAGAATATCCCCACCCTCGACTCCAACAAGTTTAAAGCGATTGAATAAATAAATAGATTAAATTAATTAATAATTACATAAAAATAAAAATAGTTTAAAAATTAATTTAAAAACTCGGAACCACAAAGGACTAAATAATTTGACAAACAGATCGAATAGAGAATAACCCCAACATGTTTAATAACTTACTTTGGTTTTTCCCAATTAATTGGGGTCGCCGGAGCCAACCAGGCACATTTTGGTTTTGGCCGGGGATTTAAGGCCGGATGCCCTTCCTCACGCCACGTGATTTTTCAGGTGAAAATTCCACCCCACTGCCACCGGTATTCGAACCCCGGCCGTCCGGGTTAAAGACGAGCAGCTAAGCCAGCGCGCCATCACGATCCTCAACCCCAACATGCTTAATATGAATAAATAGAAATAAATACGATTTTTATGAATATTTCTTTATGAATAAATAAGTAAATAAATAATAAAAAAAGTAAATAAATACCGTAAATAAAATTAAATAAATTAATAAATACATGATTCAATAAATAAATACATAAATTAATAAAAAATAAATAATAAAATAAATTAATGAATAAATACATAATTTTAAAAAATATAGAAATAAATGAATAAATTCGAACATCATTAATCATCAGCCCCGTGAACTTGGATGTGTATTCAATTAGTCCGGGACCACCTAGTGTTGTAGTGGCTAGCATGTTTGGCTGTCACCCAGGAGGTCCGGGTTTGATTCCCGGCTCTGCCAAGAAATGTTATTTCTGGTCTGAGGACTGGAGCGGGGTACATTCATACTTGAGTAGACGTGGGTTCGAAGTGGATTTCTGTGGTTTACCCACTTCTACTCCAAGTAAGCGCTAGGATGGTTCCTAACTTAATTTCACGGCCGCTTCCTTTCCAATCCTCACCTGGCTTACAAATACACGCACTACAACGAGCACCACATTTACACAGGTCATCAGACAAATTATAAACGGAGCTAAATGACCACAATGACCTGGCCTCTCAAATGAAACAACACTTTAGTCTGTTAACCTGTGTTGCTGTGATGACTATAGTAGTACGTGTAAGTCCAATTATTATTGGAGTCCGACTTGGGGATGGTGACCCGGGACTTGAAATGAGGTCCTATCCAGGAATTTACCTAGAGGGAGTGTAGAAAAATCCTGGATAAAACCATACTCAGGATAGACGCTGTCAGCGTCTGGATTCGAACCTCCAATCTGCTGACAAGCTGTAGATCTCCATCACGGTCGTGGTGAGTGATCAAACGTGCACGGCTACGCCGTGGGTTGGGATGGATCCTAACGTAAGGGCCACCTCCTTCCCAATACGACCCTCAATTATTAGTAGGCTACTTAATTGAACACATTACTACTACAGACACTGCAATAGCACTGTTATCAAGCAATTTATTTATTATTTGTTTCTTTGTTTGTTTATTTATTCATTCATTTGTAATTCATTTACTTATTCATTCATGGATGCATTTATGGTATTTAGTCATTTATTTATTCATTCATTTATTTATTCATTTATTCATTTATATATTTAATCATTATTTATTCATTCATTTATTCATTTATTTATTCATTTATTTAGTCATTCATTTATTTATTCAATGATTTATTCAGTCATTAATTCATTTATTTATTCATTTATTTAATCATTCATTTATTTATTCACTTATTCATTTATCTATGCATGCGTTTATTTATTCATTCATTAATTCATTTATTTAGTCATTCATTTATTTATTCACTTATTCATTTATTTATTCAATTATTCATTTATCTATTCATTCGTTTATTTATTCATTCATTAGTTTATTTATTTATTTATTTATTTATTTGTGTATTTATTTACTTATTCATGTATTCATCCACTTATTCATTTATTTATTAATTCATTTAATGTTTCATTCATATATTCATTCATTTGTTTATTCAATTTTTTTTATTCTCTTTTATTTATGAATTTGTTTATTCATTTATTTATTCATTTATTATTTATTCTCTTTTGCTTATTAATTTATTTATTCATATATTTTATGTATTAATTAATTTATTTATTCATTCATTTATTCTCTTTTATTTATTCATTTATGTATTAATTAATACTGAAGCCTCCGTGGCTTAGGCGGCAGCACGCCGGCCTCTCACCGCTGGGTCCGTGGTTCAAATCCCGGTCACTCCATGTGAGATCTGTGCTGGACAAAACGGAGGCAGACAGGTTTTTCTCCGGGTACTCCGGTTTTCCCTGTCAGAATTTCATTCCAGCAGCACTCTCCACTTTCATTTCATTTCATTTCATCTGTCATTCATTTAATCATTGCCCCAGAGGAGTGCGTCAGGCCTCGGCAGCCGGCACAGTTCATATCCTCGCCGCTAGATGGGGGCTCCATTCCTTCCTTTCCTGACCCGGTCGGAGACTGGAAGCAGGCTGTGGATTTTCATGTATTAATTTATACACTCTCGTACAAAGGGCTGATATGTTGAAACAATAACAACAACTTAGATACCATGTAGTTACCAACTCCCGGAAAATTACCTGGCACTTGTTTTCGTCGAAGGCATTACTGAAAGTGATAGTGTTTATTTTTTTCTAAAATCCATTACCTGTTTGGGAATCGGACCTACTCTATTCCGGTTAGAATTACAGCTCTTCTATCGACTGAACTACTCAGCCCCACGCAATTACATATTTCGAGGGCTGGAACGTGGTAGGCCTACACTTTTTTTTGTCGTGTGACCTCCTGAGAGGCCGAGTGCAGGTCTTTCTAGTCGACGCCCGTGGGCGACCTGCGCGTCGGGATGAGAGATGGAATGGATGAAGATGAATGAATGAAACTGGGCAAGGATGTGGAAGGAAGCGGCCGTGGCCTGTCAGAAGTTATCGTACCAGCATTTGCCTGGTGTTGAAAATGTGAAACTACGGAAAACCATTTCAAGGACGGTCGACGGTGGGGCTCAAACCCATGCGTCTACCGAGTCAGCAGAGGGCTTGGCCCCATGGCCTAACGCTGCGCTTTAGCCAGCGCAGGGGGATGACAGTTCATAGGGAGCGCGTGGGTCGCGGTAAAGCTCTGCTCTGGATGTTCTGCCAACCAATGAAGAATTAATTTTAGCACTAAGGTTCCGTAGTTGGCACTCATGAACGCTGACATCAAACCGACTGGTGGAAGCGGGAATAGTCTGTTTTGATTAATTTTCCTCGTGGTGTTGTTGGTTGTTTTGATTTGTTCGGCATTTTGATTATTTATTTGAATTGAATTGAGAGTCAATCATGCCCCTGCAAGGGAGGAAAAATTGCGAAGCACCGGGATGTAAGAATTATAATGATAGTAAGAACAATACGGCAATTTTCATCTTCCTGGTGTTGACCATGTGTAAAACTCGTGGACAATATGGACTACTCTCGAATAAAAATATATAGAGAATAAATGTGTGCATTTCATCTCTTGTTTGTTTTCTTACCCATTCTCCTTTGCATTGCAATACAATTTGTGGTTTAGGGCTACGGGGAGGGGTGGGTTGCAGTCGGCATGCAGGGCAAAAAGTGAGGTTATGGCAATATAGTGTGCATTTGGACAGTTTTCTTTATATCCATCGAATATCTCAACAATTCTGTAGAGTAGGAGATAATGTTTAATTAGCCTAAAGGTGAATTAATTTCGAGAACGGCATAGCTGTGTCCTTCGTGACAAATCTATTGCCAAAGTTGATATATATCAAAATGTATTATTTTCCTATCTGTACGTATATTTCAGCGCCTAGCGAAAAGCGCAGTTATGTTTGTGTTATTTTCATGAATAATCAATAACTCATCGCAGATCATACTGTTCAATTACGTGTAATAAAGGCTACTTTCATATGGCTTTTTACTTTTTATTTTGCCAGACTTGCCGGAGCAGTACATAGCCCTAGGCGTTGCTCTCTCTCGGAAATTGTATAACCAAAAGTGACGAATCTCTTATAGTTTACATCAGGGGCGGCCGCTTCTTATGTGCTGAAGTGCTGGAGCACATTGCTTTATTTGAAAATAAATTATTTCAATAGTAGGCCTATTATCTGCAAATACAACGCCTTAAAAAAGACGTCAAGCAAAGAATAGGAAATATTTCTACTCCCCTCACTACGAGGTACAGATCAGGTACGGTACGAGGTGTCTAGGCGTGCGCTCCACTCCGTGCACCTGCCGTGCACTGCGTTAGCTGTGCAGATCACAGCTCAGCGAGAATTTCCAAGTTTATTGGTAGCAAACGTGAATTTTGCCTTCTGCGCATGCGCGCCCAACTTTTCCCTTGTGTTCTGGATGTGCTGTTGGGACAACAGCTAAGACCAGTCATCACAGCGATTCTTTGTTCGACCACAGAGAGGCAGCACTGGTAAACGTGGCCAGTGGCACTATCTGGACTCAGCAATAGGATTTAAGAGGGAATCGCTCAAAGAAAATACATATGGGGTGAAAAAAGCAGAGGAAGCCATCAGCTGTTCCCGCCAGAAGGTCTTTTTCAATACTCCCAACTTACTTATTCTATAGCCACATTTCGTAAATCGATTTACTATAAAAATTATAATGTTTATGTCGTCAAAATAAGGACATGATTTTTGTGATGCCTTGTTCATAAATTTCACTATAGCAAAATAACATGTGATTTTGCATTACGGCGTTGCTGGTTTCATTTTAATGGTTTTGGTAATACTGAGTAGTAGCCTACTGTTTTTGCGCGGTCAGACCAAGAGTTTCCAAGTTCGTGAATATTTTGTAATCGCAGGTGTTATTGTGTGCAGTACTTAATTAATTTTGTATGAGGAATGAGTATATGTGTTGAGTTTCTTTGCGTGTTTGAGCAATATGGAAAACTCAATGGAGAGCCTCTTGAAAACCCCATTTTCAACCAGAACTCTTGAAGAAAAAACTAAGGTAAAGAAGTTAGGTAGACCTACCCCGCACTTAGATATTGCTCAGAAAGCCACTTCTAACAAATCTGCATACACTAGAAAATTTAATAGAAAAGTGTTTGAACACGATTGGGTGTGCGGGTGTGAGATTAGAAATGCCCTTTTCTGTTTTCCTTGTTTGTGTTTTGGCAATAGTGATTCTTGGGGAACAGTGGGTGTTAGAGATCTTGGGCATCTAAACGCTTTAATTAGAAAGCATAATGACAGCGAGAAACACATCAATAATTCTTTAAATTTTAGTGCTTTAGGAACAGTTAATATTGCAACACTATTAAGCCGTGCTTATCATGAAGAAAAAGAAAAGCACAATCAAGAAGTGGAGAAGAACTGGTATGTGCTATCCAGAATTATAGACTGCATTAAGTTTTGTGGTGCGTTTGAATTAGCTTTAAGAGGGCAAGACGAAAGTGATAATTCAGACAATCCTGGCGTTTTCTTGGGCCTAGTTTAATTTCTAGTATAGACAGTGCAGTAAAGGAGCACATTGAATCTAATAGAGTTTTCAAAGGGACCTCAAAAACCATCCAGAACGAGCTGTTGGACTGCATGCTAGAAACCTGCAGAGAAGTGATAGCAGAAGAAATGCAGCAAGCATATTTTGTTAGTGTGATGGCCGATGAAACTACCGATGTTTCAGAGCAGACACAGTTAGTGTTGGTATTTCGGTATGAGAAAGATGTTATTCCATACGAACGATTTTGGGGCTTCTTTAAACCGGAAGGTCAGAATGCGGATTCCCTTGCATCATGTATTTTAAGTGTAATGGACAACATGTTTAACGCTACACCACACAAAGTTAATGCGCAGACCTACGACGGGGCATCAGTAATGAGTGGTGGTAAAGGTGGAGTGCAAGCAAAGATAAAAGCCTGCTATCCCAACGCACATTACATCCACTGCTATGCACACCAACTGAATTTAACAATGGAACATGCAGCTTCACAGAATCAGTCGGCTAGGATGTTCTTCGCTCACCTGTAAGCGTTCCCTGCTTTCTTCTCAAGGTCGCCGCAACGGACGTCTGCTTTAGAAGCAGTGGCAGCTCAAAGAATTCCAACAGGACCAGCGACTAGATGGAATTTCAGGTGTGGTGTATGAGCAAAGGGTATCCATAAGGGAGTGTTTATTAATGCTGGAGAAAACCCCATCCTATAAAACTTGCCTTCAGGCAAACGGGCTTCGTCGCAGCTTAGAAGACGAGGAATTCATATTTTGGCTACATTTCTTTCATAAATTGATGCCACATGTGGACATTACGTACAATCAGTTGCAGTCAAGAACAGCTGATGCCGTGAAGATAAAATCCGCTGTGTCACACTTCATTCAAGTGATCAACAACATCAGGGAATCGGTAGAAAACATTGCTAGTACCGGTACTTCTGAAGAAACGTGTGCTTCAGAAAACAAGCGCAGAAAGTTATCATGTCGGCGTAATTATGCCAAGGAAGTATGTGATGGAATAACACGAGAAGCCCGCGATCGCTTCCAAACCTTAGATCACCTGGAAGCAGCAAAATTGTTAGATTCCACCAACTTTGAACGATTTTCCAAAACGTTTCCAGATAAAGAACTAGGTGTAACTGTTCAGTCCTATAGCATGCTGGAAAAGAAAAGGCTCGGAACAGAACTGACGGTTCTGTATTGTAGGCCAGATTTTAGGAATATTGGTGGGGCAGTCCCTCTTCTGCATTTCATAATATCCAGTAATCTGCAAGGTACGTTCTGCCAAACAAGCAAGCTTCTGAGGATATTAGTAACAACACCCATGACTACTTCAAAGCCTGAGAGATGTTTCTCATCGCTGAAGAGGATCAAGACCTTTCTGTGGAACAACATGGCACAAGAAAGACTATGTGCCCTCGCTATGCTCTCCATTGAGAAGAAGATGGTCTCCAGTATGGAGGGGTTCAATGCCAGGGTGATTGACAAGTTCTGCAGCAAGAAGGAGCGACGTATGGATTTCATTTTTCGTCACTGAGTGAATGTTTCTATATGTTTATATATATATAGTTTTGGAGGGAGGGTTAGGCCTACAGGACACAACTAATTTTCTGCACCAGCTGCCACTGGTTTACATGATCCTTGAGCCAGCGTAGCCACTACTATCGGTAGGCCTACACCCAAACTCATACTAGCGCTTAGAGACAGCCCAGCGGGGCTGACGAAGCGACCCGATTACCCACGACCGCTACCGATCATGCATCCCCAGTCAGCTGTTCCTCGTTGAGGCAGACCAGCGTAGCGGGGCAATAAGAACTTGAGTTACCCGAAACTTCACAACCTAGACCGATCATTAGGGCTAGGATTTTTGTGTAATACATATTATAGCAAACAAATTAAGTTTTATTATGTCTGAGAAAATGTGTACGAACTCAAGAATAAGTATTGTTTGGAGCACTTTTTGTTTCCGGGGTGGGTGGTTTAACAGGATGAAAAGTAGTGTCTCAGGCACTCACTGGACAACTGAAATAAACTCAAGTCCAGCCGCTGAGTTTCCGACAGGGGGCTACGTGAATTTCCATGCCCTTATCTCCACTAATATATTTCTTCCCTTGTCCTTTCTCAACGGCTTATGAATTGCTTGGAAAATTCGTTTCATGTAACTGAGTTTCTAGTGAACAAATATTTACCGACTGTTTAGAATTACCGTATATTTCACTTGCGAATAAATACTCTTTTTTACATTAAGAGACAGAATATGTAATTTTAAATATATATGAAGAAAAATTATGTTTAAAAAATGTCATTTTGGTCAAATATGTAAAATAAAAACACAGAATATTTAATTTTACATTAGAAATTTAAAATATGTAAAACAAACGTCATTATGATCAGATATGTAACAATAAAATGTAATTATATGATAGCTAAGGTTCTAATTCATTGACATTTATAATTTTTAGTTATTAGTTTTATTAATCTCATGTAATTTATTTCAGGATTAGGGCATAACCCATCTCTTTTGGGTACATTCGTGTTGACCGACTGAAAAGCACTAAACTCTTATTTTTAGTTATGTAGAAGCATAAAGCCTCCGTGGCTTAGGCGGCAGCACGCCGGCCTCTCACCGCTGGGTCCGTG
Source organism: Meconema thalassinum (assembly GCA_946902985.2). Lineage (NCBI taxonomy): Eukaryota > Metazoa > Arthropoda > Insecta > Orthoptera > Tettigoniidae > Meconema > Meconema thalassinum. The sequence goes on along the minus strand of OX336388.2, from coordinate 979,768,985 downwards.
GTTTAAATCCCGGTCACTCCATGTGAGATCTATGCTGGACAAAACGGAGGGAGACAGGTTTTTCTCCGGGTCCTCCGGTTTTCCCTGTCAAAATTTCATTCCAGCAACACTCTCCACTATCATTTCATTTTATCTGTCATTCATTTAATCATTGCCCCAGAGGAGTGCGTCAGGCCTCGGCAGCCGGCACAGTTCATATCCTCGCCGCTAGATGGGGGCTTCATTCATTCCATTCCTGACCCGGTCGGAGACTGGAAGCAGGCTGTGGATTTTCATTTTTCAGTTATGTAGAAGCAAAGGGAAAGAATATGTATTTACATTTCGGGTACGTTCTTATTGCCCCACTGCGCTGGTCTGTCTCAACGAGGAACAGCTGACTGCCCCGCTGGGCTGTCTCTAAGCGCTAGTAAACTCATGAGGCGAAACTTAGGAGCGGTAGGTTCGTTCCTACGTCAGCAATCCTGGAAGTGGTTTTCCATAATTTCCCACTTATACTCCAGGCAAATGCCAGGTTGGTTCCTAACTTAAGACCACGGTCGCTCCTGCCCAATCTCCACCTTATTATAAATGTACACATTGTCAGAAATGATCAAGCAGGCTGTGGTTGGCAGGCTGAGTTCTCTTTCTTTTTGTATTTCTTTGGTTGTTGTTGAGCTGAAGCAAAATAAATAACCTGTAAGTAAGCTTCACAAAGTGATTATAGATTGTAATTGTACGAAGAAAACGTGAGGGTTCAGAATAAGAATATCTCCATTAAATAAACCGATCCTGATTAAGAAATACTGGCGACCGTTGACAGCACCGGCTTTAGAAGCAATGGAGAAATTAGTAAAACTTCGAACCCAAAATAGGCGTGCTTTTACACGAACATACAATGACTTCAACAAGGTGATCCAAGAGGAAACTACATTCAGTGAAGTCGTATGTATTTCATACACCATATTATCAGAAATAGCGGAACGATTGTTCAAGTTTGAAGACGAGGTGAGTGAACTTTCCTTACAAAATACTGGTGATAAAACAGATGATGATGATGATGATAATTGTTGTTTTAAGGGGCCTAACATCTAGGTTATCGGCCCCTGTGGTGATAAAACGCAGGATGAAATAGATAAAGAGTTCGATGTATCAGAGGAATATAGGGAACTATGGTTAACGGCTACAGTGAAATATGAAAGTGTTAAAACTAAGCAGGCCGTAGAAGGCAAGTCCGTTTCAGACATATCTATATCCAATCAGCGTAATTATAAATTGCCGAAGTTAGAGTTGAAACATTTTAACGGGGATGTAAGGCAATGGATTGGATTCTGGGGGCAGTTTCGAAAAATTCACGATGACTCAAATATTGATGTAGAGGACAAGTTTCAATACTTAATTCAGTCGATGGATAGAGGTTCACCTGCACGTGAATTAGTAGAAAGTTTCCCTCCGTCTGCGGAAAATTATCCCAAGGCTATTCAGCAATTAAAGTCCCGATTTGCACGTGACGAATTCCTTATAGAAGTGTATGTTCGGGAGCTATTGAAACTCGTCACGCAACAGGCAAATAAGTTAAAGGAGTTAACATTATCACAGCTTTATGACAAACTAGAGACACAGTTGCGTGCGCTTGAGTCGCTATGGGTTACATCCGATAAATACGCAGCAATGTTGTTTCCACTGGTGGAGTCGGCTTTACCAGAAAATATTTTGAGGGTCTGGGAACGACACAGGTCAACGAACAGGGGTTCACTTGAAGAGAATGCTGACAAGAAGTCCACTAATGTATTGGCAATGCTATTAGAATTTCTTAAAATAGAAGTAGAAAGCGAGGAGAGACTTGCAAAAACGGGTTTCCCCCCTATTCAAGTTGCTAGAAATAAGAATAGTGTTGGATCGCTGAAGGCTAGTCTTCCCACTGTAGCTACAATATTCACAACCGAACAGATGAAGGAGAGAGGTTGTGTTTTCTGTCAAAAGAGTTCTCACAATCCACAAGAATGTCTTGCAGTCAGGGAAAGTTCCATTGAGGAAAAAAGGGACAAACTTAAGAAAAGTGGGGCCTGTTACACATGTCTTAAGAGAGGTCATAATTCCAAATACTGTAAAGCAATAGTAAAATGTCTAGTATGTAAGAGGAAACATTTCACTATTATGTGTGCTGACATAGGACTTGCAAGCAAATTACTACTACCAGCAATAGTAAAACAGAAGAACCAGATAAGGGTGTAAGTCAAAACCTGATGACCTATCACTGTAAGAAAGCTGTCCTCCAGACATTATTAGTTAGAGTGGTAAAGGGAAATAGGAGCATGTTAGTGAGGGCCTTAATAGATTCAGGCTCTCAGTGTTCATATTTAGAGGCAGAATGAGCAAAGTTTTTGAATTTGAAGTCTGTGGGGCAAGAAAGAATATACCACAGTCTGTTTGGGGGATTAGAGACTACTGCTCAGGTACACCATGTGTTTGATGTGCCCCTGCAAAACTTCAAGAACAATAAGCAATTAAATGTCAGAGTTTTAGACCAAGAAGTAATCTGTAACTATGTGTCAGGCTTGGTAGATAAAGAATGCATTGCTATTTTGGAAAAAGAAGGTATATTTGTGAATGATATTGAGTGCCGAGATAAGGAAATAAAACTGCTTTTGGGAGCTGACATAATTGGTAGATTGTTGACAGACAGAATTGTTAAAATAAGTGACAGCATAGCTGCAACAGAGACTATACTAGGATGGACGGTAATGGGCCAACAGCATGGAGAACAGAGTGCCGCTATGCTTAGCTTACTAAACATTGACCGATTTGACATTTCAAGTCTGTGGCAATTGGATGTAGGCTACTAGGAATCAAAGATCCGGGTGAAGTGAAGAGTCAGAAATTGATAGAGGAAGAGGCTTTGAATCACTTCGAGAAAACCGTATCAAGAGATGAGGAAGGGCGATATAGGGTTCACCTGCCGTGGGTGGAAGGACATCAACCATTGGGAAGCAACAGGGAACTAGCAGTGAGCAGACTTATCTCCTGTTCGAAGAAGTTATTGGCGACGAACCAGTTTGAAAACTATGGAGAGGTATTTAAAGAATGGCTTCTAAAAGGAATCATTGAAGAGACGGAAGATGATAATAGCGGGGGTCATTATTTATGCCATCACCCTGTCATTGAAGAACAGAGTCAAACTACTAAAATTAGGCCAGTATTTGACGCATCAGCTAAAGATCAGAATGCCGTTTCCTTAAACTCCTGTCTCTTTAGGGGAATCAATCTAATAGAGGAGATTCCAAATATAATAATTAAGTTTCGCAGTCAAGCAAGAGGGATAACTGCGGATATAGAAAAGGCTTTCTTGCAGATTACTATCGCAGAGCAAGACAGGGAATTTTTGAAATTTATTTGGTGGTCAGATTATGATAGAAAGTGCATTAAGACATTTCGCTACAAGAGAGTTGTATTTGGAGTAAAATCAAGTCCATTTCTATTGAATGCTGTTCTGTTGTATCACTTAAACAGGGCTCTAGAAGAACTAAAGAGGACAGCAGAGAAACTAAAATCGTCTTTCTACATTGACAACTGTCTTACGAGCATTAAGAATAGACTTGAGAGTGAGGTATTCATTGCCGAAGCTCAACAATTGATGACAGATGCAAAAATGAACTTGAGAGGTTGGGTCAGCAGTGGATCACCCAGCGCGGGAGAAGTCTCTGTTTTAGGCATGTTGTGGGAGAATGACTGTGATCATTTACGATGCAACATTACCATAAGCGAAGTAGAAGGTGCAGTTACCAAAAGGAAATTATTACCAGCTGCACAGAAGATATTCGACCCCATTGGCTTCACGGCTCCTGCAACTATTGTTCCGAAATTACTTCTACAGGAGACATGGGTACTAAAACTAGGTTGGGACCAGGAGCTACCACCTCATATAATAAAGTGTTTTCGTAATTGGGTGAGTCAGTTGCACTATGTGGGAAAATGTATTATCCCTAGAAGTTTAGGTGAACTGTCCTTGGATTCAGCACAGTACAGTTTACATGCATTTTCAGATGCCAGCAAATCAGCTTATGCAGCTTGTGTATTTATTCGTGTTCAAGTCAGGGGAAATGTCACTTTGCAATTAGTGATGGCAAAGGCACGCATTGCTCCACTTAAACAGCAAGCTATACAACGATTAGAATTACTGGGTGCAGTAATTGCTGTTCGTCTATGCAACATAGTTCGAACGACTTTGAATTTATCAGATTGTAAGGTACATTTTTGGACAGATTCCACAGTTGTGCTTACATGGATAAAGAAAGATGAGCCCTGGAATGTGTTTGTTTCTAACAGATGCAAAGAAATACGACAGGTTAGCAGACCAGAAGAATGGCATCACTTACCAGGCCACATGAACCCAGCGGATCTTCCATCAAGAGGCTGTGGTGGGGAAGACTTGTATAAGAGTAAATGGTGGTCCGGACCTAATTGGTTGAGATTAAAGGAAGAAAGCTGGCCACATTCTGAGTACTCTGCCTCATCAGAAGAATTGGATAAAGAAAGGAGGAAGATTGCGGTTTCTACCATAGTGAATTCAGACCAAGATTTCACATCACATCTAAACGTATCTAAGCATTGTAAGTTGATACGAATGGTTGCTTGGATCCTGCGCTTTAGTTACAATTCGTTGAAAGGAAGAGAATACTTACGAGGAGAACTTACAGGGGAAGAAGTCAGGGAATCTGAGGTCAGACTATTATGCTGTGTGCAAAGGGAAAGCTTTAATCGAAAAGGGAAGCCAGTGTTAACAGGGAATATGGAAATTTATGTAGATGACAAAGGTCTTCTACGGGTTAAGTCTAAATTGATTTATGGAATTGAAGAAGAGGCATTCAAATGTCCCATATTGCTGTCAGGTGAACATCCTATTGTACACCGCTTGATCTTATTCCATCATCTCCAAGCCCACCATGTAGGAATTCAAGGTTTACTCAATATATTTAGGGAATGATTTTGGATCATTAAAGGTCGGAAAGCAGTCAGAATGGTTATAGGAAAGTGCATCCCGTGCAGACGACACAACAGTAAACCAATAGAGACACCCTTTGCCCCTCTCCCATATGATCGAATAAAAGATGCTAATGTATTTGAAGTGACTGGCATGGATTACGCCGGGCCATTGTTCCTTAGATCAGGAGGGAAATGCTGGATTGCCCTTTTTACGTGTGCGATATATAGAGCAATCCACTTGGAACTGGTTTATTCCATGAGTACCGGTGCTTTTCTTTTAGCTTTCAGACGTTTCGTTGCTCGACGAGGGCATGTTTCAGTGGTCTATACAGATAATGGGTCAAATTTTACGGGTGCGTATAATGCATTAAAAGAAATTGATTGGGAAGAAATTAAAAGAGAGATTTCATTGAAAGAGATCACATGGAAATTCATTCCTCCCACAGCTGCCTGGTGGGGAGGATGGTGGGAGCGGCTCGTAGGAATGGTAAAAGCTCTGCTAAGGCGCAATCTGGGAAGAGCGAGGTTAGAATCTGATGAGCTGTACACAATACTCACCGAATGTGAAGCAATAATCAACTCAAGGTCACTCACATATGTGAACGAAGAACCAGGTGAACTGTCGCCATTAAGTCCCTCAACATCCCTAAAAGGCATTGCTAGTCATGAGGTTAGTGATTTAGATGCTGTTGATGAGAAGAGTATGAATCGGAGGTGGCGTTACTTGCAACATGTAAGAACAAAGGTGAAAGAGAGGTTCAGACAAGAATATTTGGGTATACTCTTCAATAGGAGACAAAGGAAACCCAGAAAATTGGATGTTGGTGATATTGTTATCATACACTGTGACAATGTAAAGAGGATTAGCTGGCCTCTAGGACTAGTGGTCAAGATATTTCAGGGGCCAGATGGAGTAACAAGAGTAGCGCGATTGAAGACTTCCAAGGGAGAGATCACTCGTCCACTTCAAAGGTTGTATCCACTTGAGCTCAACCAGTCTACGAGAAGGAATGATGGATCTCGGGTCAATCCATTGGAGGCCAAGTCGAAGGAGAAAATTATAACGAAGAGTGGAATACGTGTAAATGTGCCACAACGTCTAGATTTATAGAAAAAGACATTAGTGTTTGTATTTTGGTTGTTAACTTGTGTTTTTCTGTTACAGACAAAGTTGAATTGTTTTGCAATTGTAAGTATGAACCAATGGACATTGCAAAAGGTGGGAGGATGTCAGAAATGATCAAGGAGGCTGTGGTTGGCAGGCTGAGTTCTCTTTCATTTTGTATTTCTTTGGTTGTTGTTGAGCTGAAGCAAAATAAATAACCTGTAAGTAAGCTTAACAGAGTGATTATAGATTGTAATTGTACGAAGAAAACGTGAGGGTTCAGAATAAGAATATCTCCATTAAATAAACCGAACCTGATTAAGAAACACATTACTACAGATAGCCTACACAAGAACACAGCAGACACATATTGTATATCTCTACATAGTATAGGCTAAAACAAAGTCCCTGAATATTGGATGTTCCAGGTAATCTCGAGAACCACGCGATGGATTTTGATGCGGTTTTCACCATTCTGTAAAGAATTTCTCGTGAAAGGTTTCTGTAGAAAATAATTAATGTATGACCAAAGGAAGCCGAGCAGTAACGATATTACTGAATCGAGTCAAAAAAAAACTATCGTCCGTGCGCTTTTAAAGCTTACGCTGGGTAAAAAAAAGTCCGCGACAGCTTAGGCTTCAGTACACCGCCCACTATAGCCTAAGTGTTTTTATCACCCAAGTTTCAGCCTTCGTTCCGCAGAATACAGAGTCAAGTTCAGATTGGACGGAAGGAAGATCTGAGATTCATGCACCTCGCCATTCTTAAATTACGTCTGGCAAGAATTCGTTGCACATGCTATCTTCTTGATAATATAATTAATAGTCCAGTCAGTGATTTTAACCCATCATGCGAGCTGGAAAACGGATATAGGTCGTAGTTCATAGAAATAGAAAAAATACGCCTTTTAAGCTTACTTGGGAAAACCGTTAAAGATACCGGGTGAAGCCGGGGGAGGGTTGCTAGTTTATATATATTTTAGCACACACACAAGCACACGGGGATACATGACCACCATGTCGCAAAGCCCCTAAGTGAAACAAACAACAAACAACAACAACAATAATTTATTACAGAGTGCACGGTGATCCTTTCGCAACCGGTGATTTGTTAATTGGAAATGTCAAGGCTATTCTGCACGATGCATCAGAACCGGATTCATACGGCATGCTATTTCAGCACATGATGCATGATTTGTGCTCATAAGTAGGCCCACAGTCCTGGGCGGCTTCGGTGGCGTAGTCGGTAGCATGCTGAGCTTCTATGCCCAAGGTCACGGGATCAAACCCGACCGAAGTCGTCGGATTTTTAAGAGCGTTAAAAATCCCTCAGTATGCCTTCCTTCGGAGGTGAAGTAAATTCGGAGGGCCCATGTCATGGATTTATGGCATGTAAAAAAAACTACCACTAACTACATCTGTGTGAAGCTAAAATCTGTAGATTAGATTTGATGCGCTCTAAGTTCCAACGTTCGTCGCCAGGTGCTGGTTGCAATGGTATCTAGTAGCCAAGCTCGCGACAAAGTGTCGTGGACGGTAGCATTTGGTAGCAAAAGTGACAACTACTTGAACATTGATAGTCCGCAGTCCTTACATGATTTACAGATAACACACACTAATACTGCCATCACAATTAACACCGGTAATCAGACAGATTCTTCACACACCCAAAGTACACGGGGCTACATGACCGCGTTGTCGCAGCCCCTAAACTAAGGAATCAACCAGTACAGTCCTGCCTGATATACACGAACGCTCGGCACCCGGAAGGCTTTGCTCCACGAGCACATTCGCAAATATCTATGAATCTTTTGAACAATTGCGAATTATCACAGTTGTTTCCTTAGCCAATTGGATGCCTCTATGGGCACAATATACTGTACAATATATACAAGCAGTGCTTTTCTTCTTTAAAAAAAATAAAGGGTACTCTCAGTTGTAGTCGGTAAAACATCACGATCCTGCATTTTTCAGCAATTTGCAGAGTCAGGTTATTACTTTTCGAGCTGACATGTCAAATCAAAGGTTGCATTGGGTTAATTTATTTGTGGTCAACATGTCAAGGTGGTAACTGCGCTCAGTAATTCTAATCACTGTGGTAGTGACTCATTTTGCTGTCCTTCTTACAGTAAATTCCACACTGGTAAAAGAGGCTGATCACTGCCGTCTTTACGCTTCCTCAGCTTGTTTTTCGTGTCAGTCGCCCGAAATCTTCCTTCCAGGAACCATGAATTTACGTAATCCACAGGGTATTTAGTATTTTAACTGCATCCTGAACTCTCTTTTTGTTGAAATATTTTCTTGTGGAGAAAAAATATTTGCTGAGATTTCTTTTCAGTTTCACCAGTTGCACGAATAGAAACTGAAACCCACTGCTGTGAAATGTTCATCCCTCGTGATGTGCTTTCAGTTCCCAAGTCGCCAACTTCTTTACAAATTTTGCAGCCAAGTTTTTTATTTCTTTTACCAACCATTCGTACTTAGGCCTACTGCAAAATTCCTGCTTTATCTCCAAATCCCAGCATTCGGGAATGTCTTCCGTCCCACTGTTACACACGGTTGAAAGCACTTTGTTGTGATCTTCTTTTGCATCACCACACGACACTGTTGGCGTTTCTCCGTCATTGTGAATGTTCGAATCATTAACATTCAGCTTTTTCGATGCCTGGGTTATTTTCTTCATCCTTCGAAACTAGTTAGTGAGTTAGTTATTGAGGTTTTAAGGGGCGGAACTACGAGGTCATCTCCCCTAATCCTTCAAAACAAAATAACAACCTACCCGCCTCCAAACACTAGCCTGCGTGCTTATATGAACGGAACTTAATTTTCACGATTGTTAGAGTACGTTACTTATTTTTGTCCCGACAAGTTAATTTCTTTGAATAAGGATGCAATTACACAAAGCTATTGTCAAGCAGAATATAATATGGCCTATTGTTTCGATTATGCTGCTGAGTGCCGAGTTGCCAACCAAAAGAAACTGATTCGATAGATCGATTTAAATCGAGAATGGATGAGACCAGGAGATACAGGGCGCTACCAAATTGACTTCATTATGCTCAAACAGAGATTTCGAAATCAGATTTTTGATTGCAAAACATATCCCGGTGCTGACATAAACTCTGACCACAATCTGGTTGTTATGAAATGCAGATTAAAGTTGAAGAAACTGAAGAAAAGTCAAAAGCCAAAATGATGGGCAATACACAGACAGAGAAGGATGTAAACGAGAGATTGAAGAGGAGTATAAAGGAAGGACTAATTAAAAACCCTAAACAAACTTCAATTGCAGACGAATGGACACTTTTGAAGAATGAAATAACAAAATCCGCAGAAGAAAACATTGGTAGGAAAGAAAGAATAGGTAGAAAACCGTGGATCACTCAGGAAACACTAGAATTAATGGATTAAAGTCGGAAACACAAGGATGTAAGAAACGAAAGGGGGAAAGCAAAGTACAGACGTCTGAGAAATGAGGTTAAAGAGAAGTGCAAAGAAGCGAAAGAAGAATGGTTGAAAGAGAAATATGCAGGTATGTCAGTGGATTAAAATTTGTATAAGCATTTACCGTACCAAGTTTCACTGCGCTCGGATTGCTAAATCGCGAGAAATGTCCATTTAAATATTTAAATTTCGCGTCGCCGCCATGTTGGATTTGTGCTCACCAGGTTATTGAATGACCCATAGGTGAACTTATGCTAACAGCCTTTATCAACAAACAACATTTCAGTTTGATTGCTGTCATAGATTAGAAGACATTAAGAACCATCTAAATATTTCGGATGGTCGCCATGTTGAATTTTTATATATGTAGGCCATAGAGTTATGTACTATTAATTGACGATTATTGCGTAGGTTCATTATTCAAACGTTGACTTCGATCGCATGATTAGGACACAAGAAATAAAAACTTAATTTTGAAATTTCATACAGCCACCATATTGAGGTTATGTAAACAATTGAACTAAATTAGATGTCAGTACAATGCAATGTGTATAAACATTTGCTGTACCAAGTTTCACTGCGCTCGCATGGCTAAATATTGAGAAAAGTCTATTTAAATGTTTCAACTTTGCTTGGTCGCCATTTTCATTAATACGTTTTTGGGAGTCATATAAATAAACTTCCACTGTCGACGTAAGTATTATGTGTACTCGAATTTGAAGCTTGTTTGTGAAGTAACCAATAGACCTACATAAAATCCAATAACATCATCATTTTCGTCGTTCTATTTTACGTTAGCTCATGTAGGTTTGGAATTTTTAATTTATATTTTAATATTTTTTTGTCGCAGTTGGAACACAAAAAGTGCACGTTTTTAAGCGTGTTTCAACCATGCGTCACATTTAAGAATTATTATCTCAAAAACCCGTCATCAGATCGAATCCAAATTTTAACACAATAGGCTATACATTAGAATACTGTATAACTGGTTTATTAATTTCAAAATTTTTCGTCTCCAAGAAAAAAAGTTGTTATCATTTTTGTGAGGTAACCTTTTCTCGGCTCGGGGTGATTAGAAAATGTAGTTCTTGGTCGCGATGTAATCCTTATACATCAATAAGTTATGCTGTATGACTGTGAAATACGTAAATTAACTCACTTATTTTATATCGGTTTGTATTTGTAGGCGGAAATAACACATCGTTCACCAGCTACCCACTCCGGGAAAAGCTGTACAGCGTTGCTGTGATGGAGCCCATCACTTCCGAGCGAGGCACGCCATGATGCGTGATGGGCTCCATTTCGGCAACGCTGTACAGCTTTTCTCGGAGTGGGTAGCTGGTGAACGATGTGTTACTTCCGCCTACAAATACAAACCGTTAAGAAATGAGTTAATTTACGTATTTCACAGTCATACAGCATAACTTTTTGATGTATAAGGATTACATCGCGACCAAGAACTACATTTTCCAACCACCCCGAGCCGAGAAAAAGTTACCTTACAAAAATAATAACAACTTTTTTTCTTGGACACGCAAAATTTTGAAATTAATAACACAGTTATACAACATTCCAATGTATATTGTGTTAAAATTTGGATTCGATCTGATGACGGGGTTTTGAGATAATAATTCTTAAATGTGACGCATGGTTGAAACACGCTTAAAAACGTGCACTTTTTGGGCTCCAACTGCGACAAAAAATATTAAAATATAAATTAAAAATTCCAAACCTACATGAGCTAACGTACAATAGAACGACGAAAATGATGATGTTATTGGACTTTATGTAGGTCTATTGGTTACTTCACAAACAACCTTCCAACTCGAGTGCACATAATACTTTGGTCGACAGTAGTAAAGGCCCTTTATCACCGTACAAAATTTCAGAGTGATATCAGTAATAGTTTCGGAGATATAGAATGCCAGTGAAATATTTCGCACAGCCGCCATGTTGGTTTGGTGAGACGCAATCAAATTTGAAGGGCATGGTCGGCGTCGGATAAAATAGTACTATGTCCTTACCGAGTTTCATTGAAATCGATCCAGCCGTTCGAATTTGTTAGGGATACACACACATAGGTACACACGAACAAAATGTTATCTCAAGCCTATTTTTTCATAAATTAAAATAGACTACAATGCAAATAGGCTACAGTACAACATATCAATTGCTAATGGAATCAAACATGATAAATAATAGAGATATGAGTTTTTGAAACGTTGTGAGCATATATTTTCTTTCAATGATTCTTATGAATCATTATGTTAAGAGTCCCCCCAAGCCTCAATGTAATTTTGACTCAGCTCATCCCTCTCACAACTTTTCAAGGAGATCAAAGAATGTATTCACATTCCCGTAATTGAATCCTGAGGCACGCGCTGCTGAAGTTTTGTCAGGAAGAAGTAAAGACAATTCTGCATGTCTTCCTAGAAACGCATTCACCCAGTCCTTTCCTGCTTTTAGCTCTACTTTATTGAACGAATGAGGGATTTGGTTTCGTTCAGCATATTGTAAGGCAAGATACCTGAGATCTGATCTTGTCAGACCGAAAAGTCGTGATTCCATTTGCAATAGATACCGTACTCAACCAGAATATTTTCCTGATCAGCACTAAACACTGGTCGAAACCGCCCCAAACCTTTTACTGCTCCTTCTTCCACATGCTTCTTTAGTCTTCGAAACAATGTTGCAACTGGAACGTTGTATTGTCTTGCTGCTGCATTTATTCCTGTCCCTTCTTCTCTAACGGCCCTCAGTGCCGCGTCCATCTCGTTTTCATTCCATGCCTGTTGGTTAGTCTTCCTTTTATATTTGTGAACCATCTCATACCTGAAATTATGTAAAAATCAACATAAAACATTCTTAAAATATTGCGGGCAAAGTGGAATATTATTTCACATTGCCCGCTATAGTGAATTTCACATTGCCCGCTCGGACGCGATAGGAAGTAGCAAGGCGCCAATATTTCCCACGAAACAAGAATGGATTGTTTGTTAGACAATGTGCTCTCAAGATATCGTTTTATCATAATCCAAACAGGAATCAAAGTAAATTATTAACAATACACTGCTAGGGTTTGCGAAAACTAGGAATATTCTTACAATTATTCCGTAGAAAACACTTAAAGCAGACAAGCGCCTCAACAGCTTGAAGCCATGCGGTCACAGTATTACTCAGGAGTGCCAACTGCGTAACACTACCAATACCTGTCCACAGATGAAAGGTCCGCCAAAGAATATTTATTTAAAATCGGCATTTCACTTTGCCCGCCTATTCCACTTTGCCCCTCCAGAAGCAAAACTATTAGTTATGCCTCTGCTTCCTTCCTCATATAATTGGATACACTTGTGCTGTCAGACGGTTAAGCATATCTGTTGATTGCTGATGTAACTATTCGAATTTCCTTCCAAAATCGTGCACATACAGTAATGGGGTTATGCTTACGGGTCTGTAGCTCACTGGAATAACTAGTGGGGGTGAAGCGATCTAGTGCAATCAGCTTCGTGAGGACAATCGAGTAGCTGTCTGACAGTGAGGCAGCGCCCCGATCACGAAAACCAAGATTAACGGCCGAGGGAACCCGATGCGCTGATCACGCGTCACCCCAATATCTGCAGGCCAAATGGCTTGGCAGCGGTCGCTTGGTCGGCCTAGGCCCTTCATGGGCTGTATAGTGCCAGGGGTGGACTTGAATCGCATCCCCCCCCCCTCCCTTCCAAAGCCAACTAATTTAAAAAATGTTTTATCATGAAATTTTTATTTAAAAAAAATGGATTGTTGACAAGCAATTGGATTATGTACGTTTATAAATTTGAGAATTCAAAATTCTACAGAAAAAGCAGAAAACAAAGACAAACATCTTTACTTGTGTAAAATATTTAGTGTTAGGCTTAGCCTAACTGTTCATTTCCGCACATTCAGAAGTGCAAATAAAACGTATCAAATGTTATTTACATCAAACATGAGAACGAATAGGTTTGCTTTCATTGATTGTCTTATTATGCCCCCCGCACAAAGCAAACAGCAAAAACAAATACATGACCAAAACAGAAAGCAAAAAGTAAAATTCGAAAACTAAAGCAAAAGCAGAAAAGAACTTGAAACCGGAAAACACAAAGCAAAAAGCAAAATTCAAAAAAGAAAATCCAGAAAACAAACACAAAAACAAAAACACTAGGCAAAAAGCATAATTCAAAAACAAAATCAAGAAACAAAGATAAAACCAAAACAAAAAATAAAGAAAAGAAAAATTCAAAAACAAAAGTAAAAGCAGAAAACAAACACGAAACCAAAAACAATGAAACAAACAAGTAAAAGTATAAAAGAAACACAAAATCAAAAACAAAATATAAAAAAATTCAAAATAAAAAAAAAGCAGACAACAAACCCTAAACCAAAAAACATAATGCAAATAGAAAAAAGTAGAAAACAACGAACACAAACTCATCCCTCTCCAGAAGCAAATCCTAGCTATGCCACTGCTGTTGCTATACTCGGATTTACAAAAGATGCTCGGTGAAAGCTGTCATCCCCGAGGAGTGGAGACGAGAGGGGTAACGGTCTCCATAGCAACAGCAAGCAATATTGCAATGTATGCCGACACAGCAGTAAGCACATGGCTTGACTCAGTGTGTCTTCACTCGTCACGGTCATTAGAGAGCCAGGCAGGGGGGCTAACTTCCCCAGTATATGTGTCTTCCTGCAAGCCTCTTGAAATGTTATGAGATGAATCATGATCTGCCTCAGTGGCAATGGAGCATTTCCCCACGTGCTAGCTTTGACAGGTGTCAGCAATCATTATTGGTAATTCTGAGTATACCACCAACCTCCTGTATTTGACATAAAATGATGGGAAGATTGTTATGTCATGTTTCCAATATTACTTTGATGAGGTAGATACTTTTTGTTTGCAGGCTTGTGATTGGCTTATTACTGCAAAGTGCACTGGTACATTCATGGAGTCGGCTGACAAATCTGGACACTGAACTAGGACATGCACTAACAAGAGCTGAGCAGCCCTTTGCGGCTATGTTACGAGCAGGACTGAAGATATCTTCAATGACCATCACTAGCATACCTCTAGATGACATCTTCTTCAAGTAAGTAAAAGTCCAGAATAATTCCTTCACTCCAAAACGTTTGGTAACAGTGCATGAGAGAATAGCCCAGGGGAAAAAAATAATTTACTTCTGAAATTTTAAATAAATACCTTTTCTAATGATTCAAAATTGATCTGGGAATGATATAGTTCACTCATCGGCTGTCTATAACCCACCCTCCCAAATTATAATACGACTTAGCCTATATAGTAAACATTTCGGAGTTGGAAAAGTATTGCCAACCCCATGCATACGTTAATAAATGTGTTTTAGTAAACGTTACATTTGCCTAGACCAATAACTTTGACAATGGTTACAGGCTAACACGTCCAATCCAATGGTTTTGGGCTCAACAGTGCCCCGCTAGCTTCCCGCAGCCAAAGGCCGCACCTACACCCAACCATTCTAACCTTCGTTTTGTCCAATCCAATGGTTTTTGACAATGGTTACAACCTAACGCGCCCAGATCAATGGTTTTTGTCAACCATGCCCCGCTAGCTTTCCGTGGCCAAAGGCCGCACCTACACCCGACCATTCTAACCTTCGTTTTGTCCAATCCAATGGTTACAGCCTAACGTGCCCTGATCATTGGTTTTGACAATCGTTACAGACGAATGCATCCAGATTCTCCTAGTGGTGGTTTATTTTATATCTCATGTTGGGTTCACTGCCGTAACATCAATGTCTCGTCATATCTCGTAATTTCTCGATCAGCTGGAGTTAGCAATATGGTCGCCGTAGTTCAAATTCAACAAGTAAGAAACACATATTATAATTACATAATTGAGCACATATTTCCAGTATATTAGTCATAATGAACGGCAATTTTAATAGGTATTGTCTCCTGGAACCCCTGAAAAGTTTTGAAAAACAAATATTATCACTTACCATATAACTGAAACTGTGAAAGTGAGGTTCCTGTCTCATGCACTGGTAATCATCCAGCTAGTGTCTCTTAGGATGTAAATCAGGGGTTATCAACTAGGTGCTCGTGAGCATTAGACATCTTCATACGATACATTATTTTCTAATGTACTGAAATTCGCCTAACGCAAGGTTACATCTATAATTGGATTGAGGAGGACGACGAAATGGGTGGAGGAGGTTAAGAAGGACAGAGAGGAAATTAAAATTACATCTGAATTGATCCTCAACAGAAAGAAGTTCAGAGCTCAAGTAGATAATCACAAATTTCACGAAGAGCAACTGAAGAACAGGTCCAAACCCGTAATATCTGAGGAGCAGAGAAAATTAAGGAGTGAAAGAATGAACAAGTTCTGTTAAGAGATAAGAAGACTGGCCAGAAAGCATTAATTTACTCGCGGTCCACAGTTGGCCAAAATCGGAAGCAAGAAGAAGATGTTGTTTACTCCTCCGCTGTCCATAACCCACCTCCTATTTAGACCACGACTTATTTATAGTAAAATTCCGCTATAATGCGCGTGAATTGTGGTACTACTGAAAAATAGACAAATACTATATAAGTCGTGTTCTAAAAAGGAGATGATGGGGGGGGTTACAGACAGCGGAGGAGTAAATATCTATTACTACATCATTTCCTGAATTATATTTCACCATTAGAGAAGGTATTTTTGGCTAATTTCAGTACCAGTAAGTTACCGGTACATTAGAAAATGTTATCCTACGATGATGTCTCATTCAGTGTTACTAAACTCCCAATAGTCTATGTTTGCAAAAGTAGATTAAAGCTTGGGTCATGGTCTCATTCCGTTGCTCATGATCGCAAGATTAAAGATAATGAAGAACTGCTAGCTTCCTTCACTGTGGCATAGTTTTGCATCTTCCTCCATAGTAAAGACTGGGAGATTGACTCCATTTTTCATACACTCTGTCTGATTTTTATCAGGAAATCCATGTATTTTAACCTTCAGAGTGCTACTGACGAAACGGTTCGTCGTTACAAGAGCCATTTTAGCTCCACATTGCAGTTACTCGCGGCGATGCCATTTGAAAGTGGACTTACATTTACTTTGGAATTTTAATCTCTATGGTGACATGATTTATGCTATTCATTTGTACAAAGAGGAGGCAGTATGCCTTACTTCGGAGGGGAAGTAAGTCCGGCGGGCCCATGTCATAGATTTATGCCATGTAAAAGTACCTTCCACTAACTAAACTTGTGTGAAGAAAATTTGCAGGTTAGGTTTGATCAATGCGCTTAAGTTCCAATGTTCATCACTGGGCACTGGTTGCGATGGCATCTAGTAGTAGCCAAGTTCACAGCTGGGTGTCTTGGATGGTAGCATTTGGTAGCGAAAGTAGGAACTACTTGAAATTATCGTCTGCAGTCCTTACTTGAATTTAAAACAGATAACACACACTAATACAGCCAACACGATATCACCGGTTATCAGACAGATTCTACACACACCCAAAGTACACGGGGCTACATGACCGTGTTGTCGCAGCCCCTAAAGTTAAGAACCAATCACCATGTATTTACATAACTGAAAACAACGAACAAGAAAAGACTCCTCACAACTGAATGTCCTGATTATTGATTCACCGTATTGCTCTGTTAGTTAATTAAAAAGTCCTCTCGGCACGCCGGAAGGCGGAGGTAGATTTCACTGGGCAGACTAGAGGATAGGCTAAAATAGGCGAAATATGCAGGTTTTCGTAGGTGGATCAGACCTCATTTATTGCGAGAATGTATTTTACAATCGGAGGTTAATTAACCTTTTTTTCGTCTTTCTATGCATATTTTTAACATTTTATTGTCTTATGGGGATGGTAAGTTTCTTGTCATATTTGGGGTTCATTTTAATACTTTTGATCACAATGTCCTTATGCAAGGTTTGGAACTGATGTGTAACTATCTAACAGTCTGTTACTTCTTCGCGCAAAATTTTATCTCCCGCAGAGATGTTGGTTGGTTCCTCAGTTTAGGGGCTGCGACAACGTGGTCATGTAACCCCGTGTACATTGGGTGTGTGTATAGTCTGTCTGATAAACGGTGTTAATTGTGATGACTGTATTAGTCTCTAATTCAGTTAAGGTCTGCAGAAGGTCAATTTTAAGTAGTAGTACCTAATTTTGTACCAAATACTACCGTCAACGACACCTACTGTGAACTTGGCTGCTAGATTCCACCGCAACCAGCAACTTGCAATGTACGTTGGAACTTCCCCTCCGAAGGAAAGCATGCTGAGGGATTTTTAGCGCTCTTAGAAAATCCGACGACTTTGGCCGGTTTTGAACCAGCGACCTTGGGCATAGAAGTTCAGCATGCTACCAGTTAGCCGCTTCCCACATAGTCAGATGGAATAAGAAGTTCCGTCCGGAACTAAAGAGCCTACTTTTCTTAAAATTAAGATTCATGCCAATGATTAATCTACAGTATATGAACCTATCTAGAATAATGACAAAATTAAGTTGGTAATATCGGAATGTCTTAATTAGTTCGAAATACTGTATACTAGGCATAATGTAGCCTAATACAGCAATACAGTTGGCAGCCCTGGTGACTGAATATATTCTTAATTCCATCTCTTAAGGTACAGAATACAAAATGTGGTTGAAGTCCAAAGGATGTTACATGGAGTTATACATTGGATCTATCAGCACACGTAAAAGCACGTTGGCAACAATGTCATGCGTATGCTGGTCAGAAATAATCGGAAATATTATGATATATTTTTGTGCCAATTTTGGATGAAATCCACTTTTTAGTATAGAAGTTATATGTATTTTAAAATTGGAGCTATCATCAGGCATAGAATCATGTTGGCATCACTGACTTATATTAATTACTCCAAATTAAACTAGAATGTCAGGTGCTATACGTATGCAAAGTATAGACCTGTTGGCTTGCATACTTTCTGATATATTGATATTAGGGTAAAAAATATAGACACCATTTATTAACAGTTGGCAGCCCTAATTGCTCATAAGAATACTTATAGTCATATCTGTTATATTACACATAGCACATATGAAATTTGGTTGAAATCCAACTGACAGTATAGAAGCAGTGGCGGCTCGTGACTTTCTGGACTGGGGGTTCAATGGCGGACCCTTAATCTACTACAAAGATAAACAGTATACATGTGGTACCTCAAATTTCGTACAGATAGTTATGAACATTACAATGAGCTATTTCAATCACAGTGAGTTCAAATCATTCGCCTCAACCAGAACTTGAACCCTGGATCATCATTATTAGTGAAGCTCAAAGATTTCTGTCTCTATCTCTCTCTCTCTCAAACACACGCACAATCACGCACCTGTATGACAGGCTCCGTCTGGTAATGAGCCTGGTTAAGAACATGCAACACTTCAAATCTTACAGCAATCGAGTATCAGATTGAAATGGCTCACAAAATGAAGAATGGATATACTTATAAAAGGTAAAGGTAATTTAGAAGGAAAATACTCATAAAAGGAATTTAGATTGGCACAAAATGTAGTTTAGGTTCAAATTACTTACAAAATGCAATGTAGGTTCGAAATACTCAACAAAATGCAATTGAAATTCAAAATATTTACAAATTGCAATTGAAATTGAAAATACGTACAAAATGCAAGTGAGGTTCAAAATACTTACAAAATGCAATTGGAATTGAAAATACACACTGCAAGTGAGATTGAAAAAGGCCGTTTCAGATTTCAATTACTCACAAAGTGCAATTGAAATTCAAAATACTTACAAAATGAAATTGAATTTGAAAATGCTTACAAAATGTATGGTAGATTCAAAATACTCAATATGTGGAAGCCCGCGATTCAAAATACTGTACTTACGAAACGCAATTGAGATTGAAAATACTTACAAAATGGAGTTTAGGTCGAAAATACTTGCAAAGTGCAATGTAGATTGAAAAAACTTACAAAATGTGGTTGAGTGAAAAAAAACTCACAAAATGTAATTTAGAGATACCGGGAGCCAATTCATAAAAACAGGTCAGGAATCCTAAACAGAAAAGGAACTGTAATGAAAAGAAGGCTGATCCCACGAAGAATGAGGGATCAAGAAAGGTGAGAGAAGGGCCAATGAAGGCGGGAAAGGAAAAGACTCCCGAGGCCTCGGATACCCTAATACCGTCGGGGTCGGAAGAAAACAAGAGTTGACCAAGAGAGGTCGACAAGAAAGAAGGCAGTGAGGAGCCCGGCACAAGTAAGTGGAAGCAATGCTGGACTCAGCTGGGGTCCCGTGGTCGCCAACCCACGTCCCACTAGATGTGAGCCCCTGGAGGACGCGGAAAAAATAATCGAATTACACAGTCACTAATTTCACGCAGTTAATAGGCTCAAGGAAATACTGAAAGTGATTTACGTTCCAGCACTTGACAGTGTGACTAACTTAAACCTGAGAAAATAGTGGAACTACGGTAGTGAGTTGGATAACTCCAGAGCGTAACAACTAACAAGACACCTTCTTCCGCTATTTTATTGGTATTATTTCAATCTAACTGAATCGTTTATTTAATTAGCCTTCAAATGCAATAAATATCTAGGTAGTTTACTTTATATAGATACATTCATGGATAAATTACGGATGCATATAAACAGTCTAATGTGGCAGCCCTGAAACACCCTTTCAAAAGCGCCCCTGGTGAGCACTTTCGCTGTATATTCACATTGGCCGCATTTATTTTACAAACACGTCAAGAGATGGCGGAGTGTATCTTTACCGCAACCTTGAAGGGCTTGTGTCGTTGGACTAGTGAACGAATTCAGCAATCTTATTGCGCATGCGTGTAGGACGGATACAAGTTTGGCTTGTATCCACTGTTCCCTTCCCTTCTAACCCCCGCTACATGTCCCGTGCCTCCGCTCTACCTTACTCGCCTATTCTCTGCAGGAAAGATTGGCCGAGACTGGGGGTTCAAACCAGATCTTGCGCCGGCTTCACTTCCTCGCGCTCGTTAACTGCATTTGAACTCCGCGCTGTTTTCTGGCAAATATTTCTGTTACGTATAGGGACAAAATGCTAAATATATTGTCAAATTTAATGGGGGTTCATTGCGCCATTGCGCTATAGCAAGAACCGCCACTGTATAGAAGTTACATGTATTTAAAAATTGGTCCTATCAGCAGGCTTAGAATCATGTTGGTAGAACTGACGTATATAAGATACTCCAAATTAATGTAAAATGTCAGGTACTATACGCGTGCATAGTTTGAAGCTGTCGGCTTGCATACTTTCTGATATATTGGTATTTGGATAAAGAGTAGAGAGAACAATTATTAACAGTTGGTAGCCCTGGTGGCTCTTAATAATACGCTCAGTCATACCTGCTTATGTGCTTATATTACATACATAATTTGGTTGAAATCCAATTGATAGTGTAGAAGTTATGTGCATTTAAAAATTGAACCTATCAGAAGGCTTAAAATTATTTTGGCAACACTGTCATGTATGGCCTCCTGGAAATTAAGCTGAAATAGTATTATCTACATGTGTGCCAATTTTGGAATTGCTCCCATGTATGCCTTCCATGATATCCAACATGGAGCTCAAATTTCTAATGCGTTTTTTTAGCAGTTGGTAGCACTGACATCTTTTTCAAATATGGGCTTGAGATATTCCGGTATTCATCTTTACTCATACTAAATTTGGTTTCGATTGCTGCAGCCGTTTAGGAGTTGATAAGGGGGGGACACACACACACACACAGCCAGCCAGACAGAAGGACAGACAGACAGACACATTTTCCCGGATCGATCTCATAAGTCTACTTTTTCCTCATTTTTGCAAAGTGTGAAAAGTAGGCTAAAAATGAATGTGATCTCGTCAATGGCGTTGTCTTGGCAACCTCTGATAGCTCATCCCTGATCAATTTAGAAGCGTTGTCATGGTAACCTCTGATGGCACTTGGCATTTTCTTTAATTCCGAAATCGTTTTTCTCATCCCTTGGCGTAATGGTGGGTCATATCAAAATTTCTTTCAGACAAAAGTTTTAGGTAATTATTAGGGGAATATTTTCCATTTTGTACGGTTTTGATATTGTGCCTATTAAGAGAGATATGATTAATGTTTCCAGAAAAACCCACTTTTTTCCACCCCTTTGGTCAATGGTTGGTGCTATCAAAAAACTTATTTGATATAAATTTTTGGCACTTATCCGACACATATTATGAACTTTGAATGGATTCGATATTTCATGTATTAAGAGAGTTATAGTGATATTTCACTTTTTCGAAAAAAGCCCCCCATTTTCACCCCCTTTGACCGATTTTGCCCATTAACGAACTCGACCAAGAATTTAATGGGATACTTACTATGTAAAAAATGCAAAGTGATTGGTGCAAAATTACGGCAGTTATCGTGTCCACAAGAAACTGATATATATATACTGTATATTGTGGTGTTTGAAGCCATATTTTCAGTGTTGCCTTAGTAAACAAGTGTTTAGTGCTTTTCAGTCGGTCAACACGAATGTACCCAAAAGAGATGGGTTATGCCCTAATCCTGAAATAAATTACATGAGATTAATAAAACACTAGGATGACCAGTTTCGATCGTCAAGCGATCATCATCAGATCCATTACACTTAGGCTATAAAATCTATGTTTGAAATACAGGTGAAAATATTTACAATATGTAGGCTACAATTATTTAGTTGCAGTATTGGTACTGCAACTGTCAGTGTATGCTAAATGCAGTATATATGTTAGGTGAAATGCTAAATGGTGATAGCTATCCGGATATTGTACTTTAGAGAGATTATATGGTTGTAAACTATGGTTAAACTATAAAATTTTAGGCTAACTACTTATCTGATTGTCTTCCGTACTACAGCTACTCGCAGTTTTCGTGTTTACTAGAACTCACTGTGCGGTCGACTGCGGTGGTTATCTTAACGACTGGTTTTTCCCTCCCTTCTCCCCCCTACCCCTACGTGCTGTGGGGAGTGATCGCGATGTGTTTATGTGAGGTGTTGCCAACCTAGATAAGATGTATGTTATTGAATGAGGTGGGTCTGCAACTATTAAAGACCGTGGATTAGCCCTCGCCACGCGTGGAGCATAACCCATTCGAACTAAGCGTTGACGGTCTTATGAGGACGTCCCGGCACCTTTAATACTGCCGCGAATATGGGCCTTGGTTTATTGCAGAAGAAAAGTACATCGTACACCTGATCCAGATAACATTTACCTATTAAAAAACCCCTAATTTCCCCCCTTTTTTTATCTAGCTTGGCTGTGTCGCTAAATTGTGTTTTGTTTCCGACAGGGTGTGTTTTTTAGTAGCGTGAAGAGGGGTGAGCTCTCCATGAACGTGTGTTCATTTAGATTGTTGGGATTGTTTCGTTTGGCTAGGTGTATCTCGATTGCTTCCTTTATGTCAAGAGATCTGCCTTTCGATTCGTGATGGATTATTTTAAGGTCCGACTCTATGTTGGTAAAGCTGTGCCCTGCGTCACACATATGTTCGCACACGGCTGAATGTGTTCCGTATCTTATCGCATTCCTATGTTCATTATAACGTGTGTCTACTCGCCTTCCGCTCTGCCCGATGTAATTAGCTTGACAATCGGTGTCTTGGCACGTTATAGAATATACCCCTGACCTTGAATACGGGTCACGTTTATTTAGATTACTATTTAGGAGGTGCCTATCGGTTGTGTTTTTCGTCGTGAAAGCTATCTTTATGCCTTGATTTTTGAATAGGTTAGTGATTTTATATGTATTCGCATTCACATAGTTGAAACACGCAAATTTTTTCTCATTACTGTCCGGTTTGGGAATCGTTTTATCTTTATTTTTATGTTTGGCTATAATTTGGTTTATTTTGCTTGGCGAGAAGTTGTTTTCCTTAGCTATTTGCATAATTGTTCTTATTTCCTTATTATAGTTGTCTTTTGACATGGGTATGTTTAAAGCCCTGTGCACCATTGAGTTGAAACCCGCTAGTTTGTGCGTACTGGGGTGATTAGACTGATTGTCGATTGCATGCGAGGTTTGTGTTGCTTTCCGGAATATGGAATATGAAAGGTCGTTGTCCTTACGTTCAATAGTTATATCGAGATAATTTATTTTCCGGTCTATTTCGGATTCCTTAGTGAATTTGATAGAGTGGTGAAGGCTATTAATGGATTGGAGAATTGTTTCTTCGCTTGTTAGTTCAGTATCGTAGATGCAAATTACATCATCTACGTATCTTTTCCATATTACTATTCCCTTTGTTGAAGTCTTTTCTAAGAACGCATTTTCTAGTGCATTGATGAAGATGTCAGCGATTAACCCACTTAGTGGCGATCCCATTGCTAGGCCTTCTCTCTGTGTGTATATTTTATTGTCGAATTGAAACACGTTTTGGTTGAGAACGACCCTCAGTAATCTCACAATCTCTTCAATTTCTTTTACCGAATTGTTGGATTTTAAGTTGTTTTCGATAGTGTTGATTGCTTCAATAATCGGAATATTGGTGTACATGTTAGTTACGTCGAAGGATACTAGCCTGAAGCTAGGTTTCATTTGTAGGGTGTTCAATGCTGTTACTAGTTCTGTTGTGTTCTTTACAGAGTTGTTTTTGTCGTTGGAAAGACGGCATTTTAAGATTTTTAGTAACTCTTTGCTGATTTTGTAATTAGGGGCATTCCTACAATTGACTATTGGTCTCATTGGGCATTCCTTTTTGTGTATTTTTGGTTGTCCCCTCAATGACGGTATTTTCGGGTTCATGTTTATTAGTTTTGATTTTTCGGCTTTGGTCAGTATGTATTCTGTTTCTTTTAGCGCACTTTTTATTTGTTTTTGGAATTTGTTGGTGGGGTCTTTTGTTAATTCCTTGATTTCGTTGTTGTTTAGGAATTCGACTGTTTTTTCAATGTATTCTGTTTTGTTCAAAATTACTGTAGTGTTTCCCTTATCTGCTTTTGTGATGATTAAGTCACGTTCTTTTATTTTTTGTTTCAACGACTTTATTTCTTTGAGTTGTTTGTTGTTTTGAATGTTATTGCTATCGCCCTCTCGTTTGAGGATTTTTTTGGCTTCGTTGGTGGCGAGATTTTTGGTTAATTCCCTGTCTTCTGCTGGGAGCTTGTGACTGGCTATCTCAATATCTGTGATCAACTGTTTTATATTGTGGTTCGTGTGTGCGTCTGTGCAGTTGTATTTCAAACCTTTGTCTAACATATTCATTTCACCTTGAGAAAAGGTTACGTTCGTTCTGTTGTTTACTCTGCTGTGGAAATTGAATTCATTGTTATTCGTGTGTTGTTCGTTAGATTGATGGTTCTGTGTTTCTCCTAGTTTTCTTAATTTATTTTCTAGCGTTTCATGCTTCCTCGTTGCTCTGATTTTGATGGTGTCATGTAGGTGCTCGGTGAAGCTGTCCCATTGGGCTGCGTGCCAGAAATTACTTAGTTGCAATTGAATGTCGTATAATTGTTGGTTAATTTTTTGCTTTCTTATGTATGCAAATCTTAATTCGTTTTTTATCCAAAGCGCTTTGGCTTGTTTAGTTGAAATGATCGAGGCTGGTGTGTTCGGTACGGTTTTAATTGGTACGTATTTAGGTGTGAGGTTTAGTTCTATACATTTTTTGTTGAACCAAATTGACTTGTCTAAATTCATGAGTTTAAGCCTGAGTGATTTGAATTTCTTGGCTTCACGATTTGCCTGACTAGCCGTGAACATTGTGGTGTTTGAAGCCATATTTTCAGTGTTGCCTTAGTAAACAAGTGTTTAGTGCTTTTCAGTCGGTCAACACGAATGTACCCAAAAGAGATGGGTTATGCCCTAATCCTGAAATAAATTACATGAGATTAATAAAACACTAGGATGACCAGTTTCGATCGTCAAGCGATCATCATCAGATCCATTACACTTAGGCTATAAAATCTATGTTTGAAATACAGGTGAAAATATTTACAATATGTAGGCTACAATTATTTAGTTGCAGTATTGGTACTGCAACTGTCAGTGTATGCTAAATGCAGTATATATGTTAGGTGAAATGCTAAATGGTGATAGCTATCCGGATATTGTACTTTAGAGAGATTATATGGTTGTAAACTATGGTTAAACTATAAAATTTTTGGCTAACTACTTATCTGATTGTCTTCCGTACTACAGCTACTCGCAGTTTTCGTGTTTACTAGAACTCACTGTGCGGTCGACTGCGGTGGTTATCTTAACGACTGGTTTTTCCCTCCCTTCTCCCCCCTACCCCTACGTGCTGTGGGGAGTGATCGCGATGTGTTTATGTGAGGTGTTGCCAACCTTTCATATTCCATATTCCGGAAAGCAACACAAACCTCGCATGCAATCGACAATCAGTCTAATCACCCCAGTACGCACAAACTAGCGGGTTTCAACTCAATGGTGCACAGGGCTTTAAACATACCCATGTCAAAAGACAACTATAATAAGGAAATAAGAACAATTATGCAAATAGCTAAGGAAAACAACTTCTCGCCAAGCAAAATAAACCAAATTATAGCCAAACATAAAAATAAAGATAAAACGATTCCCAAACCGGACAGTAATGAGAAAAAATTTGCGTGTTTCAACTATGTGAATGCGAATACATATAAAATCACTAACCTATTCAAAAATCAAGGCATAAAGATAGCTTTCACGACGAAAAACACAACCGATAGGCACCTCCTAAATAGTAATCTAAATAAACGTGACCCGTATTCAAGGTCAGGGGTATATTCTATAACGTGCCAAGACACCGATTGTCAAGCTAATTACATCGGGCAGAGCGGAAGGCGAGTAGACACACGTTATAATGAACATAGGAATGCGATAAGATACGGAACACATTCAGCCATGTGCGAACATATGTGTGACGCAGGGCACAGCTTTACCAACATAGAGTCGGACCTTAAAATAATCCATCACGAATCGAAAGGCAGATCTCTTGACATAAAGGAAGCAATCGAGATACACCTAGCCAAACGAAACAATCCCAACAATCTAAATGAACACACGTTCATGGAGAGCTCACCCCTCTTCACGCTACTAAAAAACACACCCTGTCGGAAACAAAACACAATTTAGCGACACAGCCAAGCTAGATAAAAAAGGGGGGAAATTAGGGGGTTTTTAATAGGTAAATGTTATCTGGATCAGGTGTACGATGTACTTTTCTTCTGCAATAAACCAAGGCCCATATTCGCGGCAGTATTAAAGGTGCCGGGACGTCCTCATAAGACCGTCAACGCTTAGTTCGAATGGGTTATGCTCCACGCGTGGCGAGGGCTAATCCACGGTCTTTAATAGTTGCAGACCCACCTCATTCAATAACATACATCTTATCTAGGTTGGCAACACCTCACATAAACACATCGCGATCACTCCCCACAGCACGTAGGGGTAGGGGGGAGAAGGGAGGGAAAAACCAGTCGTTAAGATAACCACCGCAGTCGACCGCACAGTGAGTTCTAGTAAACACGAAAACTGCGAGTAGCTGTAGTACGGAAGACAATCAGATAAGTAGTTAGCCTAAAATTTTATAGTTTAACCATAGTTTACAACCATATAATCTCTCTAAAGTACAATATCCGGATAGCTATCACCATTTAGCATTTCACCTAACATATATACTGCATTTAGCATACACTGACAGTTGCAGTACCAATACTGCAACTAAATAATTGTAGCCTACATATTGTAAATATTTTCACCTGTATTTCAAACATAGATTTTATAGCCTAAGTGTAATGGATTTGATGATGATCGCTTGACGATCGAAACTGGTCATCCTAGTGTTTTATTAATCTCATGTAATTTATTTCAGGATTAGGGCATAACCCATCTCTTTTGGGTACATTCGTGTTGACCGACTGAAAAGCACTAAACACTTGTTTACTAAGGCAACACTGAAAATATGGCTTCAAACACCACAATGTTCACGGCTAGTCAGGCAAATCGTGAAGCCAAGAAATTCAAATCACTCAGGCTTAAACTCATGAATTTAGACAAGTCAATTTGGTTCAACAAAAAATGTATAGAACTAAACCTCACACCTAAATACGTACCAATTAAAACCGTACCGAACACACCAGCCTCGATCATTTCAACTAAACAAGCCAAAGCGCTTTGGATAAAAAACGAATTAAGATTTGCATACATAAGAAAGCAAAAAATTAACCAACAATTATACGACATTCAATTGCAACTAAGTAATTTCTGGCACGCAGCCCAATGGGACAGCTTCACCGAGCACCTACATGACACCATCAAAATCAGAGCAACGAGGAAGCATGAAACGCTAGAAAATAAATTAAGAAAACTAGGAGAAACACAGAACCATCAATCTAACGAACAACACACGAATAACAATGAATTCAATTTCCACAGCAGAGTAAACAACAGAACGAACGTAACCTTTTCTCAAGGTGAAATGAATATGTTAGACAAAGGTTTGAAATACAACTGCACAGACGCACACACGAACCACAATATAAAACAGTTGATCACAGATATTGAGATAGCCAGTCACAAGCTCCCAGCAGAAGACAGGGAATTAACCAAAAATCTCGCCACCAACGAAGCCAAAAAAATCCTCAAACGAGAGGGCGATAGCAATAACATTCAAAACAACAAACAACTCAAAGAAATAAAGTCGTTGAAACAAAAAATAAAAGAACATGACTTAATCATCACAAAAGCAGATAAGGGAAACACTACAGTAATTTTGAACAAAACAGAATACATTGAAAAAACAGTCGAATTCCTAAACAACAACGAAATCAAGGAATTAACAAAAGACCCCACCAACAAATTCCAAAAACAAATAAAAAGTGCGCTAAAAGAAACAGAATACATACTGACCAAAGCCGAAAAATCAAAACTAATAAACATGAACCCGAAAATACCGTCATTGAGGGGACAACCAAAAATACACAAAAAGGAATGCCCAATGAGACCAATAGTCAATTGTAGGAATGCCCCTAATTACAAAATCAGCAAAGAGTTACTAAAAATCTTAAAATGCCGTCTTTCCAACGACAAAAACAACTCTGTAAAGAACACAACAGAACTAGTAACAGCATTGAACACCCTACAAATGAAACCTAGCTTCAGGCTAGTATCCTTCGACGTAACTAACATGTACACCAATATTCCGATTATTGAAGCAATCAACACTATCGAAAACAACTTAAAATCCAACAATTCGGTAAAAGAAATTGAAGAGATTGTGAGATTACTGAGGGTCGTTCTCAACCAAAACGTGTTTCAATTCGACAATAAAATATACACACAGAGAGAAGGCCTAGCAATGGGATCGCCACTAAGTGGGTTAATCGCTGACATCTTCATCAATGCACTAGAAAATGCGTTCTTAGAAAAGACTTCAACAAAGGGAATAGTAATATGGAAAAGATACGTAGATGATGTAATTTGCATCTACGATACTGAACTAACAAGCGAAGAAACAATTCTCCAATCCATTAATAGCCTTCACCACTCTATCAAATTCACTAAGGAATCCGAAATAGACCGGAAAATAAATTATCTCGATATAACTATTGAACGTAAGGACAACGACCTTTCATATTCCATATTCCGGAAAGCAACACAAACCTCGCATGCAATCGACAATCAGTCTAATCACCCCAGTACGCACAAACTAGCGGGTTTCAACTCAATGGTGCACAGGGCTTTAAACATACCCATGTCAAAAGACAACTATAATAAGGAAATAAGAACAATTATGCAAATAGCTAAGGAAAACAACTTCTCGCCAAGCAAAATAAACCAAATTATAGCCAAACATAAAAATAAAGATAAAACGATTCCCAAACCGGACAGTAATGAGAAAAAATTTGCGTGTTTCAACTATGTGAATGCGAATACATATAAAATCACTAACCTATTCAAAAAGCAAGGCATAAAGATAGCTTTCACGACGAAAAACACAACCGATAGGCACCTCCTAAATAGTAATCTAAATAAACGTGACCCGTATTCAAGGTCAGGGGTATATTCTATAACGTGCCAAGACACCGATTGTCAAGCTAATTACATCGGGCAGAGCGGAAGGCGAGTAGACACACGTTATAATGAACATAGGAATGCGATAAGATACGGAACACATTCAGCCGTGTGCGAACATATGTGTGACGCAGGGCACAGCTTTACCAACATAGAGTCGGACCTTAAAATAATCCATCACGAATCGAAAGGCAGATCTCTTGACATAAAGGAAGCAATCGAGATACACCTAGCCAAACGAAACAATCCCAACAATCTAAATGAACACACGTTCATGGAGAGCTCACCCCTCTTCACGCTACTAAAAAACACACCCTGTCGGAAACAAAACACAATTTAGCGACACAGCCAAGCTAGATAAAAAAGGGGGGAAATTAGGGGGTTTTTAATAGGTAAATGTTATCTGGATCAGGTGTACGATGTACTTTTCTTCTGCAATAAACCAAGGCCCATATTCGCGGCAGTATTAAAGGTGCCGGGACGTCCTCATAAGACCGTCAACGCTTAGTTCGAATGGGTTATGCTCCACGCGTGGCGAGGGCTAATCCACGGTCTTTAATAGTTGCAGACCCACCTCATTCAATAACATACATCTTATCTAGGTTGGCAACACCTCACATAAACACATCGCGATCACTCCCCACAGCACGTAGGGGTAGGGGGGAGAAGGGAGGGAAAAACCAGTCGTTAAGATAACCACCGCAGTCGACCGCACAGTGAGTTCTAGTAAACACGAAAACTGCGAGTAGCTGTAGTACGGAAGACAATCAGATAAGTAGTTAGCCTAAAATTTTATAGTTTAACCATAGTTTACAACCATACAATCTCTCTAAAGTACAATATCCGGATAGCTATCACCATTTAGCATTTCACCTAACATATATACTGCATTTAGCATACACTGACAGTTGCAGTACCAATACTGCAACTAAATAATTGTAGCCTACATATTGTAAATATTTTCACCTGTATTTCAAACATAGATTTTATAGCCTAAGTGTAATGGATCTGATGATGATCGCTTGACGATCGAAACTGGTCATCCTAGTGTTTTATTAATCTCATGTAATTTATTTCAGGATTAGGGCATAACCCATCTCTTTTGGGTACATTCGTGTTGACCGACTGAAAAGCACTAAACACTTATATACTGTATATATATATAGATAGATAGATACATATATACATAAATTATATATAAACTTTTGAACTGACGGTGGTTTTGGGTTCTGGGGGATGTGAAACGCGAAGATACGTCGAAATTTTCCGGAAGTCGAAACATGGTACCCATTGCAATAGTTAGCTTTCTAATGAAATCTACCTAAAAGGCACATGGATTGATACTTGAATACTAGATGTATTATGGCACATTTCGACATGATTGAGTACACACATGTTGACCAAAGAATACATACAGGAAGTCACAGCCTTCTCATCATAAAGTCACTGTAAATAAAAACATAGTGCAAACCAAGCATTACCAACATACTTATGAACTAAAATTAAAAACTTAAGTTGTACAGAACAATTGATTATCTTTATGATAAGACATTCTAACACCCTCACTTAATCGAATGTTTGTACACACAACACATGAATTAATCTGCCATCCCCATAGATGCAATGCAAAAATCATGTTTTGCTCTTGAAAGTGCTTTGGTTAGCACATCAGCAATCATCTGTTCAGTTGACAAGTATTGTACACTGACAACACCACATTTCACCCAATGCTTTATTTGATGGAACCTGTCATCAATGTGTTTACTTTTGCTGCCAGATGACTGGTTCAGACACATATTAATAGCTCCGTGGTTATCATTAAATATTTTAATACATTTGATTGGGACTGATAATTCCCCAAGAAGACCTCTTAAATACACACCATCCTTACCACATTCACTAGTAGAAACATACTCTGCAAAAGTTGTGCTATCTGCAATAGTTACAGATCTTTGTTTTCTTGCCTGCCAACTAATGGCTCCACCTGCTAGCTTGAACACATAGTCAGTAACAGATTTTCAATCAACAGCACAAGCAACAAAATTAGCATCTGCATAACCAGTTAAACTACAACCTCCTTTACAATATTTTAGCCCTGAGTCCATTGTACCCTTCAGGTATCTAACCACTCTCAGGGCAGTATTGAAATGTTCATCATCATTGCAACTGTTGAACTGGCTTAAATAACTAACAGCAAAACAGATGTCGGGTCTGGTGCCTATCGCCAGATATATAAGGGCACCTATCAATTTTTGATACAGTGGATGATTTGTAGAATTCATTGGCCTGACAAGTTTTACACCAAGTGCTAGGGGCATGTTCACTGGTTTACACTCCATACCATAGTTTTTGACAATGTCGAGAGCATAGCTCTCTTGATCCAACTTAACTGAATGAGATTTCCGGTCTCTTGTCATTCTCATACCTAGATAATGACTTACAGGACCCAAGTCCCTTATTTTAAAACATTTAGACATAGTTTCATTAAGTTTCTTAGTTTCCTGCCTACAGTTTGAGAAAATATAGATGTCATCAACATGCAAGCCAATCACTACACATGTTTTACCTTCGTTCTTAGTGTAGACACATGCATCATACTCTGAATTCTGGAACTTATGTTGAATAAGCAAATCATGAATTTTATCATTCCAGGATTTGGCAGCTTGCTTGAGACCATATAAAGCTCTTTACAATCTGCACACTTTATCTTCATTGCCCTTTTCCAGAAAAGCTTCTGGCTGCTCCATGTAAATTGTTTCAGACAAATCACCATTTAAAAAAGCAGTTGTTATGTCCACATGGTCTATTTCCCAGTCTGACTCGGCAGCGAGGGCAAATAGGACTCTTAGCGTTGAGAGCCAGACGACAGGTGCAAAAGTCTGATCATAGTCTCTACCTGGAACCTGAGTGAATCCTTTCGCCACAAGTCTTGCTTTGTAGTGCTTGGACCCATCCAGTCCTTTCTTAAGTTTGTAGACCCACTTACACTGAATAACATTGTGATTTGATGGTCTCAGAAAAGAGTATTCATAATCCTCATCCCTCTTGGCCGTTCTGGTACACTTAGGATATCTGCCCCCCATTGTATCAGGACGGTCATGCTGGGGACCAGGCTCTCGACTAACTATATCCTCAATTGAGCCATCATCACTACCAATATAGAGGTTAAAAATGTCAAAACTGCTATCCCTATCAGATGATTCAGCTGGTGTAGTGTCATTGGACACAGTCACAACCCTTTCAGTTTCATCACTCATAACATCAACATCTACATCAACATTGTGCTGATCAACAAAAGTATTAATTACAGGCACCGACAATATTGACATGTCATTTACAGCATTAATTACTGGATTATTTGCATTAACTTGGAATGATGGACCTTCAAGGAAAACAACACTCCTAGCTACAACAATACGCTTAGGGTCACTTTTACGTACAAGGCGGTATCCATCTTGTGTTTCACAATAACCTACAAATATCATCTCATCAGATTTCTTGTCAAACTTCTGCCTTTTAACATCAGGGACATGAACCTGTGCTTTACAGCCAAAAATTTTAAGGTGGGAAATATCAACTTTTACTCCTCTGGTACGAGATCCCTCACTGCAGCTGTGGGTGATCGGTTCTTGAGATAGACGGCAGTGTTCATAGCCTCTGCCCAGAATCTCTTTTCTAGACCTGACTCAAACAACATGCAGTGAGCTTTCTCTGCCAAGGTCCTGTTAGTCCTTTCAGCAATACCATTTTGCTGAGGACTATATGGAATACTGGTTTGATGAATAATTCCGTTCTCCTGTAAATACAACTCAAATTCCTTACTAGTATATTCTCCACCATTGTCGGTTCTTAGACACTTAATGCATTTATTGAGCTGGTTCTCTACCATCTCCTTGAAGAGGCGGAATTTAGAAAAAACTTCAGATTTAGAAGCAATCATATATTCAAAGACTTTCCTAGTAAAGTAATCTACAAAAATCAAACAGTATCGGGCTCCGCCCCATGATTGCACCTCCATGGGACCTTGTACATCACTATGAATAACATCTAGAACAGATTTAGCTTTGCTCCCCTTTTTAGGAAATGACTTTACTGTTTGCTTACCTTCCAGGCAGGTAACACAAGCATTTTGATTGATTTGATTAAACTTCATGCCAATGACCATATGTAGTAGTTCTTTCATACCTTTACGATTTAAATGACCCAGCCTTTTGTGCCACAGTTCCCCATCAGAGATACCTTCAGCGGACAATGCCCTCACTGGTTCCTGTGAACACTCAGCTATTGAGTAAAAACCATCTTGTTTTACACACTTAAACTCTAAATTTCCATCAACAGAAAAATTTGATCCATTAAAGACTTTGCAGGACTCATTGTCAAAGACAAGATTGTACCCTTTTTCTGTCATTTTATGTACTGAGAGCAAGTTTGTAGATAAATTTGGAACATAAAGTACATCAGTCACTGTTTTAATATTATCATTACCAAGATTTTGCACAACCTTACCGATACCTTCAGACAATATCTCAGAATCGTCTGCAACGCTGATTGACGTACGAACACATGAGTCAACATCTTGCATTGATGCCCTTTCCTTGGTCAGGTGGGACGTTGAACCTGAGTCGATGACCCATGCTGAGGAAGCCACCTTGGTAATCAACGCCTTGGTGAGGAGAGTCTTCTGCCCGTCTGATTGTCAGTCAGCAGTTGATGCACGGTTCACTTGAAATTTCTTGCTTTGCTTCAACTTCGGACAATTGGGTCGACCATGTTCAGGGCTGCTACACTCGTAACATTTAAATCCTGGATCGCCTGGCTTTCTCTTATTATAATTTTTCTTCTTGCATTGATTGGAGAACAAAGCAGTGGCAGATGATGATTCACATTCTCCCTTCACCATTCCACATAACGAATGAGACCCATTTATCTTCAATAGTTTCACCTATATCGGCGAGTTTCTGCACGGTCATCATGATGTTGTTGACGAACTCTTCCATTGTGCTGCTTTCTTGCCTCATGTTGAAAAATTTCCGGGTCAGCCTGAACTTTGTGGCCATACTACATCCCTCGAAGGCCTTTTTGAGGTTATTCCAGGCATCCTTCGAGTTGGTAGCGTTATGCACGTGAATATAGCAAGATGGTTTATCAGCCAGGCATATTTTTGCCAGCGCACTCTGGTCACGAATTGTGTCCACATGTGAAGTAACGGGAATTGTTCCATCGACATAACCAAACAATCCCTCTAGCATAAGACACATTCTCATTGCGAATTTCCAGCTTCCGTAATTTGGCTGTCCTTCTAGTTTCTCTATATTAGGCACTGATGATGAAACAGTAATCCCAGAGATAACAGAAGTCGATGTGGAAAACGTGGTTGAGGCATTTGATTCACTCGCTGTTGCCATAATGTGTAAATAGGCTACACCGTTTCTAAGTATTCACTGAGATACGTTGAATATTAGTTTCAAACACACACTATTAGTCCGGTCTGGGCTCATAACCTGTTAGTTAATTAAAAGGCACATGGATTGATACTTGAATACTAGATGTATTATGGCACATTTCGACATGATTGAGTACACACATGTTGACCAAAGAATACATACAGGAAGTCACAGCCTTCTCATCATAAAGTCACTGTAAATAAAAACATAGTGCAAAACAAGCACTACCAACATACTTATGAACTAAAATTAAAAACTAAAGTTGTACAGAACAATTGATTATCTTTATAATAATAAGACATTCTAACATGCTCCTGGAGTTGCCATCAGGAAATTTTCTTGGCTACCTGTATATGCCCGCATTTCTCATTCGCTGACAATGTGGTGGATGGTCTGTCATGCAGCTCTGCAGTCACACAAGGGTGTTGGCAACTTATCCCATTTATACAGCATTTCTCTGCACCTGCCATGGCCTGTTCTTATTCTATTCAGAGCATTCCATGTTTTAAGTGGTAGTTGGAATCTACTTGATAGTTCAGCACCTAAGAACATACTGTGCTGGTACATCTCCGTTTCTGCTTCCCACCGGCTTTTCCACTCTGTAGTTGGGTCGAAACTTCAGGCAACCATGTCAGAAGTGTCACGCAGAGCTGGATGGCATGAACGTAATCTGTTCTGATTAAGAATGGGTAGATCTTCATGTGCAGGTAGATTAGTATTCCTTACGATCTTATTGAATTCCTTGATAAGAGCAGTTGATCTGCGTAAATCAGGTGGCATTATTCCTGACAGAAGCGGGAGCCAATGGATTGGAGTAGATTGAATTGCACCCGTTATTATGCACATGGTGGAATTCAGTTATCAATAGGTCTTGTGTGATAACTGTTCATCCATACTGGAGCACAGTAGTCAGCACTTGATTAGCCTACACCAAGCCCAAGGCTGAAAACCGTAAAACACCTGCCGAAGAACCTCAGGTGGTTCCACAAAGCTTATCGTTCTCAGTTTCTGGGTGGAATTTAGCAGATGTTCGGTCCAAGGTTTCTCCAAGATATTTTGGGTTCGAGTTATGTCAAAGTACCCTGCCGTAAAAGCTCGCGTTCAGTTTAGTATTTGCCAAGCAATTGTTTAACTGGAAGCAAGACACCTCTGTTTTATTGGTGCTGGGTTGAAGTCTCCAGTTTCTGAAGTAAGTTTCCAATACAGTATGTACTAACCCTTTGTCAACATCTCTTCAGTTTTCTCCAGTTCATTGTGTTGAACAGCTGATGCTATATCGTCAGCATAGCTGAATTCTCATTATTTAACTTCAGGAAGGTCAGATAAATATAAGCTGAACAGCGGTGTTGATAGAACTGAACCTTGAGGCAGACCATTTTTGAGCTTCCCCTCCTTGCTCACATTGTAATAAAACTGTGAGTTTCTCTCATCAGTTGGCCGGCTGGCGCGCCAGCTTATCTGCCTCCCATTGGCTCATCACTCCCCACTCGGCAGAGCATAGCATAGTTTCTGCATCGAAACATACCCTTGTAAATGGAACCAGCTTTGTCCGATAGAAATATTAAGCGTGGATCAATTTTTTCATCATGATCGTTTTGCAACATCCAGTTACAAAAACGTACCTGCTTATCATGATCACGTGGATGCAGTTCATGTACTACAGTAATCTTGTATGGCTTCAGTTTCAACATTTTTGTAGCCCGCCATGCAGAGCTCTTATCAGCCTGGCATCTTGTCCAAGTCGTCTTAGGGATTTTGTAGGCATAATATGTTCTAATTTTTCTGCGATTTCTTTTACGTTTTCCTTGTTAAGTACTGGTTTTTTAACACTTCGCTTCTTATCGAGCAAAGAACCAGTTCCCCTCAATTTGTAAATGAGTTTCCGCAAGGTCTCTCTATGTGGAGGGCGCACAACTTGAAAATGTGTTATGAAACGTCCAACGACTTCCCTGCAAGACTCTGTGTTCACATAATTATCGTACTCAAATATCCTGTCCTCTACCATGTACACATGTGGAGGCATTATGAGAATTATACCCCGAAGTAACACTTCACAACTCGAGAACAGTTGGAGCGGCAGTTGTTTGTTGTTTGAGTCTTCAGTCTTTTGACTGGTTTGATGCAGCATTCCATGCCTCCCTGTCCTGAGCTAATCGTTGCATCTCTACATAACTCTACATAACACCCTACATCCGAGGCAATCTGTTTAACATATTCTAACCTTGTAATAGTAGGTGGAAAAGTGCTATTCAATCAACTAAAACCAAGACCAGGCGCTGATTGCGGATCAGACCATGAACTATTAATTGCAACATTCCGGTTGAAGTTGAGGAAAATGGCTAAAACCGCCTCATCATACAGATTTGACCTGGGAAGAATTCCTTGTGTTTATACAGTAGAAGTCAGGAACAGATTTAATACATTGCAGATAAAAGACAAAACCCCTGAAGAGTTGTGGACGGAAGTATCTTCTGCTGTTAAGGAGGCAGCAGAAAAACACATTCCCAAGGAAAGGAATAATAAGGAGGCCAAATGGTTATCGGGTAAGGCACTGCAAATTGCAGAAGAATGAAGGAATGCAAAAATTTAAGGGGATAGATCAGCAATGTTTGAGTTTAATGCAGAGTTTAGAAGATAAGCTAGAAGAGACAAGAATATTTTTATAACTAATCAATGTAAGGAAGTTGAGGAAAATAACAGACTGGGAAAGACGAGGGATCTTTACAAGAAAATTAGAGATATCAAAGGAAAATTTCAGGCAAAATTGGGATGGTAAAAGATAAGAATGGCAAAGATCTAACAGAAGCAGAGGGCATTAAGGAAAGATGGATGGAATATGTAGGAGATCTGTATAAGAAGGAACCATGTATTATGGATAATAAAGTTTATGTGCCCTTCGAACCACAACCAGATATTTTGGAAACTGAAGTCAAATGGGCCCTAGAGAATATTGCTAAAAACA
Organism: Meconema thalassinum; assembly: GCA_946902985.2. Taxonomy (NCBI): domain Eukaryota; kingdom Metazoa; phylum Arthropoda; class Insecta; order Orthoptera; family Tettigoniidae; genus Meconema; species Meconema thalassinum. The sequence goes on along the minus strand of OX336388.2, from coordinate 979,731,050 downwards.
AAGGAAGTGGATATGATGGTATTCCAATAGAAATGTTCAAAGTAGTTGGAGATAGTGCAGTGAAAATTTTACATTCCATATGTCAGTAAATAATTACTTACTCAAGTAACCGTCATGAGGGTAGCACCATCAGACAGATTGAGAAGTGGTTGGTTCTTAAAAGGAGTGAATGTCGTGTGTGTACGGTATCTTGGATTATTGATTGTCATTTTTTTATGGGTTATGTTCCTTGTAAAACAAGAAGGATAGTTTTCAGTAAAATACGAGCAGACATTATGGGAAACCCAACAATGGCCAAAGACTGGAAAAGTTCAGTATTCATCACAATTCCCAAGAAGGGAAATTCCAAAGAATGCACGAATCACCGAACAATTGCACTTATCTCACAAGCTAGCAAAGTCATGCCTAAAATAATAGACTACGCCAGTATGTTGACCGAGAACTACCTGAAGGACAATCTGGATTTCGTAAAGGAAGAGGGACCAGATATCAAATCGCCAACGTGCTATTGATAATGGAGAAGGCAAAAGAATTCAAGAAAGATGTATATTTTTGTTTTATTGATTATGCTAAAGCTTTTGACTGTGTTGATCATAATGAGTTATGGAAAGTACTAATATACATGGAAGTACCAGAACATATCATTAACCTCATCCAGAACTTATACTCTGATCAAGAAGCTACAGTGAGAACCATATATGGAACAACTAAATGGGTTAAGATTCAAAAAGAAGTACGGTAAGGCTGTATATTGTCACCTTATCGTTTCAATCTGTAAGCAGAACACATTATGAGGAATGTGGGGTTAGATGAAGAAGAAACGGGAATCAAAATAGCTGGGTTAAATATATAAACAACCCGAGTTATGCAGTTGATATAATCCTGGTGGCTTATTTATTTATTCTCGTATCAGAAACATACATTCTAAACATATAACACAGTTATTATAATATCTTTGCCCAAAACTTGGCCACTTCCAGTACACTCTGTGCTCCCCGTCGAAGATCTTCTTTTGTGCAGGATGCTGGGCACAGTCGACACTCAGTCATATGCTAAACAGTCTGGTCTTCTCCACAATCACATTGAATATCATTCTGGTCAATGTAACCCCATCTTGCCATATTAACCCTTGATCTGCCTACTCTAGAGCGTAGTCTATTCAGGGACTTCCAAGTCGTCCATTCCTCGTCATAGCCAGGAGGTAGAGTTTCAGAAACATTTTCCCAACCAGGGGGAAGGTTGGTCGTAGCCCACATTTGCAACCTAGCTTTTTCAGCAGTGGTTCTAAGTTCCTTTGATGTTCTAAGGAAACTCTTCCTTGACTTCAGTCATTGCGGCTGCGGTTCGTGTCCATATAGAGAATGAGTTCTTTCATGCTCCACTGTCTTTCGTTCCTTGTTCGCAGCTATTTCTCTTCGAACAGGGGGTGGTGCTATTCCTGCGAGGAGATAAAGCCATTCGACTGGAGTTGATTTCAAGCAACCTGTTATAATTATGCAGGTATCGTTGTGAGCTACATCCACCTGTTTGGCATGTGTTAAATTATACCAAACAGGAGAAGCATACTCTGCTGCAGAATAGCATAGTGCCATTGCAGAAGTTCGGATCGTTTCAGGTTGACTACCCCACTGTGATCCAGCCAGTTTGCGTAGGAGATTGTTCCTGGAAGAAACTTTCGACTTGGAGTTCATGCAGTGCTTTTTGAAAGTAAGAGATCTGTCAAGTGTCACTCCTAGATATTTTGGAGTCTCATAGTGTTCCAGTTCGACCACTGACCAGTGGCGGATCCAGAGGTTCACCTCGGAAGGGGCACTCTAGGATTCCAGAGTAGCTAGAGAAAATATATAATAAAATTACTAAATTTGTCTTTAATCTGCACGCACTACACATAACATTCAACCACCAGATTTTATAATTCTACAAGATTTTCATTATACAGTATTAAAATGGTTTATTGGTTTCAGTTTCAATAACACAAGTCATTGTCATTATGTAAAAAAACCTTTTTAATTCTACAGAATATGTACATTTCCACACTTTAATGCACATTACACAGTCCAATATGAATTAAAACATTTGCAATCATAGTGATTATCTGAAGACAATATACAAGTCTACCGTACTACACAAATGTTACCAAATATGTACTGTACATAGTACCAACATCGTCAGTCACTTGGTCACTACTAGTGACATAAATATAAATACAAGAAACAATTGTATTGAATACTGATTGGGATTCTATTTGGTGACTATCCTAGTCAAAATACATGCCTATTACAAAATAAGATCCAGGGCGATCCTTCGTTTACCTCTTTAGAGAAACGTTCTAGAACTTTTTCAACGTCAACATTATAGGCTATCACGGTGAAGAAATAACAGACACAAGCCATTCAGCCTTTCCTCTGCCATTCGCGTTCGTAGCCATGATTTGACAAGTTGCAGGCTGCTGAAAGATCTCTCTGCACTTGCAACACTGTCGATGTAGCGTTTATATTAACAGTGTCGCCATTACATACTATGTATATGATTTGATAACAAACATTGACCAAATTCATGAATGCAGGCAATACAGCAAAGATTTTACTTACCGTGCAGTTTGCAGAAACAATAACTTTTATCGGCAATATCAATGTAGCAGACATTTGTTTTTTGGGGGGGGCACTTGCCCCTGGTGCCCCCCTCTGGATCCGCCACTGCCACTGACCATACGATCTTTAACTTGCGAGTAGCTTCCCTATTTCTTAAATGAAAAGCACACACTTCTGTCTTTGAGGGGTTTGGCTTAAGCTGGTTTGTGTTGTAGAATCTGGAAATATCTTTAAGGGCATTCGTGAGGGTGTTCTCCACTGATTCAAAATCTGCACTGAGTGGCTAGAGCAAGGTCATCAGCATACAGGAAACTTCTGCTGTTCAGGGCTATAGGTTGGTCGTTTGTGTATATATTGAACAGGCCGTTCCTTGCGGGAGGCCGTTTTTCTATAGTCTCCATCGACTACGCTGTCCTTGAAAGTCGACGAAGAACCTGCGATTTTGCAAAAGAGTGGCGATGAGCCTGGTTAAGCTAAAATCCTTGGTGAGGTTGTAGACCTTGACTAGTAGTAGCTGATGGTTGCCAGTATCATACACTGCTGATAAGTCAACAAATACCACTCCTGTCACCTTACGAGCTTCAAACCTATCTTCTATAAACTGTGTGAGATTTAGCAGTTGTCCAGTACAGCTTTTACCAGGGCGAAATCCAGATTGCTGAGGTATAAGTAAGGGGTCAATTACAGGTGATAGGCGATTTAAAATCAATCCTTCCAGCAGTTTGTTGAGGTGACATAGTAGTGCAACTGGTCTAAAATTCTTTGGATTATTTCCTTCTTTGCCAGGTTTCAGCAAAGCGATCACTCGGCTCTTCCTCCATATCTTTGCAATTTGACTTCTGCTCACACAGTTGTTGAAAAGTTGGAGAATCCATTTCTTTGTTGTTAAGCCAAAGTGTTTAATTTGCTCGGTCCGTATATCATCCAAGCCAGCTGATTTTCCATTTTTGCTCTGTTTGATAACCTTCTCTAATTCTTCCATGCTGAATGATGATGTGAGATCATTACTCTTCTCTTGCTCTTCTCTTTGCAATTTCGGTTTCTTTGATTTGTGGGTTGCCTTCCCTTTCAGCAGTAACTGATGTGCTATTTGATTGGCAGTGGTCTTAGTTGGGTCATTGCTTAGACGTCTCCATGCTTTATGACTGTCTTTTTTCAGATCCAAGTTTTCAATTGTTGTTATCCACTGATCCCTTTTTGTCTCCCTTATAGAAGAAATGAGCTTGTTTCCTGCTTCCACAGTTGGTTCACTGAAAGGATTTTCTTCAAATAAGTTGCTATATTCTACTAGTAGGGTGACTTGATCTGATATAAGCCCGGGAATATAAGATGTTCGACAGCCATGGGGGATAGACATCCTTGAACATCTCTTTACAGCCATGGTAAAGGTGTCATAACATTCAGGTACTGGTTCTATGGAAGATACTTCAGTGTCCTAATGGCTGAAACTGAAGAAGTTTTAAATAATCTCTTACTGAAAGTGAAAGAGGAAAGTTCAAAGACTGGACTAATGCTGAATGTCAAGAAAACAAAAATTATGACAACTACTGTCAATTCATGGCGAGTAGGAGGAGAAAAAATGGAGATAGTCTCTGTTTTTAACTATCTTGGCTCACAGATTTCTGCTGATGGTGACTGCAGCCATGAAATCAAAAGATGATTGCTACTTGGTAGACAGGCATTTTCAAATCTGGACAATATCTTAAGGAGTAGAGACATAACGTTAACAACGAAGATCTGTATAGTGAGGGCTATGGTTCTTCCAGTTGTGATGTATGGATGTGAGATCTGGACCATAAGAAAAGCTGAATGCCGTAGAATAGATTCCTTCGAATTATGGTGTTGGAGAAAAGTTCTTAGAGTTCCATGGACTGCGAAGAGAACAAATAAGTCAGTTTTACAGCAAATTAAACCAGAGTGTTCCTTGGAGGGTTTAATCCTGAAACAAAAACTGAGCTACTTTGGACACATCATGAGAAGACATAATTCATTAGAGAAGACCTTAATGCTGGGGAAGATAGAAGGCACAAGGAGAAGAGGGAGGCAAAGAATGAGATGGATGGATAGCATCACAGAAGCACTAAATTCCAGCTTGGAAAATCTTTGGGAGGCAGTGCAGGACAGAAGAATTTGGTGTAGTTTAGTACATGGGGTCACAGAGAGTCGGAATCGACTAAACGAATAAAGAGAGAGAAGAGAGAGAGAACCTTGGGGTACCCCTACAGTTCTTGTCCTCGACCCTTCCTTCCATAACTAAGTTTGCTATTCCTGGGTGTCTTAGAATGTGTCCTATCAACCTATCTCTTCTCTTCATTAGCAGTCGCCAGAAACATCTCTCCTCTCCCACTCGTCGAAATACCTCTATGTTTGTAACCCTATCTACCCATCGGATCGTCACCATTCTCCTGTAACACCACATTCCAAACGCTTCAATTCTCCTCTTTTCTGCTGCACCAATAGTCCAAGTTTCACTTCCATAGAGTGCCATGCTCCAGACAAAGGCTTTCAAAAATTACTTCGTAATACCTAAATCTAGATTCGATGTCAACAGATTCCTCTTTTGTAGAAATGCTTTCCTTGCCTGAGCCAACCTACTTTTTATATCCTCTTTGCTTCGTCCATCACTGGTTATTTTGCTTCCTAAGTAACAGAAGTCTCCTACTTCCTTTAGCTTTTCACCTGCCAATTTGATGCCCATGGAGGTTTCTGATTTATTTCAGCTGTATTCCAATATTTCGGTTTTATATTTATTAATTTTGATCATGTCGCCTCCGTAGCGTAGCGGTCAGCATGGTTAGCTGCCGCCCCGGAGGTCCTGGGTTCGATTCCCGGCTCTGCCACGAAATTTGAAAAGAGGTACGAGGACTGGGACGGGGTCTACTCAGCCTCGGATGGCCCAAATGAGTAGAGGGGGTTCGATTCCACCTCAGCCATCCTCGAAGTGGTTTTCCGTGGTTTCCCACTTCGTCTTCGGACAAATGCCGGGATGGTCCCTTCTTCAAGGCCACGGCCGCCCTCTTCCCTCTTCCTTGTCTATCCATCCCAACCATCCCTTACCTTCCCTCATGAGGCCCCTGTTCGTTTTGCAGGCGAGGCCGCCTGGGCGAGGTGCCAATCACACCTCACCAGTTGTATCCCTTCCGATTCGATGTTCCCAGCTCTAGGATACTGCCCGTAGAGGCGGTAGTGGTGAGTTCCCTCGCTGAGTCCGTGGGTTCCTCCAACCTGGAGGATAAACGACTTAAAAAAAAAAATGATCATGAATTCATTCCTCAAGACGGAGTCCATACCATTAAAAAACTAATTCAAATCCTTAGATCAACACTTAATACGTACACGTTCTAAGCAGGGACCAGTACTACAAAGTGCATGCTGTGTAACGGGAAGTGATGAGTCTACGGGAGGCAGATAAGCTGGGTGTGCCGCCCGGCAACAGATGAAACTCACTGTAGAACCAATAGAAGAAAGGAGAATATTGTTACGTGCCACCCCCTAGTGGCACTTTTGTTATCTGGATTACGGTGGGGGTACAAAGCACAACACCAATTACTGCTTAAAGAAATATAATTTATTACAGGCCAGAAAATTACACTAATCAGCAAATACAAGCAATTAGGAGCCTTACTCAAGTTTCCTCAAGTCTCTTCCTTATGCGCTCTTAGCCCCTTTCACTTGCAACAGACCACATAAGTTAATCCGTCCTAATGAGTCCGGTGGCCTTGACAGAAGCTACCTGCCCCTCTTCCTCAGGTACAACAAATACAGTTACTTACGAGCACTTGATGTACGCTGTTCACAAGCTGGGAGAAACAATGTCACTGGATTTCGTAACCACCATATCTCCGACACACAGTGAAAGCACACTCACTCAAAACACAGGCAGTTCCCTGTATGTTTCTCTCTTCCCCGCTCCACTAGGGGTTACGCAAGTCACCACACTTCTGTCGCTCACGATAAACGCTCGCACTAGCTCGTAAAACACAACAACAACTGCTGCGTGACAGGTCGCCCTTTTATAGCAGGCCGGTGACTCAATAAATGGTTCTAGATCCATCCAGGGTCCACGGCTTCTCGAGGTTTCCATCGCTGGTCCAGTCACGAATCTTCTGGACTATCCCTTTGTCTTAGTAGCCCTGTTGCATAAGGCACACGCAATACAGGAGGCATGCCACAGCCCAGCCCCTGGGGCAGTTGTGACTCAAGCGGCGAGCGATGACACAAACTCACAGCCGTAACACCACCCCCTTCCTAAAAAGGCTGATCGTCCCGATCAATCATTGGTCCGTCTGTGTCCCTCCGTAGGCTGCCAGGCGATCTCGATGCACGATCTTCATCTTCGCCCTCGGGCTCCGCTGGATCCTGTAGACGACATCGTTGATCCGTTTCACGACTCGGTACGGGCCCTCCCAGGACTTCTGAAGTTTGGGTGACAGGCCTTTCTTCCGTAATGGGTTGAAGAGCCAGACCAGGTCGTCCTCGTGGAATCCGCCGGCATCCGTCTGCTGGTCGTATCGGGTCTTCATTCGGTCGGTCTCGATCCGCAGTTTCCTCCTCGCGAACGCGTGCACGTCCTCCAGTTGGTCGACCAGTTCTTGACAATACTGGCTTACCGGGATCGGATCATTCCCAGGTCGGCCGAAGGCAAGATCGACAGGTAGACGGAGCTCCCTCCCAAACATGGCCCGGGCTGGTGTGCACCCGGTGGCTTCATGCACGGCGGCGCGGTAGGCCAGGAGAAATAGTGGAAGATGTTTGTCCCAATCCCTCTGGTGCTCGCTGACGACTATTCGGAGATGATTCTCGATGGTGCGATTGAATCGCTCTACCATCCCGTCAGACTGAGGGTGTAGCGGCGTCGTCCTTGTCTTCCGGATTCCCAGCAGCTGGCATAGGTTCTGGAACACCTGCGACTCGAAGTTCCTCCCTTGGTCGGAGTGCAGTTCCAGGGGTACTCCGTACCGGCTGACGAATTCCTTCACCAGGGTCTCTGCAATCGTCGCGGCTTCTTGGTTAGGGAGCGCATACGCCTCCGGCCATTTGGTAAAGTAGTCGCTGACGACTAATATGTAGCGATTCCCTGCCTCGCTTAACGGGAATGGCCCAGCAACATCGATGGCCACTCTCTCCATGGGGCCGCCCACGTTGTAGGTCTTCAGCGGACCCCGTCGTCTTCGTCCTGGGCCCTTGCTGGCTGCGCAATCGTGGCACCTCGCGCAGTAGTTCTCCACGTCTGTTCGGCATCCGATCCAGTAGAACCGCTCTCTCAGCTTCTCCAGGGTCTTCTTTATCCCTAGGTGTCCACCAGATGATCCTCCATGAACTTCCTTCAGGACTTCCTCCGTCATAGCCTTTGGAACGACGACTTGTTCCCGAGATGTCTTCCCGTTGGTGCTCTCCCAGGTACGGCAGATGAGGCCATCCCTTACAATCAGCGAGTCCCACTGTGCCCAGTAGGACTTAAACTTTGGGCTGCAGTCACTCACAATGTTCCACCCGGGTCTGGGGACACAGGCCCTCTTCCATTCGGCTATCAGTCCCAGGTCATCATCTTCTGCTTGTGCCCGCGTGAAAGATTCGCGGCTCCAGCTCCCTTGAAGTTCCACGGTAGTCCCTCGGCACTGTATCCCGGTGTTCTCCTCCCTCCTAGTACAGAAGGTGCAGTCTTCGGGGCACGGTCTTCGTGACAGGGCGTCGGCGTTAGAATGCAGTTGGCCTTTCCTGTGCTGAACCTCAAAGTTGTACTGTTGAAGCCTCTCTAACCACCGCGCGAGTTGACCCTCGGGCTGGTTGAAGTTCAGGAGCCACCGCAGGGATGCATGGTCGGTCCTGATGAGAAATTCTTGCCCGTACAGGTACTTGTGGAAGTGTTCAATGGTCTTCACGATGGCAAGCAGCTCCTTCCTGGTGACGCAGTAGTTCCTTTCTGGCTTTGACAAGGCCTTGCTGAAGTAGGCCACTACTCTTTCCTCGCCGTCCACTACTTGCGACAGGATTCCCCCTATGCCAAAGTCGCTGGCATCGGTATCGACGATGAACCTTGTTCCAGGTCTGGGGTAGGCCAAAATAGGCGCGTTGCACAGAGCCTGCTTGAGTTGTTCGAAGGCACTGTGGCATTCTGCAGTCCACGTGAAGAGTTGGTCCTTCTCAGTCAGTCGATGTAAAGGTTTGGCGATGTCGGCGAATCCCCTCACGAAGCGACGGTAATAAGTGCAGAGTCCCAGGAAGCTTCGTAGTTGGGACTTGTCCTTCGGAACTGGCCACTCCCTCACAGCTGCGGTCTTCTCTGGGTCGGTGCGCACCCCTTCCTCGGAGACGATATGCCCAAGGTACTGGACCCGCTTCTGGAAGAGCTGACACTTCTTGGGGCTCAACTTCAGCTGGGCAGCCCGTAGCTTCAACAAGATCTCCTTCAGGTTGCTGTAGTGCTCCTCGAAGCTTCTCCCCAGAACGATGACGTCGTCTAGGTAGACCAGGCAGGTCTTCCAGTGTAGTCCCCTCAGAATGGACTCCATTAGCCTTCCGAAGGTCGCAGGGGCGTTGCACAGACCGAATGGCATGACGGTGAACTGCCAGAGCCCGCTGCCCACAGAGAACGCCGTTTTCTCGCGGTCCTTAGGGTGGACCTCCACCTGCCAGTAGCCACTCTTCAAATCCAAGGTGGAGAACCACCTCGACCCTGATATGGTGTCCAGGGTATCGTCGATCCGGGGTAGAGGGTAGCTGTCCTTCGTCGTGACGTCATTCACCCGCCTGTAATCCACGCAGAACCTGGTGGAACCGTCCTTCTTCTTCACTAGCACGACCGGAGAACTCCAAGGACTATGTGATGGCTCGATCACCCCTTGCTCCTTCATCTCTTCTACCATCCGGTCGACTTCGGCTTGCTTGGCGAGCGGGACTCGTCGGAATGGGGCCCTAATCGGTGCACTTTCCCCAACGTCGATTCTGTGCTGGACCAAGCTTGTCCTGCCGAAGTCTTTGCTCCCCACGGAGAAGACGTCCTGGAATTCGCATAACAGGTCCCGAAGTTGGCGTGATTGTTCCTCGTCTAAATGGTCCTGGGATCCTTGGTACAGCTTCTGTAGTTCTTCTGGCAGTGTGCGTCTTCTTCGGTTGTCCGTCTGCAGGTGTCCGTCCGTCGTGTCGGTGATGCGGGCAATCCAGGTAACGGGCTCGCAGACTCCTAGGTTGGTGTCCCGGTGAACCGTAATGTCGTAGTCGTTCAGGTTGGACAGGCGGACGTACGGTCGAGACGTCGTGTTGATGAGGGTCTTGGCTACTAGCAATCCTTTTGTCTGGATGTCCTCATATTTTGGCTCGATGACAGCCGCCACTCCCTCAGCAGTTCCGTCGACAATCACGGCGGCACTGACCTCCGTCCTGGCAGGAACGATGACGTCCTATCTCAGCCTTACTCGTCGTGCGGTGACGGCCTCGTGTGCTGGTTGCAAAGCAAGTTCCTCACCTCCGAAGTGCAGAGTGTTGGTACTCAGGTCCAAGATGATGTTGTTCTGGTCCAGGAAGTCCAGTCCGATGATCACTTCGTTTGATACGTCAGCCACAAGCACTGGATGCTTTATCACCCGTTGACCAATGACGAACTCCAGTGATGCTTCGCCATGTACCGGTGCGGTCTCTCCGGTCGCGGTTATTAGCTGGAGGTTCCTTTGTGTGGGTTGCACTCTCCACTTCGGGATCACAGTGGGATTGACGATGGTCCTCGATGCTCCCGTGTCGATCAGCATGGGCCAGCTCACTCCGTTGATGACTCCGTCGACCATCAGGCTGCTATTGTCCCTCCGTAACTTCGTCACACGCACTTGGACTGCCGGGGCTTGACGACTGTCACAAGCCAACCTTTGCCCCCCAAAGGCTGGCTAATACTCGTTTCCCTGGGCCGAGTGGTTTTCAGACGACTGATTTCCCGTCGGATACCCTCGGCGGCGGCGATCACCGCAGTCCTTGCTCAGGTGGCCTTTCTTACCGCAGGTCCAGCAGGTCGGTAGTCCTCTTCCGGGCCGCCTCTCCGGTTGTCTTCCGGCTGTGTCGTTGCTGGTGGTGCCGCGACTATCGAAGAAACGGCTTAGCGCCTCCATCAATTCGTCGGCCAGGGGCTTGGTCTCGTTGGTTTTTGCTGGTTCGTCGACGTCCACTTGACGCACCCGCGCGTGCATTCTGGATGCCTGTTTTGCCGTCTCGAATTCAAGTGCGTGGCTCAGCGTATCTGCCAGGGTCTTATTGCGCGCGAGTCGCAGCGCCTGTTGAGTGTCCGAGTCCCGTAGCCCGTCGGTGAAAGTCTGCGTCGCTATCTGCTCCAGAAAGTCGGCCGGCGCTGTTGGGTAGGCGAGCCTTACGAGGCGTGCGATGTCCATCTCGAACTCCTGCAGGGTTTCCGCGTTCTTCTGTACCCGGGTCCGGAGCTGCATCTGGTAGGCCTGCTGAAGATGGCTATCTCCACATCGGGACTCCATATGGGCGATCAGTGAAGCGTAGTCCTGGGATCCAGTCGGGATGGCCTGAAGGACGTTAAGGGCGTCGCCTCTCAGCGCTACAATGAGAGCTGTAGCCTTTTCTGTGTTGTTCCAGTTATTTATGGAACAGGCTGCCTCGAACTGACGTAAGTAGGTGCTCCACGGGACCTTTCCGTCGAAGGTTGGGGGCGTCACTCTGCTATGTCCCGTTCCTGATATTCCCGGTGTAACGGTGGGCGGGCGTTGGCGCAGCTCGGCAACTTCCTCTCGTAGAGCGTTGAATTCCTCTTTCACCCCCGTCAGTGGGCGTTGGCGCAGCTCGGCAACTTCCTTTTGTAAGGCGTTGAATTTCTCCTCCACCCCCATCAGCGGGCGTTGGCGCAGCTCGGCAACTTCCACTTGTAAGGCGTCGAACTTCTTTTCCACTGCCGTGACTTCCTCACGCAGACCCAGTTCTAATTTCTTCAGGTCCTGTGTCAACTTATTCTGACCGTCTTCCATCTTCTTCTGGCCGTCCTCTATCCTCTTCAGGTCCTCCGCTAGCTTATTTTGACCGTCTTCCATCTTCTTCTGGCCGTCTTCCATTTTGGCAGTTAGGTCCTCGGCTAACTTCTTCTGGCCGTCCTCTAGTTTAGCAGTTAGGTCCTCCTTCATGTCCTTGGCTAATTTCTTCTGGCCGTCTTCCATGCCAGTTAACTTTTCTAGCAATGCTGCCAATTTCTCCTCCATTTTAGTTGTTTGTCTTGTAAAGGGCATGCACTCACAGGAAAATTAGAGAAAATGACCTGCTCGGGTTTTGAAACCAGGACCGTCAGGTGTTGTGCTTGAGTTCGTAATCCGGCTTCTGACACCAGTTGTTACGTGCCACCCCCTAGTGGCACTTTTGTTATCTGGATTACGGTGGGGGTACAAAGCACAACACCAATTACTGCTTAAAGAAATATAATTTATTACAGGCCAGAAAATTACACTAATCAGCAAATACAAGCAATTAGGAGCCTTACTCAAGTTTCCTCAAGTCTCTTCCTTATGCGCTCTTAGCCCCTTTCACTTGCAACAGACCACAGAAGTTAATCCGTCCTAATGAGTCCGGTGGCCTTGACAGAAGCTACCTGCCCCTCTTCCTCAGGTACAACAAATACAGTTACTTACGAGCACTTGATGTACGCTGTTCACAAGCTGGGAGAAACAATGTCACTGGATTTCGTAACCACCATATCTCCGACACACAGTGAAAGCACACTCACTCAAAACACAGGCAGTTCCCTGTATGTTTCTCTCTTCCGCGCTCCACTAGGGGTTACGCAAGTCACCACACTTCTGTCGCTCACGATAAACGCTCGCACTAGCTCGTAAAACACAACAACAACTGCTGCGTGACAGGTCGCCCTTATATAGCAGGCCGGTGACTCAATAAATGGTTCTAGATCCATCCAGGGTCCACGGCTTCTCGAGGTTTCCATCGCTGGTCCAGTCACGAATCTTCTGGACTATCCCTTTGTCTTAGTAGCCCTGTTGCATAAGGCACACGCAATACAGGAGGCATGCCACAGCCCAGCCCCTGGGGCAGTTGTGACTCAAGGGGCGAGCGATGACACAAACTCACAGCCGTAACAATATGTTAAATTGATTTAGGGCCTTGATGTAGAATGGGGCTAAGATGTGTGAAAAAAAAGATACGAGCCTTACAGTAGTCGCATATGATGTGTAACATCTGACATGTTATCCTACTCGTATACTACGCAGCTTGGACATTCTTAAAATGTTAATTTACACTCCATTTTCATACTGGTACTATGATGAATGTATAGATTGAATTGGAGATATGCTACTGTCACATTTGTGGCGCAGCGGTCAAGCTGTTCGTCTCTCACCAAGGTAGACCGGGTTTGATTCCCGGTCAATACATGTGAGATTTTCGAATTGAAATGCCATGTCCTCTGGTTCGCATTCCACGTAAAAGGGAGGTACCGTGGATCATGATCGTGAGATTAACAGACACGCAAAACTACAAGCTTCCTTCCTTTTACATTAATAATTCATAATAACAAAGTGACACGCAACGTCGACAGTACTCTCAAATACTGTGAGCACATTCCTCAGTAAGGCCGGTATTACATTATCAAAGAAATTTGTCAAAGAAATTTTATCAAATATTTTATAAAACTGAACTTTTATAAAAGTTATACCAAGAAATAATCACACCATTACACTACATCAAATATTTTATAATAGTTCAGCAAAATGGATGAAGGGCAGTTCCTTGTTCACTTTACTGTACATTACGGTACCGGTAGTTGAAATTCTGCGATGGCAATAGTCTACCGATATGTAAAAGAAACGGAAATATAAACTAAACGTCTATGGGTTAAACCATAGATCGCCCACGTGACAAGAAAGCTATTTAGGCCTATAAGAGTAAAATCTTGGTGAACGTACTGTAGAACGAGGACTTGAAAAATTACATTAATATTTAATTATTAATAATTGTGATGAAATGAATGATCGTAACGTTCGGAAAAACCTCTGCCCGAGCAAATAATATTGAAACATACGAGGTAAAAACCATGTCTTGAGTGGGATTCGATCCCAGGTTCCCTCTAATCAGAGTTGAACGCTCAACTCATTCTGCTAACAAGACACTGCCGTGTTATTGTTGGTTAGATGCAATACGTCTACCGGTAAGGATAAAGCGCTTATTTACACTCTTTTGTAATACCATAAGTGTAATTGAAAAATGATAATACAAATATTATAGCCTAACATAAAATGCACTACTATTCACGGCATATTTCAGACTATTTAACTATTTAATTCCTCTTTATATCCTGGAATGCGCGTCCTTTGTGTGCAGCGCATATAGCCTCGGCTATTTTACCTACAGTTTCTATCTGTTATTTATGTTTTACGTTGTATACAATTCATTATGTAACATATTATGTAACATTTCATGTATTTCACACCCTGATATGAGCATATTTTCTTCTCTTCTCTTTCCTTTTCTTAGTCGTTTACCCTCCAGGTTGGTGGAACCAACGGACTCAGCGAGGGAACTCACCACTACCGCCTCTACGGGCAGTGTCCTAGAGCTGGGAACATCTAATCGGAGTGGATACAACTGGTGAGGTGTGATTGGCACCTCGCCCAGGCGGCCTCACCTGCAAAGCGAACAGGGGCCTCACGAGGGAAGGTAATGGATGGTCAGGATGGATAGGCAAGGAAGAGGGAAGGAGGTGGCCGTGGCCTTGAAGAAGGTACCATCCCGGCATTTGCCCGAAGACGAAGTGGGAAACCACGGAAAACCACTTCGAGGATGGCTGAGGTGGGAATCGAACCCCCTCTACTCATTTGGACCACCCGAGTCTGAGTAGACCCCATTCCAGTCCTCGTACCACTTTTCAAATTTCGTGGCAGAGCCGGGAATCGAACCCAGGACCTCCGGTGCGGCAGCTAACCATGCTGACCGCTACGCTACGGAGGCGTACTATGAGCATATTTGATGTGATAATATTCCAGCTGTTAGGTGATCCGCCATTTTGGTTTGAATCTTTTATCAAAGATACCATGGTGCTCATACATTTTATAAAATAAATTTTATAAATGATTTCCCCATTACACTGTCATATAATTTATAAAAGATCTTTGACATGTCCTTGATAGTGTAATACCGGCCTAACTATAACATTCATTATTCTCAAGGCTCTCATACAGTTCGTCGTAAACAATCAAAACATGGCTTCCTACAATCATGAAATGACCTAATCTCACATATGATGAAAATACAGCTTTTATTCCACACATATAACAACATTCTGTTAAGCATTTAATATTTGACTACTCACCCACAGCTTGACAATAATGCCGCTTACTTAAATGTCATTTGTCATCTTTGCCCTACCCCATGTGATATTCAACCTTGAACGTGAAGCTTCATAAACTACTCAATGACAAGTAAAAGTCGGTGAAACATTTGCCACTGTGCTCGTCAAACCAGTGGCTGCTAAATGCACTGCCTACTGTATTGCCATAACATTCTCGCGCTACAGAGCACACACTGCCTTGTTTCCAATACACACATTTTCAATTGTACATCCAGCTGGCAGAGCGTCTTCACTTCCGTCCAATCCACTTCCGTTCGATCCAATTCTGTCCCATTTTTCTGGCAGTGCGTCTTCACTTCCGACTGATCCACTTCCGTTCGATCCACTTCCGCCCGATTCACTTCCGTCCCCAATTTTCAAAATCACTCGCACAAAACTATCCAGCAACCGAGCGGAAAGATGTTACACATCAATAACTCAGCACATTGGTATTGATTCATTTGGAAATACACAGCAGTTAAAAGGTTAAAGAGTATTTTATTTTAATGATAGAAATGTGATTGTTTCAGGGCTGATGCTGTCAGTACAGTTCGCCTTCACAAGTTGCATCTGGAGGTACCATGGTCCCTTCGGCAACTGGAGCTGAGTCCTGACCTTACACTCTTGTCTGTTGACTTGAGCACTGATATCGAATATCTAAGCATAGAGGGTGATTGCGGTGACAGCTATCGAGGGAACATCAGCATGACACTGCATCGTGTCATGGTCTCTGGCATTGTGGCACTCGGACTTGTCGATAACTCTTTCATTGCAAATCATGTTGACTTTCAATATGAACCTGAGGAAGTTGTTGTCCTAGTCACTTACCTCGGCAGTGATGATAGAGCATCCACCAAGGAGTTTTCTAACATTGGCATACAAGGATCTCTTGCAGAACCCTTCTTCGATGATATCGTGTATCAACTAAATATTCTGGTAAAACATCAATTAGATCAAGTTTTACAAAACATTTTCTTAAATGATCTGTTTGGAGATGGTAAAGTTGTAGAGAAATACAAAGAATATGCATCACTGTTAAAACAGAATTTGAATATCATCTCTGATTTTATGTTGGAAGCAGTGAAAGGGACACCAGAACAAACTGTTAGTCTGGTAATGGCGGATTTATATCAAGAGTTTTCTTATCCAATGGAAAGTGGAGAAACACTTGGAGGTAGCATACGAGGAAACTTCACTGCTAGTGGAGGATGGTTCAGAGATGCTATATCGCTCCGTCGCTCCAACGATGTCAGTCTTGCCCGTACTGACGAGAACTTTACAGTGTCATGTCCCCTTAAGTTAGAGGATTCAAGCATAGGTTACAGTCACTATCAAGCATGGCTTGAGTCTGGTACAGCCAGTGGGAAACTGGAAGGACAGATAAAAATAGCAGAAATAGCTCTCAAAGCAATACTCCATACATCGGTCGACACATGTAAGGCAGAGCTCATAGTGTTGAAAATAGTGTATTTCCAGGAGCCATTGGTGGAATTGGGACAACCTGCGGAGATGGTATGGCTCCAGAACCATGCTGTCACCTGGATAGCAGGCAGAATGAAGGACAGTGTCGTACCTGAACTGGAAAGTCGACTATCTGCTGCAGTGGAATTAGCATTGAGTCATTTTCAATGTGAAAAGTTTATCTGATTAGAAACATTGTGGACATTGATTAGGAAGAATTTAATTCTGTGATAACTATAGTTTTAAGAATGTAATATATGTATATTGATAATTAACTGATATGGTATTTATGTTGTAAATAGGTTTAATTTATAAAAGCAAGCATTAAACAAAAGGACTTAGAGCCCGACACACTAGTCTCTTCTGCGATGTGACCGGAATGGCGTGGCTTCTGAACAGGGGGATAAGTGGTAGTGTTCTACCTTGGTTGTTAGCTTGCATCCGAAGTCGTTGGATTTTTTAAGAGCGTTAAAAATCCTTCAGTATGTCTTCCTTCGGAGGGGAAGTAAAGCCGGCGGTCCCATGTCATAGATTTATGGCATGTAAAAGATCCTTTCACAGACTAAACTTGTGTAAAGCAAAATTGTTAGGTTAGATTTCGTCAGAACGCTCTATCAAAGTTCCAACGTTCACCACTAGGTATCATTGATATCTGGTGGCTAAAGTTGGAACTACTTGAAATTGAACGGAACTTGTAGCTCACCCTTTAGGGTGTCCGCTGGAAGCAGCTACAGACTCAAGCGAGCCGAACATGTCCTCGGACACTCCCGGCACTAAAAGCCATACGATAAATAAAAATCGCTTATAAAACCAAAGCGTATTAACATGTGCTCCGCTGGGTCAAGATTGGCATGATACAGTTTCTACATATGAGTAGGATGAAAGGCAGCATTTCCCTGAATATACAGAAACATGAATCACAATTCTATGCCCAGCAGATTAGGTTTTATATTATTTTAAAAGTATTTGAATTAGGACACTACTCATCGATCATTAATAACTCCTTCCTAGCTGCTGCAGAGTGCACGAGCCAATGCAATGTTGTAAAGCCATTACACAATGATGAGGCGGGTGATTGAAGCTCTCTCTCCATTGCGTTAGCATTACCGTATGTTCTAACGTTCAAGTCCAAGCAGAGAACAATGTTACTTCATCGGGACTCGGGCAGTCAGGACGTGTCACATGTTCCCGAAGAGGCTTGAAGGAACTAAAATGTGTTACTGCATCGCGGCAGAGACTAGTGTGTCGGGCTCTTTTTGTTACATCATTGTAAAAGTGAACAGTCAGGTGTGGAGCACAATGTTTCAAGATTCTAACCAACAATACCATATTTTGAATACCATACCTCTGGAACATAGACCATCCACCTGAATCTGCTAGAAAGGCAATTTTTGTAAAAAGAGAGCTATGCCTCTCATAGTACATTGGGATTGCTCATGATTCATAACAACCTTGCTGTGGTCTTCACAGCATATAAAGTTCCGTTGGCCAACAGAATCCCACCAGCTATCAAAGATTTCTAGATTCAATTCATTTTCAGCCTCTAACAAGTGTTTCTCATCCAACCAGCAGTTAGCAAAATCAAGTTTTCCACCTCGTGGTGCAGTGACTAGCATTCTTGGCTGTCACTGCAGAAGTCTGAGTTCGATTCACAGCTCTACCAAGGAATGTAATTCTAGTCTGAGGGCAGGAATGGGGTTCATTCAGTCTTGTGAGACACAACTGAAAAGAGGTGGGTTTGATTCCATCCCTTTTACTGTTTATTTAAATTATCACATGAATTAATTAATAATATGAGGACTCTTCAGTTGGTCAACACGCTTTTGCCCAATATGAATGGGTGCGGCTACAATTACATAATATAAATAACCCCTGGCACTACAGCCCTTGAAGGGCCTAGGCCTACCAAGCGACCGCTGCCCAGCCATTTGGCCTGCAGATATTGGGGTGACGCGTGATCAGCGGATTGGGTCCCCTCGGCCGTTAATCTTGGTTTTCGTGATCGAGGCGATGCCTCACCATCAGACAGCTACTCAATTGTCCTCACGAGCCTGAGTGCACCCCGTTCCTGCCCTCACTTCAGTTTCTGAAATCCCTGACGGAGCCGGAAATCGAACCCGTGGCCTCCGGGTGAGAGGCTGGTGCGCTAACCCAGCACCACAGGGCCGGCGGCTACAATTACAGTATAAACAAATTATTTTTGAAAAAGATGACAGGTATTTGTTGCTTATTTTAGGGGTTGTGACATTGCAGTCTTATAGCCCTGAATATTTGTGTGATAACCTGTGTTATTGTGATAGCTGTACTAGTGTGTGTATTCGTAAATTGGAGATTGGATTGGGAAGGAGGGGGCCGGGGCTTTAAGTCAGGAGTAGAAGTAGAAGCAGGGAAACCACAGATAGCCCCTTCTACGATAGCTGAGGTGGAAATCCAACCCGCCTCTTCTCAATTTTGCCTCACGAGGCTGAGTGTATCCCGTTCCAGCCCTCACACCAGAATTAAAATTTCTTGGCAGAGCATGGAATCAAACCTTGTCCTCCGAGGTAACACCCAAGAACGCTAGCTGCTTCACCACAAGGTGGTCAAAATATTAGTTATTATTTACTGATTCTTTCTTTACTCGTATCAGGAGCACCAATCACAAATATATGTGCAAATGGTGAACAGTGAGAATCAAATACAAATAATAATAACGATAAGGGTACAGTGACAGGTGACAGCATGGATTGTTAATAAAGACACAAAATACTTGGTAAACAGTGAGAATCAAATACAAAGAGAGAAAAGAACAACACCGGAGACGAATGCGGGAACACTGGGCGGTAGTTAAAGCTCGGAAGAAGAGACAGTTGAACTGACGTGGTCCCTAGTTGGCCGAATCGAAGAAAGAATAATAATAATAATAATAAGGGTACTAGTGAATTGTTAATAAAGACACAAAGTACTCGGCAAACTATTCTAAAGTAAGGACACCGACATACAAGTCAGTTGAACAACACACAAACATCTGACTGCCAGATAACCCGCAACCAAATTAAATGTTCTTTGTCCAGTAACGGGCGACGTCAATAGCATTCCGATTGGCAAGTGTTAAATCTTCCATTGTGCATGTTGCTGGACTTAGTGGGCACTGGTAAAGATGTTGGACTGTCTGTAGTTCCCCACAATCACAGAGGAGAGAGTCACTCGAAAAACCCCATTTCTGCAGGTTCATCTTGGTTCATCTTGGTTCTTCCAACTCCAGTCTGTAGTCTGTTGAGCACCTTCCTTGTTGCCCAGCCTTCCATATGGCCTAAAGGAAGGCTTTCTTTTGGGGTCATCCAACCGGACAGATGACCAGTTCTTTCCTTCCACATTCTTGCCCTAACAGTGTCAGCATTGACTTCTCAAGGCTGACTGTAGTCCGAAGGAAACTTTTCCTAGATTTAAGGCGAGTTTGGGCGGAGGAATATCCAATTAGTGGGTGTGTTTGTGATATGGATGCCTTAAATCTTTCCTTGTTCGCTGCTACCTCCCTGCGTATCTCCCCAGGAGCAATACCAGCTAAGCAGTGGACTTTCTCAACTGGAGTAGGTTTCAAGCAACCAGTAATGATTCTGCAGCTTTCGTTGAGTGCAGTGTCAACTTGTTTAGTGTGTGCTGATTTATACCACACTGGACTGGCAAATTCGCCCGCAGAGTAGCACAGACCTAAAGCTGATGTTCTAAGGGTTTGTGGCTGGGTTCACCAATTAGTATCCGTCAACTTGCGAAGAATGTTGTTTCTTGCGGATACCTTTTGCCTGATGTTTTGGCAATGCTTCTTGTAGGTCAGAGTACGATCCAAGGTGATTCCTAGATATCTTGGAGTGAAACAATGATTTAGTAACTTTCCCTTCCAATACACTTTGAGTTTTCGGGATGCCTGAATGTGTCGCAGGTGAAATGCACATATTTGAGTCTTTTCGGCATTGGGTTTCAGTTGGTTTTGGTCGTAATATGTTCCAAGCTCTTCCAATGCATGTGTCAGAGAGATTTCTTCTTCATCAAAAGTGTTAGATTGGGTGACAAGAGAAAGGTCATCAGTGTAATTAAAGCTTTTAGTGCCTTTTGGTAGTGGTTGGTCATTTGTATAGATGTTAAATAGGATAGGAGCCAGTACACTACCTTGAGGCAAGCCATTCCTTTGATTCTTCCATCTGCTCCGTTTTCCTTGAAATTCAACAAAGAAGCAATGGTTTTCCAGGAGAGTACCTATCATCTTAGTCACCTTGATGTCGCCAGTTGTGCAGTACAGTTTTTGTAGTAGGATGCGGTGATTTACGGTATCATAAGCAGCGGAAAGGTCCACGAATGCCACTCCTGTGATTTTTCTCATCTCGAAACCATCCTCAATGCATTGGGTTAAGTGCAGGATCTGTGCTGTGCAGTTCTTTCCCGGTCTAAAACAAGCCTGTTGCGGTATAAGCAGTTCATCTACATCTCCCGTCAAATGGTTAAGTAGCATTCTTTCCATTATTTTATATAGGTGGCATAGTAAAGAGATCTGTTTGAAATTTTTAGGGTCTGAATTTTCCTTGCCAGGTTTGAGAAAAGCAATATCCCGTGCTTTTCTCCATATTTTGGGAATCTTTGAGGATGCCAAGCAGCTATTAAAGACATTCCAAAGCCATTCCTTCGTAGCTGTGCCGAAGTGTTTGATCTGCTCTACCGTAATATCATCTAGCCCTGCTGCCTTACCGTTTTTGCAGCTTTGAATGGCTTTCTCTAACTCACTGAAGTCAAATGGTTGAGACATGCCATTAGTTCTGGCGTCTTAACTTAGGTGGATTCTGTGTTCCATTTTTCTGATAGGGTGATTGGTCTTTCAATTCGAGATAAGTTGATTTGCAATTTGGTTCGCCGAAACATTGGCATGGAGTGGTCCTTTAGTTCGGTCGTTACTGAGTCGTTTTAACAATCTCCAAGCTTTTTAGATGCTTCTCGACATGTCTGTTTCCTCCATAAGGCGTATCCATGCATCTGTCTTGGCTTCTGAAATAGAAGCAAGGAGCTGTTTTCCTGCTGAAATAGTTTCTTCGCTTAAAGGATCTTCTTGAAATAATGAGAAGTAATTGTCCATTTGGGCTGCTGTTTCTGATGCTAGGCCTTGTATGTAACTGGACCTACATACATTCTCGTGGTATAGTGTAGCGTAATGCCAATGCCCCCTTCCCAACTGCTCGGCAGGAACGAAACACGACTGCAGCGCTCCAGCCAAAGCTGCCTCGTATAAGAAACAGCAGACTGCGTTGAATTAGTTCACTATACTTACGGACAGATGGCCCCGCTATTCCGCCCCTTGAAGCAACAATTAACTGACACTTCGCATAGTGTTCAGTGAAATTGATGGTGTCCACAAAACGTCAGCTATGATTAGTTGAAATGTGCCCTCAAACGAAATTCACCTAACGTGTACTTCCTGACGTGAAAATAAAATTGAAAACCTCGTAGATGAAACGCAATACACGTCGCCGTTGTGTTAAGTCCCCATCCACAGGAAGACCCTCTAATAAATTATACAGGCTTGTGGTGCATGACAATGCAGAGGTTTTAGCCTCCAATGGCCCACATTCATGAAAGCCGACAAAATACTACAGTATTTCAATTCAAGAATTTTTGAAAATAATGTTGCTGTTTGAAGATATAGGCCCTAATCTACCTTCTGTACGATATATCGCACGTGTAAGTCATGTGAAAAACTTCTAGGATACCCCTTGAGCCCCTTGGCATTGATGAATTTTACAGTCTAAGTTGGTTCCGTGATAACCTTATAACCATTTGCAAACTTTCTCTGTAATTTAATAAATTCATTGGCATTGCTTCTTACAGAAATAGATGTAAGTTGGATGTCACCTCTTGAGATACTGTTGTCATTGTTACTGGCTTGATTTACTTCTTCTTCTTCTGCTTTCGGATGGGCCAGCTAAGGACCACGACCTTCAACTTTTCAACTTGGCGATTAACTTGATGTTCGTCCAATATTCGCGCATTCTCTGGCTATGTTTCTACTTTCTCTCTTTTGTCCATATGATGCCGGTTTTCTTAGAGGGTGGTCGGTCCAGAAACTTCTTCTGTTTAATTATCTTTCTGAGATGTGATCAGTTTCTAATATCACTTCCCATTATATTCAGTTCTTGGATGTCCTTGCCGCACGTGTAAATCCCGTGAAAAAATTCTAGAGTACCCCTTGACCCCCTTAAGCGCATTGTATACGTTTTGATGAATTTTACAGCTTAAGTTGGTTCCATGATAACCTTACAGCCATTTTCGGACGTTCACAGTAATGTAATAAATGGAATGGCATTGTGTCTTACTGAAATAGATAGACTTCTGAGATTGTGTTGCCATGGTTACCGGCACGCATTCTTTCAATAGCTTAATAAATGAAATTAGTTTTCTGGGTATATCTCAAAAACTGTTGGTTTTAGGGCCTTAAAATGTGGTTTTCGGGGCCCGTAGGGCTCCCGAGTTTTGTTTCTCACATTGAGACGCTGAAAATGAGCTTTGTCTCGTCTTTCTACGCCCATTTCAGCATGCATTTTAAGGGGGTAGGCCCTCTTTTATGAGAAGTATGGAGAAGAGTTACATCAATGATTACGGTACTTTCGTGCCTCTGATGGACATCTGTACCAAATTTTACGTTGATCCATTCAGCCATTGATGCGCATGCAAAGTTGTACACAGTCAGACAGACAAAAATTTTGTTTTTGCGCGCAACTGTCATAAACCAGTCTGAAACGCGTTAATAACTCAAACTTCCATAAAAATTCGGAAAAAACAGACAAATTTTCATTTTTATATATAGAGAGATTTAGCAAGCACCACAGTTCGTTTCCTTCACGATTGCGCCTTGCGGTCTGAGAGCAGCCCTGCCAATGCTCACAGCAGTATGGGCTGACTTGTGACGTGTAACTCAACGGTTGCCATGACAACGCACCAAACCGCCTGCGGTATGTATACAGAAGTATTCCGCTTGGTGCAGCCCAGCGAGCAACTGGAATATTTGGCTGCCCGGCACGAGCTGTGATGATATTATCCGAACGCACCCGAATACAACCCGGGCTCTCCACTCCTACACCATTGCTGCCAATGTTAGTATCTCAATCACGCTAAAACACAATCACGCAAAGACATATTTACTAGTATATTTTATCGGGAGAGTTGTGGCTACTGTTCCAACAGCTGCAACAAGAAGCTTGTTATAGATTTGAATGTGTGGTGTACGAAGTATTCTTTTATGGTAAAAATTGTGCTGTTAAATTGTTATTCGTGGCCGTGTGGTGCATTAATTGTGAAAATGAAAATCCACAGCCTGCTTCCAGTCGACCGACTGGGTCAGGGATGGAATGAATGAAGCCCCCACCTAGTAACGAGGATATGAACTGTGCCGGCTGCCGAGCCTGTCGCACTGATTAAATGAATGACAGATGAAATGAAATGATAGTGGAGAGTGTTGCTGGAATGAAATTTTGGACAGGGAAAAACTGAGTACCCGGAGAAAAACCTGTCTGCCTCTGTTTTGTCCAAAACCGATCTCACATGGAGTGACTGGGATTTTAACCACGGACCCAGCAGTGAGAGGCCAGCGTGCTGCCACCTAAGCCACGGAGACTCAGCATTAATTGTGAGTGAAGTGTAAATAGAATGAGCGCTTTTGAAGAGCATACAGTAGCACAGCTAAAAAACTGAGCTCTTAGCGTTTTTATAGTTACCGTGTAAAGCGTAACATAATGAGTGGCCTATGTTTGGAGAGGAAGTGTGTTTGAAATTCAGTTATGTTATAAATATAAGTATGAGTATGTAGAGTGAGAGGTCGTTCTTTAGGTATATACAGTAGTATTTAATCTTTTCTCATTGTGTGAAATAATAGTGTTCCCTCCAAGGCGTGTTTTATCATGGAACCATCCGTAGATTTAGTTTGTATTTTAAGAGAAACTCCGTTTTCTAAATGGAAGGTGGAGGATAAAAAATAAATTTTATCAATCAATCAACCCCACCCACTTTTAATCAGAAGAAAACTGGTTCTGCCTCCGATATTTCCAGGTATCTTGGTATATTAGTTATCCATGGTTATGCGTTAGTCAGTGTTCGCAGAAACTCTTTTGTTGGCCTTGTCTTATTGTTAGAGTGAGACAGGGAGTCTGGAATACACAGGATTTGAAAATATGTCCTGTGCTACTAGGTCTTTCCAAAAGCACGAAGGTTCCTCCGAGCATATAAAAAGTGCCGTGGGATGTAAAGAACTTAAAAAGAATCAGAATCAAATTGCTGACGCTTTAAGAGAAAATTCTCGTCTTAACATCACAAAGTTTAATGAGAATGTGAGGCTTAACAGACCAATTGATGCAGTTTTATTTCTGTCTAAACAGGAAATGGCATTTAGAGGCCATGTGAGAGCAACTCCTCCTTAAATAGAGGGAATTTCAAAGAACAGTTGAAACTTCTAGTCTTCAGCAGCTCAATAGGAATGCAACATCATTATCTTCAATAAAGAAAGCTTCAAGCAGAGAATCGGAAAATATACAGTGTGAGCTAATAGACTGCATCTATACCTTCATTAGGGATGCTGTGAAAGAAGAAGTTTTAGAAACCTCTTTCTTTTCAGTTCAGGTTGACGATACAACTGACATCACAAAGAAATCGCAATGTTTGATGATACTTCGGTATATTACCTACAAAGTTGCAGTAGTAGAACGCTTTCTTGGGTTTTATGATGTTAGTTCGGACTGTTCGGCGATTACTTTGTTCCACTTGCTTCAGACTAATTTGGGTGAATTTTCTTACAAAACTAAATTGATTGCCCAGTGTTATGACGGATCTAGTGTCATGGCAGGTCATCTAAATGGTCTTCAAACTAAGGTCAAGGAAGATGCCCCTTAAGCATTATTTGTATTTGTACATTGTTTGGCACACCGATTAAATCTAGTGGTAAAGCAAAGAATTAGCAACATATCCGAGTGCTGTATTTTTTCGAGTCAGGGAGGTATTCCCTCATGTTTTCATTCATCAGCCAAAAGAACTTTCATCGCTGATTCAGTAATTGTGAAACGAATACCATCTGGTGTGGATACACGTTGGTCGTCACATGGAAAACTTTTAAACGTGGTTGTCAAGGAGTGGGAGGGATTGAAAGATATTTTTGAAAGACTTATGCACGACCCTCAGACAAAAAAAAAAAAAGAACATTCGTCAATCAGAAGGATTGTTTAATAACTTCAATATCTTCCAATTCACAATTTTATCAATAGTATTCAATGACATTGTTGAGCTTGCTAATATATTATTTAACGTGCTCCAAAAGAAGTCTCTGGACATTTACTTCTGCCTCACAAAAATAAACACCACACGGCAACTAATACTAGGTAAAAGGAATGGAGAAACGTACCTATTTTCATATGGCTGAGAAGAAAACTAAAATTGAACTTAAAAGACATTCTGGTTTAAAACCAGAAAATTAGGTTTTTCTTAAATATCGAGTGCTGTATTTTGAGATAATGGATATAGTCTCTGTAGAAATTGATACAAGATTTCAAGATATGCAGAAGCTCCAGTTTCTTTGCTTAGGAGATAGCTCTAAGTTTGAAGAATATTATAAAATCCTCCCTCTTGATGCTCTCTAGAGAACTTAAAAATCTCTTATCCCGCGATATATGACACACACAGGCTATAAAACGAACTACAGTACATCTATTCTGATACTACCTTCAAAAATACCTGTTTGGAGGAAAGAATTTTGTCGCTCAATAACAATGAGTGACTCGTATGCCAATATGAAGGGAACTGCTGAAGACCGTAAGAAATGGCTGCAACGACTAGGCTTTTAGCCTTTAGAAGCTGATGATGATGAAGAAGAATGAACTTAAGGACGGCGGCTTCGGTGGCGTAGTTGGTAGCATGCTGAGCTTCTATGCCCAAGATAGCGGGTTCAAACCAGGCCGAAGCCGTCGGATTTTTTTAAAGAGCGTTAAAATCCCTCAGTATGCCTTCCTTCGGAGGGGAAGTAAAGCCGGCGGTCCCATGTCATAGATTTATGGCATGTTAAAGAACCTTCCACTAATTGCACCTGTGTGAAGCTAAATTGGATAGGTTAAGAATGTAGAGGTTATTGTGTGACAGTGATAATTTTTTGTATTTTGAATCTCGCGCTTCGAGCTTGAGGACAGGAAAGCTTACCTTTGCGCCAGAATTTTGTCTGATATGTATGCCATCTATGGACTGAAATCGGAAGGTGCCAGGCCACGTCAGTTCCCGCTCATCTCAGATTTGTTGACGCCGGATTTTTTTGCTGTCTAGTATGTATTTATTTCAGGCAGCAAGTTATAAATGGTATGGAGTCCGTCTTGAGGAAAGCATTAATAATCACGATGGATGAGTAGTTATCGTGTCGGATTCCCACCCCAAGCCAGCAGGTTCGCTCCTGGCCGTGGTAAGTGACTTTTGAAAGGCGACAAAAATCACGACATGCATGTCATACGTCGTTGGCATGTTAAAGAACCCATTTGAATTCGGTAAGCCGTGTTCATAATGCCAAAATTAATCTCGGGATTTTCGGCCATCACAAAGTTCCTCATTTCTCTACTAGAAAGAGCGGCTTCGGTGGCGTAGTTGGTAGCGGGATGGTCGAACTCCGCTGATTAGGTTAAACCCAAACAGTCCTGTCAGCTCACGCTAATGGGTTTGGGAAGAGAGTGGGGGTAGGCAACCTCTCCTGAAATGTTTGTAAGTCATGAGTTGACTGACAGCTACATACACCTGGACCCCCTGGGGTTTCTGTAGATATAATCAGTGCAGCGAACATGTTATCCATGTACAGTCAAAGAGTTGGAGAATTGAGAATTATAGGAAACTATAAATTTCATAAGTGTGAGTTGTCAAAATGGGGCCAACAGTGGAGGTGTCATGGAATGTTCTGCCCATTTATTTACAAATGGTGGTAACTTTCTGTTATGTGGGTCTCACATTCACGAACCATGTACGACGATTAATCAAGAATTTATTTCAAACTGTGTAAAAAGAAATGTACGTGACAATATAATTATGTGAACGGCCATCGAAGTTACCCCTAAGCACTTGTCTGATAATTTACTATCAAATGGCATAGAGAGGATTTAAAATAATATAGCGACTGAGAAACTTACCACCTCTGCCTCAAAATAAGCAAGAAGTTCATGATACTCTAGCCATTATGGACATTCGATCGAACTTAGAAGAAAATATAATAATAACCCCTGGCACTGCAGCCCGTGAAGGGCCTAGACTTACGAAGAGACCGCTGCCCAGCCGATATTGGGGTGACGCGTGATCAGCGCATCGGGTCCCCTCGGCCGTTAATATTGGCTGAGTGAACCCCGTTCCAGCCCTAACGCCAGTTTCTAAAATCCCTGACGGAGCCGGGAATCGAACCCGGGGCGTCCGGGTGAGAGGCAGACGCGCTATCCCAACACCACGGGGCCGACTAAAAGAAAATATGCTTCTGGTAAAAGACAGAATAACATTAGGCCTATTATGTTTTCTACTGCATCAAATTTGAAATACTTGTGTAAAAGAGAAACTATTTTTATAGACGGAACATTTAAGTATTGGTGTATGTAAATGAAGAGAAACAGGATAAGTTAGAAATAAACACGCCAGATGTTCGTATGAGCC
Organism: Meconema thalassinum; assembly: GCA_946902985.2. Lineage (NCBI taxonomy): Eukaryota > Metazoa > Arthropoda > Insecta > Orthoptera > Tettigoniidae > Meconema > Meconema thalassinum. The sequence goes on along the minus strand of OX336388.2, from coordinate 979,703,000 downwards.
GACTCAGATGGTGGGGTCATGTGAAGAGAAAGGGGGAGGAGAGATTACCTAAGAGGTTAATGAGTTCGGTTGTAGAGCGTAAGAGAAGTAGAGGTAGACCTAGGAGGCGATGGTTAGATTCAGTGTTGAACGATTTCAATGTAGAGGTGTAGAAGCAGAGGAGGCCGCAGTGCTAACTGCTAATAGGAGATCATGGAGGTGACTTGTTCACAAACAGAGGTTTGCAGACTAGACTGGAGGATTGGGAAGGAAGTGGCCGTGACCTTAAGTTAGGAACCTTCCAGCATTTGCCTGGAGTAGAAGTGGGGAAACCACAGAAAACAACTTCCTGGATGGCTGAGGTGGGAATTGAACCCATCTCTTCTCAGTGTTTCCTCGCAAGGCTGAGTGTACCCCGTTCCAACCCATAGACCAGAATTAAATTTCTTGGCAGAGCCGGGAATAAAACATGGACCTCCGTCAAAAAAATAACGGAGAGCTCTCAGTATTAACATTGTAACCTGTTTTATAAGCTTTAAAATGATATAGACTATACATTCACATTTTGGTTTTCATTATATTAATCTCAAATTATAATAGCCGCCTTGTCAAACACTTAAAAGACGTTTAATATTTAAATTAATACGAACATGCTTCGGTATACAATGATAATCGTCAGCGTTGATTGAAATAAAAGAATCTTAAAAACTATGTTAACAAATGCCAAAGTGAAAATGGACATATTTACAAAGTACACATTGAAATTTAAATAAAATGAAAGGTCACAAAAAAACAAGAAAAATACATAAACGAAACAAGACTAAAGTTAAAATAAATCTACCTTAATAGATTGTCTGCATTATACTTCTTCACTGTGGTTCAATATAATGAATCGGATCTCCTGTTGATTGCAAAAAGGTGTTGTTTCCACGTATAAAGAATTGGTGAAATGCGTAACAATTTTTGACTGATAAAGTCCTCTAACCTTGAAAAACGTTCTAGTTGAACCCAAACTTTCTATATTAGGCCTATATTAGACTGGATTTATTCAATACGGCTAAATAATAATTCAGTATATTGCTTGCCACGGTGGGTGAGTGGTTATAGTGTCGGATTACTAACCCCAAACCGACACTAGTGGCTACGCGGGCTAAAGCCCTGCTTTAGGCCATGGGGCCAAGCTCTCTGCTGACTCGGTAGACGCGTGGGTTCGAGCCCCACCGTCGGCTGTCCTTGAAATGGTTTTCCGTGGTTTCCCATTTTCAACACCAGGCAAATGCTGGGACAGTACCTTCTGACAGGCCACGGCCGCTTCCTTCCACATCCTTGCCCAGTTTCATTCATCTTCATCCATTCCATCTCTCATCCCGACGCGCAGGTCGCCCACGGGCGTCGAATAGAAAGACCTGCACTTGGCCTCTCAGGAGGCCACACGACAAAAAAAAAAAAAAAAAAAAAAAACTAACCCCAAGCTTGCAGGTTCGCTCCTGGCCGGGGTAAGTGATATTATTTTTGAAAAGTGGCAAAAATTACGACATGTCATACGATGTTGGCATGTCAAAGAACCCATTTGAATTCAGTAGGCCGTGTTCATAATGACAAAATTAATCTCGGGATTTTCCGCCAACACAAAGTTCCTCATTTCTCTACTAGAAAGCGCTATAGTGTCAAGGAGCTTAGATATCTAACCTCCTTGACTTTCATCAAGAAACAACAAAATTCGACATGCAAGCTACCCTCTGGGTGTCAAATAACAAAGCTTGCACCCGGCACCCGAGGCCATATGATATTATTATTATTATTATTATTATTATATATTGAAACGGATGTCGCTGATGGATGCTATGGGATGTTGTTTCCAGCCAGGCATACTGATATGGAACAATGCGTAAGATTTTTGAAGTCATCTAACCTTATAAAGAGTCCTGTTGAAATATATTTGTGGTTACAATATGTTGTTTCCAGATGGTCGAACACCATAAATATGTTTTATAAATGATAAAACCATCTAACTAACTAACTAACCTTGAATAAAACCAGAGGATCCTACTTCTAGGTTAGCTCTGTAGAACTAGCTGTCCAAACGGGTGATTTATTTCATATCATAATTCAATTTGCCAAGTATATTTATAGGTTGAATGAAATACTTGGACATTGATGGGCCAAAATATATGGATAAGTCGAGAATAAACTCAACTAAGTATCTTCAAGAAACAGTGTGCACCAACAAGGAATATGCAAATGAAATGTAATGCAATGTGACAATAACAAGGTTTCATTTAGGTATATTGCCACTAAATGTAGTTTAGTGGGGCTACCAGCGCGGTGACAAATTTCACACCCCACCAAAAAAAAAATAGCGGTTGTTATATTAAATATTAGTAGAATGAGTATTTTGGTTAGTTATTGGACTAATACAGGAGGTACATTTGTACACACAATCCCCCCCACCATGATCGTTTCACTTTGATCCCCCAATTTACACATTTGCAGACTTAAAGAAATCACCTTGTGGTAAAGGTTATTTTTATTCTCTTAAGACTTAAACGATGTGTCATAAAATTTCTACATTCAATTGTGTTCTTATACCAGTACTTCGTCTTGATTGAATGAAAATACTAAGAAGATGAATTACTTTCATACCGTCAAAGTTTTAATGTTAACTCCACGAACTGTCAGTGGAAGTAAAGCTTTTGTCTGCAGTTTTGCACCTTGTAGCAGAATATCGTTGTAATGCTCATACTGCTGGTTATAACTTGCATATGATAACATTTTTCCAAAGCTACAACATACAAATTATAATGTGCATATTGATTTGTATAGTACGCCTAGAATTTCTAATGAGTGGTATGGACTCTACGTGTTTGAGATAACAAGAGTAGATAGTGAAGATCATTGCAGGTTGACACATTCCGTTAATATTATTACCTTCACGTCCAGTTTGGAGTAAAACACGCCTCAGGCAACTTCCCCTGTTAGGATTTTCCTAATTGACCCCCGTGGAGAGAACTCATCAGCGGAGCTCGGTATCACCCGTTGGTAGCAGGCTGAGCTTCTATGCCTGAGATCGCAGGTTCAAACCCGGCCGAAGTCGTCGGATTTGTTATGAGCGTTAAAATCCCTCAGTATGCTTTCCTTCGGAGGGGAAGTAAAGCCGGCGGTCCCATGTCATAGATTTATGGCATGTTAAAGAACCTTCCAATAATTACACCTGTGTGAAGCTAAATTATAGGTTAAGAATGTAAACAAGGCTCTTAGGTTCCTACGTTCGTTGCCAGGAGCCGACTTCGGTGGCGTCGAGTAGCTAAGTTCTGAACTAGTAGTCGTTGACGGTGGCGTTTGGTGGCAAAAGTAGGAACTATTTGAAAAATTCAAAGTTTGCAGTCCTTATTTGAATTAAACTGATAACAGTCACTAATAGAGTCATCACAATTAACTCCGGTTATCAGACAGATTCTACACACACCGCAAGTACACGGGGCTACATGACCGCGTTGTCGCAGCCCCTACACTGAGGAACCAATCAACCATCTACTAGAAAGCACTTTAGTGTCAAGGAGCTTAGATATCTAATCTCCTTGACTTTCATAGCGTTCCATGGAACGATGAAATTCGACATTCAAGCTGCCCTCTGGGTGTCTAATAACAAAGCTTGCACCCGGCACCCGAGGCCATCCGATATTATTATTATTATTATGAAAATCAATAAATGTAAAACAAAAATAATGGAATGCAACCGAAAGAAATCAAAAACCCCTAATGACGTCAAATTGGCAGGTGAAAAGCTAAAGAAATTAGGAGACTTCTGCTACTTAGGGAGTTAAATAGCTAGTGATGTACGGAGCAAAGAGGACATAAAAAATAGGTTGACTCAGGCAAGGAACGCATTTCTGCAGAAAATAAATCTGTTGATATCAATAATATAGAGTTAGGTATTATAAAGTAATTTTTGAAAGCCTTTGCCTGGAGCGTGGCGCTCTGTGGAAGTGAAACTTGGACTGTTGGTGCAGAAGAAAAACGGAGGATATAATCTTTTGAAATGTGGTTTTTGAGATAGGGGTAGCGATTCGGTTAGGGAGTTGAATAATGAGTAAAGTATTTACAAATGACGGAGGCCAACGCCATACTGATTTTAATTAAGGGAGAAAAACAATTGAAGGTCGAGTATAATAGAGCGTTAATCAAATCTAACCTACAAATTTAGCTTCACACAATTGTAGTTAGTGGAAGGCTCCTTAACATGCCATAAATCTATGACATGGGCCCAGTGGTTTTACTTCCCCTCCGAAGGAAGGCATAACTTACCGAGGGATTTTAACGCTCTTAAAAAATCCGACCAATTCGTCCCGGTTTGAACCAGCGATCTAGGGCATAGAAGCTCAGCATGCTACCAACTACGCCACCGAAGCCGCAAATTATCAACTTCATTATCTAGTTAAATGTATTATTCCAGGCAGCTCTACTGTGCATACGCGTTGATCAGCCATTGCTATGAATCTTACAGTATAAGAAAAGTATGCTCTTTAGTTCGTCACGGACCTACTTGTTTTGTTTTGTTTTTGCTTTTTTTTAAACGGAAGCTTCAATTGTTGATTATCAGTCTATCCATTGTTCTTGGCACATGCTAAGATAATGTGATTACCAAGTTATGTTTACTTCAGGAAGCCTGGTGTATGAACGCACAGCAAGGTGCACACCAAGCCATTGGCGATAGGCTATCAGTTAACATTCTCGAGTCCTGGATGGTTATCGTACGAATCACGCATCAGCTGTCATACAGATGAACAAACCAAGGATTACAAATTTGCACATTGCTTGCATATTCACTAAAAAGTGAAAACCTCCTCCTGGAGTAACGATTGTCACCCCGGAGGTCTGGGTTCGGTTCCCGGCTCTGCCAAAAATTTAAAATAGGTCTGAAGGGTACACTCAGAGTCGTGAGGCAAATCTGAGAAGAGGTGGGTTCGATTCCCCCCTCGGTCATCCTAGAAGTGATTTTCCATGATTTCCAAATTTTTATTCCAGGCAAATGCTGGATGGTTACTAACTTAGTTCCTAATCTAAGGTCATGACCGCCTCCATTTAATCCTCGCCTCAATTACAAATAAAAGTAAGGTAGGTAAATAAAGGACAGGATGAAGAGATATGCCCTCAACCCTCAAAGAATGAGGATTGAGTGACTTAGAAGGAAGTAGAGCCCTGAAAGGCGGTAGAAAGGGAGGGGGCACGAGGGGGGGGGGTCCGCCCCAGAGGCAATGGAAAAAGAGTAAACAACCAGACCCAGCGTAGGTACCCTCGGGGTCATCATCTCCAAAATTCCCCAGCTGTGAGTCCTTGACGGTGTAGCACTATCCAGGGTGCACCATAAGCGGTGGGGCTACAAACACCCTGCCTTGAGCGGAAGGCAATATACATCGTGAAATGAAAAACAAGAGGTCTGATCCCTGGACGAATGAAGGTATCAGGAAAGATGGGACAAGGGCCAAATAGGGCGGGAAATTGAAAGACTCCCTAGGCCTCGGATACCCAAATCATAAAGGGCATTCATTTTCTCGGACTTTTATTTCCCTTATTTTCATTCTTTTTTCTCCTTTTCTTCTTCTAGCCCGCACGTTAGTTGCAAGTTGCACTAGTCTTAGTTCTAATGTTCGACTGGGTAACAGCGGTAACATTCTCGCCTGCTGAGTCCAAAATAGTGGGATGGAATATTGGCGCCGTCAGTTGGCATTTGAGGATGCTTAAATGTGAGGAAGCCTTGTCAGTAGATTTAATACCATGTTAAAGATCCCCTTCGGGGCAAAATTCCGGCATCCCGCCTTCTCTAAAAGCCGCAATAATTGAAAGGGACGTAAAACCAATAACATTATTATTATTATTAGGTCAAGTGATCATTTCATTATCATGTTTCATTTTAATCCCAACCATTAAGCTGTCACAGCGGAGATCCGTGTAAGATTCCCGGATCTGCCTAGAAATTTAATTTCCCTCGTGAGGCAAAACTGAGAAGTGGGTTGAATTCCGACTTCCTGGAAGTAGTTTTCCGTGGTTTCCCACTTCTACTCCAGGTAAATGACGGGATGGTTCCTAACTTAAGCACACGCCCGCCACCTTTCCAAACCTCATTTAAATTACAAATTCACACAACCATCTCAATAACACAGGTTATCAGACAAATTCCACACTCACCCAAATACACGGGTCTACATGATCACGATGTCGCAAAGCCCCTCAATTAATAAACAGCAAACCATTAGGGGCCGATAACCTCGATGTAAAGCAACAATTATCATCATCTCTTAGATAGCAAAGGATCCGTGACTTATATGACGCATAAAATGAAAAAAGCATGAATAATAAAAATTTTAGTCATTCATGATTCCTAAAGTGTTAAGTGTGATGGTTGCATTAGTGTGTGTTATCTGTAATTCAGGTACGGACTGCAGACGATCAATTCCAAGTAGGTCCTACTTTTGCTACCAAATGGTACCGTCAACGACACCTAGCCGCGAACTTGGCTATTAGATGCCACCGCGACCTGCACCTGGCTACGAACGTTGGAACTGAATAGAGCGTTAATCAAATCTAACCTAGAAATTTAGCTTCACACAATTGTAGTTAGTGGAAGGTTCTTTTATATGCCATATATCCATGACATGGGCCCGCCGGCTTTACCTCTCCTTCGAAGGAAAGCATACTGAGGGACAATCAACGCTCTTAACAAGTAGTTCCGTGACACACTAAAGAGCCTACTTTTCTTAACATTTATGATTCATCCCAATCTATATAGACCTATCTAGAACAATGACGAAATGAAGTTGGTAATACTAACATTTCTAAGTACTGCAGTTTGAAATACACCTGGAAGAGTGTAGCCTAATAGAGTAACTTACTACAGTTGGTAGTCCTGGTGACCCTGAATATTCTTAGTGCCATCTCTTAAGGTTGGTTGAAGTCTAATGGGTAGTATGGACGTTACATGCTGTTTGATATTGGATTTATCAGTGCACGTAAAATCATATTGGGTACAATGTCATGTATGTGATGCTCAGAATTAATCTGAAATATTACGATCTATTGTAGTGCAAATTTTGGATAAAATCCATTTGTTAGTATAGAAGTTACGTGAAATTAAAAATTGAAACTATCAGAAAGCTTAGAATAATGTTGGCAGCACTGAGGTATATTAGTTACTCCAAATTAATCTAGAATGTCAGGTACTATATGTGTGCAAAGTCTAGAGCTGATGGCCTACACTGCATACTTTCTGATATATTGATATTTGGATTAAACAAATAGAGAGAGCATTTATTAACAGGTGGCAGCCTTGCTGGTTCTTAAGAATACTCATAGTCATAACTGTTATGGTACACAAAGCACATACGAAATTTTGTTAGTATATAAGTTATATGCGCTTAAAGACTGGACCTATCAGCAGGCTTAGACTCGTGTTGGCAGCACTGAAGTATATAAGTTACACCAGTCTAGGGTAGAATGTCAGGTACTATATGTGTGTAAAGTTTAGGGCTGTTGGCTTGCATACTTTCTGATATATTGATATTAGGGTTAAAACATAGAGAGAGAGCTTTTTATCAACAGTTGACAGCCCTGGTGGCTCTTTAGAATACGCACAGTCATCTCTGTTGTAGTACACATAGTACATACGAAGTTTGGTTGAAATCTAATCGATAGTATAGAAGTTACATGCATTTAGAAATTGGACCTATCGGCAGGCTTAGAATCATGTTGGCAACACTGGTATGTATGGACTTCTGAAAATTAATCTGTAATGTTATTATCTATATGTGTGCCAATTTTGGAATAGTTCGCATGGATAACTTCTGAGATATCTAACATAGAGCTCAAATTTCAATTGCGATTTTTCAGCAGTTGGTAGCACTGAAGTCAATTTCAAATATGGCCGTGACATATTACTCCAACCAAATTTGGTTTCGATAGCTGCAGCCGTTTAGGAGTTGATAGGGACACACACACACACACACACACACACACACACACACAGACGGACAGACAGACACACACATTTACCCGGATCGATCTCGTAAGTCTACGTTTTCATCATTTTTGCAAAATGAGAAAAGTAAGCTAAAAAAAAAGTTACAGTCAGTCTGAAAGACTAGACTTTATATAATTTCAAATGACGCATTCTACAAATTCTACACATGTTAGAAAGGCAGGACTCTTTCAACAGACTCCATTACCCATTAACTTAGGCTTCCCGCGCGAGGAACGGAGAGCGGGAGGTGCACTTTGCTGCATGACGTCACGCACCCTCCGTCTCCGTATCGCTTAACGCCGTAGCCCAGGAGTAAACTCAGACTCGGTGCATATTCACTGAACAATATGATGACGTCATACGCTCAAGTGCAACCTTAGTACATTTCCTCTCCGTAACCGTAACGCATAACGGTAGACCAAAGCATAACGATGAAGTCGACAAGATCATTTGAAATGATAAAAATCCGACCACTTTGGCTGGGTTTGAACCTGCGATCTTGGGCATAGAAGCTCACCATGCTACCAATTACGCCATCGAAGTCGCTCTAGTAAAGATTCAAGGAGAAATAATTTCAACTCTGAGATTTGCTGACGACATCGTCATCTTATCCGATTCACCAGAGGATTTGAACGAGTTTGTAAATGGTATGGACTTCATCTTGAGGAAAGAATTCATGATGAAAATCAACATGTAAAATAAAATGATGGAATGCAGCCGAAAGAAATCAGAAACTCCTAATGACGTATAATTGGCAGGCTAAAAGGTAAAGGACGTAGGAGACTTCTGCTACTTAGGAAGCAAAATAAGCGGTGATGGACGAAGAAAAGAGGATATAAAAATTAGGTTAGCTCAGGCAAGGAAAGCCATTTTAAAGAAAACAAGAAGTTCCGTGACGAACTAAAGAGCCTACTTTTCTTAAAAATTAAGATTCATGCCAATGATTAATCTATATGGATCTATTTAGAATAATAACGAAATTAAGTTTGTAATATCGAAATTTCTAATTAGTTCGAAATACTGAATACCTGGCAATTTGTAGCCTAATAGAGAACTACAGTTGGCAGCCGTGGTGACTGAATATATTCTTAGTTCCATCTCTTAAGGTACAGAATACAAAACTTGGTTGAAGTCAAATGGAGAGCATGGACGTTACATGCAGTTAAACATTGGATCTAACAGCGCGCTTAAAATCATGTTGGCAACAATGACATACATGTATTGGTCAGAAATAATCTGAAATAATATGATCTATTGTTGTGTCAATTTCGAATGAAATCCATTAGTTAGTATAGAAGTTACATGCATTTTAAAATTGGTCCTATCAGCAGGCTTAGAATCATGTTGGCAGCACTGGCGTAGGCCTATATTAGTTACTCCAAATTAATCTAGAATGCCATGTACTATACGTGTGCAAAGTTTAGAGCTATTGGCTTGCATACTTTCTGATATATTGATATTAGGGTAACAAAAATAGAGACATTATTTATTAACAGTTGGCAGCCCTGGTTACTCTTAAGAATCAGCACAGTCATATCTGTTATGGTACACATAGCACACATGAAATTTGGTTGAAATCCAAATGATAGTATAGAAGTTACATGTATTTAAAGTTGGACCTCCCAGTAAGCTTAGAATCATGTTGGTAGCACTGACGTATATTAGTTACTCCAAATTAATATAGAATGTCAGGTAGCCTACTATACGTGTGCATAGTATAAAGCTGTCAGCTTGCATACTTTCTGATATATGGGTATTTGGATAAAACAAATTGAGAGCATTTATTAACAGTTGGCAGCCCTGGTGGCACTTAAGAATTCGCTCAGTGATATTCGTTTATGTACACATAGTACATACAAAATTTGGTTGAAATCCAATTGTTAGTGTAGAAGTTATATCCATTTCAAATTTGGAATTATCAGCAGGCTTATAATCATTTTGGCAACACTGCCATATATGGCCTCCTGAAAATTAAACTGCAATATTATTATCTATTCGTGTGCCAATTTTGAAATAGCTTCCATTCATACTTTCCAAGATATCCAACATGGAGCTCAAATTTCAATTGCGATTTTTCAGCAGTTGGTAGCACTGACGTCATTTTCAAATATGGCCGTGAGATATTCAGGTATAGATCTTTACTCCTACCAAATTTTGTTTCGATTGCTGCAGCCGTTTAGGAGTTGATAGGGGGGGAGACACACACAGCCAGACAGACAGACAGGACAGACAGACGCACATTTGCCCGATCTCATAAGTCTACTTTTTCCTCATTTTTGCAAAATGTGAAAAGTAGGCTAAAAATCGGTTGACATCGAATATCGAATTTATTATAGAGTGAGTTTTGAAAGCCTTTGTCTGGAGCGTGGCACTCGATGGAAGTGAAACTTGTACTGTTGGCGCAGCTGAAAAGAGAGAATAGAAGAATTTGAAATGTGGTGTTACAGGAGAATGATGAAGATCAGATGAGTAGATAGAGTAAGAACCGAAGAAGTGGGCGAGCAGACTCTCTGGAGACTGCCAATGAAGAGAAGGGATAGTTTGGTAGGACACAACCTCAAACACCTCAAAACCAAACCAAACCCCATAGCGTTACAGCCCATGAAAGGCCTACCAAGTGACCGCTGCCCAGCCATTTGGGCTGCAGATTACGGGGTGACGCGTGGTCAGCGCATCGAGTCCCCTCGGCCGTTAATCTTTGTCTCCGTGACCGGGGCGCTGCCTCACTGTTAGACAGCTACTCAATTGTCGTCACGAGGCTGAGTGCACCCCGTTGCAGCCCTCACGTCAGTTTCTGAAATCCCTGATGGAGCCGGAAATCGAACCCGAGGCTTCCGAGTGTGAGGCAGGTGCACTACTCCAACACCACAGGACCGACACTAAAACACCCGGGTATGGAAGGGTAGAGGATAAGAACTGTAAAGGTAGACCAATGTGTTTAACAGATTGTCGTGGATGTAAGGTGTGGTAACTATGTAGAGATGAAACGATTGGCTCAGGACAGGGAGCAATAGAGAGCTGCATCAACCCAGTCAAAAGACTGAAGGCTCAACCCCAAAACACTCTCCGCTCAATCCAAAAAGCGATTCTATGTATTAATGCATCACAATAGGTCATAGAACTGTCAGGTGACCGGCAGTTATGTACTGGACTGTACATCCGTGCCTATATCCCACCTGCTCAAGAACAATACATTGGAGTATAAATGACGAACGTGCTTTGGCACGGATCTTAATCAGTCTGTCACAAGCGTAGTCTACATGGCTCCTGACACAGTGGGACACAAGAAGTGCAGGTGGTGCGATAAAGGTGAGAATAACTTTATATTATTATACTAAATGCCAGTTTTTCTACATTTCATTATTACGTTCGTTCTACTTCTTCTTTCCGATAACTCCTGCTATGGACCACGCGCCAATTTCAATTCTTCACTGTTTGTTGTTTCCTCTTCCATTCTTCCCAATATTGCTTAGTTCTTAGACAAAGCTGCTTCTTTCTCTCCTTAGACCTCTTCGTCCCAGGTTTCCTTTCCACTCTTCATTAATAAGTTTGAGATAACTGATGTTAACCCCAGCAATACCATGCTTTTTGATGTGTAACCTCTTTCCATTCGGTTGCTGGATATTTTTGTGGGAGTGATTTTGAAAAATGGGACGGAAGTGGATCGGACGGAAGTGTGTAAGACGCACTACCAGCTGGATCGTATCCCTCCTGGACATTCAACACACAAAAATCTGTTTTATTTACACACTAATAATACATAACAATTCCAAGACTCTTCTTTTTTTCTTCACAGCCTACTTGATATTTGTACTCTCGCACTGCCTTCTTGATACTCCGCTGCTAATCATATCAATGTGACTCATTTTAACAGAATCCATATGAAATTACGTGTTGGTCTGTGAATCAAGAGGTCCGGGAACTGGGCAAACCTTTCATGATCTACTGCTGTGCACATTGCATTTACTCGCAAATTGGCCTATTTATAAGGAATTTAAGGTTATGAGCGGTGTCGCGTCTATTAATCTAGTTGATCCATATCGTATTCTTTATTTAGGCTAGTGCTGGCGGAAGCTACAAATCATCTAATAAAATGAGTTCCGTATTATAAACTACAATATCTGTAAAACACTCCCTTTTACAATAAATTAATATTTGTGCCAATAATATTATAAAATACCGGTGTATCAACAATTTCATGTGAGGTTTCTTTTATGTCAGATGTTACACATCATATGCGACTACTGTAAGGCTCGTAAAGTTTTTTTTTTCAAACCACGGGCTACCAACGGGGAGGGGGTATTTTGTGACCACCATTATAAATTCCTTTTGTGTGATTTACATTATCCTTTAATCAACATAACTTGTGTGTTGAACCTTAAATGGCAAAAGTATATCTTAATTAACAACAGTTTCAAACAAAATCAAAAAATCATGAAACTGGAACATACGTCTGTTCTTTACTTTGTTTTCCGCATGTGTACCTCTTGCAACGAGAACAAATGATGGTGGTTTTTTTAACTTTGTTGTACTTTTGCCCTTACCACAGAGCACTGTATGACGAGGCACACGAATTACCAACGGGGGGTTACCGTTTGGGGGGTTTCACCTGAAAAATCACGTGGCGACAGGAAGGGCATCCGGCCTTCAATTCTCGGCCAATTCCACAAGTGAGCCTGGTTGGCTCCGGCGACCCCAATTAATTGGGAAAAGCCGAAGAAAGTTAGTTAGTTATCAATATTATGAGCAGTCACGTGTGGACATGTTGGTACCACTGCATCATTTCAGTTTTAATACTTGTTACTGTTCTCCATATTTAAGAAAATATTTATTTAATTTTCTTGTTGTGCTGGAAAACATTATTAAAATAGTTTTCATACAAAGAGAATGTTTATTTAATAATTGCTTTGCTTTTTATGAATATAATTGAAATACCATATATTGGCATTCACTCGCGAGTGAGTATGGACTGGTCTTCCTACTGATGTTTCCTCAGATGACTGATCAGTCCAATCTGTGAGCTACACACTCTACTTCAGTAATAATAATACAGTGAAACCTCTCTATAACGAACACTTTTGGGACCGTAAATACTGTCCGCTAAAGAGGGGAGTCCACTATAGAGTTAGAGAACATGATGGCAATTTTTCAGTATGTGTAACCTACTTACATGAAAACATAGGGTTACGCGCGGTAAAACAGTCCAGTTTCGTCCGCATTTAAAATGTTTTCTGGCGAATAGCCGTCAGTGATGGAAGGCAATTTTTCTACCCAACTTGAAACATTATCCATATCAACAGTGGAGGATTCTCCGCAAATTGCTCTAAATTTTATATCATGGCTCTTTCTGAAATTCTCGAGCCAGCCATTCGAGACTTTGAAATCTCCGATGCCTAATTCTGCCGCGAAATCCAATGTTTTGGCTTGTATCATTGGTCCGGATACAGGGACGTTCTGACTTATTTTGCGGAACCACCCTATCACTGACGTATCAATAACAGCACCATTGCCACATTGAAACTGTCTAATTTGCAAGTCATTGCCATTAAGACGCCATACCTTAATTATCTCTTCTTGTTTTTCACAATTTCTGCTGCCTGTGTCATTCCAATCTTAAACACATCACATGGTTTCCGAACACCACATTTCTCACGTTTGTGATAATCTACGTTGCCTACTTTCTCTTTTAAAGTTAAACTTTTATGAGGAGCCATTTCAAATGCACTCACTTGCTACTGTAACGCACAGGTCCTACACTAGATTTCAGAAGTTTCACGGTAAAACTGACAGTGAAAGTATGAATTCCTCTATCCCGACCATTTCAAGTTCAAGAGAACAATGAAAGCGATACCGTTAGGCCTAGATTAATTTTTGGAGCATTGCAGAAGATGGGGGATGGGAAGGTCAGCGCTACTTGGCTTCTAGGAATCGCATTATATATCGAAAGTACATTAACACAACAGAGTGTTCATACAAGACCAATGGACCTACAGAGATGCTATCTCTTTTCAAAACAAGTGTCCGCTAAGAGATGTTTGTTGATTTTTTTTAATGCATCCGGGTTGTCCTTGTCAGTAATAGCAAGTATCCGCATAAGAGAGATTAATTACTATTACACTTAACAGGGGTTTGGTCACGGACCTAGAAAATCGTCCGTTATAAAGGGGTGTCCGCCTTAGAGGAGTGTGCGTTAAGAGAGGTTTCACTGTAATATTATCGTATGGCCTCGGGTGCCGGGTGCAAGCTTTGTTACTTGACACCCAGAGGGCAGCTTGCATGTCGAATTTTGTTGTTCCTTGAAGCACTATGAATGTCAAGGAGGTAAGATATCTAAGCTCCTTGACACTATAGAGCTTTCTGGTAGAGAAATAAGGAGGAACTTTGTGTTGGCGGAAAATCCCGAGATTAATTTTGCCATTATGGACACGGCCTACTGAATCCACCTTTGGTGGAATTTCTCAAGCATTTGTTATGTGACGCCTGTCCTGTAGGTTGTTCAAGACTCCAAGCCATATAAGAGAGCCGGCAGTACAACAGATTTGTAAACGAATATCTTGGCAGAACAATAATTAATGCCGTGATTGTCGAATACTCTCGAACGAAGCTTTCCAAATTCTGATCCAGCGCATTGCAGAAAATGAAGGATCTCTGAATAAATATTAGGATTATAAGAGAGGTGGCTTCCAAGATACGGGAAGCAATTAACATTCTGAGGAGTTTGCACGTTGGCTATTATGTTAAGGGCTTGTAAATGACACCCTCGCCCCCCAGGAATAAATCCTGCGTACGCCACTGATTATTGGATCAATTAAATAAATTTCAGTTTACATCTTTTCATAGACTGTTATTTTTATTAGCCTATTTTCATTTATGGAAAAATAGGCTCATGAGATCACCTTTTGTCCGTGTGTCTGACTGTGTGTGTGTGCGTATGTGTGTGTGTGTCCCCCCCCCCTCCCTAATAAAATATAAATGGTTGGAGCGATTTCAATGAAACTCGGCAAGTTCATAGCACTATTCCGGACGACCCCGACCATGCCCTTCAACTTTTGTTACGTCTCACCAATCCAACATAGCAGCTGTGCGAAATATTTCACCAGCATTCAATATCTCCTAAACTATTACCGATATCACCCTGTAATTTTGTACGGGGATAGAGGGCACCACTAGAAGTTCAACTATGAGACTTTAAGAAACCTGGTAACTACAAAACCAACATGGCGGCCAAACGAATTTGAGACATTTAAATAGACTTTTCTCGCGATTTACCCACTAAACAAAATGAAACTTGGTACAGCAAATATTCATACACATTGTAATGCTCTAGCATCCAATTTAGTTCAATTGTTTATATAACCTCAAGATGGCGGCTTTGCGAAATATTTCACTGGCATTCTATGTCTCCGAAACTATTTCTGATATCACCCTGAAATTTTGTACGGTGATAAAGGGCACTACTAAAAGTTTATCTATGTAACTTTCAAAAACCTGTAAATTACAAAACGAGCATAGCGGCCAAGAGAAGTTGAAATATTTTAATAGATTTTTCTCGCGATTTAACCATCTGAGCGTTGTGAAATATGGTACAATAAATGATTATACATATTGTAATGCACTGGCATCTAATTTAGTTGTATTGTTTACATAACCTCAAGATGGCGGCTGAGCGAAATTTTTAAATTAAATTTTTGTTTCTTGTGTCGTAATCATGTGATCGAAGTGAAAGTTTGAATAATGAAGCTAAGCAAAAATTTTCCTTTAATGGTACATAACTCTATGGCCTATACATATAATAATCCAAAATGGCGAGTATCCGAAATATTTAGACGTTCTCAGTATCTACAAATCCTTTACAGCAATCAAACTGAATTTTTATGTTCATACAGGCTATGAATATAAGTTCACCTGTAGGCCTTTCAATAACCTGGTGAGCACAAATCCAACATGGCGGCGACGCGAATTATAAATATTTAAATGGACGTTTCTCGCGATTTAACCATCCGAGTGCAGTGAAACTTTGTACGGTACAAATGTTAATCCAATGGCATCTAATTTATTTCAATTGTTTTCATAACCACAAGATGGCAGCTGTGCGAAATTTAAATCTCATTTTTACTTCTTGTGTCCTAATCATGCGATTGAAATTTGAATACCACATGGCGACCATCTGAAATATTTAGACTGTTCTCAATATCTACGAATCTATTACAATAATCAAACTGAACTTTTGTATGTTGATAGAGGCAATTAACATGAGTAGGATATATGAAAATTGGCTGTATAGTTCTTCACGGAACTACTTGATTAAATTGTGTTTCTTATATGATTATAATATTAATATATTTTTTTAATTTCTTCCAGCGCACATGAAGACGTTTGCAGTGAGGTGTATGATATTTGCCATCATATTTGTAGGCGTGATTCTTCTCGGAAGCAACATGTTCCGCCGTACAGAAAATTCAGAAATTATCTTCAAGATATTGATACAACCACGAAATGAGGGGTTGGAGACAGGCGATGACTTACGGTGTTCATTGATCGATGTTACTAATAACCTGGCTCTTAATAATAAATACGCCATTGGCAAGAATGAGAATGATAATGCATGCCTAGTGCTAGTAAGGAAGATCCACACTTTATCATGGACTTTTTCATTCAAAAATATAGCAGTGAAAAATGACTCTATATCGGTGAAGAATATTACAGTTCATCCTAACAAGAACATGGACATACTTTTGAAGTTTATTTATAGGTATAAGAGGAATTCATTGCATGTAAATGATTCTAATTGTGATGCAACCTTTCACTTAGTTGAACTACACAGTGACAGCAGTCACCCTCAATCCATGATACCTTTTGGATCATTTTCAACAACGGTTGATGTGACAGCGGACTCTGCAGCGAATCGCTCGTGTTCCTTACTTGAAAAGGAGGCTAATAGTACTGGCAGCGAAGATGGTCCATTATCCAGGTATCGTTTGTATTTAACTAGCAGACCAAAAGAAAATAACAATGTAAGTAACTACAATGATACACCGATCAAGGTATATTTCTTTGAGTTCTATATCTGTAACAACAACTTTTCCGGAAGGGTTAGAATAATTCCGTACAGTTCTGTTCCAAATATGTCCAGTGGATCAAACTTAACACGTGATTTAGAAGAAACTATATCATGGAAATACGAGAAATTATCATTTGCTGGTAGGACACGTTCAAATGTAGAATATCCTACGAAACAATTCATTAATGGACTTACGAACTGTTATGCACACAACCTTACTGATCATGTACAAACATCTGTAGAGTTTGCAGAACTACATAATCTCACTGATCATATTCAAACATCTAGTCCTGTAGGGTTTGCAGAAATACACAACCTCACTGATCATATACAAACATCTCGTCCTGTAGGGTTTGCGGAACACATCAGTTATATGAATTCAGAAGCTGGAAAACATCGGCGATCTAAACGTGAAACTAATGTAAAAGGAAAACGTTCTAAGTATTTTGATCGAGTTATCGATATGTTGATTGGCGGTGCTAAAAATACCCTCATGAAAACTAATAATGGAAGATTGGACATCCCAGACTTTGATGAAGACATTTCAATAATTGGACTACGAACTACACTTAAGGCGTACGATGGTTGGCTTTTGGGTGTAGATTCTTTAGAGAGGAATACCCCCACGAAAGTTGTTAAGGAAAAAAATACTTTCGGTATTAATTTTGAACTGTACTTTGGTGAGCTGATGTTTGGGTATGAGAGGTGTGATGGCGAGGTTCTCTTCTGGAGGCCTCATTTTGCTCTCCAAGGGTCAGTTCAACACTCCCAAATGACGGTTTCAGTGAATCTAACTAAAGAGAATGATAAAAAATGTCTTCTAATCCTAGGCGATTTAACAGTAACGGAGCTGAAGAACATTCAAGTGCACATACATGGTTTCGGTATAATGAATACGTTGGCATCTAAAATAACCTCATGGGCTCTGTCAAGTTCTAAACACAAAGTCATGAAGGTTGTTTCTAGCAAAGTGAGAGCTTTTTTGAAGGACGCTTTAAGCCATATTTCCTGTGGCGGACTCGTTAATGCAATCATCAACTACGCAGATACACTGCAATAGAGGAAGGTGATCAAGCTTTCCTATATTTATTAGTGTCAGATACGAATGCATCATTCCGAGAATGTAACCTTTATTTAATATTTATATATTTTATTTATTTAGGATCGTTTCAACCTCCTATGGGTTACGATTACACAACTTCCTTGCCTGTTGATGTTCTTTCCTGTTAGGCCAATACTCTTTCAATCGTTGCCCTCTTTTCATCGTTCCTCGTCCGAGAACACCCTTCGAGTTCTCTTGGGTTTCTCTAAGGATAGATCTGTCACCTCCACAATTTTCCTTCTGAACACTTTTCTGTTTGCAATATCTCCCTCCTCAATACCACATTTTTTCAGATCCTGATAAACTTCTTTCAACCATGGTACTTGAGTCTTTGCCCTTTCCTGAAAGATGAGGATTTTATTTGCTATTCGTTCCGGTCCCATTCTTCTCAAGTGGCCATAGAAAGTTAGTCGTCTTTTCCTCATAGATGTTGAAATGTTCTCGCATTGTTTATATACGGTAGCTCTTGATTTGATCTCAAACGGAAGGTAAACTCTTTGTTGTTGCTTTCTTGGGTCCCAGAATTTTCCTCAGAAATTTACGTTCTTTCTTTTCTATTTCTGTGATTCCCTTTCTGGCAATTGTCTCCGCAGCATGAAGGCTTTCAGGTTTTTCCACGGTATTATAGTGTCTGAGTTTGGCTTCATAGGAGAGGGATTTGGACTTATAAGTTTCCTGGCATAATCTGAATGCAAACTCCATCTTCTGCGCTCTCTCTTCAACAGCTGACTTCTCATCGTTGTTAGGAGTCAGAACCTCCCCTGGATACTTGAATTTGTGGACCATACTTGGTTTTCATTGTCCATATTGGTTCTTTGGGATCTAGCCTATGTTAATGTATTCAGTTTTCTTAATATTATTTATTATATTTTTATTATGTATATTCGGTGATCATGTATTTGTTAGTGTCAGATTTGACGCCATCATACCGAGAATGTAACCTTTTAATTAATATCCTTTATTATTATTATTCAAATAATTCATGGTTTTTGGGCTAGTGCCATGTGAAATTAAATTAAATACCACCAGACGTTTCGAAGGAACCTTGCCTCCTTTTTCAATGGAATTAAACAATGTAGCCAAAGAAAGTATATCAATGAGATTTAAAAAAAAAACGGTGAACGGAGTAGTAAGTAAGGAGAAGGTAAAGGGGACCGGGGGAAAATATTGAGACTCCTATGGCGCGTTTTTCTACCATGGTCCATATAGTCATTTCTGGCAGCTGCTCTCTGGTGACAAACAGAGGAATTTATCCAGTTTTTTTTGTAATCTCATTGATATACTTTCTTTGGCCACATTGTTTAATTCCATTGAAAAAGGAGGCAAGGTTCATTCGAAACGTCTGGTGGTATTTAATTTAATTTCACACGGCATTACCCCAAAAACCATGAATTATTTGAATAGTAATCCGGGCCGCGAAAGCCTTAATCTAGGCTACATATTCCTTATTATGTTTTTTTTTATTATACAGGGTGTTTCTATGTATTCCCATTACAGACTTTAGAGCTTGTAGTGGGGACCAAGACGGTTAAGTTTAACATAGGAACTTGTGTCCGGAAACGTACCGTCTTCCCGCTGCCCGCAGGAAACCACCACAGCACACCTTCACAGCTTCTGCATTTTCGGCGCTCTGTCCGATTGTCGTCTGGGTCCTGTTACAGGTGGGGCTCGATGTGACGACCACCGACGTCTACACAGACGCGGTACCTCCCATGGGCGTATATAATGGGGGGGGGGGAGGGAGCTGAGGGTGCTCCAGCCCCCCCCCCCTTCCCCCGAAATAAAAAGCCAATAAAAATTAAGAAAGTGTTGTTTTGGAAAAAGCATAAAATAATTGTAAATTTGGTTGTACCCTTATCTTAATTTATTGGCTAAGTATAAACAATATTAAGATTGAAATTAGACTACCTCCTGGTGTAGCGGCCAGCATTCTTGGCTGCCGCCCCGGAGGTCCGTGTTCGATTACCGGCTCTGCCAAGAAATTTCATTTCTGGTGTGAGGGCTGGAACGGGGTATACTCAGCCTTGTGAGGCAAAAATGAGAAGAGGAGCGTTCGATTCCCATTTCAGCCATTTTTGGAAGTGGTTTTCCGTGGTTTCACATTTATAATCCAGGCAAATGCCGGGTGCTTTTTGTATTGCCACTAATTGTAGGCTATATAAACCTATATATGCTCTAAGATATTAGTTAATATTTCTGGGTATTTTGCGGTGACAATACCCTGAGAATACTCACAATTTTCCAGGATAGTCAGCCCCACGCCGAAAAAATTGTATATACGCCCCTGGTACGTCTGTACCATGTTCTGGTACGCACGATCACCAATCCCTGGTCCTTCAACATCCGCTGCAGCCATAACCCGCGCCAGTAGGTCTTTATTGGATATCACAGGGGTCTCGCAAATCAAGGGTTTCATAAGACAGGTAGTAGTGTGGTGGGGTCAAGTCTGGTGAACGTGCAGGCCAAGCAATCGGGCCACCACGACCTATCCACTGTTGCCCAAATCTGTGGTGCCGATGATCTCTAACCGCAAGTGAAACATGAGGTGGTGCGCCATCGTGCTGAAACCACATGTTTTGAAGCACATGCAGTGGCACATAGTCTAAGAACTCATGCAGTACGTCTTCAAAGAATACCAAGTACGCGGCACCCGTGAGATTTCGTGGAAAAAGGTAGGGGGTTCAACCTGTAGGGGATATAGGACATCAGGTGATCGTTCAATGAAGTATGTACTTTAGTAAGTGACGCTGAAAATGCGGGAGATTTGAATGTGTGCTGTGGTTGTTCTTTGCGCGTAGCGGGAAGATGGTACATTTCCGGACACAAGTACCTATGCTAAACAACCGTCTTGGTCCTCATTACACGACCTCAAAGTCTGTAATTAATAGCACTCTGTATACATTCGGTGATCATATATTCGTTAAAATACTAAAAATCATGCTTCATTTACTGTTATTGCGACTTGAACTTGTGTATATTCCTTGTTAACAATTTATTTTCTTTTTTATTTCAATTTAAAATTCTGAATTTTTACCATCTTTCATTGCTATTGTATTAGTACCTAAAAATATGAATCTAGTTTTACATTATGTGGGCAAATATTAAAAATCATGGTTCATTTACTGTTATTGCGACTTGAACTTGTGTATATTCCTTGTTAACAATTTTTTTATTTTTTTTATTTTTAATATTCAATTATTTAGTTTTAATTTTCAATTTTTATTTTGTATTCCAATGTATTTTTATCTTGTATTTTAATGTATTTTCATGTATTATCTGTGAGTGAACAATTGTTTGCTACTGTAATTGGGGCACTGTCCTGTTGTGGCAATAAATAAATACATACATAAATAAATAAGTATATGAGGTTACATTCTCGGTATGATGGGATCAAATCTGTCACTAATAAATAAAGAATGCATAATCACCGACATAATAATAATATAATAATGATTTGACCTCATCATACCGACAATGAAACCTTTTTCCTTTATTCATTATGATGTTGTTTTATTATACCCTACATTCGGTGATCATCTGTACCTCGGAGTAATAGAACACAATGTCACATTCACTACATTTTACAGGAGAGCAGTTTGAAGATGTAACACTCTGTTCTCCGTTCATTTTCTCGCCTGTTAATAGCATTTTTACTGTGTTTCTTTAGTGCACTGGAAATCCACCAGACTGTGCGAAAGTATACAACACTATGCCTAGAGTGTCTTGTATACCTCTAAGTGAAAGTGGACTTGGTGTTCCGTTCAAAGCATCTAACTCGCCCGATTCTTGATGTAGGGCATAGTGTTGTATACTTCTGTGTTGAGGAGAACAAACCCAGAAAATTGTACTAACAAAGCCATTTTTGAGAAAAATGGACATATTGTCCTATACCTCCGAGTTACAGTTTTTGTACTCTTTCATTTATTAGTGTCAGTTTTGATCCCATCATACTGAGAATGTAACCTTTTTAATTATCTTAATTATGTTTTATTATATACAGTACATATTCAGTGCTACACCATCGAGCCTGGACTGGGTAAATAGACTGGACACAAGGTTATAATAAGGTCCATATCTGTGCTTGTATGTACATTTTATTATTCATTCATTCATTCATTTCGTATAGGCCATCTATGGACCACGTCATTCCAACTGTCTTCTACTGGCTTTGATGTTTGCCCAGTACGCCCGCATTCGTTCTCGGTGGACTTCCTTCCGTTCCTGGGTCCAAATCTTTCCCGTTTTCAGCTTCGGTTTTTCTTGGAAACCTTTGCAAGCATGAAGTTTCCTTTTGAGTGGGGTGCGCTCCTGAATGTCTGTTGGTGTAATCCCCACTTCTTTCAGATCTTTATCCAGTTCATTGAACCAGGCCCATTTTGTTTTCCTCTCCTGAAAGTAAGTTATGTTGCGGTTGGTCAGTCTCGCTGGGCTCATTCGTTTCACATGTCCAAAAAATGTTATCCTTCTCTTCCGGATGACGTCACTTATCTTCTCCACATAAGTATATAGTTCATGGTTATGCCGTCTTCTGTATTCCCCGTTGTCTTTGATGGGACCCAATATCTTTCTCAAAATTTTCCTTACTTTGGCCTCCAGTTTTCCGACCAAGCCTTTTTTGTTCATCGTGAGGCATTCAGAAGCATACAAGACCTCCGGACGGATGACACTGCAGTAATGTTTTAGTTTTGCATTGAAGGATATTGATCTTTTTTATAGATGCCCTTAGTTAAATGGTAGGCCATTTCCATTTTACTCATGCGTGATGTGAATGCTTCTTTCTCTGATACCGTACATTAGGTGTTATAATTTCTCCCAGGTACTTAAACTTTGCAACTCGCTTAATTTTTCCTTGTTCCACAGCAAGGTGTTTGGGCGCCGGTACGATATTAGTTATGAACACAGCCTTCTCAAAGGAGATCTGGAGTCCTGCCTTCGCTGCTTTTGCACTAAGCTGATTAATCTGCTCCGTGGCTGTCTCTAATGAATCAAAAATGATTGCAAGATCATCGGCATTGTGCTTCATGTGTAATGCCATACGCTAAATAAATAATAATTATACAGTACATTCGGTGATCATGTATTCTGTTATTTATTACCGCAGTGTAAGATTTTACCCCATCATACCTAGAATGTAACATTTCAAAGACTCTTTATCATATTTGTTTTCATTATAGTCGACACATAATGGCGCATAATATTTTCAATGATCTGATGCGATTCTAAGGTGTTTAATTTGATGTGAAATTGTATGTAGTTTGCAAGCTTAAGTATATAAAGCATTTGAGAAAAATCAGTAAGGCAAGACAGCCTCTAATAAGAGTTTTATTTACTAAATAAAACAGCCTTTTTTATTTCCCTAAATATTACCTTATATATACAGTATATACAAGAGAAAGGTTCTTCGAAAGACTTAGGGACCCATATACAATACCATGGAGGGGAGATGGATCGAAGAATGAAAGAGAACCTGTACCAGCGGTTTGGAAAAACCGCCCACTGGCCGATTGAGGACACAAGAGGCTCCAGTGGTTTGGCCACAAACTTTGAGCCGATGGATCTCTCCCATACCGTGTCCTTCATTCCCAACCTAGAGGACGCCCAAGGACACAATGGAAGGTTCGAGGTCTGACCATCCTTAACCCTGGAACAGTACAGTGGGGCACTCAATGCCTCAGGGAATTTTTGTTCCCCGATTACGTTATGTTGGTACGTTTGATAAGCGGCCACCTCCTGTGCTATGACGCTATTTATACCCAAAGCAGTGTCTCCAGGGCATTGAGTGCTCCATCTGCCCACGAACCAAGGACACCAAGACCACTGTGGTGTGCTCAGAATGCAAGAGGTTTGTGCGTAAACATCTTAGCTTGGTGTTTTGTAGTGAATGTGAGAAGTGAAAATGGTTATTATGATTAAAATGACCAAAGAAAGAATATCTACAATCGTATATATAATACGCTAAGACTAAGATGCA
Source organism: Meconema thalassinum (assembly GCA_946902985.2). Classification (NCBI taxonomy): domain Eukaryota; kingdom Metazoa; phylum Arthropoda; class Insecta; order Orthoptera; family Tettigoniidae; genus Meconema; species Meconema thalassinum. The sequence continues at coordinate 979,678,873 of OX336388.2, read as the reverse complement.
TGTATCACAAAACACAATCTCCTAAACCAGAAGGAGTTAGAATGTGTGGTTTGTACCAAAATCTTCCAAATCGTCTCAATAGTACAGGAAAAATCTTGCATTTCTTGAAAAGTCAACGGAAATAATTTATTTGTTTATAAAGTGCTTTTAAAGGAGCCTCCGTGGCTTAGGCGGCAGCACGCCGGCCTCTCACCGCTGGGTCCGTGGTTCAAATCCCGGTCACTCCATGTGAGATCTGTGCTGGACAAAACGGAGGCAGACAGGTTTTTCTCCGGGTACTCCGGTTTTCCCTGTCAAAATTTCATTCCAGCAACACTCTCCACTATCATTTCATTTCATCTGTCATTCATTTAATCATTGCCCCAGAGGAGTGCGTCAGGCCTCGGCAGCCGGCACAGTTCATATCCTCGCCGCTAGATGGGGGCTTCATTCATTCCATTCCTGACCCGGTCGGAGACTGTAAGCAGGCTGTGGATTTTCATTCATAAAGTGCTTTTAAACAAATAAACAAGACGATAGCCCCTGCGAGAACTCTGTCGCCTACAGCCCGCAGAGCACTAAACCGAGCGGGTAGTCTGTACACATGGGGACGCACACAATCCATTATGCGAGAGCTCTCGCACGGGTCCGCTAGTTGCATTGAAATATTGCTAATATTTTTGTTTTCTATTATATTCACGCAGTTATTTTCATTTTACAGTTTTAATAGTTTAAGTATTCTGTGCTACAGGGTTCATTTCACTCATTTGTAATTGCAGTTATTAGTAATACCATGACGAATAGAAATAAATAGTGTTATCACTCACCGAGTTCAACCGCGCCCCGCTCGGCTAGCGCTAGCGGCGCTGATCCCCAACGCTACACAATCAGCTGTTCAATAGTGGGATACGCACTGGGCTACGTAAACCTCTTTACGAAGGCTGCGGTTACGCTGATTACAACAAATTGTGTGTTTAGACTTATGAATAATACTGTCAAAAAGTTAGTATTAATATATTCTATGTCCCCATGTAGAACTATCGTTTAAAATCCTCCGTTATTCGCGCATTGGTCTGACAGCTCCATGGTTCGTTATATTAGTTTTAATATCAAGCCAACAGTTCAAGTTATGATCTTATCGCCTCGTGACATCTTACACCAAACCTTAGTAAGCATTTTTCTGGAGTTGTGAAATAGTGTGCCTAAAAATAACTTTAACATGTGTAACATTTTGTCAGCGTGAGATTGATAGTACCAACGCTCCCAATGATGTTACATTCTGTCAGTGAGTGGCAGGTGTGCTGTTATACCGATTATTTGGCTTAGTATGTTGCCTTAGTTAATATCAGTAAGGAGATTGCGCCTTACGAAAACCTAAGGATGCAGATGAAGCGTGTCACCTTCTGCTGAAAGATAACGAATAGCTAGTTCATGATTCAGTAATTTCAAAGGAATTTGTGACTCTGATACTGAAGGCAAAGTTGAAACAAGATTCGAAGATCAGGAGGACGGTAACGGAAGCGAAGAATCGGATGACCGTTTATTTTATTGGCAGGTTTGCCATTATTATATGTCCGACTCATTCTTGGCCACTTGGCTATCACCACGGAAGTCCGGGTTCGATTCCCAGCTATGCCAATAAATTTAATACTGGTCTGAGGGCTGGAACGGTGTTCACTCAGCCTCGTGAGGCAAAAATGTTAAGAGGCGCGTTCGATTCCTACCTCAGCTATCCTGGAAGTGGATTTCCGTGGTTTCCCACTTCTCCTCCAGGCAAATGCCGGGATGGTACCTAACTGAAGGACACGGCCGCTTCCTATCCCAAATCCGACCTCAATTCCAAATACACACACTACTACAGACATCATAATGACACAGGTTATCAGACGAATTCTAAACAAACCCAAACACACGGGGCTACGTGACCACGATGTCGTTAAGTCCCTAAAGAATCAACAACTATTATTATTTTAGGCCTATTATTATTAAGACGGATTTTTTTTTTCGTTTTAGGTAAGGATGGCACGAAATAGAACAAGTAACCATGGAAGGCTGCCTTCATTCCGTAGCCTACTGAGCGGCTTTCGTGATTTTACATCAGTGGATAGATATTTCGTTAAATTTTGAAAAATGTGAGATTCTGATCCTGGTTTTAATTTCCACTTCACGCGAGGAATTTCCACGTTCTCATAGTTCGCTACGAAACAGTCCGCCTTTATAATAATTAAATCTTCCGAAAAACGCTCGTCACAGATTCTATTTTTGATCGACAATTGCTTATCTTTCCACGGAATAACTCTCGCCCATTTCGCAAACAGATTTGTTTCTTTTGGCGGTGTGAAAAAATGTCTACCATCAGATTTTTTTCGTAACCCGATTTACTTCCAGGAACAAAACATTACGACATTTTCCCGAAACAACAGAAAACTTAGTTGTTTGCACACACAAAGCACTGCACAGACATTCGTAAACTATTACAAAGAAACAAATTCCATCGAATAATATGACTTCTCGCGCACAGGATATTACAGTACTAACCTCGTGGGTTACTGTCACACGTGCTTATGGTTCGGCGCGACTTCCGCGCCACACACTGGCTGGACCATGAACTACAATGCTTAAGTAGCGGAGTGATGACACTGTTTATTTCTATTCGTCATGGTAATACATTATTTTAATGAATCAGAGTTGTGTTTCTGTCCTGGGGTACGGTACTCAGTGCCCAAGGATAACATTACTGTTTCTGGAAATTAAGGGTAGGCTACTGATCCAGAGTTAAGGAGACCTTGTAGCCTAGAGGGGTCAAACCTGTGAATTTGTTTACTGTTTAACCTGATTACGCACACATTTCTACGTTTGCTTCATAAAATTCAGACCGTTATTAGCCTATTTTCAATTTTGAAAAAATAGGCTTATGAGATCACCTTTTGCCCGTGTGTGTGTGCGCGCGTGTGTGTGTGTGTGTGTGAGAGAGAGAGAGGAGTGTGTGTGTCCCCCTAATAACTTCTAAACGGCTAGAGCTAATTCAATAAAGCTCGGTAGGATCATAGCACTCTTCCGGGCGACCCCGACCGTGCCCTTCAAATTTTGTTACGTCTCACCAATCCAACACGGCGGCTGTGCGAAATATTTCACCAGCATTCAATATCTCTGAAACTATTCCCGATATCTCCCTGGAAGTTATTACGGTGATAAAGGGAACTACCAGAGGTTAACCTATGTGACTTTTGAAAAACTGGTAACTAGAAAACCAACATGGCGGCCACGCGAATTTGCGACATTTAAATGGACGTTTCTCGCGATTTAACCAACCAAACTCAATAAAACTTGGTACAATATATGTTTACACACATTGTAATGCAACGGCATCTACCTTCGTTCAATTGTTTACATAACCACAAGATGTCGGATGTGCGAAATATTTCACCGGCAACCTATATCTCTGAAACTATTAGCGGTATCATCCTGAAATTTTGTACGGAAATACAGGGCACTACTGAAAGTTCATCTATAAGACTTTCAAAAACCGTTCAACTACAAAACGAGCATGGCGGCCAAGCGAATTTGAAAATTTTAAATAGACCTTTGTCGCGATTTAATGTTCCAAACGCAATGAAATCTGGTACAGGAAATGTTTATACAGATTGTAATGCACTGGTATCTAATTAGATTCAATTGTTTACATAACCTCAAGATGGCGGCTGTGTGAATTTTAAAATTAAGTTTTTATTTCTTGTGTCGTAATCATGCGATCGAAGTGAAAGTTTGAATAAAGAACCTACGCAATAATTTTCCTTTAATGGTACATGACTTTATGGCCTATACATTTAGCAATGCAATATGGCGACCATCCGAAATATTTAGATGGCTCTGAATATCTACGAATCTATTATAGCAATCAAACTGAATATTTTTATGTTTATAGGGGCTATAAACTTAAGTTCACATATATGACTTTAAATAACCTGGTGATCACAAATCCAACATGGCGACGACGCGAAGTATAAATATTCACATGAATGTTTCTCGCAATTTAACCATCCGAGTGCAGTGAAACTCGGTACAGTAAATCCTTATACGAATATTAATCCACTGGCATCTAATTTATATCAATTGTTTCCATAACCACAAGATGGCAGCTGTGCGAAATTTAAAAATCTCGTTTTTACTTCTTGTGTCCTAATCATGCGATTGAAGTTTGAATGCTACACGTACACAATAATCTTCATGTAACAGTACATAACTCTAGGACCTACATATATAAAATCCAACTTGGCGACCATCCGAAACATTTAGTCGGTTCCCAATTTCTACGAATCTATTACAGAAATCAAACTGAAAATTTGTATGTTGATAGTGGTAATTAACATGAGTAGTATGTATGAAAATAGGCTGTATAGTTCTTTACGGAACTACTTGTTTTTCTTCCAATGTGCTGATGAGGGGTCACCTCTAACTGTGGAGGTAACAGAGAATTTTTACTTGTGAAAAATGAAAATCCACAGCCTGCTTCCAGTCTCCGACCGGGTCAGGAATGGAATGAATGAAGCCCCCCATCTAGCGGCGAGGATATGAACTGTGCCGTGTAACTTTTAAATTGAAGCTACCCTTAAAGTGATTTCTCAGTTTTAGATACATGTCTCTTGAAAAGTAAGAGAGCTATAAGAAAGAAACTTACACAAATAATGAAAATAGTGCACAGTTATGGCAATCTGTTGCGTAGAGGTGAAAATACTTGAATGACAAGCACTGAAAATTAGGTTTATGTTGTAAAATGAATCGCATATTATTTGATTCATATCTCGGACCTTGCGAGTGCTAATGTATTAAATCTGCATCGTATTGTTCAACATATAATACCCTACATCCATGATGTTTTTAAAGATATTCCATGGGTTATTTTGTCTACAAAGTGTACCTAAATAAGTCCGGCATGCTGGTCACACACGGGCGCCGAATAGAAAGACCTGCACTCGTCCTTTCAGGAGGTCACACGACAAAGAAAGAAGAATACCTAAATAAGACACATTTTTGCATTGGATAAATAGGATATTCGTAACCCAGAAGGTTCCCTCAAGCAAGCGGTGTCGACAGCGGTCGTAAATGACGCTAGAGACTGGCAGAGATGGGCTCTCTCATCTGCAGTAGATATCTCCCGAGTTATGAATGACTTCTTCTTTTCCCTCTCCTTTTAATTGTATTCTTTTTCTATTCTGTGTTCTTTTATAGTTCTTAATCTGTAGGTGTAGGGCTCGGATTATTAGGTGCTAAAAATTGGGAAAATATTTATTTTTTATGTATTAAAAACACCAGAAATATGTGACATAAAAGTAAAAATATTTAATTATAATTTAGTTTATTAATGTGATTATAAACAAAATACAGTACCCATGAATGCAATTTATGCTATGTCTCACTGACTGCTGAAGCATTACAATACACGAGATACATCTTCGGGTTGTCCAGCACAAATGACCAACGATTTTCGCGACACACTTATTCTGAAGGCGCAAAACTGCTGCAATATGTTTCTTGCTCTTGAGGTGTTGTGTAACTTGAGATCGCTGTTCAGCCAAGATTGCTTTCCCACATGGTTGGCAGAACAGAACGCCCCATCAGAGGTAAAATTATCTTTAAATTCTGCAACAGACGATAACTTGCAGTTGTTTTTATTTTAGGCATCGTAGAACTACTTTACACGTCCCAGTGCCAGAAATGAACTGCAAGTGAGTGACACTGGTTCCAAGTAGCTGGGGGAGGGGAAGGTCTAGCACGTGGTGCAATATGGCTAGGGACAAGGAATTCCCTGGCTTCCACAGTGAGTGGCACGGGGCGACAAGTTAAGAATAACACAGTTGCAGGCTGACATACGCTCTGCATGAAGATTAGATAACTCACAAGTTCTTCCCCGTTGAAGTAACACAGAACTAAAATGCAATAAACTGAAAGATCTAGGCATACTGATTTTAAAATATGTAAATATTATGTCTTTTTATGTGCTAATAAGTGAAAAGCAGGAATTTATGTATTTATAGAAAAAATGCTTAAAATATGTATTTACATAAAAATAATTATTTACCTAAAAATCCTAGCCCTATATAATCTGTTTCTCTTTTCTTTTGCCTTTTGCTGTAAGCCTTAGAGGCCCGTCAATGCAATAAATGATGATATAGACCATATATACATATGAATCGGCCGGATCCGAAAAGTATTAAGTCCGTTTTCACTACTTTTCGGGAGACAGACAAAACGTCATTGACAGAACAGAACTTACCAAACACACTATATTAGTCATCTATGTTGTGAAGCAACTGTTCAGGTTATATTTGCGTTAGAGGAATATGAATTTTAATTTAATAAACTTATTTTTCAAATCGAAGCCTCCGTGGCTTAGGCGGCAGCACGCCGGCCTCTCACCGCTGGGGCCGTGGTTCAAATCCCGGACACTCCATGCGAGATTTGTGCTGGACAAAGCGGAGGCTGACAGATTTTTTCCGGGTTCTCCGGTTTTCCCTGTGATAACGTTCATTCTAGCAACACTCTGCACTATCATTTCATTTCATCTGTCATTCATTTATTCATTGCCTTAGGGGAGTGCCCCCATCTAGCGGCGAGGATATGAATTGTGCCGGCTGCTGAAGCCTGTCGCACTCCCCTGGGGCAATGAGTAAATGAATGACAGATGAAATGAAATGATATTGGAGAGTGTTGCTGGAATGAAATTGTGACAGGGAAAACCGGAGTACCCGGAGAAAAACCTATCTGCCTTCGCTTTGTCCAGCACAAATCTCACATGGTGTGACCGGGATTTGAACCACGGACCCAGCGGTGAGAGGCCGGCGTGCTGCCGCCGAAGCCACGGAGGCTCTGCATACAATGTTATACTGTATAACTCAAAATATAGAAATTCCACCCTCATCAATGACTAAAATAACATTTTTAAAAACACCGGTTACAATCAAAATTTGGGATACAAATTGTTAATGAACTGGGTAGTTTTGATTTAATCGTATACAGTACAGTCGAGCTTCGATATCTTGAAGTACTTTAGGAGATAGAAATTCTTCCTGTTATCGAAAATTCGAGAAAGAGAAATACATGAAAAAAAGGGTTCTATTATCATAAATAAATAAATATTCAACTGTTGCTACTGTCCTTTGTTAGCTTTATCCACTTACTGTCACTGTCTGAGGTGCACATTGACCTCAACCTGTCTTCCAGTCTTAAATCGCACAATAATCTACTGACAGAAATACAAAGTGCAGGTACCTTGCACAACTGAATCCATATTGTAATTCTCATGTCACACCTAAATAATATAATTCAACTGCATTTTCACCCCAACTTCGGAATAAAGACACATATTTTTTGTCTGAGGACCAAAATATAGGCTAATTCAAGTTATCAAAATATTTGAATAATAGAACTTCGGATTTTAGAAAAAAAAACATGACATAAATTGTGTAGAACTACGTCGGGAAATTTAAATTACTTCGAGATATCGAAATTCGAGATAGGGGATACTCGGCTAAATTCGCATTGTTAAGGGAATGATGGTAAATATGATTTTTTTTTTTTTTTTTTTTTTTTAGCGTATGGCTTTTAGTGCCGGGAGTGTCCGAGGACATGTTCGGCTCGCCAGTTTTGTAGCTGCTTCGAGACGGACACCCAATGGGTGAGCTACAAGTACCGTTGGGGAGGGAAGGAGGGAAGTTGGAATGTAAGGACGAGGAGTTGGAAGGTAGCGGCTGTGGCCTATAGTTAGGGACCAACCCCGGCATTTGCCTGGAAGGAAGATGGGAAACCACAGAAGACCATCTTCAAGGTTGCCGGCGGGGGGATTCGAACCTCCTCGCCTCCCGGATGTGAGCGACTGCCATCAGTCATGCCGTAACCACCACGGCTAACTCACCCGGTAGTAAATATGATAAATGAAGGGAAAGGTTTTCAAAAAAGATAACGTAGAAATTAAATTACTACATAGCCTACTTGTGACATAAATTCAGTTCTTAAAATTTAATCGGGCATGTGTTCTTTAAATCAATTCATAACACTTTCGAGTAAATTGAATTTAGTAGGTTTTTAGTTTTTTTTATACTAGTGGTACAAGGGCTAAATTCGCGATACCTTGTCTGAATGCTCGATATGAAAAGATACGGTCAGTCTGAGAAACTAGACTTTATATCATTTCAAATGGCGCATGCTACAAATGCTACACATGTTAGAAAGGCTAAGGAGGGCTTCTCGCTTCGCTCGAAGCCCCAGGACTTTTTGCACTCTGCTGTATGACGTCACGCACTCGCCGTCTCCGTATCGCATAACGCCAGACCCCAGGAGTAAACTCAGGCTCAACAGACTCCATTACCCTTTAACTTAGGCTTCCCGCGTGGGGGCTGCATGACGTCACGCACTTGCCATCGCCGTTCGCATAACGCCAGATCCCAGGAGTAAACTCAGACTCGGTGCATATGCACTGAACAACATGATGACGTCATACACGCCGTAACCGTGACGCATAACGGTAGACCTAAGCATAACGATGAAGTCGACAAGATAATTTGAAATGATAAAAGTCTAATAATATTGCGTCATTGCTACCATTACTTCATAAATTAATTACCAAAACACATAATTATGGCTTTATAAATACCGGTACCGTACTTCACAAACAAAATATCACACCGATTTTCAAGATTGTACCACTAGGTGGTAGCGTTGTCGTTTCGAAATTCATAGCCAAGAGAATTTAAATAGTCCATTCAACACAACTCGTCTTCTGCACCGAGGTATCTCTGTATAATAAATATATATTCGAACTGCTACAGAATAAGCCGTACGGCAGAGTTAGCAAAGTCTCCCCTATAGAAGATCGACTTATACAGTAGAAGTTCGACTTATAGAAGTTCGACTGTATATAAAACGCTAAGGTGTATGTTTCACAAAACTCAAGCTCCTAAAACCAGAGGGAGTTAGAAGGAGCGGTTTGTGCCAAAATATTCCAAAACGTCTCAATAGTACAGGAAAATTCCTGCATTTCTTGAAATGACAACGGAAATATATACATATTTGTTTTCATAGTGCGTTTAAACAAATAAACAAGATTATAGCCAGGGGCGGTTCGAGTGGAGGGGTGTCTCACCCCCCTCAGGTATTTTCTCAGTCGGCAAATACGACATCAGTCGGCAGTCGGCAAATCCTGAAGAAGTCGTATCATTTCCCAAAACAGAATTTAAAAAAGCAAAACGGGGCATGGCCATATACGATTTGGTCTTTTTTATATATATTTATTATACTGACAGTCGGCATTTTTACCGACAGTCGGCACAAACGGACGCTGCAATAATTTCGTACAGCCAGTGCGGCAAGGGGAAGAATCGGCAAAATAACCATTTTAAAAGTTTCACTTCCAGTTCTCGGTGCACCGGCTGCCACTTGCCATTTCGTTTCTTTGTATGCAAACTGAAGAAAGAATGACAGATGAACAATATGGGACCAAAGACAAGGGATGAACTCATCGGCACGTTCCTGGGTGGTTGTAACATCCCTCGTTCATTATGCAGAGTGACTCAGCTTCACAGCGAAGCGAGCCCAGCATCTGTGCCATGTGGCTAGACAAAAGGTGTTGGTGAACGCATTGATAGCTTCAGGTCAAGCCAACTCATTGAGATGTTGTCGGAGGAATGTTATGAATCATGACTTATGACCTGCTACCGGTTGTCTCGACGCGTCCTCAGATATCCGCGCTATTGTGACAAAATTGACAGGTTTATGGTTCCAAGGTTCCTCAAGGGTGCTCACTAAGGTCAGTGCAGTGGTCATCGGGAATGAGAAAAAGCAGTCGTTCCTGAACCAACAACTTTTACAGTGATAACTAGGTGCGAATGCAGTGGCAGTGGGACGTGAGTTTTCGCCGGCACGGAGCATCGCGTACCCATCAAACGTAAGTAATAATAATACAATAAATACATGCGTATTTTCAGCCATGCTTATGTTTAATGTTGTTAACAAGAAAAAGTGAAGAATGATCGCACACAGGAGTACCTCAGTGGCACAAATTGAAAAGTCGCGGAAAGAAGAAAAAGGTTAAATTGCAAGAACACTTCATTTCAGAGGCTCATCAAGCAGCGATGGCAGATTTGTGCCACTTTGTCACTGGAAAAGGCCACGAAGACGTTCTCCTTGATAAACTTGTACGGACGATCAGAATTGAGGAAGAACAAGAAAAGGAGATCCACAAAAAAGTTATCCAGATACTTATTGACACAGCAAGAGCCCTTTGTCGGCAAGGTTTGGCTTTCCGAGGTCACGAGGATGGATTCACTCAAGATAATGGAAACTTCACGCAAATTGTGAAGTTACTTTCTCGGCATAGTCTGGTCATGAATAGGTGGTTGGAAGAAGTGAATACGTGGAAGCATAACGTTAAGTATATGAACAAGGACTCTCATAATGAATTCATCCGTCTACTTGGAGAGAAAACTCTTGAAATAATCGCAGAAGAGATCAAGAACTCTGGTATGTTCTCCGTTATAGCAGATACTACTCCCGATATGTCACATAAAGACCGCCTCGGTTGAATATCCGATACGTCGTCGAAAAAGATGAAGAGCTAGTTCCTGTGGGGCGTCTTTTAAAAATAGACGCTGTTTTAACAAACAAACAAAAAAGGCTGGAGAGGAGTTGGCCGAAAAAATATTTTTAATTTTAAATACAGAAGAACTTTTACTTCCACTCGATAATCGTACGACTTTGCTAGTAACATGCCTGGCATATAGGCCTACAAAGGCACTCAAAAAAGCTATCAGAGAAGTGCAAAATAGATATTCCGTACGTTCCATGCCAAGCTCACAGGTTAAACATTTTCGTAGAGACAGCTTGTAATCCTAGCGCGCTTATCCGAGAGTTTTTGACACTCTTGAAGCATTGTACGTTTTTTCTTTCGGGTAACACGAAACGACATTTAAGCTTGCAGAAAGAGCTGGATAAAATTGATAATTCACTTCAACTTAAGAATTTATCAGAAACAAGGTGGACTGCACGCGCCGAATCGGTGAGAGCTGTTTCTACGTCTTATGAAGAGAGAGTCACAGCATTGGAAACAATGAAAACCTCATTCGATTCTGAATTTGACAGTAAAACTCGAACTTTTGCGTCAGGCTTGCACGAAAAGCTTCTAGACTTTGATTGTATCTGCGGCATGTAGTTTACTAAAAACATCATGTTTAAAATTAAGAACGTAACTGAGCTTTTAGAAGCGGAGGAGCTGAATGTAGTAGGCGCGATGCAGATGATTCAGAGCGCTTTGAAGTCTTTTGAAGATATCAACGACGACGGCAAGATGAACGCTTTAATAAAGAGTGCATCGTCATTTGCGCAAGTAAATGCGGAGGAAGACTTCTTAAAGCACCACAGGACTCGACGACTTGCAAAGAAGTATGACCCGCACGCTGAAACGACAGCAGAAATTTATTTCCTTACATTCTACAGAAAGGAGTTACGAATACTTGTGGATGTATTTACTACAAGCGTGCAAGACAATCTTTGCTAGAGCCATTCCACATAATTTTCAAGATACCCGCTGACAGAAAAAGACTGCACCAACGAGCGCGTCCGATCTATAAAGCAATCACACCCAAAAATCATCTTTCAATATGAAGAGCTTGTGCTGGCTGAGCTTGAAATCCTGCTTGATGCCAGTAAACAGTGCTCACCTTTTAGAGAAATCGCAAAAGTTGCTGTTAAATGAAAGAGGATTATCCCGTGTGGTTTTCAAGTAGTTCGACTGTTTTTAACATCTCCAGTGTATTCAGCTGCTTCCGAACTGTCCTACAGCAAGTTGAAGCTCATTTTCAATCATTTGCGGACATCGATGGGTGACGACCGCTTAGAGCCCCTCATGTTGTTGTTTTCAAAAAGACGAGGTCGACTACATTGAAATTACTGAGAAAGTGGGGAAGTGGACCTTGTTAAAACATCGTAGAGTAGGGATTTAGAAAGAATAACTATATATTTTTTATTCTTGTAATATTTAAACACTTATTTTGTTCATTTATCAAATTTTCCAGCGATTCAAAATATTGGAACGAATAAAATACATTTTAAATGAAAGCCGTTAATTAAGTATACTTGTCTTGTGTATCGTTTGCCACCACTGCCGCCAGCCCCTCCCCCCCCCCCCCCCCCCCTTCCCACCCGTTGCTCAGTTTTTAAGCGTATAGTCGGGCAATGTTAAACAGCCAGTCGGCATTTTTCAAATTTTCACCCCCCCCCCCCTTGATGTACAAGGTCGAACCGCCCCTGATTATAGCTCCTGCCAGAATTGTGTCGCGTTGAGCCCGCATACTAATAAAGCCGGGAGGGTGGTTTATACACTTGCGACAGTTCTAGCCTGGGTCCACTACTTCTAATCCTTGTAATTTGCCACTACTTTAGGTCCCTACAATAACTACAGTAATATAGCCTACCACAACAACACAAAGCCGTCTTGTCACCTACCAAACCCCAACTCTCTCACTTCTTCTCTCAAAATCCTCGCCCTCCCCTCAACACTTAAGGTAAGTATATACGTCTGAAATGACATGTTTGACCAAAAATTTCATTCTTTTTTTTTTCATTGAAAATGGATACCTCATTTGTTTCGGGGTGTGGTGGCATAGCGGTCAAGCTGTTGGCCTCTCACCAAGGTGGACTGGGTTCGATTCCTGGTCAATGCATGTGAGATTTTCGAAGTGAAATGCCATGTCCAGCGGTTCGGGTTCCACGTAAAAAGGAGGTCCCGTGGCTAATAATCACAATATTCACGGTCACTTAACACTACAATCTTCCTTTCCTTTCCTTATTTGTGTGCTTCAAATTGAAGAATATTTCATGACGATATTCTACCTGTAAATAGGCTAGTTAAAAGCTATTTTTAGGGTGCTCGTTTGCACATGTCTAGGGAACGTGGCTCCACAGCACCTTACTTGCATTTAATATCCCAAAATATCAAATAAGATATATATTTTTTTTTCGTGTAGCCCTTCCTAGAGACCGAGTGCAGGTCTTTCTAGTCGACGCCCGTGGGCGACCTGCGCGTCGGGATGAGAGATGGAATGGATGAAGATGAATGAAGCTGGGCAAGGATGTGGAAGGAAGCGGCCGTGGCCTGTCAGAAGGTACTGTCCCAGCATTTGCCTGGTGTTGAAAATGGGAAACCACGGAAAACCATTTCAAGGACAGCCGACGGTGGGGCTCGAACCCACGCGTCTACCGAGTCAGCAGAGAGCTGGCCCCTTGACCTAACGCAGCGCTTTAGCCCGCGTAGCCACTACTGTCGGTAAATAAGATATGAAAATCATGAAACTGACACATATTAATTAAGTGCAAGTGTAGGAACCAGATTCATCACTCCCAAAGAACTACCGTTTTTATTATGTCTACGTTAGTTTATTTGGTCATATCAAAAACGTGTAACTTCATTTACATAATTCTCAGAATTGAAATCTTGAACATTTTATGCCTTTTAAATTAACAAAATCAATATCAAAAATTGACAAAGAAATATTATTGCTACATCAAATTAAGCTAATGAATGTAGGAATGCTGTGAACTAGGGATTGTTAGGTTACTTTAAAAACATTAGCCACCTTGTTTATTTTAAGCAATAATAAAATTGCATGTTTATAATGAATAAAAAACACATGCACACTGTCTGTTGCAGACAACTGCACGTTTCTACTTCAGAACGTTATATGCGTTGAATAGAAGAACTCTGTAAAATAAAATTGATGGCTGAATTATATTTAGTAATTTTGGTGCATCTTGAAAAATTGACATTTTTATTCTTTTTTTTTCAAAAATTCAGAGAACTGAAAACAGAAAACAAATATTCTGATACACAAAATTATGGTTGAGTTTCAAGTGTGATGTGGAATCGGTTCAAAAAAGTGGATTTTTTTCCCTAAACGTATGTACTTATACATACCTCAACAAGCACCTACTGAGGTCAATATCTGGTTGGGTAACCATAGCCGACTAATAGAACCTACAAAAACCATCAAAAACAACGCAAATCACTTTAATTACTTCAAACAAATATCTTTTAGCCAAAGAATTAATACTAATTTAATACATCGCAATTATTACAAGCCGAAATAACTGCGCCAATGACAGTGCTTCAAGAGCAGAGCCTAATTTAAATCACCCAATCAGATGTTCACCTCATTCACCCTGACTAATAGAAGGCCATGGCGTTTGAACGCAACTAAATGCAAATACGGAACGGTCATGACGGCCATGGGCCACTACCAGACCTATATGCCATGACAATGTCCGAACTACTAATGGCAGCGTAGCCGATTCTCTAAAATCCTCACAAATATAACTAAAAAAAAGTCCAAATCCAAATGAACAGAATTAAAACATTAAAAATCTCTTATGTTATAATATTTTCCAAATCAATACTTAAAAAACACTTAATTGTCTATATTTTACAGACTATGTGTTCATGTTCCAAAACTCATTGGTTTCTTCTTCAGCACATAAATATTACTTATCCTAAGTAGACTTAACTAAGAAATAAGAATTAAGAATACAATTACAATAAGAATTAAGAATTAAACAAGAAAAAACATTAGACATAATCCTTTGAAAATATATTTGAAAAATCGTATTATAATCCCTTGAAAATATCTATGAAAATTTTTAATATAGCTAATTATAGGTGTTACTGAATAGTAATAAAATTCTTCATTTGGTAAACCTCTTATTCAAAATAACTATTAAAAGTCTTCTTCCTTTCTTCTATTTGTCGAATATTATATAACATAAGAGTTTTAATTATTCTATCAATACATATTTACACAATTTGCTATTATGGCAAATATTTTCGCTTATTACGTTCTAAAACATGCAATTATATTTCTTGGAACTGAACCCTATTTTCGGTAAAGGCCAAGAAAAAGAAATCTAAAACTTAAACACTAATTAACAAAACAACTCAAACAAGGAAATAGAGTGAAAGGAGCCTCGCAAAGAGGCACCAGACTCTAAGCCCATCGATATCAGGCAAGTATAACTGCGCAGGAGTGGGATGGGCAAGCGCGGAGTGATCCGTACAGATGACACGCATTTCCGTCTACATTTAACCGAGGAGGATGTCGGCCAACCACAAAGAAGTGACGATATTCAGTAATAAAAGCAAGATACCATGATCGTGTACACTGCTCTCATGTTTTACCTCATTCTAGTTTCTGCACCAGTGGCGTGGCGTGGAATTTTTTCGAGGGTAAGCTGTGAAGAAGACTGAAAGTATCGGCTTACACCATAGAGCAACTTCAGCACTTGGATCTAGCGACGCCCTTTTCAATGTAGAGGTTGATATCTGAAGTAGCAACAACTACTCAACCGTACACACATAATTATGAGACCTTCACATTAAAAAAATGAAGAAATTGTAATGCAACACAGGTCATTATTCCCTTTTCAATTTCAGGCATGCCAATCCATGTAGCTGTATTAAGGGCGGAGTAAATTATTCAGCAGGGTTGGCGAGCTTTTCTGATCGTGTGTCATTTGAACAGTGTGGCAGTTTGTGCTTTTGTTGTTCGCATTTCTTGGTCTAAGGAGCTAAATGTTCAGGTTATTACCCGTAAATTTTCTATTATGACTGGCTGCGTGGCTCAGCGGCACCGTTCTCGCCTGCTGAGCTCAAGATAGCGGGATGGAATCCCGGCGCAGCCAGTCGCAATTTGAGGGTGCGTAAATGCGAAGGAGGCGTGTAAGTAGATTTACTGGCACGTTAAAGATTCCCTTCGGGGCAAAATTCCGGCACCCCAGCGTCTCTAAAAGCTTCAGTAGTTAACAGGGACGTAAAAACAATAACATTATTATTTTATCATTTTAATGATCTTGTCGACTTCGTCGTTACGCTGGGATCTGGCGTTACGTTACGGTGACGGGACGAAATGTGCCCAGATGCACTGAGGTGTGTGACGTCATGGTTCGGATTCCACGTAAACAGGAGGTCCCGTGGCTCATAATCACAAGATTCACGGTCACGTAAAACTACAATCTTTCTTTTTTGTGTGACGTCATAGTACCGCTAGGTGCATGTGTTCCCCGACTATCTCTACTTCGTTAGTATAAGACAAAAATCCCCGATTCTTGGATGTCACGGGTAATCTCGAGAACCACTGGGTGGATTTTGATGCGGTTTTCACCATTCTGTAAAGGATATCTCGAGGGAAGATTCGGTAGAAAATAATTTATGTATGATCAAAGGAAGCCAAGCAGTAACGATTTCAGTGAAAAGGTCGAAAACAAACTTGGCATCCGTGCGCTTCTTAAGCTAACGCTGGGCAAACCGTTAAAAATATCAATACACTATGAGCGTAAGAATTGGTCAGCATGAAAATTTCTACAAAAAAGTCCGAGAGAGCATATATCTATCTTCAATACATCGCCTACTAGAAGTGTTTTAGACTGGATAGAAGGGGCACCTCCCCGCGCGCTCTGGTGAGCGTGCGGCATCCCGCGCGCTTGACCTTGCTTTGCCCTTGGTTTGCACTTGCCGTTCGCGAGTAATTTGAAACAAGATAAGCAAGATAAGTATTATGCAGATAATTTTCTAACATGTCAAGTGTCTTTGGCTTCGAGCGAAGCGAGAAGCCTCCAGCCTTTCTAGCACTTTTCAGCATTTGTAGAATTTAGAATGATACAAAGTCTAGTCTGTCAGACTCATTGTCACTTTTTCTATTATGGGACCTAAGTGAACATTAAAATAATAAACATGCTACTAGTAATAGATAACCTTATGACATTGCATTGCATGTTCGGATAATATTTCTTTGCAGATATTCCCCAAATTACACTGACGTAGGCTTTCACGGCCAGCGTAGGTATCTGCAGAGTAGCCCAACAACCCGACAAGTTGCTCTGTATATCATTCAAATTAGGCCTATTTTCAAAGAGTAGGTTTAAAGGATAGATCATTTTAAATGCACATCCGTATAATTTGAATAACATTTTAAAGACATATCACATTATTTAAAAAATAGTTGTTGCTTATTGCATTAGAAAAGAAGTTGCCATTGATGCAAAAAAATATTACGTAAAGCACGATTCAAATATAAAAATTTGAAAAACATGCATTTCAAAGGAAAGCATTCACTAAATTATCGAGATAATTTCTTAGAAGCAAGCGATTTCTCCGACGAGAAATAGAAATATTGGAAGTGAAGTGAATATGTATTTGCCACCCCTGTTGTGCAGTCTCAATTTTGAAATATCCATGCACCAAAGAGTACAAACTAAAAGGATATTAACGCAGGCTACTACTCGCTAAACATGATAATTTATGACGTACCGTACGGTAATTTGTTCTACTATACACTAAAACACAATAATATCCAGTTACGGTTCCATATACTAAATTTTGCTAATTGCACTCAAAAACATACAGTTGTGAGTATACCGGACGAAGCAGAATTGCAACAAACGCACCCATCAAAGGTGGGGTCTGATGGTCAGAAACTTTCTCCGCGCGATGGAGGGTGGAGACTAGGGAAGCGCGCAGTGCTGGTGTTCCATGCTCGATAAGCTGTCCTTACCGAAGCAGACCCTGTGACTTGTTTTGACGTCAGCCCTGTGGCTTTGGAACGCCACACCCCCTGTCTTAGCCAATCAAGGACGACCTGACGTTCTTAGTGTACCACTCCATCGGCCATAGTGGTGTTCCGGGCCAGAAGGCTCCTAGATGTACACGAGCCGTTGTCATAGCAACCTGCCGCGCTCTTTCTCCACAGATTAGTGGTGGGCGATCGTGAAGAACTAGGGTAGAGAACGAGGAACTTCATTCAAAGTGGCGATTTTGCTGTTCGTCGCGCTTTAGAAAGTCATAATATAAACTTCATTTTTATGAGAATATGCTAGGTAAGCGGTGCTTACCCCGTGGTATTGGAGAAAACGCCACTGTTCTGCACAAGGTAAGTGTATACCTAATCTTACTAATATACGGGATGTAACTATTGGTCGGTTTAGCAGAACGCGTTAACGTGCTCAGGGCCGTGGGGGGGCAAGCACGGGCCCTGGGACTAGAACTTGCGGGCCCCTCCATCTGTACTGCTCGAATAATTTTAAATACAGTAAGAGTATACCCTCAATATAGCGGATTAAGTGGGGTGGAGGTTTGTCCATTAAATCGTAAATTCGTTAAATTGCGAATTTTGTTAAGAATAACATTGAAAATAAAATGACACTGAACGTTGCACTATATAATGTGAAGTTTTTTTTAGCGGCTTCGATGGCGTAGTTGGTAGCATTATGAGCTTCTATGCCCAAGATCACAGGTTCAAACTCGGCCGAAGTCGTCGGATTTTCTAAGAGCGTTAAAAGTCCCTCAGTATGCCTTCCTTCGGAGGGAAAGTAAAGCTGGTGGGCCCATATCATAGATTTATGACATGTAAAAGAACCTTCCACTAACTACAATTGCGTGAAGCTAAATTTCTAGGTTAGATTTGATTAATGCTCTATTAGTTTCAACGTTCACCGCCAGGTGCCAGTCATGGTGGCATCTAGTAGTCAAAATTCTGGCTAGGAGTCGTTGACGGTAGCATTTGGTAGCAAAAGTAGGAAACACTTGAAATTGATCGTCTGCAGTCCTTACCTGAATTACAGACACTAATACAGCCATCACAGTTAACACCAGTTATCACACAGATTCTACACACACCCAAAATAAACGGGGCTACATGACCGCATTTTCGCTGCCCCTAAACTGAGGATCCATCCAACTAATGTGAAATTAGTGTACATAGCACATTAGTTGGAGAAATGACTTTATAACTAAAAGTTAGAAAGCAGAAATAATCCAGCAAGTTTCAGTTACTGTCCCCATTGACTGCTGTTTCTTTATATTCAAGATCGAAACTGCCTAAAAAGTTCATAATAAACCAACACTTCCAGTTCTGATGACGTAGGCCTATCTATGCATGATATGACGTTTTCAATATTCAGTAGTCTCTCACTTCTGACAATTTAGGACTATGTATAATGCAAAAAGAAATCTCGTAAGTAGAACTGATCAGAAATGAAAGAACCCTTTGTCACATTACTGTAATTAGTATTTAATGTACTTTTAAAATAAGAATTTGGGACACACCGGACGTAGATATTACTTCCGTTTAGTTGTAAACGAGCAAACATGGGCGCACGAAACTTTAAAAAAAGCGATTGGTTTAATTTTGTACGTTAAATCCGAATTCTGTTGAATCGAGGTCCGCTAAATTGAGGGTTCTGTACGTATATTCGATTAAAACATACGGTTAGTTCGACTGTTCGAATCATTTGCACTTTCGAATGTTCGAATATTTGAATTTCCAACCTGTTCGAATGATTGAATTTCGAAATATTCCCATTATTGAAATAACCAAACTATTCAGTCAATATTTGAAAGATTCGACGAACAAGTAGAAATGTTCGAATAAGTATAATAAACATAGGAACATAAACAAAATAAAAGGGGAAAAGAAGGAAAACAATGGTTGGTTGGTTCCTTAGTTTAGCCCCCTGTACTTTGGGTGTGTGTAGAATTTGTCTGATAACCGGTGATAATTGTGTGGCTGTATTAGTGTATGTTATATGTGATTTAGGTAGAAGGACCGTAGACGATTAATTTTTTCAAGTAGTTCCTACTTTTGCTACCAAATGCTACGGTCCACGACACCAAGCTGCGGACGTGGCTGCTAAATGCCATCACAGTCAGCACCTGGCGGCGAACATTGGAACTAATATAGCGTTACCAAACTATCCTACAAATTTAAGCTTCCACAAGTATAGTTAGTGGAAGGTTATTTTTCAAGCCATAAATCAATGACATGGGACCACCGGTTTTACTTCCCCTCCGAAGAAAGGCATACTGAGGGATTTTTCACACTCTTAAAATTCCGACGACCTCGGCCGGGTTTGAACCCGCGTTCTTGGACATAGAAGCTCAGCATTCTACCAACCATGCCACTGAAACCGCCAAAGGAAAGCAAGAAACAGCAAAAGGACGAACGAGATAACATGTGACGCTTGTTTTGAATTAACTTATATTTATTTATACGGATCTATCAGGCTGAATAGGGAAGGGGTTAACACCAATCCAACCCCTTGGATTCGCCACTGCTTCGAGCAACTCGTCCACTGGATATAATTTCTTTACTCAAATTTCTGTTGCTTTTGGGTATTATCATCTTCGAATAATTCTAATTTTGAGCTGATTTATTTGAATATGTCGCCTCCGTAGCGTAGCGGTCAGCATGGTTAGCTGCCGCCCCGGAGGTCCTGGGTTCGATTCCCGGCTCTGCCACGAAATTTTAAAAGTGGTATGAGGACTGGAACGGGGTCTACTCAGCCTCGGGTGGTCCAAATGAGTAGAGGGGGTTTGATTCCCACCTCAGCCATCCTCGAAGTGGTTTTCCGTGGTCTCCCACTTCGTCTTCGGGCAAATGCCGGGATGGTACCTACTGTAAGGCCACGGCCGCCTCCTTCCCTCTTCCTCGCCTATCCATCCCAATCTTCCGTCCCTTCCCATCCCTCAGGTGGCCCCTGTTCGCTTTGCCGGTGAGGCCGCCTGGGCGAGGTGCTGATCACAGCTCCCCAGTTGTATCCATCCTGACCAGGTGTTCCTGGCTCTAGGACACTGCCCATAGAGGCGGTAGTGGTGAGTTCCCTCGCTGAGTCCGTGGGAACCACCAACCTAGAGGGTAGATTGACTAATAAAAATAAAAATAAACAAATAAAAATTTATTTGAATATTAGACAATTCGAAATACGCATGTACTTTGAATGTTCACATGATTCGAGCTACCGAATTATTTGGACATCTGCATTGTTCTAACATTCCAATACTTCGAACAATGGAATAATTTATTTGAATTTCGTACTGGATCTGTCTGTTAGGTAGTCAGCCCAAAGGCTGGTTGGATCCTCAAAAAGTATCGCTGTTACCTTATGTGGGTAGATACCCACAAAAACTGAAGACGGCGCTATATTGAGGCGTACTATGCAAGAAGAGGAGTGAGGTAGTTTGTCATTGCTTTCCTCACGTTGTCAGAAGAGTAGTACTAACCCTATGAGTAGAACCTTTCACAGCATCCACAGACACTGACTGTGCCCCGAATGCCATTACTAAGCACCACCCATACCTCAGTAGCTTCCATATAATCACAGCCATGAGTGAGACTGAGACATTGGTGAAAAACCACATTTTACTCTAGCCTGTGACAACAGACAAGTACAAATGTACTGCATTCATCAAGAGATGGCAAACAGGCCACGAACTGGGTAATTGGCGAATATTCGAAGTAGTCGAAATAATCGAATATTCACATTGTTCATCCCGTGAAATCCTGAAAGTATTAAGTTTGAATTTTTATTGTAAAAGTCCGTTCCCCCTAAAAAAAAAAGATTTCTGATTTTGTTTTCTTGTGTGTTTTAATGTTCGCAAATGAGGTTTTCGTTGTAGGTTGGTTGGTTCCTCAATTTAGAGGCTGCGACAATGCGGTCATGTAGCCCCGTGTACTTTGGGTCTCGCTCTTCAAATGTCAGTGTACAGGAGGGGGCATTACAACTTTAGTAAATTTTAGAATTGCTTTTTCTCAGAAATGGTGAATCTTAAGGGAAAAAGCGCATGGACATTTTTAGCCTACTTTCGATTTTTGCAAAAAATGAAAGTAGACTTATGAGATCAACACAGGGCGAAAAAAGTGTGTCTGTCTGTGTGTGTGTATGTGTGTGTGTGAGTCTGTGTGTGTGTGTGTGTATGTGTGTGTGTGAGTCTGTGTGTGTGTGTGTGTCTGTGTGTGTGTGAGTGTGTGTACTCTGAATGTCTGTCCCCCCGTATCAATTCGAACACGGTGAATGCGAATTGAACGAAATTTGGTACAAAGGTAGCACTAGCAAATGACACCTCAGTGTCATGTTTTATATCGCCGCCATCTTGACGGAAACGTAATGGCGGCCACACAAATGTTCAAAGCTTAAATCAAATTACGACTAACCTAATCATCCGATCTCTACCAAATTTTGCAACAACATACCTTTATGGGGGGAGCATCCTTTGACCAAACCAATAGGTCATCAGCGTAATAGTTTGCGGATGGCGGCCATCTTTGTGTGAAAATCGATTCCCCTATTAATTCGAACACGGTGCAACCGAATGGAACGAAATTTGGTACAGAGGTAGTACTAACAAAAGGCACCTCAGTGTCATGTTTTATATCGCCGCCATCTTGACGGAAACGTAATGGCGGCCACACAAATGTTCAAAGCTTAAATCAAATTACGACTAACCTAATCATCCGATCTCTACCAAATTTTGCAACAACATACCTTTATGGGGGGAGCATCCTTTGACCAAACTAATAGGTCATCAGCGTAATAGTTTGCGGATGGCGGCCATCTTTGTGTGAAAACAGATTCCCCCTATTAATTCGAACACGGTGCAACCGAATGGAACGAAATTTGGTACAGAGGTAGTACTAACAAAAGGCACCTCAGTGTCATGTTTTATATCGCCGCCATCTTGACGGAAACGTAATGGCGGCCACACAAATGTTCAAAGCTTAAATCAAATTACGACTAACCTAATCATCCGATCTCTACCAAATTTTGCAACAACATACCTTTATGGGGGGAGCATCCTTTGACCAAACTAATAGGTCATCAGCGTAATAGTTTGCGGATGGCGGCCATCTTTGTGTGAAAACAGATTCCCCCTATTAATTCGAACACGGTGCAACCGAATGGAACGAAATTTGGTACAGAGGTAGTACTAACAAAAGGCACCTCAGTGTCATGTTTTATATCGCCGCCATCTTGACGGAAACGTAATGGCGGCCACACAATTGTTCAAAGCTTAAATCAAATTACGATTAACCTAATCATCCGATCTCTACCAAATTTTGCAACAACATACCCTTATGGAGGAAGCATCCTTTGACCAAATGAATAGGTCATTAGCCTAATAGTTTGCGGATGGCGGCCATCTTTGTGTGAAAATCAATTCCCCCTATTAATTCAAACACGGTGAAAACGAATGGAACGAAATTTGGTACAGAGGTAGCACTAGCAGGGGCATCTGTGTCATGTTTTATATCGCCGCCATTTTGACAGAAACGTAATGGCGGCCACACAAATGTTCAAAGCTTAAGTTAAATTACGACTAACATAACCATCCGATCTCTACCAAACTTTGCAACAACATACCTTTATGGAGGGAGCATCCTTTGACCAATCTAATAGGTCATTGCTTGCCACGGTGGGTGAGTGGTTATAGTGTCGGACTACCAACCCCAAGATTGCAGGTTCGCCCCTGACCGTGGTATGTGATTTTTGAAAGGCGACAAAAATCTCGAAACTCATGTCATACGTTGTTGGCATGTTAAAGAACCCATTTGAATTCAGTAGGCCGTGTTCAATGGCAAAATTAATCTCGGGATTTTCCGCCAACACTAAGTTCCTCCATTCTCTACTTGACAGCGCTGTAGTGTCAAGGAGTTTAGATATCTAACCTCCTTGACTTTGTAGCGTTCAAAGGAACGACGAAATTCGACATGCAAGCTACCCTCTGGGTGTCAATTAACAAAGCTTGCACCAGGCACCCGAGGCCATACGATATTATTATTATTATTATAGGTCATTAGCCGAATAGTTTGCGGATGGCGGCCATCTTTATGTCAAAATTGATTCCCCCTATTAATTCGAACACGGTGGAACCGAATGAACGAAATTTGGTACAGAGGTAGCACTAGCAAAGGGCACCTCAGTGTCATGTTTTATATCACCGCTATCTTGACGGAAACGTAATCGCGGCCACCCAAATGTTAAAAGCTAAAATGTAATTACGACCAACCTAATAATCTAGTCTCTACCAAATTTTGCAACACCATATCTTTATGTAGGAAACATATTCTGACCAAACTGCAAGAACATCAGCCCAATAGTTTGCAGATGGTGGCCAAGTATGTGTGCAAATCGATTCCCCCTATCAATTCAAACACGGTGGAACCGAATTGAACGAAATTTGGTACAGAGGTAGCACTAGCAAAGGGCACCTCATATTCATGTTTAATATCCCTATAGCACGTTGTATTTCAACAAGCTACTACAACCAACATTCAATCATACTCCTTGAAAAGGACAAAGAGTTATAACAATACCCATGCATTTAGGAGAAAGTAGGCTATATGTTCTTTACTGAACATCTTGTTTGTAGATAATTGCATGATCTGAAATTTTTGTCGGATCTATTTTTATCACAAAACTAACCGTTTCGCTACAAAATAAAAAATAAAAATAAAATTGCGAACTTTGACCTTGCATAAAAAAATTCACACATGCGATCGATGGGGACTTGTCACAATTGCATTATAATGGTATACGTAACGTTCGTCAAAAATTCAGCTTCTTGCGAATTTATGCAAGGGTGAATGTCTATTTTGACCGGAATATAATGATTTAATTTGCTTCATTAAGTTTTGTGGGTTAACACCGCGGTTAACCCGATTCAAAAATTAGTATATTACTTATTATTAAGATTTACTATTAAGATTTATCGTCTCCCATAAGTCCAACCCCTCGTCCACGTCGTGGGAGACGGGCAACGTCATAAAGTAAGGGATTGCCTGGTGGGGTGAAGTACAGTGGGGACTGTGTTTGCCCCGTGACCGCTTCGGTAGCTGTGAAGGCCCATCAGGAACCCTGAAAAGTGGCGGCTAACGGGGCTCTGGTGGAGATGCTGCTGACTTGTAGTATGTGGGGTTGGTTCCCCAAAGGCTAAGGGAAGAAAACCCAGATTAAAAATTACCCGTCCTTCGGAAGAGGTTGGACTATGGCTGACACCCCGCTCTGTAAAAAAGGCCAAGTGGCGAAACTTCAACGAAAGAAAGCTGGACTGATTAATGGAGACAAACTTGGCGTGGAAATGCACAATGATAATGGACCATCAGTACATGAAAGATATAAAAGAAATATAAAGCGTAAGTCAGATTTATATATTGGAACCTGGATTGTGAGATCTTTGTATCGCCCAGGAGCCCTGAAAGTGCTGCTGAACCAAACTATGAAGCTGAAGCAGAGTATCATAGCTCTACAAGAAGTAAGGTGGACCGGAAGTGGAATTCTAGAAAAGCGAGAAGCTAGTATATTCTATAGCTGTATCGAGGAGAAGCACGAGTTCGGCACAGGATTTATGGTACACCACCAGCTAAAGCACGTTGTAATTGCGTTTACACCTATTAATCCAAGACTGTCAGAACTCAGGACAAAGGGTAAATTCTTTCATTACCCTATAATTAACGCCCACGCTCCGACAGAAGAATCTGAGGGAGATGAGAAAGACTCGTTCTATGAACTTTTGGAAAGAACATATGATGGTTGCCCAGGCCATGACATTAAAATAGTAGCTGGTGATCTAATGCTCAGGTGGGAAGGGAACAGATATATGAGCCAACAATTGATCCCCACAGCAAGCATACTGTAAGCAATGATAATGGAACGAGACATATTATTTGCAGCATCTAGAAATATGGTTGTGGGCTCCTCCTTGTTCCAACACAAAGACATACATAAAGGAACGTGGACATCACCGGATGGAAACATAGTTAACCAGATCGATCATGTGTTGATAGATGCAAGGCACAAATCAGATCTCTTGGATGTGAGGAGCCTCAGATATCCAAATATAGACTCAGACCGCTTCCTGGTACGGGCGCAAATTAGGGCTAGGATCTCTAGTGCATTCAAAGGAACCAGACCCAACAATCCTAAATATAATATAACAGCTCTAGAATCCTCTGAAGTCAAAAAGCAGTACCAGGAGAGGATAATACAGATTCTTGAAAACACTGAAGAGTGCAACGACATCGAGTATTAGTGGGAAATGATTAAAATGCAGTGGAAATGTCGGCGAATGAAACACTGGGAATTGAAACAGGATATAAAAGATCTCCTTGGTTTGACACTGAGTGTGAAATAGCAACAGAAGAGAAGAACACAGCATACAGAAGGACATTACAATCAAATTGTACAATAAGAACGAAGGAAGTCTATAAAGAAAAACGTAGGATTGAAAAGAATATCCATCAGAGAAATAAAAAAGTCCTCTCGGCACGCCGGAAGGCGGAGGTAGATTTCACCGGACAAACTTGGGGATAGGCGAAAATAGGCAGAATATGCAGGTTTTCGTAGAAGAATCCGACCTCATTTATTGCGAGAAAGTATTTTATAATTCGAGATTAATTAACTTAGTTTTTCGTCATTTTATGCATATTTTAAACATTTTATTGTCTTATGATGACGGTAACCTTCTTGTCGTTTGGAGTCCATTTTTATACTTGTGGTCACACTGTCCTTATGCAAGGTTTCGACACTGATGTGTAACTATGTAACGGTCTGTTACTTCTTCACGCAAAATTATATCTCCCGCTGAGATTTTGGTTGGTTCCTCAGTTTAGGGGCTGCGACAACGCGGTCATGTAACCCCGTGTACTTTGGGTGAGTGTAGAATCTGTCTGATAAACGGTGTGAATTGTGATGGCTGTATTAGTCTGTAATTCAGGTAAGGAATGCAGACGCTCAATTTCAAGCAGTAGTTCCTAATGTTGCTACCAGATACTACCGTCAACCACACCTAGCTGTGAACTTGGCTACTAGATGCCACCGCAACCAGCAACTCGCAACGAACGTTGGAACTTCCCCTCGAAAGGAAAGCATACTGAGGGATTTTAGCGCTCTTAGAAAATCCGACGACTTTGGCCGGCTTTGAACCCGCGACCTTGGGTATAGAAGCTCAGCATGCTACCAGTTACGTCACCGAAGCCGCTTCACACTTAGTCCGATGGAAATCTGAATTTGATCTCGTGCAAGTGCGTTGTCATGGCGACGTCTGATGGCTCATCCCTCATCAATTTAGTAGTGTTGCCATGGCAACCACTGATAGCTCTTGGCATTTTCTTATAATTCCGAAATCATTTTTCTCATCCCTTGGCGTAATGATGGGTCATATCAAAAATTCTTTCAGACAAAAGTTTTAGGTAATTATCAGGGGTATATTGTCCATTTTGTACGGTTTTGATATTGTGCCTATTAAGAGAGATATGATTAATGTTTCCCGAAAAAACCACCTTTTCCCACCCCTTTGGTCAATGATTGGTGCTATAAAAAATCTCTTCAACAATAAATTTTTGGGCTTTATCCGACACATAGTATGAACTTTGAACGGATTCGATATTTCACATATTTCACTTTTTCGAAAAAAAAAGCCACCCATTTTCACCCCCTTCGACCGATTTAGCCCAGTAACGAACTCGACCGAGATTTTATAGGTATACGTATTCGGTAAAAAATTCAAAGTGATTGGTGAAAAATTACGGCAGTTATCGTGTCCACAAGAAACTGATACACACACACATATATATATACATAAATTATATATAAACTTTTGAACTGACGGTGGTTTTGGGGTCTGGGGGATGTGAAACGCGAAGATATGTCGAAATTTTCCGGAAGTCGAAACATGGTACCCATTGCAATAGTTAGCTTTCTAATGAAATCTACCTAAAAGAGAGAGGGGATGAAGGCAAATATCGAAGAAATGGAGCTTCTGAGAAATCAAAATGAGGTGAGGAAATTTTATAGAGAGGTAAATGCTGCACGGAAACCCTTCTGTGGCAAAACTAGCCTGATAAAGGATGAAACAGGACAAACGTTTAGCGAGGGAAAGAGATGGCGGCGACATTTTGATAGACTTCTAAATTCTAGAATGATAACAAGACACTCAATAGATGCGCAAGGAGAAAATGACCCTGACTAAAATATAGGTCCACCAACTCTAGAAGAAGTGATAACTGCCATGAAGTAATTGAAGAACAACAAGGCAACAGGAACAGACTATATTCCTGCGGAACTGCTCAAGCAAGGTGGCAATGAATTGGAACGGACTTTCCTAAAAATAGCTACTTCAGTATGGGATGAGGGGAAAATACCTCAGCAATGGGAAGAAGGAATTATATGTCCTACTGTATATACACAGTTCAAAAAATCAGGGGAACATATTTTGTAACATCTGGTATGTAAATGTTAATTCTGTAGATGGGGTTCCAATGGTCGTACAGCATGCCTTAGACCTTAGCTACTCAGGGTATGCCAAATTGAAGTTATACTCCATCTGTAGGCATAGCCATGCATTAAACTGTCAGGTGACCCCTCAAAACAAAGTGAATACTGGTGCCTGTTGTTGTGGGGTACACAGACTACTATGGTCATTGGAGCACGTTGTACGTAAACCAGCACATGGCATGAGACATCTTAACGAGGTACAAGTCGCAAGGACTGTAGCTTTGATCCAGGAAGGATGGACTATTCGTCGTGTTGCTGTGGATCTTAATGTCTCTCCGTCAGTTATTCAACGCTTGTGGAATCGCTACAATGAGACTGGCCAGTTCACAAGGAGGGTTGGACAAGGTCGTGGACGCATGACAACCCCACAAGTTGACCGATATCTGTCCATCTGTGCTTTGCGGTGTCGTTCAACAACTGCCAGAGAACTGCAACAAGACCTCAGGAGGGTCACTGGAGTCCGACCAGACAGTAATGAACAGGTTAAGAGAAGTGTCCTTACGACCCAGACGTCCGCGTCCTGTTTGAGTGCCCCGTTTAACGCAGCAACATAACGCAGCTCGCCTTCTGTTTGCCCGTACCCACGTCAACTGGCAACTATACCAATGGAGACCTGTGTTGTTCACAGATGAGTCCAACTTTCCCTGACCCAGCGTGATGGATGTCAACATGTATTGAGACGCCGTGGTGAGTAGTACATGCCAAATGTTGTCCTGGAAGTCGACCGATTCGGACAAGGTTTTGTGATGGTGTGGTGTGGCATCAGTATTGATGGCCGTACGGATCTTGTCGTCGTCCGTGGTAGTCTTACTGCTGCGGAGTACATCGAGCATACACTGCTACAGTATGTGTTGGCTGCTGCACACGATGTTGGCTCTGAATTCGTACTCATGCACGACAATGCCAGTGTTAAGTAGCGCGCATCACCAGAGCTGTTTTGCGAGAACTGGACATTCAAGAGATGGAATGGCCAGCAGTGAGTCCCGACCTTAATCCCATCGAGCATGTGTGGGATAGGCTTGAAACAAGTGTTCGTGGGCATCCTGTTCCAATACAGACGCTCCAAGACCTCGAACAGGCTCTCATTAAAGAATGGGACCTGATCCCGCAACGTGACCTCCATCGACTTATACGGAGCATGCCACGGAAGTGCTAAGTTGTGATAAATGCTCGTGGAGGCCATACACTGTACTGAAGCTCTCTAGCTGTGATAAAATCCACCCTGGAGTACTGCTTTCACTTTGTTATCGCCACTATTTGGACATTTCCGTTTGTGTTCTGAAAATGAACGTGAATCCATCGATATTCTTTGGTATACGTGAACTGTAAAGAATAAAGGCTTAGTTGGTAATATACCTGGGTGTGAGGTATTGTTTTGTGGAGCGAACACGTTCCCCTAATTCTTTTGAACTGTGTATAAGAAAGGAGATCAGCTTGAGTGTGATAGCTATAGAGGAATTACGTTACTTAATTTGGGATACAAAGTATTCTCCAACATTCTATTTGACCGTCTTCTCCCAATTGTTCAGCGAGAGACTGGGTCATATCAGTGTGGATTTATCCCAGTAAAGTCCACCATAGATCATGTCTTCACCTTAAGGCAAATTTTAGAGAAGACAATCGAATATGGGATTGGCACGCATCACCTCTTCATTGATTACAAAGGAGCATATGACCGTATTGACAGAGAGCAATTGTACCATGCTATGATTGAATTGGGAATTCGTGGCAAATTGGTAAGGTTGGTGAGAATGACAATGAGTGGAACATGAAGTAGTATATGAACGGGAGGAATGCTGTATGAGACATTAAATATTCAGAATGGGGTACGGCAGGGTGACGCGCTGGCATGTCTCATGTTTAATGTTGCCTTGGAGAAGGTGATGAGAGATGCAAAACTCCTGAATAGGGGAACAATTTTCTATAAATCAGTACAGATACTTGCTTATGCCGATGATATAGATATAGTGGCAAGAACTCGAAAGGCAATGGAAGAGACATTCATCGCCCTTGAACAGGCCAGTAGGAAAATGGGACTGATCATCAACCTGCAGAAAACTAAATATATGGCTGCTGGGAAAGCACGTAAGGAGAACATGCCACCCTCAATAACCGTGGGCAATTGCACCTTTGAGAGAGTTGAGCAGTATAAATATCTGGGATCAACAGTCACCTACTCAAATGATACCTCTTATGAAATTAAACAGAGATTAATAGCAGCCAACAGAGCCTATTTTGCTCTAACAAGGCTTCTCTCCTCAAGGCTCTTGACCCGTACCACTAAATTAACCATCTATAAAACACTTATAAGACCTGTGCTTACATATGCCTCGGAAACTTGGCCACTAACAGCAAAAGATACTGGATGCCTTCGATAGATACTTCGAAGAATCATCGGCCCAGTCTGCGAAAGAGAAACATGGAGGAGGAGGTACAATCATGAATTGTACAACATTTATAAAGACCCACCTTTTAGAAGAATAGTGGAATCAGCCAGAATGAGGTGATACGGAAGTACCTAAACAGGCAGGGGACAGAGAGGACGAGGTACACCGAGAACCAGATGGATGGGCAGACTTATCGAAGATCTTCCGGAAATGGGCTACAGGAATTGGAGAGCTTTAGCGTTGGAGCGAGATAAATGCTGGTAGGTTTACAACGAACTATAGAACAAGTAGGAGTCCACACAGCACGACCTGCTTTTGATGAGATGGTGGCGCAGCAGCAAGGGGCCAGCTAGTGGGGTTATAATATCAAACAACAACTTCGTTGGCGGCAAGGCCTGCGAAATTGCATTTCGGACCTTCGACCCGATTGCGAGGAAATGTAGGAAAATTATAAAATGTTATTCTAGGCAATGCTGACACCATCACATGGTTATGAAAGCCGGACGTCCTCGGAAGTGGAAAATATCTTACTGCTGTAAATACATGATTCAACTTATTGAAAAGGTTAAAACGAGTAATTATAGATAATTTTCCGTAGAATTCAATTAGACCATAAGTTGAATTTTTACCAGTTGTTATATACATTTGGGCCCCATTTTTTTGAAAAACCAAAACATTTAATAACATTAAAACTGTGAGAGATATCAAAATAAGATAAGGGGTAGAAAAGGTGCAAATCACTGAGATCTTACACCTGTAGATTTAACTTTTTTCGATAGGATCGACGCTTTCCGAGATATAACGATTCGAAAAAAAGAATGAAATACACGGCCCCAAAAAAGGAAAATGATGAGAGATATCAAAAAATCATTTTGAGTAAAAATGTTGCATACCGCGAAGATCTTACACCTATACATTTAACATTTTTCGATACGATCAACCGTTTCCGAGATATATCGATTCAAAAAAAAAAATTGAAATTCAGGGCCCCCAAAAAAGATCCGGCCCTACACCGATTTTAACGCCCAACAATAGGATTCGTCACAGTCACTAACTCTTTCATCGTACCAAATTTCAGTTTAATATCTTGAAAATTGCGACCAGTACTTAGCCAAACACGAAAATGTTACGCACAATGTACATTTTCAGGGCCCCAAAAAAAGAAAACGGTGAGTGATATCAAAAAATCGTTCTGAGTAAAAAAGTTGCATACCGCGGAGATCTTACACCTATACATTTAACATTTTTCGATACGATCAACCGTTTCCGAGATATATCGATTCCAAAAAAAAAAAAAAATGAAATTCAGGGCCCCCAAAAAAGATCCGGCACTACACCGATTTTAACGCCCAACAATAGGATTCGTCACAGTCACTAACTATTTCATCGTACCAAATTTCAGTTTAATATCTTGAAAATTGCGACCAGTACTTAGCCAAACACAAATATGTCACGCACAATGGACATTTTCAGGGCCCCAAGAAAAGAAAACGGTGAGAGTTATCAAAAATCGTTTTGAGTAAAAAGGTATCATACCGCGAGGATCTTACACCGGTTCATTTAACATTTTTTGGTACGACCAACCGTTTCCGAGATATATCGATTCCAAAAAACAGTTAGAAATTCAGGGCCCCCGAAAAAGATCCGGCCCTATACCGATTTTAACGCCCAACAAAAGGATTTGTCACAGTCACTAAATCTTTCACCGTACCAAATTTCAGCTTATTATCTTGAAAATTGCGACCAGCACTTAGCTAAACGCAAAAATGTCACGCACAATGGACATTTTCAGGGCCCCAAAAAATGAAAACGGTGAGAGATATCAAAAAATCGTTTTTGTAAAAAAGTTGCATACCGCGGAGATCTTACACCTGTACATTTAACATTCTTCGATACGACCAACCGTTTCCGAGATATATCGATTCCAAAAAAAAGTTTGAAATTCATGGCCCCCAAAAATGATCCGGCCCTGCACCGATCTTAACGCCCAACAATAGGATTCGTCACAGTCAATAACTCTTTCTCCTTACCAAATTTGAGTTTAATATCTTGAAAATTGCGACCAGTACTTAGCTAAACGCAAAAATGTCACACACAATGGACATTTTTCAGGGCCCCAAAAAATTAAAACGGTGAGAGATATCAAAAAATCGTTTTGAGTAAAAAAGTTGCATGCCGCGGAGATCTAACACCTGTACATTTAACATTTTTCGATGCGACCAACCGTTTCCGAGATATATCGATTCCAAAAAAAAGTTTGAAATTCAGGTCCCCCAAAAAAGATCCGGCCCTGCACCGATTTTAACGCCCAACAATAGGATTCGTAACAGTCACTAACTCTTTCACCGCACCAAATTTCAGCTTAATATCTTGAAAATTGCGACCAGTACTTAGCTAAACGCAAAAATGTCACGCACAATGGACATTTTCAGGGCCCCAAAAAAAGAAAACGGTGAGAGATATCAAAAAATCGTTTTGAGTAAAAACGTTGCATACCGCAGAGATCTTACACCTGTACATTTAACATTTTTCGATGCGACCAACTGTTTCCGAGATATATCGATTCCAAAAAAAGTTTGAAATTCAGGGCCCCCAAAAAAGATCCGGCCCTGCACCGATCGTAACGCCCAACAATGGGATTCGTCACAGTCGCTAACTCATTCACCGCACCAAATTTCAGCTTAATATCTTGAAAATTGCGACCAGTACTTAGCTAAACGCAAAAATGTCACGTACAATGGACATTTTCAGGCCCCCAAAAAATGAAAACGGTGAGAGATATCAAAAAATCGTTTTGGGTAAAAAAGTTGCATACCGCGGAGATCTTACACCTGTACATTTATTATTTTTCGATACGACCAACCGTTTCCGAGATATATCGATTCCAAAAAAAAGTTTGAAATTCAGGGCCCCCAAAAAAGATCCGGCCCTGCACCGATTTTAACGCCCAACAATAGGATTCGTAACAGTCACTAACTCTTTCACCGCACCTAATTTCAGCTTAATATCTTGAAAATTGCGACCAGTACATAGCTAAACGCAAAAATGTCACGCACAATGGACATTTTCAGGGCCCCAAAAAAAGAAA
This sequence comes from Meconema thalassinum, assembly GCA_946902985.2. NCBI lineage: Eukaryota > Metazoa > Arthropoda > Insecta > Orthoptera > Tettigoniidae > Meconema > Meconema thalassinum. The sequence goes on along the minus strand of OX336388.2, from coordinate 979,645,279 downwards.
ACGGTGAGAGATATCAAAAAATCGTTTAGAATAAAAAAGTTGCATACCGCGGAGATCTTACACCTATACATTTAACATTTTTCGATACGACCAACCGTTTCCGAGATATATCGATTCAAAAAAATAGGATGAAATTCAGGGCCCCAAAAAAAGGTCCGGCCCTGCACCGATTTTAACGCCCAACAATAGGGTTCGTCACAGGCCCCAACTCTTTCACCGTACCAAATTTCAGCTCGATATCTTGAAAATTGCGACCTGTACTTTGCTAAACGCAAAAGCGTCACGCACATACATACATACAGACAGACTTTTTCCCACATACCACGGCTATATGAAAGCCTATAGGATCTTTAGATCCGGCTTTCATAACAAGTAGGAGTCCACGCAGCACGACCTGCTTTTGATGAGACGGTGGCGCAGCAGCAAGGGGCCAGCAAGGGGGGTTATGATCTCAAACAACAACTTCGTTGGTGGCAAGGCCTGCGGATTTGCATTTCGGACCTTCGACCCGATTGCAAGGAAATGTAGGAAAATTATAAAATGTTATTCTAGTCAATGCTGACACCATCACATGGTTATGAAAGCCGGACGTCCTCGGAAGTGGAAAATATCTTACTGCTGTAAATACATGATTCAACTTATTGAAATGGTTAAAACGAGTAATTATAGATAATTTTCCGTAGAATTTAATTAGACCATAAGTTGAATTTTTACCAGATGTTATATACATTTGGGCTCCATTTTTTTTTTCAAAAACCAAAACATTTAATAACATCAAAACGGTGAGAGATATCAACATATCATAAGGGGTAGAAAAGTTGCAAATCACTGAGATCTTACACCTGTAGATTTAACTTTTTTCGATAGGATCGACGCTTCCCGAGATATAACGATTCGAAAAAAAGAATGAAATTCACGGCCCCAAAAAAGGAAAATGGTGAGAGATATCAAAAAATCATATGAGTTAAAAAGGTTGCTAATCACTGAGGTCCTAAATTTGTAGATTTTACTTTGTTCGATACGTTCAACCGCTTCCCAAATATAACGGTTCGAAAAAGAGGAAGAAATTCAGGGCCGCAGAAAATCAAATCGGTGAGAGATATCAAAAAATCTTAAGGGTTGAAAAAGTTGCTAACCACTGAGATCTTACACCTGTAGATTTAACTTTGTTAGATACGGCCAACCGTTTCCCAGATATAACAGTTCGAAAAAAAGGATGACATTCGGGGCTCCAGAAAAGGAAAACGGTGAGAGATATCAAAACATCATCAGGGGTAAAAAAAAAGGATGAAATTCAGGGCCCCAAAGAATGGTCCGGCCATGCACCAATTTTAACGCCCGACAAGAGAGTTCCTGACAGGCCCAATTTCTTTCCCCGTGAAACATTTCAGCTCGATATCTTGAAAATTCCGACCTCTAGTTTGCTAAACGTAAAAAAGTCACGCACATACGTACATTTTCAGGGCCCCCAAGAAAGACAACGCTGAGAGATATCAAAAAATCGTTATGGGTAGGATCGTTGCATACCGCGGAGATTTATCACTTGTGTATTTAACTTTTTTCGATATGACCAACCGTCTCCGAGATATATCGATTCCAAAAGAGTTTCAAATTCAGGGCCCCGAAAAAAGATACAGCCCTGCACCGATTTTAACGCCGAAAAATAGGGTTCCTCAAGGCTCTAGCTCTTTTACCGCTCCAAATTACAGCTTGATATCTTGAAAATTGCGACCTGTACTTTGCTAAACCCAAAAACGTCACGCACATACGCACAACTTCAGGGCCCCAAAAAAAGGAAACGGTGAGAGATATCAAAAAATCGTTTTGAGTAAAAAAAGTTGCATACCGCGGAGATCTTACACCTGTAGATTTAACGTTTTTCGATACGACCAACCTTTTCCGAGATATATCGATTCAAAAAAATGTTTGAAATTCAGGGCCCCCCAAAAAGATTCGGCCCTTTACTGTCTTTAACGCCCGACTATTGGTTTCCTCACCGGGTCTAACTCTTTCACGGCACCAAATTTCAGTTCGATATCTTAAAAATTGTGACCTGTACTTCGCTATACCCAAATATGTCACGCACACTGGACATCTTCAGGGCCCCAAAATGGAAAAGGGTGAGAGATATCAAAAAATCATTATGAGTAAAAAAGTTGCATACCGCGGAGATCTTACACCTGTACCTTTAACGTTTTTCGATACGACCAACCGTTTCCGAGATATATCGATTCCAAAAATAAGTTTGAAATTCAGGGCCCCCATAAAAGATCCGGCCCTGCACCGACTTTAACGCCCAACATCAGGATTCATCACAGTCGTTAACTCTTTCACCGTACCAAATTTCAGCTTAATATCTTGAAAATGGCGACCAGTACTTAGCTAAACCTAACAATGTCACGCACAATGGACATTTTCAGGGCCCCAAAAAAAGAAAACGGTGAGAGATATCAAAAAATCGCTTTGAGTAAAAAAGTTGCATACCGCGGAGTTCTTACACCTGTACATTTAACATTATTCGATACGACCAACCGTTTCCGAGATATATCGATTCCAAAATACAGTTAGAAATTCAGGGCCCCAAAAAAGATCCGGCCCTGCACCGATTTTAACGCCCAACAATAGAATTCGTCACAGTCACTAACTCTTTCACCGTACCAAATTTCAGCTTAATATCTTGAAAATTGCGATCAGTACTTAGCTAAACGCAAAAATGTCACCCCCAATGGACATTTTCAGGGCCCCAAAAAAAGAAAACGGTGAGAGATATCAAAAAATAGTTTTGAGTAAAAAAGTTGCATACCGGGGAGATCTTACACCTATACCTTTAACATTTTTCGATACGATCAACCGTTTCCGAGATATATCGATTCAAAAAAAAAGTTTGAAATTCAGGGCCCCCAAAGAAGATCCGGCCCTGCACCGATCTTAACGCCCAATAACAGGATTCGTCACAGTCACTAACTGTTTCACCGTACCAAATTTCAGCTTAATATCCTGAAAATTGCGACCAGTACATAGCTAAACGCAAAAATGTCACGCACAATGGACATTTTCAGGGCCCCAAAAAAAGAAAACGGTGAGAGATATCAAAAAATAGTTTTGAGTAAAAAAGTTGCATACCGGGGAGATCTTACACCTATACCTTTAACATTTTTCGATACGATCAACCGTTTCCGAGATATATCGATTCAAAAAAAAAGTTTGAAATTCAGGGCCCCCAAAGAAGATCCGGCCCTGCACCGATCTTAACGCCCAATAACAGGATTCGTCACAGTCACTAACTGTTTCACCGTACCAAATTTCAGCTTAATATCCTGAAAATTGCGACCAGTACATAGCTAAACGCAAAAATGTCACGCACAATGGACATTTTCAGGGCCCCAAAAAAAGAAAACGGTGAGAGATATCTAAAAATCGTTTTGAGTAAAAAAGTTGCATACCGCGGAGATCTTTTACCTGTACATTTAACATTTTTCGATACGACCAACCGTTTCCGAGATATATCGATTCCAAATAACAGTTAGAAATTCAGGGCCCCCAAAAAAGATCCGTCCCTGCACCGGTTTTAACGCCCAACAAAAGAGTTCGTCACAGTCACTAACTCTTTCACCGTACCAAATTTCAGCTCGAAATCTTGAAAATTGCGACCTGTACTTCGCTAAACCCAAATATGTCACGCACAATGGACATTTTCAGGGCCCCAAAAAAAGAAAACGGTGAGAGATATCAAAAAATCATTAGGAATAAAAAAGTTGCATACCGCCGAGATCTTACACCCGTAGATTTAACTTTTTTCGATACGACCAGCCGTTTCCGAGATATATCGATTCAAAAAAATAGGATGAAAATCAGGGCCCCAAAAAAAGGTCCGGCCCTAGACCGATTTTAACGCCCAACAATAGGGTTCGTCACAGGTCGAAACTCTTTCACCGTACCAAATTTCAGCTCGATATCTTGAAAATTGCGACCTGTATGCTAAACGCAAAAACGTCACGCACATACGTACATACATACAGACTTTTTTTTGAATTTTTTTTTTCGACTCTGATTCGATTGGTATTGGTTTGAACCGTGGGCGACGCTTAGTTTCCGAGATCTCGAGCAATCCCACCACGGCTATATGAAAGCCTATAGGATCTTTAGATCCGGCTTTCATAACAAGGTAGACACTAGCAGATATGAATCATATTTATTACATAACTATAAATTGCGGCCGTGGAAATTTATATCAAGAAATATATTCTGAAACTACCAGTGTGGAAAAGGTTTAAATCTCTTAAAAGCTAACAATGTACATGTATAATCAAGAATTTATTTTATTTGGATTTAAAATATTTTTATACATCTAAACATATACAGTATTTAGACACTAATGATACTAGAAATGTCTTAGGCCAATAATTCTTGCATATAATTGGCAGTCTTTGCCTTCTGGAGAGAACGCTGTTTGATTCCAAAAGTCTCCGCATGGCGCTGCGTGTCTGCCATGTATTTCACGGCTCACGTAACGCTATCTATGAATACGATAGTGCACCTCAGAGCTGCAACGGGTAAATCTGTTCCAAACTGTTCACTGGCACTCACGCTCGTGAGATAAAATTGAAAGAAGACGTGGGTTCGATTAATGGTTCCTAACTTACGGCTACGGCTGGCTCCTTCCCAAGCCTCACCTGCGTTACAAATGCAAACACTCTGGTTGGATCTTCAAAAAGTACCACCGTTAGGTTATGTGGGTAGATACCCTCAAAAACCCAAGGCAGCGATATATTGAGGCGTACCAGGCAAGACGAGGAGTGTGGTAGTTTGCCATTGCTTTCCTCACTGAGTCAGAAGAGCAGTACTAACACTATGAGTAGTTCGTCAGTGTATAAATATTTGTAGTATGGATGCTGTCTTTTCTAAAGCCTCCGTGGCTTAGGCGGCAGCACGCCGGTCTCTCACCGCTGGGTCCCTGGTTCAAATCCCGGTCACTCCATGTGAGATCTGTGCTGGACAAAACGGAGGCAGACAGGTTTTTCTCCGGGTACTCCGGTTTTCCCTGTCAAAATTTCATTCCAGCAACACTCTCCACTATCATTTCATTTCATCTGTCATTTATTTAATCATTGCCCCAGAGGAGTTCGTCAGGCCTCGGCAGCCGGCACAGTCCATATCCTCGCCGCTAGATGGGGGCTTCATTCATTCCATTCCTGACCCGGTCGGAGACTGGAAGCAGGCTGTGGATTTTCATTTCATTGCTCTATTGCTTCACTTATCCACAGTACACACAGGTAATGTGTCCTACACCAATATCGGGGAACATTTACTGAGACACATTTTACATTAAATGAAATGTGCAACATTGGAAATAATGGCTGCACTCTACACGACGCCGCAACCACCATTTAGAAACACAGTAAAAATAAATAACTTTGACCAATTGCATGTTGCCGAGTGTCGCGTAGGCCAAACTGACATCTGCAAAACTACATCGGTTGAGAAGTTCGTTTTTCATCTGTTGGTATGACTGAACTCCGCGGGTAATGGCTTACACTGCTTTGTACGCCACCTAGAAGCGACTACTTTCAGTCGAATGAATACATGAAACGACACGCTTAGGACCAATGCGAATTCAGGTAACCTTTCGACTGAAAGTAGTCGACTATCTAGTCGATAGTTTCTTCCAACGAATGACTAGTCCGTCGATGGTTAAAATTATTCGATAGTCCCATCTCTAGTGTACAAGGAAAGATTCCAGCCAAGTGCGCATCAAGCTCGTCAGCTGTTTCCGGTGAGGTCTCAGCCCCTCAGCAGGGAAATAGCAGCCAGCGCTCTTCCTTAGCGACCAACGGTACTACACGCAGCCCCTCTGACAAAGCAGGTAATGACCAAGGCCACGGTCGACTTTAGACAGGTCGGAAGGCTGAGACTTGGCAACATGTTCATCAGTCATACCCTTGTCAGGCGGGAACACGAAGGTAACGTTCAGTCTGGCAGGTGTTCTTGTTTATCTCATAGGGATATTTCCTTCTATATTTTAGTTAGTTATTGTTGTTTTAAGGGGTGGAACTACGAGGTCATCTGCCCCTCTTCTATATTTTGTTTCTTACGCTTTGTACGTTTATACGCTTTATAGTAGCATTTATACTACCCTTCCAGGTGATTTTTTTTTACTGTAATCCCTAATCGAGAACACACTGACGAGTGTGCTTTGTATCTGGCAAATATGGTATTTTTAATACGGTACATGGAATTATCACATAAAGTACTTCATGTTTTAAATTTTGATATTCCTGGAATGTTTCGGCACCGTAACAATGCCAGATACATTTTGTATCCCCAACTGTAAGGCAAATTATCCAAATAAGGGAGGCTACACACCAGTGTTTAGGTTCCCAAGTGACGAAAATCTGCGCCAGGCCTGGATTAGGGAACCTTCGAAATGGTCTGTAGATTGCATAAATCATGTTCAAAAAGGTCATATTATTAAAGCAGAGAAATATAAGAATGGAAGGAGCGCCCGATGGATATATTGAAATTGGCATCAGGAGCCCTGCCTACATTTTTTCTATATTTGCCGTCTGACTTGTCTATTCCTGAAACAAAGAAGTGAAGGCATCCTGAGCACACAACAGTCAAGCTGGGTGAAGTTCTTGAATTGAAAGCACAATAATTTTTGGTGAAGCACACTATTAGTTTCCTTCATTTGCTGCTAGCATTCACAATAAACCACAGCTGTTCAAGGATTGGTGTATTTTTTATACCAGTTGTGATAGTGTAGTAATGTATCAGTGCAACTTTCAAAAGAGTCCACAGATAACATTGTTTCATTTCTTCAAGTTTTAGAGGCAGAAAAGAAACTGAGATTGAAATCCCTCTTAGGCACAAAATCTGCCAAGTATAGTGTTCTGAAATGGTCCTTTGACACTTACAAAGACTTACAAAATGTAAATACGGAAGGGACAGGTTCTGCAAATGTAGCCCCATTTTAAAGCATTGTTCAGGAAACAAATATTTTTTACTTTCAAGTTGACTCTTCCTGTCTTCTGCATGTATCGTGTATCCATTCCAGGTCTCCTGAAAGCTAGAATGTTCACTTTGTGTTTGTTTAGTAGGAAAAGAAGCCTCTACCAATGATACCGGTACTTACATTGACACCCTTAACAGAGGTGGTCTCAATGTTCCATCAGACTTAGTGTACCTCATTGCTGACACTGCTAGCTGTGCTAATGACATGTTCTTAAACACTGTCAATATCAAAATAGGGTGTTAGAAGTTGTGTCTAAAACAATTCTGTTTGGTGATACTGGTTTCTCAAATGATGTGTGCCGTTGTGGAGTGGAAATTAGTCTATTAAGTGAAAAAATACTGTCAGTTATTGCCACTGTATTGCTAAACAATTTATTCACAGGCAAGGAATGATGCTGTTGATGTCAACAAAGTTGGTTATGGGAAGAGAAAGTTGTAGCACTTTAGGAAGGAAACAGAAGTAATCGGATAGAGTTATGGAATACCAGCAGCAACAGACTATTTCTATAATGGTAGTAAATTATCGCATACATGTTATGGGAGATAGCCTACATTTTTGCATCACATAACCCTCAATTGCATCCTCTTACACCATATTATTATTATAACACCGCCAATTGTTTTATTACCATACTTCAGAGTAGTAAAATACGAAAAGAAACCAAAATAATTTTCTTTATTTTGCTAAACACTTTTATGTTGGTAAATTATTTCCGTGTCATTCGTGCCTAATATCAGCTGCTTGGCTCTTACAACACTTTTCACGATCAGATTTACGTTATTCATTTATTTCCGGTTGTAACAGTGATCATGTGTAAATAAAAATCAACAGATGTTTGGCTAAACATGTACATTATGTTTGTCAAATATTAATTCCGTAGTTTTTGTCGCCTCCCTTGCTAGCAAACTGCTAATTCAGGCGCTCGTGGCGAATTATGACTGACAACAGCCGTATCTACAGTGTTGTCAGGTTGAACCTTCCGACCTTTCTAGAGTCGACCGTGCCAAGGCTTATAAACTACAGAGCACAGATTACCTACTACTACTGCTACAGAGGTTGCCTCAATTTTCACAGTTGCATACGTTATAATTAGACCTGGGATTTTAAGGCAAATGCCTATTTCGTTCCTTACGAAATAACATGATTTTTTTTAAATATCTTGACGTTTCATGATAAATCCCTTACATTAATAGAGTTTTATAGTGCCCTAAAATGCCTATTTGGACCTTTAGAGCCTATTTTACTATTTTAGTGCCTAAAAATGCCTATTTTCTACATTTAAAATAAAATTCAACTTCTGTAATTTTTACAATCACACAATGGACATCCCTGGAACGAGCAGAACAGCAGAGGGTGGGTTTTTCACAGAAATGTGCTCTTCCCAGACAACTGTCACCAAAGGAATGCTGAGTGAAGGGTGGATGTGGAGGATTAGCTCAGAAGAACAACGAGCAGGTAGTCAAGGACGTACTGTGTCGAGTGACGGGGTGAGGGGGAGAATTATCTAGGAAGAACAAGGAGCAGGTAGTAAGAAGCGACATACCGTGTCAAGTCGCCAGTGAAAGAACATCTGTTTAAGTGAATATAGTTCATCATGCCTAAAACGAAATCATCTAAGAGTGCGCTTATACAACAATGGCTTGTACAATTTCCAGGGATGACTTTTGATGGCAAGATTATTTTCTGCCAGTACTGCAATAAACAGGTATGTGCCTATATCTTAAATTTCATATTAATCTAAAATTAAGGTTTTGATATTGGCTTCTCTAATTAATTGTAGAGACCTACTGTCGGCGCAGAAAGTATGTGCAGTCGAGTTTAAACGCTAATACAATTTGAACCAGTCCACCAATCTAAAATATAAATACACCATCGTAAAGCGTGTTTTATTCTGCGTTATCTCCTGTTACATGCATATTCCTATTGTGTTTCTGGTGAAAGATATATTAGGCGGAATGCAAAAAAATACCTATTTTCTTGTCCGTTTTTTGTAAACAACAACTTTGTAGTTTAATTACATGAAAACGGAGAGCCTGTCGCTCGATTTCAAATAAAAATCGGTATAAAATACAGAAATCATTGTAAGTTTTCGGTATACAACGATTTGAAACAAAAACCTTCAGACCTTTGATGAACTCAGTCTCGATTTCGGAAGACCAGCCAGTATCAAACGGACAGTCTTTTACAAAAACAATAACTTTTTTCCAACGTGTGTAGAGTAATTAAACTTCATAAATATATTTATAATAGTGCATTCCATAATCCACCTAAATTTCATGAAAGTCGAACAGTATGTTTTCATGTAACGGTACTACAAAGTTGTTGTTTACAAAAAACGGGCAAGAAAATAGGTACTTTTTGCATTCCACCTAACATAACTTTCACAGGAAACATAATAAAAATATGCATGTACCAGCAAAGAATGCAGAATAAAACAAGCTTTACGATGGAGTGATTGCATTTTAGATTGGTGGACTGGTTCAAATTTTATTAGCGTTTAAACTCGACTGCAGATACTTTCTGCGCCGACAGTAGTCCAGGCGACCTGGGTTCGATTTCCAGTACCGGCAGTAATTTAGAAATCTATGAGGTCTGGAAGGGTGTTGACCCAGCATCGTGAGGACAATTGAGAAACTACGGTGGGCAGAGGTCACGGAGGCAAGGCAATACGGCTGAGGGATGTATCGTGCTGACCACACGCCACCCAATATCTGCAGGCCATGAGCTGGGCAGCAACCGTTATTGAAAGCCAAGGCCCTTCGGGGACTGTAGTGTTCTTGTTCTTAATTAACTTTAGAGTAATAATGGCTTAATTTAAATAGTTGAAAATTACAAATTTTGTTCAATAGCTCACCTTTTCTATTCCTCATCTTAGTCTCTAATTGACATCACTTTATTGTGTTTTAGATTTCACATGAGAAAAAATGCCACCTTCAGCAGCATGCAGATAGTGCCAGTCACAAAGCGAAAGCAGCCATGAAAAGTAACATTAGACAGACTCTGCTCACACAAACTACATCTCCTACAACTCATAATGGTTTCTATGCTGATATGTGTAGAGCCCTAGTTGCAGCAAATATCCCCTGGAATGCTGTGCATAATCCGGTTTTCAGAGATTTTTTACAGAAATACACCAAGCAGCACATCCCATCAGCATCTACATTAAAGAAAAACTACTTAGATATTTGTTACAATGAGGTCATTTTGTCAATCAGGGAGGATATTGGGGAGTCTTGCATATGGTTGTGTGTGGACGAAACCACCGACTCTGTGGGCAGGTACATTGCTAACCTTATAGTAGGAAAACTGGAACCCAATCAGGCATCTACCGCTCACCTTCTTTGCTCTAAACAGCTTGAGAAAGTCAATAGTCGAAGCATTGCATACTTCATCAACAAGGGGTTGCAATTGTTGTATCCTGGGGGTGTTGATGATTCTAAAGTCCTTCTCCTTGTCTCCGATGCTGCTTCCTACATGATTGCCACTGCACCTCTCCTCAAAACTTTCTATCCTTCTTTAATTCATGTTACTTGCATGGCCCATGCCTTGCATAGACTCGCAGAAACAGTTAGGGCCGAGTTTCCTGCAGTAAATACTCTCATTTCAACAATGAAGAAAGTGCTCTGTAAGGCTCCATCAAGAATAGCCATCTTTCGAGAGAAACTCCCCTCTATTCCCCTTCCACCACAGCCAATCATCACCCGTTGGGGTTCCTGGATGGAAGCTGCCCTGTATTATGCAGAACATCTTGAGGAAATCATGACTGTGATAGACAATGTGCCTTTAACGGACAACTCTGCATGTGTGTCGTCTGTCAAAGAACTGTTAAATGATTGTTCCAGTGTTCAGAGAGACATTGCGTATATTCAGGCAAATTTTTCATTTCTTCCAGTCACCATTACAAAAATGGAGGAAAAAGGAAACAGTCTCAAACAGCAATTTTCTGTAATTGAAGAAGCTGAGAATAACATACAAAGTGCTAGGGGCAAGGTAGGAGATAAAATAAGAGACAAGTGGTCTAGTGTACTGCTGAAGAACCCAGGTTATTCAATGCTGAAAAGGGTACATCAGGTAATGGATGGGGAAAAGGTAGACTTACCAAGTGAAATTGAATTGAAAAATGTAGGTAAATTTTCCTATGCCCCTCTAACATCTGTGAGTGTGGAGCGCTCTTTTTCTGCTTTCAAAATGATTTTAACAGACAAAAGACACAGCCTGACTGTGGAAAATTTGGAGAAGATTATTGTTATGTACTGTAAAGCAAACTACGAATGAAAGTACTGTAGGAATGTTCCTCACAAATAAATAAACACATACTCCATTCGCGTTTCCACCGTTATTGGATGCCTACAGTGCTGTAATTGTGTACAGTGATTTTAGTATTAAGGTTTTAGATCAGTACTGATAATGATATATCATATAATCCAAAACATTTTTTGACACATTACTTTTTATATTGTTTTTCATAAATGTCTTTTTTATTCTGTCTTAATTTTGCAGTTATTTCGGTTAAGAATAGGGATACCACGTTTGTTAAAGAAATAAAGTATCACGTTACAGTTTAAGTGTATATTGTAATATTTTAAAGTCTATTTCCTGCCTATCCACACATTTTGAAAACATATTTTAAGTGCCTAATTTCTCTTTCAAAAGCCTATTTACTTGTTTTAAAAGCCTATTTACTTGTTTTAAAAGCCTATTTTAGGCGCCTAAAACTATTCTTTTTAGAGCCTAAAATCCCAGGTCTAGTTATAATACAAGGCCGGGAGATGCCGCACCGCGACTGGGGGACAACTGAGTTCTGCATTCTGCCGCTAGGATCGCATTTTAACACCCTCAATATGAGCGCACTATATGAATTTAGTTTTCACTCGCAGGAAGAGAAATATGTTGCAAACAACCTTCACAGCTGGTATATTCTTCTGCTACGCGCACTAGGTAGCCTGCCACCATTGCTACTGCTATGTTGGATGCAAAATTGTTAAATACAGTAATCGTGTTTAGATAAAAACACAATGCAATGAAAATAAATGGGCAGGTTAAAAATGTACCTTCAACGGGGATTCCAGCTATAGCAAGGACGTGTTCGAAGGCAGAATCCGTGACATGTCCTTTTCACTTGGCTCTTGAAGTTGCTTCCTAGAAAAGAACCTGGACCTTACGCTGGATACTAAGTCTTCATTCCTTAGTCCGACGTTTGGTTGGTTCTTAAGTTTAGGGGCTGCGACAACGATGTCATGTAGCCCCGTGTACTTTGGGTGTGTGTAGAATCTGTCTGATAACCGGTGTTAATTGTGATGACTGTATTAGTGTGTGTTATCTGTTTTTTAATTTAAGTACTGCAAATTGGAATTTTTCGAATAGTTCCTACTTTTGCCGCCAAGCGCCACCGTCAACGACTACTAGGCCAAGTTCAGAACTTAGCTACTAGACGCCACCGCAGTCGGCTCTTGGCAACGAACGTAGAAACCTAAGAGCGTTGTTTACATTCTTAACCTATCCAATTTAGCTTCACACAGGTGCAATTGGTGGAAGGTTCTTTAACATGCCATAAATCTATGACATGGGACCGCCTGCTTTACTTCCCATCCGAAGGAAGGCATACTGAGGGATTTTTAACGCTCTTAAAAAATCCGACGGCTTCGGCCGGTATGAGTTCGACGTTTCCATGGCTCAAAGCTGCGATAATTCCAGTTGTTTTATTAGCCTATTTTCAATTTTGAAAAAATAGGCTTATGAGATCACCTTTTGTCCGTGTGTGTGTGTGCGTGTGTGTGTGTGTGAGAGAGGTGTGTGTGTGTGTCCCCTAATAAATTCTAAACGGCTGGAGCGATTTCAATGAAACTCGGTAAGTTCATAGCACTGTTCCGGGCGACCCCGACCGTGCCCTTCAAATTTTGTTACATCTCACCAATCCAACATGGCGGCTGTGCGAAATATTTCACCCGCATTCAATTTCTCCGAAACTATTCCCGATATCACCCTGGAATGTATTACGGTGATAAAGGGAACTACTAGAAGTTCACATATGTGACTTTTGAAAAACTGATAACTACAAAACCAACATGGCGGCCGCGCGAATTTGCGACATTTAAATAGACGTTTCTCGCGATTTAACCAACCAAACGCAATGAAACTTGGTACAGTATACGTTTATACACATTGTAATGCACCGAAATCTAACTTGGTTCAATTGTTTACATAACCGCAAGATGGCGGATGTGCGAAATATTTCACCGGCATTCTATATCTCTGAAACTATTAGCGGTATCACCCTGAAATTTTGTACGAAGACAAAGGGCACTACTGGAAGTTCATCTAAAAGACTTTCAAAAACCGGTTAATTACAAAACGAACATGGCGGCCAAGCGAATTTGGAAATTTTAAATAGAACTTTCTAGCGAATTATTGTTCCAAACGCAATCAAATCTGGTACAGGAAATGTTTATACATATTGTAATGCACTGGTATTTAATTTAGTTCAATTGTTTACATAACCTCAAGATGGCGGCTGTGCGAATTTTAAAATTAAGTTGTTATTTATTATGTCGTAGTCATGCCATCGAAGTGAAAGTTTGAATAATGAACCTACGCAATAATTTTCCTTTAATGGTGCATTACTCTATGGCCTATACAGTTAACAATCCAACATGGAGACCATCCGAAATATTTAGACGGCTCTGAATATCTACGAATCTATCATAGCAATCAAACTGAATTTTTTATGTTTATTGGGGCTATGAACTTAAGTTTATCTATAGGACTTTAAATAACCTGGTGATCACAAATCCAACATGGCGGCGACGCGAAGTATAAATATTCACATGGACGTTTCTCGCAATTTAACCATCCGAGTGCAGTGAAACTTGGTACAGTAAATCCTTATACGAATGTTAATCCACTGGCATCTAATTTATTTCAATTGTTTCCATAACCACAAGATGGCAGCTGAGCGAAATTTTAAAACCTCCCTCTTACTTCTTGTGTCCTAATCATGCGATTGAAGTTTGAATGCTACACGTACACAATAATCTTCATGTAACAGTACATAACTCTAGGACCTACATATATAAAAACCAACATGGCGACCATCCGAAATATTTAGTCGGTTCTCAATATCTACGAATCTATTACAGCAATCAAACTGGAATGTTGTATGTTGATAGTGGCAAATTACATAAGTAGGATATATGAAAATAGGCTGAATAGTTCTACACGGAACTACTTGTTTTTATTTTATAATCGTATGGCCTCGGATGCCGGGTGCAAGCTTTGTTATTTGACAACCAAAGGTTTGCTTGCATGTCGAATTTCGTTATTCCTTGAAGCACTATGAACATCAAGGAGGTTAGATATCTAAGCCCCTTGAACACTATAGCGCTTTCTAGTAGAGAAATGAAGAACTTTGTGTTGGCGGAAACTCCCGAGATTAATTTTGTCATTATGAACCCGGCCTACTGAATTCAAATGGGTTCTTTGGCATGCCAACATCGTATTGTGCCCAACTCTAGGAATGGGTATTCCAAGTTTCAGACACCTAGATATCAAGGGAAAGGCTGTAGCCGCTTTTGAAAGTTCAGATATTTGAATATCGCGCTACATTGCTTCGAGAAGCATTTCGAAGGATTTTACCGATAGTTGGATGTCAAGTGACGTAGCGAGTAATAGCAGAGGTGGAGGCTATTTATTGATTAAATAGTTAACTATGGAGTAGAGACTTGAGACTGGGATCAGGTTACTGGCACGGCCAAATGAAAGAGAACGCAATTAGTATCAAGTAAATCGGACCAGGGATTCAAGAGATATGAGGATTTCTAGATATCAGGCGATGACGCGTGACCCTGACCGTTTTGAATAAAAGCCAGCTGGAGCAGGCATGGTTAGCTCACTTCAACACAAGCACTTGGCAAGCAAGTTGCGTCTACGCTGAGCCAAGGCACATGGTTGCCGTATCTACGCAGAAGTTCTTTTCAAATCGTGATAGTCACGAGAAGTGCTGCGCAAACGAGTTGGAACTTAGTAAGTTTCTGGTGAGGAGAATCACTGAGGTGATTGATTTCTACAGACATTGGTGGAAATATTTATATTTCCAAAAGGACATATGCTAGACTCTGTCTAGAAAATAGTATTTTGTCACAGTCCATTAGTAACTTAATACTTGGATGTTTAAATCCATTTCAAGTCAGTTTTCATTTTTGTAACTAGTTAACCACTTCGATCTGTCAGTACACTGAAGACTAGTCTATAACGGTGGCGTTCATTAGTCTACGCAAGGGAAACTGCAAGTTGTCTAGCGCATGGCAGATGGTGATATACAAACCATGCCCAGGGAACGATCTTCAGAACAGCCGTTAATTGCTTAGACTGTCAATGTTTTTCTTGTACTGATGAGATTACAGTGAGTTATGTTACAACTGACATATTTAAGAAGAGATCACTTAGATCTGACCCTATTCCAACAAACTGTTATGGCTTTGATAGAAGCCCATATTAAAATGGAACCACAGTTTATTCAAACGTCGAAAGATACTACCACTATGTCTGACTAGACGATTTGTGGGTCTACAATGGCGGCCGATACAAGGATTGTACATGCTTGTCCGATAGGGCATGTTTATGGATAAATCTGGTACAGACCAGGTTTACTACACTTCAAGACCATCAAGAAATGTAAGCCACATTTGAATTATATTATGCCTAGCTAATTGGAACAAACTATTTTTTCTGCAGATGACCAACACATTTTTTTCGTCGTATTTAAAGCTTGCAATGATTTACGCAAGACTTGTTAGAGTTATTCTGAGCATTTTCAGCACTCAGAACAGTTTAGGATCGATGACCGAGCATTTCGAGCATTTATTTGAATTTTTCATATTTTTGGGAAATCACGATAATCAGCCGATGTAACTGTAAAAGTTAAATTTATTTTTGTTGAGGAATGGATATTTTTTTCCATATTCGAAGGTTCGAACATGTGGATTCTCACATAATGAGATGATAATTAAACACATTTAAAATGATACAAATAATAATAATAATAATAATCCACTAATAATAATAATAATAATTTTCATAATTTTTCTAAATAATTCTTGGATATTATATTTTCTAATAATCATATGTATTGAGAAAGAGCCTATGAAGTAGTTTAATCATTTCTAGTTTGGAACAGGAGATTTTCCGAAGGAGAGTGGTTAGCGCAAGCCCGAATTCAACCAACATTTCAGTTCTGGTTGAACAGTTGACATTTGCAATGAGCAAAGTATATGTTTCATATAACACGGAGAGGCATGAAACGGGAAGCAAATGGTATTTGTATCAAATAGGATATTTTTGTATTTATATAAAATCATAACGTAAATACACTCGAAAGTGAAATAAAGCTTTTCATAAGTATGGTAAATTCACGGGTTGAACTGAATGGTAAAATAAAATAAACTTGTCAGTTTATTAATCTTCCAGTGTTGATAACAAGCAGAGGCTTGATTTATTGTATAAATTTTGGGAAGATAATTTATATGTGTGGAGTAGTTGAATGCCATTCCCAGGTGCGCATGTTTAAGTCGCAGGAATGAAGGTTTTTTCGAGCATCAATCAAATAGCAGGTTCGATGGCTCAGGTTTATAGTAGGAGTATTGGAGCCACACATTTCGTCGGATGAATGACCCGAAGGTTATTTCTTTGAAACCATCAGTTCTTATTTCAACCTTGTTTACGAATTCCATTTAGACTTTTGATTTTGCTAGAACCCGGATTTGTCATGATAGTAGTTTATTCTTCTTCAGAGGAAGACCTTTGCCGTTGTTGTTATAATATTGTGTTCTTACACAAATAGTAGAATGAGCCACTGCCAATTTAAAATAATTCTTTAACCACGAATAATTTGAAGGATATTTTCAAATCCTAGTGCCATGAACTAAATGAATTCATTATAAAACTACAATTCTAATTTCCGCATTCTGTCGAAGAATTGCAAGTTGTGAAAGTTGCTAAAAATGGCCATGAATATAAATATTTTTTTCATAATGATTCCAAGTGGAAAATCTAATAGTTGAATGGTTCAACCATTTGTTGATCAAGTTGATGATTCAGAAATCATATATTTTGTTTGGAACTTGAAGTTCATAATCGAGTCACTTCTCGAATGTTTAATGTCAGAAGAACAATTAATTGTTGTTGTGCTTCGCACAGTTCTTCGATGCTATGCTCAATGGTCAAATACTTTTCAGATGTTATTAATATGTATAAATAATTTGTGTTGCTTCTATGATGATAATATTTTCAACGATATATTTTTTGAAACTGGAAAAACAAGTGAAAATTTAAGAAATTCTATAAACATTTATTCTACGAGTGTTAATATCATGTAAATAGTCAAACAGTGATCTACGTTATTTCCAGTATGGACAATTAATTTTGAACTGGAATTAAATGTTAATAATTTTGGAACACAGTCCACAGGACTATTAATCGGACTTGTGTTTCCGAAAAGATTGTCAAATGTGTTTGGAAGATTTCTGTATATTGTGTGTAAATAAGAGTGTGGATCGCCACACGTGGAGTGATGCGGCTTTGAGCATTTTGCAGTCTGATTTTAACTTTAAAATAAACTGAGATAATTTTACCAGATGTGTTTCACCCAATTAAATCTCCTTCTATCCTTATTGTTGCATTGAGCCAAAAATCAGTAAAGCATTTTTATAAATTTGATGTCGTTTTTGCGATTTGCTTTAACCCATCTGGCGCTCCGGGATATTTTGACTCTCGTGCTGACTGATCATTGGTAAAATGCATATGTGGTCGTGCGGACTCCGGTCTAAACGGGCACATAAAATAAGATAGAGAGAGAAATCATTTCTCTGCAAAATGCTCCACGTGTGGCGATCCACACTCTTATTTTCACACAATATACAGAAATCTTCCAAACACATTTGACAATCTTTTCGGAAACACAAGTCCGATTAATAGTCCTGTGGACTGTGTTCCAAAATTATTAACATTTAATTCCAGTTCAAAATTAATTGTCCATACTGGAAATAACGTAGATCACTGTTTGACTATTTACATGATATTAACACTCGTAGAATAAATGTTTATAGAATTTCTTAAATTTTCACTTGTTTTTCCAGTTTCAAAAAATATATCGTTGAAAATATTATCATCATAGAAGCAACACAAATTATTTATACATATTAATAACATCTGAAAAGTATTTGACCATTGAGCATAGCATCGAAGAACTGTGCGAAGCACAACAACAATTAATTGTTCTTCTGACATTAAACATTCGAGAAGTGACTCGATTATGAACTTCAAGTTCCAAACAAAATATATGATTTCTGAATCATCAACTTGATCAACAAATGGTTGAACCATTCAACTATTAGATTTTCCACTTGGAATCATTATGAAAAAAATATTTATATTCATGGCCATTTTTAGCAACTTTCACAACTTGCAATTCTTCGACAGAATGCGGAAATTAGAATTGTAGTTTTATAATGAATTCATTTAGTTCATGGCACTAGGATTTGAAAATATCCTTCAAATTATTCGTGGTTAAAGAATTATTTTAAATTGGCAGTGGCCCATTCTACTATTTGTGTAAGAACACAATATTATAACAACAACGGCAAAGGTCTTCCTCTGAAGAAGAATAAACTACTATCATGACAAATCCGGGTTCTAGCAAAATCAATAGTCTAAATGGAATTCGTAAACAAGGTTGAAATAAGAACTGATGGTTTCAAAGAAATAACCTTCGGGTCATTCATCCGACGAAATGTGTGGCTCCAATACTCCTACTATAAACCTGAGCCATCGAACCTGCTATTTGATTGATGCTCGAAAAAACCTTCATTCCTGCGACTTAAACATGCGCACCTGGGAATGGCATTCAACTACTCCACACATATAAATTATCTTCCCAAAATTTATACAATAAATCAACCCTCTGCTTGTTATCAACACTGGAAGATTAATAAACTGACAAGTTTATTTTATTTTACCATTCAGTTCAACCCGTGAATTTACCATACTTATGAAAAGCTTTATTTCACTTTCGAGTGTATTTACGTTATGATTTTATATAAATACAAAAATATCCTATTTGATACAAATACCATTTGCTTCCCGTTTCATGCCTCTCCGTGTTATATGAAACATATACTTTGCTCATTGCAAATGTCAACTGTTCAACCAGAACTGAAATGTTGGTTGAATGCGGGCTTGCGCTAACCACTCTCCTTCGGAAAATCTCCTGTTCCAAACTAGAAATGATTAAACTACTTCATAGGCTCTTTCTCAATACATATGATTATTAGAAAATATAATATCCAAGAATTATTTAGAAAAATTATGAAAATTATTATTATTATTATTAGTGGATTATTATTATTATTATTATTTGTATCATTTTAAATGTGTTTAATTATCATCTCATTATGTGAGAATCCACATGTTCGAACCTTCGAATATGGAAAAAAATATCCATTCCTCAACAAAAATAAATTTAACTTTTACAGTTACATCGGCTGATTACCGTGATTTCCCAAAAATATGAAAAATTCAAATAAATGCTCGAAATGCTCGGTCATCGATCCTAAACTGTTCTGAGTGCTGAAAATGCTCAGAATAACTCTAACAAGTCTTGCGTAAATCATTGCAAGCTTTAAATACGACGAAAAAAATGTGTTGGTCATCTGCAGAAAAAATAGTTTGTTCCAATTAGCTAGGCATAATATAATTCAAATGTGGTTTACATTTCTTGATGGTCTTGAAGTGTAGTAAACCTGGTCTGTACCAGATTTATCCATAAACATGCCCTATCGGACAAGCATGTACAATCCTTGTATCGGCCGCCATTGTAGACCCACAAATCGTCTAGTCAGACATAGTGGTAGTATCTTTCGACGTTTGAATAAACTGTGGTTCCATTTTAATATGGGCTTCTATCAAAGCCATAACAGTTTGTTGGAATAGGGTCAGATCTAAGTGATCTCTTCTTAAATATGTCAGTTGTAACATAACTCACTGTAATCTCATCAGTACAAGAAAAACATTGACAGTCTAAGCAATTAACGGCTGTTCTGAAGATCGTTCCCTGGGCATGGTTTGTATATCACCATCTGCCATGCGCTAGACAACTTGCAGTTTCCCTTGCGTAGACTAATGAACGCCACCGTTATAGACTAGTCTTCAGTGTACCGACAGATCGAAGTGGTTAACTAGTTACAAAAATGAAAACTGACTTGAAATGGATTTAAACATCCAAGTATTAAGTTACTAATGGACTGTGACAAAATACTATTTTCTAGACAGAGTCTAGCATATGTCCTTTTGGAAATATAAATATTTCCACCAATGTCTGTAGAAATCAATCACCTCAGTGATTCTCCTCACCAGAAACTTACTAAGTTCCAACTCGTTTGCGCAGCACTTCTCGTGACTATCACGATTTGAAAAGAACTTCTGCGTAGATACGGCAACCATGTGCCTTGGCTCAGCGTAGACGCAACTTGCTTGCCAAGTGCTTGTGTTGAAGTGAGCTAACCATGCCTGCTCCAGCTGGCTTTTATTCAAAACGGTCAGGGTCACGCGTCATCGCCTGATATCTAGAAAACCTCATATCTCTTGAATCCCTGGTCCGATTTACTTGATACTAATTGCGTTCTCTTTCATTTGGCCGTGCCAGTAATCTGATCCCAGTCTCAAGTCTCTACTCCATAGTTAACTATTTAATCAATAAATAGCCTCCACCTCTGCTATTACTCGCTACGTCACTTGACATCCAACTATCGGTAAAATCCTTCGAAATGCTTCTCGAAGCAATGTAGCGCGATATTCAAATATCTGAACTTTCAAAAGCGGCTACAGCCTTTCCCTTGATATCTAGGTGTCTGAAACTTGGAATACCCATTCCTAGAGTTGGGCACATCCACCCCACACCTAGCAAAAAATAAAAATTGAAAATTTTTTATTATTCCTATCTACACACATAAATCATCTGGTTATTGAATAATAGATCTTCAAATTCGATGCATTATAAGTTCCCACGATGTTACCAGTTCGTGTATTGGCTACTTCATAGCTTCCATTATTGTTTACTTCCACAATACGATAGGGTCCAGCGTAAAGGCTTGCAAATTTCGAGTACACTCGATTTTGCACGTCAGAGGGTGTAGGTCTTTTCACTAAAACAAGAGTTCCTACGCGCAAGGGTCTGCGAAAACGCTTTCCTCTCACTCTGCGCTCTCTCTTCTCAGCTTGACTCCTTAACTTGTCTAAAGCTAGAGTTTCCCTCATCTGACGACTTGGTTCAATCTCAGGTGGAATAGAGATGATTCGATCCCATAATCGTGTTGGTTTAATTCCATGATGTAGCAACATAGGAATCTGTCCAGTACTCTCATGAATAGTAGAGTTGATGGATTCGGATGCTAAAGAAAGAACATCCATCCATTTCCAATGCTCATTTGGACAATAGAGGCAGCAAAAGTTTGCTATCTCAGCCATCACGCGTTCCGCTGGATTGCTCTCTGGATGTCTAATAGAACAAAACAATTGTCTAATCCCAAGATTATTCATGATGGTTCGAAACTCCAAAGATGTAAATTGAGGTCCACGATCTGATAAAAGGAATTCCGGTTTGCCTGCTTCCGGAATTACGCTGTCTCTAATTCTCTTCGCACAATACTTTGCGTTTGCCTTCTGAATTGGATGTAACATGGTGTATTTGCTGAATACATCCATGGTCACCAAAATATATCGGTTACCTCTTTTAGACTTTGGGAGAGGACCATATAAATCAGTCGCGAAGATTTCGCAAGGCTTAGAAGGAATAATAGGCCTTGGTAATTCTCTCAGTAATATAGAATTATGTTTACTCCTTTGGCATAAGTCGCATTCTCGAATAGTGTTTCTGACAGTTTGTCGCATTCGCTCCCACGAAAATTTCTCTTGAATCATGTTGACTGTCTTATCTACTCCAGCATGACCTGCGATTCTATGTGCCATCCAAATAATGGGTTTTTGCAATCGTGGAGGTATCACTACTCTCAGCTTCGTATGGTCGGGATCTGCGAACTTGTAGATTAAACCATCTAACATCATAAAATCTCTTGAAATTCTTTCAGTTTCCATAAAATCATCATCATTGGGATCCATGTTTCCCTGTAGAAAACGAAAAATGTTCCTAAGACGTCGGTCTCTCCTCTGGGATAAATGCAATAACCTTAACCTTCTCAAGGTATCTTCATCTTCCTGCGTCAGGTTAACTTGAAAAACCTTAGATGTAGACTCCACTGCTCTACTCAACAAATCAGCTCCCACGTTCAACTTTCCAGGAGTGTGTTCAATAACTATGTTGAATTGCTGAATAAAAAGTGACCATCTAGTTATTCTATCGCTGGCAAAGTTTGTTCTCAAAATAAACTCCAATGCGTGGTGATCAGTCCTCACAATGACTGAATGTCCAATTAACATTTTCTTCCACGACTCCAAAGCGAATATTACAGCAAGTGCTTCTAACTCTGTGGTGTAATAATTTCTTTCTGATGGACGAAGTTTCCTGCTAATGAACGCCAGGTAATGTCTCTTGTGGTCTTCATCCTCTTGAAGTAGAATAGCTCCAATCCCTACGGTGGATGCATCAGATTCTATGATGAAATTCTTGGTAAAGTCAGGATACTCCAATTTCACACTGTTTACCAATAACCTCTTGGCATCTTGAAATGATTGTTCACAATCTTTATCCCATTTCCATTTATTTCCTTTCTTTAACAATTCCTGCAATGGCGCAACTGTCTTGGTGAAGTTTGGACAATGCCCTGCAAAGAATTGGCATGTCCCGAGAAAACTGCGGACATTCTTCACTCTAGTAGGTCTAGGGAAATTTGCAATAGCTTGCATCTTCGTCTCATTGGGACGGTATCCTTCTCCATCCAAAATGTGACCCCAAAAATTTTATTTCCTTTCGAAAGAACTGACATTTTCGAAGGTTTACTTTGAAGTTCGCTTTTCTCAAATCTGCGAATAACATTTGAAGATGTAACAAATGTTCCTCCTTAGTCTCAGATGCAATTAAGATATCATCAATATAACGAATTGCTATCTCTTTTACTTCAGGACTCAAATTTTGTTCCAGTGCTCTGATCAAAACGGATCCAGATGTTTTGACTCCAAATGGTAAACGGCGGAATACATATGTCTGCTGGTCAAACATAAATCCTGTAAACTTCTTAGAATCTTCACTAAGCCTAATGTGATGGTAGGACGAAGTGAGATCAATGTTAGAGAACCAGACCTTGCCTTGGAATTTCCTTAACAGTTCCCTAATGATTGGTGGTCTGTCATACTCTGGCAGTAATCTTGAATTCAAATTTCGCGCGTCTAAACATAGTCTCAGACTTCCATCTTGCTTAGACACTACTGCTAATGGATTGACATAAGATGTAGTGTACTTTTCAATCACATTGTTGCTTTCCATTTCCTTGATAAGCACTTTTACTCTTTCTCGATGCTTTTCTGCTACTGGATACAATTTAGCATGAAAAGGTGCATCATCATTTACACGAATATGATATTCAAAATCTTTAATTTCACCAGGTTTAATGTCAAAAATATCTTGATACTCTTCCAAAATCTTCCCTAGCTCTGGGGACTCCTTCTCAGTGTAGACTTCTCTTCCTTCGGCTTCATGAAAAATCAGAGACCATTGAGCATCTCCCTCGATGTCTTCTTCTTCTTTTCCGTCGAAGTTAATCTCTTCGGTATTCTTGAATCTGATCGTCTCTGTCTTCATATCTATCACTGCTTGATATTTCTGAATGAAATCTGCTCCCAATATCATGTCAAAAGCCATGTCCTTCATTACAACAAATACATGTCGGAAATCATGTCCTCCAATCGTAATACATAAGTATAATTGCGTTTTACACAGAGATATTTTATTGGGTATTATTCCTTGGATCTTAATTCCTGGTACTGGAATTTCCTCTAAATTCTCTTTGAGCTTCCACAGAATATAAAGCTTCTCACTCACCAGACAAAGCATAGCCCCAGTATCGATCAAAGTATCGACAGGCATACCAAATACTTCGCATGATATGATTGGCATTCTAATTCTGGTACCCATTTCTTTTCGTTCGTCATTCTGTTGAATTAAATCATCATCCTCTGCTTGCCATTTAATAATTCTGGAAGTGAAAGTGTTCAAAATTCTATCTTCTACTGTGAATTCGAAGTTGTTTTTTTTCATTACCATTCCCCCGGGATTGTTGTGTTCCCGATGGACCTGGATCATTGGGCCTCTGCTCCACAAATTGCAAGTTATCTTGGTGTCTTGCTTCCAAATTTTTCCTTGTGTCCTTGTTAAACTCTTCATTGGACTGACGAGTATCTACATTCCCTCTGTTATTATAGTTGTTTCTACCATAATATCTTCTTTCTTGGTACTTTCCTTGAGTATCTCGTGGTCTTCTCCATCGAGTATTGTATCGATTACCACCATCCGGTCTTGCATATGGTTTGTAACTGTATCTGTTACTGTACTGGTTCCATCCTCTCTTATTGGAATCTTCCCTCGGCGATTTCTCTTCTCGCTCCTCTCGAATCTCTCGAGGTGTCTGAGAATAACTATCAGCCATAACAGCATACACAGCGTTGTTATTCTTTGCTCCCTTCTGATGGAAGAATTGAGCGTTTGTATGATCCAGCTTCTGTAATACTTCGTCAAATTGTTCCATATTATAGATATCAGCAGCGATCAAAGTCCTCTGGACGTCTGCTGGAAACTGACGTATCAATGCAGTAATCAACTCGTTATCTGGCATTGGCGGATCTAAATGTTGAAGTTTAGACAGCTGTCCAGAAAAGTACGTAGAGTATCGAGTAGGTTGTGACGTTGAGAATCTCTTCGAATATAACTCTGCTCTGACTTGCTGTTGCGTTTCCGGGGACCAAAACTTCTTCAATAGCCCACGAGAAAACTCCTCAAAAGTGGTTAGAGTGGATCTAAATGCTCTAAACCACAGAAGTGCAGGACCTTCCAAGAACTTCCCTATCACTCGGATCTGTCTTTCTTTAGGGATCTTAGAATCTTTCAGGTAATCACCCGCTTCTCTCAAAAATTCCACGGGTGTCACAGAATCTCGCTCTGAAAATTTAGAAGGCTTATCTTCTATATTCTTAAATACAGTTATGGGGTTGGATTGAAATACTGTCCTGACCTCATCCTGTCTATCAGTCTCTCTAGCTCCTCCTAGATTTATCTGTATCTGTTCCTTTCCCCTTATATTTGGCATTTTCAACAGATGATCAGACTGTTTCTCATCCTTTATTTGAGTTTTCATAGCCTCAAGTTCCTTCTGGTTTTCTTCTGCCATCTTCTTAATTGCTTCAGTTTCTTTACAATTGTCCTTAACATCAATGGATATCTGGTTCATCACAGCCTCATGACTTTTCAATGACCCTGTCATATCTGATATGTCCTTCTGAGTTGCTTGGATATCTTTGGCAATTACTTCAATATGGGATGACAAAGATTCCCTAATCTCCTTGATTCCCTCTTGATTCTCCAGCTTGAGTGTGTCTTTAATTTCATTGACAACTGTGGTTTTGATTTCAGTTTGCAACTCACTAATCACACCTTCTCTTATTTCTCCCATGACAAGTTCCTTGAATTGTTCCGTTAAACGTTGAACAACTAGAATTC
The DNA here is from genome assembly GCA_946902985.2 of Meconema thalassinum. Taxonomy (NCBI): domain Eukaryota; kingdom Metazoa; phylum Arthropoda; class Insecta; order Orthoptera; family Tettigoniidae; genus Meconema; species Meconema thalassinum. The sequence continues at coordinate 979,619,555 of OX336388.2, read as the reverse complement.
CCATCTCGTTACTCTCCTTCTTCACTCTGACTTCCAGGTTGACCATGTCTTCACCAACTTTCCTAAGACCATGTTCTATCCTATCAGCTAAGCTTTGGGATCGAAGATCGGCATCGCGAAATTTTTCGTCCATTAAACTTGCGTTAGTAGCTAATGAAGTTTCGAGCTCATGTGTTTTATCGCATAATTTATTCATTTTACTCTCAAGTGTCAATTTCAAAATTTCAGAATTCTCTTTAAATTTACTTTCCATTGAATTAAATTTACTATTTAAATTTTCCTTTAAGTTATCTTTTAACCTGCTTTCTAACAAATCGGAATTTTCTTTGAGTTTATCCTCTAAACTTTCTTTTAAGTTACCTTTTAACCTGCTTTCTAAAGAATCAGAATTTTCTCTAAGTTTATTTTCCAAAGAATCAGAATTTTCTTTCAAGTTATCTTTTAACCTGCTTTCTAAAGAATCAGAATTTTCTTTAAGTTTATCGTTTAAACTTTCTTTAAGTTTATTTTCTTTCATAATGGCTGCTACACGCAGTCCAGCCTCTTTTGAACTCTCCTCCAAACTCCTCATCATCCTCATCATTTCTTCCATAATTTCAATTATTATTCAAAACTTAGGGGTATACAACAGTGGCAAACACATGCTTATAACTAGAACAAGAAATATGAATAGCTAATTGGAACACTATAATAAAATGAGATTTGTCCTAATATCGACGTGATGGAAAAACAAAATTCTCTACTTTTACGAATTACATTTACCACAATATCACAAGAAAAATATGCAAGTACTCAAATATCCTCCACCTGGATTCTAATAATGTGTATCTCCAGTCATCGAACGTTTACTACTGAATTTACTTGACGCCCTAATGGTTAAGCCATTATCAAAAATAATCAAACCCATTCTAATTATTAACCAGTTAAATTTTTAATTTTCCCCACTAATTGGGTTTCCTACTAATTTATTCATCAAAACCAGACATCTCTCAACTCCCAAAATATTTCTATAAAAAGTATCACAATTTCATATCGGCATGCGATTGACCATGTCTAAATCGGGCCCCACGTTGGGCGCCAATCTAATAGTTGAATGGTTCAACCATTTGTTGATCAAGTTGATGATTCAGAAATCATATATTTTGTTTGGAACTTGAAGTTCATAATCGAGTCACTTCTCGAATGTTTAATGTCAGAAGAACAATTAATTGTTGTTGTGCTTCGCACAGTTCTTCGATGCTATGCTCAATGGTCAAATACTTTTCAGATGTTATTAATATGTATAAATAATTTGTGTTGCTTCTATGATGATAATATTTTCAACGATATATTTTTTGAAACTGGAAAAACAAGTGAAAATTTAAGAAATTCTATAAACATTTATTCTACGAGTGTTAATATCATGTAAATAGTCAAACAGTGATCTACGTTATTTCCAGTATGGACAATTAATTTTGAACTGGAATTAAATGTTAATAATTTTGGAACACAGTCCACAGGACTATTAATCGGACTTGTGTTTCCGAAAAGATTGTCAAATGTGTTTGGAAGATTTCTGTATATTGTGTGTAAATAAGAGTGTGGATCGCCACACGTGGAGTGATGCGGCTTTGAGCATTTTGCAGTCAGATTTTAACTTTAAAATAAACTGAGATAATTTTACCAGATGTGTTTCACCCAATTAAATCTCCTTCTATCCTTATTGTTGCATTGAGCCAAAAATCAGTAAAGCATTTTTATAAATTTGATGTCGTTTTTGCGATTTGCTTTAACCCATCTGGCGCTCCGGGATATTTTGACTCTCGTGCTGACTGATCATTGGTAAAATGCATATGTGGTCGTGCGGACTCCGGTCTAAACGGGCACAGTATGACAAGGTGTCGCAAATTTTCCGCCTTTCAAAAATCACTTACCATGGCCAGGAGCGAACCTGCAAGCTTGCGATTAGTAGACCGAGACGTTGACCACTCACCCACCGTGGGTGAAAGGTAGATTCAATAGCATGGATACAAGATCTCACATCCATTATATCATTGAACACCCCCCCCCCCCCTCTTTCGTCTGAAGTGACTGAAAAAGAGCTCGACATCGTCATTCGATAAATTCCTCGTTAGGAAATAGTGGAAATTGATGCTTATTAAATATCGTATGCATGCCACTGAAGAGAGAGTTGTCAACTCCAGAGTGTGGTAAGTCTCTTTAGTAAATTTCTTGAACTTTTTGGGATGTTGCTGAATGTCCTCAATGTATGGCAGAAATACGTCCGTTAACCAGTGCAAACTTTCATCGTCCATCTCACAAAAAATCATCTTATTGTCATTTCTGGAGTGCGTGCCATGGTTGTGTTACAGACATCATGGATGTCAAACCATTTATGAAAATGTCCCATAAAATTAATAGTCTCAAGTAAACTGCCTTTGTCATTAATTTTCTCAGAGCATATGACTTCCATACTTTTTAAGCCTGCCAAAACTTTGGCCCTGGAAACATTCATCTTTTCCAAATTACTAGGATAAACCACCTTCCTGGAAAGTTTCCTGACAGGTTTTATCACCAGAGTTTTCTGAAGATTATAAAGGATCTTCAAATGATCACTTGTCACATTGTTGCCATTCACAAAGTACTCCCTAGACAAGTACTGCGATCGTACATTCTTGATAATGTGACTGGGATCAAAACTTATAAAGAGCGGTCGATTTTCATCAAGAGGATGTTTAATTTCATGCGTTATACGACGCCCGCATAGCGTTTCAAACATCGAAACATTCGCTTGACAGTTGTCAGTTAGAATCCGTAACACTCTGAAACTACTTCCTTCGACTACCTTCATAGCATCTAATACCAATTTTGCCAAGTGCGCTCCAGAAATAGAACAAGCAAAATAAAATGACACAGGAATTCTGTAAGAAGAAGATAGTCCTTTGAAAGGAATGCAAAGTAACTTGTTGGCTAGTTTGTCTTCAATACCAAGAGCGTCTAAGTCTGCTTCACTCATGGTCTAAATTCCTATCGTTGTTTGAGTCTTCAGTCTTTTGACTGGTTTGATGCAGCTCTCCAAGCCTCCCTGTCCTGAGCTAATCGTTTCATCTCTACATAGCTCCGACACCCTACATCGGAGGCAATCTGTTTAACATATTCTAACCTTGGTCTACCCCTACAGTTTTTGTCCTCGACCCTTCCTTCCGAAACTAAGCTTGCTATTCCTGGGTGTCTTAGTATGTGTCCTACCAACCTATCTCTTCTCTTCATTAGCAGTCGCCAGAAACATCTCTCCTCTCCCACTCGTCTTAATACCTCTTTGTTTGTAACCCTCTCTACCCATCTGATCTTCATCATTCTCCTGTAACACCACATTTCAAATGCTTCAATTCTCCTCTTTTCTGCTGCACCAATAGTCCAAGTTTCACTTCCATAGAGCGCCACGCTCCAGACAAAGGCTTTCAAAAATGACTTCCTAATACCTAAATCTATATTCGATGTCAGCAGATTCCTTTTTTGTAGAAATGCTTTCTTTGCCTGAGCCAACCTACTTTTAATATCCTCTTTGCTTCGTCCATCACTGGTTATTCTGCTTCCTAAGTAACAGAAGTCTCCTACTTCCTTCAGCTTTTCACCTGCCAATTTGATCTCCATAGAGGTTTCTGATTTATTTCGGCTGCATTCCAGTATTTTTGTTTTACATTTATTTATTTTCATCATGAATACTTTCCGTAAGACGGAGTCCATACCATTTAAAAACTCATTCAAATCCTCAGGCTTGTCGGCCAAGATGACGATGTCATCAGCAAATCTCAGAGTTGAAATTATTTCTCCTTGAATCTTCACTCCCACTTTAAATTTTTCTCTAATTTCCTTCATTGCTTGTTCAATGTAAAGATTGAAAAGTATGGGTGATAAGTTGCAGCCTTGCCTTACACCTTTCTGAATACCAGCTTCTCTCTCATGTCCTTCAACTCGAATGACTGCTGTCTGGTTTCTGTACAGATTGTATATCACCCTCCTATCCCTGTACTTTATTCCAATTGATTTCAAAATGTCAAACAATTTAGTCCAATCAACGTTATCAAAAGCCTTTTCTAAGTCTACAAAAGCCATGAACGTTCTCTTATCTTTCCTTATTCTACCTTCCAAAATCAGCCTAAGACTTAGTACAGCTTCCCTTGTTCCTACATTTCTCCTGAAACCAAACTGGTCTTCACCCAACTCCGTTTCTATCTGGCTTTCAATCCTCTTGTAAATTATTCTAGACAGGATCTTTGAAGCATGAGTAATCAAGCTGATTGTACGGTAATCTTCACATCTGTCAGCGCCCACTTTCTTTGGTATAGGGATGATTACATTCTTCTTGAAATCAGGGGGTACCTCACCTGTCTCATAAATCCTACACACCAAGTGAAATAACCTGATCAGACCTTCATCTCCTATCCAGCGTAGCAACTCCTTCGGTATATCATCTATGCCTGGTGCTTTGTTCCTGCTTAAGTCTTCCAAAGCTCTATCAAATTCTTATCTCAATATTAAATCTCCTTTCGCATCCTCATCAATTTCCTCCTCCCTTTCCATTACATGATTCTCAATCTCTTTTCCCTTATACAAACTCTCTATGTAAGCTTTCCATCTCTCAACCTTTTCTTCCCTATCTGTTAGAGGCTTTCCATTTGTGTCCTTAATATTACAGCACTTAGTCTTCTTTTCCCCAAAAGTATTCTTAATCCTCCGATAAGCTGTGTCTACTTTTCCTAATTTCAGACAATTTTCTATACCTGCACATTTCTCTTTCAACCATTCTTCTTTCGCTTCCTTGCACTTCTTGTTAACCTCATTTCTCAGACGTCTGTATTCTGCTTTCCCCTTTTCATCTCTTAGATTCTTGTGTTTCCGCCTTTCATCCATCAATTCTAGTATATCCTGAGTGATCCACGGTTTTCTACCTATTCTTTCTTTCCTACCAATGTTTTCTTCTGCGGATTTTGTTATTTCATTCTTCAAAAGTGCCCATTCGTCTGCAATTGAAGTTTGTTTAGGGTTTTTCATTAGTTCTTCCTTTATACTCTTCTTGAATCTTTCGTTTACATCCTTCTCTTTCTGTCTGTCTATTGCCCACCTTTTTGGCTTTGACTTTTCTTCAGTTTCTTCAACTTTAATCTGCATTTCATTACAACCAGATTGTGATCAGAGTTTATGTCAGCACCAGGATATGTTTTACAATCCAAAATCTGGTTTCGAAACCTCTGCTTGACCATAATGAAGTCGATTTGGTAACGCCCTGTATCTCCTGGTCTCATCCATGTGTATATTCTTCTATTGTGGATATTGAGTAAGGTGTTAGCTATGACCAATTCATGCTCGGAGCAGAATTCTACCAGCCTGCTTCCTCGATCATTCCTTTCACCTAATCCGAAATCTCCTACTATCTTCCCTTCTCTCCCTTTTCCTACCACAGCATTCCAATCTCCCATTACTATAACATTTTCATCACCCTTGATATACCTCAGAATTTCGTCTATTTCTTCGTAGACCTTTTCAACATCCTCATCATCAGCTTGACTGGTAGGCATATAGACTTGTACCACTGTAGTGCAGGTAGGTTTTGTATTGATTTTTGCTACAATAATCCGTTCACTATATTGCTCATAATATTCCACCCGCTGTCCAAGTTTCCTACTCAATATGAGGCCAACCTTGCTTGGCCATTGTTTGATTTAGTGCTAATGACCCTATAGTCTCCTGACCAAAAGTCCTGTTCTTCCTGCCAGCGCATTTCACTAATCCCAACCAAATCCAACCTCAACCTATCCATTTCCCTTTCTAAGTTTTCTAACCTTCCACTTCCTAGCAGACTTCTAACATTCCACGCTCCGATCCGTAGAATGTCAGATTTCCTCTTTGTCACTTCTGTGATGTTAACCCCCTCTCGAGTAGTCCCCACCCGGAGATCCGAACGGGGGACTAGTTTACCTCCGGATTGAAATTTTACAAGGGAGGAGGCCATCATCACATGTAATTATGCATAGAGAGGTGCATATCCTCGGGAATAGCATACGGCTGTAGTTTCCCGTTGCTTTCAGCCGTGCAGCAGGACGCAGTGTAGCCATTATTGGCTTATATTATCAATATCTTAACCGTCTATAAGACTAGTAAAGAATTGATTTATTCTGAAAGGCTGCTACTCCCTTTCAGAATAAGTAAAGAGCAATTCTACTAACAAAAATACTAACCTTCTACCGTACTAACAATTAAATACCAAAACTCTACTAACAAAAAACCTAAGTTCCACCAACAACAAATACTACCACTAAAACAGTCTGTCAACAGGCACACTCACATGCACCCTCACACATCACAGTCTACTGAAACAATGAACTATAACTAATAAACAATGCAACTGCTACCAGACACACTCACACACCACAGTCTAATAGAACAATGACATATATCTAATAGACAAACTAACTACCTAGTTACAACTAAAACTAACTACATACTTACTGTACTTTTATTTGAATTGACAATATTTACAAAATGCAATTTAGATAGAAAATACTTACAAAATGTAATTTAGATTCAAAATTGTCACAAAATGCAATTTAAGGGGGACGTATGCAAAATTGCATTAAGTGAGAAATGGTTTCATTTCGGCTGTATTAAGGTAAATAAGGAGGATTGTGTAGTCGGGAATTGGTTTTTGACGTTTGTAACAGTGTTTTATACGAGTGTATTCATAAGAGAATCTGCGTCTGATACTAGATCGTTCAGTCCATAACATTTCGTATACTGGCGAGGCGAGCAGCAAATTGATGTGAAGTGAGACGAACATTATTAGCACCGTATTGAAGCCATTGATATTTACTAAGCTGCGTGTGTTTATGAACATTGAGGCAACTCATATCAGTGAGATATCAACTCTACAGATATTCACAATGAACATTAACATGAAATGGAACGGAAGGCAGAATTATCAGTATACGAAAACTGCAGAGATGGCGTAAGTTTTAATATGCGTTTGGAATACATTAGACAGAAGTGAGATGGCTATACAGAGCAACTCTAACCTAAACATTGAGCATTATCAAAATTATTTCGAGCTACTTCGATGATATTGTGAAAAGTGTTTTATAATTCATGTAAAGTGCACTCCTGATGATTTGCAGTAATTATTGCACGAACTTCAGTGAATTATCGAAAACCACAAATAATTCACAGTCATTTCTGTTAAGCTTGGTAAAAACAAAACCATTGGTAAAAATATCGAAATGTATTTTATGAACAAGCAAAAAAACAATTATCACACTTTACATTGTATTGTAAGACACACTTGAGGAAAATTACAAAATACTATATAGATTGTGCCAACATTAATATCTTAAGACAGCTTTGAAGCCATTTTTCAGTGTTGCCTTATTAACAATTAATATTTCAGCCTTCAGTCTGTCAACACAAAACCACTCCAATCACTGGAATATGTGAAAAATAACTTGAAAAGAGCCAACTGCGGTGGCATCTAGTAGTCTAGTTCTGAACTAGGCCTAGTAGTCATTGATGGTGGCATTTTGCGGCAAAAGTAGGAACTATTTGAAAAATTCAAAGTTGCAGTCCTTACTTGAATTTAAAAAAGATACACACACTAATACAGCCATCACATTTAACACCGGTTATCAGACAGATTCTACACACACCCAAAGTACATGGGGCTACATGACCGCGTTGTCCTAGCCCCTAAACTAAGGAACCAACCAACCAAATTACATGTGATCAAGATTTATATATATTGTTACGGAATATGAAAGAAGAAGAAGAAGAAAACATGACATGTTTCGTTCGTCAAGCGAGCATCATCAGATCCAAATATGCAAGACAAATAGCTTTACTGCAGTTTTAGAGCTTACTGCTGAAGTGTATCACAGCAATAGTAGCTACCTTCATACATTAGTTTGGGGGAGGAAGACTGTTTTTGTTCATGGGATAGTCATTTCTAAGTTATGCAACATTAAAATAAATAGTTTTTTTTTCATTTCCGGTGCTTAATGCCTAATATTTATCACTAATAATTACCACACTTACTAAGTACTCTAGTCAGCTTCGGTGGCATAGTCGGTAGCACGATGAACTGCTATACCCAAGATCGTGGATTCAAACTGAACCGTTGTCGCCCATTTTCAATTAAACCCCCTCACCCCTCCATCTCCCGTGCCAACTATTTGAATTGCTCTCTCTTCCTCTCGGTTACCGGTATTACTGGCCAGAACAACTGAGAATATCTGTGGACACTTCTGCAACCACCGATCAGGCTCGTTATAGACCGAACCGTGATTAGTGGCCCCTCTCCCCTATCGTACACAAGCTTTATAGCCATGTCATCAATGATAAGGGAGCCCACTTCTGCATTCTCGTGTTCCAGTGATTTTTCCTCTGCCATCAATCTTGTTCTGATCAATGAGGTGATATCAGTCTATCCTTTCGAGTACCGGTACCCTACGTATGTCTTCAAAGTTTTGGGATGTGGTAGGTGCAAGATACTTAGTTCACGTAACAATCGATAGCCTGTCGGTGACCTAGTGGATAGAAGAACACAATTTTTAATTGTAGTTTCTTAGTACTTATATTTCTTCTTTCCAAGTGCTTGCAGCTGTTCGAGCAAAAAAATGGCTTTTAGGCAACCTTGTTGGGCTTCATTTTGAATTGCAGACAGCTGCTTGTTCATGTAATATTTCTTAATTTTATATTTCTTCAATTCAGCCTGAAGATCATGAAGTTTTCTTCGTAGCTTGTGAATTACAGCGTCTCGCTTAGCAGTTCTTTTCGTAGCACTCCGCTGTTTCTTTCGAAGAGACTTCCTAACAACTGGCCTTGAAATGGGTGAATACTGTGTCCCTATACATCTACAATTTATCTCGTCTTCACAAATAGGGACAAAATTCTCACAGTTCCTGGAGAGTCACATTTTCTTTTGGATGAAAGAGTGTCGTCAGTTTGACACTGTAATCGTTTTGGTGGTTTCCTAACTGTAGTTGTCACTTGTTTGTGCTGAGGGAAGTTTGTAAATACTGAAGGTACGGATTTAGGCAGAAGAAATCTTCTGGTTGTGCTCACACTGTAATTGTCTTCTCTGAAATGCCTACTACAAACTGCCGACCTTTTAGAAGGAGTCCACACACTACATGGCTATTACCTCGTCGAGAAACAGCTACAATCCACTTATTTCTTAATTCCTGATTAATAGGAAACGAGTGAAATGAAACTGATTTGCACATTCCCTGCCGGGACGTACAAAACGGAACACAGCAGTAAACCATTTAAGACATACTCATGTAAACAACCACTATTTGCAATGTCACTATTGAGTTAAACTGGCGCGAATGCTGGAACTAGGGTGGTACAAAGCGATCCTAGCGGTCACAGGCAGAACTTCATGGTGATTCATTTTTAGCGCAAAACAGGTTGCATTTCCCGGCCTTGTATATAGCGTAGGCAACGATTTTCACTCACCCGTGGCCGACGAAAGGTACTAGCCCCAGTGCGAGCAGCCATATTGTCTGTGATGTAGGCGAAGTAGTGACCCCGGTTGATTAGACTTGTTTGTGAATTTATTGTGAATAGCAGTGTGAGAATAGTTAGTGTTTTATAAAGTGTAACGTCCAACTTTACATCCAACTTGTGTTGTGGTGCATCATGTACACACATCAAAAAAAGTTTTGCATCACCTCGGTTCCAAGAGTTCCGGAACCTTTAAATACAAAGGGAATAGAGATCAACACAAACAACATTTCAGCTCGTTTTATTGCTCATGAGACCCACACATTGCATGTTGTACCATCATACAGCTAGACTTTCAGCATTTGTGGTCCAGATTGCAGTACACACCACTACCTCTAATACCCAGTAGCACGTCCTCTTGCATTGATGCATGCCTGTATTCGTCGTGGCATACTATCCACAAGTTCATCAAGACACTGTTGGTCCAAATTGTCCCACTCCTCAACGACAATTCGGCGTAAATCTCTCAGAGTGGTTGGTGGGTCAAGACGTCCATAAACAGCCCTTTTCAACATATCCCAGGCATGTTCGATAGGGTTCATGTCTGGCGAACATGCTGGCCACTGTAGTCGAGCGATGTCGTTATCTTGAAGGAACGCATTCACAAGATGTGCACGATGAGGTCGAGAATTGTCGTCCATGAAGACAAATGCCTCTCCAATATTCTGCCGATATGGTTGCACTATGGGTCGGAGGATGTCATTCAGGTATCGTAAAGCCGTTTCGGAGCCTTCCATGACCACCAGTGGCGTACGTCGGCCCCACATAATGCCACCCCAAAACATCAGGGAACCACCACCTTGCTGCACTCGCTGGACAGTGTGTCTAAGACGTTCAGCCTGACCAGGGTGCCTCCAAACACGTCTCCGACGATTGTCTGGTTGAAGGCATATGCGACACTCATCGGTGAAGAGAACGTGATGCCAATTCCGTGGGGTCCATTCAGCATGTTGTTGGGCCCATCTGTACCGCGCTGCATGGTGTCGGGGTTGCAAAGCTGGACCTCGCCATGGACGTCGGGAGTGAAGTTGCGCATCATGCAGCCTATTGCGCACAGTTTGAGTTGAAACACGACGTCCTGTGGCTGAACGAAACGCATTATTCAACATGGTGGCATTGCTGTCAGGGTTCCTCCGAGCGGCAATCCGTACGTAGCGGTCATCCACTACAGTAGTAGCCCTTGGGCGGCCTGAGCGAGGCCTGTCATCGACAGTTCCTGTATCTCTGTGCCTCCTCCATGTCCGAACAACATCGCTTTGGTTCACTCTGAGACGCCTGGAAACTTCCCTTGTTGAGAGCCCTTCTTGACACAAAGTAACAATGCGGACGCGATCGAACTGCGGTATTGACCTTCTAGGCATGGTAGAACTACAGACAACATGAGCAGCGTACCTTCGTCCTGGTGGAATGACTGGAACTGATCGGCTGTCGTACCCCCTCCGTCTAATAGGCCCTGCTCATGCATGGTTGTTTACATCTTTGAGCAGTTTTAGTGACATCTATGAACAGTCAAAGGGACTGTATCTTGGATACAATATACACAGTCAACGTCTATATGCCGGAGATCTGGGAACCGAGGTGATGCAAAACTTTTTTTGATGTGTGTAGCTGCAATAATCACGTAGCCTACAGGGTAAGTGTTAACACCTGCGATACTTTATTTCTCATTAATGCTACAGGTTAATAAAACGCACGTGTGGTGAAGTTTATGTACGAACTTACGTTAGCCTAATATTGTGGATATTAAGGACTATTGGAATGCATGCTAAGTTAATTATCTGAGTTAAAGTTAGATATTTAATGAATGTGTTCCTTTACAGGAAATTAAAATGCCGAGATGTTGTAATGTGGCTGGCTGTGAGAACAATTACAGATCTCAGCATGAAAATGTTTCTACATTTTCTCTCCCAAAGGACGAAAAATTAAGAAATATATGGCCTAGAAAAATTCCCACTGACTTCTCTAAAGTGAGCAAGCCTATAATTTGTATTAAACATTTTCCTGATAGCTCTGTTATCAGGACAGAGCAAGTTGATTGCGAAATAAAGACATTTGCTGGGAGTAATCTGAAGTTGAAACCTGATGCAGTATCTTCAATATTTCCGAATTTGCCAGGATATCTATCCACTCCTGGGCCTTCTTCTAGAAGACCGTGTGATGCAGAGGTAGAAAATCTCGGATAAAGCCATAGAAGCGAGCTTGGAAGACTTCAGACACTACGAAGAAGAGAATTCTGTGCACAGTCTATCGGATATATCTGAACACTTCTCCTCCAACAGGAATAAATTTAAGCAGGAATGGACATATATCAAGACAGAAAACAAGTTGGTGAAGTGCTTGAAGAATGTGAGTGATGCAGTGCTCATAATTACAGGTTCTGTGTGTATTCTAAATAACCTAAGCATTGAGCTGGCTGTCAATGAGTTGCTGATTCCCAACCATTAAGTGCCACAAAACTTTCTTTGCATTACTAACAAAAATTCATTTGATGAACTACTTCAGTTCATTGAAAATTCTGAGTGCGATGAAAATGGAAGAAAGTTGTCAGCAGTGAATGCTCCTGTGAACATCCTACAGAGAAGTGTATCGAGTGATGATTACACACCATTATAGTAGTCTTTAATAGTGCAAATTCATTTTTAGATGTTAGGAAAACAATCGTAGGTACAGTGGAGATACGTTACTCTTGGCAGCTTCCATATAATATGTTCACTTGTCATCAGCGTACAAAAAGTTACACCGGAGTGGTCAAATTTATCTGCCTCATCCGTCAAATCTTCAAAAGTTGCTTGGTAAGTTTGATTTGAGTACTTTTGACATTATTGGGAGTATTGAGTAGCCTATCTCAGTCTAAAGAAGAAGTACCATACTTGAAAGATCATGAATGTTCATAAATTACTTTTTGTTCATTTTAATGGAAAAGTTGAACTGTACTCTTCTAAAGCCATGGCGAGACAAAGCCATTGGTCGCTACTTGGTTAGGCGACTATCTGGACGAAAATTATTGTTAGTAGTACAAGCAAGGAGGTCTGGCGTTAGGTCTGTGTTTGTATGTAAAGAATACTCTGTATTACCAATAATGAGCGCTGACAGCTGTCAAAGCTAACACGTGGGGAAATGCTGCGTTGCCACTGAGGCAGATCATGACTCATAACATTCCAAGAGGCTTCCAGGAAGACACAAATACTGGGATCTGTGGTGTGTCAGCCGTATTCGTGTGAAGGGTCAATTAAACATTGCGATGCATGCGAGTTTAGGGGAATTTGTAGTTACCTAATCGCTCTAGCTGCTACTAACTTAGTTATGGGTCTATTCCTTTCATAGCCCGCTCTTCGTCATTTGTGTCTGAATTGGATCCGGAATGGCTTTCCAGGGAAACGATGAACCGATCTACCCCATCATCGAGTATACATTCACGTTTCGTAGCCTCATCCAGTTCTCGTTGCACTATTAACACAACACGCTTCCTGTTTTATGAAGTCACTTCCCTAATAGCCTAAACGGTAAGCTTCTCAACCTCACGGAGTGTGAAATTTTTATTTTGCCGTGCTACATAACCCTTCACTTGACCCCACATCATTTCTATAGGATTGAAGTGGCAATGATATGGGGCAGCGTGATGATCTCATGGCCATGCTTTCTCGCCAGATTATCCACGAGGTAGCCTACATGGGTTTAGGCTTGCGCTGCTGTATAAGGTTGAGAAGGATATTAATTCCGAATGAAAGTGGAACGCGGCTTATACACTTGCAGCAGACATGAATGTACTTTTACATACCTTGTGTCCTTGTTTCATCTTCTGGGCGACATTACGTATTAGGAACCCAAATTACTACTGCACCTCATATATGTGCTAAAGTACGTAAATATGCGTTTTTATTTTTTGCTATTTTAAAAACAGCTGCCATGCTTCGACAGCACTTGCATCTCGTTTAACTGTCATCAAGGCTCACTCTAGCAGCACGCACCGAGGCACACACATTGCTGCCAACATGTGAGATACAAAATCACTCTTGATAAAAAGAAGTGGGATGTAAAATCACTGTTGATAAAAAAAGAATCATCGGGACGCGTTAGGATGTCAGTAACCATTGCCAAAACTCATTGATCTGGGCGCGTTAGGCTGTAACCATTGTCAAAAACCATTGGATTGGACAAAATGAAGGTAAGAATGGTCGGGTGTAGGTGCGGCCTTGGCCGCGCGCAACTAGCGGGGCATGGTTGACACAAAACCATTGATCTGGGCGCGTTAGGCTGTAACCTTTGTCAAAACTACAGTTGTGCGGAAAAAAATACACATACTTATTACAGGAGATCGATATACTGCATAGTAATTACTGAGCAGATAACAAAAAACACTCATTTCAGCCGTAGAGAGATGCGAAATATTACGCACACTAGTATAATTAGAGTTGTGAACTGAGTGCTGTGCACGAATGATGATGCCCACTAGAGACTGAATTGCGCACTTTTTTGTTTCACATAGTGCCGTAAGGGCGAGGTTGGCAGTACTATTATGATACTTTTTTGAAGATTGATTTGAACAATGGCGCTCACTGCTGTAATTTTCGCTATATTTGGGATGGCTGGGTGGGTCACAGACGGTGGAGGAGGAAACATCTATTAAAACATTGCTTCCTGATTTATTTCTCATCCTTTCATAAGGTATTTTGGCTAATTCGTGTATTATATAGAATGTTATCGCTCGTTCTATGTTCATTCAGCGCTACCAAGAAGGATTCCTTTGTCAGAGAGCTGTCGCATGGTCTACACTATGGCGATCGAGCCATTCCAACATCCGCGGCTTCGTACTTGATGTTGTTTGAGCTTATTCTATCTGTACTGTGTGGTACGAAGCATTGTCCATTACAATAACACTGTGTTCAGGGATGTTGGGTAACAATTGTTCCTGGAACCATTTAAAAAAATAGTTGTAGTCCATGTCTTCATGGTAATCACCAGTTCTTTTCGACCTAAAGAGCAAAAGTGTATTATTAACAAAGCCGTGTGATAGCCCGACGTGTAGAATAATAAATCGACCCCGTCTGCCTGACGGCCCTTTCATTGTCCCCTGAACTGAGTTGTCACTCCAACCCTTAGACAATGTGTGACCAGCATTGACCCACGTTTCATCTAACCACACAATATCCATAACATTTTTGCTCTATTAAGTTTTGAATTTTCCAGTATTTTCACCCAATTTTCACCAAATTTTGTAGGTTCTTTAAAGTGAGCATAATTAAGGGAATTCTAAACTATGAAGCTATTTGGTTCAGTCATTTAGAAATTATAACATTTTATTAATAAATATGCAAATTTTGAAAATGTCCCAGGCACATCAACTTTAAAGTTATCAATCTAAAACTTCTATGGAATGATCTTCAATGGTATACAAATAAAAATTGGTATTACTTTTAAAATCAGTGCAAATGGTTAATTATTAAAATATTTTTTTCTTAGAATGACATTTTGTTCTGTTAAAATGTGTCATTTTTTCAAATTTGAACCTAAATATTTCTGAAAGTTAATAATATTTTTCAAAATGGATTCCTCATATTATTAAGACCACAATGTTGTATGTGCAAACCAAGTTTGAAGGTAATGGGATCAAAACTCATGCAACTGGAACATTTAAAATGCTGAAAAATATAGTATTGAAAAAAAGCTAACTTTATAAAAAAAACAGTATTTTAGTGGAATTACCTGCATCAAAACTTCCCTGAGTTTACAAATCACTTTTCCCACACTTCAGAGGTAACTTATTACTAAACCCATCTTTCTCCCTGATGTTTACACGAAGATTTAATGCCACATTCACCACACAGGTCTGTAAACAAACTTAGGAGGGCACCCATATATGAATGAAAATGTGCTCATCATTAACACTAGGCCTAACAGTATTCTCCTCACTAAAATAGGCCTATTCCAGTTTTCTGACACTGGCAGAAGAAGTAGTTGCAGCTATTGAACTTGCCTTACTTAACTTCACGTGTAATATTACCTCACTGTTTGTCAACATCCAAAATAGCACTATTCCTTTTCTTTGTTTCACGGACTTTCGGTTTACGCCATCGACCAGATACAGAATACATCTAATAAACTGCACACAAATCTCTAAAATACCATTAACTTACACAAGTTCCACCACTCACAGTAAACCAATAAAAATATAATTCTTGCGAATAAACGTCATTAAAGCCACTGACCATCAACATGAACAAAGATGCATGGTTCCACCATTTATGCAAAATAGCCTATTAGCCCAGTCATTTGGTGCCCAGAAGTGCCTGAAAAAAAAAAAAAAGGTTAGAAGATTTCTCGACGGATTCCTATGTTTTTCGGTGTGCTGAATCCGAATCTGAAGTTTGCCAACAAAAAAATTACGGCTTCACAGTGAAAATCGCAAAAAAGATAAAAAAATAAAAAATCTGACTTTTTTTTCCACAAAATTGCTTATAAGTTGAAAAATATGCAACCTAATGAATTTCTCATAATTTTCAAAATTAAGGTAGACATAATTTCTTTCATAATGCACTGGGTACTTTTAGTTTTTGAGCGCAGGGTACCGCCGGTAGAGCGCGCTGAAAAAGAGCGACGTTTTGGCACTTAGGCAAAAACGAGAGAAACTCGGCCCTAACTAGCCCCAGACACTTTCTAATCGTGTTTCCTCCATGAATACGTGTTTTATTCATGTTCTATGGTGGTAGCATGATAGAAAGTTCGTTGGAAAACATTTTGATAAATTAATATATACAAGTTAAGGAGGAGTATGCCCATCTGTACTTATCCACCTAATGGTAAAGTGTGAAAGTGATGAGGTGAGTAATGTAAAACAGTTTTTGTGATTTTTCACTCATCATCTCACCATGTCACACATATCTCACGCATTCCTAAAGAGATAGATAACCCGGACACACTGTTTCAGAGGATGTGCGTTGCAAAACAGTCAGAAGACGAGCTGAAAGAATTTCTGACGTATGAGCTATCGCCATATCCCCTGGTTCTCTTTGATGGCTACGGGATACTATGAACAGGAACCAAATCGACCTTATACAAGGCATTTCAGCCAACGGCCGACGCCAAATTGGACAGAAATATGAGATACGTTATAGGTGGTGGGTTTCTGCTGCATCGGGTTGTCTGGACAAAGGGGCAATCATTCACAGACATCTGTAATTCCTACAACCGCTTTGTTCAGACCAAGTACGGTGGAGGCTGTGTAGTTGTTTTCGACGGGTACCCAGAAGGCCCGGACCGTACTAAATCAATGGAGCGGTTAAGAAGGTCGAAAGTGAAGCACTCAGTGGAAGTTCAGCTTTCACCAACTATGGCGTCGACAATGTTGCAGGAAAACTTTCTTTCAAACGACAAGAACAAGGGTAGATTCATAGAGTTCCTCAGGAGTAGACTGAGTGAGACAGGGATTGAATCACGACAAGCCATTGATGATGCTGATGCCCTCATCATAAGAACGGCTCAATCCATAGCTTCCAGGCATGGCACAGTTGCAGTGGTGGGAGAAGATGTTGTTGACCTTCTCGTAATCATGATAGGCACCCGCACTTCTCCTAAGGTGTTCTTCCTGAAACCAGGAAAATGACCACTGACGCTAGGTATAGATCTGGCAGCTCGCTAGAGGGGGCTCTGAGCCACCATATTTTATTCCTCCACGCAGTCAGCGGTTGTGACTCCACATCCGCCATGTTCAACCAGGGTAAGACGAAATTATTGAAGATCCTCAAGAAGAACCCAGATCTTGTAAACTACCTTGAGTATTACATGGACCCCACAGCTCAAGTCGAGGAGTTAGTGAATGCTGGCGAAAAATGTCTAGTGGCTTTAAATGGTGGTGACCACCATACCACTCGTTTTGAGGTACAAGCTGTACCTCAGTACAGCATATGAAGTCACCGGAAACATGGCCTCGATCCCTCCCACTAAACCTGCAGCCCGTGAGCACTTTCTGCGAGTTTACCACCAGATCCAGCAGTGGCTCGACGATCAGCTCAAACCATAACATTGGGGGTGGAAGTCGTCGAGGAACGGCCTCATCCCTACGAGAAGAGTTAAGACCCCAGCTCCTGACAAGCTTCTCCGCAAGGTCTCTTGGAAATGCAAAGGCAACTGTCGAGGAATCTGCGGTTGTCGACGTGTGGGTCTATATTGCTCTAGGCTTTGTACCATCTGCGAGGGAAACTGTCTGATCGTTGACAACTCATGTGACATCGACAGTGAAGGTGACCCTGATGACCCTCCTCCGGTTGAGTCACCACCTACAATCCTGGAGACATCAGCACAAGGTAAATAGCTTGTTTGTACACCACCTTATTCCAATGGGGTTTGCTTACTTCACCCTCTAATGTATTCGTACGATTTCTTTTTTAGAGGTGTCCGAGAATCCTGACGATTCCATCCCGGTCGAATCACCTACGACGATAGCGGAGACTTCAGCAGAAGGTAAACTGCATGTTTGTAATACTCCCTATTTCACTGGGGTTCGAACAGTTTTCCAATTAGACACCTGAAAGTATTGTGTACAATAATATGTACAATTCCTTTTCCAGTGGAGTTACCGACCGATAGCGATCAACCAGGGCCTTCTGCTCGGCAACCGGAGGCTGCTCCATCGAGGCCAAAAAGGAGGAAGCTCAATTAAAGAATTGAAATTAATTGTAATGTATTAATAGTTAATTGTTATTACATTCCTTTTCATTATATTCATTTCATTTCATTTCATTTAATTTTTGAAATAAAAATAAAACGGCTTGATCGGTCCTTTAAGAATTCCTACCACTCCATGGGCAATGTTTTTCAAGGGGTCTGTCATCTTGTAACCACCATAGAACATGAATAAAACACGTATTCATGGAGGAAACACGATAAGAAAACGTCTGGGGCTAGTTAGGGCTGAGTTCTCTCGTTTTTGCCAAAGTGCCTAAAGCTGCTCTTTTTCAGCGCGATCTAGTGGCTGTGCCCTGCACTCAAAAATTAAAAGAGACCAGTGAATTTTGAAGGAAATTTTGGCTACGTTAATTTTGTAAGTTGTGAGAAATTCACTAGGATGCATACTTTTCAACTTATAAGCGATTTTTTGAAAATAGTCCAAAAAATTTAGTTTCTTTTTGCGGTTTTCACTGTGAAGCCATCATTTTTTTTGTTGGCAAACTTCAGATTCGGATTCAGCACACCGAAATCATAAGAATCCGTCGAGAAACCTTCTACCCTATTTCTTTTTTTTTGTCAAAACTACCATTTGACTGGGCTATATACTTTACTACCAAAACCAAAATACTTCTGTTCGATGTTAAATATGTGCATGTGTATAGTAATGATATTCTTTTACTGAATGCCATACAGCTAAAAATTATATGGGATAAGAAAATAACATGTACGGTAAGAAAAGTTTCACACTTGACAAACATTGCCTAGGCTACTCATAACTGATAAATTTACCAAGAAATGGCAGCATAAGCTTGTATTCATATGATTGGCATGGTAATCTTGGCCAAGAGTACGAAATTACATCAAAATTGAGGGGTTTTTGGTTCTAGGAAGTGGGCGTTGCCCATTTCAAGAACTAAGCACGTGTTCTTTAAAAATGGCAGTACATAAAAAACAAATGTATATCTAAGTGCCCCAAGGGATGAGCAAGAAACCTGATTTTGTTTGTAATTTTTGGCCTACAACTCAGTAGGGTCTCCCCATTTCATGTAGGAACTGACTCCTCAAAGCCACAATATCTGGCCTCTCCATGATCACCTTCCCGCCATTAATTTTCTTATATTTAAATCCCAGATCATGCAACACTTTATTTTGTGAAGAAAGGCTTCCTTGAAATAATTGTGCCTCTCTGAGCAAAACAAGAAGTTTGCGACATGTTGGAATTTCTTTCCTAAAATAATGGCTATAAATATGCCGTCTAACAGCATCTTGTTGAAAGCCATCTAAATTAGTGACCACCCTAACTCTATGCCTCTTCTTCCCTGGAGTTGTTAGTTTAGACGGGCCAGCATCAACAGACGGGAACTTCTCTTCCGTCACTCGGAACGCAGTGATTTCACTCACACCAAGAGTCTTTGCAGTTCTTTTCCTCACCTGAACAAATGGAATCGGAGGTTCCTCCCGTAAGCGCATACTTTCCTCTTCTTCCTCCATAAAATTCCTCACCGCACATACCATCTCCTTTACTTGGCTATGGAGAGTCACACCACGGCCTGAAGTTGTTCTGTCGCAGAGAATGGATCCTGGGCCTTCCGCGAGCAGGTACCGATGCCATTTTTACACAACGAAAATAGACACGATGATCCGAATAAAAGAAATAAACTCAAAATCTGTATATACACACGCTTCCAACAAACACAGAACGATAACGCTTACTGTAGCCTATGAAACAATAAGCAAATGCACTTCAATAGATACACGGGATATTACTAATGGCAGTGACGAGTTAGTTCACAGTAGAACACTGCGTCAAACCATGTGCTCACTGCTGTATCGGCATAGATTGCAACACTGCTCGCTGTTGCTATGGACACCGTTACCCCTCTTGTCTCCACTCCTCACCTCACCATTCAAGTGGATGGCAGCTTTCACCGTTCATCTTTTGTAAATCAGAGTATAACACATATAATTTAACATGTACGCCGCGTTTAAACCCTAAGTGTTGTCCATTTTGTCATGGATGATGCCATTTTGTGTCTAGGGGAATTTTGTAGTGTAATGTATCTATAGCCTACTATTCCCCAATATTGTATAATATTTGATCCTGTATATCTTTGTTGTTTTCGTTGAGAATAACTTCTTCAACCAAGTACAGAAACAAAATTCCTTACTGATACGAGTAGGGGAGCAAGGCGGTTTCTAACGAGTGACACTAGCTGCTCGGCTACGCTGACCTTTTATGTATATTTCGCGAAACCATGTGCATGCGACATATCGTTGGACTCGGGCTGACGTCCTCTTTCCTATGGATCACTTTTTATATTTTTCATTTTTTTAAATATTGTTTTTGAAAATAGTCAATAGTTTAAAAACCAAACATGATAGAACGTTGTGCCGTGGTTGAAACGAATGGTCTTTATGTCCTTTATATTTTATAATAAAACATTTTTATTTTTGAAGTTTTTTTAAACAGTCCAATTTTGAAATTCCTATATTTTGGAAACTAGGAAATCTACAAAAAAGTTTGTTGGACATAAATGAAAGGTCCCTACCCCTTTACCCCAAAATAAATTTCAAGTCGCTAGGATAAAAATGCAAAAAGAGTAGTGGGGTAAGGGGAAAGCTGTGACTCCCCTACTTTCATATCAACTTTGCAGATATCTCCCGAACGCATGGTCGGATTTTAACGAGCGAGGAGTTGTTGGCGTTGGGATGACGTCCTCTTTGCTAAGAATGTGTGTGTTTTTTTAATGTTTGTTTTTTGGATTGGCGCTATTTTGGAAACGGTGAATTTTGGAAAAAAGATAGAACGAGAGGTCGCTTTCCGATATTTTTCTATGACAGATGAATGAAGGCGAATATTTTGAAAATCCCTCATGGCGATTTCGGTGACCGTGCCCGGAAGAAATGAATTGCTATTTTGACGGGATGGCGGGGCAGCTTATTACGGTTGGTTTTGTGATATTTGCTATGACGGATGAAGGCGAATATTTGAAAATGTGTGCTAGGATTTTTTTTAACCCTCAGGGGCATCTTTAACGTTTAAGTCCACGGTGATGAGCGAGACCGCTCTCTGACACAGTAGACAGTTGTAGGATATGGCCAAGTGATTCTTGGACTTGGTGAAAGTATGTGGTTAACATGGTCATGTATTGAGAATGGCCGCTTGCTAATGATTATTATTACAGTAAAATGTTTAAGACACACACGTTTTCATTGCTAACACACACACACAGTTCTGCTTGCTGGAGACTCAATACGGTACCTAGCCAGAGAGAGGCCTTGTGAGAGCTGTTGCTGCTGCTGACAAGGCAGAAATGTCTACGTCAGCAGGAAGTGCGATATCAGCTTACTTGCTTGTTAGAGGCTAGCAGGGCTGCTGTTTAAACAGCCGCCATGTTGGTTAATAGGCAGTAGTAATACCCATGTATAAGAGGCAGCCATTTTGGTTCCATATTAAAATCATTTAATTAGTATAAGGTACGCGAATCTTATCGCGTTTAAGGAATGTGGCGAGGCGTGGGAACATGTGAGAAAGAGAAACAGACAACCATTCAAGGTCAAAACGCTGAGAAAATGCAACTTTTTCTGTTGCGAGGCTAACTCATAACGATTGCGTAAAAAAATCATCGTGTGTTAAAGTTTAAATAAAGACTTTGGCTAAAGGCATACGTTGACACTTCGACACTTGCATGCTTTACAACAAGCTGGGCATACCGGTCACGATTGGGAAATCAAAGAAATTGAACAAGAGCTTCGTCGTGCTAAAATTATTGTGTAATGGGTCTACCACTTTGCAACCTCTTTTACCCCCACTCTTGGTTCTTGTATTTGCTTATTTGCTTCCACTTTTACCTGAACTCTTTGGATCCATATTTGCTCTCACATTAAACTATTATTCTTATTACCAAGTTGACTTTACTAGAGCTTAGTCTATGCTTGAAAGTTGACATGGAAGTATCAGTGACTAGGTATGGTAAGCCTTATGCATACTACAAAGGATATTCATATATTGTGAAACGAACCAATAAAAATGGAACTGTTATTTGGCGTTGTTCAAAACAACGTTCCAAACATTGTCGTGGTGACCTAAAAAGTAAAAATAGTGAGGTTTTAAGTGTCAGTGATCATCAATGTAGTGTACTGCATGAAACACAGTTGCCGTCGACAAAAAATCAAGAAAACCATATTGCTACTCAAAATAGTGGATTGTTTAAAGAGCAACGTTTAACTCCTGTTCTAAAAGTTATGTTTAAACCATCTTCCACATCGCAAGAGCTATCAACATCACAAACTATGCAAGAGGTAGTGTTGTTGTTGTCGTCGTCGTCGTTTTAAGGAGTGGAACAACTAGGTCATCTGCTCTTGATATGCAAAAAGGTACCGTTGTATTGCAAGAGGATCAAAATAACCAAATAGTAATAACAATAAGGTTTTATGCCTATAAAACCATTGCGGCTTCCCCAGTTTTCGAAAATAACAGTGAATGGACATTGCTATAAAAAAGATCTACAACAAGCCTTGTGTTCAAAAACTATAACAGACTATTGTAAAGAGAAAAAGAGTTGTATTCAGTGTGCATCTATTGTCATAATCATGTATAATCTGCAATGTTAAATATTCTAACTTTGTATAAAATAAAACAGCATTGTAACATCATTTTGCATTTATTTACGAATTTTATATACTTTTTTTTGGTTTCATGATAATATTTTTAAGACAATACTAAAAACTAAAACATTATTATTCTATACACATATATTTTTTTCTTTCAGTCCATTGGCATCACTTATATTTTTCCATTATTATTTCACATTTGTTTTTTATTTAATTAAAACGGACTATGCACCTATTGTTTTTAAAACCTTCATAAATTAAGTGTACAGGTACACAGCATTATTCACTTCATCAAAAACACTCTCCGACATATCCTTAAACTGTCTAGGCAGAAATGTCTCAAAATTTTCGCATACTCTAAGCAAACGATCACCATATGCTGTTTCCAATTTCCGAATCTTGATAATGCGGAATGGAATATGCGTTGGTAATTCGCTGAGCTTCTTTGTCTCTAAGCCACAAGCTTGCCCCACAGTGTTCAAAACTTCATTGTAGGAGTCTATAAACAAAAGAAAAGCATATCTATTACACTCTACAACAGCTTATACTAGTATTGTGCATATAGGTATTTTGCACTATGCATTGCTAATAAATTATACTATTTATGCAAGAAATGCCCTAACTGTAGCAGATACTACTTTTCTGCATATATCACAAGTGTTAAATTCTAATGCACACTTGACACATGCTACCATGTGTCCACAAGGTAAAAATACAACACTTAGTTCATCTTGATAACAAATTTTACATAATTGTTGGTCACACTTTTGTATCTGTTCGTGAGACAAGTTTTGTTTTTCAGCCTCATGTATTTGCTCCGCGTGTTCTAAATCTAAAGGCAGTTTTATGTCTTGTGCTGCAATCACGTTTTCTTTACGAATAGTGTTCACAAATTCCTGACCTATAAGCAACACCATGTATTTACAGTTAGGTAACCAACGAGCGTGTTGCACAAAAGGGTCATCAGTCATTTGCCAATCCTTTAAAGCAAATCCACAATGAAAACATATTGTTGTATCCCCTTCACTAGTATAAAATATCCAGCTTCACTTAGCTGTTTTGTAAGGTGTTTTAATATTAATGGCCAAACATTCTTATAATATTCTAAACGATTTTCAACAGACCTGTACTCAGGGTGTGCTAGTGCTTTAGTCTTGCAAACTCCCAATTTTTCAAAAGCGCATGCCAATTCAACACTGTCTATGGCATATGGACCACATATATCGACACTACCGTTGTTGGCTGGTAATACATCATTATTATGATTATTTATTTGTGATTCAGCAACGTAAGTAGCGGCCAATGGCCTTGTGGTTCGGTAAAATGGATACGCGGGTATGTTAGCCACTTGTTTGCAAAGCATGTAAGGACAACAAGGAGACCATCGCAAATGGTCTCTAAAGGGATCATCCCCTTCTTCCCAGTGTGACAGTTCAATACGACAAAACACACAGCGCACATCATCTTCTCGGTTAAAGTTAAAAAAACAGCTTCTGCAAGTTTATGTGTTGACAAAAGGCCTACAGGCCAGGATTCAAATGGTAACCAACGATCATGTTCTGATTTTAAATTTAACCCACATGGTAAACCGACTTGCTCACTTGTTGTATTTGGTACTAAAGCTTTGTGTTATAATATTTTTTTTTATTGCAAGTTATTAAAGCTGCACAAGAGCACAGAGTACTTTAAAGCTCAATGTATGCTTGTTCACTGTCTGTTCACTACGTTAATGACGCACCACCACACCTAAAAAACAAACAAAATAACCCATCACTCAATCAATCAATCAATCAATCAATCAATCAATACTTGTAAATAAAACTTTAACGTTAATTGACATTAAATAAAAACACCATAAAAATTATAATTAACTGTATGTCGGCACTAACAGTAACCCATGTACTTATTTTCTTTTTATAAAGCTGCAGTCATTTACATTCCCCTTTAACCAATACATAAACAACAAAATAATAATGTCATGTCATTTTGTTCAGTTTATCAAGTTCAAACCTGTGGATATTCGTTGAGTTCTTAGGGTACAAAATTCCTCATTTCTCTACTAGAAAACGCTATAGAGTTCAAGGAGATTAGATATCTAACATCTAACCTCCTTGACTTTCATAGTCAAGGAACAACGAAATTCGACATGCAAGCTACCCTCTGTGTGTCAAATAACAAAGCTTGCACCCGGTATCCGAGGCCATACGGTATTAATATTAATATTATATTATTATTATTATAGGGAACGACATGTCAGTTAAATTTAAATTTAGTTTTTTACAAAATCCAATATGGCCTTGTACTTTCCCGGTAAACAACCAATATGGTCTTGTACCGGTTGCCAATACATAGTCATTAATCAAGAAAGCAATCATCGTCCCAGTCATGTACAGGTAATGAATTTTTTTTGTCTATGGTATTTCATTAGTGGTAAAATGGAATAGCATTTTTAAGTTAGACTTACCTGAGTTATCAATAGTTCACTGCCTCGAAACAATGATTGCACTCTACTGAGTCTCGGGTTTTCAGTCACTGCTACGGCGGTAAAGCTTTTCTTTCCAAGTTTCTAAAAATTAATAAATAAATTAATTAATTAAACCGCTATAAATACCTAAATTCAGGTTAATAAATGCATTTCATTTAAAAAAAATATCAAACAAAAATGAAACAAGTTAGTTTAAGAAAATCTCACCTTGACATGTACTGGCTTGTTGCTGTTTTCTTCTAGTGGGCTCAAAAGTGGAATGATCTCTCTCTCTCTCTCTCTCAGACATGACAGATATACCGGTTATCTGCATACAAATAAATTAAAAAATCATTAATTACCTTATAAATAACTTCAAATTTAAGGTTCATTAGCATGACATTATTAAAATAATCATTCATAGGTACTTACCAAAAAATAAAAGGATTTTTTCTTCCAAAGTTCAGTTCAGAGCTCTACTGTATACGTCCGTTTGCTAAAATGGCAAGTGCATCACTAACGCAATCGTTATCAGTTAGCCTAGCAACAGAAAAAGTTGCATTTTCTCAGCGTTTTGACCTTGAATGGTTGTCTGTTTCTCTTTCTCACATGTTCCCACGCCTCGCCACATTCCTCAAACGCGATAAGATTCGCGTACCTTATACTAGTTTCATGATTTTAATTAGGAACCAAAATGGCTGCCTGTTATACATTGGTGTTACTACTGCCTAAGAACCAACATGGCGGCTGTTTAAACAGCAGACCTGCTAGCCTCTACCAAGCAAGTAAGCTGATATCGCACTTCCTGTTGACGTAGACATTTCTGCCTTGTCAGCAGCAGAAACAGCTCTCACAAGGCCTCTCTCTGGCTAGGTACCGTATTGAGTCTCCAGCAAGCAGAACTGTGTGTGTGTGTGTGTGTTAGTATTGAAAACGTGTGTGTCTTAAACATTTTACTGTAATAATAATCATTAGCAAGCGGCCATTCTCAATACATGATCATGTTAACCACATATTTTCACAAAGTCCAAGAATCTCTTGGTCATATCCTACAACTGTCTACTGCGTCAGAGAGCGGTCTCGCTCATCACCGTTGACTAAAACGTTTAAGATCCCCTTGAGGGTAAAAAAATCCTAGCACACATTTTCAAATATTCGCCTTAATCCGTCATAGCAAATATCACAAAACCAACCGTAATAAGCTGCCCCGCCAGCCCGTCAAAATAGCAATTCATTTCTTCCGGGCACGGTCACCGAAATCGCCATGAGGGATTTTCAAAATATTCGCCTTCATTCATCTTTCATAGGAAAAATATCGGAAAGCGACCCCTCGTTCTATCTTTTTGTCGCCCCCTCGAAATAGGCTTTTGCTGTATTTACCTTGGCCAGTCATAGCCTCATTGTAACATACGTCAAGCGCTACCGGCTCTCTGTCTACAAACACTCTTTTATTAAACAAATAGAAAATAAAACAAGTAGTTCCGTGAAGAACTATACAGCCTATTTTCATATATCCTACTTATGTTAGCTGCCACAATCAACATACAAAATCTATATATTTAAAACACTAAGCTGTTTTTTGTACACACGAGATTGTGAAAACGACTTAACCGATTGGCTTCGTAAGACATTCTAACGAAAGCTCTTGGCATGCAGATTTGCAGAGTTTCTTTAAAAGGAAAATATATGTTACGGTATATTTTTAAATGATTAAAGAAATATGTAATAGTTGTCACTCCCGCGCATGCGCACAATGGCCTTTCTCAACAAGCAAAATGGCGATTCCGGTCGCGTCTAACTGAGATCTTTGTTCATGAGAACTAAAAAGGATCTCCAATAATGTTAGTTATGTTTTTACAATGTGCATTGAAATAGAATTATATTAAATAAACCACGAATTGAAAGACATAAACTGCAGGTTGAGTGTGTATACTGGTTATATAGCTTAATACTGCAGTGTCACATAGTTGTCTGGTTGGCCGAGGGGATAAGGTTACTGGCCTGAAATTTGTATTATGCATAATCGAGAGGGTTCGATTCCCACCTCGGATATGTTTTTTTATTTTCATTTTCTTCCTTCCTACGATTGGTATTGCATTGTAGAAAGCTCTTGGCATGCAGATTTGCAGAGTTTCTTTAAAAGGAAAATATATGTTACGGTATATTTTTAAATGGTTAAAGAAATATGTAATATTTGCCGCGCATGCGCACAATGGCTTTTCTCAACAAGGAAAATGGCGATTCCGGTCGCGTCTAACTGAGATCTTTGTTTATGAGAATTAAAAAGGGTCTCCAATAATGTTAGTTATGTTTTTACAATATGCATTGAAATAGAATTATATTAAATAAACCACGAATTGAAGGACATAAAGTGCAGGTTGAGTGTGTATACTGGTTAGATAGCTTAATACTGCAGTGTCTCATAGTTGTCTGGTTGGCCAAGGGGGTAAGGTTACTGGCCAGAAATTTGTATTATGCATGATCGAGAGGGTTCGATCCCACTTCGGATAAGTTTTTTATTTTCGTTTTCTTCCTTCCTACGATTGGTATTGCATTGTAGAAACATATTTCACTTTTATCATTCCCGTCAAGTAACGAATTCTCTGTTTCCATCGAGAGGGTTCGATTCCCACCTCGGTTATGTTTTATTTTATTTTCGTTTTCTTCCTTCCTACGATTGGTATTACATTGTAGAAACATATTTCACTTTTATCATTCCCGTAAAGTAACGAATTCTCTGTTGCCATCCTTTGCATGGTCGAGAGGGTTCGATTCCCACCTCGGATACGTTTTTTTAATTTTCATTTTCTTCCTTCCTACGATTGGTATTACATTGTAGAGATATATTTCACTTTTTCATTCCCGTAAAGTAACGAATTCTCTGTTGCCATCCTTTGCATGGTCGAGAGGGTTCGATTCCCACCTCGGATATGTTTTTTTTTTGTTTTCTTCCTTCCTACGATTGGTATTACAGTGTAGAAACATATTTCACTTTTATCATTCCTGTAAAGTAAAGAATTCTCTGTTGCCATATATATTTAAAACACTAAGGTATTTTTTGTACACACGAGATTTTGAAAACGACTTAACCGATTGGCTTCGTATGACATTCTAACGAAAGCTCTTGGCATGCAGATTTGCAGTGTGTCTTTAAAAGGAAAATATATGTTACGGTATATTTTTATATGTTTAAAGAAAAAGGTAATATATGTGGCAATTGCGTGTTGCCACAATTGCGTTTCTTCATGAGAGAAATGGCGTATCGTAGTGTGATCTTTGTTTATGAGAATTGAAAAGGGAAATATCGCTTATGTTGTATCCCGATATATACTTGAATAGAATCATGAAATAAGGGAAATATTGATGAACTGTAACTGGCAGTTGAGTGCGTTTGTTGTTTACGTCACTTAATATTGCACTCTAATTTCGTTGTCTGGGTGGCTCAGCGGCTAACATTGTGGACAACGAAATTGATTATGCATCGTCGAAGGAGTTTGATTCCCACCTCAGACATGTAATTTTATTTCCCAATTATTCTATCTTGCATTTGGTATTACATTGTCTAAACATATGTTACGTTTATTATTCCCGTAAGGTAAGAAATTCTATATGATTTACGTTGCCAGATACTTTTAAATTGAAAATGAAAATCGGCACAATCGCTTCGCCTTGAGAGAAAATTGTCGAACATAATTCATTTGATGGACTCAGACATCGTGGTCACTCAGCCCTGTCTACTTTCATGTGTGAGTGTAAACCTTTCTCTGATAACCTGTGTTAATGTGATGGCTGTATTGATGTGTGCATTTGTAATTAGTATGGGGAATAGGGAGTTGAGAATCATGAAATAAGGGAAATATTGATGAACTGTAACTGGCAGTTAAGTGCGTTTGTTGTTTACGTCTCTTAATATTGCACTCTAATTTCGTTGTCTGGGTGGCTCAGCGGCTAACATTGTGGACAACGAAATTGATTATGCATCGTCGAAGGAGTTTGATTCCCACCTCAGACATGTAATTCTATTTCCCAATTATTCTTTCTTGCAATTGGTATTACATTGTCTAAACATATGTTAGGCTACGTTTATTATTCCCGTAAGGTAAGGAATTCTCCATTATTTACGTTCCCAGATACTTTTAAATTATTAAATAAATATCGGCACAATCGCTTCGCCTTGAGAGAAAATTGTCGAACATAATTCATTTGATGGACTCAGACATCGTGGTCACTCAGCCCCGTCTACTTTGGTGTGTGAGTGTAAACCTTTCTCTGATAACCTGTGTTAATGTGATGGCTGTATTGATGTGTGCATTTGTAATTAGTATGGGGAATGGAGAGTTGACGACTGAGGCTTTAAGTTAGGAACTATCCCGGTATTTGCCTGGAGTGGAAGTGGGAAACCACGGAAAACCACATCCAAGGTTGTTGAGATGGGAATCAAATTTTGCTCTTCTTAGGTTTGCCTCAAGAGTGCGCCCCTTTCCAGCCCTCAGACCAGAATTAAATTTATTGGCAGAGCAGGGATCGAACCTGGAATCTGGGGCGATAGCTCAGAATGTAGCCTTAAGACTGGGCTTCCCTGTGTTAATACGATCTTTGAAAAACACTGAACATATAATTCTAAAACTCCCTCCATTACGGTGGCTGGCGAAGTGAGTCCATGCTCATTCCAGTAGTGGCGAAGTGATTCTATGCTCCCTTGCATAATTTACTGTCATGGAAATGCAAAGTATTGTACCTTCAACAGGTGATGGAAATTGATTATTTAGAGCAGTTTCATTCTGTTTATTTCAAAATGAAGTTCGTCATCCTGAGTTGCGTTTGCAAGCAAATTGCAAAAATTGCAAGGATTTTATTATTGGCGATCAGTCTCATCGCATTCTCATCAGCAACCAACTTGAGAATGGAAGTCTCTGAACTTAGTTGTATAAGTGAATATTGTTGTTTATTGATTATTTTTTTAGAGTACATAACAATGCGTCTAACCACGCAGTTGATTTTGGCAATGGAAGTAAGTTATTATTTGCTATTTAATATTTGGCAGCTGCGTTGATGCAGGCCACTATAGTGTTATTTAATAAGCTATGACGTTAATTTGGGGAGAAATGCTGCTATAAATAAACCCATTTTACGAAATAGAACATTAGCCGCAAACAAGTGGGAAATCGGAGAAAAATACGAAGCCACTTTTAAACTCCAATATGAATACGGCATTTCAGATACAATTCCAGATACTATACCGTTACAGTGTAGGGTCCTTGACGAACAAATTTAAACATTGTTCTGCACTGTATTTCTCTTGAGAGAAATCTTCACTTGGTTACTTTGACCTTTGCAGTTGTAATGTAAAATTAATCTGACTAAATATAAAACATTTGACATGCTGCAACAATTATTTTTCACTGGAGATGATATCTCAAGGAATTTCAGAGAGACTAATCGGCAGTACAATGCTATGTCCTTCGTTTCATTTGGTGCCAATGTTACTGTGCCACACCCATACGGTCCACATTGTTTTAAGATGTATGGAGGTGCACATCATCGCATTTCTTCGTTATATTCCAAAATTATATGTGACGGTTTGCGGCCAGTTTTATTAGACTCCTCAGAGTTCTTGAATTCCTTGGAACTAAATGACTTGCCTCCACATATTCCAAACGCTTGAACCGTTATGCTGCTTAGAAATCTGAACGTTTCCCAAGGGCTCCTAAATGCAACCATATTGCTTGGATTTGGAAATAATAAGTGCAGTTAAAATTAGGCAGAGAGGTCTAATCCTTCTACTTGATTTAACAGCATCCGATAAAACACTATCATTTTGTTTTAAGAGGCAATATTTTCCAATTTATTTGGCATACTCTGTCACAATCAATGAAGCTCAAGGGAAAACTCTGGAACGTATAGGTCTCAATATGCCTCATCAATTTTTCAGTCATGGCCAGCAGTATTTTGCAATGTTGAGAGTGCAATCTTTTGACGCCCTTATAGTTTCAATAGAGCCAAAAAATCATCGTACAAAGAATATACAGTAGGCCTACATAAGAAAATTCTTCAGTAAATATTTTTCTATTGACCGTCATTTTTGACGGGTTTCAACTAGTTTCTGTTTAATTGCTGTAACAGATTCGTAGATATTGAGAACCGTCTAAATATTTCAGATGGTCGCCAGGTTGGATTTTTATTTTTGTACTATTACATTAAGATTATTGTGTACGTGTGGTATTCAAACTTCAATCGCATGATTAGACAACAAGAAGTAAAAACGAGATTTTAAAATTACGCACAGCAGCCATCTTGTGATAATGCAAACCATTGAAATAAATTAGATGCCAGTGGATCAACATTTGTATAAGCATTTAACGTGCAACGTTTCACGGCACTCGGATAGTTAATTCGCGAGAAATGTCCATTTAAATATTTATACTTCGCGTCGCCGCCATGTTGGATTTGTGCTCACCAGGTTCCTGAAAGTCCTATAGGTGAACATATGTTCATAGTCTCTATGAACATAAAAAAATTCAGTTTAGTTGCTGTAAAAGATTCATAGATATTGAGAACCGTCTAAATATTTCAGGAGCTCACCATTTAGGAGTGTTATGTGTATAGGCCATATAGTTATGTACCATTCAAGGACAATTATTGCCTAGGTTCATTATTCAAACTTTCACTTCGATCGCATGATTACGACACAATAAATTAAAACTTAATTTTAAAATTTCGCACAGCCGCCATCTTGAGGTTATGTAAGCAATTGAATTAAATTAGATGGCAGTGCATTACAATCTGCAAAATCAATTACTGTACCACATTTCACTGCGTTCAGAGAGATAAATCACGAGAAAAGTCTATTAAAATATTTTAAATTCGCTTGGTCGCCATGTTCGTTTCGTACTTTACAGGTTTATGAAATATACATAGGTATACCTGTATCAGTACCCTTTATCACCGTACAAAATTGCAGGGTGATATCTGTAATAGTTTCGGAGATATAGAATGTCAGTGAAATATTTCGCACAGCCGCCATTTTGAGGTTATGTAAACAATTGAACTAAATTAGACTCCAGTGCATTACAATGTGTATAAACATTTGCTGTACCAAGTTTCATTACATTTAGATAGTTAAATCGCGAGAAAAGTCTATTTAAATGTCTCAACTTCGCTTGGCCGCCATGTTGGTTTTGTAGTCACCAGGTTTTTGAAAGTCTCATAGGTGAACTTCTAGTAGTGCCCTTTATCACCGTACATAATTTCAGGGCGATATCGGTAATAGTTTCGGAGATGTTGAATGCTAGTGAAGTATTTCGCACAGCCGCCATGTTGGATTGGAGAGACGTAACAAAATTTGAAGGGCACGGTAGAGGTCGCCGGGAATAGTGCTATGAACTTCCCGAGTTTCATTGAAATCGCTCCAGCCGTTTCGATTTTATTAGGGGGGGACACACACACGAATCACACACACACACGCACACACACACACACACACACACACACACGCACACACACACGGACAAAAGGTGATCTCATAAGCCTATTTTTTCAAAATTGAAAATAGGCTAAAAATAATTAAAATGCAAAGTTCTTGTCCTAGAGACTTGACATTTATTTTCATGGTAGAGGGTGTAGGGACCTTTCATTTATGTCAAACAAACTTATGTGTAAACTTGTTAGTTTCCATAATATAAAAATTCAACATTTGAGTGTTTTCAAAAAATCTCAAAAAATAAAAAGTTTTATTATAAAAAAATAAAGGTCATAGAGACCATTTGTTTGAACTATTGAACAACGTTCTATCAAGTTTGGTTTTCAAACTATAGTCTACTATTAAAAACAAAAATAAAAACCATAATTTAAAAATATAATACGTGGTCCAGAGCAAAGCGCCCGTCAGCTCGAGTCCAACGACACCTCATTTGTTAAAATCTGACCTGGCGTTCTCCAATTATCGCCAATGTTCACGAGAAAGTAGGGTATCATTTTTTCCTCCTACACCCTTGAAACTTGCTGTCCCCCTAGAGGGCATAGCCACCTTACATTAACGTCGAACAAACTTTTTTCCAAAATTCACCGTTTCCAAAATAGCGCCAATCCAAAAAACAAACATAAAAAAACACACATTCTTAGCAAAGAGGACGTCATCCCAACGCCAACAACTCCTCGCTCGTTAAAATCCGACCATGCGTTCGGGAGATATTTGAAAAGTTTATATGAAAGTAGGGGGAGTCACAGCTTTCCCCTTACCCCACTACTCTTTTTGCATTTTTCTCCTAGAAACTTGAAATTTATTTTGGGAGTAAAGGAGGTAGGGACCTTTCATTTATGTCAAACAAACATTTTTGTAAACTTCAAAGTTTCCATAATATAGGAATTTCAAAATTGGACTGTTTTCAAAACAACATAAAAAATATAAATATTTTATTATAAAATATAAAGGACATAAAGACTATTCGTTTCAACCACGGCACAACATTCTATCATGTTTGGTTTTCTAACTATTGACTATTTTCAAAACAAAAATTTTTCAAGAAATGTTTGAAAAATATAAAAAGTGATCCGTAGGAAAGACGACGTCAGCCCGAGTCCAACGATATGTCGCATGTCCATGGTTTCGCGAAATATACATAAACGGTCAGCGTAGCCGAGCAGCTAGTGTCACTCGTTAGAAACCGCCTTGCTCCCCTACTGATGCGGTATACATTAACTGTTCGCTACTGGGTTAGTCCACTGTCTGAACGGAACCATACATCTAAGCAGGTTGTATGTAAAGCCTTACTTATTATAAAACCAAAATCTTTTTAAGTGTATTTCTTATGACCAGTTGAGAGTTTCCGTTCTGCATTATTACTGTATTTTTGAGTTTGCCTTTCTAATTGCCTGCAATGTACCGTAGGACATTACTTGAGGCGTACTTTATTATTAAGCTGGTCAGATGAGCATGACAACCTGAAATTACTTTTAGGAAAGTTTAGGTTTGATCAAGACCAAAGGCTGTCAGGTTACACTCAACTGAATTGTAAATATTAGGTCTCATGCCCTCATGTGGTCGCATTTTACTCGCAAATGTTTGTCTGTTCACAAGCTACAGTGTTTCCGATCATGTTGTCACACTGCGTACCCCTATTATCTCCTCTCGAGCCCTTCCCTGTTCACAGGAAGATTCTTGTTGCCTGGTTGATGCTGTAGGTCTACATAAATTAAGAAATTGATGGGTGGGTATTGAGGAGAGGATTACAAATAAAGTACAGAAATACTATTATAGCACCTCATGCCAGAACTAAAGTTCTTTGCAGAGGGGGGAATCGAGCCCGGTCCTTCGGAGTGACCACCGGTAACACTAAACACTATTGTAACCCACTAAGCTCCAGTGAGATTGAGAAATGGTGTCAGAAAAAATTAAAATCCTGAAGATATCATGAGTCATCAGCAGGGTATAATGGCTGTAGGCCCTATGTGCAGTGCAGGATTTTTTGAGAATATTAATAGCTGGAGGATATGAGATCCTAATCATCGCCAGTAATACTTCCAAGATCAGCAAGATATCACCTTTGTACTTGGTGAAACCTGCAAACTTCATTTTCTACATTCTAAGATTCTTCCAGACAATGTGTTAATGTGCTTGAGATGTTTATATTTATAACCAACTAGCAGAAGTACCCATTCTTCGGACGGTCTTCGGTATTAATAACCAGATGTTACCAATTGATCTACTGTTGCAATGATTAGGGGCTTGGAACCTGTTTGTTGGCAAAGAAAAACGATTAGCTAAAATGTGCTCTCAAACTAAATTTACCTAACGTGTTCTTCCTGGCGTGAAAATAAAATTGGAAACCTCGTAGACGAATCGCAATACACGTCACATACAAACTGACCCTAACCGTTGTGTCAAGTGCTCAACTACAGGAAGACCCCTTTTATAAATTATAAAGGCTTGTGGTGCATGAAAATTCAGTTTTCTTTAGCCTCCAATGGCCCAAATTCCTAAAATCAGCAAAAAGCAGTCTACTATTTCAAATCAGGAATTTTTGAAAATAATGTTGCTCTTTGGAGATATAATAGACCTTCTGTACGACATATCACACGTGTAAGTCGTGTGAAAAAAAATCTAGGGTACTCCTTGAACCCCTTAAGGGCATTGATGAATTTTACAGTTCTAGTTGGTTCCGTGATAACCTTATAGCCATTTGCAACCTTTCACAGAAATGTAATAAATGGAGTGGCATTACTTATTCCAGAAATAGATGGAAAGTTGGATGCCACCTCTTGAGATACTTTTGTCATGGTTAGTGGCTTGTATTCCTTCTTTAGTTTATTAAATGAAATTAGTTTTCTGGGAATATCTAAGAAACTGTTGAGTATAGAGCCTTAAAATATAGTTTTCGGGGACCCTTTACGGCTCTTGAGGGGCCCCGAGTTTTGTTTCTGACACCAAGGGTTTGAAAATGAGTTTGTCTCGTCGTTGTACGCCATATTAATGATAATAATTAAAATAATAGTAATAATAATAATAATATAACAATATAGGGATAGGGATATAATAGACCTTCCGTACCCGCACGTGTAAATCGCGTTAAAATATTCTAGAGTACCCCTTGTCCCCTTAAGCGCATTATATGTATTGATGAATATTTCAGCTTAATTTGGATCCGTTATAACCTTATTGTCGTTTGCAAACCTTCACAGTAATATAATAAATGGAATTGCATTGCGTCTTACAGAAATAGATGGACCTCTGAGATTCTGTTGCCATTGTTACCGGCATGCATTCCTTCATTAATTTATTAAGTGAAATTAGTTTTCTGGGAATATCTCAAAAACTGTTGGTTTTAGGACCTTAAAATGTGTAGGGCCCCCGAGTTTCGTTTCTCACATTGAGGGACTGAAAATGAGCTTTGTTTCACCCTTCTACGCCTATTTCAGCGTGTATTTTAAGGGGGTAGGGACCCTTTTATGAGAGGTACGGAGAAGAGTTACATCAATGATCGGTGTCGTGCCTCTGAAGGATATCTGTATCAAATTTTACGTTGATCCACTCAGCCGTTCTCGAGTTATAAGGACACAAAAAATTGTCCACAGACAAAGAAACAAACAAACAAACAGACAGACAGACAGACATACACAAAAAATTATTTTTGCGCTCATCCATCATAAAACAGTCAGAAACGCGCAAATATCGCAAATTTCCGAGGAAATTCAGAAAAAACAGACTAACTTTCATTTGTATATATAGAGAGATAGAGATGTCCTAAATAAAATAATGTCTGTAATACATTTTGTGTGTGCCTATTATTTAATTAAGTGTAAACAATGCTGTGTCATTGGATGAGGATTACTTGCAATTTGCTAGTGTTCTTGAAGGTACGGGCATAGTTTTGTACTCCAGGGCCCTACCAATCACCACATCCAGAATTCTCTGTTAAAGCTCTAGGTTACCCATTTCAAACCGATTTACCCAGTGTGTAGTACTGTTAACTGCTTATTTTCCATGTGGCCTGCAAGGATGCCCATGTTCTTTTTCAGGGGGAATGGATGTGATGAGGAGTATACGATACTTTCTGGGAGGAAGGGGTAGGGGAGGACTGGGTATGTTATAAAATTCTTCATCCCAAGACCACCAGGGTGAAACAAAAAATAAGAAAAAATAATTAAAAGTTGAGGAATGCTTTCATTTGAATAATTTGAAGGGTCTCGTTTGACATTTGGTGGAGATCTTGGATATCTTATTGGGAGGGAGATACCATGTCCGTGTAGCCACCATAGATCCAAATTACAATGGCAAGTATAGTCATTCTTTAATTTTAATAAATGGAACAGTTCCACCTACATGGAGTAGGAGTAAGTTAAGTGGCTTCTTGTCCAGGTGACCTGCCTTGCGAAGGAGTATGTGAATCCTGATATAGGATTTAAATAGTCTTCAAAGCTTCGCACGAAGGCTCTTGATGGAATGATTTGAATCCCGCTCCTTGCATCCTGGAAGTGTCTTCCCAATTCAACTGTAAATAAAAGCTAACTGAAAACCACTACCACATCCTTTTCTATTACAAGTACAGTACACACATAAGTGCATGGGGCTGATATCCACGACATTTCAATCCACTGAATTAACTCACAATGAATAAGTTTCCAAGGTCCTTCATTTGTAGTAATATACTTCGCTATAAGAATCTTGAGCTCATAAAACCATAAATTTGACCTAAGCCTAACTGGGAACGGGAGAGAACCGTTAAACATGTCTAACATGAAGGTAGTTGCCACAAAAATAAACCTGCCACTGTAGGGGATTGGTGTCAGATGAAAGGCTCTCTGCTAAAGGAGGTAAGTATAATCTCAGCAATACATATATTGTGACCATTTAGATGAGGGCCACTGATTGTTTTTCTTAGAGGAACCACATGTTTGAAGAACGCGCGGAGCTGAGGTATTTTGTTTCATCAAGTTTACACTAGATGGAGAGAGCTTCGATATGAGAGGACTCATATGGTATATTTACGAATTTCTTTGTGAAGAGGTTGAACCACCAAAACATCGGGGGAACATGCAGTACTCATTACTGGGAAAAATACCGAAGAGATCAAGAGAATCCGTCGTTTGGATCAGAAGATATTGGAGTTGAAGAAGCCAAGGCGCAAGGTTTATTTTTCGCATCGGAGTGGCTGACGGAAGTAGGCCGCACGCCACAGGTGAAGCGGAGAGGCGATACTGTATGGCTACTAACACCGCGCTCTCAAGGTCTACGTGCTTGGCAGATTTTTGTGTTTGAAGATACCAGTCTTAAAAGAGTTGGAAGGCAATCAGCGTAGTAGTGGAGTAGTAGGGCTTCTGCTTCACTAGACACTCCTGTGCCCAACAAACCAACATGGCCGCCGCGCGAAATTGAAACATTTAAATAGACTTTTCTCTCGAACCCATGGTCGGAGTTTCATGAATGAGGTGTCGGAGGACTTGAGGTGACGCCCGTTTGCTATGGACCACTCGTTATACTTTTGAAAAAAAAAAAAAAAAGAAATTTTTGTTTTCGAAAGTAGGCGATAGTTTGAAAACCAAACATGATAGAACGTTGTGCCATGGCTCAAACGAACAGTCTTTATGACCTTTATTTTTTTTAATAAAACGTTTTTACTTTTTATGTTTTTTTGAAAACACTCAAATTTTGAAAATCCCATATTTTGGAAACTATGAACTCTACAAAAATAATTGTTTGACGTAAATCAATGATCCCTACCCCCTCTACCCCCAAAATAAATTTCAAGTCTCTAGGATGAAAACCTGTATATAGTAGTGGGATGGGGATAGAGCTGCTTCCAAAAGCAAGTAGTGAGCCCCTGCGACCTTGGAATGGAAGGAGCCATGCTAGGAGGGCGTGCTTGGATTCGTTTTTTCGTCTCGTCGTGCTCTTTACGGAAATGTAGGTGTCGAAAAGGTGAAAATCTGGAAACACGGTTTTTTGGGGGGTAAAAACGTGATTTTAGACTTTTTGCTATATCTCGCGAACCAAGTATGCTAGAGGCGTGTACGACGGGTCCAAGGACTCGGAGTGACGTCCTCTTTGCTATGGACCACTCGTTATATTTTTAAAAAAATTTTGGAAACTCGATTTTGGGGTAAACATGTGTTTTTTTTGTGATTTTTACCGATATATTACGAACCAATAACGCTAGAGACGTGTACGAGGTGTCCTAGGACTCGGGCTTTCGCCCCCTTTCGAGTTTGGTAGATATTGTTTTCCAAAAAATAATTCACAAAGGGCCTAACGCCATACATGTTGAAAAACGTTTTCTTTTTCTTTACTTGTTTATAATGTTTATGAAGCGTGGTGGTTGAGAGAGACAATACGGCTGTGTGTGTGTGTTTCAACGAACCTGTCGCTAACCACGGTGGCTATGCTTAATAGAACAATCGCTATTTCGGCGGGTCGGTGTATGACAGAGCGAGGGTTCGTTTTCTGATATTTTACCTTTAACGTGTAAACGGTAATGAGAACTTGGTTCTATGTTGGTCGAAGCGAGTAGAGAAAACAAACTTGCCGAGGAGCAGGAGGTGAATGTCATTTGAGCTTATTGGAAGGCGCTGATCTGACTTGACAACAGGTGACGCTTGAAGGTGAAATAATCTGACCATTGTGGTGGCAGGGGAGTGCGAAATGCATGTGAACACATGTGAAACCACATGCACGCTAAACCAGTGACATCCTGTCTTGCTTTGTACGTGACAAAATGCAAGTCCATGTGAAATTTGATCTACCGCAGGTGTTCACCTTGGACGTTATCTGTCCAAGTGCATGATAACTGTTAACAAGTCACATCCTGTTTTGCTTCGTACGTGACAAAATGCAAGTTCACGTGAAATTTGATCTACCACAGGTGTTCACGTTGGACGTTAGCTGACCACGTGCCTGATAAGAGAATGTTCAAAGCGTGGGAATCGCTGAATCAGTAAAAAGTATGATGCAACTTTTGGGAATGATGTCACAACCAATAGATAGGTAAGAGCTGCAAACAGCAGTGGTGGGAGGTGAAGGGAGGGAGAGGGGAGGGGTAATGTATGAGAGAACACAGGAGGAAAGGGAAAGACAAACATGTATGAACATGCATGAAGCGCGGAGCGCTGTACACATAGAGCTATAGGTGGTGTACAACATGTGTGAATAAATAAAAAGTACACAGGTTCACACAACATGTAATTTATTGATCCAAGAATTAAACGTAGAGTTAAACCCTAACCATTTGACGTAGAGTTTATTTCCTTTTTGTTTCAACACTTTTTCCACAAGATAATGCTGAGGAAATGCTGTTTTCTGAAGTTCATGGAGATAAAATCTACCTTTTATGGGTTGATGGTTGAAGTCCTCGAGTAAATAGGTGACTGGAGTGTCCAAGTTGACTCGACGAATTCGAAATAGTTCAGTCCCCCACTGTGGCGTGTAGCCCTTATTGAAGGCAGACTTAAATTTGCTCACACGAACAAAATCCCCAATGTTCAGTCGGTGACGTTTAGGATCGGCTGTTTTTATGGGGTTAAACAGTTTATCCAATCGCTGAATATTTTTGGTCACGAGGCGTGGCTTGGTCCCAATCGTTCTATGTTTGGTGTCATTGTAAAGTGATACTAGCTCTGGCAACATGTCCATCCAGCGATACGTGCCCTGAGCGGTAAACGCTTTCCACATATGGGTTTTCAATGTTCGGTTGAACCGCTCGACCACACTGGCTTTGAGGTTGCTGTACGTAGTGTAATGGTGAATATCCTTAGATTTGAGAAAACTGGAGAAATCCTTGTTGAAAAATTCTTTCCCCTGGTCGGTTTGTAGCAGCTGAGGTTGACGTTTGGAGTGTTGAATAATATGTTGAAAGGCCTTGGTAACTAGTGGGCCAGACTTGCGATGCACAGGTTCAACAAAGGCCATTTTGGAATAGACATCAATGACGGTCAACATATAGCGTACACCGTCGTTAACGCCAGCATAGGGTATCATTTCAACCAAGTCAGCCTGCCAAAGTTCATCCACACCTCGTGAAATCACCTTGAGTCGTGGATAGTGACGCCTAGCTGGGCGATGCAACTCGTGAGCAATACCCATTTTAATGGGTGAGGGCTTAAACAATAATTTTGGCATTTCGAAGTTCTTGTTCAATTTCTTGAATTTTCCAATCGTGACCGGTATGGCCAGCTTGACATGAGGCATGCAACAACTGTAGCCGCTGGACGAGCTTATTGGGATTGTGCCAGTAGGTAACATCCACAAGGAGTTTTAATGGTTTAAATGTCACTCCCGAAGCGGACGCTTTACGACGAGTACTTTGACTGGTGGGAAACATTTTTGCAATGATGGTTTTATATTTTTGAGATATATTGGCATTCACTTGTTGAGCGGGATCATACTGTCTTTTGTGGGCATGGGTATCCAATAAAATGGATTTATATTTGTCAAGATCCTCTGACGTATAATCATGGGGAGAGGGGGTCCGAGAAAAGAGCAGCTTTAACAGTCCTGGCGTTAATTTATAGTTGATGTTTTTAATGACAGCTTTAGTACGAGCAAATTTAATGGATGAATCGCCAATTTTAAAACTATCATCCTCATAGCGAACACCATACGTGGTATCTGTGTTTCCAATAAATAGATCGGTGAAATAGGGTTCCAATGTTGATCCATAATATTTTATTAAAATGGTTTTCAGTTGAGCTTTATGTTGAGGGGTGGCCAAGAGTTGTGAAAACGGAGACGCTCTGGAAGGGCAAGGTGTTTCGACCATGGCCAAGGATTTCTTTT
Source organism: Meconema thalassinum (assembly GCA_946902985.2). Classification (NCBI taxonomy): domain Eukaryota; kingdom Metazoa; phylum Arthropoda; class Insecta; order Orthoptera; family Tettigoniidae; genus Meconema; species Meconema thalassinum. The sequence continues at coordinate 979,578,015 of OX336388.2, read as the reverse complement.
TTCTCAAAAACTCTGCAAGGGGTGCGGCCTTTTTTTGAGGCGTAAACACATGTTCCTCCTCATCCTCAACTTCGCTAACACTAGTCAAATCTTCCTGTTCCTCTTCCTCTTCCTCAGGGTCCTCGTGCAGCGTCTGCGTGGCTTGTGAAACGGTGGGTAGCGTTTCAGATGGCTTGAAAGAGGGTTTCAACATGGCTTTTAGTGGAGGTGCTAAATGTTGCTGAATAAACAAAGCATGATTGGCACGTGATTGTTTCAATTGACGAAACTTTTGGCGAATAGTATTTTTTGCTCTAATAATATGCTTTTTCAATTGACTCTCTGCTAACGCCATGGTGTCTTGACAAATGACTTGCCGGGGAATGAGACAGGGCCTTAAATAGCAATAAAATGATCAAACCCTAAGCGATACCGTCCTTGGTTGAGTTCACTTTGTTTGTCAATCACTAAACAGGCATGACGTTGAGTGTTCCAGCACTTGGCACACAATTCTGTAAACATTTGAAAGGTCATATCCGGATTCACATGTTCATTATAAATGTGACGACTGTTCCTCTCGTCCTGACGAAATAAAACAATGACATTGGCATTGTCACGAATCAACTGTTTGGACATTTTAGAATACGTTTGCCCAAGATAGAAACAATCGATATGTTTGTGTCGACCCATGCTGAAATAGCTTTGAATGATGCCTTGACGTTCAGTGGATACATCATCGAAAATCATGAGTGAATCAGGCTTTACTTCATCCGGTGAAATCACATTTTCTTGCATGGAAAATGTGAAATAACCCATATTCTCTTTTTGTAATCCAGACATGATTTGATCCAGAAACACGTAGAGGGGTTGGTAGAGAGATTTTGCAAAAATATAAATATTTTGAAAACGCAGACCATTGGGCGCTGTAATGAGCGTTAGCAAAAGATTAGTCTTTCCACAGCCGGAAGGCCCCACAATGATGCAGCGAATGGAAGATGGAAACAGTGAACCATGGCGTTGTTCACGTGATGTGGGACAGAGATGGGAAACCATGTCCCCCACGGGGAATGACTCTTGCTGCTTAATAATCTTCATTTCAACTAAGGCTTAGACAGGCTAGCAGGCTGTCTATATACAGGACACCGAGCCTTGTCATAGAAACAGTAGACTGGTACTACAGGTTGACGATGGATGTCTTTGGACGTGCGTTGATGGCCAAAGCTAGGTCTGTCCCCATACATGATCCTAAACAAGAAACAGATCCTGCTAATAAACACTATGTGGATAGGTCAGTAGTGCCACGCACAAAACAGGGAGATTATGACTTTAAGGGAAAGCGGTTAACCCATGTAAAACATCCTCAAGTGTCTACAGACGTTACTACGAAAAAGTATGTGGATAACAAAGTGTATGAGTTTTATGACAAAGTGCCCCAGCTTACGGTGAATGGCTATAGCGCTAATCACCATCGGATTATTCACGTGGAAGACCCGCAAGACGAAGACGATGTTTGTACCAAGCGTTACGTGACCCATGAAATGAAAAGGCTTTATAAATTTATCCCATCTGTATTTTTAGTGTATCTGACAAATGAAAAACCTTTGAATGACAGAAACCATTTACCGCTAGTCCATGATCAGCACTTGACCTATGTGCTTGCTTCGGGTTTAAGCCACTATCGATTACACTATGATGGAACCATTCACATCAAATATGCCATACCTGATGAGAAACATTTACAAATAAAGATAAATGGTCATAGGATGTTGGTCCATAACGATGAAATGGTCAATGCAGGTGACGAATTATCCTTTCACCTCATGTTGACATGGGATGAAAAGCAAGCGGGAAAAACCATAAAAGATTTCCCACTTTATGTGGAATTGGAATATACAGCCATGAAATAACCATTTGACGTTAGTTGTGATTTAAACTTTCTTGTGAAAGGTTGTGGATCATTATCATCATGGTGAAACAAAGGTATGCAGTGAGAAAGACTAAAAAAAGGACTTTGTCCTTGGCAAAGCCTGGGCTTACAACATTCGTGGACAAGCCCTTGCGAAAGAAAAAAAAGAAAAAATAATGTATTGACCATAAGGAAAGCCCTTCGAGCAGCACAGAGACATGTTATTCCAAAACGTCGGCGACATAGTTCAAACCAAGGGCGAGTGATTCCCGTCCCCAAACGAGCGGGATTTTTACCTGCATTATTTGCTGGTTTGGCTGCGCTGGGCTCACTTTTGGGCGGTGCCAGTGCAGTGGCGAAAACCATTAAAGCCGCGCAGCAGGGCAAGCAACAACTCAAAGAAAGTCAGCGACATAATGAAAGGATGGAAGCGATCGCCATGGGTGCTAGAAATGCCAATTTAAAGCCAGCCTTTTATCAACAAGGACTTGGGATTTCACCATTTCGAAATATTAAAAAAAAAAAATTTAACCTCAGCCATAGCAAAACATGCCCTGACGCATCAACAAGTGGAAATCTATGCTAAACAACTAATGCTTTCTCATTTTCGAGGTGTGTTTATGCGAAACCAATTACCCCCACGACCCTGGAAACAGGAATGTGCTGTTGTCAATTTGGATGATCACCGAGGACCAGAAACGCATTATGTAGCTTATGTCAAAGAGGGATCCACTGTATGGTACTTTGACAGTTTTGGGAATTTGCCTCCGCCCATGGAACTAGTGACCTATTTTGGAAACAGGATCAAAATATATTATAATGTGAAACGTGAGCAAACGTTTAACAGCCAACAGTGTGGACGTTTGTGTTTAATTTTTTTATATAAGACGCAGCATAAGCTAAAACGCCACCAGTATGTCAGCAGAAAGTAAAACGTTTACACTGCATGGACGTGGACCTGAAGTCAGCCTAGACTTTTACCCGCCTATCGAATTGAGTGAAAAACCCTATGGTTTAGGACTTGTTTCTCTTGAAACGTACACTCGAATATACAACATACGTGAAAATGTGAACAACAAGTTTTACTATGATGATTCTGTGCTCACCCTGAACTCTGGTGGATACACGATCGATGACATTTATGAACACATTTATGTGGTGTTGATCAATCAATATGGTTTAAAGTCATTTCTCGACGGAACGCACAAGTTTGAACTTGTAGGCAATACCAACACTCATCGCTGCAGTATTTTCTCTACCTTCAACATTAACTTTAAAACACACCCCGATTCCATTGGACCATTACTAGGATTTAAACCACGTGTATTGGAGCCCAACAAAAAACATGAATCGGACCATGAAGTGAAATTCATTGAGGACCATCATGTGTCGTTGACGTGTAATATTATTAGCCAAGTGTACACTAATCAAGAACCATCGCATTCGCTATATGACTTTATTGTGACATCGCCCAATGGGTATATTATTCGTGAAAACCCTCCAGTGGTGCTTTTTCATGCTGTGGCTGTCGATAGTATTAGTAATATAACATTAAGACTGTTCAATAGAGATCAACAACTCATTGATCTAGATTCTACCACACCAGTGACTTACAAGTTGGTGTTAAAACCACTATGAAATTTGTGTATAAAGCAACAACACCGTCTAGGAATAGTGTTAGTTGTTTGCCACGTGAATACACGTTAACATCTCAAGGCAAGCAGATTTTACAACATTTGGGTTACCACGTCAACCCTCATAATGAATTCTATCCTAGAGATAGCGAACCACATCGAGGAGCAACCAGGAGTGGTAAGAATTGATCTCCATTCCTATCAAGCTCAAACACCTGGACTCAATAACAATGATGAAATTCAATTTGTTATCAACAACCAAGATATTTACACCCTACCTCATGAAAGTGTCATTCAGATTGAAGGTCGGCTCACCAAAGCCGATGGCTCTACACCCACCACATCCAAGTTGGCCAACCATGGTTTGGCCTTTCTGTTTTCTGAAGTGCGGTATGTCATTAACGATATCGTGGTGGATAGCACTCGAAATGTGGGCATTTCCAGTGTCATGAAACTATACCCCTCTTATAGTGAGGAAGAAGGTAAAACACTTTGCATGGCAGGTTGGTGTCCTGACTCGACCAATGACTGGATGGTACACACTGATGGAACCTTTACTGGATATTTACCTCTTAAACTGATTTTAGGCTTTGCCGAAGATCACCAACGCATTGTGGTCAACGCAAGGCAAGTGCTTTACCTAGTGAGAGACAGGAGTGATAATAATGCACTCAAGGGAGCCGACAATGCCCCCATCGATTCAAAAATTCTACTACAACGCTTGCTATGGAAAGTGCCTCATGTGACCCTTGAAGATAGCAAAAAACTGGACATACTCAAGATGGTAAAGAGAGATATGCCTCTACCCATGGAATTTAGAAGCTGGGCACTCCATGAGTATCCGCTATTGCCCACCACCAACACACACAGTTGGTCTGTAAAACAGCTCGCTATACAGAGAGACCTCTCTACCTGATCGTGGGTTTTCAAACGAATCGCAAGTATCAACAAACCAAAGATGCCACGCAATTTGATCACCTGCAATTGAGAAATGCACGTCTTTTCCTCATCGGAGCTGTGTTTCCCTATGAAGGACTGGATTTGGATTTTTCAAAAAATAAGTTTGGCCCTCTGTACGACTTGTTTTCTAAATTTCGATGGTCGTATTATCAAAAAGAGAACGGCCCCATGCTACTACCCCAAGCGTTTAAGGCAAGAGCGCCACTGATTGTTTTTGACTGTTCATACCTGGAAGAGTCTGTCAAGCCATCCAATATCGACATTCGACTAGATTTTGAAACGCATGACAATGTACCAGCCAATACCACGGCCTACTGTTTGATTATTCACCACAAACAAGTCAACTATTATCCACTGTCCAACCAAGTGACGAGTGTATAAATAACAGGTCATCCCACGTCAAGCCGCTCAGTCATGTCTTGCTTTAAAGCCTCAAGTGACGTTACATCCAAGAATTTAAACTCTGAGGAACAACGTTTCAAGACTTTTGCCACGTGGCCGGTGCCTTTCATAAACCCTCAAGCCTTGGCGGCCGCTGGATTCTACTATTTAAAAACAAGAGATAAAGTGAAATGTGCCTTTTGTCCCATCATCATAGACCAATGGCAGGAGGGCGATGAACCCATGCAGGGACATCAGCGCTGGTCACCTACCTGCCCCTACCTGTGCAGAATGGAAGTGGGAAATATACCCTGTCATTCAAGCTATCCCTCACTTGTGTCTCTGGGTGATGAAAAAAAAACAAGTTACGATACATGTGGGCCGTATGGTATCCATGGTGCTTCGGTGAGCAGCTCACCATCAAAAACGCCTAGTTTAGAGACATTGGGACATCATCGGTGTTATGGACGTTGCAAACACAAGAGACTATATTGTTGTATCAGTTGCTATCGTCCTTATCCTAAAATGAGAAAAGCCTGTAAGACGTGTTATGATAATAAAATGATGTAATTCTTAAATTCTAATTTTTTGCATGTCCCCCTGTCCTACCCTAACCTCTATTTGAAACTAGCATGGCAGGTAAGTCCATGTCATGATCACACCTGATCGTCAGTCAGTCGTCAGTTGAACTTGGTCCAGGCAAGCGTCAACATGTTGCGCACACTCATTGTGGATTGCCAAGGGTTTAAAATTGGTGACAACAAATTTATATTTAAACAAGTGGCCATAATCGATTGTACCACGTTTTGGATATCGCAAGCTACGCATTTGCTATTTAAACCACCCCATGCTTTTGATTTGTTGTGTGAAAAAGACCGTAAACAAACCCAGTGGATTGAAAATCATAGGCAACTAGACTGGAATCAGGGAACCATTTCCTATAAATATTTGGACGTGGTCATGAAAGCACACTTGTCCTCGGCCAATGTGGTATTTGTGAAAGGTAATGAAAAACGTCAATGGTTGCAACCATTTTTGGGGTCTTACTGCCAATGTATCGACCTCATGGAGTTGGGCTGCCCCTCCCTGCAAACGCTCATGGATACTTGTTCCTGTGGCAACATTACCCATACAGCCCTATCGCATGCGTGGCATCTCTTTCATTGGTTAACCACTCATGCCTGCTGGGAGTTGTTAAACAAAATTATAACTCAAGATTTACCTGTGAATGACGCCAGTGAGATTTCTACAAGCGACGTGTAAACATCTACAGCACGTGATACCATGGGGAAAGGCAATGCTACGGACAAAGCCATCGGCAAGTTCTTTGTGTGCAAAAAGAAACTAGACAGTTTTACCAAAGAGGAACTCTTGGCGCTGCCCAAGTCGTTCATTTATTATGTGGCCGCCAACGCGGTCAAAGAAATCTGGCAACATGTACCAAAATCATGGACTCAAGACCCTGTGTTGAGTGAATTGCAACCCTGTACGGATTACGATCACCATAAGCAAGTGGCCATGGTAAAAATACCGTCTATGCGTCAGTGTGCGACTTGCCAGCTAGTGAAACTGTATCACGGTCATAAAAGTCCGTGTAAAGACTTTGTTGAATCATTCCACGGGTGTCATGGCGAGAAAAAGCAACAACAACAACAAACACAAACATCGTCCACAGAGGAGGAGGAAGACCAAACATTTTTACCATCGATGGAAAAGGATATGCCAGACCTGTACTGGCAATGGCGTCATTGACAAAGTGATTCAATACTTACCTTTCGAAATCCATCTTCCAGGTTATCGTTTTTGCGGCCCTGGAACTCGTCTCGAAAAACGTTTACAACGTGGTGATGTACCCATTAATCTTTTGGATCAAGCATGCAAGGAACATGACCTTTCTTATCGCCACAGTCATCCTGGTTTAAGACATGTGGCAGATAAATTGTTATTGAAGAAAGCTAAACAACGTTTCACATCAAGTGATGCCTCAGTGGGTGAAAGGATGGCAGCCCTGATTGTCATGAGTGCTATGAAAGGAAAGTTGATGATGCATGGACATAAACATTGAGGAGTGAGGAATTGGGATTTGTTTGTATTCTATATTTCTTTCGTCAATTCACTATGACTATGAAATAAAAACAAAGGTTTACTAGAGCACGATGTTGTGTTATTTTTAATCATACTAATATATAAAAATGAGATGGTGTGTGTCTGTCTTTCTGTCTGTCTGTCTGTCTGTTACCTAATAACGCAAGAACCACTGGTCCGATTTAAATGAAATTTTGCATGGATGTAGCTGAAATACCAGGTTTACATATAGGATACTTTTAATTTCGATATTTTTCACTATTAAGAAATGGCGACCATTTTAGTGACGTCACTACACCCTTTGGTTTCAAAATTTCATATTTCCAGATCAAATAAAAAGAGAACGGTAGGAAATAGCAAACTTTTGATGGGACATACGAGCTTCAAAATTTAATTTTCTATCCGAAAGGTTCTTATCACTTTTCATGTATCTCCAACGGTTAGCGAGTAAAACCTACTTTTGTGACGTCACTACACCCTTTGGTTTCAAAATTTCATATTTCCATTTCAAATAAAAAGAGAACGCTAAGAAATAGCAAACTTTTGATGGTATACACGAGCTTTAGCATTTAATTTTCTATCCAAAAGGTTCTTATCACTTTTCGTGTATCTCTGACGGTTAGCGAGTAAAACCTAAATTTGTGCAATAAAACACGGTCACATCGAGCGGTGCAGTATATCTCTACATATATAAAAAAGGAAATTTGTCTTTTTTTTCTGAATTTTTACGGAAATTTGAGTTATTTACACGTTTCAAACTGTTTTATGATAGATGCGTGCGAAAATAATGTTTTGGTCTGTCTGTCTGTTTGCTTGATTGTCTGTGGACAACTTTGTTCCCTTATAACTCGAGAACGGCAGGGTGTATCAACGTAAAATTTGGTACAGATATCCATCAGAGGCACGACACTAATCATTGATGTAACTCTTCTCTATACCTCTCATAATAGGGGGCATACCCCCTTAAAATACATGCTGAAATAGGAGTAGAAGGACGAGACAAAGCTCATTTTCAGCCCCTCAATGTGAGAGACAAAACTCGGGGGCCCTAAAAGCACATTTTAAGGTCCTACGTCCAACCGTTTTTGACATATTCCCAGAAAACTTATTTAATTTAATAAACTATGAACGAAGCAAGCCGATAACCATGGCAACAGATTCTCAGAGATCCATCTATTGCTGTAAGACGTAATACAATTCCATTAATTACATTAGTGTGAAAGTTTGCAAACGGTTAGATGGTTATTATGGAACCAAATTAAGCTGTAAATTTCATCAATACGTAAAATGCGCTTAAGGTGGTCAAGGGGTAGTCTAGATTTTTTTCACGTGATTTACATCTGCGGGTGTGGTATGGCAGGTCTATTATATTCCTATCCCTATGTTATATTATTATTATTATTATATTATGGCGTACAACGACGAGACAAAACCCCTCGGTGCCAGAAATAAAACTCGAGGGTCCTCGAAAACTACATTATAAGGCTCTAAAACCAACAGTTTCTGAAATATTCCCAGAAAACTAATTAAATTTAATTTAACAAACTAATGAAGGAATGCAAATCGATAACCATGACAACATTATCTCAAGGGGTGGCATCCAACTTTCCATCTATTTCAGTAAGAAGCAATTTATTACATTTATTACATTTCTGTGAAAGTTCGCAAATATAAGGTTATCACGGAACCAACGTAGACTGTATAATTCATCAATGCAATTAAGGGGGTCAAGGGGTAACCTAGGATTTTTTCATGCAATTTTCACTTGCGACATATAGTGCAGAAGGTCTATTATATCTCCAAACAACAACATTATTTTCAAAAATCCCTGAATTGAATCAGCATTTCTTGCGGCTTTTAGGAATTTGGGCCATTTGAGACTAAAGAACCTGAATTTTCATGCACCACAAGCTTTTATAATTTATGAAAGAGGTCTTCCTGTGTATGGGGACCCAACACAACGTAGAGGGTCAGTTTTTATGTGACGTGTATTGCGTTTCATTTACAAGGCTTTCAATTCTATTTCATGTCAGGAAGTACACGTCAGGTGAATTTAGTTTGAGAGCACATTTCAACTAATCTTTTTTTATTTTTTTTTGTCGACATACGGGTTCATCGTAAGGGTGATTTTCTTTGATACTGTAAGGCTGTGTATGTGTGTGTTAAGTGATCGACGTGCCGACCTTTGGCTACAAGATTTTCGAACGTTTAAAAGGTAAACCGATGTTTTATACAATTCAAAAGGGTGCTACGTAGCTAAGAACGGCTATTTCTGCTGAGGACAATAAGGAAACAACAGTACTAAAGGAAATTAAGAAGCAATCCGGCACTAAAAATACTGGATGTATTAGTGAGGTTAGGTGGGTCAAAACACTACATTTTACAAACCGCACATTTGAAGAACAATCCCTCGCTAAATGCCTTACAACAAACGATACATTTACACAAAGTGAGTCGCGTACGACAACCCATAACGGACTGCAAACACCGTCCTGCTACAAATGCAAGAAAACATTTACAGTAACTCATTACGGACTGCAAACATCTCCCTGTTATAAATACAAGCAAATATTCACTGATAAATCGCATACATCATAAGGTACAAACCCGTGACCCAAGTTCAAATAGTCATTCCCAGGCAACAGGAGGTTGCATACATAATACAGCAGGTTGGCCAGAGAACGACTACAATATAATATAGAGCAAAGGAGCACAAAATAGAACACAGGCCAACAAAACGCCTACACATCAACGCCATAGCAACCCACGGCAACCCACAATGGATCATAGGCAAAACAAACCTGGCCTATGCACGAAATGTGAATCGGAAATCTCGAAAGAAGAAACCGCAGTATGCTGTGATGGAGGCTGCAACAGCTGGTTCCACAAGGAATGCACACCTATGACAACAACAGAATTCAACGCCCTACACTCAAAAAAGAGATCGCTTTTATGGATGTGTGAGACCTGTCGAACACGCCTGCAATTGCATGGTCTCCCCCCATCGACACCAAACAGTCAAGAAATAAACCAAGGGGTAAAGGAGATAGCCATAGAAAATAAGCAATCCTGTGAAGACATTAAGGAAAAACTCGAAGAGATATCAGAAACCCTCATGAAAAAAATGACGCTCATCCTAGAGACACAGCTGCAACAGGCAGAAATACTAGCAAAAAAAGGGAAACAAGACCACCATAGAAGCCAGGACAACACCGCAACAACAGAAACAGAACAACCATCAAACTCACTAACCATCACACCAGAAACACCAAATAAGAATAACCACCAATACCAAGCAAGGCCATTATCAAACAAAGAATGGCCAGGATTACCCAACAGAAACACCAATCATGACACCACAACACAAGAAGAGACGAGAAGACAAGGTGTCATCCCAAGAAGACCCCCACAACTTGGCATGGGAGGTTCTGCAGTAGGCAAATTAAGAGCAGCACCACAATCAGCCTGGATCTTCGTAGGGAGACTAGACCCCGACACAACCGAAGAGGATATCAAAGAACACCTCACCCAAAACGGAATCAACACGATAATCAGCTGTGAACAACTCCCCTCTCGCGGCACAAACAAGGCCTTTAAAATCGGTGTGCCCATAGGGGAAAGGGAGTCAGTTATGCAGGCGAATCTCTGGCCAGACAGAGTAATATACAGAACTTTTCGATTTCGAAGGCAATAACTTCAAAGGCAAACAGAAAGTATACTCCTCGAACACCACGGAAAGACCCAGTATAGACAATAATACCAAGTTAACAGCCTTGCTATGGAATGTAGAAGGACTGACAAACGTCACACGGCTCTCAACACAAAGAGCAATTTTTAACGAAGATATAATCATTTTAACAGAAACATTCCTCACAAAACCATTGGATATACCCGGCTATTACAATACACACGTACTAGCACAACAAAAAGAAAAAGGAAGACCCTTTGGAGGCGTGACATGCCTATACAATAACCGCATCGGCAAAGTAAAGAATATTTACAAAGAAGAAAACATTGTCATCATCACAACAAAACACATCACAATCGCAGGCTTATACATACAACCTCAAGCCACACTGGAAGACGCGACGGAAATGCTAGTTAAAATCATTACATATGTCGAGAAAGAGCAAAATATAATAATTGCAGGAGACTTAAACTGTAGACTGGATAAACCAGGACGAAAGAGCGAAGCAATACTGGAACTGATGGAAGTGGAGGGTTATAAGCTGGTGAACAAGCGAGATCTCATGACATACTTCGCACACAACGGCAAAAGTGCAATAGATTTAATCTTCACAAAAGGAAGAGACTTAACACCAGGGAAACAAGAAGCACTATGGACTTCAGCGGACACCCCGCTCAGAAAACACATACCAATCAGAACACATCTAACTTTAAGACAAACAGGTGCACAAACTCAAACAAGCACCCGAATGCAAAAACTCACGAGGAAAATTGACACACAGGCTTTCCACAATCTGAGTACTGAAATAACCAAAACCAGGGTCATAATAAGTGAAAACAACCTGGACGAGGCTGTCACTGCAATCAAGGAAATCATTAAATCCGCAGCAATACCACACAAGGAAAGAAAGGCTAAGCCGTGGTTCGACGTAGAATGTTACATACAACGTAGAACAACCTTGCAAGCACTACATAGAGCTAGAGACAGCAATCAAAGAGAAGCTCTCGAAGAATACTCAACAGAAAGGAAAATATACAAGAAAATGCTGATAGAAAAGAAAAACCAACACACAGAAAAAGAAGCAGCGCGCATAGCAGAAGAAGCAATTAAGAATCCATTTATCGCCCTTTCCAACAAAAGAAGCACATTTAACGCAACAATTCAAATGGACACATGGGAAAAACACTTCTCTGACATTCTCAACGTTCAGCGAACGACGCCAGAAACCATCCCAAGCACAAGCACTGGAACCAGAGCTGAGAACATCATCTTAACCAAAGAGGAAGTTAAAAACGCAATTATCAAGACGAAAAACAACAAAGCAGCGGGCCCTGATGGAATCTACAACGAACAAATCAAATCCACGGAGAATTGGCTCACAGAGGCTTGGACAGAATTGTTCAACAAATGCTTGGAAAGAGGACAAATTCCAGAAGCATGGAGAAGTTCTACCATAAAAGTAATATATAAAGGAAAAGGAGACACAGCAGACCCCAACTCCTACAAAGGCATCGCCCTGGAAAATAATGACCTCAAAATATTCTCAAAACTCATAACGGACAGATTGGTGAAAGAGACAGACCACCTGATACCAGAACAGCAGTACGGTTTCAGACGACACCGGAACACCACCCAGGCGATCAGAAATTTACTAGAAGAGATAGAACAGGCATTAAGACATCCGAAGGGGAAATACTTCACAGTTTTCATCGACTACAGAAAGGCTTTCGATCTCGTGAGCAGAGAGAAACTGCTAAAGAAACTGACACATATGATTGGAAACGAACACAGCATCACTGTTCTATTAAGGAACATACTGACCTTCAACGTAGTCAACATAAGCGATGGAATATCAGTCTCAAAGAACATAGTACAGACAAACGGAGTCATGCAAGTGGACCCAATCAGCCCCATTCTTTTCAACATATTGAAATCTGACATAATACAAATAATAGAACACAACAAAGAAACTTCACTGCACATGTACGCAGATGACATGGTTTTAGGTTCAACCAGCCTAACGAGTCTTCAACAGACTGTCAACAACCTTGAGACATGGGCGGAAGAAAACTCCTTGCAAATGAATGAGAGCAAGACAATGCAAGTAACCTTTAGAAAAGGCGGAAGAGTAGCAGAAAATGAAAGAATAAAATTCAAAGGCAGACACCTTGAAGTAGTACACGCATATAAATACTTAGGTATCACACTTCAAACGACAGGTAGATCATTCAGAATCCATATCAAAGAAAAAGCGACAGCGGCTATTAGAGCCACCTACGGAATAAAGGATCTCCACAAACTCTCACTAGAATCAGCAATGAAAATATTCCACGCAGCCATAAGCCCGATAATAACATATGGGATTGAACTAGTCTGGGAAGCGCTATCACTAGCAGATTTAAGAACCATAGAGAAAGTCAAAGCAAGATACCTGAAGAGAGCTCTATGTCTCCCGATGAACACACAATCAAGATTGGTATACGTACTTACAAAGGAAACATATCACATCGACGACATAAGACATAGGCATTTATTACCATCCACAAGACAAAGCACGGAGATTCTGAAGGAAAGAAGAAGGAAGTGCGAAGAAATATGGCCGGAATTCTACACAACTGACGCCATGATGGAGAGGAAATGGACGGAACCAAACCAGGAGCTACGACATGCGTTAACAAGAATGGCCGTACATGGGTTCCATCACAAACTCTGTGCGACGGCACGCTACCATGAAGTAAAAGAAGACTGCAAGTGTACACTATGTGGTGAGAGCTGTGAACGTTATCACATAGAAAAGTGCAAGAAGAGAACTAAAACAGTGACAGAATACAGCAAAGAAACTTAATGACAATATCTTGACATTAAAATTATTTTGGTATTATTGCATAGTTATGAATGTAATGTATATTTAGGAATGTAACAATGGCTATTTGGCTGCAATAAATTTCATTCATAACTCATGTTCGGATGCTTGGTGCATCGTAAAATTAGGTATGGTAAACATGAGTCAATACACCAATCATTTATAAAACTCTTCACCGTTCATTTCATACAGTAGAAGGGTGGATATAGGGAAAAACTTCTCTAAATACATGCTAAAATAGGTGAAATATAAAAATTATCCTAGAAGGACGACCAAAGCATATGTTGCACTTCTCAATGTGAGACACAAAATTCGCGAGTCTATAAAGGGTCTCCGAAAACCACATTATAAGGCCCTTAAATTAACAGTGTGTGTGATATTCCCAGAAAACTAACTTCGTTTTGATAAACTTATGAAGGAATGACAAGCCGCTAACCATTGCAACAGTAGCTCAATTGATAATGTCTGGTGCGTCTCTAAAAGCAACAGTACTTAAAAGGGACGTAACACCAATAACATTATTATTATTATTATTATTATTATTATTATTATTATTATTATTATTATAATGTCTGGTGTTAACACCGAACACCGTTCGAAGAACGGGTACTTCTGCTAGTATATTACGAGGCACGTCCAGAAAGTAAGCTCCGTTTGGTAATAAAATTAAATTGTGTACAGATACAGAAAAAATATTTATTGCACAGCATTCTACACCTCTTAAACTAATTTTCCACATAACTGCCGAACTTTTGCAGGCATTTGTCATAGCGTGGCACAAGTTTTTGGATACCTTCTTCATATAAGTTTGCCGCCGACCCATAAACGAGAGTGAAGACTCCCCTTAAGATATCCTACTGTTTGGCCATCACTGTTAGGCAAATTGCGTATGTGGTCAGGCGAACTCCTAAACATACGCAGTTCTCCTGGTAAGCACGCAATTTGCCTAACAGTAGTGGCCAAACAGTAGGATATCTTAAGGGGAGTCTTCACTCTCGTTTATGGGTCGGCGGCAAACTTCTATGAAGAAGGTATCCAAAAACTTGTGCCACGCTATGACAAATGCCTGCAAAAGTTCGGCAGTTATGTGGAAAATTAGTTTAAGAGGTGTAGAATGCTGTGCAATAAATATTTTTTCTGTATCTGTACACAATTTAATTTTATTACCAAACAGAGCTTACTTTCTGGACGTGCCTCGTATAATTGTGAAAATCTGTGTGTCCGTGTGTGTGTTAGTTTGTTACCTCTTGACACTAAAACGGCAGGACGTATTTGGATGAAATTTGAAATGGAGACAGCTTATACCCTAGGATAACATATAGGCTGCCGTTCATCCGGAAATAAATCATTGTTCCCGTCGAACGGGCAACATAACTGAAAAGTCACCAAAATTACTCAGCCGGGACAAAATATCGAAGTTGTCGCATATGGACCGGACAAAGCTCATTTTACGCCCCTCGAAGCGAGAAACAATACTCGGTAGGTCCCTACGGGACACCGAAAACCACATTTTAAGGCCCTAAAACCAACAGTTTCAAAGATATTCGCAGAAAACTATCTTCACCCTGGTAAACTGATGAACTAATGGCAAGTCCGTTTCCATGGCAACTGAACCTCAAGGTATGACATCCGATTTTCTATATATCCCTGTAGGAGGCAGTGCCAATCCATTTATTATCTTTTTCAAGAGATATATAAACACAAGAACAGGGTAGCGTGCCTGCCTCCCATCCGGAGGCCCTGGGTTCGATTCCCGGACCCGTCAGAGATTGTAGACACTGGCGTTAGGGCTGCAACGGAGTGCACTCAGCTTCGTGAGGACAATTGAGTAGCTGTCTGATAGAGAGGCAGCGCCCCGGTCACGAAGAACAAGATAAACGGCCAAGCGAACACGATGCACTGACCACGCGTCACCACAATATCTGCAGGCCAAATGGCTGGGAAGCGGTCGCATGATAGGCCTAGGCCCTTCATGGGCTGTAGTGCCAGGGGTAAAAAAAATAGGGCTAGCGCCTTCTAATACCACTTTTAAATTTTAAACACTATACTAGCGGCTATTCAATAAAGTAAGCGATATACCTGCGTTCAATTTCATAAACAGTGGGCTTACAAATCCCGTATAGTTAAGTACAAATATCAGTCTGGTCGTTATTTCAGTAGCAACGAAGCTCTGTGGCGGCTATTGCCGTTTCCGTAACACTTAAGGCATCTCGCCGTCACATACCTCAATGTGCACTTAAAAAATTGTGAACCAGTCTATTTACTGAAAAGAATTTCTACTTGCGAGTATCCACTCTGGCAAAAACCACACTCACCACCTTTTCCAAAATGTACACAAGACATGATTTTTAAAGCACTCTTCTGTATGTTGAGGTACAGAGATATACCACATGGAAAGATACAATAAAATGTTGGCAAATCTGAATTCAAGGAACTGCTGTCCAGAATAGGCTTTCGGTGCAGGTTATGCGGCCCATGTTCGTAACATGGAATGTTATCCTTTGACAATGCATCTACACCATGTGCGAGGACAACGCATTGCAAAGATCTCTAATACCACAATAATCAGGAAATTGGAGAAAAATTTAAAGTGGGAGCGAAGATTCAAGGATAAATAATTTCATCTTTGAGATTTGCTGATGACATCGTCGTCTTGGCCGATACGCCAGAGGATTTGAACGAGTTTTTGAATGGTATGGACTCCGTCTTGAGGAATGAATTCATGATGAAAATCAATAAATGTAAAACAAAATTATTGGAATGCAGCCGAAATAAATCAGAAACCTCTATGGACCTCAAATTGGCTGGTGAAACGCTACAGGAAGTAGGATACTTCTGTTACTTAGGAAGCAAAATATCCAGTGATGGACGAAGCAAAGAGGATATAAAAAGCAGGTTGGCTCAGGCAAGGAAAGCATTTCTACAGAAAAGGAATCTGTTGACATCGAATATACATTTAGGTATTAGGAAGTCATTTTTGAAAGCTTTTGTCTGGAACGTGACATTATAAGGAAGTCAAACTTGGACTAATGGTGCAGCAGAAAAGAGGAGAATTGAAGCGTTTGAAATGTGGTGTTACAGGAGAATGATGAAGATCAGATGGGTAGATAGGGTAACAAATGAAGAGGTATTAAGACGAGTGGGAGAGGAGAGTTGTTTCTGGCGACTGCTAATGAAGGGAAGATATAGGTTGGTAGGACACATAAATAAGACACCCAGGAATAGCAAGCTTAGTTATGGAAGGGAGGGTCGAGGAAAAGAACTGTAGGCGTAGACCAGGGTTAAACAGATTGCCTCGGATGTAGGGTGTGGTTGCTGTGTAGAGATGAAACGATTAGCTCAGGAGAGGGGGCGTGGTGCGCTGCATCAAACCAGTAAAAAACTGAAGAATCAAGCAACAACAATGAGGAATTTTAATTATTTAGAGAGGCATGTGAGGCAAAAGGGTTTTTGGAGAATTTCAATCCCTGGGACGTAACACTGGAAGAGACTGCATAATGTACGAGTACATCAGCGGCCAAGGTGAGATATATTTTACTATAGGTCTATTAATAGCGACATGTTGACGTTCAAATCATCAAAAGTGTGGCAAAATTACACCCAGAATAGATTAAGGAAAAATACTTTTAATTCCCCATATTCCGATAGATTTGCCATTCCAGTGTGCAAGAGTGCAGTTCCCTCTTCAAACTATATTCGCAATTTCTATTAACAAAGCGCAATGTCACACACTTAACAGCAGCAGGTGTACATTTAGACAAAACCTTTTTTTTCCCATGGGCAACTGTATGTGGCGTGCTCGCGAGTATCCGGACAACAAAATCGTTATGTCTCAGCAGAAGATGGCAAAACCAAAAACGTAATTTTAAAATGTGTTCATATAATGTAACATTGTACCCTGCAGATTTTGACAACTCTAAAAAAAATCCCACTTTTCGGCACATATCAATATACTGTACTGTATGTATCAGAATTTTCAGAATTAGAACTGACCCATCTGTAGCCGCGATTGCTGTAATAGAATAGACCAATTAATGCATCGTCCCCATTGTCTTGATCGCGAGCGAAGTCGCGGGTACCTGCTAGTTTTAAATAAATCATGATGTTGATGGCTGATTTTTTCATTTTACACATTTCACACATGATGAATTCCACACATTGCCATTTTGCCAATTTGTAATTTACAGTTTTTGAAAACGTTCGTTTTAAGTTTAACGTTTTTTATGATATGGATTTTTCCATTTTGCTGATTACACTTTTTAAACAATGTCCGTTTGAAGTTTTTGAATTTTCAAATTTCACACATGGCCATTTCTAGTTTTTAAAAATGTCCGTTTTAAGTTTTGCATTTTTGGTGATATGGAAACATAGATTTTCCATTTTGCTGTTTTCACATTTTTCCATTTGGTGTATGTCGAAAGTTGAGATTTGATAATGATGTTGATGCAAGTGCATGACCATGGCGATGCTGCAGTGAGTTTATGGGTGTTTGGAGAAACGTCGAGGTCTACGACTACTGCAGGTAAGACTGTTTTTACAAAATAATGTCTATTGTCTGCCACATTTCAATGAAAAAACGAAACTATTTAAAACAAAATGAGTATATAAGTGACCATTTACCTCCTCCCCACCCACCCTACCTCACCGTGTTTGCTCTGGTCAATCATACACACCAGTTTTCTCTCTCCATTCATACATTCACACCTGTCTTTGGGAACAAACACAACCACTTTATTTATTCCCAAAAGCACATTCTCGACATGCACACTCATCCCAAAAATACTTTTTTTAGTTTAACATTTTACAATTTCAAAAAAAAAAGAAAAAAAAAGCTACTAGAAATTTTACTTATTTCATATTTACAAAAAACTCAACTTTTTACAGCGTTAAAATAATCACACTATTAACCAATCAAAAAATTTAAAAAAATAAGTTTGCATAGAACTTTTCAAAGAGCAAATGGTCCAAGTGGTTTGCCACTATTTACAAAATCTACTATTTACAATGACAGAAACCAATATTTACAAAATACTAAATCTACAAGTTACATAAAGCTATGTCCCACAAACGATTATACAGTGAAATCACACCTCCTCCTCCTTGCGATCATAACCCCAGGGCAGGCTAGTGAGCAGGTCATCAGCCCACACACGCTTGTTATCTATGGAGGCGAGGGTGCGTTTTCTCTGTTCCACAAGATACAGATGATGGTTGCTGGATTGTATCCTGCACTGTGTATGAGACATAGCTTTGCCCGTGCGTAAAACCGCTAGATAGTCATCAACACGTAGCGATTTTACCACTGCCCTACCTACACCTTTTGCTTTTTTGGCTTCCTTACAGTCAAGTGTGCGGTAAGCATACATTTTTGAAGCCAAACCTACGAATTCCTTCATAATGGAATCACCGCATTCATCTTTTAAAACGCCCATTACCTTCTTGTTTTTTATGGGCAGCTGAAACACGTTGTCAGCGCTATAGCAAGAGGTGTCGAACCAGTCACTATGTTGCCTCATGACGTCATAGGGGTTGCAGTGGCGAATGTGGTAAATGAATGAGTCCGTGTCCATATACAAAAGAGAGACGTCCTCAAAATGGCGTTTGGCAAACTCATAGTGGAATCGATACATGACCGATTTAGAAAAGTCTAAAATGACTTGACCCAAGTAAATGGGTTTATCCATGGTCACGCTGGTCTTACTCATTTCAATAGTAGCCAAATCCTCATCGATAATTTTGATCGATTTGAAATTTGGCTTGGCAATGTACCGCCGGGCACCCCACCGCCCCTCCCAGACATTCACCAATTTAATGTCACGGTATTTGCGGACATTCTCCATAGACTTGCCATAGATGCAGTTGTTCATTAATTTAAAAAAAATAATTTCAAACTGCTGTGTTGCCATTTGTCGGTGCTCTGTGTTGAGTCGCATGTATGGCTCAAGCCATGATTTTTGAGCAAAAGAAATACCCCTGTGGATTTTCTTCAACACCAAGCCTTGGGCGAGGCATTGCACCAACATTTGGATATGTAGTACATACCGATTTTTGTTGTAAAGTGTGCCCATGAGTTTTTCAATTTTCACTTTACTGTCAGGGGGAACCATTTGCTCAAGACAGAATGGGAAATCGGCATGTTCATCATACAAGGATGAGGGATATTCAATATCCACTTCTAGCACATATCCACGGCCTGTTTCTTGGCTAGCCTTTATCACATCAAATTCTAACACTTGTTTGTCTGTCAGCCAAGCAAACTTCCCATAGGGCAAAGGCTGACTCATGGCGTAACCGTACAAATTATTCACGCCATAGTACATTAAGTACGATTCTTGTTTGTCTGGTGAATAATCAGGCATGTAGACATTGTTCGCTTTGGCATGGCGCTGGTTAAGTGACACAAAACCGCCACGAATGCCCTTTTCAAAAAATAGAACCATGTCTACATCAGTGAGTAAATCCAATTCCACTTGAGTGTATTTCAAAGCGGCATCAAACGAGAGTCCAGGACTCGTATAATAGTGAGCCGGGTCAAGACCGTAAATGTGTTGACACAAGTTACGGAATTTTTCAAACACATCAGTGAGCAGCAATACATCCAGTTTTAGGTAATGTAAAGCATATTCACTTAGCGTGTTCATGCCAAACACTCGCCAAACTTGACATGCATGTGCATAGGCTTCATCGGAAACGGTACTGCGTGTTAGTTTCGAGTAAAATTTCTCTTGTGGTGGGAGTTTTTTTTTGCTTTAACACGTCCCAGCTATTGCAGAAATCATACGGGAATATACCTTTCCGAATGCACAATTGAAATTGCTCAGGATCATTAAAATGCATTCTAGTATTTTTTAATTCCTCCTCATTCAAGCCATTCACAAGGCTGTCTAGCGAGGATGCCATAAACTTAAAGGAATCCAAAAATCGAATGCTAAAGTCGCCCAGCCACCATGGCAGGTCTGTAAAACGCTCATGGTTTTGGGGAATAATGGTAAACGAGCCCTTGTTGACATGGCCCAATTCACGAATCAAAAACTGAATGTCATAATTCGCCAGATTGTGGAAAGAGACACTGATGAAGCGAGGAGCTGGAAAGTTCAAATTGCATTTACTATGCGCAGCTCCACGAAACTGCCCCGTAAAGTGCGAGTGGTCTCTGACTTTTTCCTCTCCACTTAAAATAGGCTTTTCACAAATATGGCATGTTGTGGCATGCTCATACTGCTGCCGCTGTTCTGGAGATAGGCTCATGGGTACTGGGTGGTCCAGTAATTCCTGTACATCATGAGCCAACTTGACAAGTTCATCCAAGAACCATTTGGCACAATCTGGCCCCTCGCGGTATTTGTAAACGGATTGTGTGGGGTCATAGGCACACACCACATTAAATCCTATGGCAAAGGGTTCATGTTTTTGAATGGGTGTGGTTGAGCTGATGGTGGGATCTGGTTCACATCCCGCCATGGGTGTGGTGAGAGCTTTGAAATCTGCATATACCACATAGGGGACAGTGTCACGCTTGTGAATGTCCTTAAACTTTAACACAGCCTTGTCCCCTTGTGGCAATATCAATCTCACCGCTTCCTGAGAAACGCAATCTACCCTATGACGTTCCAAAAGCGTAGGGGTTTTAAAATATTGCAAGCATCGATCACAAATATGCTTTTTACATTTATATTTAGACACTTGTCTGCTTAGCAATCTACTTAGGCTTTTAATGAGGCAATAGTGATTCACCTCTCCCTCAGACAGATATAAAAGATGAATGTGGTGACGTTTCGGTTCTTTTGAGGCTTAAAGAGGACCCACAATCTCATTACCATCAAGGCCATACACCATGAACGAAAAGTCCTGGTTGTCTTGTTCAAACCTATGGATCTCGGTTAAGTCCATAGGGAACGACACTCGAGTTAAATTTAAAGTTTGTTTCAATTCTTCAAACTTGGCCTTGTACTTTCCTGGTCGAGAACCATTACGGTCTTGTGGTGGCTGCAAATACGCGGCCACACACCACAGGAAGCAATCATTGTCATAATTCTTTATATTTACCACAGCCTTTTTCAATGCTATTGCTGGTGGTGTTTCAATATAGCTAGACCCAGCATTCAACGGGTTGAAATGACAAATGTTGATTTGTAGATGGTGAATTTTGTCTAAGGCAAGGCCACTGGGTCCTTGTTGCAGTTTATCAAATTTTGATAGCAAGGCATTCACCACATGGCTTTGATACCACTCGTTCAGATTATCGGCTATCAAAAGCTCTTGCATTTTACTGCAAATATAAAATGTAACTTTATGCTCTACGTCCTTCTTTTTATATATGAAATCGCACACCAGTTCTGTATTCACCTTTAAAGCCGTATGCAACCTTTGCGCTGTACAAATTTCAATTTTAAAAATTTCAAAACAAGATTGTAAAAATTCTTTGGGAATTAAACTTTTTCTAACATTGACCACGCGGCCAGAGCACACACGCGATTTGAAACAAGACTCAAGGGGCTCCCAAGTTAACGTATCCGCAGCAGTAAAAGACATTATTTTGAAAGAACACTCTCACCTGAGTTTTCAGCTGTAGACTGCTTGACAATGGTTCCACTCTAAAGCCACTTGGTTTTCAACTGTATTTGCTGTAGCAGTGAACCTTTTTTTTCAAATATCTAAAAAGAAATAAAATAAACCACCATAAGTATATCCATTCCATATAGTTTATGCATTTCATAAACAAAACAAAATCAAACAGGTTATATTATATAAAAAACAAATCTCACCTTGACGTGTAATGCTTTGCTATATTCCCGTCTCGAGGGCTAGTGTGGAAATGGTTTCCTCTTCTATCTGTCTGTCTTTCTCTTTCTTTAATATATTTCCCACAGACACACGACAGGTAGGCTATACACGTTATCTGCAAACAAATAAATAAATAAAATCATTAATTACCTTATTAATAAATAATTGCATGTATTTATATAAAAATCAATAAATATATAAATAAATAATTATATACCTACCCCACAACAAGGTTAAGTATTTTCCACCAACACCAAAACTGTTAAACAAGACCAGGGGTTTCATGCAACGCAGTGTGTTCAAAGGTAGTCCACCCAAGTGAGAGTGGAAATGATAACGACATGTCTTTATATATGCTACGTTGCATTTATAATCATTTTTTCCCACGCATTGAACATTCTGTTATCGGTCACGTGGACAGCTAACGCCCAAAGTGAACACCTGTGGCGAATCAAATTTCACATGAACTTGCATTTTGACACGTACGAAGCAAAACACGATGTCACTTGTTAACAGTTATCGCGCACGTGGACAGCTAACGTCCCAAGCGAACACCTGTGGCAGATCAAATTTCACATGGACTTGCATTTTGTCACGTACGAAGCAAGACAGGATGTCACTGGTTTAGCGTACATGTGGTTTCACACATGTGTGTGCATGCATTTCGCACTTCCCTGCCACCACGACGGTCAGATTATTTCACCTTCAAGCGTCATGGTCATTTTTTCCATTGCACCTGTTGTCAAGTCAGATCAACGCCTTCCAATAAGCTCAAATGACATTCACCTCTTGCTCCTTGGCAAGTTTGTTTTCTCTACTCGCTTCGACTAACATAGAACCAAGTTCTCATCACCGTTTACACGTTAAAGGTAAAATATCAGAAAAACGCACGCTCGCTCTTTCATACACCGACCCGCCGAAATAGCGATTGTTCTATTAAGCATGGTCCTTGTGGTTAGCGACAGGTTCGTTGAAACACACACACACACACACAGCCGTATTGTCTCTCTCAATCACCACGCTTCATGGACATTATAAACAGGTAAAGAAAGAAAAACCAGATTTTTTTCAATTTGTATGGCGTTAGGCCCTTTGTGAATTATTTTTTTGGAAAAAAATCTACCACATTTGAAAGGGGGCGTTAGCCCGAGTCCTAGGACTCGGCAAAAATCACAAAATCACAAAAAAAACACATGTTTACCCCAAAATCGAGTTTCCAACATTTTTTTAAAAATATAAAGAGTAGTCCATAGCAAAGAGGACGTCACTCCGAGTCCTTGGACCCGTCGTACACGCCTCTAGCATACTTGGTTCGCGAGATATAGCAAAAAGTCTAAAATCACGTTTTTACCCCCAAAAAACCGTGTTTCCAGATTTTCACCTTTTCGACACCTACATTTCCGTAAAGAGCACGACGAGACGAAAAAAAACGAATCCAAGCACGCCCTCCTAGCATGGCTCCTTCCATTCCAAGGTCGCAGGGGCTCACCACTTGCTTTTGGAAGCAGCTCTATCCCCATCCCACTACTATATACAGGTTTTCATCCTAGAGACTTGAAATTTATTTTGGGTGTAGAGAGGGTAGGGATCATTGATTTACGTCAAACAATATTTTTTGTAGAGTTCATAGTTTCCAAAATATGGGATTTTCAAAATTCGAGTGTTTTCAAAAAAACATAAAACGTAAAAACGTTTTATTACAAAAAATAAAGGTCATAAAGACTGTTCGTTTGAGCCATGGCACAACGTTCTATCATGTTTGGTTTTCAAACTATCGCCTACTTTCGAAAACAAAAATTTCATTTTTTTTTTCAAAAGTATAACGAGTGGTCCATAGCAAACGGGCGTCACCTCAAGTCCTCCGACACCTCATTCATGAAACTCCGACCATGGGTTCGAGAGAAAAGTCTATTTAAATGTTTCAATTTCACGCGGCGGCCATGTTGGTTTGTTGGGCACAGGAGTGTCTAGTGAAGCAGAAGCCCTACTACTCCACTACTCAGCGTATATGATGTGGGCCTTAAAACCCTTATGTCATAAATAGGCTAGATGGGCAAGCCATTGCTTTGGTGTGTGCACAGTGTTGGGGAATTCCTTACTCATCTAGGGAATATAGCCTAGAAACTAGAAATGGTGCTAGCATGCAACGTAAACCACTCTTAAGATTGTCAGTGTATCGTTTCAAACATCAAGGCCATAAACAAATACCGTACGCGAGGATCGAAAGGAAAACAGTATTGGTTGAAAAATGATTTCAGACCCGGTTTTGATATTTTAGAACGGGAAGTGAACCAGTCGAGTTAGGAAGTTTTCTGTGGCACAAAGCTACAAGTGTTAGTTTGGGACTCGAATACTTATAACATTATGTTGCCAGACATGCATCATAGTAGTTTGAAAATGGTAGATCGGACCGTCTCCATGAAGTGTTAAAAGAGTTGGAGGTAAGATGTCATGGGATTGTTGGGAACATCTTCCGGAATAATGGAGTATAGGCGAGTAGGGACTCGGAACATCTGTTCACTGGAAAGAACGTGTGCCAGCCGGCCTACATGGATTCTACGGCAGAAGGACTCTTCCTACAAGATCTTCACGATGTAAGCCAACTTTATTATTAAGTAGCTAGTGTATTGCATTCTCAATTTCGACTATACTGTCTGCTAAGTAGGTTTACGCTTATGGATTTTTATTTCAGGACGTTATAGCACATTTGAAGATTTATCAGCCAATTTATTTCGAATGGATCTCTTTGATGGGAATCTAGTGCGTTTGGGATGTCAACCTGATAAGCTTCGATATAGCAGTAGACTATTGTGTGGAAGATATTTTACACCATTCCACGCCTAAATCTTATGTTAGGGAACTTAGAAATAATATTTGGTTTTGTTCAAAATTAAATTATTTTGTTTATAATATTTTCTCGACTTTGTTAGTAGTTTCTCTTTTGAATATGCTGATAGATGAGGAATGTGGATAGCCACATTACGTTTAAATATTATTCCATGGGAATAATAGTTCGAAATTTTCTGTGAATTTATAAATTTTTATATTTGAATTTAAAATAAATGTAAAATATTTTCTCGTTGTAAATGAAGTTGAGATATGATACCGGAAGACTGTATGACTGATAGTCAAGCCATAATGATAATGATAATATGTAAATGATTATATTGTTTGGAACATTTTCCAATAATAATAATAATAATAATTCCTGGTAAAAATAGCGGTTAATAACTGGAGGAATAATGGATCGTAGTTGATAATATGGGAGTTGATTTTGAATGGAGGGACATGCCGAAAGCGTGATCTTTGATATTGGGAGCGGAAGGTCATTCATATACGAATTTTGTATAAAATGAGGAACTATGTATTGGAATTATGCGACAGTTTAACCGAAGTGTGTTGGGGCAGACATTAAAAGGTTATTACACCTATGCGAAAGGCCGAGATATTTAAATTTTGTGAGGGAGAGCATGATCCCATGTGTTGGTCGATTAGAAGCCATTGAACCCAGCCTGCGTAGCTGAGGGTTCGTTATAAAAATAAGATTATAATGGTCAAATGTTAAGTGAAAATAAAATACGAATTAAAAATGGATGTTTATAAAGTTGAGTTTTGAGGGTCAAATAATTGCTCCATGCTCAAATATGATTAAAAATGAGGACAATGTGGTCGCTCAGATGGGAAACTAGTGGCCGATCGTTGGTGAATTTCTACATTCCTAGACTGTTGTATAGTCGCCCGCATGGTGTAGTCGTTTATATATGAATAAGTTGATGTCTCGTCCTAGTTTTTGCTGAAGGCCTTACTTTGTCCTATTTAACGAATTGATAGCATGAGAGGCATTTTGTCTAGAGATTGGTTGATGTATTAAAAATTTTAAGCTGATAACTGATTGAATTTGTGGATCCATTAATCTTTATAAAGTGCCAGTGTGGATTATTCTAAATAATATTTTTTTACAGGGAATTAAATTGAAAGGATTAACATAAATAAATTGAATTACATGCATATTATCAAAGAAGTTCAATCGAAGCGATTAAATCAGAGGATTTAAATTATATGTGAATTGGTAAATAAAATTTATTTTTGGTGACATCGTGGAAATGTCGGAAGTTCAGTCAATGTTTAAATTTGATACATGCCGTCATGGGGTTTATGTTTTTGATTTCACACCGTTTTGGGAATGTGACTTCCCTGAAATAAGTTGAAGACGTGTGAATTTCCCCGCAGAGGTTGAAACAATTCTGGAAAATTTTGATTCAAGTGATACTCTTGTAAATATTAAAATCATGGTGTCAGGATGGACTGATATTTTCCTGCACATCAGTGATAATTGTACAGTTTAAATAATTAATTGAAGCAGATGCTGAGATGGACTAATGATTTTTCTCAGACATCAGTAAATATTTTGAAAATAGTGAATTTACTTTTGGATAGAGGCTGAAAATACTTTATTTTATGCGTTCTAAAATTTGTATGTAGATAAGGGACCCAAGGGGGAGCGTAGGATGTCTTTATTTTCAGGTCTGGATTTTTTTTATTTCTCCCTTGGGGATCATTGTAATCTAATAGGACCAGCAGACAGTTAAATTAAACTGAGGTATTTTAAGAAATTGGTGTTATTCACAAATTATTTGCACTACCTTCCATCCTTTATGGAGTGTGAATTTCGATATCCGTCCGGCTGATTTTTGATTACAAATTTTGTTTTTGCTATACTCAGTTTGACCCCGAGTTTGTGTTTTTCGAGTCTTATGCTCGGCGGATGTTGAAATTCATACTCGTGTGCACGTGGGACTTCGGTCAAACGGTCACAATATGTATCTGAAGTAGGCCTATGCATTACATTTTTGTTGTTGAAATAGAGTGTCTTAAGGTTAGGCCTACTCAAAAAAAGCAAAATTTAAACCACGAGTTTAGGCTCAAATTTCTTATATTCGTTTTTATTATTTTGGGGCATGAATGACCCTTCCCTGGCAATAAACGAAGCACTGGATACTTTCTCGTAATGCAATGCTTGGTTGTTTCTTCTTTTTTTTAAATTCCAGCTGCTTTTAAAGTTAAACTTACATGTAAACTGGTATATATGGAAACAACTTATTGATGAACAAAGATAAGAGGAAAATATGTACAGTTTTGTATATCTGCATAAACTGGAATATCCATTCAATGTTGTATTATACTGCTTAATATTCTACTGCTCTAAGGTTTTGAGCTGGTGATAGGGGTGGATTTCTTCCACAGCATTTAACTTTATTTTTCTGTATCCTTAAATCCACACTAACAAATAACTCGGCTATTGGTAGGCTTATATAGATGAGAATACCTCGGTGCAATCATTGCGGCGAGCGAGCGAGCGAACGACGCCACTCCTCTGACGTCACAGATCCGCGCCGTGGCCTGTCTTTTTCGTCGGCCACGTCACTCACCAATCAGCGCTCACAAGGCGGATAACGACACAAGATACCAAACGCGCCATGTGGGGAACGTAACAAAACTGTCAACATCAGCTGTTGAGTACGCAAAGAACAGTTTAATCTCATGAAATTATTGGTAAATGGGTGATAAGTAGGGGGGATATACCGGTTCTAACGCATAGCCTACTTTCCTGGTGACGTCATCAAAGATGGCGGCCATGACGTCATCCCAGATGGCGGCCATAACGTCACATGACGTCACCATGACGTCACACAAGATGGCGACCATGATGTCACCATAACGTCACACGGTCATGACGTTGCCATGACGTCACACGGTCATGACGTCGCTATGACGTCGCACAAGATGGCGACCATGACGTTACAAGATGAATACTATAGCTTAACTAACCTAGCCTAACCTAACCTCACCTACGAGGTGTGATCAAGAAGTTCCCAAATGTTAACCCACAGCCTACTTTCCTGGTGACGTCACCTACGAGGTGTGATAAAAAGTTAATCCATAGCCTACTTGGCCATGGATCAACATTTTTGGAATATTGGAAAAAGAGGGTGTCAGTCTCGACACCTCATTTGTCAAACTCCGACCATGCATTCGGGAGATATCGACTTTGCCAGGTTAGTAGATGACGTCACCAGGAAAGTAGGCTATGGGTCACCATTTTTGAAATTTTGGAAAAATCAGCCTCGACACCTCATTTATCAAAATCCGACCATGCGTTCGGTTTGGAATTTTTGATTACACCTCGTTGTAAAGTCACCAGGAAAGTAAACTATGGGTCAACATTTTTTTGGAATTTTGGGAAAAGGGGGTGTCAGCCTCGACACCTCATTCATCAAAATCCCACCATGCATTCGGTTTGGAATTTTTGATTACACCTCGTTGTAAAGTCACCAGGAAAGTAGGCTATGGATTAACATTTTTTGATCTTTTCGAACACACCTCGTAGGTGAGATTAGGTTAGGCTAGGTTAGTTAAGCCATGGCCGCCATTTTGTTAAGCTGCCATTTTGGTTAGACGCCATTTTGGTTAGCCACCATTTTTGGTTAGTGGTAAGTAGGCTATGGGTCAACATTTTGATCACCCCTCGTTGCGACGTCACCAGAAAAGTAGGCTATGGATTAACTTTTTGATCACACCTCGTAGGTGACGTCACCAGGAAAGTAGGTTATGGGTTAACATTTTGGATCTTCTTGATCACACCTCGTAGGTGAGGTTAGGTTAGGCTAGGTTAGTTAAGCTATAGTCGTCATCTTGTAACGTCATGGTCGCCATCTTGTGTGACGTCATGGCAACGTCATGGCCGTGTGACGTCATGGCAACGTAATGACCGATTGACGTCATGGTGACATCATGGTCGCCATCTTGTGTGACGTCATGGTGACGTCATGGCCGCCATCTTGGATGACGTCACGGTGACGTCATGGCCGCCATCTTGGATGACGTCACGGTGACGTCAAGACCGCCATCATGGATGACGTCATGGCCGCCATCTTGGATGACTTCACCAGGAAAGTAGGCTATGCGTTAGAACCGGTACAGCCCCCCCCCCCCTACTGTGATAAAATAACTGAATGTAGCCTACTTACATGTTATGTTGTGATCTTCTTGAATTTCTTGGAAATTCGCCTAGACTCGGTAGCATTATCAGTGGTGATGGTGTTAGTGACTTCCAATAACCACTTTTTATGCAAGATAGAATTGGAATGTTTCAATCTTATGAAGAAAATTGCTATCACAGCTGCCTCAACCTCACCAGACGGTACGTCAGGAACTTCTCTCGACACGAAATCTGTCGTTCTTCTTAGAACGTTCTTGCCTCGTTGAAATCCGTATTTTCCGTGAAATGTGACGAATTTTGCTGAAATGTGCCGGAACTGGTTTAGCCAAGTTTCTGAGGGATCGGTCATTCCACCGTATGACAAGTGTTTAATCCAGGTTGGTAATACATAATCGTGTTCATTTTGCATTTCCATAGCTTAAGTTCCCAAGTTGTGGAAATTTATCTCGGAACTTGTGGGCTACATAACCTGCAACATAAGCCTTGCCATCTTCCTCACTTTGTTCTATGATATTGGCAATGAAGGACTCTGGTTGCACATTGCTCCCTAAGGTTGGTTCTGGAAGCACGTTACTTGATTCATACACTATGCCAGCTTTGTTTAGTGCTTTAGCAACTGCATATTCATCTGAATCTGAATCAGCAGTGTTTGTTTGCTTTTAAACAACTCCTGGATTTTTCCCTAAAATAATCATCCTCAGTCTATAAATGCAGTCAAGGGGAGAAGGATGATCGTGTAAGCCACCACGGGTTCGCAATTGTGAAAAGAGGTTTTCCAGTACATCTTGATTTAGCCTATATGTGAGAATGTACTTTGTATTATGCCTACGGGCCATATCTTGGTACAGAAGTCGAAGGGATTTTATTGAAATGATGACTGCTTTCTGGAATATTTGCAAGGAATTTTTACCAATGCAAAGAGAATTACTCATGCATTTTTCCATCTTGTCCAAAATCAAAATACAATGCATGGGCGTATATAAGGGGGGGGGGGGGCTGAGGGGGCTCCAGATCCCCCCCGAAAAAAGCCAACTTGGGTACAACATATAATGTATTTGACATTAGTCTACTATTAAGAAATAATTATCAATTTATAAATTCACAAGTAGCCCATTTAGATATTTTTCATTCATACTCCATAGGCTATAATAGAAAATTCATTAAGTACTTACAATTTTCCACGATAGTCAGCCCCCCCCCCCCTCGAAAAAAATTGTATATACGCCCCTGATACCATGTACGGAATATGTCAAAAATATTAACAGCTTTAAAATCATCCTAGCAAGTCATCAAAACTTAAGAGTAGGCCAGCTAGGCTCACTTACCATTTGGTTTTAGATTCCTTGGAAATCTTGGCTTTATATTAAGCAATTCGGCCCTGTGGTCTAATTCGTAGTCTACACTCTTAAAGTGAAGGGAACATATCCTACTTGTTTGAGGGTTGCAATGATCTTTTCGCTTACATGCAGCAATCCACTGATTGCGACGGCATGCGTCTTTAGGCATCGTGAAAAATGACACGGCATTTCCAACTTTATAATAACTGTGACAAACTGCCACAGCACATCTTTGGCCTGGCATGATTATAAACAAAAGGGCTTAAAACACGCGTTTAAACCACTGCAATTCATACAATATAATGTGTTGGAAAATTGACTTTCCTTGCATATCTCTTGCCTCGCGCGCTACGAGGAAACGTGTGACGTCACGTCCTTTCCCTTCCCTCCGCGATCCCCTCGCCTAAGAGCTCCATATTGAGGCAACCTCTGTAGTTTACTAGCCTTGGGTAATGATATCTTATCACATTATAACATCGGAAACTTGGTGCAAGGTATCGTTAAGAACTTATTTCAAAACACTGACTTCCTTCAGCCCCTTGCGACAGTTCTCGCACAAAAGGTATGCGATGAACTAAGGGAATCACTGGCTTTCAGCAGTGAGCTGATTGCAGAATTAAATCATGAACTCAAAGCTCGCGAGAATGAAATTATTGAACTGAAGTCCTCACTTCACAACAAAATTGAGGAAACAGAACAATATTTAAGGAGGAACCATCTAAGAATCTTTTTGTTGTGCCTGAAGAGAGAAGTGAAAGTACAGACCAATTTAGTGCTCAATGTTGCTGCCAAGCAGAACGTTCCTTTGACCGTGGATGACATTGACCGCTCGCATAGCGTTGGAGCTCCGGGGGGGGGGGGGGGGAGCCTAGAGCTATCCTGTGCAAGTTTGTTTCATATGGGAAACGGTCGGCGATTTTTCGCGCAGAGAAGGCGTTGCGTTATTTCAAAACACTGACTTCCTTCAGCCCCTTGTGACAGTTCTCGCACAAAAGGTATGCGATGAACTAAGGGAATAACTGGCTTTCAGCAATGAGCTGCGTGGAACTAAGGTGACAATTCGAGAGGATCTCACCTCCACCAGACACCATCTACTGAAGCAAGCGGTCGCCTTCTTCACGGAGAAGCAAGTGTGGACGTCAGATGGTATGTTAATCGTACTGCGAGGTGACATCAAATGCCGTGTGAGAAACGCAGCCGACCTTAAAAAGCTCACCCCATGCTAAGTTCCAGGCAAAATGAAGATAACTACCATACTCATATTATTCACTCTTTTTCCTCCTTTCAATTTTTGATTTTTATTTTTAATTTACTTCTAATACATAAATAATTATGCAACATTTCTTTTTTTGGGACCATCTTTTAATATTTAATATTTCTGGAAACTCAGTGTCTGTAGTTAGTAGGCCTACAGCTGAATATCCACTCCCCTCCTTCCAAGACAAGAACTTGACCGCTAACACTTAATGCTTTTCCTATGAACACATATGCAGATGATTATGTAAAATATCAAATTCGGTCTGAGGTGGGGAAGAGTATAGGTGAGTGTAAATACTTCTTAGATAGACATGAAGATAACAATTGTTTAAAAGTAATCCATACTAATATTAGAAGTCTAGCGAAACACAAGAATAGCTTAGATGTTACTCTGAAGGCTTATGAAAATATATTTGATATTGTGGTATTATCGGAAACGTGGAAATTAAATAACACAAATGTTACTAAACATAGCTGCTATAAATCTTACTATAATGAAAGTACAATAAATCAGAATGATGGAGTAGTCATCATGATAAAAGATGGATTACAGCGTGAAGTTAACACTCCAGTGGGCGCGCGGAGTACAGGTGTCCTCCAGTGATATTGTTTTGTGTGACTACAAGGGTTGGCAACACTTGTGACCTTGAGCGGCCATATACCTTTCTTGCCACTCATCCTCTGCCCGTCAGTGCATTGTCAGCTTTTATGCTCGCCTATTGTCGCCGTGACCTCGTGTTGATTTGCTCCGTGCAGAAGTGGAGGACACTTGTCCTCCGCGCGCCCACTGGCGTTACAGTCCTTTTCGGATATTGCTGTTGCATTTTCATTTCATTTCATAGTTTTGAAAGTCACAATGGTTTAATTGAAATAGTTTAAGTGTGAAAACAATAATGACCAGTGCAAGTGACCGTGAACAGGTACGCCGTTGGCTAGATGAGACTGAGGATAACGAGAGTGTTCTAGGTATAGAGGATGAAGATGAACGAGAAGAAGACCACTTGGAATACCACTCAGAGAGTAGAAAAAATTAAATCAATGCAGAAGATGACCCGGTTGATGTTCCAGACGAATCCGAGGAAATAGAAGTGGTAAAGAAGCAGTCTCTCCTGTCTCTTTCGTCAACCCAGAGTTTTAGTTGGGAAATGTTCGCACATCAAGGTGGTACTTAGAACCTCAAGTTGCCCAGACTTCCCGTACACCCAGACAACATAATACCAGTTTTGCATTGCCCAGGACCTCAAGGGTCTGAGAAAAAATACTGTCATTCCAGAAGCTGCGTCACAGTGTAATATTGATGATGAAATGGTGAAAAGAATAGTTGATTGTACTAACGTTTATATAACTAAAATTCGCCCTCAGTGTGTCACAGAAAGGGATGCTAGGCCCAATATTTCCAGAGAAATTCGTGCACTGATTATTAGACATATATTATATCTTGCTGGGGATTTGAAGGCTAGAAGAAGAAACGTATTTGAAATGTGGGATAATTCACACGGCACGGGATTAGAGGCTGTATATGTAACCATGAGCGCAAAGAGGTATTGATTTCTTTTACGTTGTCTGAGATTTGATAACGTACACAACAGAGATCAAAGAAATATTATTGCTGACAAACTAGCTGCTTTTCGAGAAATATTTGAGATGTTCGTGCTCAACCGACTACGGTACCTTGCCATTGATGAACAGCTAGTTTCATTTAGAGGAAACTGTCCCTTCCGTGTGTATATGCCTAGTAAACCTGCAAAGTATGGGATAAATATCGTTTGCTATGGTTTCTAAAACAACCTTCTATGCTACAAACCTTAGAGTGTATATAGGAAAGCAACCAAGCGGCCCTTTCAGAAGAAGCAACAACACGTCAGACTTGGTTTGCGATTGATGCAGCCTATTTCAGTAACCATTAGGAATATTACCTGTGACAATTGGTTCGCATCTGTGCCCTTGGTGATAAAGCTACGGGAAGAAGAAAAAGTAACTATGATTGCTACTCTGAGAAAGAACAAAGCAGCAGTTCCCCCAAACATTCTACCTGATAAGTCAAGAGAAGTCAAAAGCAGTTGGTTTGGGTTTCAAAAAAACTGTGTTTTATATGCTTCACTAAGATGGAAAATTGGGTATATACTTTTATTTTTTTATACTACGAAACCAATTTGTATTTTCAAACTACAAAAATTAATAACACTTGATTTTTATAATTTTTCATTTCTAACATAAAACTTATACGCATAACTTACCAAACTTATACACGTTTTTGACTGATTTCCATAATTATGTATTTCCTACTTATTATTTTGTAGCATACACTCTATTTTATGAAAAATGTGTTTAATATATTCCTACCTAACCCAAAACAAAAAAGCATGATCGCTAAATATACATTTCATAGGGTGAAATGGCAAAACAAAGTGGAGGACACCTGTCCTCCACGCGCCCACTGGAGTGTTAAGCGTGTAGCATGTAAGGATTTCAAATTTATTCGAGTAGTTGTTAATAAAAGCGACAACAGAATAGCAATAACAGGGGAGTACAAACCACCAAAATACGACAAAACATTATTTCTGGAGAATTTAAATAACTAGTCTATATAAAACAGATTGTCAGCTAGAAAATGAATTAATAATTGGTGACATGAATATTAATTTATTCGAAAATCAAAACTCAGATGATTATTTAAATCTTCTTAATGAATATGATTTCAGATCTATAATCAATGGTACAATTTATGAAACTGAAACTAGTAAATCATGCATTGACCACGCATTTCTTAAAAGCAGGCTTTCGAATGAAAATATTCTCTCTATCATCTCGGAAAGCAAAATAACTGATCACAATACAACAATAATTAGCCTAAAATTTAATCAAGTTAGTTGTCATAAAAATTAACCAAACATTAGGAATTATCAAAGACATAAATTAGATTATGTGGAACTAAAACAGAAGTTAAACAATATCAACTGGGAAAATAAACTGGGAGAAGGACATTTGGATACTAGATTAAATATATTTATTGAAACAATACAAAGCTGCATCCTTGAATCTACTAAACAGTTAAACTCAAAGCGAGTCAAAAGAAAAGAGCGGATTACCCTTGCATTGGTAGAATCCATAAATACTAAAGATAAATTATACTGCAATTATATGGCAAATAAAAATAATGAAGAATTAAGAGGGAAATATAAAAAATGCAGAAACAAATTAAATGAGCTAATAAACTGGGCAAAAATAGACTACTACAGACGTTTAGTAAATGCTAGTTCAGGAAATCCTAAAAATATTTGGGGTATAGTTAATGAGGTAGCTCAGAGAATTAATAATAAAGAGCAAATTTGTGAAATACGGTATCAGAATGAAATTTACAAAAGTGACCTGCAAATTGCAAATAAATTTAATGAATATTTCATAAATAAGGCTACGGAGATGTCCAAATGTATAAAGAAAAGCGGAAACCCCTCACTTAATATAACTAGCAATAAGAGTTCATGCTTCATGGCCCCAGTAAATTTCACTGATTTGAAAAAAAATCTAGGTGAAATAAGTGGCAGTAAAGCTATGCGAATAGACAATATTTCAGCAAAGGTTATAAAACAAAATATAGTATCATTAGAGAAACCGCTTTTAAATCTCATACATCAATATTTTAGAGAAGGATATTTTCCAAAGCAACTGAGGGCAACAACAGTTAAACCAATCTTAAAATCAGGCAATACTATAGACATGGAAAATTATAGACCGATATCTCTGATTACAATAATAGCAAAAATATTTGAAAAATGTATCAAGAACAATATTTTCCAGTTTTTACGGAAGTATGACATTCTATCAGCAGGGCAATATGGATTTATAAAAAGTCGAAGTACTGTGGATGCAATTGCAGCTCTAAATAACCAAATACAAGAAAAATTAAATTGCTCCAAACCATCACTAGGAATATTTTTAGATCTTACTAAAGCTTTCGACACTGTATCACATGATATTCTCCTCTAAAAAATGGAAAAATATGGTATTCGAGGCCCAGCTTTTAATCTCATCAGAAGTTACCTTACTGACAGAATTCGATATGTAACAAGAAGTTCCGTGACGAACTAAAGAGCCTATTTTTCTTAACATTTAAGATTCATGCCAATGATTAATCGATATGGATCTATCTAGAATAATAACGAAATTAAGTTGGTAATATCGAAATTTCTAATTAGTTCGAAATACTGTATACCTGGCATAATGTAGCCTAATAGAGAACTACAGTTGGCAGCCCTGGTGACTGAATATATTCTTAGTTCCATCTCTTAAGGTACAGAATACAAAATTTGGTTGGAGTCCAATGAATAGCATGGACGTTACATGCAGTTAAACATTGGATCTAACAGCGCGCGTAAAATCATGTTGGCAACAGTGTCATGCATATATTGGTCAGAAATAATCTGAAATAATATGATCTATTGTTGTGCCAATTTTGAATGAAATCCATTAGTTAGTATAGAAGTTACATGCATTTTAAAATTGGACCTATCAGCAAGCTTAGAATCATGTTGGCAGCAGTGACGTATATTAGTTACTCCAAAGTAATCTAGAATGCCAGGTACTATACGTGTGCAAATTTTAGAGCTATTGACTTGCATTCTTTCTGATATATTGATATTAGGGTAACAAAAATAGAGACAGCAGTTATTAACAGTTGACAGCCCTGGTTGCTCTTATGAATACGCATAGTCATAGCTGTTATGGTACATATAGCACTTACGAAATTTGGTTGAAATCCAAATGATAGTATGGAAGTTACATGTATTTAAATTTGGACCTCTCAGCAGGCTTAGAATCATATTGGTAGCACTGACGTATATAAGTTACTCCAAATTAATATAGAATGTCATGTACTATACGTGTGCATAGTTTAAAGCTGTCGGCTTGCATACTTTCTCATATATATTGGTATTTGGATAAAAGAAATTAAGTGCATTTTTTATCAGTTGGCAGCACTGGTGGTTCATGAGAATACGTTCAGTCATATCTGGTTATGTACACATACAACATACGAAATTTGGTTGAATTCCAATTGATAGTGTAGAAGTTATATGCATTTAAACATTGGACCTATCAGAAGGCTTAAAATTATTTTGGCAACACTGTCATGGTTGGCCTTCTGGAAATTAAACTGAAATAGTATTATCTACATGTGTGCCAATTTTGGTATATCTCAAAAACTGTTGGTTTTTGGACCTTAAAATGTGGTTTTCGGGGCCCGTAGGGCTCCCGAGTTTTGTTTCTCACATTGAGACGCTGAAAATGAGCTTTGTCTCGTCTTTCTACGTGGATGAAAAGTTCAAATCCAGGTGGTAGCTCCACTTCCCCTTGGTTGAATGAGCTGGTGGAGAATTGGACGCAACCGGCCTCACCTCTGCCACTCTTCTGGAAATATACGTTCGTTTTAGTGGATCCTAGACCGAAGAGGAGAACAAGCAAATCCACATCCTCTCCAAAGATGATGACGTGGTCATTGGAGGTACTTTTTTTTGCAGAGCAGTCACGACGATATCGCGGTCTGCGTCTCCTTTTGATATTCTTGTCTGAATCCCCTCGAGAGCAAAAGCAGAACTGAGATGCTCAATGAGACGAACCTTGTTTTTGTCATTCGAGAGCATCTTCTCTTGGGGGACTGTGATTATGGTCGATGCGTCAAACACAATTTCCGCTGATGCTGCAGAATACCGTCGTGATCGCTCTGCAAATTTGGTGCCCTTTTGGACGCCATCCTCAGGATACCCGTCGAAGACTACACACACGTTTCTCCCAAAGTGGTTAAATATGTATTTTAAGTAGCTTGCTGTGATAGCCCGTACCGAATCATTCCGATGCCATACGACTGAACGGAGGAGGTATCCTCCATCGACGACAGCAAATGTGTTTGCCTGCACACTGACGTTCTCTATGGCTTGAGTGAAGGCAGCGTAAAAAGCTGATTGTGTGCCTTTACACATCCCTTCGTCGGAAAATAGGGCCATTGGAAATGGAGCGAGCTCATATATGAAGTGGGCCTTCAACTGTAGGTCTGACTGTTTCATGAAACACATGCGCTGGAAGATGGTGAGTGGCTCGACATCGACTCTCTTCTTGTGGATCTTGATAGAGGTGGTAGGCGTTGCCAAAGAGAGGACTTTTTCTTTCCTAGAGAAACTAACATTCCCAAACATTTTTCCAATAATTCGGTTCATCCCTTTCAGTCCTTTTTCTCGGGCAGTGTGGCAATTTATGTGGGGTCCACCTACAATGCCACTGCTGATGGATACGAGTTTATCTATCGATGGGAACGGTGAATGGTTATTGCACCAGGCTTTCAGTTTTTTCACGTCAGAGGTATCTCGTGCAATATGCGTAGGTCGCATATCGACATGCTGTTCGCTTGTTGTGGAGGAAATATCCCAATACCTTTCTACCTCTTCACATATATTCAGTATATATACCAACCCGCCCGTTTAACGAGAGAGCACACTTGTAGAGATACCTCTGCCATGGGTTAGGCCACCCTGGCTCTTCATCGAACGCATCAATACCTGTTCAATTGTACGTCAGTCCACAGACTTGACCAAAATTTGTCGGATCTGCGGGTGGTGAAGCATCCTTTCGTGAACAATTGATATTCGGTTGGGTCAATCCGGTCTTGCAGAGTGCTCATATCTTGTAAACATAAACGATCACTTTTCGCATAGAAGAATTGTCTAGACGAGTTTTGCATGTTTAAATCTCACTTCATGCAACAAAAAGTGGTTCGGAACATTTCTGGAAAAATGCGATTTTTTATATTTTATCTTCAGTTCTTGGATACCCTTGTTAACTACTGTTTGCGACGGTGTCAAGCTCTTTCTATTCCCCCAGTAGTTGAGAAGCCGGTTGGTTAGTCTTGTTGGGTTCATCCATGAGACATGTCCGTAGAAAGACAGACGTCTTTTCCTGGCCACATCTGTGATTTTCTCACTATATCTATATAGCTCCTGATTTGGTGTTCTTCTGTACTCGTCATCTATTTATTAGTTTATTAAATGAAATTAGATTTCTGGGAATATGTCAGAAACGTGGTTTTAGAGCCTTAAAACGTAGTAGCATCCGAGCCACCGAGGGGCTGAAAATGAGTTTTGTCTCGTCCTTGTACGTCATAATATAATAATAATCATAATAATAATTTAATATTATAGGGAT
Source organism: Meconema thalassinum (assembly GCA_946902985.2). Taxonomy (NCBI): domain Eukaryota; kingdom Metazoa; phylum Arthropoda; class Insecta; order Orthoptera; family Tettigoniidae; genus Meconema; species Meconema thalassinum. Next base: position 979,538,950 of record OX336388.2, on the reverse strand, counting down.
ATCGATATACGAAGTACGTCCAGAAAGTAAGTTCCGTTTGGTAATAACATTAAAGTATTATATGGGTTTTTTGAAATTTTAAGAGAACAAGAAGAAACCAATGAAGTAATGCAATCCGGTAACCATGACAACAGTATCACAAGAGGTGACATCCAACTTTCCATATATTTCTGTAGGAAGCAATGCCACTCAATTTATTACATTTCTGTGAAAGGTTGCAAATGGCTATAAGGTTATCGTGGAATCAAACATAGACTGTAAAATTCAACAAAGCGATTCAGGGGTTCAAGGGGTACCCTCGAATTTTTACGCGTGGTCTGTCCTGAAAACTCTTCTGTTTAAGTATCTTTCTGAGATGTGATCGGTTTATAATATCACATTTCATTTATTAATCTATTGAAAGAATGCAAGACGGTAAGCATGGCAACTCAATCTCTGAAGTCCATCTATTTCTCTAAGACGCAATGCCATTCCATTTATTACATTACTGTGAACGTTTGCAAACGGCTATAAGGTTATCACGGAATCAACTATAGCTGTAAAATTCATCAATACGTATATAAGGCGCTTAAGGGGGTCAAGGGGTACTCTTGAATTTTTTCACGTGATTTACACGGGCAAGTGTGGCACTAAAGGTCTATAATATTAAATTATTATTATGATTATTATTATATTATGACGTACAAGGACGAGACAAAACTCATTTTCAGCCCCTCGGTGGCTCGGATGCTACTACGTTTTAAGGCTCTAAAACCACGTTTCTGATATATTCCCAGAAAACTAATTTCATTTAATAAACTAATAAATAGATGACGAGTACAGATGAACAACAAATCAGGAGCTATATAGATATAGTGAGAAAATCACAGATGTGGCCAGGAAAAGACGTCTGGCTTTCTACGGACATGTCTCATGGATGAACCCAACAAGACTAACCAACCGGCTTCTCAACTACTGGGGGAATAGAAATAGCTTGACACCGTCGCAAACAGTAGTTAACAAGGGTATCCAAGAACTGAAGATAATGAAAAGTGATATTAGAAACCGATCACATCTCAGAAAGATACTTAAACAGAAGAGTTTTCAGGACAGACCACCCCGTAAGAAAACCGGCATCATCTGGACAAAGGAGAGAAAGGAGAAACATAGACAGAGAATGCGCGAATATTGGGCAAACATCAAGTCCCTCTCCAAGCTGAAAAGTTGAACGTCGTGGTCCTTAGCTGGTCCATCCGAAAGAAGAAGAACAAGAAGAAACTAATGGAGTAATGCAATCCGGTAACCATGGCAACAGTATCACAAGCGGTGACATCCAACTTTCCATATATTTCTGTCAGAAGCAATGCCACTCAATTTATTACATTTCTGTGAAAGTTTGCAAATGGCTATAAGGTTATCATGGAATCAAACATAGACTGTAAAATTCAACAAAGCGATTCAAGGGTTCAAGGGGTACCCTAGAATTTTTACGCGTGACTTACACGTGCAATATGCGATATGTTGTACAGAAGGTCTACTATATCTCCAAACAGCAACATTATTCTCAAAAATTCCTGGATTGGAATAATGTTTTTTGCAGCTTTTGGGAATTTGGGCCATTGGAGGCTAAAAATCCCGAATTTTCATGCACCACAAGCCTTTATAATTTATTAAGGGGGTCTTCCTGGGGATGGGAACTTTCCATAACGGTGAAGGTCAGTTTTAATTTGACATATATTGCGTTTCGTCTACGATGTTTTCAATATTATTTTCACGCTAGGAAGTACACGTTAGGTGAATTTAGTTTGAGAGCACATTTTAAGTAATCATATTTTTGTCGACAAACGGGTTCATCGTAAAGATGCTTTTGTTTGATAGTGTGTGTTTGATATATATTTATGTTCATGTACGCTTATAATTCATGTTCGGGTGCTTGGAGCATCGCAAAATTAGGTATTGTAACCATGAGTCAATACACCAATCATTTACAATACTCTTCAACGTACTTCTCATAGAAGGGTGGGTATAAGGAACAACTTTTCAAAATACACGCTAAAATAGGCGAAAAATAAAAATTATCCTAGAAGGACGGCCAAAGCATATGTTGCGCTTGTCAATGTGTGACACAAAACTAGAAAACCACATTTTATGGCCCTTAAATTAACAGTATCTGCGATATACCCAGAAAACTAACTTCGTTCTGATAAACTTATGAAGGAATGACAAGCTCCTAACCATTGCAACTGTAGCTCAATCGATAGCGTCTGGTTATTAATACCGAAGACCGTTCGAAGAGCGGGTACTATGCTAGTAATAAATATAAAAACATTCAAGCAAAAAAAGTTCAACACTGATAGGATTTGAACCACGGCCAGCGTAATGAAAGACCAACGCCCTAACCTCTCAGCCAATCGAGCACACACTAATTCTGCGTCATTAACCAATATATATATATATATATAACGTTATAGCAAATAATGACTTGACTAAACGATTTCTTCGCTGGAGTATACATCAAACCTAGTTCATCTTATATATAAAAGTGAAAGTCTGTATGTATGTATGTGGGTGGGTGGGTTGGTTCCGTATACAAATCTACACCGTTCCACCAATCTCAACCAAATTTTGCATACACATAGTTTAGGACCCAGAAGGAACCGCTGGCTACATGAATTTTCGATAGTCTTTCTCATTCTTCTGATTTCGGCCCTTTTGCACTCAAGCACAGGCTAATCAAATCATAAAATATACTCATGAAGGAATGGCAAGGCAGATAGTTCCCATGGCAACATAGCTCAAGTCGAGACACGGCCGTCTGGATGCCAGTTGCGCTCTGCACTACCGGTATAGGAAATGAGCATCTTAACTTGAAATCCCGTTAGTTACTCACCTACTCACACAGCACTGTCAACCGAGTTTAGCATAACAAAGACTTGACACTATCTTCTACTATATATTTGTCAAATACCACTCACTCACTCACTCATTCATTCATCACGAAATCTCAGAAACCACCGAACGGATTGGAATGAAATTTGGTATGCTGCTTTCCCAAGGACCGAAAATGCCCACTAAGAGAGGATTTTTTGTATATTCAGGTTCTAAAGGGGTGTTAAGGGGGTAGACCTGCATTTCATTGATTAGCAATATCTCCCGATTGGTTTCATTGGGGGATGTGATACTCGGCACATAAACTCATCATTAAAAATAAGAAGACACGAGTCTGAGGGTTTTTCGATGTGTCGTATATTATGAGATGAAAGGGGTGAAAAGTGGGGATTGAAAGATTCCTAACGGAGCGTGTATCTCTTAAACGACATAGGCGAGGAGTTTGAAACTCAGCGGAAAAAAATCAGCATAAAATAAGTAAATTTCATAAATCCAATTTAAGGGGCCCATGGGGAGGGGTGAATTTTTTTTTTGGGGGGGGGCAGGAAAGAAAGTATCCTAACTGATTGACTGACTGACTCACTCGTCAAACTCAGGGGGGGGGGGGGGAAACTGCTTTAAAGTAAGTAAATAGCTGGTCGACAGTTTTTTTTCATAAATCAAATTAAAGGGGTTCATGGGGAGGGGTGAAATTCTGAAAAAAGAAAATTGAAAGAAAATGTCCTGACTAACACACTCACTCACTCATCATCACCCAGCCAAAATTATTGAAGTTAGAAACATGACAGTTTGGGGATATGTTCATTGTATATCAAAACCGTCTACTAAGGGAGGATTTTCGGATATGCAGGTTCTAAAGGGATCTTAAGGGGGTTAAACCTGCATTTCATTGAATAACAATATCTCCCGATTGGTTTCATTGGGGCATGTGATACACGGTATATAAACTCATCATTTAAAAGCAAGAAGACGCGTTTCTGAGGGTATTTCGATGTGGTGTATATTATGAGGTGAAAGGGGTGAAAAGTAGGGATTGAAAGATTCCTAACGGGGCGTGTATCTCTTAAACGACATAGGGGAGGAGTTTGAAACTCAGCGGAAAAAATCAGCATAAAAATAAGTAAATATGTGTTTGACCGTTTTTTCATAAATCCAATTTAAGGGACCCATGGGGAGGGGTGAATTTCTGGGGGGGGGGGACAGGAAAGAAAGTGTCCTAACTGATTGACTGACTGACTCACTCATCACACTCAGGGGGAAAAACTGCTTTAAAGTAAGGAAATAGCTATTCGACAGTTTTTTTATCAATCAAATTGAAGGGGTTCATCGGGAGGGGTGAAATTCTGAAGAAAAACAAATGAAAGAAAATGTCCTGACTCATTCACTCACTCATCATCGCCCAGCCAAAAATATTGAAGTTGGAAACATGGATTTCCGGGAAGATGTTCGTTGTATGTCAAAACCGTACACCAAGGGGGGATTTTTTGGATATTCAGGCTCTAAAGGGGTCTTAAGGGGGTTAAACCTGCATTTCATTGAATAACAATATCTCACAAGGGGTTTCATTTGTGGATGTGATAGTCGGCATATAAACTAATCATTAAAAACAAGATGTTCAGTAAAGAACATATAGCCTACTTTCTCCTAAATGTATGAGTATAGTTATAACTCGTTGTTATTATCAAAGAGTATAATAGAACTATTCTTTGTTGAAGACCTTAGAAACGATTTACCTCTACCAAACGCCACAACCTAGATAAAAACTGCTAACATCATTGAAGAAAGAAAGAAAGAAAGATAAGAAGTATCTAAAGAATGTTATGGATCTGGAGACATAATCGACCGGACTGGCGGCGTGGCTCAGCGGTAACGTTCTCGCTTGCTGGACCGTATGTTTCAGGCTCGTATCCTGGCGCAGTCAGCTGGCATTTGAGGGTGCACAAATGCGAGGGAGCCGTGTTAGTAGATTTACTGGCACGTTAAAGATCCCCTTCGGGACAAAATTCTGGCACCCCGGCGTCTCTAAAAGCAACAGTATTTAAAAGGGACGTAAAACCAATAACATTATTATTATTATTATTATTACATAATCGGCCTGACGCGGGCAACATCCAACTTTGAGTTGAGGCATGTCTTTACACGTCTGGCTGCGTATGACTTTCACAACCCTAATTGAATTAACAAATCTTTCCATGACCCTACAGAGACGTGTGTATACCAACTATGTGGATATACTATGTGAAATCGTTTTTTTCTTTACTTCAATTAACATTTTCAAATAACGCACAATAGGCTGTTACAAACCCTTTAAAATAAAAAGTAAAAATGTATCGCAGTATCATCTTGTCATTCTTCCAATTCGATGCGCATAGAATGCCAATGGCATAGTAATCAATGGAGCCCCACGTAGGCTAGTCGTGACATCTAGTGGCGAAATATCGAACAATATAATCCTAACAGAGCGAGTGCATTCTAGCGGCCAGAAGAAGAATCTTTTCAATAAAATCTGGAAATTAATAAGTAGGTCGGCGTGCAGTTACCTTTTTGGCAGCTAGATGTCTCGAGTAAATCTGCTGGCGAATTATGTTTTAATTAAATATATATTTTACACCATAATATGCCCAATATAACGCTTAATTTTAAAACATCTGAGTCATTACAAAACAATAAACATATAACATTTCAAGCAAAAAACCTAGCACTGATCGGGTTTGAACCATAGGCATTTGAGCGATAGGCTAACGCTCTACCACTGAGCTAATTGTGTCAACGAATATCGTTCTATATAAAATGACTTACATAGAACTTGTTAGCAAATAATGATTTATACTAAACGATTTTATCACTGGAGTATATTATTTATATATAAAGCATTTCATACAAAGTTTATTTATTTTGTATCAGTACGCTATATTGCATGCAATACTCAAATTAGTGAAATATAAGTCAGGCACAAGATATCCGCTGCCATCTTGTCTTATTACTGAATCGGGTCAGCTTTTTAAAATCACATCTGCACTATAGTATTACAAAATAAACTTTTAATTTCGAACGTGCCTCTTCCTTTAGAACAGTTAAAACGATTCTCGGCTCGATAATCGGAACTGGTGGGTCCCATGATATGGATTATAAAGTTTGCATAATTCGCACGGCCGCCATCCTGAAATGGTATGGCGGACGACCTTGTAGTTTGGTCACAAGACGCATCCTATACGAAGGTATGTTGTTACCAAATTTGGTAGAGATCGGATGATTTGGTTAGTCGTTATTTGATTTTACGTTTTGAACGTTTGAGTGGCCGCCATTCATTTCTAGTAAAGATGGCGGCGTTATAAAACACGACACTGAGGTGTCCTTTGCTAGTACTACCTTTGTACCAAATTTCGTTCAATTCGCATTCACCGTGTTCGAATTGATAGGGGGGGACAGACATTCAGAGTACACACACACACACACACACACACACACACACGCACACAGACACACACACACACAGACTCACACACACACATACACACACAGACTCACACACACACATACACACACACAGACAGACACACTTTTTTCGCCCTGTGTTGATCTCATAAGTCTACTTTCATTTTTTGCAAAAATCGAAAGTAGGCTAATATGCAGACATATGTCTAAGGGTTTTTCGATGTGGTGTATATTATGAGATGAAAGGGGTGAAAATTGGGGGTTGAGGGATTCTTAACGGAGCGTGTATCTCTTAAACGACATAGGCGAGGAGTTTGAAATTCGGCGGGAAAAAACAGCTTAAAATACCAGTAAATAGGTGTTCGACCGTTTTTTCCTAAATCCAATTTAAGGGGCCCTTGGAGAGGGGTAAAATTCTGGGGGGGGGAACAGGAAAGAAAGTGTGATTGACTCACTTAGTCATCAAACTCGGGGCGAAAACAGCTTTATATTAGTAAATAGGTGTTCGACCGTTGGTTTCATAAATCCAATTTAAGGGTTTCATGGGGAGGGGGTGAAATTATCAAAAATAAATGAAAGAAAATGTCCTGACTCACTCAATCACTCATCATTGCCAAGCCAAAATTATTGAAGTTAGAAACATGAAATTTTGGGATATGTTCGTTTTATGTCGAAAACGTGCACGGAAAGAGTTTTGAATAATCAGGTTCTAAATAGGTGTTAAGGGGGTAAACGTGCATTTCATTGAATAACAATATCTCACGAGTGGTTTCATTTGGGGATGTGATACTTGGCATATCATTAAAAAAAAGCTGACACATGTCTAATGGTTTTTCGATGTAGTGTATATTATGAGGTGAAAGGGATGAAAAGTGGGGGTTGAAAGATTCTTAACGGAGCGTGTATCTCTTAAACGACATAGGCGAGGAGTTTGAAACTCGGAGGAAATCAATCAGCTTAAAAATAAATAAATAAATAAATAAATAAAATAAATAGGTGTTCGACCGACTTTTCATAAATCCAATTTAAGGGGCCTATGGGGAGGGGTGAAATTCTGGAAGAAAAACGTCCACTAAGGAAGGATTTTTGGATGTTCACTCTCATCGACCAACCCAAACTATTAATGTTAGCAGAATGATATTTTGGGGATATGTTTGTTGTGTGTCGAAAACGTCTACTAAGGAGGGAATTTTGGATATTCAGGTTCTAAAGGGGTGTTAACGGGGTTAAACCTGCATTTCATTGAATAACAATATGACACGACTATGACGCGAGCGAAGCGAGGCTAAAAATGAGATGGTGTGTGTCTGTGTATTACTCGATCACGCAAGTACCACTGGTCCGATTTACATGAATTTTACATGGAAGTAGCTGATTTACCTGGTTAACATATAGGTTACTTTTGATTTCAATACTTTGCACTATTTAAAGATGGCGACCATTTTAGTGACGTCACTACACCCTTTGGTTTAAAACTTTCATATTTCCATTTCAAATAAAAAGAGAACGCTAAGAAATAGCAAACTTTTGATGGCATATACGAGGTTTAAAATTACATTTTCAATCCGAACGGTATCTCCAAGCGGTAGCGAGTAAATCCTAAATTTGTGCTATAAAACACGGTCGACGCCGAGCGGTGTAGTTGGACAAAATTTTCCATCCTTAATCTCCCTCTGCGCAGCACCTCGCCTATCCCCTGTTTTAACTGTCACCTTCACATTTTATATTATTTATGACGCGTAGCGAAGCACGGGTACTTCAGCTAGTTTCATATAAAGTTCATATAATTTGTATCACTAGGCTATATTGCATGCAACATACTGAAATTAATAATAAAATATAGGTCAGAACGAGAGATCAGCTGCCATCGTGTCAAATAACCGAGACGACTCAGCTTTTTAAAATCACTTCTAGACTATAATATTACAATATAAACTTTTAATTTCAAACGGGCCACGTCGTTTAGGACAGATTAAACGATTCTTGGTTCGATAATCTTAACTTGTGCGTCCCATGTTATGGATTATAAAGTTTGCATAATTCACACGGCTGCCATCCTGAAATGGTACGGTTGATGACCTCGTAGTGTGGGCACAAGACGCGCCCCATATGAAGGTATGCTGTTACTAAATTTGGTAATGATCCGATGATTGGTTTGGTCGTAATGCATTATTAAGTTTTGACCATTTGAGTGGCCGCCATAACGTTTTGGTAAAGATGGCGGCAATATAAAACGTGACACTGAGGCGCCCTTTGCTAGTGCTACCTCTGTACCAAATTTCGATCAATTTGGTCTCACCGTGTTCGAATTGATAGGAGGGGGGGGGGGACAGACATTGAGAGTACACACACTCACACACACACACAGACAGACACACAATTTTCGGCCCTGTGTTGATCTCTTAAGTGTACTTTCATTTTTTGCAAAAATCGAAAGTAGGCTAAAAATTTCTGACGAGAAATTAAACTATTCTTCAAAGTAGAGACCATCAAATTCTTTGAACTTGAGCCATCTTTCAGCGAGGTTTCTTATCCCGCGACGGTACCAGTCTTTGAGTTATGATGCGAAGAATTCGGCGAGACCCACTTCCATAGCTTCAATGTTTTCGAAATCCCTTTCACGTAAGAAATGGTTCATGGATCGAAAAAGATGGTAATCTAAAGGCGCAAGAACAGGGTCATTTTGTGTCAAGGGGATGTGTAGTGTAATTTATACTACTCCTACCTACCCAACTCACTTAACATGACCATTTCTTTTGATATGGTTGAAAATGTTTCTATCTCACTTGCAGCTGCCAAGGAAGAAGTTGACGACGCCTGTCTGAAATGCTTGTGCCTGGCCAGGACTAGATGCGATATCACGAAAAGCTGTTATCGAGATGTATGTGGTCTATTTGAGATTAGCAAGTTTTATTGGATTGATGGAGGAAGTCCTGTAATAGAAGGCGATAACCCTAGTATTGAAGGAGGTAAGAAACAACATTTTTCTGCCTTTTGATTTTAGAAAATTTTGGCTATGAATTTTATTCCGTCTGGTGCGCACAACACGCAGATGTATGCAATTTACTCAATACAAGATCTCGAACATCTTATCTATTATATATATGATACGCTAAGGTGTATGTTTCACAAAACTCAAGCTCCTAAACCAGAGGGAGTTAGAAGGTGTGGTTTGTACCAAATTCTTCCAAATCGTCTCAATAGTACAGGAAAAATCTTGCATTTCTTGAAAAGACAACGGAAATCTATTTATTTGTTTATAAAGTGCTTTTAAACAAATAAACAAGATGGTAGCCCCTGCCTGAAGTGTGTCGCGCTAGCACTAGGGCCGGGCGAGTAGTCTGTACACATGGGGCGCATAAAATCCATTTTTTTTAAAGTGCGTTTAAACAAACAAACATATTTATAGAAGCCCGCATAACAGTAAAGCCAGGCTGGTGGTTTATACACATCCGAGAGTTCTCGCACGGGTCCGCTAGTCTTATTATATAACTAGCAACCCGACCCGGCTTCGCCCGGGAACAGTTATGAATGCATTAGGTGATAAGCGCCTTTTTTTCCAATGTCAATGAACAACGACCAATATCCGTTTTACGTCTCGGCATGATGGGTAAAAATCACTGACTGGACTATTAATTATATTATCATGGAGATACATGTGCAACAAATTCTTGGCAGACGTAATTTAAGAATGGCGAGGTGCATGAAACACAATTCCCCCTTTCATCCAATCTTAACTTGACTGTGAATTTTGCGGAACAAAAAGTTCACAGGCGAAATGAAGAAAAGCCGAGTTGCACTTCCAGGAAAACTCCAAACACAACCATTCTTCTCTAAAGTTTGTAACTCAACAAGACCCGACAGTTTGCTGCTGGCTGTATCTGGGGCAATAAGCTCGTCCGCTAGCTAAGCTGTAACTGGGGTGATAAACTCACCCCTAGCTAGTTCGTAAACTGTCGCCTCAGTAACTGAATGGAGATTGTTGGAAGAAATGAAAACGTAAAAACACTTATAGTAGGCGATGTATTGAAGATAGAGATATGCTCTCCCGGGCTTTTTTTGTAGAACTTTCCATGCTGAACAATTCTTACACTCATAGCATATAGATATTGTACCCTACGGGAGTGTTGCTGACTGGCATCGATCCGCATACACTATGAAGGAGAAATCATATCTATGATTTTATAGGGTATCGAACACAAGGTCTCTGAGGAGAAACGACTGCATGGAACCCACGACCCAAGTAAACTACGATTAATGATGTAATCCCAGCTTGATTCCAGTTACCTGTAAGGAATTACGAGCGATTTTGTGGAAAATAATTGTATGTTTAATGCTTTAGCATACAGGATTCGAGCCAAGAGCACAGTTTTGGAGGCTGTGTGCCACTTTACAAATTAGGCCGTTCGAGGAGGTGTGCCAGACCGGAGCCTCATACATCAAGTCGAGCTACTTTCGAGGGGTTGGAGACAGATACAAATGACCTAAAAATCCCCGAAGCACAATGAAGATGAGGTGGAAAGGGAACTTCACCAAGGGAAATAAATTGATTACTTGGAAACTGTGCATCCGAGAGACTCGAGATGAACACCCAGGTGAATGAAATCCCGAGAGCATAATTGTGGAGCCAAGAGATATGCAAATCAAAGCATATGAAGCATTGGTGGGAAAGTGAACCCAGAAATGCGGAAGGCAGGCCATTAGCGCAGAACTAAAGGGGAGTCCCCTGAGCTAGGCGTGCCCAAGCCATCTGAAAAAACAATTAATATTAATTAATTGGGCGATCGAATCGCTTGCACGAGGCAAGAACCGTGACCTCCACGCAAGCGCGATCCAGATAAATGTATTTCCAAGCCGGAAAGTGCAGTATCAGAGAAGAAGACGCTCTGGAAACCTGTAGGGACTATGTTTTCGAACAAATACCTTAAATAGAGTGGTGGAGCTTGGAAGAAGCAGTGCATTTGGAGAGTTCAGGCGGGGAGGTTGCTACTCTCCCGCACGGAAATTGTAAACAAAGCCACGAGTGAGTATACAAAGAAACTTCAAGTGAAGCTAAGTAAAGCTTATAATTATACAAAAGCCGCACAGTAAGTGACGCGAATGTTAAATGAACAATGTAATTACACTAGTCTAACGTGTAACACAGTAGAGAAGTCGTGCAGAATTGATCTTGTTACTGTCATGATTATACACTACAGTAAATTCACGGTAGATCATGGGAAGGAAAGAGCGTCACAGGCATTGTGATTAATTTCAAGCCACAGACATTATGTTGATGGTAGGCGATCTGGGACTAGGATCACCTACACCATAACAGATACACTAATCTTTGAAGTAGGAGATACTGGGTGCTGTAGAAGAGGTATAGTCAGGAGATAGGCGCTGATGTCAGAGACTTTCACTGGGAGGAAAGAGATGTCGGAAAATGCGCAGCCTGCACCTCCGGAATTATGCAGAATTGAAGCCCAGCAAGGCACCATTGTATAAAGCGTGTGTTATATAAAATTTATGTGTTTTAGTGTTGTTAACAAGTGCTTATAATGACGTGTTGTATAAAGATGTATGAAAGTGTTCAATTTACAATATGTAACAGCGAAGTGAGAATAAGTGAAATGAAACCACAAGGAATGTATATTATGATAACCATGGGGCGTTGTTAGAATGCAACAATGGTGGGTCATGCGCTGTATTGTTGGATACGACCACCAGATGATAAGGACGTGAGTACCATACCAATGTTATAATGTATCAGTTGAGCTCACCATGTGTCGGTCGTAATAATGTGTAATAGAGAACTTGATTTAATGTTTCATACGAGTTTGGCATTCCTCGTAATTGCAGTAAAGAGTTTGCTTGTAAGAATGAGTTTGCTTACGACAGAAATGCATAAGAGCACGATAAATTTAATAATAAAGTTAATGAATAACTTAATATATTGGTCAAAGTCGGCAGAGAAAGTAATAGTCTGCATGATTGTATGAAAAGTTAATTTGCGTCAATCCCGAGAAATTGTAAGGTAATATAAATGAAAGTGTGTAAAAATATATATGTCAGGATGTTGTTATACATGTCTAAATGTAATGAATATCATGAGTCAAACAGTATGCGTTGTAAAATGGAGCCAGTTAATAATAGACCAGTAATGAATGCTAGTAAAATCGTGAACAGCTAAAAGGAAGGAAACTGGAGTGTCATTGATCAGAATATTCAAACAGCCTAATTGTTGTGCTGCTTTAGGCGAGCGTCTTAAAGTAAAGCCAAGATTTTTACTTTGATAAATGCAAGGACAAGTCGCTAGTACAATGTCAGGACTATATGCGCTATTCTTAGAAGGTATAATCGACGTACAGCCGCGGTCGTACATATGTATTGTTGACAGCGGATGGAGACAGATATGGTATCTGGTCGGCCATACCCGCGTCACAAGCGCAATTAAGGAATAACTGTGCTACCATAATTAGCTGCTTTATGGAATGATCCGCCGTGGAGGCGCGATATAATTGATATTGGAAGGGTCTGTGGACACCTTAATACTACTTCGCACGTTGAGGTGGCAAGCGGTAAGACCACTCTCGCACGCATTATTAAGCCATATTCGTTCCTCAAGACGTTGTTACTATCAGATGTTCATTCCTGTGCTATTAAATGTGCGTGAGCCTTATTGAGCCAAGTAATACTACCCTACATGATAGGAGTAAATATTTAGATATTCAGATCGTGATGATGACCAGATGTATCTTGCCCATGAAAGTGAAAATATAAAACGATTGAGAGTTGTTGTTATGGCATGTGTAAGACAGCTGAAGAATGGAATTGGGGGAAGTATTGACTCTCCTAGTCGGCCATCTTTATTTAAAGGCGGGGCCATCTCAAACCTATTGTCGCTCAGTAGGGTGCCTGGGGGTGCTCGACCCTTGAAAACAGAAGGTACTGGGCATTTAACTGCAGAAATTGGTATTATAAAATATTGAGAAATTGATTGTTTTGATTGCAGAAATGAATTGTAGGCTTTCAGAGGATATGAATCCCTCTTTTAATTGTTAAAATCGCACGAGATTTAGTCAAGTTAATGTTTTGTAGCATATAACTTTGATGAACGTAATTGACACACTTGAGGCATGAAAACCCAGTTTAAAATGGTAATATCTTCATACAGGTAGCCCAAAGGACGGGTTGACGCAATATTAACAGTGGAACGCCTTATTGTATGACCAAAACACGACGACGTATGGTGTAGCGATTGAGTAATTAACCAGCATTGTTTATTGTATTAATGAAGGTACTATAGTCCGCGTTAAGAGGAAAGGATCGGGAAGATGATGTTACACAAATAAATAAACAAAGCAAAGATAAACAAATCAACTAACAGATTTATTGTACAAGTAACTAATGTAATGGTAAATGCATTGTTGAGTTGTAAAGCAAATGTACCGTGAGCGATATGGACATGCAGATTAAACCAAGTAGAGTATCATTAAAGGATAATATGTGAAATATGTGTAGAGTCTTATGTAATGTTTGCTTTGATTATTATTATTATCAGTGTTATATGTGATGTGCATGAAATATGAACATTCGTCAAGTGACAGTGAATGCTTATTTTTAAATGTGAATGATATTTATTGAAAGTGAATTAGGATGTTGAGACACCGCACTTAGACTCAGGAACTCACAAGAGACAGTGTTGCAGCATGCCTGAGGAGATCAAAGTTTGATCCGAGCTGCGGAGTACAGATGAGTAAATGTAGGACTTGTGACCCTTTGGAAATGTCATCTGTGTGCTCCAAACTTTATTTTGCATTGATTGGGAGTAAATTAAATGTAAGGATTTCTATTTTTGTTGTTTTTATGCCATGATTTAGAATTAAATACGGTTACTTTAGGAATATGTTTGTTTTTCCTGTAGGGTAGTTACCTTGTAGTTATCAGATCCTGAATATGTATTTGTACAGTGGGAGGATGTCACATGCCCCGAAAGACCGCGAGCAGTTGGGTTACGAATACATGTTCCACATATAATGCCATATGGGTGCAATATTATTAACGGTTTGCCCAGCGTAAGTTTAAAAAGCGCACGGACGCCAGTTTTTTTTCGACCTATTCTCTGAAATCGTTAGTGCTTGACTTCCTTTGGTCATAAATAAATAATTTTCTACAGAAACCTTCCTCGAGATATCCTTTACAGAATGGTGAAAACCGCATCAAAATCCATTCAGTGCTTCTCGAGATTACCCGTGACATCCAAGAATCGAGGACTTTGTTTTATACTAAGTAGAGATTATACGCCAATCAGTATAATTTAATATAATATAATCCCCCTTCCGTCCAATCTTAAATTGACTGTGAATTTTGCGGAACGAAAAGTTCACAGGCGAAATGAGAGTTGCACTTCCAGGGTATGGCGAGGTGAATGAAACTCAAATCCCCCTTCCATCCAATCTGAACTTGACTGTGTATCACATGTGAAATGAAGAAAATCCGAGTTGCACTTCCAGGGAATCTCCAAACACAACCACCCTTCTCAGAAGTCTTAACTCAACAAGACCCAACGGTTTGCTGCAGGCTGTATCTGGGGCAATAGGTTGCCCGCTAGCTAGGCTGTAACAGGGGATGATAGACTCGCCCTTAGCTAGCTCGTAAATTGTCGCCTCAGTAGTTGAATGGACACGGTTGGAAGAAATTAAAACGTAAAACCACATATAGTGGGCGATGTATTGAAGATAGACATATGCTCTCAAGGACTTTTTTGTAGAACTTTTCATGCTGAACAATTCTTTCACTCATAGTATTTAGATATTTTTAACGGTTTGCCCAGCGTAAGCTTACAAAGCGCTCGGACGCCAGGTGTTTTTTCGACTTTTCCACTGAAATCGTTACTGCTCGGCTTTCTTTGATCATAAATGACACGGTGGATGGCCAGGGTGGATGGGCCTACTTACCTGTCTTCAGAGGTCCGCATCGCTTCCACAGCAAAATCACCTCCAGATGACATGCCCCAACAGAAGAACACCAAAAGGGGTGGAAGGAAGGTGGAGAAGGGGAACGCACAGGCTCGACTACAGACACCCCCCAATAACTAAGAGAACTGTCGCCGACGAAATAATGCCACAACAGTTGCTTAAAAATTTAAAAGAATATTTAATTATCAAAATGATGCAAGAAAAAAGAAAAAAATAACAAAATTATTTAAAGAAAGGAAGAAACTATATGACCAAGGCACCCTCTGAAGATGCACGAGGCTTAAGGTTAAAATAAGACAATTATCTTAGAAAACTACATAAGGCTTTACATGCTTGCTTGCTGAACCAAAACGAAAACATTAAATTTAAAACAAAATTAATTAAGCCCAAAGGAAGAAAACCAGTAGATAGGCATTATTAAATGAGAAAGGGCTTGGTAATGTACTAGAATGCAATACCGATCCGACATGCAGAGATCCAGGCCACGACGCAAAACGAAAAATTTAAAATTAAATTAATAAAATAAAATATGATTAATTAAGAAATCCACAACATTCGTGACGGAAAAATACACAGGAACATTCACCAAAAACACAAGGTTAAACCAACAAGGTTAATAAAAAACATATTAAGCTAACACCACAACATGTTTGAGTTTCCCGGTCGGCGCCAAGAGACTGCACTCTCAAGACCAGAATGCACTCGGGCCAAACAAAAAACAAACAAGGCCACAAATAGATGACCGCATGTCCGATCGAATTACGGCAAAAAATTAGCATAATTAAATTTTAAAATCACGAGAGAGAAATAAAAAGGAGGAAGGAATTACGCTTTAACACTATTGACATGAGGCTGGTGCATCGGATCGTAAATAAATTAATAATAGGGCAATTCCAAGGGCTGCCAAAAACTAAATAAATAAAAATTCACAACGTAAAATAAACTAGAACCGTGTCTCCAAAGGTACGAAGAAAACAATATTTTTTTAATATCTGGTAACATTAGTAAAGGCGAAAAATTAGGCCTACCAGGTGAAACAAAATACAGAATTAAAACATTAATATAAGACGATATCGGAGCTCCATAACAATATATAAACATAAATGTATAATGCAACGTACCTTACATCCTTCCTAAGTGGAGACACAAGGATAATACAATAATTAATACACAATTTTTAAAAATATTATACGGCACTAAATGTGCCTCAAAAATGGCTATTCCGGCACATGCGTCGTTTAGATGACAAGCACTCGTTCGCATCCAGTTGCGATTCTATATCACTTTCCTCTTCCAGGCGAAAAGAAGAAATTAAATTCTTATGTAGCACAGGCGTTTCCTTTTCTTGAATATGTATTCATTTTTCGTAAAAGCTAGGGGCCACAGCCCCCAGCACACGGAGCGATACTCTTAGACCAGCAGCCGGCTTGTTGATTTCTTGACGACAGACAAATCATCTCCCAACATGGCGGAGAATCACAAGTCAAAAACAGCATTGCATTCGTGTTAATTGTTTTTGTCCAATCAAGGCTTGACACATCATGTAACAATGTGCACATAATGTAATTATTTTGGCGGTATCAAGTATATTCGGTCTTTTGTTCCATGACGTAGAATATAATAAATAGCCTTCAAATATGACTCGAATAGGATGAAACCAGAAGACACCACAAACACACTCTATCGGTGGAAGATACAAGCTCGGCTAGAAGCGCCGAAGTCCGACAGATACTGTCATCTCGTGTTCACAATCGGAACCAAGTCATCAGGCGGTCGTTTAAAATGGCAAGGAACACAAGTATACAGGGAAGATGGATTTTAAAAACGTTGGGACGGGCATTGCACGTAACAATAAATAAATTATTTTCTACAGAAATCATCCTCGAGATATCCTTTACAGAATGGTGAAAACCGCATCAATATCCATCCCGTGGTTCTCGAGTTTACCCGAAACATTCAAGTATCGGGGACTTTGTTTTATACTAAGTAGAGATACGCTAAGGTGTATGTTTCACAAAACTCAAGCTCCTAAACCAGAGTTACCGAGGTGCGGTTTGTACCAAAATCTTCCAAATCGTCTCAATAGTAAAGGAAAAATCTTGCATTTCTCAAAAAGTCAACGGGAATATATTTATTTGTTTATAAAATGCTTTTAAACAAATAAACAAGACGATAGTCCCTGCCAAAGCTGTGTCGCGTAAAGCCCGCATAGCACTAGAGCCACGCGGGTAGTCTGTACACATGGGGCGCACAAATCCATTATGCGAGAGTTCTCGCACGGTCCGCTAGTTTATATAGATTTCGTGAGTTGCTATCAGTGGCGACTCACTAAAATCAGCGCTCGTCGAGGGGGAACATTTTTTTAAATTTTAATTTTATTAAAAAATCCTTTTTTGACTTTACTTTTCTTTGTGTATCTTTTTACATAATTTCTGTATTTCATTTATGAACACAACAGAACATAGAGGCACTGACTCTTTGTTGATGTTGGCGGCTGGTTGGTTGGGTAGAAATACTGACTGGGAATGTATTTTATTAACTGTGACATGTCTTCATTTATCCTATGAACGCTGCGCGTAAGAGCCTTTTGGTGCTGCAGAGTCTGAATCTTGCTGACTGGGAATGCATTTTAATAACTGTGACATTTCTGCTTTTAGCCTATGAACGCTGCGTGCAAGAACCCTTTGGTGCTGCAGAGTCTGAATCTTGCTGACTGGGAATGCATTTTATTAACTGTGACATTTCTGCTTTTAGCATATGAACGCTGCACGTAAGAGCCCTTTGTTCTGAATAGTCTTGTTCTTGCTGACTGGGAAAGCATTTTATTAACTGTGACATATCTGCTTTTAGCCTATGAACGCTGTGCGCAAGAACCCTTTTGTGCTGCAGAATCTGAATCTTGCTGACTTGGAATGCATTTTATTAACTGTGACATTTCTGCTTTTAGCCTATGAACGCTGCGCATAAGAGCCCTTTGTGCTGAATAGTATTGTTCTTGCTGACTGGGAATGCATTTTATTAACTGTGACATTTCTGCTTTTAGCCTATGAACGCTGCGCGCAAGAACCCTATTGTGCTGCAGAGTCTGAAGCTTGCTGACTGGGAATGCATTTTATTAACTGTGACATTTCTGCTTTTAGCCTATGAACGCTGCGCGCAAGAACCCTTTTGTGCTGTAGAGTCTGAAGCTTGCTGACTGGGAATGCATTTTATTAACTGTGACATTTCTGCTTTTAGCCTATGAACGCTGCGCGTAAGAACCTTTTTTTTCCGCAGAGTCTGAAGCTGCTGACTGGGAATGTATTTTATCAACTGTGCCATTTCTGATTTTAGCCTATGAACGCTGCGCGCAAGAACCCTTTTGTACTGTAGAGTCTGAAGCTTGCTGACTGGGAATGCATTTTATTAACTGCGACCTTTCTGCTTTTAGCATATGAACACAGCGCGCAAGAACTCTTTGTGCTGCAAAGTCTGAAGCTTGCTGACTGGGAATGCCAGAGCCGCCGAGAGGGAGGGGCAAAGGGGGCAAATGAATAGGGGCCCGTAAGCAATAAGGGCCCGTTAGTGGTACACGTTAGTTTCAGTTTGTTGTAGCTATATTTGTATTATATTATGCAAAATGTTGTCTATAACTTACAGCCTGTCCGAGGCTTTGCATAATAAGGATGTCAATTTGTCTACTGCTCTGCAGAAGATATCTCATGTCACCATCTTTTAACTGTCACGAGAAATGAGACAGAAAAACACTGGGCGAAATTATTTGCAGAAACCTTTTAGTTGTAAAGAAGTTTCCCGATTCTGAAAAATTACAAAAAAAAGTTTTTGCGGTACTTAATTCTATCACAGAAGAGTAATAAATTCTACAGTATATCTGACTGTGAGTTAGGAGTTATAAATGTTTAGGCATAATCTACTACAATTTAGTGCTGAATCTGCTATCAAACTAAAGGGGAGTTTCAAAATGCTCTTCTTTTTCATTACGGGTTGGTAATTAAAGGAAAGACTTACAGAATTGCAAAATATTCCCCTGTGCATGTTAACTGTTTAAAATTCCCAAATTGTTTTGTTGTTGTTGTTGTTGTTGTTGTTTGAGTTTTCAGTCTTTGGACTGGTTTGATGCAGCGCTCCATTGCTCCCTGTCCTGAGCTAATCGTTTCATCTCTACATAGCTACCACAACCTACATCCGAGTCAATCTGTTTAACATATTGTAACTTTGGTCTACCCCTACAGTTCTTGTCCTCGACCCTTTCTTCCTTAACTAAGCTTGCTTTTCCTGGGTTTCTTAGTATGAGCATGACGAATGAAAGAGAAAGTGAGAGGACTCCTCAAGTTCAAGTGCGGCCCGCCCGGCAGCGCTAGAGTGAGCAAGTTCCACGCTGCCGGTCAGCTGGTCTTATTTAGGGATAATGCCAAGGGAAACGAATTGCTTTGTAACTGATACTCTTTTAAAATGTAATTAGCGATTACAATTAAAATAACACAGCAGGGCCCAATGGAAAATATAATTCACGGAAATAAGTACTACGGTCTCCATTACATGTTACGGAAAGCACACAGATTCCTGGAGTAGGCTATACAGACTGTTACTTTTGTTGTTTCTTGTTGTGGCAATTTAGTTTCCTCAGATTGAGAGACTAAAGAAGGTGAATTTGTGGGTCTGAATCTAATTAATGAAAATGGGGGAATGGCAGAGCGGCTCTTGAGAACACTAGTGACAGAGTTGAGATGGCTATCCTCAGAGGGAGTGATACCCATGTGGTGATTACCTATTCCTCAATGAGGGTAATAAATTGGGCTATGGGATTGAGCGCGTTAATAATTACTGCTTGCCTGACTGATTTACAAAAGCTAATACCAATAGTTGGGTGGATAAGAACCATCGTGGTCTGAAGGTTACTGCCATTGGGTGAAGCGTACCACAGCTCTTTCTCGAAATCAAATGACGGGAATGAGACGTGGCCCGGTGAGGGAGGAGGTGAGCTGGAGAGTGAGGAATCTGATTTTGGTGAAGCTGGTTTTATTGCAACGAGTGTACCATCTCCTTTGTGGGTAGGCCCACTCGGAATTAGTGTTTTTGGATTGACAGGGGTATAATTTGGGCTTTTAGGGTCATCATGGTCCTGAGTTATCAGGAATGTTATACCCGGGTACGATAATGTGCGAGGTTTAGTGTCAGTGCACGACATGTTTGTGTTCGTGAGTGTAGACTATAAGTGCGTGTAATGAGCAAGAGGTGATGAGAGATAGTGGTCAAATACCTTGGTCGACCAGAGAATAAGGAAAGAGAAAAACAAATTTACCAGTCACTCAAAGTTATCCAGTTTAAATACAGTTGGAGCTATGACGTTGAGTGCGCTGATGAAATTTGAAGTTACTTGAAATAATTAATTAAATAATTAATTATTGGCGGCTTGGTAGGGTGAGGGGATGAGCTAAACTTGTATTAAAACTCGAGAGAGACAGGAGTTGCTTGACAAGGATGGTTACAGGGTGGGTATGGTGTTGGATATTTTAATGATAGAGGAGTGACTTAATCTGCACTGTTACTTGGGGGATGCAAATTAAGCCTATAGGAACGTAGTGGAATGGCTTGAAATATCGAAGTCGAGGCGATAGCGAGGATTAGGCTTGGTAGAAAGACTGGCATGGCTGGCGGATCATCGATTTCATCAATTGGCGTTAGAAGACGGAGCTTGGAGCAGTGGCGTGCAGTTTGCTTGGATGCTGGACTCGGAATGATGATGGCACAAAACAGTAATATTAACAAAGAAATATGTTTGAAGTAGGCCTACACAAAACATAAAACGCTGATGTCAAACAAATATCTCCCGCACTTTTCTATGACCCGGTTCGACGGAACAACAGGACACGTGTTGGACATAATCGCTTGCAGTGCTTGTAGCGGCGGGACCACGAACTACCGTTCTATAATGGCGGAGTCCTCACACTAGGTCCTCTATTCGTCATGGTATGAGTCCTACTAACTTATCTCTTCTCTTCATTAGCAGTCGCCAGAAACATCTCTCCTCTCCCACTCATCTTAATACCTCTTCGTTTGTAACCCTATAAACCCATCTGATCTTCTTCATTCTCCTGTAACACCACATTTCAAATGCTTCAATTCTCCTATTTTCTGCTGCACAAATAGTCCAAGTTTCACTTCCATAGAGTGCCACGCTCCAGACAAAGGCCATCAAAAATGACTTCCTAACACCTAAATCTATATTCGATGTCAACAGATTCCTTTTCTGTAGGAATACTTTCCTTGCCTGAGCTAACCTACTTTTTATATCCTCTTTGCTTCGTCCGTCACTGGTTATTTTGCTTCCTAAGTAAAATAAGTCTCCTACTTCCTTTAGTTTTTCACCTGCCAATTTGATGTCCATAGAGGATTCTGTTTATTTCGGCTGCATTCCAATATTGTATAGTGGCCCTTAAATCCTCTCGGTTACCCTAGAGAATGAATTTTATTAACTGTGACATTTGTGCTTTTAGCCTATGAACGTTGCACGCAAGAGCCCTTTTGTGCTGCAGAGACGGTTCGTGGTTTCTACAGGAGATACGGGACGGTAAGTAATAAAATACAGACAGCTGAATACGTGCCACTTGGTCCACGCCCTACAATTATTTTTTTCTGGTCAGTTATCATAATTAAGTTTAGCATTGCCTTAGTTCCTTCTTCTAGAACTCGGATGATCTCTTTGTAACACAAACTTCAATGATCGGTTCGGAGAAGTTATTTTAAAGGTAAATAAATATTTTATTAATTTTAAAGCGCAGTTCACGCTATAATGTTCTTAGTAGACTTATACAATACAGATCTGTTCAAATGAATACATTCAACACACAAATTTTCACCATTTTAAATATATTTCAAGATGGCTGTTTATGAAAGGGAATTTTCTTGTCCGATTGTTGGTATACAGTAATGCGCAATAACAGTTCCCATTCGATTTATGGATTCATCCAAGATGTTGTCAACTCTGCTTTGACCTAAAGCTGTTTTGTTTTGAAGTCAGGACCACTCGCTGCTCGGTGACGGAAAGTAACAGCTTAGGACAATAATGAAAAATTGAGGTTTTGGTCATTGTTGGTGCAATACATCGTTAATAGGGAGTTCCTAGGGAAGTGTAGGAGTTTAGTTACTGTTGTTTTAATGGGTGGAACAGCGAGGTCATCTGCCCCTAATTGTAGCTATTTTTCACCGTTAATTTCGTAATGTAATTATACAATATAATTAAATCGTTGATTCCTTCCATCATTTTGCGCCGTGCACAGTAAAATCGGATGGTGTTTGCATTTGGGAAAAAAAACAGACATTTGTTTACGTAAAGTTGCAGTTCTTAATGGTCTGTTAGATGAAGGAAGATTTAATAAAAACAAGTAGTTCCGGGAAGAACTTTACAGCCTATTTTCATATAACTACTTATGTTAATTGCCTCTATCAACATACAAAATTTCAGATGGATTGCTGTAATACAGTATATTCGTAGATATAGAGAACCATCTAAATATCTCGGATGGTTGCCATGTTGGATTTTTATATGTAGGTCATAGAGTTATGTACTATTAGATGAAGATTATTGAGCAGGTGTATTATTCAAACTTCAATCGCATGATTAGGACACAAGAAATAAAAACTTAATTTTAAAATGTTGCACAGCCGCCATTTTGAGGTTATGAAAACAATTCAAATGAATTAGATATCAGTGGATTTAAATTTGTATAAGCATTCATTGCGCTTAGATGGTTACATCGCGAGAAAAGTCTATTTAAAGGTTCCAACATCACTTGGCCGCCATGTTCGTTTTGTACTTAACAGGTGTTTAAAAGTCACATAGGGGAACTGCTCGTAGTGCCCCTTATGACCATATAAAATTTAAGGGTGATATCGATGATAGTTTCTGAGATATTTAATGCCAGTGAAATATTTTGCTCATCTGCCATGTTGGATTGGTGAGACGTAATAAATTTCAAGGACGCGGTCGGACAGAATAGTACTATGACCTTAATGAGTTTCAATGAAATCGCTCCAGCCATTTAGGTTTTATTAGGGGTGGACACACACACATATGCACACTATACACATACGGACAAAAGGTGATCTCATAAGGCTATTTCTTCATAAATGAAAACAGACTAACAAGTGCTTAAGTCGAATAATTTGAACTGATCTATCTGTAAGTTCAACTATTATGAACTATTTAAAACTATGTCCTGGGAATAATGAATACAAATTTTGAATGTAAATTTTGAGACATGGAAATTTCTCTACTACTACTACTACTACGACTACTACTACTCGGCGCTACAGTCCATGTAGGACCTTGGCCTCTCCAACAATCGTTGACCAATCCTGACGATCTTCTGTACATTTCCTCCATCTTCTTACTCCCATCTTGCGTAAGTCGTCCTCCATGTCATCCAACCATCGATTCCTAGGTCTTCCTTTACATCTTCTTCCACCTGGATTTCCTCTATAGATCTTTTTAACCACTCTATCATCTGCCATTCTCTCCACATGTCCCAGCCATCTTAGCCTATTACTCTTTACTTCCGAAACTATATCAGGATGACCATATAGTTCCTCCAATTCTTTGTTTTCCCGTATTCTCCATTCTCCTGCCTCATTCACTGCTCCATAAATCTTCCTCAGTATTTTCCTTTCCCATCTTCTCAAAAGCTCCTCTTCTGTCACAGTTATAGTCCAAGTTTTCGAGCCGTACATTACCACTGGTCTTATAACTGTTCGGTACACCGTCACCTTTGATCTTCTACTGAGGATGCGCACTTTGAGGAATTCTATCAGTGCCCAATAAGCTCTATTACCGGCTGCAATTCTCGCTTTTATTTCTTCTCTTGTGCTATTATCTTCAGTAACCAGTACTCCCAAATACTTGAAACTTTCACATCTCTCAAAATTCACTCCATTTAGGTTTATAAATACATTTATATATTTACCTTTCTCCACAGTATTTCTCCTAGATAATAATAAATATTGAGTTTTGTTGTAGTTCACTCGTAATCCTACTTCTTATGATTCTTTTTCTAACCGTCCCATCCCTTCAAGATCCTTCAGTCTTCGTGACAGCTCACCTACATCATCAACATACGCTGGATTGGAAAGTATTCTGAATCACCTATTTCATAGTCAAATTAAGAGGAAATTTCTTACTAAAGCTCTCTAATAACACATTAAACGTTTTCTCAGTAACAACGTCTCGTAAACCGTTTAATTAAATAAATGGTTTCTTGAAAAGCTTTTAATGGTTTCTTAATAAATAAACGACAAAATATTTTTTAAATAAATCGCTTATTAATTAAACGTTTTCTTATCTATACTAATATAATAAAGCTGAAGAGAGTGTTTGTTTGTGTGTTTAAACACGCTAATCTCTGGAACTACCAGCCGGATTCGAAAAATTATTTTTGTATATGACAGCCATATTCAAGAGGAATAGTTTAGGCTATGTAGTGTGCCCAATCGGACACAGCAGACTGGCATCGAACTCGGGTCTTATCAGAGAAGACCAGGCCCATGATTCTGCCTAGAGTCGAACCATTGATCTCTGAGGGGGAACAGCTACAGGGAACCCGAAGAGCAATGAGTTGTATAATGACATATAATAATATAGCATGATTTCACGGCTAGAATGTGAATATCATAGCTGTTTAGGGGAATAGTTGTCAGAAATTGCAGTCATATGTACGTTTTCGAAGTATAGAAACGTGAAAGCAGGCCAGCTTGACACTTTACTAATTGCAGCCAGCAGAGGGGAGGAGATTCAAGGCGCCGAAGGAACTTATTTCGTCTGGACCGAGGAGACAGCTCGAAATTAATGACCCTGGGAGTCCCCGATGGACAACACTCGAGACCGCAGTGGGGGTAATTGTCCACGGAAATTAATTGATTGCAGCCAATTGGAGCATCGAAATGGAATAAAATGTACACCTAGGTGAATATATTCTAGGAGAGATAATTTAGGAGTGGTCTTACACATAAATTAAAGCCTATATCTCTAAATAAGCCTGTTAACACCGAGCTTACGCTCGAGAGGAGTAATTTGGTGACCAGCAAGAGGGGATTAGCCATGGTGGCGTCATGACGCAAAGGAATAAGGCAATTAATTGTTATTAATTGGCCGAAGTGATTGCTAGCACGAGAGTGATTATGGGACTTCCACACCTAGATGAACAAGGTGTATACGTCATTTTGAATGGAAATGCATTATTTAAAGAAGGGAGTCGCTCTCGTGTGTCCTGTGGACTACATTTTACGAGAAACCTTTATATAGGGGAAGCAGCACAGACCAAGCAGTTCGTCTTCAGTTCATCGTCAGTTCATCTGCACTCTATACGCACACGCTGCCAGTAAGTGCGCGAAATGTTAGAGTATATTTGAAGAACAAAGGAAGCGCATCATACAGCTTCTTAATAGAAATCATGAATTGCGTAAGATTTAATCTACATCAGATGTTTATCCATTATTATACGCAAGTGTAGTTTGCTACAGCGTAGCAATAATTTAGGATGGTTTTGGACAATGAATACCAGGAGGTATTGTCATACTTATAAATGACGCAGTATCGTCAGGATCATTGCAGTTATGGGAGCCCGAGAGGCATCAAAAGTAATCATGACGGTGAAAGGAACAGTATTGAAGGGAACGAGAATCAAACGCACGCACACGCAGATAGACTTTTACGGAGACCAGCGGTTGTCGTAGCTGCATCGCATCTCTGAGGTCAGGCGTTAGGAGTCCGATTAAGGATCAACCTGTGAAATAGTGAAAAAGTGCATATACATTTTATTATAGTGATTTCAAAAGTGTTTATGTGTATTGTGATTAATATGTATTGTGTAAAAGTGAGAAAAGCCACTGATAAGAGTATGATTATCATGTGGGAAATATGTGATATCAAGTGTCGTGTGAGATATAGCATGATGGCTTAAATCAAGCGTCATGGGAGGCCCGTGGCTGGCGTGTTGGAATAATCCAGCGAAAATGAAAACGTGAGTACAAATTTACAATGTTATTCTAACTAGATAGTTCACCATACAACGAAACATCACTTTAAGACTAAGATGTAACAGTCACTTATGTACGAGCTTTCACCACTCGTATTTGGTAGAATATGGCTTGGAAGGTGATTTGTTTATGGCCATTCAGGCCTAAGGTAGTGATGAATGTAACGGTAACGTTAAATGATAATAATAATAATAATAATAATATCTGGGGTCGGTAACAGTAAAGTAAAGTAATAGGCATTTCTGGCCTAAAGAACGTTCAAAGTGTGTCATGTCTAATATAAAGATACTGTATTTGGTAAACAGTAAGAAAGTAACGTGGAAAAATTATAGCGAGATACGAGAGTTTTTCAGTGTCAATGAAGTGTTGAATGAATATTTGATATGGTCAATTCTTAGGATTGTTTTTGAGAACCATTAAAGTAATGTAAGCCAGTAAATTTATATTTTGTTTTTAGGAGCTATTTAAAGCTTTGGCTTAAGAGTAATTGCAGAGAGGACGCGGGTGCCTTAATAATTGAGTCATCTATGAGAAGTATTGTTTGAGCCGCATTTAGCGAGCGAAGTAACGTAGAATTCAGTGATTTACGTAAATAAAGTTGCGGGGACCAAGCTAACATAGCTTGCACGTTGGGTGAAAAGTTGGCTAATCTACGAGTTAGTACCGCCGTGGAGCGTACATATATTATTCGCAGCGAATTGGACAGAGCCTGTCTGTATCCATCGCTTGCAGGAATAATTGCCACGAGGGATGCTCTTCGAGACCCCGTGAGCACATGTATTGGTTGATCTGCCCTGAGAGGTAAGTTCGTCGTATAGGAAACGCAGATTTCCTTATTATTTAGGCAGCTGCTGATGAGCAATCTTGTATTCTCATTATGATGCGCGCCAAAGCCACTTGTAATTCGCCACAGAACGGCAAGACTATTACAGAATCCATCCCCAGCCATGAATGTTAATTAAGGAGCTGAGTTGAGCCCAATACACTATAAATATAGGTGGTAAATAATCAGAATGACTCAATTACTTGAGACAACACTCAGCGTAACTCCATTGTACTGCAATTGTAATCAAAGATGACCTTGCTTGCAGTCAAGAGGGGAGTGGTAGTAGACCACTAGGGCGACGGCCATCTTGCTCGGCCAGCTGGAACTAATTTTATTGCCTGCTTGAAAGGGGAGGTTTGGAGACCAAGTCCCTTTATTTTTAAAGCAGAGTGGGACACTGAAGAATCTCGATATTTCGAAAAATAATTAAGATATGATTGTTATGATGATGCCAATTGAATTAAATGATGTGTTTCAACACACATACATTGTCGGATCATTGAAATCGGATAATATTTGGCCCAGTTATTCTCTGAGGAGGAACGCTGAACCAAATAAATGTAGGCATCTTTTTAAAGTGCATTTTTGCCCAGTTCACACTAATTTATGCAGACGGGTAGATGATTTCTAATAACATGACACGTTTGTAACGATAATAATCTCGACCAGACCCAGAAAATCGTTGTATGGTGTAACTATAGTCATTTCTAACCATGTGTATTTTGGAAGGGAAAACGTACCACTTTTTAGCGTTTCATATTGATGGAAAAAGAGATGATGATTCACACGACACAACAACATTTGTTAATTATGGCATAAGATAATGAATCTATGTTAATGAAAGTAAATGCCCGTGAGAAACGGATTAATGTTTAATTATTACAGAATTAATGTCATTTAAATGTGATATGTGACTTTGTGTTGTGATACTCCAGTTATGTAAAATTGTGTCACATAAAGAACACTATGGAGACTCGTAGATGTCTGAAAGTATCAATGATAGGATGCTAGAAATAGATTTGAGTGCAGGGTAGCACTAATTAAGAAGAGACTCACAAAATAACCTTGATTTTCATTGTGGGAATTAAATGTAAATTATCCTTTGTTTGTATTTTGTTGTATAGCCATGACTTTAGATCAGTAAATGTTTTATTTAGGAATATGTTGTTTCTTTCATGTAGAGTAGTTACCTGGTAGACTCAAATCCTGAGCATGTGGTCGTATGGTGGGCAGGAACGTCCCATACCTCGAAAGACCGTGAGTTAGCTGGGATACGAACACATGTTCCACATGATGACAATTGGGTACAGTAGCATTAGGCTATACCTCTCAGGTAACCAAAAAGATTGATTTTTGTTCAGTAAGTCAGAAGAACAAGCGCTCCCTGACAGCTTCAATAATACCTAAGTAAGTCTATTGTTGCCTGGCAATGCGGGCTGCATCACGTCGCCCCTGCCAGTGTTCTGGTGGAGAATTGCGAGCTGCTTATAATTGCAGTCACGTGGAGTAAAAAAACTTTTCTTTGACCCTTTAAAACAGTTGTTATCAAGACAATAGTATGTCTCTCTATAAGGGCGATGGTGTTGGTGCAGTGTACAGTACTGAGGTTATCAGCTACAATAAGCGTTGGTGCGTTCCGATCCTTATCCTTGGGCGCTCCAGTTCTGTAGTAGTATTCATTATCATCCATAAAACAAATAAATCCACCGGGCGAAATCGGGCACTACTGCTAGTTTTAAATATATATATCGATTTTTAAACCAGTTTTGCATAAATTTGTTCCTGAATGGTCTAAAACAGGGGTCCCCAAGAATTTTAGCCTACGGGCCACACTGACTCCTCCACCAAGTCCTCCCTTGCCAGTTCATTACACCAGCATACTGTAGTTTTGAATTACGCACAATGTTTCGTTTCGGGACTGGCCGGCGAGTGAGATAGCCAATCTATGGCGCACAGTGCGCAGGGATTTGCAGTGTAGCGATATTTTAAAAGAAAAATATTATTAAATTCATCATTGCTGGAATTGTATAAGAGTCTTCCACTCACAGATCAGTTGCATAAATGTGCTTTTCAGCCTTGAGCTGTGTGGAAGTAGTACATTATGCAACGAGCCTATAATGGCAATAATTAAGACACGAGTTTGTTTATAAAACGAGCGAAGCGAGTTTTATAATTTCCATACAAGTTCCTTAATTACCATTATAGGCGAGTTGCATACGACTGTTTATGTTCGACGATAATTATAACTATTTTATGTTCGAACATAAATAATCATAAATATCTGTCGAGATTTCGCCAGGTTTATGTACTGAACAGAGCGCATGGGACGCAGAGAACACCATGGCCTCCTCGAATACTCCACTATGACACTGTAAGCACCAGCACTGACATTTAAAATAGAAGGCTGTGGAAGTCATCGCAGGTGCGATGCTATCCTTACCTAATTGGTCACACAACCGTTTCTTGAGCTCTGATTGGTGGGAGAAACTGTTTCATAATGAAAAATAGTGTTATAATGACCCTCATTATGATACAGTTTTCTGACATATAATATTTACATTTCGACTTCGTCGAATATAAAAAATCCAAATTAATTGTTGGCATTTTAAGTCGCTGCTGATAATTTTCAACTAGTAAACTTGTTCCACAACTGCAAACAATTGTCAGGGGAAAGTTGCAGATACATAAATCTCATTAATCATAGTAGTTTAATAACAGTAATATTAATCACTAGCAGTAGAGCCCGGCTTCGCCCGGTGGATTTATTTGTTTTATGGATGATAATGAATACTACTACAGAACTGGCACATGATACTTAAACTAACAGAAAACAAGATGTTCAATAAAGAACATATAGCCTACTTTCTCCTAAATGCATGGGTATTGTTATAACTCTTTGTCCTTTTCAAGGAGTATAATTGAATGTTGGTTTTAATTGCTTGTTGAAATACAACGTGCTATACGGATATTAAACATGAATATGAGGTGCCCTTTGCTAGTGCTACCTCTGTAAAAAAAATCATTCAATTCGGTTTCACCGAGTTTAAATTGATATGGGGAATGGATTTGCACACATACATGGCCGCGATTTGCAAACTATTAGGCTGATGACCTTGTAGTCAGTCATAAGCTGCTTTCCACAAAAAGGCATGTTGTTGCAAAATCTGGTAGAGATCAAATTATTAGGATGGTCGTAATTTGATTTAAGCTTTTAACATTTGGGTGGCCGTCATTCCGTTTAGCTCAAGATGGCGGCGATATAAACCAAGACACTGAGGTGCCACCGACAGCAGTGGCTATGCTCGCTAAAGCGCGGCATTAGGTCATGGGGCCAAGCTCTTTGCTGACTCGGTAGACGCGTGGGTTCGAGCCCCACCGTCGGCCGTCCTTGAAAGGG
Source organism: Meconema thalassinum (assembly GCA_946902985.2). Taxonomy (NCBI): domain Eukaryota; kingdom Metazoa; phylum Arthropoda; class Insecta; order Orthoptera; family Tettigoniidae; genus Meconema; species Meconema thalassinum. The sequence continues at coordinate 979,508,433 of OX336388.2, read as the reverse complement.
TTTTCCGTGGTTTCCCATTTTCAACACCAGGCAAATGCTGGGACGGTACCTTCTGACAGGCCACGGCCGCTTCCTTCCACATCCTTGCCCAGTTTCATTCATCTTCATCCATTCCATCTCTCATCCCGACACGCAGGTCGCCCACGGGCGTCGACTTGAAAGACCTGCACTCGGCCTCTTAGGAGGCTACACGAAAAAAAAAAAACTGAGGTGCCCTTTGCTAGTGCTACCTCTGTACCAAATTTCGTTCAATTCGGTTTCACCGTGTTTGAATTGATAGGGGGAATCGATTTGCACACACACTGGACACCATCTGCAAACTATTGGGCTGATGATCTTGCAGTTTGGTCAGAATATGCTTCCCACATAAAGATATGTCGTTGCAAAATTTGGTAGAGACTAGATTATTAGGTTGGTCATAATTACATTTTAGCTTTTAAGATTTGGGTGGCCGCGATTACGTTTCCGTCAAGATGGCGCTGATATAAAACATGACACTGAGGTGCCCTTTGCTAGTGCTACCTCTATACCAAATTTCGTACCATTCGGTTTCACCGTGTTCGAATTAATAGGGGGAATCGATTTTCACACAAAGATGGCCACCATCCGTAAAATATTAGGCTAATAACCTATTAGTTTGGTCAAAGGATGCTCCCTCCACAAAGGTATGTTGTTGCACAATTTGGTAGAGATCGGATGATTAGGTTAATCGTAATTTGATTTAAGCTTTGAATATGTGTGTGGCCGCCATTACGTTTCCGTCAAAAGGGCGGCGATATAAAACATGACACTGAGGTGCCCTTTGCTAGAGCTCCCTCTGTACCAAATTGTGTTCCATTCGGTTTCACAGTGTTCGAATTAATAGGGGGAATCGATTTTGACACAAATATGGCCGCCATCCGCAAACTATTAGGCTAATGACCTATTAATTTGTTCAAAGGATGCTTCCACCATAAAGGTATGTTGTTGCAAAATTTGGTAGAGATCGGATGATTAGGTTAGTCGTAATTTGATTTAAGCTTTGAACATTTGTGTGGCCGCCATTACGTTTCCGTCAAGATGGCGGCGATATAAAACATGACACAGGTGCCCTTTGCTAGTGCTACCTCTGTACCAAATTTCGTTCCATTCGGTTTCACCGTGTTTGAATTAATAGGGGGAATCGATTTTGACACAAAGATGGCCGCCATCCTAACACTATCAGGCTAATGACCTATTAATTTGGTCAAAGGATGCTTCCTCCATAAAGGTATGTTGTTGCAAAATTTGGTAGAGATCGGATGATTAGGTTAGTCGTAATTTGATTTAAGCTTTGAAAATTTGTGTGGCCGCCATTACGTTTCCGTCACGATGGCGGCGATATAAAACATGACACTGAGGTGTCCTTTGCTAGTGCTACCTTTGTAACAAATTTCGTTCAATTCGTGTTCACCGTGTTCGAATTGATAGGGGGGACAGACATTCAGAGTACACACACTCACACACACACTGACTCACACACACACACATACACACACACACAGACAGACACACTTTTTTCGCCCTGTGTTGAGCTCATAAGTCTACTTTCCTTTTTTGCAAAAATCGAAAGTTGGCTAAAAATATTTTAAAAATATAAATTTTTGTGGTAGTGGTTGTAGTGGGGTCGGTAAGTAGTACAGTATAATGGACGTAACATTCAGTTCATTTTCCCGTCATGATAATAATGAATAGGGAAACGGCTAATTTGTAACTACAGTACTGACACATGTAATTTACAAACCAATCTTTAAACAAGAAGTTCCGTGACGAACTAAAGAGCCTACATTTCTTAAAATGTAAGATTCATGCCAATGATTAATCTATATGGATCTATCTAGAATAATGACGATATTAAATTGATAATATCGAAATTTCTAATTAGTTCGAAATACTGTATACCTGGCAAAATGTAGTCAAATAAAGCACTACAGTTGGCAGCCCTGGTGACTGAATATATTCTTAGTTCCACCTCTTAAGGTACAGAATACAAAATTTGGTTGAAGTCCAATGGATAGCATGGACATTACATGCAGTTCAAAATTGGATCTAACAGCGCGCGTAAAATCATGTTGGCAATTTTAAAATTGGACCTATTAGCAGGCTTAGAATCATGTTGGCAGCACTGACGTGTATTACTTTCTCCAAATTAATCTAGAATGCCAGGTACTATACGTTTGCAAAGTTTAGAGCTATTGGCTTGCATACTTTCTGATATATTGATATTAGGGTAACAAAAATATAGACAGCATTTATTAACAGTTCCCAGCCCTGGTTGCTCTTAAGAATACGCATAGTCATATCCGTTATGGTACACATAGCACATATGAAATTTGGTTGAAATCCAAATGATAGTATAGAAGTTACATTTAGTATTTAAAGTTGGACTTCTCAGCAGGTTTAGAATCATGTTGGTAGCACTGACGTATATACGTTACTCCAAATTAATATAGAATGTCAAGTACTATACGTGTGCATAGTTTAAAGCTGTTGGCTCGCATACTTTCTGATATATTGGTATTTGGATAGAAGAAATTGAGAGCATTTATTAACAGTTGACAGCTCTGGTGGCTCTTAAGAATAAGCTCAGTTATATCTGTTTATGTACACATAGCACATACGAAATTTGGTTGAATTCCAATTGATAGTGTAGAAGTTATATGCATTTACACATTGGACCTATCGGCAGGCTTAAAATCATTTTTGCAACACTGCCATGTATGGCCTCCTTGAAATTAAACTGAAATATTATTAACTATACGTTTGCCAATTTTGAAATAGCTCCCATTCATACTTTCCAAGATAACCAAAATGGAGCTCAAATTTCAATTGCGATTTTTCAGCAGTTGTTACACTGACATTTTCAAATACGGCATTTAGATATTCAGGTAAAAATCTTTATATCTACCAAGTTTTGTTTCGATTGCTTCAGCTGTTTAGGAGTTGATAGGGGGGAAACACACACACAGCCAGACAGACAGAAGGACAGACAGACACACATTTGCCCGGATCGATCTCATAAGTCTACTTTTTCCTCATTTTTTGCAAAATGTGAAAAGTGGGCTGAAAATTATTAGAAAGAGGAGTAAGTGAAATAAAAGACACTGAAATGAAAATCCACTGCCTGCTTCCAGTCTCCGACCGGGTCAGGAATGGAATGAATGAAGCCCCCATCTAGCGGCGAGGATATGAACTGTGCCGGCTGCCGAGGCCTGACGCACTCCTCTGGGGCAATGATTAAATGAATGACAGATGAAATGAAATGATAGTGGAGAGTGTTGCTGGAATGAGATTTTGACAGGGAAAACCGGAGTACCCGGAGAAAAACCTGTCTGCCTCCGGTCTGTCCAGCACAGATCTCACATGGAGTGACCGGGATTTGAACCACGGACCCAGCGGTGAGAGGCCGACGTGCTGCCGCCTAAGCCACGGAGGCTTAAAATAAAAGACACTGCCTAGGGCTTATATCTCATTGGCCGTTAGAAATTTAGAGACCAATAGTGTTGTCTTTAGTCGCATAGCACCGTAGGAAAAAATCAGAACACTTTGGAAAAACTTCGGCTGTCCCAAAATACTGAGGTAGCAATAGTATCATTTATCGCCACATAGCGCTCAACGATAAGGTTCGGAATAAATGAAGGTAAATTTGAAAGCACCAACGCTTATTGCAGCTGGTAACCTCAGTGTACTGCACCAACACCATTGCGCTTATACAGAGGCATAATATTTTCATGATGATAACTGTTTTAAGGGGCCTAAAAGATCCTTTTGCACTCCCCGTGACTGCAATTTATAAACAGCGCAAGATGCAACTATTTTCGCAATTCTGCACCAGAACACTGGTAGGGGTGACGTGATGCAGCCCGAAGTGCCCGTCAACAATAAACTTATTAAAATACTCTTACAGTTACACTACTAAGGACATGAATGGTTATAGAGCCTTAATACGTGGTTTTCAAGTTTATTTTGTCTGTTATTCTAAATGTAGAGAATGGAGAGCGTTGTCCAAAATATCAAGTGGACAGTGTTACCAGCAGGGTTTCAAAGTGTATATTTGTGTAGATTTGTGATAAAGGACCTAAACGCAGGGAATGGGGCGGTCTGCCCAAAATTTAAAGTGGACTGTGTCACCCGCAGGGTTCCCAAGGGGTAAGTATACAAAATGTGGTTCAGATCGGTGAAATGGTGTACATTTGTGCCAAAGGTCTTAAATGAAGGGAATGGAGTAGTCAGTCCAAAATTTCAAGCCGACAGTGTTACTCGTCGGATTCCAAATGTTAAGTATGTAAAATTTGGTTCAGATCGGTGAAACGGTGTATATTTGCGCCAATGGCCCTAAATACAGGGAATGGAGTGGTCTGTCCACAATTTCATGCAGACAGTGTTACTCGCAGGGTTCCAAAAGGTAAGTATATACATTTTGGTTCAGATCGGTGAAACGGTGTAGGTTTGTGCCAAAGAGCCTAAATGCAGGGCCTGGAGTGGTATGTACAAAATTTCAAGCAGGCAGTGTTAGTCTCAGTGTTCCAAAGTGTAAGTATACACATGTTGGTTCAGATTGGTGAAAAGGTGTAGATTTGTGCCAAAGGGCCTAAATGCAGGGAATGGAGAGGTCTGTCATAATTTTCATGTAGGCATTGTTACTCGCAGGGTTCCAAAGGGCAAGTATACACATTTTGGTGCAGATCGGTGAAACGGTGTAGATTTGTGCCAAAGGGCCTAAATGCAGGGAATGGAGTGGTCTGTCCGAAATTGCATGCCGATAGTGTTTACTCGCAGGGCTCCAAAGGATAAGTATACAAATTTTGGTTCAGATCATAGAAATGGTGTAGATTTGTACCAAAGGGCCTAAATGCAGGGAATGGAGTGGTCTGTCCGAAATTTTATGTAAACAGTGTTACTTTCCTAAGGGTAAGTACACGAATTTTGGTTTAGATCGGTGAAAAGGTGTAGATTTGTGCCAAAGGGCCTAAATGCAAGGAATGGACTGGTCTGTCTTAAATTTCACGTAGACAGTGTTACTCGCAGGGTTCCAAAGGGTAAGTATACAATTTTTTATTCAGATCGGTGAAACGGTGTATATATCACAAACCATAACGCCAGCGCATGCGGGTAGAGCAGTACGGGAGCGCTTGTTCTACCCACTTACTGAACATAAAACAATCTTTAAGGTTACCTGAGGGGTGTAGTCTAATACTACATAGCCTAAACTATTCCTCTTGAATCTGGCTATCATATAAAAAATAATTTTTTGAATCGGACTGGTAGTTCCAGAGATTAGCGCGTTTAAAGACACAAACACACAGACAAACTCTTCAGCTTTATTATATTAGTATAGATAATCTCTACTAAGTGTAGTATAAAACAAAGTCTCCGATTCTTGGATGTCACGGATAATCTTGAGAACCACTAGATGGATTTTGATGCGGTTTTCACCGTTCTGTAAAGCATATCTCGAGGAAGGTTTCTGTAGAAATAATTTATTTATGATCAAAGAAAGCCAAACAGTAACGATTTCAGTGAAAAAGTCGAAGAAAAAAAACAACCTGGCGTCCGTGTGCTTTTAAGCTTACCCTGGGCAAACCGTTAAAAATATCAAAGTACTATCAGTGTAAGAAGTGTTCAGCATGAAAAGTTCTACAAAACGTCCGTGAGAGCATATCTCTAATTTTAATACATCTCCCACTATAAGGGTTTTTACGTTTTCATTCTTCCAACAATCTCCATTCAATTACTGAGGCGACAGTTTACGAGCTAGGTAGGGGCGAGCCTATCACCCAAGTTACAGCCTAGCTAGCGGGCGAGCCTATTACCCCAGATACAGCCAGCAGCAAATTGTCGAGTCATGTTGAGTTAAGACTTCAGGGAAGAGTGGTTGTGTTTGGAGTTTTCCTGGAAGTGCAACTCGGCTTTTCTTCATTTCACCTGTGAACTTTTCGTTCCTCAAAATACACAGTTAAGTTAAGATTGGACGGAAGGGTGATTTGTGTTTCATGCACCTCGCCATTGGACATGCATCTCCTTTGTAATATAATTAATAATACAGTCAGTGATTTTAACCCATCATGCCGAGACGTAAGACGGATATAAACCGTAGTTCATTGACATCGAAAAAAAAAGCGCTTATCACGTAATGCATTCATAATTGTTCCCGGGCGAAGCTGGGTCAGGTTGCTAGTAATGAATAATTATGGCCTATCTATGTATTTCACATATGTTAAGTTTTTAGGATAAATCTCATGTCATTAATTACAGTTAAAAATGTTCATTTTCATTATGTATGCCAGTTATCTATTGTTTCTTTATTGGTCACTAGCAGAAGTACCCGTTCTTCGAACGGTGTTCGGTGTTAACACCAGACATTATAATAATAATAATAATGTTATTGGTGTTACGTCCCTTTTAAGTTCTGTTGCTTTTAGAGACGCACCAGACATTATCAATTGAGCTACAGTTGCAATGGTTAGCGGTTTGTAATTCCTTCATAAATTTTTCAAAACGAAGTTAGTTTTCTGGGAATATCACACACACTGTTAATTTAAGGGCCTTATATTGTGGTTTTCGGAGTCCCTTTATAGACTCGCAAATTTTGTGTCTCACATTGAGAAGTGCAACATATGCTTTGGTCGTCCTTCTAGGATAATTTTTATATTTCGCCTATTTTAGCATGTATTTTGAGAAGTTTTTCCCGATATCCACCCTTCTACTGTATGAAATGTACGGTGAAGAGTTTTATAAATGACTGGTGTATTGACTCATGTTTACCATACCTAATTTTACGATGCACCAAGCATCCAAACATGAGTTATAGGCATACATAAGGATACACAGAAAGACAGACAGACAATACTATTGTCTACAACATATCACCCAGAATTCCAAATATGGGTATATCTACCACACAGTATCAAAGAAAATCATCCTTACGATGAACCCGTATGTCGACAAAAAAAAAGATTAGTTAAAATGTGCTCTCAAACTAAATTCACCTAACGTGTACTTCCTGACATGAAATAGAATTGAAAGCCTTGTAGATGAAACGCAATACACGTCACATAAAAACAGACCCTCTACGTTGTGTTGGGTCCCCATACACAGGAAGACCTCTATCATAAATTATAAAAGCTTGTGGTGCATGAAAATTCAGGTTCTTTAGTCTCAAATGGCCCAAATTCCTAAAAGCCGCAAAAAAATGCTGATTCAATTCAGGAATTTTTGAAAATAATGTTCTTGTTTGGAGATATAATAGACCTTCTGTACCATATGTCGCAGTGAAAATTGCATGAAAAAATCCTAGGTTACCCCTTGACCCCCTTAATTGCATTGATGAACTATACAGTCTACGTTGGTTCCGTGATAACCTTATATTTGCAAACTTTCACAGAAATGTAATAAATGTAATAAATTTAATAAATTGCTTCTTACTGAAATAGATGGAAAGTTGTATGCCACCCCTTGAGATAATGTTCTCATGGTTACCGATTTTCATTCCTTCATTAGTTTGTTAAATTAAATTTAATTAGTTTTATGGGAATGTTTCAGAAACTGTTGGTTTTAGAGCCTTATAATGTAGTTTTCGAGGACCCTCGAGTTTTATTTCTGGCACCGAGGGGCTTTGTCTCGTCGTTGTTCGCCATAATATAATATTAATAATAATAATATAATATAGGGATAGGAATATAATAGACCTGCCATACCACACCCGCAGATGTAAATCGCGTGAAAAAATTCTAGACTACCCCTTGACCCCCTTAAGCGCATTTTACGTATTGATGAAATTTACAGCTTAATTTGGTTCCATAATAACCATCTAACCGTTTGCAAACTTTCACACTAATGTAATTAATGCAATTGTATTGCGTCTTACAGCAATAGATGGACCTCGGAGAATCTGTTGCCATGGTTAACGGCTTGCATTCGTTCATTAGTTTATTAAATTAAATTAGTTTTCTGGGAATATCTCAAAAACGGTTGGACGTAGGACCTTAAAATGTGCTTTTAGGGCCCCCACGTTTTGTCTCTCACATTGAGGGGCTGAAAATGAGCTTTGTCTCGTCCTTCTACACCTATTTCAGCATGAATTTTAAGGGGGTAGGCCCTCTTTTATGAGATGTACGGAGAAGGGTTACATCAATGATCAGTGTCGTGCCTCTGATGGATATCTATACCAAATTTTACGTTGATACACCCAGACGTTCTCGACTAACCGTCGGAGATACACGAAAAGTGATAAGAACCTTTTGGATAGAAAATTAAATGCTAAAGCTCGTGTATACCATCAAAAGTTTGCTATTTCTTAGCGTTCTCTTTTTATTTGAAATGGAAATATGAAATTTTGAAACCAAAGGGTGTAGTGACGTCACAAAAGTAGGTTTTACTCGCTAACCGTTGAAGATACACGAAAAGTGATAAGGACCTTTCGGATAGGAAATTAAATTTCAAAGCTCGTAGTGCCATCAAACGGTTGCTATATCTTAGCGTTCTCTTTTTATTTGAAATGGAAATATGAAAATAGTCGCCATTTTTCAATAGTGCAAAATATCTTAATCAAAAGTATCCTATATGTAAACCTGGTAAATCAGCTACATCCATGCAAAATTTAATTTAAATCGGACCAGTGGTTCTTGCGTTATTGAGTAACAGACAGACAGACAGAAAGACACACACCATCTCATTTTTATATATTAGTATGATTAAATAAAGATAGCCTATATGATTATAATTTGTATGATTTACTTAGATTGTAAATTTTACAATATAGCCTAATCAAAATGAGCTGCCGCGGGTCGGATTGGAGGTGCTCATGGGTAGTAGTTTGGAGACCCCTTGTCAAAAAATTTTCATATACAATTCGAAACGGAACAATGATAACCTTAATATTAACTGTGACAATACTGTATTTAAAGTGAAGATAATTTTCTGAACTGGGAGTCATAACTAGTCTACAGTAATTATTTGGATACATATCCTCTTCAGACCCAAATGTGCACCTTCTCTTTTTTAATATTTTTGTCAACAGAAGTTGGTATTATGTCATATTTGACAAGCATTTCTAACCCCACTTTTGGATGGGGTCGGGGTTGACGTGAGATAAGTTATCTACCCTGATGGATGATTTTTAAGACCAGTACCAATCCCTCACTCATCACAGGTGGGATGTTAGAGATGAATGAGTGAAAGTGGGCAAGAAGCTTGAAGGAGGCGTCCGTGGCCTATTAATGGTACCGCCCCAATTTCATCTGGAGTTGAAAATATGAAACCACGAAAATCCATTACAAGGGCAGCTGACAGTGGGGCTCACACCCACTCGTCTTCACAATCCAAAGATACACGAAACCTATCCGCTTGTGACCTAGCTCTTTAACTACCCTGGTCGTTAATCGTAATCTGAAATGTTAGTACAGTATTTTATTAAGAGTATGTCTTTTATCATTTAAAAATGTGTTATTTCTGACAGTATTATTACTAAATGCAGGAAAGAAATATATCTGCTACATTGTCTTGGTTCTGAAGAGTTTAATGCTTTCGCTAGAAAATTAATGAAAACGACTGCTTTTTACTTGGATACACAATAAACCATATATGTGATTTTCTTGTATTTTTTTAAGTGTTTCTGATTCTTTTTTTTTTTTCAGATTCAAAAGAATGGACGTCGAATGTGCACGGAATTGGCGAAGAAACATATCTACGGTGCCTTTTACGTTGGTGTAATTCAACAAAGTTTAATCGATGACATAATAGATTGCTATGTGCATGAAACAAGCATCTTGAAATAACGAACATACAGTACAAGCACCGATATTGAAATTTATTTCTAAAGTAAAATAAAAGGAAAAGAATCATCTATATGAAACGCTAAGGTGTTTTGTTTCACAAAACACAAGCTCTTAAACCAAAGGGAGTTAGAAGATGCGGCTTGTGCCAAAATCTTTCAAATCGTCTCAGTAGCACAGGAACAATCTAGCATTTCGTAGAATTTATTGGTTTATAATGTAAATATCTAATTTTGCAAAAAGATGGTATATTGGCTTTCACGGCCAGTGAATTAAAACTCAGCAATTCTTCTAGATCTGTGCCGTGTCTTGTGTGGGGTTTCACCTAGGACACCAAGCTGGCTCATCAGTGGGCTCTTGGTGTCCCCGCCCGCACCCCCACTGGAGTAGCGAACTGCGTGCTACATCCATTTATATAAAGCGCCTCTTAACTGCGAGAACTAAAAGCTCAAGCAGATAAAACCTCCCTATGAAGGCTTCCAAAAAGATGATATATCGGCTTTCATGGCAAGTGAATTAAAACTCAGCAATTCTTCTAGGTTTGTACCGTGTCTTGTGTGGGGTTTCACCTAGGCGGCGACACCAAGAGCCCGCCGATGAGCCAGCTTGGTGTCCTAGGCGGAACCCCACACAAGACACGGCACAAACCTAGAAGAATTGCTGAGTTCCAATTTTGCAGTCATCAAAAGAGCTCAAAAGACACGTTGACAGTGTCTTTTGGTAATTTTCAATATATCACTATAAATTACGACATTTCAAATGAGTACATTTTACATTTTAGAACGTCATTTTAATAACCTACGCATATTATGAAAAATAAACATATTCAATATATTTTAATTCAAACATTATAAGAATATCCATTTCTTTTAATAATTATTTTTGAGGTTTAATCATAGCAAAATATTGTTCTTTATAATCAGTAATTTATAGATTTGCCACAACGATATCTTAATTAACAATCTTTTAGTGAAAGTAGGCTTCGCTGTAAAGCCGACATATGTACAACAATTGAACAATGGAACAGTTGTTCAACAATTAAATAGTTGTTTCCTAATTTGTATTGATTGGCGTAGTGTAATTAAAAATTATAAAGTGTGTTCAAGGCGTGGTATGAAACCATCAGCTAGAAAATGAATCTCACATATTTCCACATTATTCATTAATTAAGCGTTATTATTTCATTTTTTAATATTTTTATTCTGAGCAAATTCAAAACGTACTTTTAACGTCTCACAAAGGGACGAATTGAAGCCACAAATGTTTGAGTGAGTTTCATATTATAGCTGAACGTTTAACACCCACTCTAAAGGAAGAAACATCCTAAAATTTCCATAAACATGGGAGATATGAGGGAAACGGTGAAGATAAGCACAAAACAAGCACCAAATTTTGAAAAATTGAATTTTGAAATTTGAATTTTGAAAATTTTTAACTGTGCTTCTAATAACACGTTGTGTGTTGGTTGGTTGATTGGTTCCTTAGTTTAGGGGCTGCGACAACGCGGTCATGTAGCCCCGTGTACTTTGCGTGTGTGTAGAATCTGTCTGATAACCGGTGTTAATTGTGATGACTGTATTAGTGTGTGTTATCTGATTTTAATTCAAGTAAGGACTGCAGACTTTTTGAATTTTTCAAATAGTTCCTACTTTTGCTGTCAATCGACACCGTCAACGACTACTAGTTCATAACTTAGCTACCAGACGCCACCGCAGTCGGCTCTTGGCAGCGAACGTAGGAACCTAAGAGCGTTGTTTACATTCTTAACATACACAATTTAGCTTCACACTGGTGTAATTAGTGGAAGGTTCTTTAACATGCCATAAATCTATAACATGGGACCGCCGGCTTTACTTCCCCTCCGAAGGAAGGCATATTGAGGGATTTTAACGCTCTTAAAAAATACGACGACTTCGGCGGGATTTGAGCCCGCGATCTTGGGCATAGAAGCTCAGCATGCTACCGACTACGCCACCGAAGAAGCCCACGTTGTGTGCGTTTCTTTGGAAATGTATTGTTACGGCTGTGAGTTTGTGTCATCGCTCGCCGCTTGAGTCACAACTGCCCCAGGGGCTGGGCTGTGGCCTGCCTCCTGTATTACGCGCGCCTTATGCAACAGGGCTACTAAGACAAAGGGATAGTCCAGAATATTCGTGACTGGACCAGTGATGGAAACCTCGAGAAGCCGTGAACCCTGGATGGATCTAGAAGCATGTATTGAGTCACCGGCCTGCTATATAAGTGCGACCTGTCAAGCGGGGGTTGTTGTTGTGTTTTACGAGCTAGTGCGAGCGATTATCTTGTGCGACAGAAGTGTGGTGACAAAGTGCTGTGCGAGTTACGAAATCCAGTGACATTGTTTCTCCAGCTTGTGGACAGCGAAATAGCCTGCAGCAAGTGATCGTAAGTAATTGTGGTCGGTGAACATAAAGGAGAGGAGCAGGTAGTTTCTGTCAAGGCCACCGTACTCATTAGGACGGGTTAACTTCTGTGATCTGTTGACAAGTAGAAGGGCCAAGAGCGCTCAAGGAAGAGACTTGAGGAAACTGGAGTAAGGCTCCTAATTGCTTGTATTTGCTGATTAGTGTAATTTTCTGGCCACAATAAAGTTAATTATTTCTTTAAGCAGTAATTGGTGTTGTGCTTTGTACCCCCACCGTAATCCAGTTAACAAAAGTGCCACTAGGGGGTGGCACGTAACAGTATTGTTGTAGAAGATTTAAGACAGTCACAGTCATAATATTAAAACTAGACTTGTTTTGGCTCCTTGAGCTGTATGTGCCCTCTTAAACGAATAAACAACACTATAATCTCTGTCGGAAATGTATCGCGTGTAGCCTGCATAACAGTAAAGCCGGGTGGGTGGTATATACACACTTGAGCCACTCGCAAGAGTAACCTAAGAGGACAATAGTGTTATTGGTTTAACATCCCTTTTAACTACTGAGGCTCTTAGATTCGCCAGGTTGCCAGAATTTTGCCCCGAAGGGGATCTTTAACGGGCCAGTACATCTACTGACACGGCTCCATCGCATTCGCGCACCCTCAAATGCCAACTGAAAGTACCCGTATTCAATCCTGCAACCTTTAGCCCAGCAGGCGAGAACATTACCGCTGTACCACGCAGACAGTCGCACAAGTAACCGATCGTAATAAATTAGCATTCAAATGAAAGAGAATTACCTGCAGCAGAGACGAATTGCACTCTGATATCATAAAAATCGATAATTTGTTTAAAAGGTTCGTTTTAACAAATAAACAAGACGACATCCTCTGCCTGAACTGTGTCGATTTTATAAACTGGGCTTAAACACGCCTAAATAGATGAAAGATTATCGTGTTGGAAGCCATTTTAAAGTGTTGTCCTATCAATCATATTTGATGTTTTTCAGTCGGTCAACACGATTATACCCAATTGCAATGGGTGTTTCCCTAATTCTAAAAAAAAAAGGAGATTAATAAATACTCTTGGATGTGAGTATTTGAGTCTTAAGTCATTTGACTACTCCTTCTCTTCATTAGCAGTCGCCAGAAACATCTCTCCTCTCCTACTCGTCTGAATACCTCTTCATTTGTAACCCTATCTACCCATCTGATCTTTCATCATTCTCCTGTAACACCAGATTTCAAACGCTTCAATTCTCCTCTTTTCTGCTTCTCCAACAGTCCAAGTTTCACTTCCATACAATGCCACGCTCCAGACAAAGGCTTTCAAAATTGACTTCCTAATACCTAAATCACCGGCCGCGGTGGCCGAGAGCACTAACGCGCTACCTCGTGCCTCGCCGGCATCGGGAGAGCGTGGGTTCGAGTCCCACCTCGGCCGTCCTGAAAATGGTTTTCGTGGTTTCCCATTTTCACCACCAGGCAAATGCCGGGACGGTTCCTTTCAATAGGTCCACGGCCGATTTCCTTCCAATATCCCTTCCCTGACCCGTCCTGAAAAGAAAAGTACATGGCCATTGGCTGCATTAATAAAATGAAATACCTAAATCTATATTCAATATCAACAGATTTGTTTTCTGTAGAAATTCTTTCCTGTGTAACCTACTTTTTATATGCTCTTTGCTTCGTCCATCACTGGTTATGTTGCTTCCTAAGTAACAGAAGTCTCTTACTTCCTTTAATTTTTCATCTGTCAAATTGACGTCCATAGGGGTTTCTGATTTCTTTCGACTGCATTCCAATATTTTTGTTTTACATTTTAATTTAAATCATGAATTCTTTCCTCAATACAGAGTCCATACCTTTTAAGAACTCATTCGAATCCTCTGGTATGTCGCTGACAGTGACACTCACCAGCAGTCTCTGCTACGCCTTCATAGATTAGTTGTGGATCGTTATCTCTAAGTTTTGCCACAATAAAATAATTAGTTTTACCGGCCGCGGTGGCCGAGAGCGCTAACGCGCTGGCATCGGGAGAGCGTGGATTCGAAACCCACCTCGGCCGTCCTGAAAATGGTTTTCGTGGTTTCCCATTTTCACCACCAGGCAAATGCCGGGACGGTTCCTTTCAATAGGTCCACGGCCGTTTTCCTTCAAATATCCCTTCCCTGACCCATCATGAAAAGAAAAGTGCATGGCCATTGGCTGCATTAATAAAATTCTTATAAAATAAAACTCATTCGAATTCTCAGGTATATCGCTGACAGTGCTACACATTTATAGATTAGTTAGGGATCATTATCTGTAAGTTTTGCAACATTATTATTTTTCTCTGGTGCTTAATGCTTTAATATTTATCAGTAATGATTACCACTTTACTAAGGTTTCTGACGGGGTTTCTTGCATTTTGTTTTTAGTGTCACTTTAGATTTGGTAGTGTTTTGTAGAGCTATTTGTCTTGCATATTTGAATCTGATGATGCTCGCTTGACGAGCGAAACATATCATCCCTAAGTTTTCTTCCTTTTCAATAGTCCGTAACAAAATATATATCTTAATCACTTGTAATTTATTTCAGATTATTTTTCACATATTCCAGTAATTGGAATCATTCTGTGTTGACCGACTGAAAGTGAAAATGTTAACTTTACCACATTACTATTAATTCAAAGTCCATTTTTCTTTATGCACCTTCTGTACCTGTCTTGGATTACAGAGAACATACGGTCATATTCCAGTTTAGCTCAGCTATCGGGGTGTGTTACGTTCAATCCCACCATATGACACATGCATTCGGATTATGAGCAATCAGGTTGAACAATCTACACAAATAACCACAAGATACTGTAAAAAGAGGCTTTAATAATATAAAACCACCCACAAAGAATACAACAATAGTAACGAAAATTACAAAAATCCACTCTATCATTATTGATCATCAAATTTAAACATCACTCAAGAACATCTAATCTTTACACAACCATCTTGCTTAGCTATTTGGATCCCTCATCGATCCATATTAATCATGTAATTAATTATCATATTATAACTTCAACATCTTAATACAATGAACTTCTCACAATATACTTTGATTTCACTGAATCTATTTTTGTTCAAAGCCTTACGTTCAAATGAGTTTATTCAACTATATTTCCCTGTCGGGTAACAAACTCAAATCATTTATTTTACTTGCAATATCATTTTAATTGCGAAAATTTTCCATTTTTGGTCCGTATTGACAATTGTAATTTGTTTTATTCAAATTAGCAGGTTCCGCCTATCAATACCTTAATGCATTTACATAAACCCTAGGTGCAGTACATGTTTCGAACCATTATCGGTCCTTCATCAGCTGACTTAATGTCTTGTCACAGCAAAATTCATAAAAACACTGAGCATTGACACAAAGATATGCATACACGTTAAAATATTCACAATCATTCTTTAAAATTCATTAAAAGATATTCAAGCTTTAAAAGGATTTAAAAAACACTGCAAGTTCGATTTTTCTGTTAAATGATGTTGATTCTCTTTCTTAGCATCTTGTCAGTCACTTTAGTACTCCTGTTCTCTTCACACGTGAGCGGCGAAGTCGTACAAATTGTTGGGCTAATATTGCCATGTATAGGGAGCAAACAAATGGATGAAAAACTGTCCCAATTGCGCGGCTCGAAGCAAGTGAAAATACTAATTAAATTGATTGATCCAGGCAGCAAAGTAATCCTCTGTTAAACAAGAAAAGAAAAAGGTATTTAAACTTGCATTTAGTGGAGAAACAAGAGAGAAAACTCAGCAAATGGGATAGTCTACGAGAAGCCGCTATTGAAAGTGAAAGTGACAACTCATACCTCGTATGCGAGCAGTGTACACGCCGGCTGAGATGACAGCAGCAACTGAGGTGCTATTCTGAGCGAGGTCAGGTCTGTGAAAGGGGAAGGGGGAGGGGAGCGGGAGTGGCTAGCGGGATGGGGAATGAAAGACTGGGGAGTAGGAAAGGAGATGAGAGGGAGGAATACGGGAGGGGGGGGGGCAGTGAAATCAGGTATATTCTCTATGGGGGCTTTGTACGTCTCCTATTAGTGACGTAGTTCGTCAGTGTTTCATACAGAATGTTGGTGTCATAATTAATATCATTAAGATTGTGCGAGGGATTATTCCTTAGGGCCTGTTCTATTTCTATTTGTTCCAAAATGTTGAGCCTACACCCTTTGTTACAGTAGTGTAGAATTTCCAGATCATCTTCGATTTTCGAAAAATTATGATTGAACTCCTTCATATGATTACCAATGGCCGAGAATTTTCTGTGTCTTATCGCGTTAACATGTTCATTATATCTAATTTTGAAACTGCGTCCGGTTTGCCCTATATAGTCCGCATCAGAATTTTGGCACCTTATCCTGTAGATTCCTGATTTTT
This sequence comes from Meconema thalassinum, assembly GCA_946902985.2. Taxonomy (NCBI): domain Eukaryota; kingdom Metazoa; phylum Arthropoda; class Insecta; order Orthoptera; family Tettigoniidae; genus Meconema; species Meconema thalassinum. The sequence continues at coordinate 979,491,842 of OX336388.2, read as the reverse complement.
GAAATGTATCTTGCATATTAACAGACTTAGAATTAAATAAATGTTTCTTAGTGGTATTGGTTGTTTTGTAAGCTATTTTTACCTCTTGTTTTTTAAAAACATTTGTAATATTGTGGGTGAGTTGGTTTGAGTATGTGAAGATTGCGAAGGGCTTATCCTTTTCTATTGGTTGTAATTTAGTTACCGGTCTATTCTTAATTTTCCTTAAAAGGGAGTCAACGTACGGCTTGCTGAAACCATTGGCTCTAGCGATTTGATGTATGATAGAAAGCTCGTTGTTCCAGTCTTCCTCAGATAGGGGTATGCTAACGGCCCTATTAATGAACGCTCTAAATGCAGCTTTTAAGTTTATATAAATGCATTAAGGTATTGATAGGCGGAACCTGCTAATTTGAATAAAACAAATATCATTTTAACTTAGTCTCTACCTTGTCAGGTATCGAACTCAAGATCATTACGTTATTCAAACTTATTATTTCCATCATGTCAGGCTTTGAACCTAATCCTTTATCTTTCAATACAATATAACATACAATATTTCACCGTTCTCCCGAACTATTCACGTAAACGAACACATATAAAAACTCCTATTCTTGAGTCTACATTAATTCATCCATTATTTCGGCGACAGTATTAACTTGGATAACCAATCTCCTTCGATTACATTTTATTCATTTTACGGTTTTTTTCCTTGCTTTGATTTTTGCTTGACACATAATACCCTTCACTGATTTAATAACCAGGATAAACATAGTTACACAATACATAATTTACAAAGGTGCATGGTTTTATAAATATAATCAAAATCATTATTATTACTCACCCCGGTCTGGTGGCTCGCTTATTTTGTGGAGTTTTTTGCCCATTAGCGTCATAATTTAACAACACATATTTACACTGCGGTACACAATTTTATCACTTTTCCCTATATACAATTTCTTCACACACATTTTCATGAACATATTTTCACTTCTTCCACTCAAAATTTCTTACAAAAAAATCCCACAACACTGGGGATACGTAACATTGGGATGTATCTTCACTATGACAAAATTCACTAAACACACTTATTTTACACAGGCGTACATTCACGCTCCTTGATGTCATGTCCTACAATAACGATTTTTACATTTATGGTTCCACTTTTTCTCATGTAATAGTCTCTGTCGCATCTCAGATTAGCAGGTGAAGTGTTTCTCCCATAACATATCCTGACGACTTACTGCTTCAGTAACGTCCAATCTGGTATCTGTCTTACCGTATCCTCGAACTAATGTTCCTTAACGTCGCAACTATCGCGAACTATCGTGAATGATACTCGAACTTTGGTGCGCCTAGCACCCTGTATCGAACTCATATACTTTCGACTGACTTGATCCTCACTGGAATTCAGATTCGACTCGTACTGCTAACTAGCGTAGCTTAATAACGTGACCTACCCTGCCTGGGGTTCAACATGTCTTGTAATATAACGTGGCCCTCACTCGGGTCCGAATAACTGATTTGCAGCTTACTAGCGTAGTATCCCCCTCTGGGGTTCAGATCACCTGACGTGATGTACCCTCTCCGGGGTTCAATTTATGACTGTAACGTAGTATAGTTTCCCCCTCTGGGGTTCAAGATCGACTCGTAACATGCCCTCTCCGGGGCTCAATGTATGACTCACTTCTAGCGTAACGACCCCCTCTGGGGTTCCAAATCAACTGTAGCGTGATATAGTTTCCCCCTCTGGGGTTCATGAACGATTTGTAGTATAACGTCCCCCTCAGGGGCTCCAGATCAACTCGAAAGGTGCCCTCTCCGGGGTTCAATGTATGACTTAGGGCGCAATCGGTGATTTCTCTACGTGCAAGAGCCTATTATATCTTGAAATAAGTCCGTGGCTTATCGCAAGATTAATGGCCCATGAAATCACCCTCCGACTGCCGTGCTTGCAAATGACATCACTAGCTGACCTCATTGGTGTGATCTCACCTCCCATAAACCTTAGTTATTTATATTCTTAATCTCGTTCTGTAATATCCCTTATCTAATTTTTTCCTTCCGTCCTCCTCTCTGCTTGTTTCACAACTCCCTTGCTAATGAAACTGTATATTAAATCTTCTCAGTTTCAAGCTTCAAATGATGTTTTAATATAAGATCGAGATCTGGTCTTCCGTTTAAATATAAAGTACTCTGCTTATATGTCCGTTATTAGTTCCTATAACTTTTGTCGCATCTCTATGACTCTGGGTTCATTTCTTTCCTTCTCGAATAATCTATACAGGGTACTCGGATCGATTCTCTTGTGCCAAATACCAAAAGGGCACACTACACAGGAAAATGAGCCTAACGTGAATTGATTTGTTGGACGCAGTGGTGGATCCAGGCCTTGCGGGGCCCTGGGCGATATGATAAGGCGGGGCCCACAACAATAGGAAATTACAAAAATATGAAATCAAATGGAAAGTAGTTTTGCAAAAATAATAAAATAAAGAATAGTTACAATATTTTGAGTACAGTACAGTACATTTTTTAATAATATGAAAGAAACCTTTAAGTCCCCTTGATGAAGGTTAGGTAAACAATAAAATATTACTTTGCCACTTTTTTCCGGCTGAAGTCTTCTATTATTTCACTTGCTAAACGGTCAAGGGAGGTCATAGCTGCACTGAAAAAAAATATAATAATAATAAAATAACAATAATAATAAATTCGTTTGGAAAGTATAATTATTTAAATTTAAACAAGATGTTCAGTAAAGAACATATAGCCTACTTTCTCCTAAATGCATGGGTATTGTTATAACTCTTTGTCCTTTACAAGGAGTATGATTGAATGTTGGTTGTAGTAGCTTGTTGAAATACAACGTGCTATAGGGATATTAAACATGAATATGAGGTGCCCTTTGCTAGTGCTACCTCTGTACCAAATTTCGTTCAATTCGGTTTCACCGTGTTTGAATTGATAGGGGGAATCGATTTGCACACATACTTGGCCACCATCTGCAAACTATTGGGCTGATGTTCTTGCAGTTTGGTCAGAATATGTTTCCCACATAAAGACATGGTGTTGCCAAATTTGGTAGAGACTAGATTATTAGGTTGGTCGTAATTACATTCTAGCTTTTAACATTTGGGTGGCCGCGATAACGTTTCCGTCAAGATAGCGGTGTTATAAAACATGACACTGAGGGGCCCTTTCCTAGTGCTACCTCTGTACCAAATTTCGTTCATTCGGTTCCACCGTGTTCGAATTAACAGGGGGAATCAATTTTGACATAAAGATGGCAGCCATCCGCAAACTATTAGGCTAATGACCTATTAGATTGGTCAAAGGATGCTCCCTCCATAAAGGTATGTTGTTGCAAAGTTTGGTAGAGATCGGATGGTTATGTTAGTCATAATTTGATTTAAGCTTTAAACATTTGTGTGGCCGCCATTACGTTTCTGTCAATATGGCGGCGATATTAATCATGACACTGAGATGCCCTTTGCTAGTGCTATCTCTGTACCAAATTTCGTTCCATTCGGTTTCACCGTGTTTGAATTAATAGGGGGAATCGATTCTGACACAAAGGTGGCCGCCATCCGCAAACTATTAGGCGAATGACCTATTAGATTGGTCAAAGTAGGCTCCCTCCATAAAGGTATGTAGTTGCAAAATTTGGTAGAGATCGGATGATTAGGTTAATCGTAATTTGATTTAAGCTTTGAACATTCGTGTGGCCGCCATTACGTTTCAGTCAAGATGGCGGCGATATAAAACATGGCACTGAGGTGCCCTTTGCTAGTGCTACCTCTGGACTAAATTTCGTTCCATTCGGTTCCACCGTGTTCGAATTAATAGGGGGAATCAATTTTGACATAAAGAACGCCGCCATCCGCAAACTAATAGGCTAATAACCTATTAGATTGGTCAAAGGATGCTCCCTCCATAAAGGTATGTTGTTGCAAAGTATGGTAGAGATCGGATGGTTATGTTAGTCGTAATTTAACTTAAGCTTTGAACATTTGTGTGGCCGCCATTACGTTTCTGTCAATATGGCGGCGATATAAAAAATGACACTGAGATGCCCCCTGCTAGTGCTACCTCTGTACCAAATTTCGTTCCATTCGTTTTCACCGTGTTTGAATTAATAGGGGGAATTGATGTTCACACAAAGATGGCCGCCATCCGCAAACTATTAGGCTAATGACCTATTCATTTGGTCAAAGGATGCTTCCTCTGTAAGGGAATGTTGTTGCAAAATTTGGTAGAGATCGGATGATTAGGTTAATCGTAATTTGATTTAAGCTTTGAACATTTGTGTGGCCGCCATTACATTTCCGTCAAGATGGCGGCGATATAAAACATGACACTGAGGTGCCTTTTGTTAGTACTACTTTTGTACCAAATTTCGTTCCATTCGGTTGCACCGTGTACGAATTAATAGGGGGAATCGATTTTCACACAAAGATGGCCGCCTTCCGCAAACTTTTACGCTGATGACCTATTCATATGGTCAAAGGATGCTGCCCCCATAAAGGTATGTTGTTGCAAAATTTGGTAGAGATCGGATGATTAGGTTAGTCGTAATTTGATTTAAGCTTTGAACATTTGTGTGGCCGCAATTACGTTTCCGTCAAGATGGCGGCGATATAAAACATGGCACTGAGGTGTCCTTTGCTAGTGCTACCTTTGTACCAAATTTCGTTCAATTCGCATTCACCGTGTTCGAATTGATAGGGGGGGGGGCAGACATTCAGAGTACACACACTCACACACACACAGACACACCCACACACACACACACACACACAGACTCACACACACACATACACACACACACACAGACTCACACACACACATACACACACACAGACAGACACACTTTTTTCGCCCTGTGTTGATCTCATAAGTCTACTTTCATTTTTTGCAAAAATCGAAAGTAGGCTAAAAAGACATGGCGCGGGGACCCCAGGACCGTGGGGCCCTGGGCGGTCGCCCTCCTCGCTCTCCCCTAGATCCGCCCCTGGTGGATGGTCCATCCGTATACGGCTGGGAGGCGAGACCAATCGTAAGGAAAATATTGGGAAAGAAGATCATTACCAGATACGCGGTGTTGCAAGTACAGCGACGATTTGTGATTGGGTGTGAAATTTGGATTTGGGTAGGAGGCGTCCGTGGCCTTAAATTTGGTACTGAACCCATAATTTAAAGGACTAAGGATATGGTATGGGTCGGGAATTGAACCGACAGCTCCTGAGGACTCGAGCGCTGATGTTACGAATCTGGTTAGGCAACCTGCAGCATTGTATGAGTAACATGACTGTAGTTAACTCTAGCAGTGAGTTGAATGTTTTCCGTATACATTTAGCACGGCGAAAAGAAGAAATGTGAAATGATATTTTATTAGCACGGCGATAAATGAGAATCAATCTAGGCTGGAAACTGGCGATATTAGCGAGATTGTCAGTGTTGTCACTTGGGAAAAACCAGTTAAGTTGAGCCACGAGCCAATGTGACATTGACACGCGCGAGGATAAGTATGCATGCCGCGTAAATGAAGGAGTTACATCACGTAACCATGTTATAACCAATAGGAATATTATGTATTGGCGGACTCTAATATTTTAATGATTATTAAAAATAATAACCAGAAGAAAATAAATGGCAGAAATCTGAAGGAAATAAGAAATGAAAGCCAATGATATAAATTTTATTTTAATTTATTGAGAAAGATATTCGCAGATAAAGAATGTTACAAGGTCGAATGCCATGACCGCCATTTTTAATAGCTACCAGCGAGGGGAGATGGCGTCAGGGAGAGTATTCCATATCTGACTTCGAAATTGAACGGACGTGCTAGTCGCGTAAGTGGAAATATTGACCGAGGAATTTCAAGAAAACTTGGCGGAGGGAACAGTATCGCCACCGGCCAAGCCGAGTACGAGTATCGCTGAGAGATGTTACAGCAGAATGTTAAAGCTTTAGTTCAACGAAAACCAGCATTATAATAAGCAGAAATACGACGAGAATTCATTGTAATGTCCACAGGAAAATCAACCTACAGTTTGGAGCTACTAATGACAAGCATAAGCAACGTTTTTTTTCTTCCAAAATTACAAGAGTTGTTGAAAAACTAAGTGAATTCCACAAATCTTTCTCAACGAGGTATTTCCAACTGCTGTTGCGAAATACTAAGATGATTTTCGAACTGGAGTCAACGAGGAAGTTTGACATGACTTATTACTTGGTTGTCATGAAGATTTACTAAACTATGGAGGGGAAATAACCATGTTCGACATGTGGATTCCATCAGTGACTTAGCCACATATCATGGCCTAGTCAACGAGGGTGTAAGCCGACTATCATGCTTCACCAAAAGCTACAACTGCACCTACAGCTGCAAGGTATTTCTGTGCCAACTTAAGAAATACTAAATAACTACAACAACAACAAATATTCGACGTAGAACTTCTAGAATGGTGTTCGTTTGAAGATGTTCGTCAGAAACGCCCTACGTTTCCGAAGCGTACGTGTGTGTTCGAGTCCAGGATTGGTTAGGGAGAAGCTGCAGGCGCTACCAGCTGACATGAAGACGAGAGGGGAGCAGAAAGGTGGCCGACCCGCTGTCTGGCGCGTGCCAACTGCCTGTCCCGTTAATCAGCTGTGCTGCGCGCTCTAATCTTTGCGGGCAATGGCGCACATTCTTCAGGTTCGACTTGGATTTAGAAGAGATATCCGGGAAGAAGGTAAAAGACACCCATCGGATATTATTATAGTTAGATATGCAGTAATGTAGATACTCTTGATATGACCAAAATTTTGTGTAGCAAATTTGATAATTTTAATTGTTTAAACTGTGTTAGTAACGAGTATAGCATCGTAAATGTTGTTTTAATGTTCATGTAAATGCTTTTAAGACGTCGTCATTATGATTTTGACGTGTGGTAAATTTGTAGTCGTCGATGTTTGATATTGCGAGATTTAATTTGATTTTTTTGTTATTTGCTAGATTAATTTGGAATATTTTAAAATGCGTTAATTAGTATTTTTTGGTGAAGAAATATACTGTATATATTTCTGAGAGTAATAATTCTTGACAGAAAATTTATGTAAATTCATGGATAGACAATTAAGTTATTGTTCAGTTCTGTTGAGAACAACAATAAACTTATTCCTTTGAAACAGCGCATTATCGAAGCTTGATGTATTTTTTATATTATCTGGTGTAGTTACACAGATTGAAAACGCTATATTGCGGTACCATAAATACGAAATGTATAGATTAATACAAATGTAACTAAACATGTTATAAGAAACTTAGGAAACGTATAAGATAGATAAATAAGCACGAAATACTAGAAAGGGAGGACATGTAACGTATTTATATTTCATTAAGACGAGAATATACAGACAGTTCTATGAACTATGGTTCCAGAAAGTAATAAGAGGTCAATAATATCGCAAATTGAATCGCTTTAAATGGAGATGTAACAGAAAATGTATAAGTATATAACATGAACGGTTAAACAAGTCATTATTAAGTAAGTACGGGAAGAATTGGGTGTATAAGAGATAGACGTATTGTAATTTGAACTATATGAGTAGGATTACTGATTTTCATGGACACCTGGAGTGTGCATAGAAATGAGATTATTTATTAGTATTCCGTGTATTGAAAACGGATCCGAAAGCGTATGTGTTGACGCAGGCTTGTATTTGTGGTAAAAGATGATGTTCCTATGGAGGTATAGAAATCGAAGCGATATTTATAATGAAGTTCCGACCAAGTTGTCGAGGTGTTGTATGTATGAAGTTGCGATTAAGATATTTTTGATGCAGATTGAAGTAATGGAGTGTACTACGTGTTTGGAATGAACCATAAGATAGTCTGATTTACATCCGTCTTGTTTATTAAATTTTTATCCAGAATATGTCTATGCCGAGCAGTTCTAAGCTTCATTGCTCGAAACACTATGCTCATTTATTGTAAAATTTAAACCCTAATATGACATTGAAGTAGGTGATTTCATTGAGAAGTTTGACGAAAGATATAGGCAGGGATAATGATAGGTGGATCAGTATATTTTCGCATAGCTAACGATAATATTGTAAATATGTAATTAAATTAATAATAGGAGTATTTTTAACGGTTATTTATATATGTAAAATTTAGGTTTGAGTAAATGCAATTACGAATGTAACATGCAGGGGAGAAATGTGAAACGTTTAGCGTGTGGAATGTTTAACATCTGACGAGTACAGTATGATTAACAAGTGTGTATTCGGTTTAAAAATGTTTCTAGACGGTGTGTCTAGGAGGTAACTTTATTTTTCATAGTAAACGAGGACTTAAAAGTTGTGAAGTGGAGTCCACTAATTATTATTTGCAATAACAAACGCTACAAATCTTAATTTAATATTTATTTAATGTTTAGGTAACGTGTGAATGTAGGTGTTGTATGGACATGCAATGGCAATGGATTTGTTGAATAAATTCTTGCAGGCACGTGTTCGTTTGCCTGTCCGATTTTTTATAGAACATCTCGACTTACTAATTTAACAGTCTGATTACGATAATACAGCTGGTTAGGTACTGGTGCTCTTTGCATTTTAGAAACCGTTCACCCTCGAGATTCCAAGAATCTCGTCCCACCATACTTTATTGTACGATGATTTGTACGTAGCTAAGTAGCAGTACTATCGTAGTTTAATATTTATACCTGTATCGAGAAATTACTAGCCTTTCACCTAGCGAGGTACGGTACAGTTGATTTATCTAGCTGGGTATCGACGTCCTTAGCGATCGCTTCCATCGCTAGGATAATAGGTGAGGGCTACGTCAATTTCAGGTATAGTACCAACCTGACATTTGCCTGGAGTAGAGGTGAGAAAATACGGAATACCACTTCTAAGACGGCTAAGTTGCAAATTACTACATTCAGTTTTGCCTCACGGAGCACAGTGTAGGCCTACCCCGTTCCAACGCTCAGACTAGAATTACATGCATTGGCAGAGCCGGCAATTGAACCCTGACTTCGGGGGTGACGGCCAAAATTCTAGCCACTGCGCCAAAAGGTGGTCCAATTTAATTTCAGTTTGGAGTCTATTTATTTGTCCATCTCCTCCCAGGAGCTCACAACTTACGAGACGTGGGTAGGCGAACACAGGACCCCAGCTGAGTCCGCCATAGTTTCCACTTACTTGTGCCGGGCTCCTTTGTGTTGTTTTCCTGTCGTCTTTCCTTGGTCAACTTTCGTTGAGGGGCGTGGTGGCGCAGCGGTCAAGTTGTTGGTCTCTCATCACGGCGGAACGGGTTCGATTCCCGGTCATTGCATGTGAGATTTTCAAAGTGAAATGCCATGTCCAGAGGTTCAGACTCCTCGTAAAAAAGGAGGTCCTTTGGCTCATGATCGCGAGATTAACGGCTACGTAAAACTGCAAACAAACGACGGTATTAGGTCATCCGAGGACTAGGAAGTATTTTATTTTCCCACCTTAATTGGCCCTTGTTGCATCTTTCCTGATACCTTAATTCTTTGAGAGGTCAGACTTCTTTTTATTTTTATAACTCTTGCTTTCAGCACAAGACCCTCAAGGAGGCAGGGTGCACCCTGGATAGTGCTACACCCTCAAGGGCTCACGGCAGGTAAGATTTGGAGTTGGCAGCCCCGAGGGATTCCTGAGCTGGGTTCGTTTTCACTCCTTTTTCCACTGACTGGGGCGATCCCTTTCCTATCTGCCTTTCATGGCTCTTAATAATTTATAAACTGTTCCGTCTTTTCAATACTAGTTGTATTCAAGATGTTACCACTGGTACATATTTCGGACACTTATGTGTCCTTCTTCAGCCAGAAATACATATTAAAACACTTATAAGTAAAATACACATGTTTAAAAACATTGCAATACGCGTGTCGTTTACTTATAAGTGTTTTAATATGTATTTCTGGCTGAAGAAGGACACATAAGTGTCCGAAACATGTACCAGTGTTAACATCTTGAATACAACTAGTATTGAAAAGACGGAACGGTTTATAAATTCTTAAGTGGATTTCAATTCAATTCGGACCAACATGGAGAATAACAATTTCATGGCTTTCTTTTCTTCCAAATCCCTCAATCCTCATTCTTCGAGGTTTGATGGAATTTCTTTTCCTCCTGTTCTTTATTTGCTATTTCTTTATTTGTTTACCATCTATTCTTCTAGTATGTAAGTCTGTAGTTAGATTTTTAGTTGCAGGTCTGTAGTTAGTTTTATTTCTAATTTTCACTACATTCTCATCTTTCACTATCACCCAAATGTACAGCCCGGGGGGGTGGGGGGGGAGGCAGTACCCCCTGAGAGCCACCCCCCATCTTTTACCGAAACCACCCCACTGGCAACACCATAAGACCAGGACATTATCTATACATAGCAAGCGGCGGCCGCCCAGCCTGGGAGGTTAGCCAACTACTTGCAAAACATACACAAACATTTACACTAACAACTATCTGGGGCAGCTACATTTACGCAACGCTGACCAAGCAGCGCCGAAAGGTATAAGAATGGAGTCCAAACTGGAGCCATTATCTGTTCTACTCTGTGCTTCGCCAGCGGCCTTGCCCGACATCCGTTCATCACCAGGTGAGAATCTAGTTGTGCTCAGAATCCTTTAATTCTTGTAAACACCTACACCTAACTTGTACACACAAATTGTATTTTATACTTGTCTAACTTCCCCAAGAGGGACATACCAATCTACATCTACTGACCAATAAATACATGGTCAGTAAGCTACACTTGCATTACTAATTACACTCCACTTCACATCCTCATACCCCACCTGACCTTCGTCACAATTGCCCGTGACCGTAGTAGCCAGTAATCGCTTTGTCAGACTACATTGTACTCACAGCACGCGACTTGACTGCATAGCGTCGAGCCGCTGACATAGCACGTCTATTGTATTACTCATTCCGCCCAGCTGGCAGGCCAGTATAGTAGCCTGCATTTAGAGATCCAACCCCTAGCAGACACTCGCATCTTGCAGGAATACCCCCAAGAGATTAGACAATAAACACCAACACACTACACTAGTAAGCTCTCCCAGCTACGGGAAGCTACTCTCACCCAGGAACAATCTTCTAAATTAACACAGTAACACAACCGTGTTTTATCCCACCTACCCCCCAACCAAGGGATTAAAACATATATGGTGGAGGCGCTGCTACCACGCACAATAAGGGTAGGACTCATACAACGAGCCCTCGTGGTAGAAACGATCCGTACCGCACACAGCCAAGCGATAGTTAATTTTTTTTAAGACAGCATTATTATTTTTCCCCGGCACTCTAGGAACACAAGGGAAATTTCAATCAACCCACCCACACCCACCTCCTGGAAAGAATCAGAAATATAATACATTGCAAAACACACACAGTTCTGTTTACACATACACTTGATTCAGCATGGCCCCTCTATACCGTCTAGCCGTGCTGAGGAGCATTGGGGAATACCAGGAGTTAATTGCCTGGCACAGGGTCTTTGAGACAAGACAGGACTACCTCAGAAGGTATCAGCAACTACTGCACGCCCAGTATATGCGAATTATAAGGGCACTTGTCTGGCCACTCCGCAGCGCCAAGAATCGAAAGATTCGAGCGAAAATCCCCACCCTCCGTACACAAATCATTAAGGCACACTGGCAACTACACTGCCGACACGAATTCATGTTCCAGCAATGGGAAACAATCATCAGAGAACACCAACGGATAAGGACTAATGGCACCAAAGTTGCCGAACAGGCCATATGCCTCAATAGGCAGTACGCCCAAATTTGGGAAGAATATAGGGAGATCCAACCAACAAGGCCATTTTTGAGTTCATGGCAGGGCCACCAGCCCAGCCTAGAGAGGACATAGGCATAGACACATTAACGCAGCAATTTGCGAGAATGTCCCTCTCGACACGTACCGCCACACAAGGGAAGGAGTTCGCCGTGGCCACAGTTCAGGAAACGGCCAGGTTAGGCTCTAACACACCTAAGGGGCACTCGAATACATCCACACAATTCACAACACCGGTTCAGAAGACTATTAGGCCGGAATGGAGGCAGACACAAGGGAAGGAATCTACCGTGGCCATAGGCCAGAAGTCGGTCAGACTACCCTCCAATACATTGACAGGGCAATCACAGACAAATACACGACCTTTACCGCTAGTTCAGAGGGCGATTTCGCCAGAACGAAAGCGGACATTAACATGTGCACCCCCAGTACAAATGCATAAGAGGGTGTAGCCTTCAGCCCCTCAGGGTGCAAAACGCCCGCCCGTGCACACTGCCCAGGCGCAAACACACAATACACGGGGCATAAGAAAGGTTTTATTACCTACCCCACGAGGCCAGGCAGTCAGGAAGACAAACACCCCTATAAACACTCCTAGGGTAGCGCGGAGCGCAATCAGCCCCTCAGGCACAAGCACACTCAGGCCAATATCGAGGCACTACGATGAACGTAGACCCAGACTTACTTTGCTACAAACACCCCCAGAAAATAGTAAAGAAGCACCCCAATGGGTATCAGGGGCCTATGCCTTAGTGACAGGGCGAAAGTATCCACCTACTCGAGCAATGACGCTCGGACGTGGATAACAACTTTCACCATGAAAAAAAAATTCCACTCTTCCAATAATGGAAGGCGGCCTAGGAAAAAGGCAAAGCACATGGCATAATACAATTGAAGCCATGGCTATAGACACAGTGATAGACAATTCCACGGACGACACCTCATAAACAACATAAATCACACGCCCACATAACAACCATAGGCTCCCATAGACGCAATTTTTCCCACATGTATTAGGATCATGCACGCACAGAAGGATTTATATTATATGCATAGGTACTCACAGATCATTACGTACATGTCTTAAATAGACACCAGGGTTTGTATATAACATACACTAATGTCACTTGCATCACAAACATACACACGAGTAGGTTATTTTACATGCAGGAAAAACTACAATTGACACACAAAGGACAGGCCCCACCCCTGTAAACGATAGACACACAGAGATTCATGCACAAAACTATACATTTTACATGTATATACAGTGAAACGTGGCTAATTCAGAATCATATAATTCGAAATCTTTTTTTAATTCGAATTTTTCTCTTGGCCCCTAGCATTTTATAGGCTATCAATGGTTTATAATCGGGGTTAATTCGAATTATATTCTGGATAATTCCAAGTTTTTAGTGTAAAAAGCCAATGGGAAGCCAAACAGTTGGGTCATATGGCTCAGCTCCTGAAGGAACTGTTCCGAGTGCAGCCTAAGCAACAAACCACATCACAGTGCTTAGGCGGGTCTTTCTAAGTAGAAATGACTAAAGCGTTCTGTTTTCCGTTGCTACAATTTGCTAGATTCTTTCGTGAGGGCTGAGAGACTTAATTGTACGAAACAGTCAAGAATCTCAAACTATTTTGAAAAATAGTAGATTTCCCTAAGACGTAACTAGATTACTGTATTGCTAACGTCGTTAAATAGGTGAATAATACATTTAGGTTTTATTTTTTATTTGAAACTTTTGAGGTTATTTACGATACAATCTTTATAAAGTACCGTCGTTTGTTAATCTGCTTTGGTGAACGTAAATCACTATGTAAACGTGATACAATATTTTCTCTACTCTTTTCAAAGAACTTTCTTAATTCGAATTTTTGGATAACCTGAATTTTTTTTACCAATCCCTTGAAGTTCGAATCATCCAGGTTGAACTGTATATATTTGATCCATAGGCGTACATTATATATTGCACTGCCCATAACATGTTCTTGTCCCCCATAACAGCACTCAAACTAAACATAAACACCATGGGGTAACACTCACAGTTTAGGGGAAAATACCATTATTTATTTTTGGGGTCACACACTAAACGTAAATACCATACCAACAAGCAATAACACTGACAAAACGTCCCGGAGACCCAGGCCCAAAAGGCAACAGGAATGATTACCCTGGACAAAGACGGTCTCGAACCCGTGACCTTCTGAATACCAGGAATGCAAGGTCGGGTAACTATCCAATTGGAGGATAGAGCAATAAGGGACAGGCACACTAACAGGAATTAACATGCACAAATTAATAAAACCACCTCAGACACCTAGTCACCAAACACGCTACTAGAGGCCCGGAGACACACGTACAAAAAGACATCTAACTACCACTAACAGGAATATATTCACCCCACGCCTACAATAACCCAAAATTTGGGGACACAATATATGAACAGAGGTAGGTTCTTTTCCATTACGAGGAACCCAAGGCACACTGTATATGCAGACATTAGAAAGGCGCGTCAGCAAACCTACACACATCGTCACGGCACGTGTGGCAAGCGGGCCGCCAGACAAGCAAGCAAATACTTCCTACACAATTGAAACGTAATACTATCGCCAGGTCAGCGATAACACATACATGAGCATGCGACCTTCGCCAGTACCCAACGGGCAAGGAGTGCTTTCACTACGGCTGTGACAGACACAATCATTCACGCCATTTTCAAAATCCGATAACTCCCGAAATTAGGGTACGAGGGTCGTCCCGAATGGTATAAAATACTCACACTAACGTATATTTTCATACGCGTTTCGCAAACACACAATACATGGTACATAAAACACAAAAATTGTAGTACCGAGGCCTTAGACCAAGGCATGGGCGAACACACAGAAGCACAATACAAACGTGCCAAAAAGGACGCTAGCCAATGGCATTTTTGGTACGGCAACACAATCAGAGGCCACACTAGGGACACACAAATACCAACAGACAACGCAGACATAAAACACGGAGCATTACACGGGATCGCGGGTCCGAATGCCCAATAAAAGCGGACGCCGTGGAAAACAAGAATTGTCGACCGACGAAAGATCACGGGCAGCATCCCAAAAATGGCATGCATACACCATCCCCTACAGAAGAAACCATAGAGTCCCATACAGACACTGTGCCTCATAGAGTGGAGCCAAGAGTGAAAATAGGCATTAGACTGTTTAAATTATGCATGTATAAATGGCATGTTATCATAGAGTACACGCTTTAAACATACACTAGAGGTGGCAAAGGCATTGCAATAGTGCCGTACACAAGCACATAAACGGGTGAACCACACAATTATGAACACAGGGAGGTTCTTTAACATACATACAGGAGCATAGATTCGTTCCAAGGTACTCGCTACAACAGCCTACCTAGGGCATTAGCGACCCCGGGACTCCCAATAAGGGGCGTACCGAAAATGCTAGGCCCCCTCGGAGACCACAAGATACTTTTCTCTGAACCATAGCGCCCGAAACCTAGATACGGGGGACGCCACTCTCACAGACACA
Organism: Meconema thalassinum; assembly: GCA_946902985.2. NCBI lineage: Eukaryota > Metazoa > Arthropoda > Insecta > Orthoptera > Tettigoniidae > Meconema > Meconema thalassinum. The sequence continues at coordinate 979,476,497 of OX336388.2, read as the reverse complement.
AAACAGGTAAAACCACATTTCTACGGCCAGAAATCATGGCAAATTTGGATTACCCCGAACATAGGAAATAGACTTCCTAGACACAAATTACAGATAATTACACAAGGCAAAGGTCTTGCGGAAGAAATGTCCACACAACATCGGTAGCAAAAACAGGACAGATTAACACATTGGCCCTCCCAGAAGTCAAAACAATGTCAACATACGGACAATGGCAAAAGTCGCGTTCCGTCAGCTGCCATACGTAACATCAGAGACTTTCCGTATACAAGGACGCAAAAACAAACACAACAAAACACTGAGTTGCGAATTCCAGTGCATTGCAGCACTGCTACCGGTAGACATTCCCAGCATAGCCAGACGTGACAATGACACGCGACCATGATGATACTATCATACAAAACAAATAATAATAATAGCATACAGTTGACACAGGATTCAGCGCTCTCACAATAGGCCGGGCATCCAGTGATGTACAAATACTATAGGCCGGATTCATCTTAGGAACACAGGAGCATGTACACAAGGATGTTAACAAGCTACACGCGTCACCTGACAATTAGCCACACGACACACGATAAGACTTATCCGATAACGGCCCACGCGCCAGCGTGCTGCAGCGGTACGCGACCACACACACGCAACCGCGCTAATCACAGACACGGCCACGTCCTTCTCACACGCGCCCACCAATCAGGGGCGGATACAGACAGATTTCCTGAGGGAACACCCCCCCCAATAACTTCTTCTCCTGTTTCTTTATATTTAAAGACCAGCATAGGTGATCAGGACATGACAACCCACACTTATAATCACTTGCTACCCTAACGGTATGAATAGGAGACCACATTAGGCCGTGACGCCACAGCGTCACCGCACTTAACCATCCCAAAGGGCAGCCCGAAGGCGATGCCCACAGAAACAAACATTTATACACAACGTGGGTATCACAGACCCACAAGCATTCTACAGACTGGTATTCTAGAACATAGTAGATGTTTATGGCATCTCAATTTCACCAGTGCACATCCCAAGGAGCGGATAGAAAACAAATAGTGACCAAGTGAGAATGACAGGAGCAGAGATGGATAGTGCCATCAGGATCGCCAAGATACCAACTACGGGATACCATCCTAGCACCCTTCTCCCTACATAACCTGTCACTTACAACACCATCCAACACAAACACATAAACACATAAAAACAGCTAGACTACATTCCAAAATACACATCGGGGTTAATAGACTTCATGCCCTACCCAAAATTCGGGTATGCTACACCCTGGTCCCAAATGCCTACACCCGAGTATTAGGAGTGAGCCGGAAATAATATCAAGCTAATGCACATCTCTATGTAAAGAGATGAGGCCGCATTTACACTAACAAATATTTTCTTACTAAATAATCCCGCATGCAAGGGACATAGAATTATTATACCTCGACCCATACCTTATCCTCAAATGAGAGCGGATACGCCTCATATCCACCCCCATGCATGGAATATCGCACCCACATACCAGGGTTTATTACTACCACACCTGCATGGCACTTGTACAAATTTTTTGCACACTTGGGAAAAATCTACCCCAGCCCCCTCACTGTAAAGACATCCTAGCAGCAGCATCGGCTCCCGGCCACCATTAACATGGAGACCAACGATGCACGACCCTTTCCTACCACGCTTTAAGCCCATTCAGCAAATAACACCCCCGGATCCCAATAACAAGGGACCCAACGCCCTACAAACCCACTAACGCCTCCAGGAAATTACCAAGGCATTACCGCTGGAAATCCGACAGTGGAATTACAGCCCTAAAGTAGACTATGTATTTAGAAGATTCTACAATCCCAGAACACTTAAAATCTTACATAATTACATGATACACACACACTTATTTTACAAATAACACTTTTTTTTATAAAAGGAGTCTGACATCACACTGGATGGTGATGAGATGTGAACGGAGGGAGCGGAAACTCTACAGAAGGGCAGGGACGGGGCAAGCCGCCAACAGATCCTGACCCAGACTAAAAGACGGAATTACGTAAGGTTGAAGCATCGATGACTTGACGCGGGCAAACGTCAAGATCTAGGGGTGCGTCTAGCCTACCCCCCTTGTCGAAGACAGTTATACCCACTATGCGCCACGGTCATCGAAGCCAAAACCTGCAGGGGAGACTTTTGACGGCTGGTGGGAGAATTAGCCAGCTCCACACTAGACTCAGGCAACAAACCTAGAGACGACCACACTAGGACTAGACTTCTAGTTAGTATGTAACTTAAGTAGAGCTTCCATGGCGGGAAGTTAGTCTTCCGTTCGCGTGAAGTGAAGAAGGATCTCAGGATTCAGCGGGATCAATCCTAGATCCGCCAAGTCCTTGCCCCGCGAGGCGAGGTGAAGGCGATCTAACAAATAAATGATAATAAATGAATAATGCGTATGGAATGAATGCGATCATTCGAACCGTGCCCACATAAATGGATGACAGCGAGTCTCCAGAGCTTAAATAGTCACGCAGCGGGCGGTCAGAGATGTAAATGAGGAATGCGGCGAGCTCTCACAGGGGGTCTCGTGGGCAACCCAGCAATAAACATAAACAAATTATAAATGGAGAATAATGCCGACAGAGGCAAGTATAACAACGACCAACAGGATAGCCGGGCGAGGCGTTTGCTCTTTAGCAGCGCAGGCGCCCAGAAATTTATTAATTTCTATTAATTTATTAATTACTCACAAGGTAATGTCGACAATTAGTATTAAGACGGAGGGGACTACGAGTTATTGTTGGGTTCCGGTCTCAGCAATTGGCTACAAGGGCCCCCGGGAGAGAAAGCGACCGGACGAGCCTCCATCAAAATTCTAGCGTATAAGTTACAGTGCCATTTCAAAGGCAACTTAGATTTAAGCAAATTTAATAAGCACTGCTACAAAACAGTAGCTATACCACATTTCGGCATTAGGTTAAGGTCCACCTCGGTATGTATTAACAGGATATTTTCTCATTTAGTATTAATTAATCTAGTTTAGGTCAAACTTTTTTTAAATTAAGATAGCACGATCGGCACCTGGTAACTAAAATCCGTTACCAGGGTAAGCCTGACAATACATAGAATAAATAGTATTAAGATAGCAGGATCGGCACCTGGTAACTAAAATCCGTTACCAGGGTAAGACCGACAATACATAGAATAAATAATATTAAGATAGCACGATCGGCACCTGGTAACTAAAATCCGTTACCAGGGTAAGCCCGACAATACATAGAATAAATAGTATTAAGATAGCACGATCGGCACCTGGTAACTAAAATCCGTTACCAGGGTAAGCCCGACAACACATTGCATAAATAGGATTAAGATAGAAGCCCAACAATACATAGGCTAAGCTAGACAATACATAGGCTAAGCCCGACAACACATAGGCTAAGCTAGACTAACATAGGCTAACCTAGATTAAGTTAGATTTAGATGGCGCCATATGCATATGAAAAGGCATGCGCAAAACAGAGATGAAGGGCATATGACAACTGTATGTGATCACAGTAACCCATTACATCTTTTGCAGGTTCACAAGGAGCCAACGTGAATGACACTAACATATTTAATTTTCAGGAAGGCAGACACATATGAATTCACCCCCTGCAAATATAGCCCCCAAACACACATATCCTACACTAAATGTGTCACACACAAACACATTACTCATCTGTTTCAGTTGCACCCTTCAAGGTGACAACGTCAGCGGCCAGCAGTGAACAGTATACGTGGGATGCTGAACATTGCTGAACGCAAACACATCTCCACACGCAAATGAAGCGTGACTTCAGGATCTAAGGGCGGCACGGAAGTTGTAAGTGCCGAACCTTCGACCCTAAGGTGGAATTCCGACCCACGACGGAAATCCACGAGGTTCCATAATAAGTATAACGAAAGAATAGCGGACTAGCCACTAAATCGCACCAGGAACAGCTGAGTAAGGAATGGTATACAAGGCACGATGGTAGAGTGCGCACGAGACTAAGAGGTATAGGTAAATGGCCAAAGCGAGAGATCTCTAAGGTATTGTACAAAAAAACAAACTATAGTTATAAGGTAAGAGTACACAAGCAAAGGTAGGATCACCGTATCCAGAAAATAACATTACCCCAGCATTATGGACACCACTATTGATAACGTAAATATAGCGCCAAGCGCACACCCAAATTGTTCTATTGTACTAGCATGATTATTATTATTATTGAAATTATGATTATTATTATTACTATCATCATAAACAATGTATCCTATACTGTATCAAAAACGTTACCACAGTCTTACATAATATGTCACACCATTTAACACTGCCACACGGTGAACACACTTTTATTTCTTTCCTTTCCATTCTAATAACGACAAAACTTGTGAAGGTGTCCCGTTTTACCCCAACACAATAAACCATTTTATATATATTCCTTTAACTTATACCCTGGGGCACCTGTTTTTTTCTATTTTCTTCCATCTTTTACACAATACACTGCAGGGAGCAATTTTTTTCTCCAACACAGCGCCGGACAACCCCCCGTCCAGCCATGGTTTTTTTCCTCCCTGGATAACGCCAACATATATATATAGTGTCAAAAACATGTATTTTTTTGTATTTTATAATTACTATTTCAAATGTCAACTTTTAAAATGAGCAATTCTAGATTAACTATGTATAACTATTTACACCCAAAACCTACCGCTCTGAGCACACGCTGGACTCACATCACCACGACATCGCTACACCTACACGACACCGACACGGAAGACAAAGAAGAAGTGGTACGAGGAGAAATCAAGAAGAAACCAGCACATCGACACCCCCCCCTCTATTTCCCGTTCGCGAGGACGCGAACTAATCGATGAGGGGGACTTGTACAGCCCGGGGGGCAGTACCCCCTGAGAGCCACCCCCCATCTTTTACCAAAACCACCCCAACTGGCAACACCATAAGACCAGGACATTATCTATACACAGCAAGTGGCGGCCACCCAGCCTGGGAGGCTAGCCAACTACTTGCAAAACATACACAAACATTTACACTAACAACTATCTGGGGCAGCTACATTTACGCAACGCTGACCAAGCAGCGCCGGAAGGTATTAGAATGGAGTCCAAACTGGAGCCATTATCTGTTCTACTCTGTGCTTCGCCAGCGGCCTTGCCCGACGTCCGTTCATCACCAGGTGAGAATCTAGTTGTGCTCAGAATCCTTTAATTCTTGTAAACACCTACCCCTAACTTGTACACACAAATTGTATTTTATACTTGTCTAACTTCCCCAAGAGGGACATACCAATCTACATCTACTGACCAATAAATACATGGTCAGTAAGCTACACTTGCGTTACTAATTACACTCCACTTCACATCCTCATACCCCACCTGACCTTCGTCACAATTGCCCGTGACCGTAGTAGCCAGTAATTGCTTTGTCAGACTACATTGAACTCACAGCACGCGACTCGACTGCATAGCGTCGAGCCGCTGACTTAGCACGTCTATTGTATTACTCATTCCGCCCAGCTGGCAGGCCAGTATAGTAGCCTGCATTTAGAGATCCAACCCCTAGCAGACACTCGCATCTTGCAGGAATACCCCCAAGAGATTAGACACTAAACACCAACACACTACACTAGTAAGCTCTCCCAGCTACGGGAAGCTACTCTCACCCAGGAACAATCTTCTAAATTAACACAGTAACACATCCGTGTTTTATCCCAACTACCCTCCAACCAAGGGATTAAAACACAAACCATAAGGGGTCGATAACCTAGCTGTTAGGCCCCTTAAAACAACAATTATCATCATCATCAAGTTTGCCCATCTGTCTACCTCTGGATATCTGTCACTGCGGTATAGACTACTCACCTTCCCAACGCTGCTATCATCCTCTTATCAGCTTTCTAGGCGATTCGCGTGAGTTGTTGTTGATTCATTTTAGGGGCTTTGCGTCATCGTCGCCATGTAGCCCTGTGTACTTCGGTGTATGAAGAATTTGCATGATAACCTGTTTTATTGTGAAGGATGTACTAGTGTGTGCGTGTGTGCATTTGTCAAACAGGTGATGTTTGGAAAGGAGGCAGCTGTGGATATAAGTTAGGAGCCAACCCAGCATTTGCCCGAACAGGAAGTGAAAAACTACGGAAAACCATTTCCAAGATGGCTGAGATGGGAATCACTCCCTCCTCTTCTCAGTTTTGCCTCACGAGTCTGAGTGTACTCTTTTTCCAGCCCTCACACCAGAATTAAATTTCTTGGCAATACCGGGAATTTAACCCAGGCCTCCTCGGCGACAGTCAAGATATTGGAAATGATTAGCAATGTCAGATACGCGGTGTTGCAAGGTCAACGAACTCTTACAGCCATCACAATAACACAGGTTATCAAGCAGACTCCCTCCCCCTCCTCCTGCACACACATTCCCTAGTACACTGCGTAACATGCCCACATCGTGACTTCGCAAAGCTCATAAATGAATCAACAACAACACAACATTAAATTGGAATTTTCAGGAAGTTGCCGAATCTTTTCCGCAGACACACTGAGTCACGGGGTTTAACACTTGAGAACTGGCGTGAAAAATTATAACACAAGGACTGGCGCCGGATCATTTTGACCCATAGTGTGTCACTCCCTTTTTGTCGTAATCGTACGGATTTTAATTAAGTAATTTTTCACCTGGTGTCTTCTTATGAACTATTTCCAATATAAAATGAGAGTAGTTGTTTTTGGCCGGTTCTAATACCTCCTCCTCCTCCCCTCCTCCCAAGATGGTGGCGACGCGATATCTGGCGAACCATTGGTTGGATTTTAACAAATGAGGTGTCGTTGAACTCGGGCTGACACCCCCTTTCCATTGGATAACATATTCCCACCCCAAAATAAAACCTACCCCTACTAAGTGGTGAAATGGTAATTTCATATTAAATGTGTTTTTCGATGTGCAACATGCATGAGGTGCGATACCAATATGAAATTAAATTTGTTTTACATGAAAAACATGTATAGTCCTGGATGCCACTATGTGTTTTTTCTAACGCATGCCAACTTATCGCTTTTCGTAAAAGGGTGTGCTTTTTAAAGATGGTGGCTGTAGTGTAACCCAACCCAACCCACGAGGGGTGATCAAAAAGTTTTCCAAGCGGTGCTTGTCGATAGGCAAACCAATAATCAAAGAGGGGTATGTCAGACCTTGAGGCGATAACCCCTTTTGATTGATCCCTGTTGATTTGTTTCTTTGGATTGATCCCTGCTGACTAGCCCCTTTGGACGGGTCCTTTTTGAAGGGAGTCATTTTTGACAGGTCCTTGTTGACAGGTCGTTTTTGACGGGTCCCTGTTGACAGGTTATTGTTGACGGATCCCTGTTGACGGGTCATTGTTGACGAGTCCCTGTGGACGGGTCATTGTTGACGGGTCATTGTTGACGGGTCCTTGTTGACAAGTCCCTGTTGATGGGTCCCTGTTGACAGGCCTTTTTTGACTAATCCCTTTAGACCGGTCCCTTTGGACTGGTCCCTATGGACTGGTCCATGATCCCTAATGCTATGATGAAATTAAACGTTGTTCCACATGAAACGCATGTGAAGAGCCGATTACTACTATGAATTAACATGTTAGTTTTTTGTTTTTACGCATGCGCACTTGGGGTTTTTGTAAGCGGATGGCCTTTTTGAATAATGATTTATAGATGAGTTATTTTAAAAAAATACCAAAAGATCCAAAACTAATAGGTCATTAGCTTTTTAATATCTCATGAACCAATAAGGCTAGGGACTTGTACGAGAAGTCGTTGGACTTGAGGTGACATTCTGTTTTTGAATGTATTATTTATTTTTGTCAAAAGGGCCTAACTGCACTTTTGTTAATATCGAAATATCTAATAATCAGAGAGGGTCAAATGAGGTGTCATGGGACTCAGGATGGTCAACCCTTTTCCATGACCAACGAATTTATCCAAAAGATTCAAAACAGCAAGGTCATTGACCTAAGATTTTATAAACTAATAATCGAATATCAACATGCGAGTTGTCATAGGACTTAGAATGGTCAACCCTTTCCCATGGCCAATGAATTTATCCAAAATACCCAATACATCAAGGTCATCGACCTGAGATTTTATAAACTAATAATCGGATAGGTACATGTGAGATGTTTACCATGTGCGATGAAACATAGCTAGGTAGAGAAAGAATTAGTGTAAGCTACATGTATGGTGACTGACAAGTCTTTTACCATTGAAACTTGTTTTCAGATCAAACTGCAGTATAGAGAGAGCATAGGTTGCAGGTATGGGTTAATAAATGACAAACGGTTTACACAAACTCTGATTTATCGATTCATGAATTAAGAGTAGACTATCTTTAATTGATTGGTTAAAGAGGATAGCTAAAACACAAAAATGCTCAGTGGTTACCGGGACAAGATGGTCGCTACACACAACAAGCTTTAAATAATTGAGGCTAATAATATATACACACACACACTAGCTTGTTCTAAACTAAACTGTGTGCTGTCAGTGCTCAGACAGTAGGCTGATGACAAAACGCATTGCTAACAGAAATATAATCATTTCCGGTTGTATAATGATACCAGCTATCCATTTTGTGTTGCAGTGGTAAGCACTTATAGCTCTTGTACTGGTGGTCTTAACTCGATTTCCAGGTCTGAGGCCTAGAACGAGTCAAACTAAGAAACAATGGCATGGTGGTGCAGTGGTTAAGCTGTTAGACTTTTCACCAGGGTTCGATTTCAGGTTAATATGCATGTCATAAACATATTAAACAAAACAAAACAAAACAGATATAACGTTTAAAACTGATTATATTTGTGTCTTTTCAAATTATTACTTGGATTACAAATACAAAGGTGAACTGGGTTTGATATACAGTTAATGCTGTCTATCACACACTAGACTGTAAGAAAGCCAAAAGAGCAAAAGGCGTCGGCAGAGCAGTGGTAAAATTGCTATATGTAGAGAACTACCTAGCGGTTTTATGAACTGGCAAAGATATATCGCATAAACAGTGCAGGTTACAACCCAGCAATCAAATTTGTATCTTGAGGAATAGAGAAAATGCACTTTTACCTTGATGGATAGCAAATGAGTGCAGATGAATGACCTATGCATTAGCCTAATATAGGGTTATAACCACGAGGTGGAGGTGTGACTTCTATATTTTATTGTTTAGAGACATGGCTTTTTTGTAACCAGTAGATTTAGTAGATTTAGTATTTTGTAAATAGTGGAAACATTTTTTTAAATATTAAATGTTAAATGTATAACTAAAAGTTCTTTGGGATAAGTGTGCATGTCAAGGATAAATAGCGTGGTTGTATTTGTTTTTCAAAGACAGGTACGGTTGTGTGCATGTATGATTATAGATAGAATGATAGAGAGAGAGAGAAAGCTTGTGTGTGTGTGCGTGTGTGGGTAGCTTTGATTGTTCAACCAAATAAAACACGGCAAGGTAGGATGGTGGGGTAATTAATGTATATAGCAAATGGTAAATAGTATACTGTAGTTTTTTTAACACTTGTGTTTTTAAATGCAGCGGTAGATAGGTGTTATTTTGTAAAACAGACTTACCTACCGTAGTAGAAGTAGTAGGCCTATATGTTTTTTGGAAACAAACAGAAAGAGAATGCACTATTGCCATGGCCAAGCACTTCCATTAAGACGATTTCAAGAAAATTTAAATCAGCAAATGTGTGCTTTACAAAACTAAACTTTCAACATGGACTAAATCATAAACGTGTCGTCTGTGATATGGAAAAAAATATGAAATCCATGTTTCCATATCAACACAATTTAAAAACATAAAACTGACATTTAAAAAAATGTAAATGGGAAATTGACAAACGTGTAAACAACAAAATGGAAAATTCTTGTTTCCATATCATGAAATCCAAAAACTTTAAACTGACATTTTCAAATTGTGTACATGGAAAATTGACAAATGACAATGTGTGAAATGTGAAAATGAAAAAAATGAACAAAAATGGCTATCATTATTTTAAAAAATAAATAAAAACATCGTGTTCTATCGTTAAAGTGTGAATCAAACCACATCTACTTATTTGGATCACCTGAGACTGAGTAGACCTGTTTTAGTCCTAATATACTTTTAAAATTTTATGTTAAAGCTCGAATTGAACTCAAGAGCTTTAGTGTGCCAGCTACCTATGCTAACCGTTACGTCACAAAGACAACTTTACACTACTCTTAGTGAACAATAATAAGAAAAAGAATAATAAATGTTGAATTTTTTTTAAGGATGAACATGGTGACACTGTTTCTGTTGCACAGTCTGCTAGCTACTAGCCAGCAGCTGGGGTCTTAGAAAACGATACAGTTGACATTTTGTAATGAGATGTGACATGTTTCAAAGTACAGTATTATGGGTTGCTGTTGAGTAAAAACTAATCCTGTACAAGGAAACAAGGGTTCGAACCCCTTACCTAACATTACTATTGCCTGAACATGGCTTGACGACACTGTATTATTATGATACTCGGTACACAAACCATAGATAGAGTGTATTGTTTAAGATCACTTTCTTTCTGAACATAGGTGGAGACTGTTGATGGTTAACAATGGCATTAATATAGTAGGACGTGGGTATAGCAATTAAGAAAAGACAGACAATACCCATACAATATTTTTATTTATTTAATATAAGTACTTGTACAATAGTTACATTCAAAATACATTTCTTTTTTCTCTATTACTATTTAGTCCTTTTTGATTCTCTTGCATATGAAGGGTAGATAACATTGTATTTCAGCCCCTTAAAACAACAACAACAACAACACAATCTTTTGCATAGTCTATGATGTTGATGACTCTTTAGATGTGGAAGATGGATTAAACATAACTTTTACAGCAGGGGTTAAATGTTGCTCAATAAACACTGCACTATTTTGAGTAGCAATATTTTTTTCTTGTACTAGCTTTTTAGCATTGTCATGATTATTTGTTGACACCAACAGTGTTTCATCTGGTACACCATATTGATGATCACTCACACTTAAAACCTTACCATTTCTACTTTTTAGGATGCCTCGACATTTTTTGACCTCTCTTTTGAGCATCGTCAAAATATTATTCCTTTTACATTTTGACGATTATAGTTATAAGAGTAGCCTTTATAGAGTACACGTTGTTTACCTTTGTTAGTTGTAGTAAGTTCCATAGTAGCAACTAACCTGTTAGTATGATTTGCTCACTACAAAGGTTATAACTGTTCATCATTATCTAGCACAGTTTCCAGCCACTGGCCGGGTCTGTTTGGAACACAAGCCTCTCCAACGTATTCTGTCTTCCCACCATCTCTCAGCCTCCACCCTTGTCCAGTCTTCTCCTCTCTTCTTCACGCTTTCTTCCACCCCCTTCAGCCACCTGTCTCTCGGTCTTTCTCTCGGTCTCTTTCCTTCCCACTTCGTCTCGTGTACTATCCTGGGTATCCTCTTCTCCTCCATTCGTTTTACATGTCCATACCATCTAAGTCTAGATTTCTCTATACCATCCTGTAATGGTTCTTCCTTCATTAATTCTCTGGTCCTCTCAATTCTTTTTCTGTCCATCTTTGTAGCTCGAATACTGCTTCTCAAGAACCTCATCACACTGGCCTGTATTTTGCTCTTCTCCCTTCCTTTCATAACCCAGGTCTCCGAGGCATACGTCAGGATAGGGACATAGTAAGTCCGATATATGATATTTTTGCTGTTCTGAGGGACATCCTTGCTCCATAACATGCTTCTCACACTCCTCCGAAATGCTTCTGCCTGCCTCCCCCGCTCATTTATTTCTCTATCGTTTCTTCCATTATCTTGTATCAGGCTTCCCAGATACTTGAAACTCTCCACTTTCTTCAGCTGTTCCCCACCAATTGTTATTCCCGTTGTGGTTCTTTCCTTCTTCCTTGTTGTGACCACGATCTCACTCTTATTTATGCTAAATTTCATCCCATATCCTTGTATTATACCTTCCCACACGTGCAACTGTTCCTGTACATCCTCCTCCTTGTTTCCCCAAATCATCAAATCATCTGCAAACACCATTGCTTTCATCTTTCCTTCCCCAGTTACTTGTGCCACTCGGGTCATTATGTCATCCATCACCACAATGAAAATTAACGGTGACAGTGAACTTCCTTGTTTCAGGCCGTTTCTCTGTTCCAAACAGTCTGATCTCTCTCCTCCCACTTTCACACAGCTCACGCTTCCCTTGTACATCTCCCTTATCCTCTTTATAGTCCATTTCTCTACTCCTCTATCCTCCAGGGACTTCCATACTTTGTTTCTGCATACACTGTCATATGCTTTCTCAATGTCCAGGAAGGCCATCAGTAGATCTGTTCCATACTCATAGTGCTGTTCTTGTAACTGCCTTACATCAAAAATCAAATCCACTGTGGACCTTCCTGCTCTGAAGCCATGTTGTTCTTCCCTCATCCCTCCTTCTATCCTTGTCCTAATTCTCTTTTCCAAACCTTTCTCGAAGATCTTTGCACAATGACTCATCAGTTTTATTCGCCGATAGTTTCTGCAATCTAGTTCTACTACCTTTCTTGAAGATCGGGACAATTATTCCTTTTTTCCAGTCCTCTTGGGTCTTCCTTTCCTTCCATGTGGTCCTCGTCACTCCGTACAACCACTGTATCCCCACCTCTCCTGATGCTCTCACCATCTCCACACTCAACTCATCCACACCCGGTGCCTTCCCTCCTTTCAACTTGTTCACTGCATCTTCCACTTCTTTCCATGTTAAGTCCTTTTCTGTTTGCTGTTCATCTTCCTCTTCCCAGATTTCTTCCTCCTCACCATCTTTTCCATTTGTGTTCAGAAGTTCTTCAAAATATTCTTTCCACATTTTCTTCAGTTCTTCCCTATTTTCTATCTCTTGTCCCCTTTTGTTCACCATTCTAACATAATCCGTATGATCCTTCCGCCTCTTATTTTTTACCATCCCATACAGGACCTTTTTTGTACCTTCACTATCCTCCTTCATCATCTTTGTCCACTCTTCCATCCACTTTCTTCTCTCCTCAGCCACTACTCTCTTCGCCTCCTTCTTTCTTTCCTGGTACTCTTCCCTTGTCTCTACCGTCCTATTTTGATACCACCTCCTAAAGGCTCTATTCTTTTCCCTTATTATGTCTTTTGTCTTCTCATTCCACCATGGTGTTTCCTTCCACCTCTTCTAACTACTTGTTCTCCCACATACTGCTGCTGCTGCACCTACTAGTGTCTTCTTAAATCTAGCATATTCCTCTTCCACCCCTCTGTCTTCATCTGTTGGAATTCCTTCCTTTACCATTTTGTGGTACTCGACCCTTCTATCCCCTTCTATCAGTTTCAATATCCTTATACGTCTTTCCTGGTTCTCAGTCCCTTTCATCTCCTTACTCCCTCTCAGGTTCATTACCAGCAATCGATGGTCGCTATCCAGGTTCTCCGATGGTATAACCTTGATGTCCGTGATGTTCTTATTTAGTTCTTTCTCATACAGTATATAGTCGACCACCGACTTCCTGGTCAAGTCATCACTGTACCATGTGATGGTGTGGCTCTCTCTTTTCATAAACCAGGAGTTCCCAACTAACAGGCTGTTCCTCTGGCAGATGTCCAACAGTCTCTTTCCTTCCTCATTTCTTCCGCCCCAACCCTCTGATCCTAGAACACTCTCATAACCTTGTCTTTCTCTTCCTACATGGGCATTGAGATCCCAAGAACAATCATTTTTCTTCCTACCAGCTGCTTCTGCAATTCCTCTTCAAACTCCTCCTTCTCTTCAGAGGCGCAGCCTACTTGTGGAGCATACACTTGCACTATTTCTACGGTCTCTCCCCTCAGTGCTACTTTCACTTTCATCATCCTATCACTTATTCTCCTCACTTCTTTTTTAAACCATCTCGTACTACTACTCCCACTCCATTCCTCTTTCCCTCTTCGTTCCCACTCCAGTACAGTCTATAGCCTTTTCTCAGTTCTCTCCTTCCTTCCCCTTTCCACTTTGTTTCTGCCAATCCCAATAAATCCAACTTCCTTCTTTCCATCATATCCACTATCTCCTCCTCCTTCCCCGTCAGAGTTCTTAGGTTTAAAGTTCCAAATCTTAGTCCGTGTGTACAGCCGTATCGTCGTCTATTAAATCCATCATGTCCGAGGCTCGTTCCATTTTTGAAAGCATTTGGTTTCATCCACTACTGGCTTGCTGGGCCTATCATAGCTTCACAAGAGCCCCATTAGCCGTCACTTTTCAGGGTTCCTGTAGGACCTTTACAGCTACCGTAACGGTCCCGGGGCACACGAAGTCCCCACTGTACTTCGCCCCTACAGGCGATCCCCTACTTTGTGCCGTTGCCCGTCTCCCACGACGTGGACAAGGGGTTGGCTGGTTATACTGAATATGAGGAAGAAACTATTGGATATAGAAAATGAGCTTCGTCGAGCCAAAATTATTATGTAATGGATCCACATAACCGCTTAAACTATTTATTAACAATACATGTAATATTTTCTACCACTCTGCTAACATTTTGCTCTCACTTTTGCTATCACTTCAAACTGTACATATTAAATATAAAAGCCAACGCTAAATGATTTTATTATCAGAACAGTTATACCTTTGTAGTGAGCAAATCATACTAACAGGTTAGTTGCTACTATGGAACTTACTACAACTAACAAAGGTAAACAACGTGTACTCTATAAAGGCTACTCTTATAACTATAATCGTCAAAATGTAAAAGGAATAATATTTTGGCGATGCTCAAAAGAGAGGTCAAAAAGATGTCGAGGCAATCTAAAAAAGTAGAAATGGTAAGGTTTTGAGTGTGAGTGATCATCAATATGATGTACCAGATGAAACACTGTTGGTGTCAACAAATAATCATGACAATGCTAAAAAGCTAGTACAAGAAAAAAAATGTTGCTACTCAAAATAGTGCAGTGTTTATTGAGCAACATTTAACCCCTGCCGTAAAAGTTATGTTTAATCCATCTTCCACATCTCAAGAGTCATCAACATCACAGACTATGCAAAAGGTTGTGTTGTTGTTGTTTTAAGGGGCTGAACTACAAGGTTATCTGCCCTTCATATGCAAGAGAATCAAAAAGGACTAAATAGTAATAGAGAAAAAAGAAATGTATTTTGAATGTAACTATTGTACAAGTACTTATATTAAATAAATAAAAATATTGTATGGGTATTGTCTGTTTTTTCTTAATTGCTATACCCACGTCCTACTATATTAATGCCATTGTTAACCATCAACAGTCTCCACCTATGTTCAGAAAGAAAGTGATCTTAAACAATACACTCTATCTATGGTTTGTGTACCGAGTATCATAATAATACAGTGTCGTCAAGCCATGTTCAGGCAATAGTAATGTTAGGTAAGGGGTTCGAACACTTGCTTCCTTGTACAGGATTAGTTTTTACTTAACAGCAACCTATAATACTGTACTTTTAAACATGTCACATCTCATTACAAAATGTCAACTGTATCGTTTTCTAAGACCCCAGCTGCTGGCTAGTAGCTAGCAGACTGTGCAACAGAAACAGTGTCACCATGTTCATCCTTAAAAAAATTCAACATTTATTATTCTTTTTCTTATTATTGTTCATTAAGAGCAGTGTAAAGTTGTCTTTGTGACGTAACGGTTAGCATAGGTAGCTGGCACACTAAAGCTCTTGAGTTCAATTCGAGCTTTAACATAAAATTTTAATAGTATATTAAGACTAAAACAGGTCTACTCAGTCTCGGGTGATCCAAATCAGTAGATGTGGTTTGATTCACACTTTAACGATAGAACACGATGGTTTTTTATTTTTTTAAATAATGATAGCCATTTGTTCATTTTTTTCATTTTCACATTTCACACATTGCCATTTGTCAATTTTCCATGTACACAATTTGAAAATGTCAGTTTAAAGTTTTTGGATTTCATGATATGGAAACAAGAATTTTCCATTTTGTTGTTTACACATTTGTCAATTTCCCATTTACATTTTTTAGCCTACTTTCGATTTTTGCAAAAAATGAAAGTAGACTTATGAGATCAACACAGGGCGAAAAAAGTGTGTCTGTCTGTGTGTGTGTATGTGTGTGTGTGAGTCTGTGTGTGTATGTGTGTGTGTGAGTCTGTGTGTGTGTGTGTGTGTCTGTGTGTGTGTGAGTGTGTGTACTCTGAATGTCTGTCCCCCCCCTTATCAATTCGAACACGGTGAATGCGAATTGAACGAAATTTGGTACAAAGGTAGCACTAGCAAAGGACACCTCAGTGTCATGTTTTATATCGCCGCCATCTTTACTAAAACTGAATGGCGGCCACTCAAACGTTCAAAACGTAAAATCAAATAACGACTAACCAAATCATCCGATCTCTACCAAATTTGGTAACAACATACCTTCGTATAGGATGCGTCTTGTGACCAAACTACAAGGTCGTCCGCCATACCATTTCAGGATGGCGGCCGTGCGAATTATGCAAACTTTATAATCCATATCATGGGACCCACCAGTTCCGATTATCGAGCCGAGAATCGTTTTAACTGTTCTAAAGGAAGAGGCACGTTCGAAATTAAAAGTTTATTTTGTAATACTATAGTGCAGACGTGATTTTAAAAAGCTGAACTGATTCAGTAATAAGACAAGATGGCAGCGGATATCTTGTGCCTGACTTATATTTCACTAATTTGAGTATTGCATGCAATATAGCGTACTGATAAAAAATAAATAAACTTTGTATGAAATGCTTTATATATAAATAATATACTCCAGTGATGAAATCGTTTAGTATAAATCATTATTTGCTAACAAGTTCTATGTAAGTCATTTTAAATAGAACGATATTCGTTGACACAATTAGCTCAGTGGTAGAGCATTAGCCTATCGCTCAAATGCCTATGGTTCAAACCCGATCAGAGCTAGGTTTTTTGCTTGAAATGTTATATGTTTATTGTTTTGTAATGACTCAGATGTTTTAAAATTAAGCGTTATATTGTGCACATTATGGTGTAAAATATATATTTAATTAAAACATAATTCGCCAGCAGATTTACTCGAGACATCTAGCTGCCAAAAAGGTAACTTCCAGATTTTATTGAAAAGTTTCTTCTTCTGGCCGCTAGAATGCACTCGCTCTGTTAGGATTATATTGTTCGATATTTCACCACTAGATGTCCCGACCGGGATGGTCGAACTCCGCTGATTAGGTTAAACCCAAACAGTCCTGTCAGCTCACGCTAATGGGTTTGGGAAGAGAGTGGGGGTAGGCAACCTCTCCTGAAATGTTTGTAAGTCATGAGTTGACTGACAGCTACATACACCTGGGCCCCCTGGGGTTTCTGTAGATATAATCAGTGCAGCGAACATGTTATACATGTACAGTCAAAGAGTTGGAGAATTGCGAATTATAGGAAACTATAAATTTCATAAGTGTGAGTTGTCAAAATGGGGCCAACAGTGGAGGTGTCAAGGAATGTTCTGCCCATTTATTTACAAATGGTGGTAACTTTCTGTAATGTGGGTCTCACAATCACGAACCATGTACGACGATTAATCAAGAATTTATTTCAAACTGTGTAAAAAGAAATGTACGTGACAATATATGTGAACGGCCATCGAAGTTAATGAGAAAGGATATACTTGCTACCCCTAAGCACTTATCTGATAATTTACTATCAAATGGCATATAGAGGATTTAAAATAATATTGCGACTGAGAAACTTACCACTTCTGCCTCAAAATAAGCAAGAAGTTCATGATACTCTAGCCATTATGGACATTCGATCGAACTTAAGAAGAAAATATAATAATAACCCCTGGCACTACAGCCCGTGAAGGGCCTAGGCTTACGAAGAGACCGCTGCCCTGCCGATATTGGGGTGACGCGTGATCAGCGCATCGGGTCCCCTCGGCCGTTAATATTGGCTGAGTGAACCCCGTTCCAGCCCTAACGTCAGTTTCTAAAATCCCTGACGGAGCCGGGAATCGAACCCGGGGCGTCCGGGTGAGAGGCAGACGCGCTATCCCAACACCACGGGGCCGACTAAAAGAAAATATGCTTCTGGTAAAAGACAGAGAGAATAACATTATTATGTTTTCTTCTGCATCAAATTTGAAATACGTGTGTAAAAGAGAAACTATTTTTATAGACGGAACATTTAAGTATTGTTGTATGTAAATGAAGAGAAACTGGATAAGTTTGAAATAAACACGCCAGATGTTCGTATGAGCCGACTCAGATGTGAAGAGAAAGGGGGAGGAGAGATTACCTAAGAGGTTAATGAGTTCGGCTGTAGAGCATAAGAGAAGTAGAGGTAGACCTAGGAGGCGATGGTAAGATTCAGTGTTGAACGATTTCAATGTAGAGGTGTAGAAGCAGAGGAGGCCGCGGTGCTAACTGCTAATAGGGGATCATGGAGGTGACTTGTTCACAAACAGAGGCTTGCAGACTAGACTGGAGGATTGGGAAGGAGGTGGCCGTGACCTTAAGTTAGGATTCTTCCAGCATTTGCCTGGAGTAGAAGTGGGGAAACCACAGAAAACAACTTCCTGGATGGCTGAGGTGGGAATTGAACCCATCTCTTCTCAGTGTTTCCTCGCGAGGCTGAGTGTACCCCGTTCCAACCCATAGACCAGAATTAAATTTCTTGGCAGAGCCGGGAATAAAACATGGACCTCCGTCAAAAAAAATAACGGAGAGCTCTCAGTATTAACATTGTAACCTGTTTTATAAGCTTTAAAATGATATAGGCTATACATTAACATTTTGGTTTTCATTATATTAATCTCAAATTATAATAGCCGCCTTGTCAAACACTTAAAAGACGTTTAATATTTAAATTAATACGTACATGCTTCGGTATACAATGATAATCGTCAGCGTAGATTGAAATAATAAAAACTATGTTATCAATTAATGCCATAGTGAAAATGGATATCTTTACAAAGTACACATTAAAATTTAAATAAAATGAAAGGTCACAAAAAACAAGAAAAATACATAAACGAAACAAGACTAAAGTTAATATAAATCTATCTGAATAGATTGTCTACATTATACTTCACTATGGTTCAATATAATGAATCGGATCCCCTGTTGATTGCAAAAAGGTGTTGTTTCCACGTATAAAGAATTGGTGAAATGCGTAACAATTTTTGACTGATCAAGTCCTCTAACCTTGAAAAACGTTCTAGTTGAACCCAAACTTTCTATATTAGGCCTATATTAGACTGGATTTATTCAATACGGCTAAATAATAATATATTGCTTGCCACGGTGGGTGAGTGGTTATAGTGTCGGATTACTAACCCCCCAAGCTTGCAGGTTCGCTCCTGGCCGGGGTAAGTGATTTTTGAAATTACGACATGTCATACGATGTTGGCATGTCAAAGAACCCATTTGAATTCAGTAGGCCGTGTTCATAATGACAAAATTAATCTCGGGATTTTCCGCCAACACAAAGTTCCTCATTTCTCTACTAGAAAGCGCTATAGTGTCAAGGAGCTTAGATATTTAACCTCCTTGGCTTTCATCAAGGAACAACAAAATTCGACATGCAAGCTACCCTCTGGGTGGCAAATAACAAAGCTTGCACCCGGCACCCGAGGCCATATGATATTATTATTATTATTATTATTATTATTATTATTATTATTATTATATTGAAACGGATGTCGCTGATGGATGCTATGGGATATTGTTTCCAGCCAGGCATACTGATATGGAACAATGCGTAAGGTTTTTGAAGTCATCTAACCTTATAAAGAGTCCTGTTGAAATATATTTGTGGTTACAATATGTTGTTTCCAGATGGTCGAACACCGTAAATATGCTTTATAAATGACAAAAACCATCTAAGTAACTAACTAACCTCGAATAAAACCAGAGGATCCTACTTCTAATTTAGCTCTGTAGAACTAGCTGTTCAAGCGGGTGATTTATTTCATATCATAATTCAATTTGCCAAGTATATTTATAGGTTGAATGAAATACTTGGGCATTGATGGGCCAAAATATATGGATACGTCGAGAATAAACTCAACTAAGTATCTTCAAGAAACAGTGTGCACCAACAAGGAATATGCAAATGAAATGTAATGCATTGTGACAATAACAAGGTTTCGTTTAGGTATATTGCCACTAAATGTAGTTTAGTGGGGCTACCAGTGCGGTGACAAATTTCACACCCCCACCAAAAAAAAAAAAAAAAAGAATAGTGGTTGTTATATTAAATATTAGTAGAGTGAGTATTTTGGTTAGTTATTGGACTAATACAGGAGGTACATTTAAACACAATCCCCCCCACCATGATCGTTTCACTTTGATCCCCCAATTTACACATTTGCAGACTTTAAGAAATCACCGTGTGGTAAAGGTTATTTTTATTCTCTTAAGACTTAAACGATGTGTCATAAAATTTCTACATTCAATTTTGTTCTTATACCAGTACTTCGTCTTGATTGAATGAAAATACTAAGAAGATGAATTATTTTCATACCGTCAAAGTTTTAATGTTAACTCCACGAATTGTCAGTGGAAGTAAAGCTTTTGTCTGTAGTTTTGCACCTTGTAGCAGAATATCGTTGTAATGTTCATACTGCTGCTTATAACTTTCATATGATAACATTTTTCCAAAGCTACAACATACAAATTAAAATGTGCATATTGATTTGTATAGTATGCCTAGAATTTCTAATGAGTGGTATGGACTACGTGTTTGAGATAACAAGAGTAGATAGTGAAGATCATCGCAGGTTGACACATTCGGTTAATATTACTACCTTCACGTCCAGTTTGGAGTGGGGGGCAGTAAAACACGCCTCAGGCAACTTCCCCTGTTAGGATTTTCCTAATTGACCCCCGTGGAGAGAACTCATTAGCGGAGCTCGGTATCACCCGTCCCGACTAGTCTACGTGGGGCTCCATTGATTACTATTGACGTCCGAAACGGGGGAGGAGCTTACGGTCAGCTGTTTGCAATATGGCGGCGATATAGTGACGTGAAGTAATTGGGTGTGCGTTTGTTATGGCTTCTAATTTATGATGGCAAAATACTACATATTTCCTTTCATTGATAGAAATATTTTTATAATCAATTTAAATGCAGTGCCTAATTACTACCAGTTAAAAATATTACCCACATGTAGATACCGGTAGTTAATTTACTGTCTGCTGTTACATATATGAAGCCTGTACTTGAGAGCCTAGCGGTATCGATGTTTTTATTAATTTCACAATATATATATATATATCTCACATAACACAAAGGACGACTCCCTGATAATAAATTGAATCAAGCAACCCTGAATTTGCATGAATGTTTTGGGTTCAAAGAAGCGTTACTTGGGATGCTCAAATCATCCTTCAATATTGCAAATATTGACCTACATACTTGCTGTTCAAAGGCAAGAATGTTAATTTATTAATCTCTTGCCACAGGCAAGTTAAAATGGAGACATCCTCTTTATCAATCTATTTAATTAAATATTTAAAATACAGATATTTAACGAAGCTGGAGTCTCCATTTGAACTTGTCATAAGCAAACGGAACAGATCAAAAACTACACTATAAGCCAAACCAAATTCACTCCTCAGCTCGACATAAACCATAATACCAATTAAAACCTATACAAAACATACTCTCCTTACTGTTGTACAACTTTCAAACCAACTATTCGCACTCAAAACTGTAAAACCCTGAAATGAGAACTAATTAAAGTTAGAATAGCCTAGGCCGATCCGGTCTCCTGCTACATTACCGCATATGTATACTTAACATCACTATAACTTCAAAATTACTGCTAAGTGACCTATCTGCCTGAGTAGTATAGGTGTTGCCGGCCTGCCTGGGATGATGGGTCACCAAACCGATACTTAAAACTAAGATTTTACATTTTAATTAACTAAATTCAACAGTAGGGAGATCATAGCGAGAAACACAATTTAAGCCAAATCATACTTCAATGACCTACATACTTGCTGTTCAAAGGCAAGAATATAAATTCTCTGGCAAATTAAGGCTAGGA
Organism: Meconema thalassinum; assembly: GCA_946902985.2. NCBI lineage: Eukaryota > Metazoa > Arthropoda > Insecta > Orthoptera > Tettigoniidae > Meconema > Meconema thalassinum. The sequence goes on along the minus strand of OX336388.2, from coordinate 979,454,431 downwards.
ACAGCATTTTTCTTAAGTTTTCTAACCATTCGGCTATTGTCAATCGGAAGAACCCTTAAAATAAGTTCACGAAGAGCGGATTACATTCTTTGTACGGCACCGAAGTAATAGGCTATAAGTTTATCAGTATTTTTGATGTAGCTAAATCCATGTGAATACAAATTAGAGACAATAACTATCAATAATCAACAGTACCGGTGGAAAGAAGTCGTCTTCACAAAATTGCAGACTGCACACTGTCATGTAACATGTAACACGTTTTCCAATTGACAACGCCGAAGCCCATCTTTCTCTCTGAACTTTTTGTACAGGAAAGTAGTGAAGATATTTCGTAGCCGTTTTATACGATTTGCAACCGTATACAGAGCAGTACCTCCTCGAATTTGACAAATTTCTTTCTGTTTCCATCACGACGTCAGTGCTTCACCATCTAAATATTTCTCACCAGTCACAATGTTACAGCTTCAACATTCTGCCGCGTGGCTGCGCCATCCAACTTTTCTGACGTCAATACCATTATCATTCTATGCGCATCGAATTTGAAGAATGACAAGATGATACTACGATACATTTTAACTTTTTATTTTAAAGGGTTTGTAACAGCCTATTTTGCGTTACTTGAAAATGTTATTAAGCGTTATATTGTGCACATTATGGTGTAAAATATATATTTAATTAAAACATAATTCGCCAGCAGATTTACTCGAGACATCTAGCTGCCAAAAAGGGAACTTCCAGATTTTATTGAAAAGTTTCTTCTTCTGGCCGGTAGAATGCACTCGCTCTGTTAGGATTATATTATCGAAAATATCCACATAGTTTGTATGCACACGTCTCTGTAGGGTCATGGAAAGATTTGTTAATTCAATTAGGGTTGTGAAAGCCATGCACAACCAGACGTGTAAAGACATGCCTCAACTCAAAGTTGGATGTTGCCCACGGCAGGTTGTAATAATAATAATAATAATGTTATTGGTTTTACATCCCTTTTAACTACTGCTGCTTTTAGAGACACCGGGGTGCCGGAATTTTGGCCCGAAGGGGATCTTTAACGTGCCAGTAAATGTACTGACACGGCTCCCTCGCATTTGTGCACCCTCAAATGCCAGCTGACTGCGCCAGGATACGAACCTGCAACCTAGGGCCCAGCAAGCGAGAACGTTACCGCTGAGCCACGCAGCCAGTCCGGTCGATTATGTCTCCAGATCCATAATATTCTTGATATACTTCTTATCTTTCTTTCTTCAATGATGGTAGCAGTTTTTATCTAGGTTGTGGCGTTTGGTAGAGGTAAATCGTTTCTAAGGTCTTCAACAAAGAATAGTTCTATTATACTCTTTGATAATAACAACGAGTTATAACTAGACTCATACATTTAGGAGAAAGTAGGCTATATGTTCTTTACTGAACATCTTGTTTAAATGTCAGTTTTATGTTTTTAAATTGTGTTGATATGGAAACATGGATTTCATATTTTTTCCATATCACAGACGACACGATTATGATTTAGTCCATGTTGAAAGTTTAGTTTTGTAAAACACACATTTGCTGATTTAAATTTTCTTGAAATCGTCTTAATGGAAGTGCTTGGCCATGGCAATAGTGCATTCTCTTTCTGTTTGTTTCCAAAAAACATATAGGCCTACTACTGTTTTACAAAATAACACCTATCTACCGCTGCATTTAAAAAAACACAAGTGTTAAAAAACTACAGTATACTATTTACCATTTGCTATATACATTAATTACCCCACCATCCTACCTTGCCGTGTTTTATTTGGTTGAACAATCAAAGCTACCCACACACGCACACACACACAAGCTTTCTCTCTCTCTCTCTCTATCATTCTATCTATAGTCATACATTCACACAACCATACCTGTCTTTGAAAAACAAATACAACCACGCTATTTATCCTTGACATGCACACTTATCCCAAAGAACTTTTAGTTATACATTTAACATTTTCTATTACAAAAAAAAGTTTCCACTATTTACATTTACAAAAATGAATATTTACAAAATACTAAATCTACTAAATCTACTGATTACAAAAAAGCCATGTCTCTAAACAATAAAATATAGATGTCACACCTCCACCTCGTGGTTATAACTCTATGGTAGGCTAATGCATATGTCATTCATCTGCACTCATTTGCTATCCATCAAGGTAAAAGTGCATTTTCTCTGTTCCACAAGATACAGATTTGATTGCTGGATTGTATCCTGCACTGTTTATGCGATATATCTTTGCCAGTTCATAAAACCGCTAGGTAGTTCTCTACATATAGCACTTTTACCACTGCTCTACCGACGCCTTTTGCTCTTTTGGCTTTGTTACAGTCTAGTGTGTGATAGACAGCATTAACTGTATACCAAACCCAGTTCACCTTTGTATTTGTAATCCAAGTAATAATTTGAAAAGACACAAATGTAATCAGTTTTAAACGTTATCTCTGTTTTGTTTAGTTTTGTTTTGTTTAATATGTTTATGACATGCATATTAACCTGAAATCGAACCCTGGTGAAAAGGCTAACAGCTTAACCACTGCACCACCATGCCATTGTTTCTTAGTTTGACTCGTTCTAGGCCTCAGACCTGGAAATCGAGTTAAGACCACCAGTACAAGAGTAAAAGTGCTTACCACTGCAACACAATATGGAAAGCTGGTAACATTATACAACCGGAAATGGTTATATTTCTGTTAGCAATGCGTTTTGTCACCAGCCTACTGTCTGAGCACTGACAGCAACACAGTTTAGTTTAGAACAAGCTAGTGTGTGTGTATAGATTATTAGCCTCAAGTATTTAAAGCTTGTTGTGCGTAGCGACCATCTTGTCCCGGTAACCACTGAGCATTTTTGTGTTTTAGCTATCCTCTTTAACCAATCAATTAAAGATAGTCTACTCTTAATTCATGAATCGATAAATCAGAGATTGTGTACACCTTTGGCATTTATTAACCCATACCTGCAACCTATACTCTCTCTATACTGCAGTTTGATCTGAAAACAAGTTTCAATGGTAAAAGACTTGTCAGTCACCATATATGTAGCCTACACTAATTCTTTCTCTACCTAGCTATGTTTCATCACACATGGTAATCATTTCACATGTACGTATCCGATTATTAGTTTATAAAATCTCAGGTCGATGACCTTGATGTATTGGGTATTTTGTGTAAATTCATTGGCCATGGGAAAGGGTTGAGCATTCTAAGTCCTATGACAACTCGCATGTTGATATTCGATTATTAGTTTATAAAATCTTAGGTCAATGACCTTGCTGTTTTGAATCTTTTGGATAAATTCGTTGGTCATGGAAAAGGGTTGACCATCCTGAGTCTCATGACACCTCACTTGAGCCTCTATTATTATTAGTTTATAAAATCATAGGTCAATGACCTTGCTGTTTTAGATATTTTGGGTAAATTCGTTGGTCATGGAAATGGGTTGACCATCCTGAGTCCCATGACACCTCACTTGACCCTCTCTGATTATTAGATAGCGAGATACTAACAAAAGTGCAGTTAGGCCTTTTGACAAAAATAAATAATACATTCAATAACAGAATGTCACCTCAATCCAACGACCTCTCATACAAGTCCCTAGCCGTATTGGTTCATGAGATATTAAAAAGCTAATGACCGATTTGTTTTGGATCTTTTTTTTTTTTTTAAATAACTCATCTATAAATCATTATTCAAAAAGCCCGCCCGCTTACAAAAACCCCAAGTGCGCATGCGTAAAAACAAAAAACACACATGTTAATTCATAGTAGCAATCGGCTCTTCACATGCGTTTCATGTGGAACAACGTTTAATTTCATCATAGCATTAGGGATCATGGACCAGTCCATAGGGACCAGTCCAAAGGGACCGGTCTAAAGGGATTAGTCAAAAAGGGCCTGTCAACAGAGACCCATCAACAGGGACTTGTCAACAAGGACCGTCAACAATGACCCGTCCACAGGGACTCGTCAACAATGACCCGTCATAAGGGATCCGTCAACAATAACCTGTCAACAGGGACCCGTCAAAAAAGACCTGTCAACAAGGACCTGTCAAAAATGACTCCCTTCAAAAAGGACCCGTCCAAAGGGGCTAGTCAGCAGGGATCAGTCCAAAGAAACAAATCAACAGGGATCAATCAAAAGGAGTTATCGCCTCAAGGTCTGACATACCCCTCTTTGATTATTGGTTTGCCTAACGACAAGCGCCGCTTGGAAAACTTTTTGATAAGCCCTCGTGGGTAGGGTTAGGTTTGGTTACACTACAGCCACCATCTTTAAAAAGCCCGCCCTCTTACAAAAGCCATGAGTGGAAATGCATAAAAAACGAAAAACAAGCATATTAATTCATAGTGGTTTTCCACCATACACATTTCTCTTGTGTGGAACAACGTTTAATTCCATATTAGCATTCATACTCTCACTTGTTACACTTGAAAAGCGAGATTTTCTATAAAAAAAATACAATTTCACCCCTAGTAGGGATAGGTTTTATTTTGGAGTGGAAATATGTTATCCATTGGAAAGGGGGTGTCAGCCCGAGTTCAATGACAACTCATTCGTCAAAATCCGACCATGCGTTCGAGAGATATCGCGCCGCTGCCATCTTGTGAGGAGGGTGAGGAGGAGGAGGATTTAGAACTCTTACAAAACCACTACTAGTGAGGTTTATTTATATTTTTCAAATTTAACATGCAGATGAATTAACTATATAACAAAAGGGAAACTGTTCCGCCTAGTCAATACATTTTTTTAAAACAAGTTATAAACTTGTTATTATATGGTACATGTTTCGGGGCCTCTAGTACTGGTCCCTTCTTCAGCCATAAATTGAGATGTGAAATCCAGCATAATTAAGGATATCATAAAAAATGCATAAAATGATGAGTGAATGGATGAAATGAGGTGAAAAGGAACATATTAACCATGAGAAGTAACATGAGTGCGCATCAGTAAAATGTAACACCATTGGTAGTGCTAGGTTCTTGTGAATAAACACTTATTTAGCACTGTTCTAATTTTGTGCGTGTGAAAATCACTTCACTTGGGATGTATTGTGCCCGTTTAGACCGGAGTCCGCACGACCACATATGCATTTTACCATGAATCAGTCAGCACGAGAGTCAAAATATCCCGGGGCGCCAGATGGGTTAAAGCTTATCGCAAAAACGACATCAAATGAAAAATAAATGCTTTACTGATTTTTGGCTCAATGCAACAATAAGGATAGAAGGAGATTCAACTGGGCATAACACATCGTGTAAATATATCTCATTTTATTCTGAATTTAAAATTGACTGCAAAATAAAATGCTCAAAACAGCATAATTCATGTGTGGCGACCCACATTACTATTTACACAATGTACAGAAATTTTCCAACACATTCGACAATTATCTTTGGAGACACAAGTCTGATTATCAGTCCTGTAGACTGTGTTCCAAAATTATATCCATTATTTATGATTAAATCCAGTTCACATTTAATTGTCTTTACTGGAAATACTGTAGTTCACTGGTTGAATTTTTATATAATATTAACACTCGTAGAATAATTGTTCATAGAATTTTTAACTTTCACTTATTTTTCCAGTTTCAAAAAATATTGTCAAAATATATTATTATCTCTGAATCAACACATATTATGTACACATATTAATAACAACATCTGAAAAGAATCTGACCCTTGAGCATAGCATCGAAGAACTGTGCGAAGCACAACAAAATTAACTGTTCTTCTGACATTAAACGTTTCGAGAAGTGACTCGCTTATGAACTTCAAGTTCCTAACAAAATATATGATTTCTGAATCATCAACTTGATCAATAAATTGTTGGACCATTCAACTATTCGATTTTCCACTTGGAATCATTATTAAGAACAATATTTATATTTGTGGCCATTTTAGTAACTTTCACAACTTGCAATTCTTGAACAGAATGGGGAAATAAGAATTGTAGCTTCATAATAAATTCATTTAGTTCATGACACTAGGATTGAAAACATCCTTCAAATTATTCGTGGTTATAGAATTATTTTTAATTGGCAGTGGCCCATTCTATTATTTTTATAAGAACACAATATTCCAACAACAACGGCAAAGGTCTTCCTCTGAAGAAGAATAAAATACTATCATGACAAATCCGGGCTCTAGCAAAATCAAAGTCTTAATGGAATCCGTAAACAAGGTTGAAATAAGAACTGATGGTTTTTAAGAAATAACCTTTGGGTCATTCATACGACGCAATGTGTAGTTCCAATACTCCTTCTTTAACACTGAGTCATCGAACCTGCTATTTGATTGATGCTCAAATAAAAACCTCCTCATTCCAGCGACTTAAACATGCGCACCTGGGAATGGCATTTCAACTACTCCACATACATAAATTTTCTTCCCAAAATTTATACAATAAATCAAGCCTCTGCTTATTATCAACACTGGAAGATTTATAAACTTACAAGTTTATTTTATTTTACCATTCAGTTCAAATCGTGAAGTTACCACACTTATGATACTCTTTATTTCACTTTCGAATGTGTATCTACGTCATGATTTTATATAAATACAAAAATATCCTAATTGATACAAATATCATTTGCTCCCCGTTTCATGCCTCTCCGTGTTATCTGAAAAATATACTTTCCTCATTGCAAATATTAACTGTTCAACCAGAACTGTAATGTTGGTTGAATGCGGGCTTGCGCTAACCACTATCCTTCGGAAAATCACCTGTTCCAAACTAGAAATGATTAAACTACTTCATAAGCTCTCTCTCAATGAATGTGATTATTAGAAAATATAAGATCCAAGAATTATTTAGAAAAGTTACGAAAATCATTATTATTATTATTAGTGGATTATTATTATTATTAGTTATATTATTGTAAATTTGTTTAATTATTATTTCATTATGTGAGAATCCACATGTTCGATTCTTCGAATATGGATAAAATATCCATTTCTCAACAAAATTAATTATTAACTTTTACAGTTACCAAGGCTGATTACCGTGACTATCAAAAAAATATGAAACGTTCAAATAAATGCTCGTTATGCTCGGTCATCGATCCTAAACTGTTCTGAGTGCTGAAAATACTCAGAATAACTCTAATATGTCTTGCGTAAATCATTGCAAGATTTAAATACGAAGAAAAACAAATGTGTTGGTCATCTGCATAAAATGAGTTTGTTCCAATTAGCTAGGCATAATATAAAAGTCAAATGTGGCTTACATTTCTCGTTGGTCTTGAAGCGTAGTGAACCTGGTCTGTACCAGATTTATCCAGATACATGTCCTATTGGACACGCACGTCTAATCCTTGTATCGGCCGCCATTATACACCCACAATCTGTCTAACACGACATAGTGGAAATATTTCTTGAAGTTTGAAGTAACTGCTGATCCATTTTAATATTGGCTTCAATTAAATCCATAGCAGTTCGCTTAAATGGGGTCAGATCCAAGTGATCTATTCTCAAATACGTCAGTTGTAACATAACTCACGGTAATCTTTTCAGTACAACAAAACACTGACAGTCCAAATCAATCAACGGCTGTTCTGAAGATCGTTCCCTGGGCATGGTTTATCACCATCTATCATGCGCGAAGCAACTTATAGTTTCCCTTTGTCGGATAATGAACAACACCGTGATAGACTGGCCTTCAATATACTGAAAGATCGAAGTGGTTATCAAGTTACAATTTATGAAACTGACTAATTGGATTAAAATATCCAAGTATTGAATTATTATTACTGGACTGTGACAAAGTACTTTCTAGACAAAGTCTAGCATATGTCCATATAGAAATAAAGTATTTCACCAGTGTCCGTAGAAAAATAACAATCACCTTAGTGATTCCCTCTGCCGGAAACTTACTATGTTCCACATGTATCGTAACACTTTTGTGACTATCACAATTTAAAGATATCTTCTGCGTAGATCCGGCAACCATGTGCCTTGGCTCAACGTAGCAGCAGCACCTTGTCATGCAAGAGCTTGGTTCGAAGTGAGCTGATGATGCTTGGGCCGGTCGGCTTTTATTCAAAACGGTCGGGTCCACGCTGGATCACGCTGAAATCTGGAAATCCTCATATCTCCGGTGTCACTGGTCCGATTCACTTGAAACTAAGTGCATTCTCTTTCATTTGGCCGTGCCAGTAATCTGATCCAAGTCTCAAGTCTCTACTCCATGGCTAACTATTTAATCAACAAATAGTCTCGACCTCTGCTACTACTCGCTACGTCACTTAACATGCTCTTGGCTGCACAAAGTTTCCATTCCATTCTAGAAGTAATGGAGCGCGATATTCAAATATCTCAACTTTCAAAAGCGGCTGTAGCCTTTCCCTTGATATCTAGGTGTCTGAATCTTGGAATACCCATTCCTAGAGTTGGGCACAGTATGGCCTTGTTTTAAATAAATGTATTGACTAGGCGGAACAGTTTCTCTTTTGTCATGTAGTGAATCTGTCAATACGGAAAATTAACTTCTTTCAGAGCACAATGCAGAGGAATGACAGTAATTATCGTAACAGTATAATAATTGGCATTGATAGTGGCGGTAAAGCAGTCATCTCAATTTTTTTTTGATCAAAGGAGCTGATGACAAAGGTGCCCCTAGACCCTAAACGTGGATCAACAAGAACGTGAGCTATGTTATTTTTCTGCACCAAAATATTTGGAAGCGGCTTCGGTGGCGTAGTTGGTAACATGCTGAGCTTCTATGCCCAAGATCGCGGGTTCAAACCCGGCCGAAGTCGTCGGATGTTTTAAGGGCGTTAAAAATCCCTCAGTATGCCTTCCTTCGGAGGGGAAGTAAAGCCGGCGGTCCCATGTCATTGATATATGGCATGTTAAAGAACCTTCCACTAATTACATTTGTGTGAAGCCAAATAAGGTTAAAATGTAAACAACACTCAGGTTCCTACGTTCGTCGCCAGGAGCCGACTGCGGTGGCGTCTAGTAGCCAAGTTCTGATCTAGTAGTCGTTGACGGTGGCATTTGGCGGCAAAAGTAGGAACTACTTGAAAAATAAAGTCTGCAGTCTTTACATGAATTAAGAAACAGATAACACACACTAATACAGTCATCACAATTAACACCGGTTATCAGACAGATTCTACACACACCCTAAGTACACGGGGCTACATGACCGCGTTGTCGCAGCCCCTAAACTGAGGAACCAACCAACCAAAATATTTGGATTTTCCCCCTTCTTTTCTTCAGATTGTCCCAACTAATGTGAGTAAATCTGACCCGGCCGTAAATAATTGGCCTATAGAAATAACTTGAGTGTTCAGAAAGCTATGGGCATGTTCTTTTTGCAGGGTGAAGTTCAAGGCTGGGAAGGAAGGTACAGTAAGCGACAGGAAATAAGGTCTGACCGAAACGAAAATATAGAGCACTAGCTATTTTACCCGGCGTTACCCGAGAGGTGTATTTACATATTATAGAAAGATACATGCCAATATACTACGCAAGGTATAGCCTATTCACTTTGCCTCTAAGTGAGTTTAAAACATAGTTCTCCTGGACTCTGAAGTTAATCAAGTGTAATATTAACTCACTGTAAATCTAGGCGAAAGGTACTGTGGAGTACAATAACGTAGTAGAGAATGCATCAATAACAAAAGGGCTGTATATGCACATTTCTCAAGGACCTATTCTCACAATTACAGTACTTTCCTGATAGTCTTTATTTTTTAATTTTTTATTTTTGTAATGGGTGTAATTTAGACGTCTTGATCACATAGTTCTCTTTCATTTTCAAATTGTTGCATCTACCTTTTTGAAAGGAAACAATATTTAAATTATTCAATATTTGGAATATAAAGTCATCATTTTGGAGTCAAATATACTTACGAATTATAACCCCGCACAAATGGTGTGATTAATGAGCAATGGTTTATTCATGTACATAAGGCAGTGTTTAGGCTACTATAGCTGCATATTAGGGAATAGTATTGCTGTATTTACATGCCCATTATCTCATATTGGGCGGCTTTGGTGACGTACTTGGTAGCATGCTGAGCTTCTATGCCCAAGGTCGCGGGTTCAAACCCAGCCGAAGTCATCGGAGTTCTGAAGAGCGTTAAAAATCCCTCAGTATGCCTTCCTTCGGAGGGGAAGTAAAGCCGGTGGGCCCATGTCATACGACATAGATTTATGTGATGTAAAAGAACGTTCCACTAACTATACTCGTGTGAAAGTAAAATTTGATTAACGCTATTATGTTCCAATGGTCACCGTAAGGTTGCGGGAGTATCTATTAGCCAAGTTTGCAGCTTGGTGTCGTTGACGGTAGCATTTGGTGGAAAAAGTAGGAACTACTTAAAACTGACTGTCTGTAGTCCTCACTTGTATTACATATGACACACAATAATACAGCCATCACAATTAACACCGGTTATCAGGCATATTCTACACACATCCAATGTACACTGGGCTGCAGGACCGCGATGTCGCAGCCCCTAAACAGAGGAACCAACTAATCTATCCCATCTTGTTAAAGTTAATTAATTAATAGTATATTTGCGCACGAAAGTGCATTTGGAATAAATACATCATAATATCACAAACACTGTCAGATGAGAAGTTAAATAAATAGACCAGCGGTGCATGGTTTCCACCGGCTTCCACCACAAACCGCGCTCGAGACCCGGATCCCACCAACCCACCGACCAGTGCGCGCCCCATATTACATGATCCTTGGTCTGTGCAATGCAGCAACGTATAATCCCAGTATAGTGTCAAATGAGATGCATTGATTGAGAACACATTGGGCTTCTTCTTTAGCCCCTAAAATATTTCGTGAGATAGGTCAAAAGCTTGAAATGGCAGACATGGAATATCAATACTTCACCAATCCGTGTATAATTAATAAAGAGACTGTATGTATCCATAAGCCATTCTAATCAAACGTCTTCAAGTAACGCGACGTAGTGGAAAGTAAAGAGGTTAGCTCAAAGTATATTGTCCTGGCCCCAGCCCTTTATAAAAGGACTGTACCTATAAATACATAAAATATAATTAGAGGGAACTACGTAAAAGACGACATGGCAACACGACTACGGAGTAAGCCGTAGGTCATAGACCTAGGCTCCAACAGCAAGCACTTGGACAGGACACAGCGGACATTACACTCCCAACATACCGCTGACTGGACTGACATCGCACCTTTTACTTATAAATAGAGGTACGAACACGCGCCGCGGTCTCTTAGGAACGTGGACTCTTCTGAACTGGGACGGAGTTACAGTCCTACACTCTATAGGAGTTGTGCTACGTCGGACCGATATGGGGGATGGCCCCATATCGAGTCCCAACGCCACCATCATCATGGAAGACCGGTATTAACGGTGGGGTGAGTGACATCGTGCCTGCTTAATTCCTTTTTCCCCCTAGATTATTATTTCCATCCTCCCCTATTGCAATTGCCACTATTTCTTAATAAACCCCCTTTCTGAACAGTCTATTGACTACCTTTTTATTTCGTTTAGGTTAAGAAGCCCTTCCCTTTAGATTAGTACCTAGTTTTAAGATCTACATTGAACGCTGACATGCAGGAGGCGCTGCACCGCCAGCGTGCGGCCTAGAGGTGAGCTAGGTGAGTATTCATCCCTCCCGCCAATTCCCCTGTATGTAAATTGCTCTCTAAACGTGTCCGCAGTTCTTCCTAAAACAATCCCAACCTCTTACAAATTCGCCAAGCTACAACCCCAATTTAGATTAATTTCATCCCCTAGATTTAGTATTTGTATTGGCATCCCTCTCAGATACAATACAAATGGTGGGAGGCGCGGGTAAGAACTTTACATAACAGATACAATACAAATGGTGGGAGGCGCGGGTTAGTCAAACCAACAACACCCTTAACATAACAGATACAATACAAATGGAGGAGGCCCGGGGTATCGTGACGTTGTCGTCAGACAACGCCTACAGGAGTTCAGACAACGAATTTCTACGATACAGGTCCCTAAAAACCCTCTTATGCAGCCAAGCAAAATTTACCCAAAATTAAGGAAAATTTTTTGAAGTACGGGTCAAATATTTTTTTTGGTACCCACCCACACCCGCCCCAGTAACTAATACATACGCAAACGCCCCCTATACTCATTACATTAGCCAAGCGAGTGAGACAATTTAAATCCCCCCCGAACAGATTTTTTTTAGTAGATTAAGTTAGAGAATATTTTTAGTACACAATAATTATAATACCCCCACCCCCACCCTTATAGATTTCGCGATAAACACCTCTTACGCCAAGCGATTTGAATAGTAACAACCCCTATCTAATAAGTCACTAGGAATATTAACGGAAGCCTAGTAGGAAGAGGTATTGATAAATACCCTACTATATTCAGAGAAAATTGCTCCTTATTTCAGATTAGACCCCCCACAATGAAGCTCTATTAGGAATAAGATTGTGATATCCCATAGGATAAATGGAATGAATAAATAACTTTGTATTTTTTACAGCAGTGCAACTATACATTGTATATGATTGTAGGCTAAAATATTTTCTTCTGAATCCATTTTAGTATAACTTAGCGGAAGGTAGTATTGGCTAGATGCTTACATAGAGTTAGGAGACCTTGCAATCACATTTCTGCAAGGTGCCGCAATAATTAGTTTGTAAACGCATTCAGTCAAGACGTACTACAGTTTCTCTTTTGTTCTGAAAGCCGACCACAGAGGAAATGCTTATTTGTCCATTGTAACACAATCCAATATGCCATATGACTGACACGTGCTCAGCACACCGTCCGCCCGCAGGACATTAAACCTGACACTATCTCGCTAGCTCAGCGTGCAGACGCACTCGAGCGGAAGCCAGACACCTTGAGTTCAATTCCTGGCACTATTCACTCACACGCCAGACGATCTTGCATAAGTTTGCCTGCATTATTTTTGTTTTCAATGCGAAGCGTGCGATAGTAGAAAAGCGCACTAATGATTTTAAAGATGTAAGCGTAAAGTACACTCTTAAGGTAGAATTCTTTTTCCAGCAGTACATTTCAAACAGAACATTCAGTTAGCAAAGAAAACACCGTTCCCTCACGAAGTAACATAGGTGAGAAAGCAATCCAGTAGGAATATATGAAAAACGCCGACAAATGCACGGCGATATCAGTATAACATAAATGCGTAAGCACGGACTTGGGCACAGCAGGGCAACATCGCAACGTACGACAATTGTTATCAAGAGTATCATCGTTAGTATATTAGTAATAAGTATTAAGTAATTTAAGTGAAGTTGAAGTGAAGTTGAAGGAATATTGATATCTTGCAGCAGGTCCAAAGGTGAGCATTGCTTTGAGATAAGGGAAATATTAAGTGAAGTTGATAGATATCTTGAGCTGGCACAATGGTTAGCACAGCCTCAAGAACACGACGTTATTGATATCTTGCAGCAGGTCCATGGGTGCACCTCGCTTTGAGATAAGGGAAGTATTAAGTGAAGTTGAAGAAATATATTATAGATATCTTGAGCTGGCACAATGGTTAGCACAGCCTCAAGAACACGACGTTATTGATATCATGCAGCAGGTCCCAGGGAGGACATCGCTTTGAGATAAGGGTAGTATGGAGGAGATTAAGGAGATATTAACACACCTACGTTGATAAGAAATGCCATTAATAAATAAGATTATTGTCCACACCGTGGCCCAAAGTCCACAATTTACGCAAGCCAAATGCTTACAAGTAGAAACGTCACACCCAGAGGGAAGTAATTAGTTACAGGTATATTGGTCAATATAATAATGACAACCGGCGACCGAGGACTATCATTTCAGATTCAGGGACCTAGCCAACCCGCTGAACACGTTAGAAGTAGTCCAGATATTAGAACGCTACTGAACTTTGAAAGGACATAGCCAACCCTTTCGCCTAGATGACGTTCGTTTTAATACTTTCAGGGAATTAAACCCTCCACGTTATACATCTTGTGGCGGTCAATTCAAACTTAATACATAATAAATTTAACGGCCGCTGGGACGCGTTCTGTATCGAAGTACGGACAGCCTGCCAACAGCCGATAACTTTATAGTATTCTGATAAGATGTTAGGAGATATTTATATTAAAATAAACCCAATACAGCATGGATTTAACGTCCGATGGAATGCGTCCTGTATCGAAGTACGGACAGTCTACCAACAGACGATATATCTTTGGTATTATGTTTAACATGAGGAAATAGTGACACGTTTTATGATATTGTAGCATAGTAGGTACTGAAACCTACACCGCTGGACACATCTGCTGATTTTCTATATAAAGAGTAACCAATATTGAAAAGGAGACTACACATACGCTGAAATTAATAAATAAAATTGAATTAATAATTTTTTCTCAATGCACTATGATTATTTGTGATAAATTCATAATCTTTCAATATATTAAGATTACGGAGCAACAAAAAAAAAAGGCAACAGGATATGTAAAAGAAATAAAACTGTGCAACTCAGGCATAATATTAGTCATTCCATATAGAGCAACCGCATTATATTCTTACGGAGCAAAGGTAGGCATTTAATTGAAGATACAACCCCCATTAATTTTATTAAAGAGCAAAAGTAACTATTTCAGTGAAGTTACAACCCCATTATTTTTCTTACGGAGCAAAGATATGCATTTCAGTGAAGACACAGCCCTATTATTTTATTAAGGAGCAAGGTAGCCACCTCATTGAAGGCACACTTTAGAAAATTTTCATGGCTGCGGATACAATATAGAGAGAGCTTAAATATTTAAGAAATACCTTTAATATATATCGCCCCCCCCCCCCCCCCCCCCCAACAAGAGATTTTTTCACCCCTGTCCAGGCACGTTATTCCACCTTACCCCGTGTATATAGCATAGTTAGCTAAGAAAAGATAGTATTATTAGGTTTAGCATTAAGAATTAAGTTAGATAGTAAATCACCCCCCCCCCCCCCTATATAACGTGGCAAGTTTTACAAAAGGGTCTTACATACCATGTCATTAACAGTGTTATTTTTTACAGGCAATTATCACATGTCAATAATAAATGTCATTTTTTTTCAGATAATATATTTTCAGATAGTATTATCTTGTTAATTTATATTTCCTGAAGTTCTATACAGTGCACAGAATTTCCAAGTTAGCCCGGAGAGGCAACAAATAATTTCTAATTTCAATAACTTCCCGACGAAACAGTCGCCATTTTAACAATACTCTATTTAAACTTAACGATCGAGTGTACACGTAGTGCGAGTATCCTTACATAATGTCTGCATATCTATAGGTTAAGAAGCGAATACGTCGCTTAATTCACGCTGAGAAAGTGTAAATGTAAAACTTAAGGATTAATTCTCAGCTATAGCAAAGATATACGTCAATATATAAGAAAGTTTTTTACAAATTTAAAGGATTCAAGTTCTACGAAATATAAGAGGATATACGCAGCTAAATGCTCAAGGAAGCATGTTGCAGTTTTACAACGACGCATATAAGACGTGGTATAGTGTATGACCACAATGGCCAATATGTCAATGAATACATATTGCACGTTAGTTTATAAGGATATTAGTATATTATGTCATAATGCAGACATTAAGTAACGAAATTACCGCGTACGACGTAACGAACTTCAGTGAAAAAAAATAACGGTACCAGGGTAAACCAATCCCTCTGTACAAAACGTTAAGAGAGATTTCTGATTTCAGACTAATTATACGGTGTACAATCCTGTAATCCCCCAGTAGGACATACATGCAGGATGCCCCCAGGATGAACGTGACGCAAGACCAAAGTTACAACACGCATGGCAGCAAACAGCAGTCAAAACCTACAAACCATACTAGAATGTCAGCCGATTTAGGCAGGAGCCTTCAGCTATTTATTAACAATACTTCAATGCTAATTTTTTCTCTTAATAACTTAACTACATGTTTTTTTACGCACTTCATCAAGTAACTTTGACGGAATTTCACGTTTTCTAGGATATTTTTACAATTTTATTTCATCATCCCCCACGTTGTAAGGAGGTTATTCATAGTAGCGCACCCTCATAGCTACACTTGGCCTAGAGTACAATACACTACATTTTTTCTTTCCCTTTTTTACACACGCTACGAAGGGCGCGTGCTAGTTAATAAGGGATCGCCATTATTTAAGCTCCTTACAGCATCATTTCCCATCGTAGGAAAATTACAGTTATGTATGCATCCTCGAGGCAGGGCTCGACTTGACGGCATCGTACGCAAGTCACGCACTAGTCCGAGTACGGTGCTAATAATGTAAATTTCCTATGCGATTTCATTAAAGATATATCTTTTAGCTTCATTTATTTCAATTTATATTTCCGCTGAAATTCCACTTATTAGTTTTTTCTTCAATTTTAACAAAACAATGTCAACACTTTTATGAAAATTTCAACTCTGCCAAATGGGCAATACAGATTATGTAAAACATACAATATGGGATATAGACAGATACAGAGAACTATCTGCTATGAAATGACTGTAAAACAAACCACCCCAACACTCTTGCCACGCCTTCCAACCCTTAGCACGGTGCAATTTCGCTCATCCCCCCACCTACGAAGAAGACCAGAAGCGACGAAGGACGATCCGACGAATCGAAAACAAATTCACATCGACGAAAGGAAAGAAAAAGAAGAAGAAGAAAAGAAGAAGAAGAAGAAGAAGAAGAAAGAAGAAAATAAAAGTTTCCGCCCCCACGTCTAGTCCAATAATCGAGGACGATTATTAAATCAGGAAGACGACTTGTCCTGGCCCCAGCCCTTTATAAAAGGACTGTACCTATAAATACATAAAATATAATTAGAGGGAACTACGTAAAAGACGACATGGCAACACGACTACGGAGTAAGCCGTAGGTCATAGACCTAGGCTCCAACAGCAAGCACTTGGACAGGACACAGCGGACATTACACTCCCAACATACCGCTGACTGGACTGACATCGCACCTTTTACTTATAAATAGAGGTACGAACACGCGCCGCGGTCTCTTAGGAACGTGGACTCTTCTGAACTGGGACGGAGTTACAGTCCTACACTCTATAGGAGTTGTGCTACGTCGGACCGATATGGGGGATGGCCCCATATCGAGTCCCAACGCCACCATCATCATGGAAGACCGGTATTAACGGTGGGGTGAGTGACATCGTGCCTGCTTAATTCCTTTTTCCCCCTAGATTATTATTTCCATCCTCCCCTATTGCAATTGCCACTATTTCTTAATAAACCCCCTTTCTGAACAGTCTATTGACTACCTTTTTATTTCGTTTAGGTTAAGAAGCCCTTCCCTTTAGATTAGTACCTAGTTTTAAGATCTACATTGAACGCTGACATGCAGGAGGCGCTGCACCGCCAGCGTGCGGCCTAGAGGTGAGCTAGGTGAGTATTCATCCCTCCCGCCAATTCCCCTGTATGTAAATTGCTCTCTAAACGTGTCCGCAGTTCTTCCTAAAACAATCCCAACCTCTTACAAATTCGCCAAGCTACAACCCCAATTTAGATTAATTTCATCCCCTAGATTTAGTATTTGTATTGGCATCCCTCTCAGATACAATACAAATGGTGGGAGGCGCGGGTAAGAACTTTACATAACAGATACAATACAAATGGTGGGAGGCGCGGGTTAGTCAAACCAACAACACCCTTAACATAACAGATACAATACAATATGGTGTCTAAAAACAAATAGTTCCGTGAAGAACTATACAGCCTATTTTCATATATCCTACTTATGTTAATTGCCACTATCAACATACAAAATTTCAGTTTGATTGCTGTAATAGATTCGTAGATATTGAGAACCGACTAAATATTTCGGATGGTCGCCATGTTGGATTTTATATATGTAGGTCCTAGAGTTATGTACTGTTACATGCAGATTATTGTGAACGTGTAGTATTCAAACTTCAATCGCATAATTAGGACACAAGAAAAAACAAGGAGATTTTAAAATTTTCACAGCTGCCATCTTGAGGTTATGGAAACAATTGAAATAAATTAGATGCCAGTGGATTAACATTCGTATAAGGATTTACTGTACCAAGTTTCACTGCACGCAGATGGTTAAATTGCGAGAAATGTCCATGTGAATATTTATCATTCGCGTCACCGCCATGTTGGATTTGTGATCACCAGGTTATTTAAAGTTCTATAGGTGAACTTAAGTTCATAGCCCCTATGAACATTAAAAAATGCAGTTTGATTGCTAAAATAGATTCGTAGATATTCAGTATCGTCTAAATATTTCGGATGGTCGCCATGTTGGATTGTTAAATGTATAGGCCATAGAGTCATGTACCATTAAAGGAAAATGATTGCGTAGGTTCATTATTCAATCTTTCACTTCGATCGCATGACTACATCACAATAAATAAAATCTTAATTTTAAAATTCTTACTGCCGCCATCTTGAGGTTATGTAAACAATTTAACTAAATTAGATACCAGTGGATTACAATGTGTAGAAATATTTCCTGTGCCAGGTTTCAGTGCGCTTGGAACATTAAACCGCGAGAAAGGTCTATTTAAAATGTTCAAATTCGCTTGGCCGCCATGTTCGTTTTGTAGTTAACCGGTTTTTGAAAATATTATAGATGGACTTCAGTAGTGCCTTTTATCTCAGTACAAAATTTTAGGGAGATACCGCTAATAGTTTCAGAGATATAGAATGCCGGTGAAATATTTCGCACATCCGCCATCTTGTGATTATGTAAACAATTGAACGAAGTTAGATGTCGGTGCATTACAATGTATATAAACATATACTGTACCAAGTTTCATTGCGTTTGGTTGGTCAAATCGCGAGAAACGTCTATTTAAAAGTCGCAAATTCGCTTGGCCGCCATGTTGGTTTTGTAGTTACCAGGTTTTCAAAAGTCACATAAGTGAACTTATAGTAGTTCCCGCTATCACACTAGAAAATGTCAGGGTAATATCGGTAATAGTTTCGGAGATATTGAATGCTGGTGAAATATTTCGCACAGCCGCCATGTTGGATTGGTGAATCGTAACAAAATTTGAAGGGCACGGTCGAGGTCGCAGGGAATAGTGCTATGAAATTTCCGAGTTTCATTGAAATCGCTCCAGCCGTTTAGATTTTATTAGGGGGGGGGGGCACACACACGAATCACACTAACACGCACACACACACGGACAAAAGGTGATCTCATAAGCCTATTTTTTCAAAATTGAAAATAGGCTAATAAAGACATGGAAAAAACAAATATAATTATAAATGTGACTCAGATTACAAATGTATTAAAATCATTATGCAATTCTAATTTAAATGACATTGAATGAATATCAATTTAATAAATGCGATAACTTACTTCAGGTTAACACAATGTTTCTTTTAGAAAATGATTTGTCTATTGTTTAATATTTTATGGGTGTAGCAAAGTCCATCAACTCAAATAGACGGTAGTAAGAAATGAAATAACGTCAGTGCTAGTTCTGGAAAATGACGTAAATACGAATGAAGCGCTACTGTGAAAATATCCTGTACGCGTCTGTGTGTTGAATGGGCAGGCAGTTTAAAGCAGCCAGAAGGGATGCGATCCAGCTGGCAGTGAACATAATGCTGCAACCTATCTTGTCTTGTGTTAAATGAACAGGCAGTTTAAAGCTATTATCAAAGAGAACAAAATATATCAACAATGGCATTACATATGCCAGTTGCAAGTACCGATGGTAGATGTCGCGTTCAACACTACTCTTGCTCCCCCAAAGGAGGTGTGCTTTCATTTCCCGAGTTTACGTGAGACAGAGTTACTGTAGGTGAGATGATTGTCTTACGTGATTTCCGGCGATAACTTTGTTCCGGACACAAACACTCCTTCGTCTGTTGTGTGTAGTCGTGATTTTGAGAGTCCCGCACCGTAGTTGTGATCATTTAATCGTGCACCACGGTTGCGAGGGCAGCTGTAGCAAGTCCAGACATCGTAGGTTCGAACCTATCCTGAGAGTGGTTTTTCTATACTCTGTCCAGGCAAATGCCGGGATAGTACTTGACCAATGATAGTAACGCACATGATAGAGACTTCTTTGCCTCTGATACCTACGATGATATCCTATTAACTACGGAATCAACCGTACGGTGCATCTTTTCATCATATCTGCACCCTTCTGCACGAGGTCATAAAGGAGGCAGGGTGTATGTAGCCCCACCACTGGAGGTGCTACACCCTCAAGGGTTCACGGCTGTTGAGTTTGGGAGAATTCCTGAGCTGGATCTGTTTTTTCCCTTTTTTCCAGTGATTCTGGGGTGGTCTCTCCCCTATTTCTCTTCCTATCTGCCTTTCATGGCACACCTTACCAAATCCGTCAATTCTCATTTTTTGAGGGTTGAGAGCATTTCATTTACCCGCATTTTATTTCCCTTATTCCTTCCATTTTGTCCTTTTTTCTCCTAATCAGTAATTTGGTTGTAAGTTGTAGTTATTTTTAGTTCTAGTGTTCATTTTATCATCATTCTTCATTTTCATCCCAAAGAATTAAGAGGCCTACAGCCTCCATGTTAGGCCCTTTAACATCAACTATCATCATCAAATTACAATTTCAGCAATATCTTTTTCGACAATGAAAACTGAAAGTCTGGTTTAAGTTGTATGCACAGTGGAAAGAATTTATTGCATGAAATGTTTGGATTGCATTTCTCAGAACTGTAATCCCCTCCACTCATTAGCCTGACCGCAGCAGCGGTCTTCCCAGCGTCATTGCAGAGAAATTGGTATCACCGATTACGAATACTATTGCGGAAGCCGAACTATTGGTTGCTCCCAAATAACTTCTGTACTAACCACTCAGCAGGAAAGTTCATTAAGTTTTATATAAATCGAGTGAACCTAATGGAATTCTATTTTAATAAGGTGCAAAGGTATGTTTAGTTTCTGTCATTTATTATCACGCTATTGTATTTTGTGGCCGGCCACGTGGTGATGGGGTAGCGTGCCTACCTCTCACCCAGACGCCCCGTGTTCGATTCCCGGCTCCGTCAAGGATTTTAGGAACTGACCTGAGGGCTGGAACTGGGTGCACTCAGCCTCGTGAGGACAATTGAGTAGCAGTCTGACAGTGAGGCAACGCCCCAATCACGAAAACCAAGATTATCGGCCGAGGGAACCCGATGCGCTGATCACGCATCACCCCAATATCTGAAGGCTAAATGGCTGGGCAGCGGTCGCTTGGTAGGCCTAGGTCCTTCATGGACTGTAGTGCCAGGGGTTATTATTATTATATTATTTTGTGATATGATTTGCATTTTGATATTGCGGAAATTATATTTACAAATAGTGTGAAGTTTTTGTTATGCTAAACTGGGTTGACAGTGCTGTGTGAGCATTTGAGTAACTAACGGGATTTGATGTAAAGAAGCTCATTTTCTATACCGGTAGTGCAGAGCGCAACTGGCATCCAGTCGGCCGTGTCTCGACTTGAGCTATATTGCCATGGAAACGATCTGCCTTGCCATTCCTTCATGAGTATCTTTTATGAATTTATTAGTCTTTGCTCGAGTGCCAAAGGGCCGAAATCAGAAGAATGAGAAAGACTATAGAAAATTCATGTAGCCAACGGTTCCTTCTGGGTCCTAAACTATGTGTATGCAAAATTTGGTTGAGATTGGTGGAACGGTGTAGATTTGTATACGGAACCAACCCACATACATACATGCATACATACATACATACATACATACATACATACAGACTTTCACTTTTATATATTAGATTTATTAAGACTCGGGTCAAAAATAGCCATGCGCCAGTCTTCGCGGGTTAATAACGCGGAGGCAGTTAAAGAAAAAGGAGTGGTACAAGTCTACGCCACGGGTTTTGGCCGGTCGGTCCCAGTTTCACAGTCGTACAGAGGACAGTCTGTGAGCCTCATGCATGTGTAATTGATACCTGAGTTTTCAATTGTGCGGAAAGCAACTCATGTATCAATTGCACATGCCTGAGGTTCATCACTTGTCCTCTGTACGATTGTGATATCGAGGATCACTGGCCAGAAACCGTGGCGTGAACTGTACTACTATTTTCGAGGAGGTACATAGGGCAAATACATGACTTGCTAAAAAAAATACAAGCCTTATAGTAGTCGCATATGATGTGTAACATCTGACATAGAAGAAACCTCACGTGAAATTGTTGATACATAGGTATTTTATACTATTATTGGCACAAATATTAATCTATTGTAAAAGGGAGAGTTTTACAGATATTGTAGTTTATAATAAGGAACTCATCATATTAGATGATTTGTAGCTTCCACCAGCACTAGCCTAAATAAAGAATACGATATGGATCAACTAGATTAATAGACGCGACACTGCTCATAACCTTAAATTCCTTATAAACAGGTCCTCTTGATTCACAAACCAACGCGTAATTTCATATGGATTCTGTTAAAATGAGTCATATTGATATGATAAACATCGTTTAAAATGATATATCTGGTAGCAAAAATATCTATCCCGTGCGGGATTCGAACCCGAGATCTCTAGATTCACAGTCTTAGGCATTAACCCCACGGCTATTTCGAATACGCAAATATTGTGCACAGAATGGTGACTTATTTCCTCGTTCCAATAATACTGCATTACGGAATTAAGTTTCATTTATATTTTGCTTGTTTCGATAATGTTCCTGCGTGAAATTGAATTTAAAATGCCTTATGAATAGGCCCTCTTGTGAGTAAAGAGAATGTATTCAGCAATAGTTCATGAAGGCTTGCATAGTTCCCGTATAAACACAACGATTATATTATATTGATGACTGCATTACCGTTATGCGGGTTAATATTTCAATAGCCATTGTGCAGAAACATAATACCGGCAATGCCGACTAATTACAATGTTTGATATTAAGGCATTTTACCATTTAAATACTGAGTCGCCTCCGTAGCGTAGCGGTCAGCATGGTTAGCTGCCGTCCCGGAGGTCCTGGGTTCGATTCCCGGCTCTTCCACGAAATTTGAAAAGTGGTACGAGGACTGGAACGGGGTCTACTCAGCCTCGGGTGGCCCAAATGAGTAGAGGGGGTTCGATTCCCCCTCAGCCATCCTCGAAGTGGTTTTCCGTGGTTTCCCACTTCGTCTTCGGGCAAATGCCGGGAGGGTACCTTCTTCAAGGCCACGGCCGCCTCCTTCCCTCTTCCTTGCCTAACCATCCCTTACCTTCCCTCATGAGGTCCCTGTTCGCTTTGCAGGTGAGGCCGACTGGGCGAGGTGCCAATCCCACCTCACCAGTTGTATCCCTTCCGATTCGATGTTCCCCGCTCTAGGACATTGCCCGTAGAGGTGGTAGTGGTGAGTTCCCTCGCTGAGTCCGTGGGTTCCACCAACCTGGAGGGTAAACTACAAAACAAAAAACAAAAAACTGAGACTTCGAACATGTACCATGTGCTTTGTTTGAATCACTTGACACCAGGGTTCGCATGTCATATACATTCCACATGGCCGAGAGTACGTCATGGTATCAATTTCTGACACCGCGCGCTTATTGTTTCTCTTACCACTGCCAGCTGGATCGATCGAGTCGGCAGTGCGTCTTACACTTCCGTTCGATTCACCACTGCCAGCTGGTGCCACATCGATCGTTCCGATCCACTTCCGTCCCATTTTTCAAAATCACTCCCACAAAAATATCCAGCAACCGAGTAGAAACATGTTACACATCAATAATAATGGCTTTTCAATAACGGAATAGACTTTAAAATGAATGCCCATGTCACTGCAGTAAGAACATTTCCAGTTCCATCAATGCACTGAATCAGGTGGAGATTTATCTGATCGAAGATCGAAACTCTTAGACAAGCCCTAGGACATCATCATTAGTCGTTTTAATCATTGCTGAGCGTCGTGACCTCATTTCTTCACTTCATTAGTGACTACATCCTTGACGAGACGTTTCCATCCCAAGCGATCTTCAGCCCTTCGTAAGATATCGTGAAGAGGTAGGCTGGTGATCTTCTTTGCTTGGTCCAATTATTGTTCTACCTCTTGGTCTGGTACCTTCAATTTTGCCTTGTAGAATGGTCGTTTCTAAATTGTATCCTTTCCACAAAGTGTGTCCCAGGACAGTGCTAGCATAAGACGCTTATTAGGAGGACACAACATCGCTCATTCCGTTCAATTATTGCAAGAGACTTCGGGCGAAGGGTTGTACTGGAAATAAGGAAGTAATTTGTCTCACCCAGAATGTTACACCTCGAAGAGTTGATACAAGTCCGTTTTCTATATCGTCCGGTAAAGGAGTAGTTCTGTAGTGCCGGGTAAAAGTGGCACAAGTCGGAAATTAAATTTTACGAGAGAATGAAAAATATGTCCTAGCGAATAAACTATTGAAATTTTTAAAAACTTCAGTTTCTCCTTTGTAATTGCCAAATAACGTCTGCCTCTCTTCTCAAGTTGGATATGATAAAAATCCTCACTAAAATTAATTAACTAACTAACTAACTACCGGTAACTAAGGAATATTGACTTATGCCACATTTCTCCGGTACTACAGAATTATTGCCTCTAGAAATACGGGATGAATCCAGACATCAAAAATGAATTAATTAATGAAATATTCAAATTCAAATTTTTGTGGAGGAAGAAACAGTCACTAAGTGCTCTCAACGTCGTCCAGGTTACGATGGATCAACTGTGTAAGAGTGCTTTGGACTCGGACAAACAAATAAATAAATAAATAAATAGAATGATTGAATAAACAATCAAATAAAAAAAGAATGAACAAACAACCTAGTGGCAGATGACTTCACTGTTCCATCCCTCAAAACCTTATTAATTAACTAACTGAACAAATAATCAAAAAGTAATTAAACAAAGTAAATGAATGCATGAGTCAAGCCTCCGTGGCTTAGGCGGCAGCACGCCGGCCTCTCACCGCTGGGTCCGTGGTTCAAATCCCGGTCACTCCATGTGAGATCTGTGCTGGACAAAACGGAGGCAGACAGGTTTTTCTCCGGGTACTCCGGTTTTCCCTGTCAAAATTTCATTCCAGCAACACTCTCCACTATCATTTCATTTCATCTGTCATTCATTTAATCATTGCCCCAGAGGAGTGCGTCAGGACTCGACAGCCGGCACAGTTCATATCCTCGCCGCTAGATAGGGGCTTCATTCATTCCATTCCTGACCCGGTCGGAGACTGGAAGCAGGCTGTGGATTTTTTTATATAAATAGATAGTTAAAAGGGGTTAGGTACAGCTTATGACATTCAAAAATCAATTTTTCAAAATATTTTTTATTTTATGCTCCTGTCCTTTAGGAACATTTTGGTGAAAGAAGTATGTCATTATGCGCCGTAGTTTTTGAGTTATGATTAAAAAGGCTACGCCCTGCATCCAATGTTCGTCGTGGTTAATGGTATGTAAGATTTATCAACAAATGTTTATCGCTCATTTTCTCAGAGTTGTGTTCTTGCCACCCGTTTTAAAGATAACACAAAAACTAATTGACATACACTAATGAAATTGTTTGTGTGTATTTCTGCTTACTATATCTACAAAATTATGTAAATTCATGTCTCTCTCTAAAATAGTTTCCTTAAAAAAAAGCAATAATATTCTAAAATGTTAACATTTTCATTTCAATACAAAAGTAAAATATTTGTGTTAAGATATGTTGCTGAAAGTACTTGCATTTCTAGAGGAATATCTTCGCAATAAAATAACATTAACAGAACCTAAAATTGTTGAACGTTACAGGAGTTATTACTAAAACGCTGCAGCCTTGTATAATGAACAACCAACATTTTGAAAAAATACCCAAATTATTTTTTGACATGAATGTAATGCTGTTTTTCATATATAATAATGCCAGTGTTTCATGTGCACAAAATTTCATTGCTGTAACTGTTGTGGTTTTGAAGGGGAAAAA
Source organism: Meconema thalassinum (assembly GCA_946902985.2). Classification (NCBI taxonomy): domain Eukaryota; kingdom Metazoa; phylum Arthropoda; class Insecta; order Orthoptera; family Tettigoniidae; genus Meconema; species Meconema thalassinum. The sequence goes on along the minus strand of OX336388.2, from coordinate 979,428,529 downwards.
AGATAATATTGTTAAAATTTTACCATGCTAACCTGTACCTAACCTCTTATTCATAAATAGTAGGCCTAATATAAAAATTAATAAACATGGACAGGGATAAATTAATGACTTGATACATAAACAGATAAATTAATTAGGCTGTTAAATCTTCTTCTCTTCTTCTTGTACGCGATCAGGCCCAGTCGACCGCGTGCTGCTACAAGTTTCCTTCTCCACCGTCTCCTACCCATAGCTGCCATCCGCCAACTGTCCACACGTATCGCTGCCCGTTGCAGATCTTCATGGAGTCCATCACTCCACCGCTTCCTTGCTCTCCCTGGTAGTCTCCTTCCTGTGGCGATGAAATCCAGTAGCTTCCGTGGCCATCGGTGGTCTTCCATCCGGGCTACATGTCCAGCCCACTGCAATCTTCTGGTTTTGATGGTTCCTGCTATGTTGGCATCATGGTACAGGTCTTCTACTTCATGATTGTGTCCAATCCTCCATTCACCCGGGTGTACATCCCTCACCGGTCCGAAGATCTTCCGAAGAACTTTTCTCTCAAAAACGAGTAGTTTATAAAAGTCCTGTTTTCGAATACTCCATGTCTCACATCCATATAGTACAACGGGTTGGATCAGAGTTTTATACAGACGAATTTTGAACTGTCTGGAGAGACATCTGGACCGAAGAAGCTGTGTTAAGCTGTAGAGAGTTCGGTTTCCTGCTTGGATCCAGGCGTTGATTTCTGCCTCACATGATGAATTCTCCGTGAAAAGCGATCCTAGGTACTTAAATTCATGGATCCTCTTGTAGGACTGGTCCCCTACCTGGAGTGTCTGTAGTTGCCGAAAAACGTGGCCATGCCCGCGAGTCATATTGAAGTACTCCGCCTTGGTTTCATTCACGATTAGCCCAAATTTGTTGGCAGCTGCCTTGAGTGCTCTGGTCATTTGCCTCAACTCTTCCTGAGAGCTGGAGAGTAAACTGATATCATCTGCGTAGGCAAGATATGCTAGGTTCTTCCCTTCGACTTGTATTTCTTCAAGATTCTCTCGAAAGGTCTCACGTACGATCTTCTCCAAGGCAAAATTGAACAGTGTAGGAGATAAACCGTCTCCTTGTCTGAGACCCCTCAAAATTTCAAAATCCTTCGGCACTCGATTTCCCATTTTAATCTTACCGCGTGTTTCGCTCAGGCAGATCGCTACCAAGTTGATGAGTTTCTCGGCCATTCCAAACTCTCTTAGGCAACTGAGTAGGCTCTTTCGGTGTATGCAATCATAGGCTTTCTTGAAATCTACGAATAACACGTGGAGTTCTTTGCCATATTCACCTAGTTTTTCAGTGAGCTGTCGGAGAACGAAGATAGTATCTACTGTGGAACGCCCCAGCCGAAAGCCTCCTTGGTATTCACCAAGCACTGATTCTGTCACTGGTTGAATTCTATCTATGAGGCACTTGGACAAGATCTTGTAGCAGACGTTAAGCAGGGCAATTCCTCGATAGTTGTCACATTTCAATTTGTCACCCTTCTTATAGATTAGACAAATCAGAGCTGTTTTCCATTCTGATGGTAGTTCTTCTTTGATCCAGATTGCTTGTATCAGCCTGTGCAGTTTTTCTGCTAGTTTCTCTCCTCCTTCCTGTATCATCTCGGTCTGTATTTCATCTTCAGCCGGACTATATCCTTCTTGAGCCGTTTGATCTGGGTTTTGATCTCATCCAAAGTGGGTGGTGGATAATCCAGGTCGACTGTGGTTGGAGACTGGAATGCAAACACTATTTCAGGCTCTTCACAATTGAGAAGCTGGTCCAAGTACTCCTTCCATCTCTTGGCGATAAATAATTAGAATAATTAAAAATATTAATCTGTTTCATGAATTGATATCGCACAATACAGTAATCGTAATTTTTAGTCAATACCAGCAGTTGTATCATTACAACAAAGTCTCAGTAATTACATAAGATTACCAGTAATCATCAGTGGTAAAACTGGCTCTTAGATGCCTTGTTAGAATGCTAGGGTTATCGAATGTTTTAGGTAAAAGCAAGCTTGCGATAGTAGCAGCCATTTGGCCCTGCCCTAGCTAATGACCTCTATCTCGTTCTGCATTCCTGGTGGGCTTTTACTTATCGCAAGTGGCCTTGTCAGGTGTTACGGGGTTTGACAGCGACATACGGAAACGTACGAACAGTGATGGCCAGTACTGAGTTCTAGTCAATCGAAAACGTACACCAGTATTCCTCTGCAGTAAGTAAGTAGCTAAGTATTCGACTGTATTTTATTCGAATAATTGAATGGTTTTCAACCTATTCTCTACTAGTGGGTTTGTTTAAGGTGCTCCGGAGTGTCATATACAGCTCATGTTAATATTCAACTTATTATTTTCCATTATCACAGATACCATAATAGTACATTATGCAACGAGCCTATAATGGCTATAATTAAGACACGAGTATTTTTATTAAACTAGCGTATGCGAGTTTTATAATTTCCATACGAGTGTCTTAATTACCATTATAGGCGAGTTGCATACGGCTGTTTATGTTCGACGATAATTATAACTTTACTAGCAGGTACCCGCGGCTTCGCTCGCGATCAAGACAATGGGGACGATGCATTATTGCTGATAATTGGTTTATTCTATTACAGCAATCGCGGCTACAGGTGGATAGATTCAAATTCTGAAAATTCTGATACATACAGTATATAGATATGAGCAGCAATGTGGGAATTTTATAGAGTTGTGAACACATTTGAAAACTTAATTTTGGTTTTGCCATCTTCTGCTGAGACATAACGATTTTGTTGTCCGGATACTCGCCAGCACGCCACATACAGTTGTCCATGGGAAAAAATGGTTTTGTCTAAACGTACACCTGGAATGGCAAATCTATCTGAATATGGGGAATTAAAAGTATTTTTCCTTAAGCTATTCTGGGTATAATTTTGCCACACTTATTGATGATTTGAACGTCAACATGTCGCTATTAATAGACCTATAGTAAAATATCTCTCACCTTGGTCGCTGATGTACATTATGCAGTCACTTCCAGTGTTACATCCCAGGGATTGAAATTCTCCAACAACCCTTTTGCCTCACATGCCTCTCTAAGTAATTAGAATTCCCGATTGTAGTGGTTTGAGTCTTCAGTTTTTTGACTGGTTTGATGCAGCCCTCCATGCCTCGCTCTCCTGAGCTAATCGTTTCATCACTACATAGCTACCATCCCTACATCCGAGGCAATCTGTATAACCCTGGTCTACCCCTACAGTTCTTGTCCTTGACCCTCCCATCCATAACTAAGCTTGCTATTCCTGGGTGTCTTAATAAGTGTCGTACCAACCTATCTCTTCTCTTCATTAGCAGTCGCCAGAAACATCTCTCCTCTCCCACTCGTCTTAATAGCTCTTCATTTGATAACCTATCTAACCATATGATCTTCATTATTCTCCCGTAACACCACATTTCAAACGCTTCAATTCTCCTCTTTACTGCAGCACCATTAGTCCAAGTTTCACTTCCTTATAGTGACTCAAAAGCTTTCAAAAATGACATCCTAATACCTAAATGTATATTCGATGTCAAGAGATTCCTTTTTTGTGTAGAAATGTTTTCCTTGCCTGAGCCAACCTGCTTTTTATATTCTCTTTGCTTCGTCCATTACTGGTTATTTTGCTTCCTAAGTACCGGTAACAGAAGTCTCCTACTTCCCGTAGCGTTTCACCTGCCAATTTGATGTCCATAGAGGTTTCTGATTTATTTCGGCTGCATTCCAATAATTTTGTTTTACATCTATTGATTTTCATCATGAATTCATTCGTCAAGACGGAGTCCATACCATTCAAAAACTCGTTCAAATCTTCTGGCGTATTGGCCAAGATGACGATGTCATCAGCAAATCTCAGAGATGAAATTATTTCTCCTTGAATCTTCACTCCGACTTTAAATTGTTCTCCAATTTCCTGATTATTGTGTTTTTAGAGATCTTTGAAATGCGTTGCCCTCGCACATGGTGTAGATGCATTGTCAAAGGAAAACATTCCATGTTACGAACATGGGCCGCATAACCTGTACCGAAAGCCTATTCTGGACAGCAGTTCCTTGAACTCAGATTTGCCAACATTTTATTGTATCTTTCCATGTGGTATGTCTCTGTACCTCAACATACAGAAGAGTGCTTTAAAAATCATATCATGTGTAAATTTTGGAAAATATAGTGAGCGTGGTTTTTGCCGGAGTGGATACTCGCTAGTAGAAATTCTTTTCAGTAAAATAGACTGGTTCAAAATTTGGTAAGTGCACATTGAGGTATATGACGGCGGGATGCCAGTAGAAATTCTTTTCAGTAAAATAGACTGGTTCACAATTTGGTAAGTGCACATTGAGGTATATGACGGCGGGATGCCTTAAGTGTTAAGGAAACGGCAATAGCCGCCTCAGAGCTTCGTTGCTATTGAAATTATGACCAGACCGATATTTGTACTTAACTATACGGGATTTGTGAGCCCAGTGTTTATGAAATTGAACGTAGCTATATCGCTACCTTTATTTAATAGCCGCTACTGTAGTGTTTAAAAATTAAAGGTGGTATTAGAAGGCGCTTCCCCTAATTTTTTTTTACCCCTGGCACTACAGCCCATGAAGGGCCTAGGCCTACCATGCGACCGCTTCCCAGCCATTTGGCCTGCAGATATTGTGGTGACGCGTGGTCAGTGCATAGTGTCCCGTCAGCCGTTAATCTTGTTCTTCGTGACCGGCGCGCTGCCTCACAGCTACTCAATTGTCCTCACGAATCTGAGTTCAGCCCGTTGCAGCCCTCACGTCAGTGTCTAAAATCTCTGACGGAGCAGGGAATCGAACCCGGGGCCTCCAGATGAGAGGCAGGCGCGCTACCCTGTTCTTATTGTGTTTATATATATCTTGAAAATGATAATAAATGAATTGGCATTGCCTCCTAGAGGGATATATAGAAAATCGGATGTCATACCTTGAGGTAGTGTTGCCATGGAAACGGACTTGCGATTAGTTCATCAATCAGAGCGAAGATAGTTTTCTGCGAATATCTTTGAAACTGTTGGTTTTAGAGCCTTAAAATGTAGTTTTCGGTGTCCCATATATTTTGTCCTGTTTGAGTATTTTTGGTGACTTTTCAGTTATGTTGCCCATTCCACGGGAACAATGATTTATTTCCGGACGAAAGGCAGCCTATATGTTATCCCATGGTATAAGCTGTCTCCATTTCAAATTTCATCCAAATCCGTCCAGCCGTTTTAGTGTCAAGAGGTAACAAACTAACACACACACTCACACACACACACACGGACACAGATTTTCACAATTATAATATACTAGCAGGTACCCGCGGCTTCGCTCGCGATCAAGACAATGAGGACGATGCATTATTGCTGATAAAATAATAATAATAATAATATCATATGGCCTCGGGTGCCGGATGGAAGCTTTGTAATTTGACACCAAGAGGGTAGCTTGCGTCGAATTTTGTTGTTCCTTGAATCACTATGAAAGTCAAGGAGGTTAGATATCTAAGCTCCTTGAACGCTATAGCGCTTTCTAGTAGAGAAATGAGGAACTTTGTGTTGGCGGAAAATCCCGAGGTTAATTTTGCCATTATGAACACGGCCTACTGAATTCAAATGGGTTCTTTGACATGCCAACATCGAATGACATGCGTGTCGTATTTTTGCCGCCTTTCAAAAATCACTTACCACGACCAGGAGCGAACCTGCAATCTTGGGGTTAGTACACCGACACGCTATCCACTCATCTACCTGGCAAGCATTGCTGATAATTGGTCAATTCTATTACAGCAATTGCGGTTACAGGTGGGTTCATTGTAATTCTGAAAATGTTGATACATACAGTACAGTATATTGATATGAGCAGCAAAGTGGGAATTTTATAGAGTTGTGAAAGTCTGCAGGGTACGATGTTACATTATGTGAACACATTTTAGAATTACGATTTTGGTTTTGCCATTTTCTACTGACCATTTTTTTTTCGGATACTCGAGAGCACGCCACATACCGTTGCCCATGGGAAAAAATGGTTTTGTCTAAATGTACACCTGCTGCTGTTAAGTGTGTGTCATTGCGCTTTGTTAATAGAAATTGCGAATATTGTTTGAAGAGGGAACTGCACTCTTGCACACTGGAATGGCAAATCTATCGGAATATGGAGAATTAAAAGTGGGCGTATATTTCCTTAAGTTATTCTGGGTGTAATTTTGCCACACTTATTGATGATTTGAACGTCAACGTGTCACTATTAATAGACCTATAGTAAAATATCTCTCACCTTGGACGCTGATGTACATTATGCAGTCTCTTCTAGTGTTACATCCCAGGGATTGAAATTCTCCAACAACCCTTTTGCCTCACATGCCTCTCTAATTAATTAAAATTCCAGATTGTTGTTGTTTGTGTCTTCAGTTTTTTGACAGGTTTGATGCAGCCCTCCATGCCTCCCTTGCCTGGTCTACCCCTACGGTTCATGTCCTCGACCCTCCCATCCATAACTAAGCTTGCTATTCCTGGGTGTGTTAATATGTGTCGTACCATCTTATCTCTTCTCTTCATTAGCAGTCGCCAGAAACATCTCTCCTCTCCCACTCGTCTTAATACCTCTTTGTTTGTAACCCTATCTACCCATCTGATCTTCATCATTCTCCTGTAACACCACATTTCAAATGCTTCAATTCTCCTCTTTTCTGCTGCACCAATAGTCCAAGTTTCACTTCCATAGAGTGCCCCGCTCCAGACAAAGGCTTTCAAAAATGACTTTCTAATACCTAAATCTATATTCGATGTCAACAGATTCCTTTTTTGTAGAAATGCTTTCCTTGCCTGAGCCAACCTGCTTTTTATATCCTCTTTGCTTCGTCCATCACTGGTTATTTTGCTTCCTAAGTAACAGAAGTCTCCTACTTCCTTCAGCTTTTCACCTGCCAATTTGATGTCCACAGAGGTTTCTGATTTATTTCGGCTGCATTCTAGTATTTTTGTTTTACAATTATTAATTTTCATCATGTATTCTTTCCGTAAGACGGAGTCCATACCATTCAAAAACTCACTCAAATCCTCAGGCTTGTCGGCCAAGATGACGATGTCATCAGCAAATCTCAGACATGAAATTATTTCTCCTTGAATCTTCGCTCCCACTTTAAATTTTGTTTTACATTTATTGATTTTCATCATGAATTCTTTCCTCAAGACGGAGTCCTTACCATTCAAAAACTCGTCCAAATCCTCTGGCGTATCGGCCAAGATGACGATGTCATCAGCAAATCTCAGACATGAAATTATTTCTCCTTGAATCTTCGCTCCCACTTTAAATTTCCTGATTATTATGTTTTTAGAGATCTTTGAAATCCGTTGCCCTCGCACATGGTGTAGATGCATTGTCAAAGGAAAACATTCCATGTTACGAACATGGGCCGCATAACCTGCCCTAAGCCTATTCTGGACAGCAGTTCCTTGAACTCAGATTTGCCAACATTTTATTGTATGTTTCCATGTGGTATATGTCTGTACCTAAACATACAGAAGAGTGCTTTAAAAATCATGTCTTGTGTAAATTTTGGAAAAGGTGGTGAGTGTGGTTTTTGCCGGAGTGGATACTCGCTCGTAGAAATTCTTTTCAGTAAAATAGACTGGTTCACAATTTTGTAAGTGCACATTGAGGTATGTGACGGCGGGATGCCTTAAGTGTTACGGAAACGGCAATAGCCGCCACAGAGTTTCGTTGCTACTGAAATAACGACCAGACTGATATTTCTACTTAACTATACGGGATTTGTAAGCCCAGTGTTTATTAAATTGAACGTAGCTATATCGCTACCTTTATTTAGTAGCCGCTACTGTAGTGATTAAAAATTAAAAGTGGTATTGGAAGGCGCTACACCTAATTTTTTACCCCTGGCTTTACAGACCATGAAGGGCCTAGGCCTATCATGCGACCGCTCCCAGCCATTTGGCCTGCAGATATTGTGGTGACGCGTGGTCAGTGCATCGTGTCCCCTCGGCCGTTAATCTTGTTTTTCGTGACCGGCGCGCTGCCTCTCTATCAGACAGCTACTCAATTGTCCTCAAGAAGCTGAGTGAACTCCGTTGCAATCCTCACGTCAGTGTCTAAAATTTCTGACGGAGCCGGGAATCGAACCCGGGGCCTCCGGTTGGGAGGCAGGCATGCTACCCTGTTCTTATTGTGTTTATATATATCTTGAAAAAGATAAGAAATGGATTGGCATTGCCTCCTACGGGGATATATAGAAAATCGGATGTCATACCTTCAGATTCAGTTGTCATGGAAACGGACTTGCCATTAGTTCATCAGTTTATCAGAGTGAATCTAGTTTTCTGCGAATATCTTTGAAACTGTTGGTTTTAGGGCCTTAAAATGTGGTTTTCGGTGTCCCGTAGGGACCTACCGAGTATTATTTCTCGCATCGAGAGGCGTAAAATGAGCTTTGTCCGGTCTTTATGCGACAACTTCGATATTTTGTCCCAGTTGAGTATTTTTGGTGACTTTTCAGTTATGTTGCCCGTTCCACGGGAACAATGATTTATTTCCGGATGAAAGGCAGCCTATATGTTATCCCAGGGTATAAGCTGTCTCCATATCAAATTTCACCCAAATCCGTCCAGCCGTTTTAGTGTCAAGAGGTAACAAACTAACACACACACTCTCTCACACACACACACACACACACGGACACACAGATTTTCACAATTATAATATATATAGGGATATAGGGATATAGGGATTATATGTTTTAACATAAATATTCATAAGTATCTGTTCAGTCACTAGAATGTTGTGATCGGGTGCTGCGGTGGGTAGTATATTTCTGTTTTCCAAGCTCTCTGGACAACCGACGCATGCGCTCTGTGTGCTTCAATACCATATGTTCAGATTGTGCACCAGTATTCAGTAAAAATGTCACCAAAGTCGTTTCAAAACAACGCGCTGTGTAGAAATTGGTTTTGGGGATATTAAGGTATAGTGCTATTTCTTGTCTCATATTCACCAGTTTATTTACGCTAACATATGGACGGTGCACTTTCGGTAATTTATATAGACATGTTGGATTTTGAGCGCATACGCGAAGGTATCCTTATCTAATTGGTCACACAACTGTTTCTTGAGCTCTGATTGGTGAGAGAAACTGTTTCATAATGAAAAATAGTGTTATAATTAGCCTCATTATGATACAGTTTTCTGACACATAATAGTTAGGGTCGAACATAAATGAACAAACAACCAAATTTTGTTTCAAAATTTACTCATAGATATTCGAAACATTAACATCTATGGACTCTACAACAAACATAAACATTCAACGTAATACCATTCCAATGTATATAGTCTTGTTAGGAAGCTTCCACAGTTGATACAGTATAATCGTCTCATAACGAATCTTGTTTTATTTCGACAAAAGTAGCAACCTATTAATTCAAGATATTAATTTGACAGGTGGTTTCATTACATAACAAGCTTTATTTTACCTCAAACCTTGATAAAGACCAAATTATATCAACCTACAGCAAAATTGTGCATCGAGTCATACTGTCAATCATCTACAAATCTCCACGCTTTCGAGACATTATTATACATATTTTTTACATTACTTTGACAATTTCAAAATTTAATCGTCATTTGAAACATTGTTTTTCTGTAATTTCGAATACGAAGCTAATATTTACCTCATCAATTGTAACAGAATGGTATTCAGAAAGGTGTGAAGCAAGGCTGCAACTTATCACCCATACTTTTCAATCTTTACATTGAACAAGCAATGAAGGAAATAGTAGAACAATTTAAAGCGGGAGTGAAGATTCAAGGAGAAATAATTTCAACTCTGAGATTTGCCGATGACACGCCTGAGGATTTGAATGAGTTTTTGAATGGTATGGACTCAGTCTTGAGGTAAGAATTCATGATGAAAATTAATAAATGTAAAACGAAAATATTAGAATGCAGCCGAAATAAATCAGAATCCTCTATGGACATCAAATTGGCAGGTGATAAACTAAAGGAAGTAAGAGACTTCTGTTACTTAGGAAGCAAAATAACCAGTGATGGATGAAGCAAAGAGGATATAAAAAGTATGTTAGTTCAGGCAAGGAAAGCATTTCTACAGAAAAGGAATCTGTTGACATCGAATATAGATTTAGGTATTAGGAAGTCATTTTTGAAGGAGAGTGACACTCGATGGAAGTGAAACGTGGACTATTGCTGCAGCAGAAAAGAGGAGAATTGAAGCATTTGAAATGTGGTGTTACAGGAGAATGATAAAGATCAGATGGGTAGATAGGGTTACAAACAAAGAGGTATTAAGGCTAGTGGGAGAGGAGAGATGTTTCTGGCGACTGCTAATGAAGAGGTTGGTAGGACACATACTAAGACACCCAGGAATAGCAAGCTTAGTTATGGAAGGAAGGGTTGAAGACAAGAACGGTAGGGGCACACTAAGGTTAGAATATGTTAAACAGATTGCCTCGGACGTAGGGTGTGGTAGCTATGTTGAGATGAAACGATTAGCTCAAGACAGGGAGGCATGGAGAGCTGCATTAAACCAGTCAAGAGACTAAAGACTCAAACAACATGATATTGTTTTTTTATTGGTAAGTTACTGTATTTATCCTAGGTTATTAGTTTCTAATTTGCTCTCAAACATATTATTAGCTCGCATTTGATTTAATGTGTTAAGATCCACACAGCTGGAGAACGTTAGAATGTGGCCGAAACTGGCACCAATGAAATAATTAATTTTCATATTAATTATGATATTATTGATTAAGGTGGCTTAAATATATTTAATATTCTTTGGTGCTTAGGCCTACTTTAATTCGAAACATTGCTCTTCCGCTATTTCCAATAATATGACTACAAAATTAAAATTAACTTTCACTTGTGTACCAAAACTGATTATATTGAAGTCTTTTATTTCTTAAGATATTTTCCTAGGTTATTATTAAAATTTTAATATTTTTAATAGGTCTAGTATAAGTAAATTTTTAAGACAACAGAATTTAATGTTTAAGCTTTGATTTTCTTTTCATTAGCAATTTCCTTTTTAGTAGTCAATATCAAAACTTATAGGTAATATTACTCCTTATTCATATTAAAAATTCGACTGTTTAGATTAGTTTCCAATTTGTTTTAGAACATTTCGATCGAATTATATTATTACATTCTCGCATTTGTTTTAATGTGTTAAGTTCTACACGAAGGTGAAGAGGCAACAATGTGGCCGAAACTGGTACTTACTAATAAATTAATTAATTAATGTCATAATAATTATAATTATTGATTAAGGTGAAATAAATATATTCAATATATTTTGGTATTCACTTTACGACAGAGACAGATACGACAGACTCCGGGAATATGGGAGCGTGTGAGAAAGTCAATGATGCGACACCGGGTGAATTAGCCGTGGTCGTTACGGCATGACTGCTGGCAGTCGCTCACATCCGAGAGGCGAGGAGGTTCGACTTTTCCCGCCAGCAACCTTGAAGATGGTCTTCTGTGGTTTCCCATCTTCCTTCCAGGCAAATGCCGGGATTGGTCCCTAACTATAGGCCACAGCAGCTACCTTCCAACTCCTCGTCCTTACATTCAAACTTTCCTCCCCAGACGACACTCCACATGTGACGTACGTGTAGCTCACCCATTGGGTGTCCGCCTCGAAGCAGCTACAAAAAACTGGCGAGCCGAACATGTCCTCGGACACTCCCGCCACTAAAAACCATACGCTAAAAAATATATATATAATTAAAACAAGATGTTCAGTAAAGAACATATAGCCTACTTTCTCCTAAATGCATGGGTATTGTTATAACTCTTTGTCCTTTTCAACGAGTATGATTGAATGTTGGTTGTAGTCGCTTGTTGAAATACCACGTGCTATAGGGATATTAAACATGAATATGAGGTGCCCTTTGCTAGTGCTACCTCTGTACCAAATTTCGTTCAATTCGGTTTCACCGTGTTTGAATTGATAGGGGGAATCGATTTGCACACATACTTGGCCACCATCTGCAAACTATTGGGCTGATGTTCTTGCAGTTTGGTCAGATTATGTTTCCCACATAAAGATATGGTGTTGCAAAATTTGGTAGAGACTAGATTATTAGGTTGGTCGTAATTACATTTTAGCTTTTAACATTTGGGTGGCCGAGATTACGTTTCCGTCAAGATAGCGGTGATATAAAACATGGCACTGAGGTGCCCTTTGCTAGTGCTACCTCTGTACCAAATTTCGGTCAATCGGTTCCACCGTGTTCGAATTAATAGGGGGAATCAATTTTGACATAAAAATGGCCGTCATCCGAAAACTATTAGGCTAATAACCTATTAGATTGGTCAAAGGATGCTCTCTCCATAAAGGTATGTTGTTGCAAAGTTTGGTAGAGATCGGATGGTTATGTTAGTCGTAATTTGATTTAAGCTTTAAACATTTGTGTGGCCGCCATTACGTTTCTGTCAATATGGCGGCGATATTAATCATGACACTGAGATGCCCTTTGCTAGTGCTATCTCTGTACCAAATTTCGTTCCATTCGGTTTCACCGTGTTTGAATTAATAGGGGGAATCGATTCTGACACAAAGATGGCCGCCATCCGCAAACTATTAGGCGAATGACCTATTAGATTGGTCAAAGGATGCTCCCTCCATAAAGGTATGTAGTTGCAAAATTTGGTAGAGATCGGTTGATTAGGTAAATCGTAATTTGATTTAAGCTTTGAACATTCGTGTGACCGCCATTACGTTTCAGTCAAGATGGCGGCGATATAAAACATGACACTGAGGTGCCATTTGCTACTGCTACCTCTGTACCAAATTTCGTTCCATTCGGTTCCACCGTGTTCGAATTAATAGGGGGAATCAATTTTGACATAAAGATGGCCGCCATCCGCAAACTATTAGGCGAATGACCTATTAGATTGGTCAAAGGATGCTCCCTCCATAAAGGTATGTAGTTGCAAAATTTGGTAGAGATCGGATGATTAGGTTAATCGTAATTTGATTAAAGCTTTGAACATTCGTGTGGCCGCCATTACGTTTCAGTCAAGATGGCGGCGATATAAAACATGACACTGAGGTGCCCTTTGCTAGTGCTACCTCTGTACCAAATTTCATTCCATTCGGTTCCACCGTGTTCGAATTAATAGGGGGAATCAATTTTAACATAAAGGTGGCCGCCATCCGCAAACTATTAGGATAATAACCTATTAGATTGGTCAAAGGATGCTCCCTCCGTAAAGGTATGTTGTTGCAAAGTTTGGTTGAGATCGGATGGTTATGTTAGTCGTAATTTAACTTAAGCTTTGAACATTTGTGTGGCCGCCATTACGTTTCTGTCAATATGGCGGCGATATAAAACATGACACTGAGGTGCCCTTTGCTAGTGCTACCCCTGTACCAAATTTCGTTCCATTCGGTTTCACCGTGTTTGAATTAATAGGGGGAATTGATTTTCACACAAAGATGGCCGCCATCCGCAAACTATTAGGCTAATACCTATTCATTTGGTCAAAGGATGCTTCCTCTACAAGGGTATGTTGTTGCAAAATTTGGTAGAGATCGGATGATTAGGTTAATCGTAATTTGATTTAAGATTTTAACATTTGTGTGGCCGCCTTTACGTTTCCGTCAAGATGGCGGCGATATAAAACATGACACTGAGGTGCCTTTTGTTAGTACTACCTCTGTACCAAATTTCGTTCCATTCGGTTGCACCGTGTTCGAATTAATAGGGGGAATCGATTTTCACACAAAGATGGCCGCCATCCGCAAACTATTACGCTAATGACCTATTAGTTTGGTCAAAGGATGCTCCCCCCATAAAGGTATGTTGTTGCAAAATTTGGTAGAGATCGGATGATTAGGTTAGTCGTAATTTGATTTAAGCTTTGAACATTTGTGTGGCCGCCATTACGTTTCCGTCAAGATGGCGGCAATATAAAACATGGCACTGAGGTGTCCTTTGTATGTGCTCCCTTTGTACCAAATTTCGTTCAATTCGCATTCACCGTGTTCGAATTGATAGGGGGGGACAGACATTCAGAGTACACACACTCACACACACACAGACACACACACACACACACACACACAGACTCACACACACACATACATACACACACAGACTCACACACACACATACACACACACAGACAGACAAACTTTTTTCGCCCTGTGTTGATCTCATAAGTCTACTTTCATTTTTTGCAAAAATCGAAAGTAGGCTAAAAATGATGTGACGCATAGACGCCTGCATTACAGCTCGTGGTAGCCATTTTGAGCACCTTCTTTAGAGAACTGTAAGTAGTAACGTACACTCTATCAACACAAATAGCCAACCTGCACGGTGAAGCGGTCTGTGTTATGTAAACCACAAACAATGCTTGCAACACGGAAACGAAAGCAAATACACCATGTGTTTAAAGGACATGGTTTGCTTGTTGTCAGGTCCTCTATTGCAGTGTTTCCCAAACTGTGGTACGTGTACCACTGGTGGTACGCTCGTACTGCTGCAGTTGTACGCGGTGATGTTACGAACAAGATGAAACTATAAAATTAAAAATATAATAAAAAACATTGATATGTTTCCGAAGGACTTTAACGCCAAAGATAATGAGCAGTTTTATGAATTGAATCATGATTCAGAACGAAGGCAAACTTTTTCAAAAATGGCTCTTGTGAACTTTTGGGCTGAGAGGCGTGCAGACTATGCAGACATAGCTGACAGAGCAGTTAGATTTTTACTGCCTTTCACTACTTCGTACTTGTGTGAGACCGCATTTTCTTCACTTGTTTATCTCAAGAATAAATTCCTTCGACCTTCGTTTGAGACTCAGCAATCTTAAACCAGGCATTCCTAAGTTGGCTTCTAATCTTCGAGCTCACCCTTCGCATTGAAGTTGTTAGTTGAACTTTGGTTTTTATGTTTAATTATTTTATTAATATTATTTGTACAGTGTCATTTCTGAATGTTGGAATTGAATACTTATTGTAATAAATAATAAAACAACTGGACACACTTTTTATTATTTGAACTCAAACACTTAGTCTAACTCTAACAAATAAAATGTACAATCCATCTTTTGGTCTACTACGTAGAGGTGGTGGGGTTATAGTTATTACATCTCCCAACCATTAGGTGGTAAGCGAGAGATTCTCATCCCTTAAAGTGGTACACACACAAAACAGTTTGGGGAACACTGATCTATCGAATACCCGGAGCTTTCCCAAATATTTGGTTACACCCTGTACATGCTATATATAACGCCGAAATACTTCCGACACGAATGGTTCTAGGGTCTTAATACGTGGTGTTCGGTCCTTTTGTCTGTTATTTATGCAAATCTACAACATTTCATCAAACAGAACCAAAGTTTACGTCCCGAGTTTTCTTTCTTGCTATGCGAGGCATAATTAGAGCCTAGATTGGTCCTACTACAAATTCGATATCTTGCAGGAGGAGATGTGTCGAGTAATTCGTCAATTGAAGAATGGTAAGGCCGTAGGCCCGGATCAAGTGTACACCGAAATCCTCAAGTTGGTGGACAATGATGGGATTGACGTAGCCTACTCACAGGCCTGATCAACATGGTGAACAGAACCGGCATAATTCCAAACGATTGGCTTAAATCCTCCTTCGTCACCCTACCGAAGAAGATCAACGCTGAGCGATGCAAAGAACACCGTTCGATCAGTTTGATGAGTCATGTTCTGAAGATGTTTTTTGAAAATCATCCGTGGCAGAATCTACGCTAAATGCGAGGCCGTACTCTCAGAAACGCAATTTGTTATCAGGAACGGATTTGGAACACGTGATGGGCTCTACTGCAAACAGGTTCTTGTAGAGCCTTGCCAGTACCTTTTATGACTATGAGGATGCATTCGATAAACTACAACACAGTCGACTGCTGGAAGTGAGGAGGATCGGTCTTGACAGCAGAGACATCCGCATCATCGCATATCGGTACTGGAACCAAAAAGTAACCGTCCGTGTGGACAACAGCCTCTCTGAAGAGATCAAAATCCGAGAGAACAGCACATCAAGGTTGTATCTTATATCCCCTGCTTTTAACATATACTCGGATGAAGCACTGGAGACAACCAAAACAGAAGGCATCAGCATCAACGGAGAAGACATCAACAACATTAGATATGCCGATGATACCGTATTGCTTGCGGACAGTGCAAAAGATCTTCAGGCCTTGCTGGAGAAAGTCAACACTGCATGCAACAACTGGGGCTAAATATGAACCTGAAAAGGACAAAGTTCATGATTTTGAGCAAACGGAGGTCTGTCCAAGCGAAACTTATGCTTGACACCAAAGAGATCGAGCGTGTTCGACACTTTAAGTACCTTGCGTGCAATCTAAATGAGCACTGGAAACTCAGTCAATAAATCAAGGCAAAGACTTGAGCATGGTTGGTTGGTTGGTTCTTAAGTTTAGGGGCTGCGACAACGCGGTCATGTAGCCCCGTGTACTTTGGGTGTGTGTAGAATCTGTCTGATAACCGGTGTTAATTGTGATGACTGTATTAGTGTGTGTTATCTGTTTTATACCGGGTGAGTTAGCCGAGGTCGTTGCGGCATGACTGTTGGCAGTCGCTCACATCCGGGAGGCGAGGAGGTTCGAATCCCCCCGCCGGCAACCTTGAAGATGGTCTTCTGTGGTTTCCCATCTTCCTTCCAGGCAAATGCCGGGGTTGGTCCTTAACTATAGGCCACAGCCGCTACCTTCCAACTCCTCGATCCTCCCTTCCAAATTTCCTCCCCAACGGTACTTGTAGCTCACCCATTGGGTGTCCGACTCGAAGCAGCTACAAAACTGGCGAGCCGAACATGTCCTCGGACACTCCCGGCACTAAAAGCAATCTGTTTTATATTCAAGTAAGGACTGCAGACTTTTGAATTTTTCAAATAGTTCCTACTTTTGCTGCCAAACGCCACCGTCAACGACTACTAGTTCAGACTTAGCTACTAGACGCCACCACAGTCGGCTCTTGGCAACGAACGTTGGAACCTAAGAGCGATGTTTACATTCTTAACCTATACAATTTAGCTTCACACAGGTGTAATTAGTGGATGGTTCTTTAACATGCCATAAATGTATGACATGGGACCACCGGCTCTACTTCCCCTCCGAAGGAAGGCATACTGAGGGATTTTTAACGCTCTTAAAAATCTGATGACTTCGCCCGGATTTGAACCCGCGATCTTGGGTATAGAAGATCAGCATGCTACCAACTACGCCACCGAAGCCGCCAGACTTGAGCATGCGAGAACAACCTTCATTAAAACGAAAATGCTCCTCAGTAACCTACGAATGATCAGGGAATATGGCATGGAAGGGTGGACTCTAACCCAGGTACTGTGCAAGAACTGGAAGATGTGGGCGTATCGGTGGATGTTACCTATCGTGTGGACCGAAAGAATGAAGAATACTGAGGTGATGGAAGGATTACCCAAGAAGACGGCAGTGCTCCTTTCAATCAAGAAGCGGAAACTCGAATATTTCGGACACGTGATGCGGAATGAAAAATAGAGGATCCTGCAGTTGGTGATTCAGGGGCAGATCTCAGCACAGCGGAGACCTGGCCGTAGGAGAATCTCATGGCTGAAGAACCTCAGGGACTGGTTTGAGATGAGCATAATGACTCTTTACCGTGTTGCACCCTAGAATAGCCATGATGATCGCCAACCATCGATAGAAGACGGCACGGTAAGAAGATGATGATGATAATTGTTGTTTTAAAGGGGCCTAACATCGAGGTTAGCGGCCCCAAATGGTTTAAGTGATCGTGAAGATGATAATGAAATGTAAACTATAACTAAAACTAACTACTAACTTATATACTAGAAGAAGAAATGGAAAACAAAAGAAGAATCATGCTAATAAAGGACAGGAGGAAAAGAAATGCCCTCAACCCTCGAAGAAAGCAGATTGAGGGACTTGGAAGGAAGGAGAGCCATAAACGGCAGATAGGAAAGTGAAAGAGGAGAGGGTCCGCCCCACCAGTAATGGATAAAAGGGGGAAAACCTGGCCCAGCTCAGGAATCCCTCGGGTTCGCCAACTCCCGAACTCACCAGCCGTGAGCCCCTGAGGGTGTAGCTATATCTAAAGTGCGCCAGAAGTGGTGGGGTACACACACCCTGCCTCCTTGAGGGCCTTGAGCAGAAGGCAGGAGATAACAGGAAAAGGAAAAGAAGGTTGACCCCTCGCAGAAGGAGGGTATCAGAAAAGGTGAGACAAGGGCCAATTAAGGCGGGAAAGGAAGCGACTCCCTAGGCCTCGGATACCCTAATACCGTCGGGGTCGGAAGAGAACATGGGTTGACGAAGTGAGATCGACAGGAAAGAAGACGGAGAGGAGCCCAGCAAAAGTAAGTGGTAGCAATGCCGGACTCAGCTGAGGCCCTGTGATCGCCAACCCACCTTCCACTAGATGTGAGACCCTGGTGGGACGGTAAGAAGAAGGAGAAGAAGAGAAGTAGTACCCGGCTTCGCTCGATGGATCTTTTTATTTGTTTTATGGCGTAGTTGGTAGCATGCTGAACTTCTATGCCCAAAATGGCGGGTCAAACCCGGCCAAAGTCGTCGGATTTTTTTATGACCGTTAAAATCCTTCAGATATGCCTTCCTTCGGAGGGGAAGTAAAACCGGCGGGCCCATGCCATAGATTTTATGGCATATAAAGGAACCTACCATTGCAATTGGTGAGAAACTCTCAGAATATGTGGTTAGTGAATGTCTCGATTTCAACCGGTTCTTACGGAGATTAGGTATTCTGTATCACCATGTATAGGCAGTATCGGGTTTCCTACAAATTTCTTGTATAAATGAGCCGTTCTTCTAGACCAGTACAATTTACGTGCGCAATATCTCCTCATGCAGCTTATGCGTATACTGTGTCCAATATCAGTGTTGTACTGAGGCTGTCCAAGTGCGGATCGTGGCCATAACAAAACAATGAGTGAGCGACAAGAATAGTGACCAACGAGGTGCTGGACGGGTCGCGAGATTGCAATTTCTAGTTCACTTTTAGCATTGGAGAAGGACACAGCTTCCTAATTGGTTATTCTGACGAAAAACGATTACAGCAACGGCTGCGATTAGTCAGCAATGTTATAGGGTGGAGGCTATCAGCGATGTCGTTCCAGGTTTGAAAATAAATATGTAGAACTCCCGCTGTGTTAACTTCGTAATTTCTAGGATAAATTGTAATGCGCCAAGCTATAGTTGCATTATCATTGTTCCTAGGCCATAAGTGTACCCGTATCTTCTTAAGTCAAGAAGAATCAATAGGCCTACCAGAATATTTTTCATCGATTAGTTCATTTACTCTGTACGAACGCGGAAGCCGCTTATCATCTACTCCCGACCAAGAATTGTATGTGCATGGGAGGTGGCTCAAAATATTTCATTTCCGACGATCTGAATGGCATGAATGGCAACCACGGGGCCGAAAGATGAGCTTGCCATTCATCGCACTTCTTGACTTAAGAAGATATGGAAACACTTATGGCCTAGGAACAATGATCATTCAAGTATTGCTAGGCGCATTACAATTTATGAAGGTACCAAGAAAATACGAAGTTAAAACAGGGGAAGTTCTACATATTTTGTTCAAACCTGGAATGACATCGCTGATAGGTTCCACTGTATAACTACGCTGACTAATCACAGCCCTAGCTGCAGTCGTGTTTCGTCGGAACGGCCAATCAAGAAGCCGTATCGCTCTCAAATGCTAAAAGTGAACTAGAAAATTAAATCTCGCGAGCCGGAAGACGGTCAAAGGGATCTCAGCTGATGTTATATAGACTCGCTCTAAAGTTCTCACGTGCATAGGAGTGTCCACAAATGGTCGCCCAGTTATACTCCCGATTCAGAGCAGCGTTTCTGTGTTACTTAGATGTGGTAGCATTATGTTGCTGAGGAATGGAAGCCAGTAGGTTGGCATAGGCCAGAATCAGTCTCCTAGTTATATTGAGCTCAGTATTGATTAATTTTACCTGAGATTCTGTTCAACCAAACTGGAACACAATATTCATCAGCGCGGAATACCAAAATAGAATATTTCAAAGTTGTTGCAGAAGCACCCCAAGTTGTAGCACATAGTTGAGTAAGATGTTGTTACGATTTCTAATTTTGGCAGCTGTGTTATGAAGGTTTATATATTTTTTGCAGAAAATACATTTGTCTGATGAATACTCTTCTTCAAAAAGAAAAGGAGAATCAGTTGTTGATGTTTCATTTAAAGGGCTTGGATATGCATCCCCCCACACCTCACCCCGATGCACTTGGATGAGAGTAGAAGTTGTCTGCTAGCCTGTGTTATTGTACTGTCGTTGTAGTAGTGAGTGTATTTGTAATTCAGCTATGGATTGCTAAGGAGGTGGTCGTGGGAACCATCCCGGCATTTGCCTGGAGTAGAAGTGGGAAATCACGGAAAATCATTTCCAGGATAGTTGAGGTGGGAATTGAACCCACCTCACCTCAGTTTGGCCTCAGGAGGCTGAGTGTACCCCGTTCCAGCCCACAAACCAGAATTGAATTTCTTGGCAGAACCGGGAATCGAACCGGACCTCCAGAGAGACTGTTTAGAATGCTAGCCACTAACCATGAAATGGACGCATGCATATTCTGATTTAAGCTAACTTAAGATTTTTGCAAGAATTGAAAGTAGACTGATGAGATCTACACGGGCTATCAATTCAAACATGACGAAACAGAATTTAACCAAATTTGGTACAGATGTAGCTCTAGCAAAGGACACATCAGTGTTTTGTTTTATATCGCCGCCATCTTGACGGAAACGGAATGGCGGCCACTCATATGTTCAAAGTTTAAATCAAATTACATCTAACCTAATCATCTGATCTCTACTAACGTTTGCAACCATATACCCTCATGTGGGAAGCGTCTTTTGCACAAACTACAAGGTCATTGTCAAAATAGTTTGAAGATGGCGGCCGTATATGAGTGCATATCAATCCCCCCTATCAATTCAAAGACGACCGAACCAAATCGAACCAAGTTTGGTACAGAGGTAGCACTGGCAAAGGACAACTCAGTGTCATGTTGTATAGGCCTATCGCCGCCATCATAACGAAAAAGAAATAATGCCCACCCAAATGTTCAAAGCTTAAATCAAATTACGACCAACCTAATAATCTGATCTCTACCAAATTTTGCAACAATATACCTTAATGTGGGAAGCATCTTTTGACCAAACTACAAGGTCATCAGCCAAATACTTTCATGATGGCGGATGTATGAATCAGGCAAGTATTATAGCCTAAGCAAAACTTACGATTCAACAAGGCCCGGCCTCACTAAATCCGCTTATCGTACATAGGGTGGTTCTAATTGTTCTCAAGGATATTAGCATATAGTAGAATATCATTCCGTAGTAGTCACCAACAGTTCAGGCTAACGTGTCGTATCGTGCGGGGACGTACCGCCCCTTTGGGTCAAATTGGAGACTATTGTTTGTTCGCGAGTTCATATTTCAGTAGAATGATATCCTTTTAGGAATGTTCTGAACAAAATAATACAAATTTTGTATCAACTGGATTTGAAAACGGCAGAAAACGCTAATGAAATCGTTCTTTCCAAGACAAAATATGGTGTCAGTTGTTATCGTAATACTAGCATAGGCCATGTGTAGAAGCGGGCTAGCGTCTTTAACTCTTTGGTTCAAAACCGGCTCAATTTTTTAACTTGTTTTTTTGTTGTTGTATTTTTAGCCAATTTTCAATTTTGAAAAAATAGGCTTATGAGATCACCTTTTGTCCGCGCGCGCGCGCGCGTGTGTGTGTGTGTGTGTGTGTGTGTATGTGTGTGTGTGTGAGGTGTGTTGTGCCAAAATCCAGTTGCCTAGATTTGAGGGTACAGGCCACAATGCAAAGTCCAGAATTGAAAGTTTGAATAGCGCGCGCCAAACCTTCTTAGAAGGAATTGGAAGCTTTCGACAGCCAAGAGATGGTTAAGTGACGTAGGCCGAGAGCGTCATAGTCGAGGCTAAATGTCATTGAATATTTACCGATGGAGTAGAATCTTGAGACTAACATCAGATTACTGGCACAGACAAGGGAGGAAGAATGTGCTTTATTTCGAGGAAATTGATTGAGCGGAAGCTGAGATATGAGATTTTTAGTTCCAGCAATTTTCCCGCAGTGACCTCGAGTAGCCCGCAGAGAAGTATGTAAGGCACGCCTGCCCGAGCTAAGTATGTTCACCTCCATAAGCACTCCGTTGCTATGGATGTGTAGTACTTCGTAAGCGCTCTAGCCGCTAAACACTCGACATAACTCCGAACATTGTTATAATCTTCGTGTACATGGTTGCAAATTCTTCGTTATTAACAGTACAGTTGCTGGGACTTAGTGTTTTGACAGTACATGGTTACTGGTATTAGGAAAGTGTTAAACATTTTAGTGATCTTCGAACTTTTCAAATGTTATCACCGAAGTGATAAAAATTTGTGGCACTGGTAATTATTTACTGCTACAACTGGACATATGGTAGACTATGTCTACATTTCTTTCTTCTGTCCACAATTATTCAAAGCTGGATTATTTAATCCAACACTCAGAGGACAAGCTTTTGTCTTGTTAGTGGACCAGCCGAGATAAATCAGTACTTTTATTACCATTCTTGCACAGTACAATTCTTTAGCCGATATTGGGAATACAGTTTTGCCTTGCGCAATCTGGAGAGTGAGAAACTCTGCCCAGCAAACTCTACAGAATTTGTACTAGTGCTGAACAAGATTATAATCGTATTAGGAGTACTGAACACATCATGGTTGGGTCATGTTAATAATTTTCATCATGGATCATATTGATCAGACCCCCGTCAACTTTACTTCAGCTTTTGAAGCTGGTAACATTTTTCATCGATATATTCAGGCTTCAAGTATGAATACCGCTATGTCTGTGTAAGACCATTGCAGGTATAAAATGGAGGCCGATACAAGATTATAAATACGTGTCCTAATGGGGACAAGAAGGCTGAATAATCTGGTTCAGAC
This sequence comes from Meconema thalassinum, assembly GCA_946902985.2. NCBI lineage: Eukaryota > Metazoa > Arthropoda > Insecta > Orthoptera > Tettigoniidae > Meconema > Meconema thalassinum. Next base: position 979,405,462 of record OX336388.2, on the reverse strand, counting down.
CAGATTACAAGCATCAAGATCTACAAGAATGTAAGCTACAATTTGCCTTATTTTTATGCGTAGTCAGCTGGATTTCTCATATTTTTCTACTGTCTTACCAACACATTTTCTATTCATCGAGATATTTTTGCTGTCGCAAATATTTTCTTTTGCAATAGAAGCTTTGATCGGAGTAGTTTTTACACTCAGAAGTCAATGATTCGATATTTATGGACGAGCAGAACGAGCATTTATTTAATTTTGATATTTCTCTAATCGCGGTCATCAGCCGTCGTAACTGATGATTTAATAATAAATATAAGTTGAGGAATGGATATTTTTCCATTATTAAGAAGTCGAGGATGATATTCCCCGAACAGTTTAACAACTTTAAATCCATTTGTTGAGAAAATAATAATAATAATAATGTTGATTTAATAATAATTATTATTTTTCTATTCTCTGAGATAATAATAATGATAGTTGTGATTTCTAATAATCATTATCATGTAGTGTGATTTACACATTTGACATTTAAAACAATATTCTAAGTTCGGATACTTGTTGATTTCGAAGGTTAGTGGTTAACGCATGCCTACAAATAAATAACATATTAATTCAGTGGAATTATTTCACGCTTGCATTATATATTTAAATCTTTGAGAAGACACGGAAAGTAATGATACGGGAAGCTAAAAGCATATAAAACAGGGTTTTTGCTAGAGTTTGTATAAAAATAACAACATTATTGAGCAACGTCTTTCAAAACGTTTGGCTAAGAATAGACACGGTGTGGGGATATTCATGTTTTAAACTGATGGTAAAATTATTATTGTAAACTCATTGGTGAGGTTTACTAATTTATAAATCTTCCAGTTGTCGTAACAAGCAAAGGCTTGATTATTCTGTATAATTTGGGAAGATATAATTGTTGTGTGTGCAGAGAGTTAAATATTCCATTCTGAGTGCGCAATTAAGTCGCAGGAATGAGGTTGTGTGAAATAAAGCATCAATCATATTGTAGGTTGGATGTCTTTGATTAGTAGAGGAGTCGATTTTAGTCACACTTTCGTCGAAATATAACCAAAGGTTATTTTGTTGAGCCATCATTATCAATTCACAGTTTACCCACGTGTTCTAGAAGTATTCCTAGTAATTGCTTACCCGAGAATTGTTATTGTTAAACTTGTACCTTTCATTAAGAAAAGACTTTACCGTTGTTTAGATGCTAATTATGATTATGTGATTTTTGACGCGTTTAAATCGAATGGGCCGATGCTGTTAATTATTTAAAACTGTTACTTCTTAACAACCTCTACAAACTGAGAGGATCTTTGTGATCCTGTAAAAATATATAAACGTTTTGCAAATAAATTTCATGATTAACATCTTTGACATTTTGTTTAATTATTATAATTTTGATAATAACAAATGAAATTGTCTCATGATAAACTTTCTAAATAATATTTCCAAGTGATAGTTAATTGATTAAATGTTGAATCCGTATGGAATGGAATTTATATTTTGTTGATAATAATATTTTGACAATTATATTTATGATTGAGTCAAAAGCAGAAGCCTCCGTGGCTTAGGCGGTAGCACGCCAGCCTCTCACCACTGAGTCCGTGGTTCAAATCCCGGTCACTCCATGTGAGATCTGTGCTGGACAAAACGGAGGCAGACAGGTTTTTCTCCGGGTACTCCGGTTTTCCCTGTCAAAATTTCATTCCAGCAACACTCTCCACTATCATTTCATTTCATCTGTCATTCATTTAATCATTGCCCCAGAGGAGTGCGTCAGACCTCGGCAGCCGGCACAGTTCATTCCTCGCCGCTAGATGGGGGCTTCATTCATTCCATTCCTGACCCGGTCGGAGACTGGAAGCAGGCTGTGGATTTTCATTTTTTCATTGAGTCAAAAGCTCTGAATAGACTTTTGGATCGAGAACAGATGATTCAGTAAATATTTTCTGTTTATCGAAGTACGTCGAATCCAAATGCTCGAAAGTCCTTGTAAATGATATTGTGTTGTATTTCTTGATAATAACTTTGTATTTGAATAAAATCCTGAGATAACTGAATCCTGAAATGTTAGTTAATTTGCTACGATATTTTGATAAAGTGAACTGTGATATATTTTTCAACGAGTGATATTTTTTTTTAATTTCAATATGTGAATACTCAAATAATATAGGTATCAGTAAAGACAATTAAATTTGCACTACCCTACTACTGTAAATAATTCTTTTGAGCGAAGTCAACAGGACTATTAATTTGACTTTCGTCTCAATTGCTAAGTGTTCATGTGTTGGTGAAATGTGTATCTTTTACATAACATATGATTCATCATTCATCTTTTATGCCATTTTGGCATACTTTCAGTCAATTTTAACATTTTAACATTTTTATTGTTGCATCGAGTCGAAAATCAGTAAAGCATTTTTTTGTTGAGTTATTGTAGTCACTTTAACCCATCTGGCATCCCGGGATATTTTGATTCTCGTGCTGACTGATTTTTGATGAAATGCATATGTGGTCGTCCGGACTACGGTCTGAACGGGCACAGTGTGTGTCCCTCCTAATAAATTCTAAACGGCTGGAGCGATTTCAATGAAACTCGGTAAGTTGATAGCACTATACCGGACGACCCTGACCGTGCCCTTCAGCTTTTGTTACGTCTCACCAATCCAACATGGCGGCTGTGCGAAATATTTCACAAGCATTCAATATCTCCGAAACTATTCCCCACCCTGGATTTTTTTACGGTGATAAAGGGAACTACTAGAAGTTCACCTATGTGACTTTTGAAAAACTGGTAACTACAAAACCAACATGGTGGCCACGCGAATTTGCGACGTTTAAATAGACGTTTCTCGCGATTTAACAAACCAAACGCAATAAAACTTGGTACAGTATATTTTTATACACATTGTAATGCACCGGCTTCTAACTTCGTTCAATTGTTTACATAACCACAGGATGGCGGATGTGCGAAATATTTCACCGGCATTCTATATCTCTGAAACTATTAGCGGTATTACCCTGAAATTTTGTACGGAGATAAAGAGCACTACTGGAAGTTCATTTATAAGACTTTCAAAAACCGGCTAACTACAAAACGAACAAAGCGAATTCGAAAATTTTAAATAGATCTTTCTCGCGATTTATTGTTCCAAACGCAATGAAATCTGGTACAGGAAATGTTTATACACATTATAATTCACTGGTATCGAATTTAGTTCAATTGTTTACATAACCTCAAGATGGCGGCTGTGCGAATTTTAAAATTAAGTTTTTATTTCTTGTGTCGTAGTCATGCGATCGAAGTGAAAGTTTGAATAATGAACCTACGCAAGAATTTTCCTTTAATGGTATATGACTCTATGGCCTATACATTTAACATACCAACATGGCGACCATCTGAAATATTTAGACGGCTACGAATCTATTATAGCAATAAAACTGATTTTTTATATTCATAGGGGCTATGAACTTAAGTTCACCTATAGGACTTTAAATAACCTGGTGATCACAAATCCAACATGGCGGCGACGCGAAGTATAAATATTCACATGGACGTTAGTCGCAATTTAACCATCCGAGTGCAGTGAAACTTGGTACAGTAAATCCTTATACGAATGTTAATCCACTGGCATCTAATTTATTTCAATTGTTTCCATAACCACAAGATGGCAGCTGAGCGAAATTTTAAAATCTCCTTGTTACTTCTTGTGTCCTAATCATGCGATTGAAGTTTGAATGCTACACGTACACAATAATCTTCATGTAACAGTATATAACTCTAGGACCTACATATATAAAATATATATACATAATAATATAATATAATAAATATGTATGTATGTCTACCCCTTATTATTCCCGTTTTCCAACGGGGTCGGGGATGAGATGCGATGGAAGTCTTTGTGGCGATGGTTTTTACGGCCGGATGCCCTTCCTGACGCCAACCTCATGAGAGGAGTTAATGAGAGATGAAATGAATGATGGTGAATGAAATTGGGCAAGGATGTGGAAGGAAGCGGCCGTGGCCTGTCAGAAGGTACCGTCCCAGCATTTGCCTGGTGTTGAAAATGGGGAAACCACGGAAAACCATTTCAAGGACGGCCGACGGTGGGGCTCGAACCCACGCGTCTACCGAGTCAGCAGAGTGCTTGGCCCCATGACCTAATGCTGCGCGTTAGCCAGCGTAGCCACTACTGTCGGTAATATAATATAATAAATATAATATATAAAATATATAAAATCCAACATGGCGACCATCCGAAATATTTAGTCGGTTCTCAATATCTACGAATCTATTACAGCAATCAAACTGAAATTTTGTATGTTGATAGTGGCAATTAACACAAATAGGATATATGAAAATAGGCTGCATAGTTCTGCACGGAACTACTTGTTTGATTTATAACTACTCACAAATTATAATATTAGCATATATATTGTGTAGGCCTATTTGTAATCGAAAATATTATATTTACTTATAACGCCACATATTTCAACCGTCGACAACAGCAATTAAAATTCGCTCTCCTTGATCCACAGTACAGACTCTTGTTGTTGATTCTTTATGGTATTTACGGCTTCATGGTCATCTAGCCCCGTGTACTTGGGTGTGTGTAGAAGTTGTCTGATAACCTGTGTCACTGTGATGTCTGTACTGCCTGTAGTGTGTGTACTTGTAAATGAGAAAGATTTGTGTAGGAAGCTGTCCTAGATCTGGGGTAGAGTCTGTTGTTGTTGATTCCTTAGGGAATTTGTGGGATTATGGCCATGTAGCCCCGTGTACTTTGGTGTGAGTAGAAGTTGTCTGATAAACTGTGTCACTGAGGTGTCTGTACTAGTGTGTGTATTTTTATACGAATAAGGGTTTGGGTAGGAAGCTTTTGTTGTTTCATTTGAGAGGCTTGGCCACCATGGTCATTTATCCCCGTGTACTTTGATGAGTGTTGATTTTTCCGGATGGCCTGTGTTATTGTTATGGATGTATTAGTGTGTGTATTTATAATTCAGGTGAGGATTCAATCAATCAACGTATAATGTAGTATTTCAACAAGCTAATACAACCAACATTCAATTATACACCTTGAAAACGACAGTTAGAACTACACCCATGCATTTAGGAGAAAGTAGGCTATATGTTCTTTACTGAACATCTTGTTATATGACTGTCCCTCAAATCTGTTTCTTGTTGGCAGGCGGAGAATTTGACGAGATGAAGCTGGTTTCCCTCCTACTACTCATCTTGGGACTCCTGGACATCTGCTCAGCTCAGGGGTTCGGTGGTAGAGCTCCAAGAATCCCAGGACTTGCTTCAGTTGCCACATTGGCGAGAAACGTCAATAAAGCAGCAGAAAATTTTAGAGACGGCGTGGGAAACATCATGAATCTAGTGAGAATAACCCCGTCAGGCCTGGAGTTGAACAATATCGTGGACACCATATTGGACGGTCTGAGATTTACCATAAGAACCACCCGCATGGACAATTTGCGTCTCCCTCCAATCCGACTGCGTTACAGGAGAAGAATTAATAATCGAATGCTTGACCTGGGACTCCAAGGCAACGGAGGTTTTGTCAAAGACCTGTCAACAATACGCCGAACGGATGACACCACTGTTACTATCTCTGGAATGAACGTAACTTTAAGAACTGGTATAGGTCTTGGACTGTTAGAATTTGGCTACGATGATTACCAATTTGATTCTAATATTTTCCACACAAATGGCATGGTAAACGGAATACTGGGATCAAATGCTGCAGCTGTCAATTTTACTATTAGATTGGCAGGAATAACGGACTGTAGCTTAAATCTTGATGACTTAAAGATCACAGGTTTAGATGGGCTGACGTTAAAATTCACCGGACTGAAATATTTGAACGATCCACTCGCCAGTTCACTCACCTTTGTCTTCAGATATATTAGGAACATTGTCATGGTATTGTTAGAAGACCAGGCAAAACAGATTTTTCGAGATTTGCTAGAAAATTTCAATTGTCAAAACATAATAAGACTAATTCTACGGCAAGGTTAAGGTGAGACGGAAGGTTATATCCCATTAATGTTAAGATGGTGCTAACTTAGTATTTGGTGGAAAAAAATCTCCTTTTAGTTTGGGTTCTCTACATATTAAATTGAAATTTATACCTATGAATAAGTAAGTAAAATATGATCGACTTTACAGTCAATAATATATTGAAACTAATTATAATATAATACCAGTTTCGATTATCTTGTAACCTTCTTCAGTTATAATGAAAATGAAGATATTAAACTAAGAGCATCAATCTAATATGAACACTCTATGAAAAAAAAGATGAGCAAAAGAAATAAAATGTTCACCATATTTTTCTTTCTTTTTCTCCACTAATCGTAGAATAATCTTCAAAAATATTAAAAATTTTGTTTAAAATGCTGTTAATTTTAATCGAAAATAGTACGGTTTCAAATTTGGAGAAATCGTTAAAAATATGGAAAAATATAATGTAAAAAATAAGATCTGTTACAATTGAGGTATTAACGAAAATTTTAAAAATATATAAAAATACAAGCTGACCCGGCAGACGTTGTCCTGCCAATCAAAGAAAGTGTTGTAACTTTGTTTCTTGAAATGCTTTTGGATACACAATATTTTTTTCAATTTCTGTTAACTGCCTCTAAACTATCGTGAATTGAATTAACTAATTTAGAAACATTCGTTGGAGCGTGCACAACAACTCTCTAAAGTTTCATCGCAAACGGATAAATGGCATTTAACGCATACGGGATTTGGTTTAATTGATTCGTGCGCTGTCACTCATTTGTTGAATCTACTCGTGCTCTACCAACTGTGAAATGGATTTACTAAGTTGGAAAGCTTCACGTAAGTGTACACAACGACTCATCAAAGTTTCATCGCAATCGATGAATAGTATATGAACGCATACAGGATTTTGTTGGAACGCTTCGCGCGTCGTCACTCATTTGTGACATCTACTCGTGCGCTACCAATATTGTTAAATGGATTTACCAAGTTGAACACCTTCCTTGGCGTGTACACAACAACTCATCAAAGTTTCATCGGAATCGGATGAATGACATATGAACGCATAAGTGATTTTCTTTAAACGATTCGCATGCCGTCACTCATTTGTTGAATCTACTCGTGCGCAACGTATTAAAAACTGGATTTACTAGGACAGAAACATTTCCTGGGGTGTACACAACAATTCCCCAAAGTTTTATCGCAATCGGATAAATGGTATATGGACGCATATGGTACTTTGTTGAAATGGTTCGCGTGCCGTCACACATTTGTTGAATCTACTCGTGCGCTACCTAGTGTAAAATGGATTTATTAAGCCAGAAACCTTCCGTAGGGTGTACACAACAACTCACCCAAGTTTCATCGTAATCGGACGAATGGTATTTGAACGCATACGGGACCTTATTGAAACGCTCCGCGCGTCGTCGCTCATTTGTTGAATCTACTCGTGCGAAACCGCCTGTGAAATGGATGTACTAAGTTAGAAACCCTCACGTAAGTGTACACAACATCTCACCCAAGTTTCATTGCAATCGGATGAATAGTATGAACGCATACGGGACTTTGATTAATAGTTCGCGCGTCGTTGCACATTTGTTGAATCTACTCGTGAGCTACCTATTGTAAAATGGATTTACTAAATTAGAAACCCTCACGCAAGTGTACACAACATCTCACCCAAGTTTCATCGCTATCGGACGAATGGTATTTGAACGCATACGGGACTTTGTTGAAACGCTTCGCACGTCGCCGCTCATTTGTTGAATCTACTCGTGCGCAACCTCCTGTGAAATGGATTACTAAGTTAGAAGCCTTCACTTAAGTGTACACAACAACTCATCAAAGTTTCATCGCAATCTATGAATGGAATATAAACTTATACGGGATTGTGTTGAAACGATTCGCGCGTCGTCACTCATTTGTTGAATCTAGTCGTGCGCTACCTGATGTGAAATTGATTTACTAAGCCAGAAGCCTTCCCTGGAGTGTACACAACATCTCACCCTAGTTTCATCGCTATCGGACGAATGGTATTTGAACGCATACGGGACCTTTTTGAAACGCTTCGCGCGTCGTCGCTCATTTGTTGAATCTATTCGTGCGCTATCTATTTTAAATGGATTTACTAAGCCAAACACCTTCCCTGGAGCTCCCTCAACATATCACCCAAGTTTCATGGCAATCGGATGAATGGTATATGAACGCATACGGGACTTTGAAACGCTCTAACGTGCAGAGACAAACAGTAGAATTCGACATCACTGCCACCTTTGGTATAAAACACAAATTTTCGCCACGGGCGGAGTGTAAGTAATGGCGGTAGTTGCACAGGTTGCGACCAGGTGGCTCTAACGTGCAGTGACAAACCGTCCAAAGACATCAGCTTTCACGAAGGCCAAGGCTAGTGGTTTCCATGACGACTGTTTTTGACTGTATATTGTGGTTCTAAAATTGTGTGTAAATTGTGGTTCTAAAATTGTGTTCATTCCACCTACCGGGTCAGATTGTGAATCTAAACCATACATGGACCCACCCTAATATACATACCAAATTCCTTCAAAATCGGTTCAGTCGTTTAGAAGGAGTTCAGTCACATACACACGTGTCGAAGAATTATATATATATAAAGAAGATTTATTAAGCCAGAAACCTTCCGTAGGGTGTACACAACAACTCACTCAAGTTTCATCGTAATCGGACGAATGGTATTTGAACGCATACGGGACCTTATTGAAACGCTCCGCGCGTCGTCGCTCATTTGTTGAATCTACTCGTGCGAAACCGCCTGTGAAATGGATTTACTAAGTTAGAAACCCTCACGTAAGTGTACACAACATCTCACCCAAGTTTCATTGCAATCGGATGAATAGTATGAACGCATACGGGACTTTGATTAATAGTTCGCGCGTCGTTGCACATTTGTTGAATCTACTCGTGAGCTACCTATTGTAAAATGGATTTACTAAGTTAGAAACCCTCACGCAAGTGTACACAACATCTCACCCAAGTTTCATCGCTATCGGACGAATGGTATTTGAACGCATACGGGACTTTGTTGAAACGCTTCGCACGTCGCCGCTCATTTGTTGAATCTACTCGTGCGCAACCTCCTGTGAAATGGATTACTAAGTTAGAAGCCTTCACTTAAGTGTACACAACAACTCATCAATGTTTCATCGCAATCTATGAATGGAATATAAACTTATACGGGATTGTGTTGAAACGCTTCGCGCGTCGTCACTCATTTGTTGAATCTAGTCGTGCGCTACCTGATATGAAATTGATTTACTAAGCCAGAAGCCTTCCCTGGAGTGTACACAACATCTCACCCAAGTTTCATCGCTATCGGACGAATGGTATTTGAACGCATACGGGACCTTTTTGAAACGCTTCGCGCGTCGTCGCTCATTTGTTGAATCTATTCGTGCGCTATCTATTTTAAATGGATTTACTAAGCCAAACACCTTCCCTGGAGCTCCCTCAACATATCACCCAAGTTTCATGGCAATCGGATGAATGGTATATGAACGCATACGGGACTTTGAAACGCTCTAACGTGCAGAGACAAACAGTAGAATTCGACATCACTGCCACCTTTGGTATAAAACACAAATTTTCGCCACGGGCGGAGTGTAAGTAATGGCGGTAGTTGCACAGGTTGCGACCAGGTGGCTCTAACGTGCAGTGACAAACCGTCCAAAGACATCAGCTTTCACGAAGGCCAAGGCTAGTGGTTTCCATGACGACTGTTTTTGACTGTATATTGTGGTTCTAAAATTGTGTGTAAATTGTGGTTCTAAAATTGTGTTCATTCCTCCTACCGGGTCAGATTGTGAATCTAAACCATACATGGACCCACCCTAATATACATACCAAATTCCATCAAAATCGGTTCAGTCGTTTAGAAGGAGTTCAGTCACATACACACGTGTCGAAGAATTATATATATAAAGATTGCTTACAAAATTTTCTTTTGAGCTTTAAAAATAGAGAAATCTGTTTCTATGCAGTAGGAAAAGGTAGTGAAAAGACGTTCCTTATGTTTTCAACTGCTATTATCATTAAATAAATTGGTCGTTATGATTTCGATGGTTTGCATCTCCTTTGGAAAACGGTCAAATTGATGTGGCTGTGGATGTAGAATCTTATTGAAATGTCCCCTTTTAATAAAAATATTACTAAATAGGATAATAACAAGAAGTTCCGTGACGAAAAAGGAGCCTACTTTTCTTAAAATTTAAGATTTATGCCAATCTATACGGACCAATCTAGAATAATGACGAAATTAAGTTGGTAATATCGAAATTCCTAATTCGTTTGAAATATACCTGGTATAATCTAGCCTAATGGAGCACAACAGTTGGCAGTCCTGGTGACTAAATATATTGTTAGTTCCATCTCTTAAGGTACAGAAAACAAAATTTGGTTGATGTCCAATGGATAGCATGAATGTTACATGCAGTTAGACATTGGATCTATCAGCGCTCGTAAAATCATGTTGGCAACAATGTCATGCCTGTTGGTCAGAAATAATCTGAAATATTATGATCTCTTGATGTGCCAATTTTGGATGAAATCCATTTGTTAGTATAGAAGTTACATGTAATTTAATATTGGACCTATCAGCAGGCTTTGAGTCATGTTGGCAGCACTGACATATATTAGTTTCTCCAAATTAATCTATAATGTCAGGTACTATACGTGTGCAAATTTTAAAGCTTACATTCTTCCTGATATATTAATATTAGGGTAAAAAATAGAGACAGCATTTATTAACAGTTGGCAGCCCTGGTTGCTCTTAAGAATAAGCACAGTCACATATGTTATGGTACACATAGCACATACGAAATTTGGTTGAAATCCAATTGATAGTGAAGAAGTTATTTGCATTTAAAAATTGGATATATCAGCAGGCTTGGAATCATTTTGGCAACTCTGCCATATATGGCCTCCTGGAAATTAAACTGAAATATTATTATCTATATGTGTACCAATTTTGGAATAGCTCCCATGCATACCTTCCAAGATATCCAACATGGAGTTCAAATTTCAATTGCGGTTTTCAGCAGTTGGTAGCTCTGACATAATTTTCAAATATGGGCTTGAGATATTCAGGTATAGATCTCTACTCATACCAAATTTGGATTCAATTGCTGCAGCCGTATATGAGTTCATAAGGGGGGGGGGGCACACACAGACAGACAGACAGACATTTGCCCTGATCGATCTCATAAGTCAACTTTTTCCTCATTTTTGAAAAATGTGAAAAGTAGGCTAAAAATAAAATAAAATGATTTTGAATGAAAAATTATGACTGATATAAATCCATTAATTTAGTCTAATAATTTGGACACCTCTCTATATTAAAGAGAATGTGCTGCGTATTCAACAATTTTTCTGCTTGTATTTTTGGAATATATATTATTTATTTATTTGAATTCTCAACATTTTGAAATATCATAAGAGCAAAATTGTTAATCTATTTCCAAGATACGGCATTTTGAAATATCTACCTATGCAAAAGTTTATTTGACAGCCATTTCTTACAACTTCTAATATTATGAAAATAAGTTAAGTTACAAAATATCAGAAATTATTGCACTAATCAACTCGAAATTTCAACAGTATCTTTATGTGCATTAATCTGACCTACAATAATGACTGCAGTATTTATGTAACTTGAGCAAAATTGCAACGCTTCTTTATTTCAAGTTATCAAATAAGAATTCCGAGTTTCAAGAACTAGAACCTAGATTTAAAGTTGCGTTGCAAGCCATTAAATCTGCTTCAAGTGTATTTAGTTTGAAATCTTCAACTTAATAGTTAGGTCATAAATGTACCTATAGCTGAATATTTTGTTTTTAAGAAATTGCAATGTTTGTAGTAGCGAATGAGGGATATTACCTTTTCAGTAACTTAACTATAAATGTGATACATTTCCATAATATAATTGATTCAGTAGTTTGTTTGTAGGGCCATATTAATAAACTGAGCGGGCTGCGTGGTTCATCGGTAACGTTCTCACCTGCTGTGTACGAGGTTGTAGGATATAATCCTGGCGCAGTCAGTTGGCATTCTAGATTGCGCAAATGCGAGTAAGCCTTGTCATTAGATCTACTGGCTCTTTAAAGATCCCCTTTTGGGTAAAATTCCGGCACTCTGGCGTCTCTAAAAGCCGCAGTAGTTAAAAGGGACGTTAAACCAATAACATTACTTCATTACTGAATTGTTTTGTTTAAGTATTCACTTACCGCCACCTTAAATCAAACAAATTCCTAACCCAAATTTTCATCAATTACTGGATATGCATACATGATGTTTCTATCGTGTGTTAAATGTGTATCCAGTAGAAATTTATTTTCAGACGGTCAACACGTTAATGTGCCTAATCAGATTGGGAAATAACACGTATCCACTCATACCTCCTGACCAGTAACATTATATTAATTTATAATCTCTCAATATTGAATGGCATGTTTCTTTCGTCAGGAGAACATTATCAGATCAGACGTTTATAGTGTTGGCGAATATATCCACCTGATGGACGAAATATATCATCCTCATTCCAAATCCAAGTATTTTTTCTCCAGGTTATCAGCTTTGAATAGAGAAGTCTCATTCTCCGCCAAATTTGATTGGGCACATTTACGTGTTTACTGACTGAAAATCAATTCTTTTACAAGATTAAGAAAGCAGCACTGAAGAATGGCTGCTAAATTTTCTGTATTAATCTTCTTAGCCTACAGTAAAGTTACTACTTGCTGACTGAAGATTGACATCATAATACAGTATTTCCAGTTCCTAGCCGGATTATTCCTATCATTCTTCGATTTTCATGTTTATCTATTTGATTCGAAATATATGTTCAAGGAAATTTATTAAACTAAAAGTATGATGCTTTTCAGTCGGTCAACACGATTGCACACAAATAAGATGGGTTATTACGTAATCCTGAAAAACATTTACAGCACATTATATTAATAAATTGGCTACACCAGTTTCGATCGTAAAGCGTTCATAATCAGATCCATTACACATAGGCTATAACATTTTTATGTCTGCAAGTAAGGGTGAAAATCACCCATCTCATTTGTGTGCAATCGTGTTGACCGACTGAAAAGCATGAAACTTTCGTTTACTATCGGAACACTGAAAATGGCTTCAAACACCATAATGAAAAGTATAAATTTTCTTCTCTGTTACTTGGCAATTTAGTAGTAAGCTTTGAGTGACTCATCTGATTTCGGTGAGTAATTATAGAGGTGTCTAAGAGTTTCATATATATTTTTGCTTCAGTGGACTTTTCATTACAGCCGTATTATAGATGAATGATTGTGTGGCCTCGCGAGAGGCCAAGTGCAGGTCTTTCTCCGCGTCGTAATGAGGATGAAGTGATGATGAAGACGGCACATAACCCAGTTCCGAGCCACGGGAATTAACCCCAGGAGATTAAAATCCCTGATGGCTCGGCCGGAAATCGAACCCGGTGCACTTTAGGCTAAAGCCTAGAGCTGGACATTATAGATAATAGCGAATTAACGGTTGTTCTTTGTAAAAAATATAATTTCATTTATACTGTTCTCAGTTATTTATGCATTCAAAATAACCTTCGTTATGAATGAGGAATTTAAAAGCCTCCGTGGCTTAGGCTTCAGCACGCCGGCCTCCCACCGCTGGGTCCGTGGTTCAAATCCCGGTCACTCCATGTGAGATCTGTGCTGGACAAAACGGAGGCAGAGAGGTTTTTCTCCGGGTACACCGGCTTTCCCTGTCAACATTTCATTCCAGAAACACTCTCCACTATCGTTTCATTTCATTTCATCTGCCATTCATTTAATCATTGCCCCAGAGGAGTGCGTCAGGCCTCGGCAGCCGGCACAGTTCATATCCTCGCCGCTAGATGGGGGCTTCATTCATTCCATTCTTGACCCGGTTGGAGACTGGACGCAGGCTGTGGATTTCATTTCATGATGGGGAATTTAGGAAATCTTTCATTCTGGAAAAGCGTCTCTGTTTCCATGTACATTTAGCCTAACTTCCAAGTTACGTTTCCTTCTTTACAAAAAAAAACCGTAATGGCCATGTACAGTATCAAGTGTCTGTGAGTTAGATCAAGAAATTATAGGGAATAAGAAATATTTGGGATATCCAGATAATAGAGAAATGCGGTACAGGTAGGAAAGAATCACCACAAATGTATAGGTGATTATAACAATCTGACCAGGTTCTGTATTGTTATTATCCATTTTGGTCCGTATTGAATTGAAATCCATAATTTATAAACTGTTCCGTCTTTTCAATACTAGTTGTATTCAATATATTAACACTGGTACATGTTTCGGACACTTACGTATCCTTCTTCAGGCAGAAATACATATTAAAACCCTTATAAGTAACAAAAACACACAATGTATTTAAACGTGTGTTTTTTGTCTGTGTGTGCGTATGTGTGTGTGGTCCCACCACCCTGCCCTAATAAAATCTAAACGGCTAAAGCGATTTCAATGAAACTCGGTACGTTCATAGCACTATTCCGGACGAGCCCGACTGTGTCCTTTAAATTTTGTTACGTCTCACCAATCCAACATGGCGGCTGTGTGAAATATCTCACCTGCATTCAATATCTCCGAAACTGTTACCGATATCACACTGGAATTTTGTACGGTGATAATCGGAACTACTAGAAGTTCACTTATGTGACTTTTGAAAACCTGGTAACTACAAAATCAACATGGTGGCCAAGTGAAGTTGCGACATTTAAATTGACGTATCTCGCGATTTAACCAACCAAACGCAATGAAACCTGGTACAGTATATGTTTATACACAGTATAATGCACCGACATCTACTGTAACTTCGTTCAATTGTTTACATAACCTCAAGATGGCGGCTGTGCGAAATATTTCACCGGCATTCTCTATCTCTGAAACTATTACCGGTCTCACCCTGAAATATTGTACAGAGATAAAGAACACTACTGGAAGTTTATCTATGAGACTTTCAAAAACCGGTTATCTTCAAAACGAACATGGCGGCCAAGCGAAGTTGAATGTTTTAAATAGACTTTTCTCGCGACTGATTCAACGCAATGAAACTTGGTACAGCAAATGTTTATACACATTGTAATGCACTGGTATCTAATTTAGTTCAATTATTTACATAACGTCAAGATGGCGGTTGTGCGAATTTTAAAATTAAGTTTTTATTTCTTGTGTCGTAATCATGCGATCGAAGTGAAAGTTTGAATAATGACCCTACGCAATAATTTTCCTTTAATGGTATACATATAACAATCCAACATGGCGGGCATCCGAAATATTTAGACGGTTCTCAATATCTACGCATCTATTACCGCAATCAAACTGATTTTTTAGCCTACTTTTCACATTTTGCAAAAATGAGGAAAAAGTAGACTTATGAGATCGGGCAAATGTGTGTCTGTCTGTCTGTCTGTCTGTCTGTCTGTCTGTCCTTCTGTCTGTCTGGCTGTGTGTGTGTCCCCCCCTATCAACTCCTAAACGGCTGCAGCAATCGAAACAAAATTTGGTAGGAGTAAAGATCTATACCTGAATATCTCACGGCCATATTTGAAAATGATGTCAGTGCTACCAACTGCTAAAAAATCGCAATTGAAATTTGAGCTCCATGTTGGATATCTTGGAAAGTATGAATGGGAGCTATTTCAAAATTGGCACACGTACAGATCATAATATTTCAGTTTAATTTCCAGGAGGCCAAACATGGCAGTGTTGCCAAAATGATTATAAGCCTCCTGATAGGTCCAAATTTTAAATGCATATAACTTCTACACTATCAAGCGGAATTCAACCAAATTTCGTATGTTGTATGTGTACATAACCAGATATGACTGAGCGTATTCTTAAGACCTACCAGGGCTGCCAACTGTTAATAAATGCTCCTAATTTATTTTATCCAAATACCAATATATCAGAAAGTATGCAAGCCGACAGCTTTAAACTATGCACACGTATAGTACCTGACATTCTGTATTAATTTGGAGTAACTTACATACATCAGTGCTACCAACATGATTCTAAGCCTGCTGACAGGTCCAACTTTAAATACATGTAACTTCCATACTATCATTTGGATTTCAACCAAATTTCGTATGTGCTATGTGTACCTTAACAGATATGACTATGCGTATTCTAAGGAGCAACCAGGGCTGCCAACTGTTAATATGTGCTGTCCCTATTTTTGTTACCCTAATATCAATATATCAGAAAGTATGCAAGCCAATAGCTCTAAACTTTGCACACGTATAGTACCTGGCATTCTAGACGAATTTGGAGTAACTAATATACGTCAGTGCTGCCAACATGATTCTAAGCCTGCTGATAGGTCCAATTTTAAAATGCATGTAACTTCTATACTAATTAATGGATTTCATTCAAAATTGGCACAACAATAGATCATATTATTTCAGATTATTTCTGACCAATACATGCATGACATTGTTGCCAACATGATTTTACGCGCGCTGTTAGATCCAATGTTTAACTGCATGTAACGTCCATGCTATCCAGTGGACTTCAACCAAATTTTGTATTTAGTACCGTAAGAGACGGAACTAAGAATATATTCAGTCATCAGGGCTGCCAACTGTAGTGCTCTATTAGGATACATTATGCCAGGTATACAGTATTTCGAACTAATTGGAAATTTCGATATTAGCAAATTAATTTCGTCATTATTCTAGATAGGTTCATATTCTGTAGAATAATCATTGGCATGAAAAGTAGGCTGTATAGTTCTTAACGGAACTTCTTGTTTATGTTAATAGGGGCTATGAACATAAGTTCACCTATAGGACTTTCAATAACCTGGTGCTCACAAATCCAAAATGGTGGTGACGCGAAGTATAAATATGCACTTCGTGAAAAATAACCCTATGGAATTTGACTTCAGGTACGTATTATTCTGTGAAATGCGCAAGGGTTACAATGAGGCGGGGAATCTACAGTATTCATTTAAGGCTTGAAGCTGGCCTGGCACCTTGCAGGTTGTGTCCACAGAAGGAAGCAATATGCACTAAGGACAGAGGGGAAGGGAGGATAATTTGCCAGGTGGCCAGATTTCAACAACTGATTTCCTTGTACGTTGGCTCTTGGAAAATCCTCGCCCCACTCACAGCGAAAATAGTGCAACACCCAGAACAATATTACAACCAGCCGCCACTGTAATACCTGGCGGTCTGTACTTAGCTGCTATCACATTTGATGTTATCTTCTACGTAGACATATTATCAAGTTCACCTTGGACCTGCCCACTCCTGACCTTAGACTGTTCACTTATTCTCCTACAAACTCTCTTCATGGCCTGGTGGTCTATCAGCTGACTTTTACCAACCAGTCTAGCCTTTACTGCTGTTTTGTAAGTTCCATTGACGTTCTTCAGAAACTGTGGATTTGAAGCTTCTTCAAAGTGGACTCATGTCATTTCGAGTGTAATGGTGGTGAATATGTGGGTAACAGTTCAAGAGTGGTGAACTTTCAACAAAACTACTTAAATTAGCCTAAATACCTTTTGTGATGTTGTATTACTGTATAATTGGAAATGAAAGCGTAATATTTGTTTATTTTCGACGATGTCGAAATGTAAATATTATATGATGCGGCTCATTATAGTACAAGTTTTCATTATGGGAGAGTTTCTCCCACTAATCAGAGCTCAAGAAACAGTCGTTTGACCAATTAGGTAAGGATAGCATCGCACCTGCGCAGAGTTCCAAGGCCTTCTAATTTTAAATTTCACTGCGTGGCTTAGTGTCATAGTGGGGTAATCGAGGAGGCCATGGTCAAATACAAGGTATTCTCTGCGTCCCATGCGCTCTGTTCAGTACATAAAACTGGCGAAATCTCGACAGAATTTATGAATATGTATGTTGGAACATAGAATAGGTATAATAATCATCGTCGAACATAAACAGTCGTATGCAACTCGCCTATAATGGTAATTAAGACACTCGTATGGAAATTATAAAACTCGCATACGCTCGTTTTATAAACATACTCGTGTCTTAACTATTGCCGTTATAGGGTCGTTGCATAATGTACTGTTATTCCTCCGCTGTCTATAACCCACCCACCATCCCCTTTTTAGATCCCGACTTATATAGTCAAATTCCAATTGTGTCTGCGATAACACGCGTGAAATATGATTCTAAGCCTGCTGATAGATCAAATTTTAAAATGCATGTAACTTCTTTACTAACTAATGGATTTCATTCAAAATTGACACATCAATAGATCATATTATTTGAGATGATTTCTGACCAATACACGTATGTAATTGTTGCCAACATGATTTTACGCACGCTGGTAGATCCAATGTTTAACTGCATGTAACGTCCATGCTATCCATTGGACTTCAACCAAATTTTGTATTCTGTACCTTAAGGGATGGAACTAAGAATATATTCAGTCACCAGGGCTGCCAAATGTAGTTCTCTATTAGGCTACATTATGCCAGGTATACAGTATTTCGAACTAAATAGAAATTTCGATATTACCAACTTAATTTCGTCATTATTCTAGATAGATCCATATAGATTAATCATTGGCATGAATCTTAAATTTTATGAAAAGTAGGCTCTTTAGTTCGTCACGGAACTTCCTGTTTTCTTTTTGTTATGGCTGAGAGCCCGAGTGCAGGTCTTTCTAGTCAACGCCCATGGGTGACCTGCGCGTCGGGATGAGAGATGGAATGGATGAAGATGAATGAAACTGGGCAAGGATGTGGAAGGAATCGTCCGTGGCCTGTCAGAAAGTACCATCCCAGCCTATTGTTGAAAATGGGGAAACCACGGAAAACCATTTGAAAAACGGCTGACGGTGGGGCTCGAACCCACGCGATTAACGATTCAGCAGAGAGCTTGGCGCCATGATCTAACGCTGCGCTTTAGCGAGCGTTGCCACCGCTGTCGGTATATCAATTGTTTTTTGTTAGGTAGCGCGGCCCTGCGTTAACTAATATATACACCCCTGGTTTTTGTCACGCATAGAGGGAGTAGCCTACTCACGTATCAATAGCATTTATCCAGACCAATCGTTTTGCCAATTAATGCTTTTTCACAAGTTACATTTTGCGTACCATATGTTGGTAACAGTAATGTGACGTCAGTGTGTGCGCATCGGTAAAAGTTGAAGAGACCTAATCCGCCAACCAAACATGGCAACTATCGTTGAATGAGCAAGAAACACAAACACAAATTTAAGTAATTTAGTACATATTTCAGAAGCCTCCGTGGCTTAGGCGGCAGCACGCCGGCCTCTCACCGCTGGGTCCGTGGTTCAAATCCCGGTCACTCCATGTGAGATCTGTGCTGGACAAACCGGAGGCAAGACAGGTTTTTCTCCGGGTACTCCGGTTTTCCCTGTCAAAATTTCATTCCAGCAACACTCTCCACTATCATTTCATTTCATCTGTCACTCATTTAATCATTGCCCCAGAGGAGTGCGTCAGGCCTCGGCAGCCGGCACAGATCATATCCTCGCCGCTAGATGGGGGCTTCATCCATTCCATTCCTGACCCGGTCGGAGACTGGAAGCAGGCTGTGGATTTTCATTCAGTACATATTTCCAGTGCAGTAGAGATAATTGGCAGTAATTTCATTTTTTTATGGCGTATGGCTTTTAGTGCCGGGAGTGTCCGAGAACATGTTCGGCTCGCCAGTTTTGTAGCTGCTTCGAGGTGGACACCCAATGGGTGAGCTACGAGTACCGTCGCGTGTGGAGTGTTGTCTGGGGAGGAAAGTTTGAATGTAAGGACGAGGAGTTGGAAGGTAGCGGCTGTGGCCTATAGTTAGGCACCAACCTCGGCATTTGCCTGGAAGTAAGATGGGAAACCACAGAAGACCATCTTCAAGGTTGCCGGGGGGGATTCGAACCTCCTCGCCTCCCGAATGTGAGCGACTGCCAGCAGTCATGCCGTAACGACCACGGCTAACTCACTTTTAATTGCTAATCACTAGGGACCGGACATTTATGCATTAAAAACGATTAAAATATGCATGCAATTATGCTCTAAAATGTAGAAAATGCATTAAAAATTGAAAAATATGCACTTAACAATGAGCCAATCTTATTCACTCTTCTTTCACTCCTTTGCCGTAATATTCACAGTCGTTTCAGCATGTTTTTCAAGTTGAAATTTCTTTTCACATTTCACTTCATTCGAGCATACTTGACAACAGACGACAACGCCATCAGTTGAATTAACAAATACTTGATGTTCGACGATGTCGAAATGTAAATATTATACGTCAGATAACTGTATCATAATGATGGTCATTATAGTACTGTTTTTCATTATGAGACAGTTTCTCCAGCCAATCAGAGCTCATTCATTGACCAATTAAGTAAGGATACCTTCGCGCATGCGCTCAAAATCCAACATGTCGGACATGAATTACATGATTAGAAAGTTCAAATTGGATATCGGATCAACCATTGTAGTTACAATCCCAAACACAAAGACAAAATCAGCACGAACCTTTACGGTAACAAGAAAATACTATGACATATGCAAGAAATTTATGAATCTACGTCCAGAAGTTAGCAACACAGCATCCTTCTATATAAATTAACGACATGGAAAGTGCACCGTCCATATGTTCGAGTAAATAAACTGGCAAATATGAGACAAGAAATAGCACTGTACCTTAATATCCCCAACTCCGATTTCTACACAGCGCATTGCTTCCAAACGACTTCAGTGACAATATTAGTGAATGCTTGAGCTGGACGGCACTAGTCATCATGCAGGCTGTAAACAATAGCATTGCCAAGTAAAGTAAATTATCTCTGCTTTCGAAGTGCTTTAACACACGTATGCGCTCTGTTCAGTCACCAAAGCCAGCGCGCCCTGTTCACTAACTGAAGTAACTGAGTCCCACAGATATTTATGAATATTTATGTTGAAACATATAATTATGTTATAATTATCGTCGAACATAAACAGTCGTATGCAACTCGCCTATTTTGGTAATTAAGACACTCGTACGGAAATTATAAAACATACTCGTGTCTTAAGTATTGCCATTATAGGCTCGTTGCATAATGTATTATTCTGCTCCTCTTCTCTTGAGGCATTTTGAGCTAAAGGACATGCAGACTAAGAATGAAGTAACACTAACTGAAGTAACTCCTCACAAAACTAACCCCGGGCTACTGACTACCAAGATGAAGAAAGGAATGTCCAACCCCATTCCTTTCTTGAAATAGCCAGGCTTAAAATACTGTTATATCGTTATCTGTTGCTCAGAAATTTTCTTACAAAGGATGTCCAACACGCAAGCAAAACCATTTTTTTTTTGATTTTTTAATAGTACATTATGCAACGAGCCTATAATGGCAATAATTAAGACACGAGTATGTTTATAAAACGAACGTATGCGAGTTTTATAATTTCCATACGAATGTCTTAATTACCGTTATAGGCGAGTTGCATACGACTGTTTATGTTCGACGATAATTATTATAACTATTTTATGTTCGAACAAAAATATTCATAAATATCTGTCGAGATTTCGCCAGTTTTATGTACTGAACAAAACGCATGAGACGCAGAGAATGCATTGTATTTGACCACAGCCTCCTCGATTACCCTACTATGACACTAGGCCAGGCAGTGAAATGTAAATTAGAAGACCATGGAACTCGTTATCTAATTGGTCAAACAACTGTTTCTTGTGCACTGATTGGTGGGAGAAACTGTTTCATAATGAAAAAAAGTGTTGTAATGACCATCATTATGATAGAGTTTTCTGACATATAATAGTCAGGGTCGAACATAAATGCTGTTATGTTCAGAATATGCAATACATCCAATAAACCCACAAAATATGCATTCGCATATGCGCATAAGCATTTTCAAAAAATCCGGTCCCTACTTATGACTCCCAGAATATGAAATATGGTATGAGAATCATGAAAATGACATATATTATCCCAGTTCAAGTGTAGAAATCAGGTTCATCACTCCTTGACAATTACTAATAAGTGTTCAATTTTGCGAAGAAATTTACTAAAATAAGTTGTTACGTACTATTATTGTTCCCATTGATCCTTACACTGTGCTTAGATTATCATAACTCTCCTTGCATTAGAGAAGTGTTTTAGGAGGATTTGGTCCTATGGCTCCTCAATGGGAGGGAAATTCAAAATATTGTATCTACTTGCCACAAAAGATTATATAACGTTCATGGCATTTGTAGACTTAGAAAATCAAACTGATGGAAAAATTGTTGCTGATTAGGATAAAAAGTTAGCCTATAAGGATTTTATTACTGGCGATCAGTTTTATCGCCTTCCCATCAACCACCGACTTGAGTATGAAAGTCTATGGTCGGTGGAGATGCTGGTCATGTTCAACCTCATTGTACAGTAAGAGCCCTCCCTATAGAATGGAGCCTCGGATGCACCTCGTGACTGACGGAGCACTCGGGCTGATAACGTGCCGAGTACGACCGCGTCGGATGCGACCCATTGTTCGAGAGAAGAATTGAAGATCTTATTTCCAAAGTGACGTAAATCCATGAAATGCAAAACTTCAGAAATTCCGTTTTTGTTTCTTCGTATAATTAAATTCAGATATGATTATGAATATAATGTAATTTCATTAATTTCTTTTATGCACATCGCACACCATGTTTTAAAAATCACCTATCATTGGAAATTGCGGTAATCATCTCCTGTAAGTTGGAATTAGGACGTTTTGGAAATAAATCATCTATTGACATACGCTTAGAGTGGCATTTATAAACATTTAAATGGTTTAAACACAACAAACACAAACTCTTGCTCTACATATTCTTCAAAGTTAGCCTTGGCCTCGATTTATCACGTGATGTCACGTGTTATCCAGAGAGCCATTAGATAGGTCAACTTGGATAAACTGTAAGACACATTGGAAATAAATACCCGTTGCAGTTACATCATGTTGGAAATAAACTAACTTAGATCTCGGTTTGGCCTGTTTGCCATCTCTTAATGAAAGCTGTATATTTGCATTTGTCTGTTGGCACAGGCTAGAGTAAAATGTGGCTTTTCACCGATGTCTCAGTCTCACTCATGGCTGTGATTATATGGAAGCTACTGAGGTATGGGTGCTTAGTAATGACATTCAGGGCACAGTCAGTGCCTGTGGATGCTGTGAAAGGTTTTACTCATAGGGTTTGTACTACTGTTCCTTGTACGCCTCAATATAGCACTGCCTTGGGTTTTTGTGGGTATCTACCCACATAACCTAACGGCGGTACTTTTTGAGGATCCAACCAGCCTTTAGGCTGACCACCTAACAGATAGACAGATCTCTGTTAATATGGGATATACGACGTATTGCAACTTAAAACCTCTCTATACGTTGAGAGAACATATAAACTTGCTTATGAAAGAAAAAACTGAATAACCGTCATTTTTGGATTTATGTCACTTTGGAAATAAGCTCTTCATTTTTTTTACGGCACCTAAGCCGATACATCAGTGCTTGGGTCGCTAGTGGCACGGTGGCGAATTGGTGGGTCGCTTGCGGCACGGGTCGCATCGGGCACGACACCCTCTGTATTGGCGCCTGTCGAGCAAGGCGCTGACGCTAGAAGCGTATCACACAACTAGTTCAACACATTAACACTTTTAACATATTTAATAATTATCATTACTTATAAGTAGGTACAAATTTACCGGGCTTGTAGGCCGTGGTCCAGGCTCCTATCCCCCGACGTTTCACCGGAGACTGCGTCCAGCATTATCAAGGGTCCTCTTCTTTCCTTTCTTTTCATTCCACTGCTGACTAACGAAAGAAGCGGACCCTTGATAATGCCGGACGCAGTTTCCGGTGAAACGTTCGGAGATATCCTTATATGGTACTTCTTTATAAATAATTTTCGTCTTAGTTGCGCAATTACAGTCTCAATGATCCACAGTTGCGTTGTAATATTACGCTCAGCCGCTGTTGTTTTGCTTTGAGCATATTATGATACTCCATATCTCATCTCATACTCTATCTCATCTCCAATTTTTGTTATTGTAGATCTAAATCATAGAATGTTATTTACTTTTAATTATGAAATTTCAGGATGACCGCTACACGCTGTATTCAGTGTGATCCCTATATACAGGGTGATTTTTCCACCGTGTACAAACTCTAGGGTTTGATCGAGGAGAGGATACGGAGCAGAAAAGGTCTAATGAACGTATGTCCGGAAATGCATGGTTTGTTTGTTAGGATCATTTATTAGATCATTCTTTGTTACAGAGACGGCGGTCTAATACGCACTGTCCCATGCAGCCACAGTTACAGTATGTGTTGAAAATGGTTTCCATGTGCCTCCACGCATGCGTGTACGCGCCGTAGGATGTTCTGTCTCACATTTTCACATCGGCCAGGCTGCATCCAAACAGTGTTAAAGGCAGCATGAATACGCTGCTCCAGTGTCCCCTCATCTGGAATGGGCTCTGCATACACGATACTTTTGAGATGGCCCCATAACCAGAAATTTCAAGGGTTGAGATCTGGTGAACGAACAGGTCATGCAACTGGACCTCCTCGTCCGATCCATCGACCAGCGAAGACACGAACGTCCGGACGTTAACGGCGAAGTGGGCAGGAGCACCATCATGTAGCAGTCACATAAACCTGCAAATCATCACTGGTACGTCTTCCCGCAAGGGAGGCAGAGTCACCCGCAAGAAACTCCGATAGTTCCGGCCTGTTAGGCAACGTGGTAGGAAGACTGGTGCCTAGCATGGGCACCATGCATTTCCGGAAATACGTTCATTAGACCATTTTCTGCGATCAATCCATAGAGTTTGTACATGGTGGAAGAAATCACCCTGTATGTAAACATGAAAGTTTGTCTGTTTTTTCGGAATTTTGCACGGAAATTTGCGTTATTTGCGCGTTACAGACTGTTTTATGACGGATGCGCGCAAAAATAAATTCTTTGTCTGTCTGTGGATAATTTTGATCCCTTATAAATCGCGAACGGCTGGGTGGATCAACGTAAAATTTGGTACAGATATCCACCAATGGCACAACACCAATCATTGATGTAACTCTTCCCCGTATCGCTCATAAAAGGGGGCCTACCCCCTTAAAATACAAGATGAAATAGGCGTAGAAGGACGAGACAAAGCTTATTTTCAGCCCCTCAATGTGAGAACCAAAACTCGGCCACATTTTAAGGTCCTAAATCCAATAGTTTCTGAGATATTCCTAGAAAACTAATTTCATGTCTTAAAATCCAAAATAACAAACAAGTTTTCTATAGGAACGACACCCTGTAGGCCTATGTGAAGTCGGCGAGACTTTCAGATACCATAAGGAAAAGGAGGATTGATTTCTAAGGACACATCTACCGGATGAATCCTTCCCGAATAACCAAGAAAATCTTTGACTTCTTTTCCGAAAAGAAGATCAAACCTAATTGGTTTACGGACTTGCAGCATCGGCGAGACATCATAACTTTACAGTATGAGCTGAAAAAAGTATTTTTCTTGCTTTTATCCATACTTTAACTGATATTTTTCTGTTTTGCGGACAGAATCCATACCATCTTTTCTTTTGTACAGGCGGTGACACTGATCGCACGAAAGTCTCGACACTGACGTCTATCTGTTGAACAGTCTGGTATTCCATCATGCGTTCCCTGGTGAGCGGTGAATCCCTAGCTATTTCATCACTTCTGAGGGAGAGAGAGACAGGAAAAGAGAAGAGAATCGCATGCTTATTGCATCATTATAATAATAGTAATAATAATACCGGTCGCAAGCCCGGAGCCTCTTCTTGCAAGAGTCGAGGAAGGAGGAGCGGGAGGAGTAACAACCTCGTTTAAAAACCGGGGTTCAGCTGGCCCCTGCCTAGGGTACAGGTGAAAACTGGACAACGGCTTCTGAGGCGGATGAAGATGGTTGGCATCATCTCAACGGTAAGGAAGGCGGAAGAACCAATATGGGGAAGATTGGTCTCCTCAGCCTTGGAAGGCAACCAATCTACGGGAGACAACCCTAATTCAAACCTACTGGAGCTCACAACCTCGGTAGTAACTTGATCAGGGGGTTAAACCTCTGATCCCCCTAACCAATCTTCAACTAAAGCATGGAAAGTAAACGCACGGAATTAACTACCCCAGGTGGTATCAAATCCACCTCCACTGTCGGCGGTGTTAGTGGGCCTTTGGAGTCTGGGGAGCCCACACCAACATGCTTTAAGGACGGGTCGGAGCGTCCTGGAACCACTAACAACAAGATCAGACATAAACAACAGAACTACTTCGCCACACTGAACATCAACTCGCTACTTAAGATAGGCAAACTGAAGCATTTAACAGACACTTTGACTGATCACAAGATACTGCTCACAGCAATACAGGAAACCAGATATACTGATGAACATGCCTTTGACTCCCAAGGCTACCGTATTTTCAAAGGAGAGGTAGGACGTAGGAGAATGAAGAACGTACCACACCTGGGGACTGGTTTTATTGTAAGCCATAAGATACTGGATTCAGTTATTGACTTCAGCTCTCTCAATAGTCGAGTGTCTTTAATAACCTTCCGGTGCACAAACAAGGTCTACACTGTAGTAAATGTCCATGCACCCATCAATGAGGACAATAAGCGTAACCCTGAAAATACTGACAAGTTTTGGGAAGAACTAGAGGACATCTTAAGCAAGGTCCCAGAGCGTCATACAATCATCTTACTCGGTGACTTCAACGCCCAGCAAGGGAAAGAACGCAAGTACAGAGACATTGTGGGAGATTTCCCGGCCCACACAAGGACAAATAGGAATGGAGAGCACCTAGTATGACTTTGTAAGGCCTTCAACTTGGTAATGAAGTCAACGGCATTCAAGAGACTGCCAAGGAAGCGAAAGACCTGGACATCACCTAACTGTCTCTTGGGAGAATTCCAAATAGACCATGTTGCCATCTCAAAGAAGTCCCATAGAGAGATCCAGAATGTTCGAGTGTTAAGAGGAGCAAATTTGGACTCCGACCACTATCTATCCAAGGTCAAGCTAAGATTTCTACCTCGGAATACTAAAAAAACAAAGTCACACAAACTTACTAAGTTTGATTTAGAAAAACTTTCAAATTGCAACCAGTTCACGGAGAAAATGGAAACCCTGGAATGTAAAACCTGGGATGAAGTGAAGGAGAACCTAGTGAAAGTTGCCACGGAGATTGCGCCATTACTGAAGCAGAAGAAGCATGCCTGGTGGACGACTACCTGTGATGAAGCGGTGACACAGAGACAAGCAGCCTGGCTTAAGTGGAACTCACAGAAGACACAAAACAACAGGGATAAGTTCATAGAGCAACGAAAGTTAACTGCCAGGATCATCCGACAAGTAAAACGGCAGTTCACAAAGGACCAACTGACTCAGTTGGATGACGATTTCAAGAAGAACAACACCAGAAATTTCTACAGAGGCTTTAAACGGAACCTCAGCCGTTATAATCCTCCCAGCCTCCACTTCAGAGGACTGGATGGACAGATAGCCTATAATAATATGGACAATTGCCACCTTCTGGCCAAGTACTTCGAGAATCTCCTTAACTGTGAATCACCTGACACATTCTTCACTTATCAAGACACCATCAGGCAACCAAACTCTCAACCACCAACCAAAGAAGAAGTGATAGACATCATCAAGTCCCTGAAAAACAACAAAGCATCAGGTGAAGATTCAATTGTAGCGGAACTATGGAAACAAGCTGGGAATAGGACTATAGCCAAGTTGACAGAAATCTTCCATGACATTTGGGAGACTGAAACATTGCCTAGTGAATGGACCTCTGCTTTGATTCATCCCCTACATAAAAAAGTCCTCTCGGCACGCCGGAAGGCGGAGGTAGATTTCACCGGACAAACTTGGGGATAGGCGAAAATAGGCAGAATATGCAGGTTTTCGTAGAAGGATCAGACCTCATTTATTGCGAGAAGGTATTTTATAATTGGAGCTTAATTAACTTCGTTTTTCGTCATTTTATGCTTATTTTAAACATTTTATTGTCTTATGGGAACGGTAACCTTCTTGTCATTTGGGGTCCATTTTTATACTTGTGGTCACAATGTCCTTATGCAAGGTTTCGACACTGATGTGTAACTATATAACGGTCTGTTACTTCTTCACGCAAAATTATATCTCCCGCAGAGATTTTGGTTGGTTCCTCAGTTTAGGGGCTGCGAGAACGCGGTCATGTAACCCCGTGTACTTTGGGATGGCTCTATTAGTCTGTAATTCAGGTAAGGACTGCAGACGGTCAATTTCAAGCAGTAGTTCCTAATGTTGCTACCAGGTACTACCGTCAACGACACCTACCTGTGAACTTGGCTACTAGATGCCACCGCAGCCAGCAACTCGCAACGAACGTTGGAACTTCCCCTCCAAAGGAAAGCATACTGAGGGATTTTTAGCGCTCTTAGAAAATCCGACGACTTCGGCCGGCTTTGAACTCGCGACCTTGGGCATAGACATTCAGCATGCTTGCTACCAGTTACGTCACCGAAGCCGCTTCACACTTAGTCAGATGGAATTCTGAATATGATCTCGTGCAAGTGCGTTATCTTGGCAACGTCTGATGGCTCATCCCTCATCAATTTAGTAGTGTTGCCATGGCAACCACTGATAGCTCTTGTCATTTTCTTATAATTCCGATATCATTTTTCTCATTCCTTGGCATAATGGTGGGTCATATCAAAAATTCTTTCAGACAAATGTTTTAGGTAATTATTAGGGGAATATTGTCCATTTTGTACGGTTTTGATATTGTGCCTATTAAGAGAGATATGATTAATGTTTCCCGAAAAACCCACTTTTTCCCACCCCTTTGGTCAATGGTTGGTGATATAAAAAAAGCTCTTCAAACATAAATTTTTGGGCTTTATCCGACACATAGTATGAACGTTGAACGGATTCGATATTTCACATATTAAGAGAGTTATAGCAATATTTCACTTTTTCGAAAAAAGCCCCCCCATTTTCACCCCCTTCGACCGATTTAGCCCAGTAACGAACTCGACCGAGATTGTATAGGTATACATATTCGGTAAAATATTCAAAGTGATTGGTGCAAAATTACGGCAGTTATCGTGTCCACAAGAAACTGATATGCATATATATATATATACACATATACATACATAAATTATATATAAACTTTTGAACTGACGGTGGTTTTGGGGTCTGGGGGAAGTGAAACGCGAAGATATGTCGAAATTTTCCGGAAGTCGAAACATGGTACCCATTGCAATAGTTAGCTTTCTAATGAAATCTACCTCTGGTTGGTTCCTCAGTTTAGGGGCTGTGACAACGCGGTCATCTAACCCCGTGTACTTTGGGTGAGTGTAGAATCTGTCTGATAAACGGTGTGAATTGTAATGGCTGTAGTAGTCTTAATTCAGGTAAGGACTGCAGACGGTCAATTTCAAGCAGTAGTTCCTAATGTTGCTACCAGGTACTACCGTCAACGACACCTAGCTGTGAACTTGGCTACTAGATGCCACCCCAACCAGCAACTCGTAACGAACGTTGGAACTTCCCTTCCAAAGGAAAGCATACTGAGGGATTTTAGCTCTCTTAGAAAATCCGACGACTTCGGCCGGCTTTGAAACCGCGACCTTGGGCATAGACATTCTGCATGCTACCAGTTACGTCACCGAAGCCGCTTCCCAATTAGATGAAAATACTGAATCTGATCTCGTGCAAGTGCGTTGTCATGGCAACGTCTGATGGCTCATCCCTCATCAATTTAGTAGCGTTACCATGGAAACCTCTGATAGCTCTTGGCATTTTCTTATAATTCCGAAATCATTTTTCTCATCCCTTGGCATAATGGTGGGTCATATCAAAAATTCTTTCAGACAAAAGTTATAGGTAATTATTAGGGGAACATTGTCCATTTCGTACGGTTTTGATATTGTGCCTATCAAGAGAGATATGATTAATGTTTCCCGAAAAACCCACTATTTCCCACCCCTTTGGTCAATGGTTGGTGATATAAAAAAAACTCTTCAAACATAAATTTTTGGGCTTTATCCGACACATAGTATGAACGTTGAACGGATTCGATATTTCACATATTAAGAGAGTTATAGCAATATTTCACTTTTTCGAAAAAAGCCCCCCATTTTCACCCCCTTCTACCGATTTAGCCCAGTAACGAACTCGACCGAGATTTTATAGGTATACATATTCGGTAAAAAGTGATTGGTGAAAAATTACGGCAGTTATCGTGTCCACAAGAAACTGATATATTGAACCCTTAATAAGCTACGCATATTAATGATTCTAATTATTCATTTCATTATATTCTGATTTTACTGCCAGAATCATACAGGAAGGCCAGACTGGATTGCGAAATGTCAAGCTTATTTGGAGACAGTACGTTTGAACGTGCCCAGTCCTGAAACAAACGAGTGACGAGATCGGAATGTTTGACAGACACTTTATCAGACAAAGGTGTGTTGGGGTCCTGACTCATTTCAGACCGTAATTTCTTTGTCACCCTAGCGTTACGAGTAAGATAGTTGCTGGATGAGAGAGATGAGAGGAACTTTCAACCAATCATAGGACAGAGGCTTCTGTTCTAAACTGCGATATTGACGTCATGAACTACCAATCAGAGAGGGTCACCAATTTTAGCGCCAAGGGAGCGTCTGACGCCGGCTTGAAGTTGAAAGCGGGAAAGATTGGATTAACGAAATCTATGATCGATTCCAGAGCACGATAGCCCCATTGTGACCTGTATAATTTTTCAATCTGTTTGATACCTGTTGCATGCCAATAGTCGCATTATTATAGAAGTTAGTGATAGATTTCCCTCTCCCTCCGTCTTTTTGCCATATTCACATAAATACTGTCGTCTGAGTGACGAGGAGGTTGATTCTTGGTGACACCGTGAGGTGATCACTTATTCTTTTCCATACCGTGAAGATATACTGTGTTAAATTTATCAGAGATAGGGTCATTATTGAAAACATTATAATAAAGTTGTGTGCGCACAGCTGAGTGTGAAATTTGTGTATCGGTAAGATTTTAGTAGTCTCCCACGACTACAACTATTAGGGAAAGTCTACGTTTAATTTTGCACTAGACAAATGGTGAATAAAGTAACTATTGGCAAAATTTAGATAGAAAATTACGTGTGACTATAAATAACATTTTATTTTTATTTTTATTCAACGTCAAGATGGAACTCCAGACCCAGAGAAAGACATCGAACCAACGTTTCTACGGCTCCATGTGGTCTGAGATGAGCTAAACACTTTGGAGAGAGAATGTCAGGCGATGTTCGATGAGACGACGCAGAAAGAGGAATAAGTACTAAATAATTTAATTATTTGACAAACTGGTTATGGTTTTGTGGGAACATATTATTTTGTGTAAATATTTTATTTTATTTTTGTCTTCGTGTTTTATTGTAGTTGGTTTGTGGTACTGACACACTTTAGTTTAGTTCATGAGCAACTTGGCATGTATTCTATCTGTATGAAGATTATTTTTTTGTTGATGTCAAGTACACGGGGCAAGCGTACTCGAGTGCGTATCGCTACCGTAAAATGCGCGGCTAAGCGACGCAAATTGGGAACCGATATCATAACAGAAGCGAAACTGAATTAACTAGAGTAGATAATAGAATTGGTGGGAAATCTTTTTATTGTATAGATTTTTATTGTTACACAGGCTTGTGTGTTAATTGCCGTTTGTTGCATTTTTGTTAAGTGAGGGGTCATATGCCCAATGACTTTATTTGTTGATGAAGTTTCCCTTTTAGTGTCTTGGTACACAAAATCTATGATATTTGATTGGAGTGTCGGCCCGTGGTAGATTTGTGTTGTGTTCTGCCCTAAATGCTTTGTTGAGTCTGCAAATATGTGTTTTATGGGATAGGAGTTTTCGGGAACCCTGGTTTCTGTCTGAAGCTTTGGCCAGGTTAAGCATTTAATCCTTGCGAGGAAAATGTTGGAATCCCCTTCTACGATGTTCTTGCAATTCTTTGGAATTGACAAGAAGTGTGTGAATTTATATGTCGCGATTAACAGGTGGCGTAACGGGACTGTCTAGTCTCTTGTTATAAATAGCATGACTCAAAGCTTCGACAAGGAGGGCTGGTTTTGAACACAGACGCTAATGAGTGGTAAGTGAAGGTATTTCTACGCGGCGCACTCCATCAGATAAGGAGCAAGCTGTGCTCATTAGTATTCACGGACCAGGTCTCCGTTCTTCGTAAATGTTTAACTTATATTAAAATAAAGCCTGTTTAATGATAAAAGAATTGTAATCGGTAAATGGGTGCTGTTCGCGTTTTGATTGATCGAGTCCCAGCGTGTTAGCTTATCCATGCTTTTATTTCATGTAAATATCATCGGGTTTTAGGCATCTTATTTTTTTGTTTAATTATTGTCATGTTCATTGACCTCGGGTGGTCTCGATGTTCGGTCACGTTGTTGTCATGTATGTGTTGAGCAATATGAGCCATTGGGCAAGCTTCTGTTTTGCTGGGAGTTTCCTGACTCACTGCGATCTCGATGGAGATCAATTAGTTTATAAATTTTAAATGGTTGCGTGTGTCAGTAAAATTTTAATTGTTGGTATGTTATTCTACGAGTGTGTCCCATAAAGCCATAATAATGGTTTGCAGTATGGGGGTTTGCAAGCATATTGGCTGTTCCATCTGTGAGCAAATCTCCATCAAAAGTACTTATTTCTTCTCTAGCGTAGTTATACGCGTGCATACATATTAATCAGACAAGTGGAATTTGATCCACAATTTTATTTCTTTGGAGTGGACCTTTCTAGGCCACTCAGATCTGTGTAAATTATTGTACTGTGGGAGTAAAGTTCAGGGTGGACTTTGTTTATATTATTTTTTATGTTTTGTTGTTTTTATTCAGTTATTAAATGGTGGTAATTTTTTTTTTCACTCATTTCTTAGTTTATAGTTTTGCATATGGTCCTTGTATTTGTAAGCAGCCGTCTGGTATTTGAGCTCTAGTGAAAGCATATCCGGACTGAACGCTCCCCGAAGTTTGATTCTCGTATATACGACGCTGTTATATACAAGGGCACATAGGCAACGCTGGCATTACCCAACGTGGGGCATTTCATTGTTTTAGGCTTTTCTAGCGCATTTTTTTGATAAACTGACACGCCACAAGTGGAGGCAGAATGTGACAGTATTTGAATCACCGAATGTGATAATTTTAAGTAACGTAGTTATGGCGAAGGTATTACCGCCAAGTGAGTGAATTATACAGTAAAATCAGGAGTTGCAATATAAAATACAGTACACGTTTTTGTTTCTTGCATTAATTGTAAAGATAATATCGTGAGACTGGGCGCCCATATTATTGATAAAAATTAGCTTTGCATAGAAAGACAACTCCATGAATGAAATAGGAAGGCGTGTAGCTTTTCCAAGGCAATTAATACTTGATTAATTAGTCTGTTCTTGTAGCGTTGTGTAAGGCTAGCATTTAATAACTGAATGTGTGGGTTAAGTTTTAAATTATGTAAAATGAAGGATACTCAGGGATGCTATTGGATTAATGGGATTGTGTTTATAAATTTAAACGAACTGAGTATGTGTAAATTGATATAAATGTGTGTTAATATGTATGCACGTATCGGAGAACATCGCCAATTGGCATTTTCTCTATTTTCTCAAGTGTATTGTGGTGATGGCTTCTTTAGACGAAATAAGACAGGTTGTAGAGAGCGCTGCGGCACGCACTCAGCAGCAAATGGTGTTGTTACGGCAGGAGATGACAGCGGAATTAATAGCACAGAGTGAAACATTTAAGGCACAAATAGACAGTAGCAGGGCTGAACAATCAGCGGAATTAATAGCACAGAGTGAAACATTTAAGGCACAAATAGACAGTAGCAGGGCTGAACAATCAGCGGAATTAATAGCACAGAGTGAAACATTTAAGGCACAAATAGACAGTAGTAGGGTTGAACAGTCAGCGGTGATCAAAGCCCAAATTAATGAATCTATTGGCACACAATTAGCGCTTCAAAATGAATCTATTAATACACAATTAGCGCTTCAAAATGGCAGTATTAATACACAATTAGCTCTACAAAATGATAATATTAGTTCTCAATTGACACAACAAAGTGAATCAATAAACTCTCAAATAGACGCGCAAAACAGTCGTAACACTGAGCAACTCGATAATGTAGTGGTTGAAATGAAAGAACATACAAGGAAACAGCTTATACTACTCGCCTTAGATGTAAGTAAGAACAATGAGAAGCAGGTTAAACAGATAAAACAACTTGAGGATCAGTTTAACGCTAAACTTAATAACTTAGACGATACAGTTCTGGCAAAATTGGCACAGATTGAATTGGCATGCACAACTAAAAATAGCGAAATTATAACTGCACAGGACAGGTTACAAAACAGATTTAATAAAGTGGAGAAAATAACCGTAGTTATACAGGAACAGATAAAGGCGGTAGATGAAAACGTGACCGGCCTTATAAAAGACATAGACCGTCTCGAAAACCAATCAACAGATCGCTGGAAAAATGCAGAAGTAGACCGGGAGGGATTAAAAGCCACTATTGAAGAAAACAATGTACGCATGGAGGATCGCTTGGAACGGATCGAAGTGAGCCAGGACACTAATAATCTGAAGATAGAAAACGTTAGAAAGGATTGGCAAAAATTATGTAAGGACTCCAAGGAAGAAAGGTTGGCGGTAATTAAGAAGCTGGGGGAGAACCACACACGGATACAGACGTTAGAAGATGAGATAAAAGCAAAATTTAATGAACAAGGTGACAGGCTGATAAAAGCAGAATTATTTTCTATGGAACATAATGCAGGGTCATTAGGCGAGAAGGGGAGAGATGGAGACAGAGATAGCCCGGGGGCGACTCATTCAACTGGTAGTCAGGTTGACACGGATAGTCCACTTGCTCGGAACACGGAAGAATTTCGTAATCACATAGGGAGAAGTTCTACACCACATGACGGTAATCAGCACCCTCAACTTGTACAAATCATCCGTTCTAATGAATTCAAACCGGCTAAGTTTATGGAAAATTCTGGAGTCACACCCAAGGCATTCTTGCGGGAAGTCGAGCATTATTATAATGATAATGATATAGCTCCCGCCCGGCAACTGCGCATGATGGAAAATTTTTTAACTGGAAATGTTTTAACGTGGTACTTGAGCTTCAAATACACGTTTGAAAGCGTAGATGCATTCAAGCATGCTTTCCTTCGAAAATATTGGTCGTCTTCATATCAACAGGGGTTAAGAATGGAATTGTACTCCAGAAAGTACCAATCTACTCAGCAAACTAAGTATTCAGATTTTTTTTCATCACAGCTCCTTAAATTTAAAGATCTGGATAATCCTTTAAGTGAGGCCGAGCTAGTCATGACTATCGGGCGCCAGCTTCCCGTTAACGTTCAGCAGGTATTGGTCGCAGCTAACGTTTCAGACGCGGTACACGCTGAACAGATCCTGCGCCAGATAGATGAAACCACGTCCCACTTACACAATAGAGTTGGAAGACAGGTCGAAATGGTAAATACAACCGAGGTGATTAAGCCGAGCCAGATAAACACAAGATCCCAGGCTACCAATACAAATACAAACATTTCAACACCCGTGAGAGGTCAGGATGATGTCGAGAAAAGACAGCGCCAACATTACGATAACAACCGTAATAACAACAGACAGTTCCAAGGACAGAATAGATTCCAACAACGAGGATTTCAACAATGGAGGGACAATCGGAGACAAGATGTACCATACAGGAGATGGGGAGATCGGAATGAAAATCAGAGATGGCAAGACCGCAGATTTCAGAATCGTGAGGACTCTAGAAGCTACCGAGACGACTGGAACGATAGGCATGCTCAATCGCAGAAATACTTAGAGGAAATTCATGCTAAAGAGGGGAATGAGCAAGGACGCTGGGAAAATGCTATTGACAACAGAGTAAATCCCGACATTCAGACCGAGGGGGCTGAAAGTCTACAGCGACAGCAGGATCATCAGGAGAGTACTCGACCTCAGGATAATAGAGGTCGAGGCTGTAAAAAAAAAGTTTGATAAGTGAGATTGGAGACAGCCTGGGATTGCAACAGCATGTGGGAGGAGGAGATTGGATCGTCGCACACATAGAGGAATGGATCGCTTTACCGGAGGATTGCCTGGAGGAGACGGTGAAACCGCGGAACGACATTATTAAACAATTGCCGGTTATATACGCCAGGATTGGTGGATTAAAGGTCAGGTGCTTATTAGATACGGGGTCGCAGATTAGTCTGGTATCTGAGGCCCTAATTCGAGAGTTGGGACGGAGTCAAAAGATTGCTATGATTCCCGTGCCACAACTCAAAGTGAGAGGCGTAATTCCTGAACGCTCTGTCACTTGCAAAAATCAAGCCTACCTTGAACTTGATATTTTGGAGCACACATTTGGGCAGACCTTCATCGTAATGGCAAAGATGAGCTTTAATATTATTCTTGGAGCCAACTTCATTTGCGACTATCAAGCCGTGATAGATCTGCACAAGAATACAGTCAGTTTCAGAGAGTTTGTAAATTTAAATAACGTGGGTTTGCATATGGATGAGATCACCACAGGAAGGGATGTGAGTTCATGGACACTAGAAGCGATCCAGGAAGAGACGAACGAAGAGGTACAGGAGGCCAAGGGTGACGTCATTGGCACAGCTGTTGTAGAACTTGAAGAGGGCGAGTCCCAGGAACTATGGTCCCTACTGACGGAAGGAGATGATAACGAGGCTTATTTTGAAGAGATATTACAGGAGCGGCTCAGAGATGTTCAACTTGGGAGTGAGCATAAGAAACAGTTAGAAGGAATTTTAAGGAAACACAAGGCAGTTTTTGATACGATTCCAGGGAAGATACTAAATTTTCAATATTCGATGCAAGTTCAGGATTGGTCACCTTTCAGGAGTAGACTGTATCCTATTCCTGAAAAACATCGCAGCCAGGTGAAACAAATAATAGATGGCATGTTGCAGGCAGGTGTTATTAAGAAGGCACCTACACCTTACTTAAATGCAATTTTGGCAGTTTCCAAGCCAAATGGTTCCATCAGATTATGTCTGGATGCCCGAAATTTGAACCAGCGACTTATATTTCCGGAATACGACACGGCGCCGATTATCAGAGATGTCCTAAAAGGTTTTAAAAATAAAAGTATTTACAGTTCAGTGGACCTGACAAATTCCTTCCACCATATTGAATTAGATGAGAAGTCACAACTACTTACGGGCTTCTTGTTTGATAACCAAACGTATTATTTTGTCCGTATGCCTTTCGGTGTGAGAACTGCTGGGTGTGCGTTGATACGAGCTTTAGATCGAAATCTTACTGAGGAGGTGAAAGAGATGACCGTTCGCTACATTGATGATATCCTGCTGGCATGGGACAACGTTGACACACACATGAGAAATTTGGATAAATTGTTGGAAAATCTGAGAACAACAAATTTTAAAATCAACTTAAAAAAATCGCACTTCTTCAAAAGCGAGATTCTATATTTAGGCCACATAATAGACCAGGAGGGAGTCAGACCAAACCCTGCCAAGCTCGAGGCTATAAAGAATTTCCCGACTCCTACGAGAGTAAAACACATCCGTGCTTTCCTAGGCGTAACGGGATTCTTTAAGGAGAACTGCCCTGGCTATACTGAAACAGTAGCACCCATGCAGGAGATGTTAAAAGAAAGTAATAAATGGCTTTGGAATGCTGTTTGCGAAAAGTCATTCCAAGCGACCAAACTTTTGCTGGAAAATTGTATCAAGCTCGGTTATCCGGATTTTGGCCGCAAGTTTATAATCCAGGCGGATGCCTCATTAATTGGAGTGGGAGCTATGCTGTACCAAGAGGATCCGGCCAACCTTCACAAACGCTCATATTTGGCATTTGTCAGCCGCAGATTAAGGAAACACGAGCGCAACTACACTGTAACAGAGCTGGAGCTACTAGCTATTCTCCATGCTTTCCAACAATGGAAAAAAATCATCTATGGGTACCCCATTGTTGTCAGGACGGACCATAAGGCACTGACGTTTCTGTTCAAAACGTCTATGGCTAGTGAACGTGTCACACGCTGGTCTATTTACTTACAACAATTTAATATCGAGATTGAGCACTGCCCAAGAAAAATGAATGTAATTCCGGATGCTCTTAGCAGGAACCCTGAGCCTGACAATGTTGAAGCAGCGAGTGTTCAACATATTGAATTAACACCCAAGGATCATAAATTTTTGGAGGAGCTACGAGAAATCCAGAGAGAACAGGAAGCGGAGCCATGGATGTATCTAATGATCCAATATTTTAGAAGGGAATTGCTGCCAGGAACACCCGCATTTCGTGAAGCCAGAGCTAAAGAAGGAAAGTTTCACTATTTTAACAATTTACTCCATAAATTTGTGGATGCAGAGCACTCTAAATATCGCATCTTGGTACCAGCGTCATTACACGAGGATTGACATGGCATGTCCACGAAAGTCTCGGTCATATTGGAATCGACAAGTCTGAATCGACCATTGGGGAGACGTTTACTTGGCCACGCATGAGGACGACTATTTGTGAGGTTATTAAAACATGTGACCCGTGTCAGAGGACAAAGCCAAACAATTATCTGATGAAACAGTACCCCTAACCACTGCTTCCTCAGAGACCTTGTGAAATGGTGGCACTAGATTGTTTCGGTCCAATTCCTAAGGGAAGGCGAGGATGCCGACACCTATTAGTTTGTCTGGATGTTTTTTCCAAATTTGTTGTACTTTGCCCAATCCAGAAAACTACCTCAAAACAAGTACTTAGCCGCATACGAAATAGAGTTATTCCCATCCTTGGAAAACCAGAATTCATATTATCTGATCATGGCAGCTACTTTACGAGCGCCGAATTTAAAAAAGGAATGGAGGATATGGACGTAAAGCACATTTTATCCAGCATACGCCACGCCCAGGCTAATCCCTCGGAAAGGGCAATTAAATGCGTCACTAAGTTGCTGAGAATCTTCATTCCTAACGACCATCACAAGTGGGTGGACAAGATCAAGGAGGTAGAGACGTGCATGAATTCTACGAAGCACGAATCGACAGGACAGATTCCTATGGTATTACACATGAATCAGCATCCAGAGAGATCATGGAGTACCATCATTAATTTCCCACAAGATAACAATATAGCTCATGATTTAAGAATTGAGCGCACCAGAGTGCATATGAGGAACCAGGCAGACAGGAGGCTGCGCCGCGTGAGAAACAAGAGATTCCATCGTGAGCTAGAATTAGACGAGCTTGTCCTCGTACGCCGACCCGCTGTATCTGATCCAGCAAAGAAGATTTTCAACAAGTTCTGTGCCAAGTATGTTGGGCCGTTCAGCATAGTGAGGAATCTTGGAAATAATGCATATCGAGTCAAAGAATTAAGCACAGGAACCATGTCTGTATATAATAGTGCAAATCTAAAAATTTATCACACCAGAGAGCCTTGGGAAGTCAGAAATAACGCAGCGAATTAAATACGTGATCGTCCAACATCATTCAAGTGAACGGGGGGCAAGCAGAAGCCAGCACGACATCGAGGAAGTGATTAGCGTCTGGCCTGTTAACATCTTGAAGCAAGCAGAGTTGACAGGTATGCCGACAGACGAGAAACAGAGAGGGGAATAGTCTTCAAGCAACAAATATCCCCAGGCGAAGCGCTGGGCAAGTGAGCAGCAGACTGGTATTGTCCTAATGACTGGGCGAGAATGTAAACATTGGAACGAGGAAAACACTTGTCAACTAGCAGAGGCGGACCGACTGAGAACTTTGAAGGGAGACTAATCCAGTATTCTGCACCATGTGACTTAGGGAAGAAAAATCGACTTTATCCCTAAGTTCGATTTTTCCCAACTAAGGGAGTTGTGAACCCTTAATAAGCTACGCATATTAATGATTCTAATTATTCATTTCATTATATTCTGATTTTACTGCCAGAATCATACAGGAAGGCCAGACTGGATTGCGAAATGTCAAGCTTATTTGGAGACAGTACGTTTGAACGTGCCCAGTCCTGAAACAAACGAGTGACGAGATCGGAATGTTTGACAGACACTTTATCAGACAAAGGTGTGTTGGGGTCCTGACTCATTTCAGACCGTAATTTCTTTGTCACCCTAGCGTTACGAGTAAGATAGTTGCTGGATGAGAGAGATGAGAGGAACTTTCAACCAATCATAGGACAGAGGCTTCTGTTCTAAACTGCGATATTGACGTCATGAACTACCAATCAGAGAGGGTCACCAATTTTAGCGCCAAGGGAGCGTCTGACGCCGGCTTGAAGTTGAAAGCGGGAAAGATTGGATTAACGAAATCTATGATCGATTCCAGAGCACGATAGCCCCATTGTGACCTGTATAATTTTTCAATCTGTTTGATACCTGTTGCATGCCAATAGTCGCATTATTATAGAAGTTAGTGATAGATTTCCCTCTCCCTCCGTCTTTTTGCCATATTCACATAAATACTGTCGTCTGAGTGACGAGGAGGTTGATTCTTGGTGACACCGTGAGGTGATCACTTATTCTTTTCCATACCGTGAAGATATACTGTGTTAAATTTATCAGAGATAGGGTCATTATTGAAAACATTATAATAAAGTTGTGTGCGCACAGCTGAGTGTGAAATTTGTGTATCGGTAAGATTTTAGTAGTCTCCCACGACTACAACTATTAGGGAAAGTCTACGTTTAATTTTGCACTAGACAAATGGTGAATAAAGTAACTATTGGCAAAATTTAGATAGAAAATTACGTGTGACTATAAATAACATTTTATTTTTATTTTTATTCAACGTCAAGATGGAACTCCAGACCCAGAGAAAGACATCGAACCAACGTTTCTACGGCTCCATGTGGTCTGAGATGAGCTAAACACTTTGGAGAGAGAATGTCAGGCGATGTTCGATGAGACGACGCAGAAAGAGGAATAAGTACTAAATAATTTAATTATTTGACAAACTGGTTATGGTTTTGTGGGAACATATTATTTTGTGTAAATATTTTATTTTATTTTTGTCTTCGTGTTTTATTGTAGTTGGTTTGTGGTACTGACACACTTTAGTTTAGTTCATGAGCAACGTGGCATGTATTCTATCTGTATGAAGATTATTTTTTTGTTGATGTCAAGTACACGGGGCAAGCGTACTCGAGTGCGTATCGCTACCGTAAAATGCGCGGCTAAGCGACGCAAATTGGGAACCGATATCATAACAGAAGCGAAACTGAATTAACTAGAGTAGATAATAGAATTGGTGGGAAATCTTTTTATTGTATAGATTTTTATTGTTACACAGGCTTGTGTGTTAATTGCCGTTTGTTGCATTTTTGTTAAGTGAGGGGTCATATGCCCAATGACTTTATTTGTTGATGAAGTTTCCCTTTTAGTGTCTTGGTACACAAAATCTATGATATTTGATTGGAGTGTCGGCCCGTGGTAGATTTGTGTTGTGTTCTGCCCTAAATGCTTTGTTGAGTCTGCAAATATGTGTTTTATGGGATAGGAGTTTTCGGGAACCCTGGTTTCTGTCTGAAGCTTTGGCCAGGTTAAGCATTTAATCCTTGCGAGGAAAATGTTGGAATCCCCTTCTACGATGTTCTTGCAATTCTTTGGAATTGACAAGAAGTGTGTGAATTTATATGTCGCGATTAACAGGTGGCGTAACGGGACTGTCTAGTCTCTTGTTATAAATAGCATGACTCAAAGCTTCGACAAGGAGGGCTGGTTTTGAACACAGACGCTAATGAGTGGTAAGTGAAGGTATTTCTACGCGGCGCACTCCATCAGATAAGGAGCAAGCTGTGCTCATTAGTATTCACGGACCAGGTCTCCGTTCTTCGTAAATGTTTATCTTATATTAAAATAAAGCCTGTTTAATGATAAAAGAATTGTAATCGGTAAATGGGTGCTGTTCGCGTTTTGATTGATCGAGTCCCAGCGTGTTAGCTTATCCATGCTTTTATTTCATGTAAATATCATCGGGTTTTAGGCATCTTATTTTTTTGTTTAATTATTGTCATGTTCATTGACCTCGGGTGGTCTCGATGTTCGGTCACGTTGTTGTCATGTATGTGTTGAGCAATATGAGCCATTGGGCAAGCTTCTGTTTTGCTGGGAGTTTCCTGACTCACTGCGATCTCGATGGAGATCAATTAGTTTATAAATTTTAAATGGTTGCGTGTGTCAGTAAAATTTTAATTGTTGGTATGTTATTCTACGAGTGTGTCCCATAAAGCCATAATAATGGTTTGCAGTATGGGGGTTTGCAAGCATATTGGCTGTTCCATCTGTGAGCAAATCTCCATCAAAAGTACTTATTTCTTCTCTAGCGTAGTTATACGCGTGCATACATATTAATCAGACAAGTGGAATTTGATCCACAATTTTATTTCTTTGGAGTGGACCTTTCTAGGCCACTCAGATCTGTGTAAATTATTGTACTGTGGGAGTAAAGTTCAGGGTGGACTTTGTTTATATTATTTTTTATGTTTTGTTGTTTTTATTCAGTTATTAAATGGTGGTAATTTTTTTTTCACTCATTTCTTAGTTTATAGTTTTGCATATGGTCCTTGTATTTGTAAGCAGCCGTCTGGTATTTGAGCTCTAGTGAAAGCATATCCGGACTGAACGCTCCCCGAAGTTTGATTCTCGTATATACGACGCTGTTATATACAAGGGCACATAGGCAACGCTGGCATTACCCAACGTGGGGCATTTCACTGTTTTAGGCTTTTCTAGCGCATTTTTTTGATAAACTGACACGCCACAAGTGGAGGCAGAATGTGACAGTATTTGAATCACCGAATGTGATAATTTTAAGTAACGTAGTTATGGCGAAGGTATTACCGCCAAGTGAGTGAATTATACAGTAAAATCAGGAGTTGCAATATAAAATACAGTACACGTTTTTGTTTCTTGCATTAATTGTAAAGATAATATCGTGAGACTGGGCGCCCATATTATTGATAAAAATTAGCTTTGCATAGAAAGACAACTCCATGAATGAAATAGGAAGGCGTGTAGCTTTTCCAAGGCAATTAATACTTGATTAATTAGTCTGTTCTTGTAGCGTTGTGTAAGGCTAGCATTTAATAACTGAATGTGTGGGTTAAGTTTTAAATTATGTAAAATGAAGGATACTCAGGGATGCTATTGGATTAATGGGATTGTGTTTATAAATTTAAACGAACTGAGTATGTGTAAATTGATATAAATGTGTGTTAATATGTATGCACGTATCGGAGAACATCGCCAATTGGCATTTTCTCTATTTTCTCAAGTGTATT
Organism: Meconema thalassinum; assembly: GCA_946902985.2. NCBI lineage: Eukaryota > Metazoa > Arthropoda > Insecta > Orthoptera > Tettigoniidae > Meconema > Meconema thalassinum. The sequence continues at coordinate 979,362,064 of OX336388.2, read as the reverse complement.
GTGGTGATGGCTTCTTTAGACGAAATAAGACAGGTTGTAGAGAGCGCTGCGGCACGCACTCAGCAGCAAATGGTGTTGTTACGGCAGGAGATGACAGCGGAATTAATAGCACAGAGTGAAACATTTAAGGCACAAATAGACAGTAGCAGGGCTGAACAATCAGCGGAATTAATAGCACAGAGTGAAACATTTAAGGCACAAATAGACAGTAGCAGGGCTGAACAATCAGCGGAATTAATAGCACAGAGTGAAACATTTAAGGCACAAATAGACAGTAGCAGGGCTGAACAATCAGCGGAATTAATAGCACAGAGTGAAACATTTAAGGCACAAATAGACAGTAGTAGGGTTGAACAGTCAGCGGTGATCAAAGCCCAAATTAATGAATCTATTGGCACACAATTAGCGCTTCAAAATGAATCTATTAATACACAATTAGCGCTTCAAAATGGCAGTATTAATACACAATTAGCTCTACAAAATGATAATATTAGTTCTCAATTGACACAACAAAGTGAATCAATAAACTCTCAAATAGACGCGCAAAACAGTCGTAACACTGAGCAACTCGATAATGTAGTGGTTGAAATGAAAGAACATACAAGGAAACAGCTTATACTACTCGCCTTAGATGTAAGTAAGAACAATGAGAAGCAGGTTAAACAGATAAAACAACTTGAGGATCAGTTTAACGCTAAACTTAATAACTTAGACGATACAGTTCTGGCAAAATTGGCACAGATTGAATTGGCATGCACAACTAAAAATAGCGAAATTATAACTGCACAGGACAGGTTACAAAACAGATTTAATAAAGTGGAGAAAATAACCGTAGTTATACAGGAACAGATAAAGGCGGTAGATGAAAACGTGACCGGCCTTATAAAAGACATAGACCGTCTCAAAAACCAATCAACAGATCGCTGGAAAAATGCAGAAGTAGACCGGGAGGGATTAAAAGCCACTATTGAAGAAAACAATGTACGCATGGAGGATCGCTTGGAACGGATCGAAGTGAGCCAGGACACTAATAATCTGAAGATAGAAAACGTTAGAAAGGATTGGCAAAAATTATGTAAGGACTCCAAGGAAGAAAGGTTGGCGGTAATTAAGAAGCTGGGGGAGAACCACACACGGATACAGACGTTAGAAGATGAGATAAAAGCAAAATTTAATGAACAAGGTGACAGGCTGATAAAAGCAGAATTATTTTCTATGGAACATAATGCAGGGTCATTAGGCGAGAAGGGGAGAGATGGAGACAGAGATAGCCCGGGGGCGACTCATTCAACTGGTAGTCAGGTTGACACGGAAAGTCCACTTGCTCGGAACACGGAAGAATTTCGTAATCACATAGGGAGAAGTTCTACACCACATGACGGTAATCAGCACCCTCAACTTGTACAAATCATCCGTTCTAATGAATTCAAACCGGCTAAGTTTATGGAAAATTCTGGAGTCACACCCAAGGCATTCTTGCGGGAAGTCGAGCATTATTATAATGATAATGATATAGCTCCCGCCCGGCAACTGCGCATGATGGAAATTTTTTTAACTGGAAATGTTTTAACGTGGTACTTGAGCTTCAAATACACGTTTGAAAGCGTAGATGCATTCAAGCATGCTTTCCTTCGAAAATATTGGTCGTCTTCATATCAACAGGGGTTAAGAATGGAATTGTACTCCAGAAAGTACCAATCTACTCAGCAAACTAAGTATTCAGATTTTTTTTCATCACAGCTCCTTAAATTTAAAGATCTGGATAATCCTTTAAGTGAGGCCGAGCTAGTCATGACTATCGGGCGCCAGCTTCCCGTTAACGTTCAGCAGGTATTGGTCGCAGCTAACGTTTCAGACGCGGTACACGCTGAACAGATCCTGCGCCAGATAGATGAAACCACGTCCCACTTACACAATAGAGTTGGAAGACAGGTCGAAATGGTAAATACAACCGAGGTGATTAAGCCGAGCCAGATAAACACAAGATCCCAGGCTACCAATACAAATACAAACATTTCAACACCCGTGAGAGGTCAGGATGATGTCGAGAAAAGACAGCGCCAACATTACGATAACAACCGTAATAACAACAGACAGTTCCAAGGACAGAATAGATTCCAACAACGAGGATTTCAACAATGGAGGGACAATCGGAGACAAGATGTACCATACAGGAGATGGGGAGATCGGAATGAAAATCAGAGATGGCAAGACCGCAGATTTCAGAATCGTGAGGACTCTAGAAGCTACCGAGACGACTGGAACGATAGGCATGCTCAATCGCAGAAATACTTAGAGGAAATTCATGCTAAAGAGGGGAATGAGCAAGGACGCTGGGAAAATGCTATTGACAACAGAGTAAATCCCGACATTCAGACCGAGGGGGCTGAAAGTCTACAGCGACAGCAGGATCATCAGGAGAGTACTCGACCTCAGGATAATAGAGGTCGAGGCTGTAAAAAAAAAGTTTGATAAGTGAGATTGGAGACAGCCTGGGATTGCAACAGCATGTGGGAGGAGGAGATTGGATCGTCGCACACATAGAGGAATGGATCGCTTTACCGGAGGATTGCCTGGAGGAGACGGTGAAACCGCGGAACGACATTATTAAACAATTGCCGGTTATATACGCCAGGATTGGTGGATTAAAGGTCAGGTGCTTATTAGATACGGGGTCGCAGATTAGTCTGGTATCTGAGGCCCTAATTCGAGAGTTGGGACGGAGTCAAAAGATTGCTATGATTCCCGTGCCACAACTCAAAGTGAGAGGCGTAATTCCTGAACGCTCTGTCACTTGCAAAAATCAAGCCTACCTTGAACTTGATATTTTGGAGCACACATTTGGGCAGACCTTCATCGTAATGGCAAAGATGAGCTTTAATATTATTCTTGGAGCCAACTTCATTTGCGACTATCAAGCCGTGATAGATCTGCACAAGAATACAGTCAGTTTCAGAGAGTTTGTAAATTTAAATAACGTGGGTTTGCATATGGATGAGATCACCACAGGAAGGGATGTGAGTTCATGGACACTAGAAGCGATCCAGGAAGAGACGAACGAAGAGGTACAGGAGGCCGAGGGTGACGTCATTGGCACAGCTGTTGTAGAACTTGAAGAGGGCGAGTCCCAGGAACTATGGTCCCTACTGACGGAAGGAGATGATAACGAGGCTTATTTTGAAGAGATATTACAGGAGCGGCTCAGAGATGTTCAACTTGGGAGTGAGCATAAGAAACAGTTAGAAGGAATTTTAAGGAAACACAAGGCAGTTTTTGATACGATTCCAGGGAAGATACTAAATTTTCAATATTCGATGCAAGTTCAGGATTGGTCACCTTTCAGGAGTAGACTGTATCCTATTCCTGAAAAACATCGCAGCCAGGTGAAACAAATAATAGATGGCATGTTGCAGGCAGGTGTTATTAAGAATGCACCTACACCTTACTTAAATGCAATTTTGGCAGTTTCCAAGCCAAATGGTTCCATCAGATTATGTCTGGATGCCCGAAATTTGAACCAGCGACTTATATTTCCGGAATACGACACGGCGCCGATTATCAGAGATGTCCTAAAAGGTTTTAAAAATAAAAGTATTTACAGTTCAGTGGACCTGACAAATTCCTTCCACCATATTGAATTAGATGAGAAGTCACAACTACTTACGGGCTTCTTGTTTGATAACCAAACGTATTATTTTGTCCGTATGCCTTTCGGTGTGAGAACTGCTGGGTGTGCGTTGATACGAGCTTTAGATCGAAATCTTACTGAGGAGGTGAAAGAGATGACCGTTCGCTACATTGATGATATCCTGCTGGCATGGGACAACGTTGACACACACATGAGAAATTTGGATAAATTGTTGGAAAATCTGAGAACAACAAATTTTAAAATCAACTTAAAAAAATCGCACTTCTTCAAAAGCGAGATTCTATATTTAGGCCACATAATAGACCAGGAGGGAGTCAGACCAAACCCTGCCAAGCTCGAGGCTATAAAGAATTTCCCGACTCCTACGAGAGTAAAACACATCCGTGCTTTCCTAGGCGTAACGGGATTCTTTAAGGAGAACTGCCCTGGCTATACTGAAACAGTAGCACCCATGCAGGAGATGTTAAAAGAAAGTAATAAATGGCTTTGGAATGCTGTTTGCGAAAAGTCATTCCAAGCGACCAAACTTTTGCTGGAAAATTGTATCAAGCTCGGTTATCCGGATTTTGGCCGCAAGTTTATAATCCAGGCGGATGCCTCATTAATTGGAGTGGGAGCTATGCTGTACCAAGAGGATCCGGCCAACCTTCACAAACGCTCATATTTGGCATTTGTCAGCCGCAGATTAAGGAAACACGAGCGCAACTACACTGTAACAGAGCTGGAGCTACTAGCTATTCTCCATGCTTTCCAACAATGGAAAAAAATCATCTATGGGTACCCCATTGTTGTCAGGACGGACCATAAGGCACTGACGTTTCTGTTCAAAACGTCTATGGCTAGTGAACGTGTCACACGCTGGTCTATTTACTTACAACAATTTAATATCGAGATTGAGCACTGCCCAGGAAAAATGAATGTAATTCCGGATGCTCTTAGCAGGAACCCTGAGCCTGACAATGTTGAAGCAGCGAGTGTTCAACATATTGAATTAACACCCAAGGATCATAAATTTTTGGAGGAGCTACGAGAAATCCAGAGAGAACAGGAAGCGGAGCCATGGATGTATCTAATGATCCAATATTTTAGAAGGGAATTGCCGCCAGGAACACCCGCATTTCGTGAAGCCAGAGCTAAAGAAGGAAAGTTTCACTATTTTAACAATTTACTCCATAAATTTGTGGATGCAGAGCACTCTAAATATCGCATCTTGGTACCAGCGTCATTACAGCGAGGATTGACATGGCATGTCCACGAAAGTCTCGGTCATATTGGAATCGACAAGTCTGAATCGACCATTGGGGAGACGTTTACTTGGCCACGCATGAGGACGACTATTTGTGAGGTTATTAAAACATGTGACCCGTGTCAGAGGACAAAGCCAAACAATTATCTGATGAAACAGTACCCCAAACCACTGCTTCCTCAGAGACCTTGTGAAATGGTGGCACTAGATTGTTTCGGTCCAATTCCTAAGGGAAGGCGAGGATGCCGACACCTATTAGTTTGTCTGGATGTTTTTTCCAAATTTGTTGTACTTTGCCCAATCCAGAAAACTACCTCAAAACAAGTACTTAGCCGCATACGAAATAGAGTTATTCCCATCCTTGGAAAACCAGAATTCATATTATCTGATCATGGCAGCAACTTTACGAGCGCCGAATTTAAAAAAGGAATGGAGGATATGGACGTAAAGCACATTTTATCCAGCATACGCCACGCCCAGGCTAATCCCTCGGAAAGGGCAATTAAATGCGTCACTAAGTTGCTGAGAATCTTCATTCCTAACGACCATCACAAGTGGGTGGACAAGATCAAGGAGGTAGAGACGTGCATGAATTCTACGAAGCACGAATCGACAGGACAGATTCCTATGGTATTACACATGAATCAGCATCCAGAGAGATCATGGAGTACCATCATTAATTTCCCACAAGATCACAATATAGCTCATGATTTAAGAATTGAGCGCACCAGAGTGCATATGAGGAACCAGGCAGACAGGAGGCTGCGCCGCGTGAGAAACAAGAGATTCCATCGTGAGCTAGAATTAGACGAGCTTGTCCTCGTACGCCGACCCGCTGTATCTGATCCAGCAAAGAAGATTTTCAACAAGTTCTGTGCCAAGTATGTTGGGCCGTTCAGCATAGTGAGGAATCTTGGAAATAATGCATATCGAGTCAAAGAATTAAGCACAGGAACCATGTCTGTATATAATAGTGCAAATCTAAAAATTTATCACACCAGAGAGCCTTGGGAAGTCAGAAATAACGCAGCGAATTAAATACGTGATCGTCCAACATCATTCAAGTGAACGGGGGGCAAGCAGAAGCCAGCACGACATCGAGGAAGTGATTAGCGTCTGGCCTGTTAACATCTTGAAGCAAGCAGAGTTGACAGGTATGTCGACAGACGAGAAACAGAGAGGGGAATAGTCTTCAAGCAACAAATATCCCCAGGCGAAGCGCTGGGCAAGTGAGCAGCAGACTGGTATTGTCCTAATGACTGGGCGAGAATGTAAACATTGGAACGAGGAAAACACTTGTCAACTAGCAGAGGTGGACCGACTGAGAACTTTGAAGGGAGACTAATCCAGTATTCTGCACCATGTGACTTAGGGAAGAAAAATCGACTTTATCCCTAAGTTCGATTTTTCCCAACTAAGGGAGTTGTGAACCCTTAATAAGCTACGCATATTAATGATTCTAATTATTCATTTCATTATATTCTGATTTTACTGCCAGAATCATACAGGAAGGCCAGACTGGATTGCGAAATGTCAAGCTTATTTGGAGACAGTACGTTTGAACGTGCCCAGTCCTGAAACAAACGAGTGACGAGATCGGAATGTTTGACAGACACTTTATCAGACAAAGGTGTGTTGGGGTCCTGACTCATTTCAGACCGTAATTTCTTTGTCACCCTAGCGTTACGAGTAAGATAGTTGCTGGATGAGAGAGATGAGAGGAACTTTCAACCAATCATAGGACAGAGGCTTCTGTTCTAAACTGCGATATTGACGTCATGAACTACCAATCAGAGAGGGTCACCAATTTTAGCGCCAAGGGAGCGTCTGACGCCGGCTTGAAGTTGAAAGCGGGAAAGATTGGATTAACGAAATCTATGATCGATTCCAGAGCACGATAGCCCCATTGTGACCTGTATAATTTTTCAATCTGTTTGATACCTGTTGCATGCCAATAGTCGCATTATTATAGATGTTAGTGATAGATTTCCCTCTCCCTCCGTCTTTTTGCCATATTCACATAAATACTGTCGTCTGAGTGACGAGGAGGTTGATTCTTGGTGACACCGTGAGGTGATCACTTATTCTTTTCCATACCGTGAAGATATACTGTGTTAAATTTATCAGAGATAGGGTCATTATTGAAAACATTATAATAAAGTTGTGTGCGCACAGCTGAGTGTGAAATTTGTGTATCGGTAAGATTTTAGTAGTCTCCCACGACTACAACTATTAGGGAAAGTCTACGTTTAATTTTGCACTAGACAAATGGTGAATAAAGTAACTATTGGCAAAATTTAGATAGAAAATTACGTGTGACTATAAATAACATTTTATTTTTATTTTTATTCAACGTCAAGATGGAACTCCAGACCCAGAGAAAGACATCGAACCAACGTTTCTACGGCTCCATGTGGTCTGAGATGAGCTAAACACTTTGGAGAGAGAATGTCAGGCGATGTTCGATGAGACGACGCAGAAAGAGGAATAAGTACTAAATAATTTAATTATTTGACAAACTGGTTATGGTTTTGTGGGAACATATTATTTTGTGTAAATATTTTATTTTATTTTTGTCTTCGTGTTTTATTGTAGTTGGTTTGTGGTACTGACACACTTTAGTTTAGTTCATGAGCAACGTGGCATGTATTCTATCTGTATGAAGATTATTTTTTGTTGATGTCAAGTACACGGGGCAAGCGTACTCGAGTGCGTATCGCTACCGTAAAATGCGCGGCTAAGCGACGCAAATTGGGAACCGATATCATAACAGAAGCGAAACTGAATTAACTAGAGTAGATAATAGAATTGGTGGGAAATCTTTTTATTGTATAGATTTTTATTGTTACACAGGCTTGTGTGTTAATTGCCGTTTGTTGCATTTTTGTTAAGTGAGGGGTCATATGCCCAATGACTTTATTTGTTGATGAAGTTTCCCTTTTAGTGTCTTGGTACACAAAATCTATGATATTTGATTGGAGTGTCGGCCCGTGGTAGATTTGTGTTGTGTTCTGCCCTAAATGCTTTGTTGAGTCTGCAAATATGTGTTTTATGGGATAGGAGTTTTCGGGAACCCTGGTTTCTGTCTGAAGCTTTGGCCAGGTTAAGCATTTAATCCTTGCGAGGAAAATGTTGGAATCCCCTTCTACGATGTTCTTGCAATTCTTTGGAATTGACAAGAAGTGTGTGAATTTATATGTCGCGATTAACAGGTGGCGTAACGGGACTGTCTAGTCTCTTGTTATAAATAGCATGACTCAAAGCTTCGACAAGGAGGGCTGGTTTTGAACACAGACGCTAATGAGTGGTAAGTGAAGGTATTTCTACGCGGCGCACTCCATCAGATAAGGAGCAAGCTGTGCTCATTAGTATTCACGGACCAGGTCTCCGTTCTTCGTAAATGTTTATCTTATATTAAAATAAAGCATGTTTAATGATAAAAGAATTGTAATCGGTAAATGGGTGCTGTTCGCGTTTTGATTGATCGAGTCCCAGCGTGTTAGCTTATCCATGCTTTTATTTCATGTAAATATCATCGGGGTTTAGGCATCTTATTTTTTTGTTTAATTATTGTCATGTTCATTGACCTCGGGTGGTCTCGATGTTCGGTCACGTTGTTGTCATGTATGTGTTGAGCAATATGAGCCATTGGGCAAGCTTCTGTTTTGCTGGGAGTTTCCTGACTCACTGCGATCTCGATGGAGATCAATTAGTTCATAAATTTTAAATGGTTGCGTGTGTCAGTAAAATTTTAATTGTTGGTATGTTATTCTACGAGTGTGTCCCATAAAGCCAGAATAATGGTTTGCAGTATGGGGGTTTGCAAGAATATTGGCTGTTCCATCTGTGAGCAAATCTCCATCAAAAGTACTTATTTCTTCTCTAGCGTAGTTATACGCGTGCATACATATTAATCAGACAAGTGGAATTTGATCCACAATTTTATTTCTTTGGAGTGGACCTTTCTAGGCCACTCAGATCTGTGTATATTATTGTACTGTGGGAGTAAAGTTCAGGGTGGACTTTGTTTATATTATTTTTTATGTTTTGTTGATTTTATTCAGTTATTAAATGGTGGTAATTTTATTTGTTTTTCACTCATTTCTTAGTTTATAGTTTTGCATATGGTCCTTGTATTTGTAAGCAGCCGTCTGGTATTTGAGCTCTAGTGAAAGCATATCCGGACTGAACGCTCCCCGAAGTTTGATTCTCGTATATACGACGCTGTTATATACAAGGGCACAATATATATACTTTTGATCTGACGGTGGTTTTGGGGTCTGGGGGATGTGAAACGCGAAGATATGTCGAAATTTTCAGGAAGTCGAAACATGGTTGCCTACCCATTGCAATAGTTAGCTTTCTAATGAAATCTACCTCTGGTTGGTTCCTCAGTTTAGGGGCTGCGACAACGCGGTCATCTAACCCCGTGTACTTTGGGTGAGTGTAGAATCTGTCTGATAAACGGTGTGAATTGTAATGGATGTATTAGTCTGTAATTCAGGTAAGGACTGCAGACGGTCAATTTCAAGCAGTAGTTCCTAATGTTGCTACCAGGTACTACCGTCAATGACACCTAGCTGTGAACTTCGCTACTAGATGCCACCCCAACCAGCAACTCGTAACGAACGTTGGAACTTCCCCTCCAAAGGAAAGCATACTGAGGGATTTTAGCGCTCTTAGAAAATCCGACGACTTCGGCCGGCTTTGAAACCGCGACCTTGGGCTTAGACATTCTGCATGCTACCAGTTACGTCACCGAAGCCGCTTCCCACTTAGTCAGATGTCAAAGACAACCCCTGGCACCATCCAGCCAATGACGGGCTAAGGCCGACCAAGCGACTGCTGCCCAGCCATTTGGCCTGCAGATATTGGGGTGACGCGTGTTCAGCGCGTCGGGTCCCCTCGGCCGTTAATATTGGTATTCGTGTTCGGGGTGCTGTCTCACTGTCAGACAGCTACTCAATTGTCCTCACGAGGCTGAGTGCACCCCGTTCCAACCCTCACGTCAGTTTTAAAATCCCTGACGGAGCCGGGGATCGAACCCGGGGCCTCCGGTTGAGAGGCAGGTGCGATACCCCAACACCACGGGGCCGGCTTAGTCAGATGGAAATACTGAATCTGATCTCGTGCAAGTGCGTTGTCATGGCAACGGCTCATCCCTCATCAATTTAGTAGTGTTGCCATGGCAACCTCTGATAGCTCTTGGCATTTTCTTATAATTCCGAAATCTTTTTTCTCATCCCTTGGCGTAATGGTGGGCCATATCAAAAATCCTTTCAGACAAAAGTTTTAGGTAATTATTAGGGGAATATTGTCCATTTTGTTCGGTTTTGATATTGTGCCTATTAAGAGAGATATGATTAATGTTTACCGAAAAACCCACTTTTTTCCACCCCTTTGGTCAATAGTTGGTGCTATCAAAACACTTACTTGACATAAATTGTTGGCACTTATCCGACACATATTATGAACTTTGAATGGATTCGATATTTCATGTATTAAGAGAGTTATAGCGAAATATCAATTTTTCGAAAAAAAGCCCCCCATTTTCACCCCCTTCGACCGATTTGGCCCGTTAACGAACTCGACCGAGATTTTATAGGGATACATATTATGTAAAAAATTCAAAGTGATTGGTGCAAAATTACGGCAGTTATCGTGTCCACAAGAAACTGATATACAATAATAATAATAATGTTATTGGTTTTACGTCCCTTTTAACTACACTGGCTTTTAGAGACGCCGGGGTGCCGGAATTTTGCCCCGAAGGGGATCTTTAACGTGCCAGTAAATCTACTGACACGGCTACCTCGCATTTGCGCACCCTCAAATGCCAGCTGACTGCGCCAGGTTTCGAACCTGCAACCTTGGGCTCAGCAAGCGAGAACGTTACCCCTGAGCCACGCAGCCAGACTAAAAACTGATATACATATATACATATATATATATACATACATAAATTATATATAAATTTTTGAACTGACGGTGGTTTTGGGGTCTGGGGGATGTGAAACGCGAAGATATGTCGAAATTTTCCGGAAGGCGAAACATGGGACCCATTGCAATAGTTAGCTTTCTAATGAAATCTACCTAAAGGGAGACTTGACTGACATCAACAACTATCGAGGAATCTCGTTAGTACCTGTGACATACAAGATCTTTTCTAAGGCCTTATTAAACAGAGCTGAACCCCAGCTAGACCCTCGACTCGGAGAATACCAGGGGATTTAGAAAAGGACGCTCTTGTACGGAACAGATACTGAACTTGAAATCAGTGCTACGGCAAGCAAAAATGGCTAGTAAGAAATATGTCATTATTTTTGTTGATTTCAAGAAGGCGTATGATTCGGTTGACAGACCTACTCTCATGAAGATCCTTCAAGAACTAGGACTAGACGAGAAGACACATAACCTTATTCAACAGACTTTAAAGAACACCATGTCACGAGTGAAGTTCAGAGGAACCCTCTCTGAAAGTTTTGAAATTAAGTCAGGAGTAAGACAGGGAGACGGTCTCTCACCTCTTCTCTTTAACTGTGCCCTGGAAAAGGTGATAAGGGAGTGGCGAAAGGAGCTAACTAGTCAGGGGGTACCAAGTGGTATCACTTTGGGACACAAGTGCAATGGGCTCAGTGTTGATTGCCTGGCATTTGCCGACGACCTGACACTTCTATCTCATTCAATAAAAACGTCTGTGAAACAACTTAATGTTCTCACGCAACAAACAGCTAAGGTAGGACTATATTTGTCACTTGAAAAAACACAGTACATCACAAACATCAGTGAATCTCCTTGTACACTGCATTTGGACCAGGGAGAGATCAAGAAAACTGACAGATATAAGTACATAGGAGAATGGCTTGAACCGAATCTCTCGGAAGTAAGGGCATTATCAACTCGAGTTAACAAGTTAGAAATGGCTTATCAACTAACCAAGAACACATATAATAAGAAGTGTCTCTCCCGAAAGACTAAAATGAGACACTACCAGACAGTTATACGTCCTGAAGCCTTATATGCATCAGAATGTCTAGTATTCAACCGGAAGGGACTCACGGACAAACTCGAAGTACAGGAGAGAAAGATAATGAGGAAGATATTGGGACCTGTTACGGAAGGTAATGAATACAGAAGGCGGCCTAATCAAGAGCTCTACACGTACTGTGAAAGAATCACGGATGTTGTTAGAAAACGACGTCTAGCATTTTATGGACACGTCTACAGGATGCATCCTACCAGGTTGACCAATCAGCTCCTCGGTTACTGGCAAAAGTGGAAGACCAAGTCACCATGGTTGTGGGAAGTGAGCAAAGATCTGCAAGAACTTGGAGGGACGGAAAGAGTCTTAAAAGACCGGACATCTCTCAGGAAGATGCTTCAGCAATTGAGGTTCCAGGACAAACCGCCAAGAAAGAAAACAGGTGCCCTCTGGACCCAGGAGAGGAGGGAACATCACAGCCAGAGGATGCGTAACTACTGGGCAAACATCAAAGCCCACTCCAAATGTAACAGTTGAACGTCGTGGTCCATAGATGGCCTATTCGAAACAAGAAGAATAGTCATAATAATAATAATAATTATTATTATTGTACTGATTATAATTTAGTGCCAGAAGCAAGACTGAATACAATCAAGCAGGAGGTCAGAAGAGTGTTTGATTGTGATCAAGGAACTAACCTGGTGAGTGACTAAGCACAAGAGCTCAACACAATGAGCCAAGATCTTAGCAGATTAAATGATGACGGCAATGGCTCAGTTCAATGGAACAAACCCAATGCTTAGACCTGCCTTGCCTGGAGTGAATTATTCTAGGAAGGTATCAAAAATTATAAATATCATGGATCGAGCCATCCTACCCAAACACTTGATAGATGTGAATGACTTAGAATCTATTTACACTGTTCTGCACTGTGGAGCCGTCACAGTTATCAGAACTATGTGCATCCAACTGAGAGAAAGGAATAATTCCTGCGGTAAGAAATGTGCTCCTGTTACTCCTAAGTGGGAGAGACGTCTGATAGGCAATATCGACAAATTACGGACGGATATTGGCCGTTTGACTGAGTTTATCAGAGGAACGCACACACGAAGACTGGTGAAACTCTGTAAGACAATAATAAAGCGGTCCAAAATCCACACCGTCTGAGATTATCCAAACACAAAAGCCGAACAGTGTTTAGATACACTCAAATAGAAACCTACGTTGGTAGCGAACAGGATTTCCAGATACATAGTCAGTAGGAAACGGAGACAGGACAACGCCTTATTTGTCAAAGGCGAGAAGAAATTCTTTAGAGCACTGAGCGAAAACCATGTATTCTCAAATGCTCCTTATCCAACAAGAGAAGAAATTGAAGAGTTTTGGATCAATCAACTATCCAAAGCCACCAATTTTAACTCAGGCTCCCATTGGGTTCAGGAAGTAACATACATCTCTAAAGAATAGCATCCGATGCGATATGATCCAATAACATCCACTGAAATGTTTTCCATCATTAAAGGTCTTCCTGGAAAGCACCCAGTTTAGATCAGATACAGAATTACTGGTATAAGAAATTCTGGTGCGTATACGATCTTATGTCTACTCTGGGGAATGAAGTCGTTACTCATCCACAGAAAATGCCAAATTTCCTTACACAAGGTGTAACACATCTACTTCCAAAATACCCATAAAATATGCAAGATCCTGGATAATACCACCCAATTACATGCCTCCCGACGATGTGTATGGTCATCACGTCCTGTCTTAGTAGGAGGATATATGCCCACTGTGAACAAAATAATATCCTAGCAACACAACAAAAAGGATGCACGAAAGTTGCAAAGAGTGTAAAGAAATACTTATCATCGACTCGGTGGTTTCTAACCAGGCCTTTGTCAATAACATACGTTTATTCACGGCATATATTGACTACAAGAAGGCCTATGATTCCGTGCCCTATGATTAGTTGATCCATATTTTGTCAGTGTATACGATTGATCATCAGATTCTATATTTCCTGGAACACGTCATGGCAATGTGGCATACAGTAATGTGCCTTAGAACTACAAATGGTAGTATTGCAACCAGTATGATCCCAATACATTAGAAATATTCCAAGGAGACTCCTTGAGCCCATTATGGTTCTATCTTGCGATGAACCCACTATCAAACCAACTTAATTCCACAAAATATGGCTTTAGTATCAAGAAGAACTCCAGGGAGTTTGCCATGCTCAACCATTCCCTGCATATGGATGACCTAAAGCTATATCCTGCCATCAGAGCATCTGTTGAAGATAGTGGAAACCTTCTCGCAGGATGTGAAAATGGAATTCGGGCTGGAGAAATGTAAAACGCTGAACGTTATGAAAGGCAAGTTGCAGGAAGGTGAGATATGAAACAGCTCAGGACCAGCAGATTGCAACAATGCTCACTAACGAGACCTACACGTATCTGGGAAAGAAGCAAGCTAGACACATAGAACAGTCAGTAGTGAAACAAGACCTGACGAAGGAATTTGTCAGAAGAATTAAGCTTTTTTCTAACACCAGCCTCTACAGTAAAAACTTGGTTAAGGCAATCAACGCTTATGCTGTCCCTATCCTTAGCTACTCGTTTGGGGTCATCAAGTGCAGTAAAACTGACATTGCAAGTCTGGAATAGAAAATTAGAACATAACAGACCAAATCACTAAAACACCATCCCAGGACATCTGTGGAACGAGTCATGCTACCGAGAAATATGGGTGGGAGAGGAATTGTTGGTATAAACAACCAAGTAGCTTGACAGATCTATGAGTTAAGAAAAATACCTCGATGCTGCACAAGGTTGTCACAGAAACAGATGATTCAACTCCACTACTCTTAAGTCAGCAAGAGACTCAAAATCAGATGCGCAGTGATTTGGATAAATTCAATGCCTGTTTCTTCAAGCCACTGCACGGAAGAGATCTCAATGAAGTCATCCAAACTCACGTCGACAAGTTAGCGTTGAACTTTTGGTTGATTTCTGGGCAGATGCTTCCAGAAACAGAAGGCTTTATGTTGGCTATTCAGGACCAGGTTGTCCCCACGAGCAACTACCTAAAGTTCATCATCAAGGTTGCATCTGTACGCGTTGACCAATGCATATACCGTTCCCCATCATTGGAGACTGTTCAGCATATTATTTCAGGTTGTCGCCATTTCGCAGGGACATAATAAAGGAAGAGACATGATTTTGTTGCCAAGATAGTACTTCAAGAACTGGCTATACACCTTCAACTGCTGAGCCAAGAGAAAGTGGCGTACTATAAATATGCTCCTGAAAGTGTACTGGAAAATGACAGCTTTACCTAGTACTGGGATCGTACTGTATTGACAGAGCAGTCAGCAGTGCACAACAGATCTGATCTGGTTCTTGTTGACAAATGCATGAAGCATTCATAGATGTGGCAATCTCAAACAGTGGCAACATTGTAACATAACATGTTGAAAAGCTGTCAAAGTATGAAGAGCTTTCAGAACTGATCAGGAAGCAATGGCACATGGCACTGGCGTGATTCCGAACAACCTAAAGGAATCTCTCACTGAGTTGAATTTAGACCCAGGCCTTTTTAAGATTATGCAGAATACAGTTATACTTTCGATAAGTCGCATAATAAGATTGTTCTTGGCTAATCAAACCTCAAGGAGTGAGGGAAAAGTGTAAATCTACCAAGTAATACAGTCATCGAGAATTTGCTCCTTATGATAGTATATCTGGGAGTATAAATGTTTCCTTTCCAGCAAATATGCTGAGAATGTATAAGCGCATGCGCAAAATTAATAATAATTATTATTTTCAGTATATATTAGATTAAATCATCTATAAATATTTATCGCACCAAGTTTCACAGAACTCGGTTGATTAAATCTCGAGAAAAAACCATTTAAATATTTTAAATTTGTTTGGTCGTCATGTTGGGATGTGTACTCTACCGGATTTAAAGTGTCGAATAACGGAACTTACCTTAGTATTCTCTATCACCATAAACAATTTCAGGGTGATATCAGTAATAGTTTCAGAGCTAAAGAGTGCTGGATAAATATTTCGCACAGCCGCCGTCTTGCTTGTAAGAAAACAATTGAACTGAATTCGATTCCAGTAGATCAAATCTTGTTTATACATATAGGGTGTGAAGTTTCACTGTGCTCGGTTAATTAAAACTGGAGAAAATGCCATTTAAATATTTTAACTTCGCTTGGCCGCCATGTTGGTTTTGTATTTAACATGTTTTCAACCATCACATAGCTAAACTTACCATAGTATTCTGTATTACCATTTCAGGGTAATATCAGAAATGGTTTTGGAGATATACAATGCCGGTGAAATATTTCGCGGGGCCGCCATGTTGGATTGGTGAATTGTATTCAAATTTGAAGGGAACGGTCGGGGTTGGACAAATTAGTACTATGTCCTTACCGAGTTTCATTGACATTGCTCAAACTGTTTATATTTTATTAGGGACACACACATACGTACACACACGGGCAAAAGGCGATCACATAAGTCTATTTTGTTCACATGATGAAAATAGGCTAAAAACAAACTTGATATACCATAAAGGAATAACTACAATTTTCCCCTAATGTGCAAACAGATGATTTATCACATGGTAACCAACATGCAGGCTTCAAAATTATATCTGAGTACTTACAACAAGCCGTGGCTCAGTGCAGCTGTCCCCCCAAGATCGTTCATTCGCGTGGCGTTTCCTGGGCAAGTCACATATCCTGTTGATCGACGCATTACAGCTGCAACGTGTAAGACGTGCTGTCAAACTTACGAGGTAAGTTGCTATGGCGTAACTACATACGAGGGTAGGGGGTTGATTGGGTAATGAAACAACCCTCCCCAGAAACAAATAATAATAATAAATAATGTGAAATTTGCTCATGTTTTAATTTTGAATAAAACAATTCTTCGGATTGAGGACAAACGATTGTATTATATAAATTTACCAGCTATTTTACCCGGCGTTGCCGGGAGGTGTATTTACATGTTATAGAAAGATGCATGCCAATATATTTCGCAAACTTTACCCCTAAGTGAGTTTAAAACTTAGTTCTCCTGGGCTCTGAAGTTAATCGAGTGCAATAGTAACTCACTGTAAATCTAGGCGAAAGGTACTGTGGAGTACAATAACGTAGTAAAGAATGTATCAATAAAATAAAAGGCTGTATATGCACATTTCACAAGGACCTAGTCTCACAATAACAATATTTTCCTGGTAGTCTTTTTTTTTTTTTTTTTTGTAATAGGTGTAATTTAGACGTCTTGTTCACATAGTTCTCTTTCATTTTTAAAATGTTGCATCTACCTTTTTGAAAGGAAACAATATTTAAATTATTCAATGTTTGGAATATAAAGTCATCATTCTGGAGACAAATACACTTACGATTTTTAACCCCGCACAAATGTGTGATTAATGAACAATGGCTTATTCATGTACATAAGTGAGTGTGAAGGCTACTATAACTGCATATTAGGGAATAGTATTGCTGTATTTACATGCCCATTATCTCATATGGGGCGGCTTTGGTGGAGGTTTTGGTAGCATGCTGAGCTTCTATGCCCAAGGTCGCGGGTTCAAACCCGGTCGAAGTCATCGGATTTTTGAAGAGCGTTAAAATCCCTCAGTATGCCTTCTTTCGGAGTGGAAGTAAGGTCAGTGGGCCCATGTCATAGATTTATGTGATGTAAAAGAACCTTCCACTAACTACACTCGTGTGAAGGTAACATTTGTATGTTAAATTTGATAAACGCTATTAAGTACCAACGTTCACCGACATATTCTGGTTGCTGTGGCATCTATTAGCCAAGTTTGCAGCTAGGTGTCGTTGACGGTAGCATTTGGTAGCAAAAGTAGGACCTACTTAAAACTGACTGTCTACAGTCCTTACCTGAATTACATCACAATTAACACCGGTTATCGGGGAGATTCTACACACATCCAATGTGCACGGGGCTGCATGACCGCGTTGTTGCAGCCCCTAAACAGAGGAACCAACCGACCTATCTCACCTAGTTAAAGTAAATGCAACAACGTATAATCCCAGTATAATGTCAAATAAGATGCATTGATTGAGAACACATTGGGCTTCTTTAGCCCCTAAGGTATTTCGTAAGATAAGAAATATATTCCCTCATCCCATACCGCAATGATCTCTATAATGCTATAGCGGAGTTCAGGGAGTATAGAATTCGTGATAACTACACCATTATACAATATCATTCGTCAAGAGGCACTGAAATGGCTAATACATAGGAAAAATACGTGTGGACGAACAGAAACAAACTATATAATGAATCGTATTCTTAAGCAAACGTATTGTGGAATGAACACAATTTATTTGGAGAACCAAGATCAGATACATGTACAAAGATCAGATATCGTTTGTCAACCAACAAAACGTAGTCATGGCAAACGCTGGCCTAAGTCAACACTAATATCTTTCGATTGTCTCTGCCCATGGCGGTTCCTGGTGTCAAATTGTGTTTCTACTGCCACACCGGGCATGGTGGCAAACTGTGTTAATACTGCCACGCCAGACCCCCTTGGCGTTGAGGTGGGTACTGTTTAAAACAGTTCGGAAATCTCATACGTAGGTTGTAATTCGTTGTTGCTGGCCTAATTGAGTCCATTTGCGTAAGTGGAGCGTTCTTCGTATTTGGTTGATTGGCTGGTTGGTTGCTTGATTTGTGGGTTGGTTGGTTAGTTCTTTGGTTTGTTGGTATGCAGCATTGCAGCATTCGTGGCGTCATTGATTTACATAGGAATAATATATGTACACACTATTTACACTTCACTGGTATATTAGGGAGTCTTTGGGATCACCACGATGGTAATTTCACTGTAGCTATGCTTACATGGGTACTGACCTGTGAGGATGAAGGCCGTTGAGGTGGTTATGTTTATGCTATGTGTTGCAGCGGTAGTAACGTTTGTGTCTGAAGCTGACGCAGTTGTTCTTCCAGCTCCTCCATCCTGTTTTATGACACAATCGATCATGTTGAGGTCAGCGAAATGAGGAATGAACATACTTTTTATTTGAAGGAATAGGACATCAAATACATGTACAAAGAACAGGACTCGTTTGTCAATAACCAAACTGTAATCATGGCAACCGCTAGCCTTAGTCAACACTTTATGTATTGTGCCCAACTCTAGGAATGGGTATTCCAAGATTCAGACACCTAGATATCAAGGGAAAGGCTACAGCCGCTTATGAAAGTTGAGATATTTGAATATCGCGCTCCATTACTTCGAGAAGGGAGTAGAAACTTTATGCAGCCAAGAGAATGTCAAGTGACGTAGCGAGTAGTAGCAGAGGTCGAGACTATTTGTTGATTAAATAGTTAGCCATGGAGTAGAGACTTGAGACTTGGATCAGATTACTGGCACGGCCAAATGAAAGAGAATGCACTTAGTATCAAGTAAATTGGACCAGGGATACCAGAGATATGAGGATTTCCATATTTCAGCGTGATTCAGCGTGGACCTGACCGTTTTGAATAAAAGCCGGCCGGCCCAAGCAACATCAGCTCACTTCGAACCAAGCTCTTGCATGACAAGGTGCTGCCACGTTGAGCCAAGGTACATGGTTGCCGGATCTACGCAGAAGATGTCTTTAAATTGTGATAGCTACAAAAACACTACGATACGTGTGGAACATAGTAAGTTTCCGGCAGAGAGAATCACTAAGGTGATTGTTATTTTTCTACGGACACTGGTGAAATACTTTATTTCTATATGGACATATGCTAGACTTTGTCTAGAAAGTACTTTGTCACAGTCCAGTAATAATAATTTAATACTTGGATATTTTAGTCCAATTAGTCAGTTTCATAATTGTAACTTGATAACCACTCCGATCTATCAGTATATTGAAAGCCAGTCTATCACGGTGTTGTTCATTAGCCGACGAAGGGAAACTATATGTTGCTTCGCGCATGATAGATGGTGATAAGCCATGCCCAGGGAACGATCTTCAGAACAGCCGTTGATTGGTTTAGACTGTCAGTGTTTTCTTGTAGTGAAAAGATTACCGTGAGTTATGTTACAACTGACATATTTGAGAATAGATCACTTGGATCTGACCCCATTTAAGCAAACTGTTATGGCTTTAACAGAAGTCAACATTAAAATGGATCAGCAGTTACTTCAAACTTCAAGAAATATCTCCACTATGTCGTGTTAGACAGATTGTGGGTATATAATGGTGGCCGATACAAGGATTAGACGTGCGTGTCCGATAGGGCATGTATCTGGATAAATCTGGTACAGACCAGGTTCACTACGCTTCAAAACCAACGAGAAATGTAAGCCACTTTTGACTTTATATTATGCCTGGCTAATTGGAACAAACTCATTTTCTGCAGATGACCAACACATTTATTTTTCTTCGTATTTAAATCTTGCAATGATTTACGCAAGACATATTAGAGTTATTCTGAGTATTTTCAGCACTCAGAACAGTTTAGGATCGATGACCGAGCATAACGAACATTTATTTGAATGTTTCATATTTTTTGATAATCACGGTAATCAGCCGATGTAACTGTAAAAGTTAATAATTATTTTTGTTGAGAGATGGATATTTTATCCATATTCGAAGAATCGAACATGTGGGTTCTCACATAATGAAATAATAATTAAACATATTTAAAATAATATAACTAATAATAATAATAATTATCCACTAATAATAATAATAATGATTTTCATAACTTTTCTAAATAATTCTTGGATCTTATATTTTCTAATAATCACATTCATTGAGAGAGAGCTTATGAAATAGTTTAATCATTTCTAGTTTGGAACAGGTGATTTTCCGAAGGAGAGTGGTTAGCGCAAGCCCGCATTCAACCAACATTACAGTTCTGGTTGAACAATTAATATTTGCAATGAGCAAAGTATATTTTTCAGATAACAAGGAGAGGCATGAAACGGGAAGCAAATGATATTTGTATCAATTAGGATATTTTTGTATTTATATAAAATCATGACGTAGATACACATTCGAAAGTCAAATAAAGAGTATCATAAGTATGGTAACTTCACGGGTTGAACTGAGTGGTAAAATAAAATAAACTTGTAAGTTTATAAATCTTCCAGTGTTGATAACAAGCAGAGGCTTGAATTATTGTATACATTTTGGGATTTTTTTTAATGTGTGTGGAGTAGTTGAGATGCCATTCCCAGGTGCGCATGTTTAAGTCGCAGGAATGAGGAGGTTTTTATTTGAGCATCAATCAAATAGCAGGCTCGATGAATCAGTGTTAAAGAAGGAGTATTGGAACTACACATTGCGTCGTATGAATGACCCAAAGGTTATTTCTTAAAAACCATCAGTTCTTATTTCAACCTTGTTTACGGATTCCATTAAGACGTTGATTTTGCTAGAACCCGGATTTGTCAAGATAGTATTTTAATCTTCTTCAGAGGAAGACCCTTGCCGTTGTTGTTGGAATATTGTGTTCTTATAAAAATAATAGAATGGGCCACTGCCAATTAAAAATAATTCTATAACCACGAATAATTTGAAGGATGTTTTCAATCCTAGTGCCATGAACTAAATGAATTTATTATGAAGCTTCAATTCTTATTTCCGCATTCTGTCGAAGAATTGCAAGTTGTGAAAGTTACTAAAATGGCCACAAATATAAATATTTTTCTTAATAATGATTCCAAGTGGAAAATCGAATAGTCGAATGGTCCAACAATTTATTGATCAAGTTGATGATTCAGAAATCATATATTTTGTTACGAACTTGAAGTTCATAATCGAGTCACTTCTCGAAACGTTTAATGTCAGAAGAACAATTAATTTTGTTGTGCTTCGCACAGTTCTTCGATGCTATGCTCACAGGTCAGATACTTTTCAGATGTTGTTATTAATATGTGTACATAATTTGTGTTGATTCAGAGATAATAATTTTTTTGACAATATTATTTGAAACTGGAAAAATAAGTGAAAGTTAAAAATTCTGTGAACTTTTATTCTACGAGTGTTAATATTATGTAAAAATTCAACCAGTGAACTACCGTATTTCCAGTAAAGACAATTAAATTTGAACTGGATTTAATCATAAATAATGGATATAATTTTGGAACACAGTCTACTGGACTGATAATCAGACTTGTGTTTCCAAAGATAATTGTCCAATGTGTTGGAAAATTTCTGTACATTGTGTAAATAGCAATGTGGGTCGCCACACGTGAATGATGCTGCTTTGAGCATTTTATTTTTGCAGTCAATTTTAAATTCAGAATGAAATGAGATAATTTTACATGATGTGTTATGCCCAGTTGAATCTCCTTCTATTCTTATTGTTGCATTGAGCCAAAAATCAGTAAAGCATTTTTTTTCATTTGATGTCGTTTTTGCGATTAGCTTTAACCCATCTGGCGCCCCGGGATATTTTGACTCTCGTGCTGACTGATTCTTGGTAAGATGCATATGTGGTCGTGCGGACTCCGGTCTAAACGGGCACATAAAATAAGATAGAGAGAGAATTGGCTTCGAACGTGGGGCCCGAGTTAGACACGGTCAATCGCATGCCGATTTAAATTGTGATAATTTTTATATAGATAATTTGGGAGTTGAGAGATGTCTGGTTTGGATGAATAAATTAGTAGGAAACCCAATTAGTGGGGAAAATTAAAAATTTAACTGGGTTAATAATTAGAATGGGTTTGATTATTTTTGATAATGGCTTAACCCTTAGGGCATCAAGTAAATTCAGTAGTAAACGTTCGATGACTGGACATACGCATTATTAGAATCCAGGTGGAGGATATTTGAGAACTTGCATATTTTTCTTGTGATATTGTGGTAAATGTAATTCGTGAAAGTAGAGAATTTTGTTTTTCCATCACGTCGACATTAGGACAAATCTCATTTTATTAGAGTGTTCCAATTAGCTATTCATATTTCTTGTTCTAATTATAAGCTTGTGTCTACCGACATGTATACCCCTAAGTTTTGAATAATAATTGAAAATTATGGAAGAGATGATGAGGATGATGAGGAGTTTGGAAGAGAGTTCCAAAGAAGCTGGACTGCGTGTAGCAGCCATTATGAAAGAAAATACAGAGGCTTTGGAAAAGAAACTTAAGGAAAATTCTGATTCTTTAGAAAATAAACTTAAAGAAAATTTAAATGAGAAACTTAAAGAAAATTCTGAATCTTTAGAAAATAAACTTAAAGAAATTTCTGATTCTTTAGAAAATAAACTTAAAGAAAATTCTGATTCTTTAGAAAATAAACCTAAAGAGAATTCTGATTCTTTAGAAAATAAATTTAAAGAAAATTCTGATTCTTTAGAAAATAAACTTAAAGAAAGTTTAAATGATAAACTTAAAGAAAGTTCTGATTCTTTAAAAGATAACTTGATAGAAAATTTAAATAGTAAATTTAATTCTGTGGAAAATAAATTTAAAGAGAATGCCGAAATTTTGAAAATGTCATTTGAGAGTAAAATGACTAAATTATGCGAAAAAACACATGAGCTCGAAACTTCATTAGCCACTAACGCAAGTTTAATGGATGATAAATTTCGCGATGCCGATCTAAGATCCCAAAGCTTAGCTGATAGGATAGAACATGGTCTTAGGAAAGTTGGTGAAGACATGATCAACCTAGAAGTCAGAGTAAAGAAAGAGAGCAATGAGATGGCAATTCTAGTTGTTCAACGTTTGACAGAACAATTCAAAGAACTCGTAATGGGAGAAATAAGAGAAGGTGTGATTAATGAATTACAAACTGAAATTAAAACCACAGTTATCGATGAAATTAAAGACACACTCAAGCTGGAGAACCAAGAGGGAGTCAAGGAAATTAGGGAATCTTTGTCATCCCATATTCAAGTAATTTCCAAAGATATCCAAGCAACTCAGAAGGACATATCAGATGTGGCAGGGTCGTGGAAAAGTCACGAGGCTGTTATGAACCAGATATCCACTGATGTCAAGGAGAACTGTAAGGAAACCGAAGCAATTAGAAAAATGGCAGAAGAAAACCATAAGGAAATTGAGGCTATGAAAACCCAAATCAAGGACGAGAAACAGTCTGACCATCTGTTGAAAATGCCAAGTGTAAGGGGAGAAGAACAGATACAGATAAATCTAGGAGCAGCTAGAGAAACTGATAGTCAAAGACAGGATGAGGTCAGGGCAGTATTTCAATCCAACCCCATAACTGTATTCAAGAATGTAGAGGATAAGCCTTCTAAATTTTCAGGGCGAGATTCTGTGACACCCGTAGAATTCTTGAGAGAAGCAGGTGATTACCTAAAAGATTCCAAAATCCCTAAGGAAAGACAGATCCGAGTGATAGGGAAATTTTTGGAAGGTCCTGCACTTCTTTGGTTTAGAGCTTTTAGGTCCACTTTCACCAATTTTGAGGAGTTTTCCCGTGGGTTATTAAAGAAGTTTTGGTGCCCGGAAACCAAACAGCAAGTCAGAGCAGAATTATATTCAAAGAGATTCTCGACGTCACAACCTACTCGATACTCTACGTACTTTTCTGGACAGCTTTCTAAACTACAACATTTAGATCCGCCGATGCCAGATAATGAATTAATTACCGCATTAATACGTCAGTTTCCAGCAGACGTCCAAAGAACCTTGATCGCTGCTGATATTTATAATATGGAGCAATTTGACGAGGTATTGCAGAAACTTGATCACACGAACGCTCAATTCTTCCACCAGAAGGGAGGAAAGAATAACAACGCTGTATACGCTGTTATGGCCGACAGTTATTCCCAAACACCTCGAGAGACTCAAGAGGGGCGAGAAGAGAAAACGCAGAGGGAAGAGCCCGATAAAAGAGGATGGAATCAGTACAATAACAGATACAGATACAAGCCTTATGCGAGACCGGATGGTGGATACCGATATAATACTCGATGGAGAAGGCCAAGGGATAATCAAGGAAGGTACCAGGAAAGAAGATACTATGGTAGAAACAATAACTACAATAACAGAGGGAATGTGAATACTCGTCAGTCCAATGAAGAGTTCAATA
This sequence comes from Meconema thalassinum, assembly GCA_946902985.2. Lineage (NCBI taxonomy): Eukaryota > Metazoa > Arthropoda > Insecta > Orthoptera > Tettigoniidae > Meconema > Meconema thalassinum. Next base: position 979,337,130 of record OX336388.2, on the reverse strand, counting down.
AGGAGACGAGGAAGAACTTGGAAGAAAGACACCAAGAACAGTTCTTGGAACAGAAGCCAAATGAACCAGGTCCATCGGGAACACAACAATCCCGGGGGAATGGAAAAGAAAAAAAAACTTCGAATTCACAGTAGAAGATAGAATTTCAAACACTTTCACTTCCAGAATTATTAAATGGCAAGCAGAGGATGATGACTTAATTCAACATAATGACGAACGGAAGGAAATGGGTACAAGAATTAAAATGCCAATCATATCATGCGAAGTATTCGGTATGCCTGTCGATACTTTAATTGATACAGGGGCTATGCTTTGTCTTGTGAGCGAGAAGCTTTATATTCTGTGGAAGCTCAAAGAGAATTTAGAGGAGATTCCAGTATCAGGAATTAAAATCCAAGGAATAATACCCAACAAAATATCTCTGTGTAAAACACAATTATACTTATGTGTTACTATTGGAGGACATGATTTCCGACATGTGTTTGTAGTAATGAAGGACATGGCTTTTGACATGTTATTGGGAGCGGATTTCATTCAGAAATATCAAGCAGTGATAGACATGAAGACAGAGACGATCAGATTCAAGAATACCGAAGAGATAAACTTCGAGGGAAAAGAAGAGGAAGACTTCGAGGGAGATGCTCAATGGTCTCTGATTTTTCATGAAGCTGAAGGAAGAGAAGTCTACACTGAGAAGGAATCCCCAGAGCTAGGAAAAATTTTGGAAGAGTACCACGATATTTTTGATATTAAACCTGGTGAAATTAAAGATTTTGAATATCGTATTCGTGTAAATGATGATGCACCTTTCCATGCTAAATTGTATCCGGTAGCGGAGAAGCATCGAGAAAGGGTAAAAGTGCTTATCAAAGAGATGGAAAGCAACAATGTGATTGAAAAGTACACTACATCTTATGTCAATCCATTAGCAGTAGTGTCTAAGCAAGATGGAAGTCTGAGACTATGTTTAGACGCGCGAAATTTGAATTCAAGATTGCTGCCAGAGTATGACAGACCAACAATCATTAGGGAACTGTTAAGGAAATTCCAAGGCAAGGTCTGGTTCTCTAACATTGATCTCACTTCGTCCTACCACCACATTAGGCTTAGTGAAGATTCCAAAAAGTTTACGGGATTTATGTTTGACCAGCAGACATATGTATTCCGCCGTCTACCATTTGGAGTCAAAACATCTGGATCTGTTTTGATCAAAGCACTGGAACAAAACTTGAGTCCTGAAGTAAAAGAGATAGCATTTCGTTACATATATGATATCCTAATTGCATCTGAGACTAAGGAGGAACATTTATTACATCTTCAGATGTTATTCGCAGATTTGAGAAAAGCGAACTTTAAAGTAAACCTTCGAAAATGTCAGTTCTTTCGGAAGGAAATAAAATTTTTGGGCCACATTTTGGATGGTGAAGGATACCGTCCCAATGAGACAAAGATACAGGTGATTGCAAATTTCCCTAGACCTACTAGAGTGAAGAATGTCCGCAGTTTTCTCGGGACATGCCAATTCTTTGCAGGGCATTGTCCAAGCTTCACCAAGACGGTTGCTCCATTGCAGGAATTATTAAAAAAGGAAACAAATGGAAATGGAATGAAGATTGTGAACAATCATTTCAAGATGCCAAGAGGTTATTGGTAAACAGCGTGAAATTAGAGTATCCTGACTTTACCAAGAATTTCATCATAGAATCCGATGCATCCACCGTAGGGATTGGAGCTATTCTTCTTCAAGAAGATGAAGATCACAAGAGACGTTACCTGGCGTTCATAAGCAGGAAACTTCGTCCATCAGAAAGGAATTATTACACCACAGAGTTCGAAGCACTTGCTGTAATCTTCACGTTGGAATCGTGGAAGAAAATGTTAATTGGACATTCAGTAATTGTGAGGACTGATCACCACGCATTGGAGTTTATCTTGAGAACAAACTTTGCCAGTGATAGGATAACTAGATGGTCACTTTTTATTCAACAATTCAACCTAGTTAGTGAACACACTCCTGGAAAATTGAACGTTGGAGCTGATTTATTGAGTAGAGCAGTGGAGTCTACATCTAAGGTTTTTCAAGTTAACCTGACGCAGGAGGATGAGGATACCTTGAGAAGGTTAAGATTGTTGCATTTATCCCAGAGGAGAGACCGACGTTTTAGAAACATTTTTTGTTTTCTACAGGGAGACATGGATCCAAATGATGATGATATTGTGGAAGTAAACAACAATGGAAGCTATGAAATCGCCAATACACGAACTGGTAACATCGTGGGAACTTATAATGCAGCGAATTTGAAGATTTATTATTCAAGAACCAGATGATTTAATGTGTAGATAAGAAAAATAAAAAAATTTCAATTTTTAATTTTTGCTAGGTGTGGGGTGGATGTGCCCAACTCTAGGAATGGGTATTCCAAGATTCAGACACCTAGATATCAAGGGAAAGGCTACAGCCGCTTTTGAAAGTTGAGATATTTGAATATCGCGCTCCATTACTTCGAGAAGGGAATGGAAACTTTATGCAGCCAAGAGCATGTCAAGTGACGTAGCGAGTAGTAGCAGAGGTCGAGACTATTTGTTGATTAAATAGTTAGCCATGGAGTAGAGACTTGAGACTTGGATCAGATTACTGGCACGGCCAAATGAAAGAGAATGCACTTTGTATCAAGTAAATCGGACCAGGGATACCAGAGATATGAGGATTTCCATATTTCAGCGTGATTCAGCGTGGACCTGACCGTTTTGAATAAAAGCCGGCCGGCCCAAGCAACATCAGCTCACTTCGAACCAAGCTCTTGCATGACAAGGTGCTGCCACGTTGAGCCAAGGCACATGGTTGCTGGATCTACGCAGAAGATATCTTTAAATTGTGATAGCTACAAAAGTACTACGATACGTGTGGAACATAGTAAGTTTCCGGCAGAGAGAATCACTAAGGTGATTGTTATTTTTCTACGGACACTGGTGAAATACTTTATTTCTATATGGACATATGCTAGACTTTGTCTAGAAAGTACTTTGTCACAGTCCAGTAATAATAATTTAATACTTGGATATTTTAGTCCAATTAGTCAGTTTCATAATTGTAACTTGATAACCACTCCGATCTATCAGTATATTGAAAGCCAGTCTATCACGGTGTTGTTCATTAGCCGACGAAGGGAAACTATATGTTGCTCCGCACATGATAGATGGTGATAAGCCATGCCCAGGGAACGATCTTCAGAACAGCCGTTGATTGGTTTAGACTGTCAGTGTTTTCTTGTAGTGAAAAGATTACGATGATGATGATGATGATAATTGTCGTTTTAAGGGGCCTAACATCTAGGTTATCGGCCCCTGAAATGATTACCGTGAGTTATGTTACAACTGACATATTTGAGAATAGATCACTTGGATCTGACCCCATTTAAGCAAACTGTTATGGCTTTAACAGAAGTCAACATTAAAATGGATCAGCAGTTACTTCAAACTTCAAGAAATATCTCCACTATGTCGTGTTAGACAGATTGTGGGTATATAATGGCGGCCGATACAAGGATTAGACGTGCGTGTCCGATAGGGCATGTATCTGGATAAATCTGGTACAGACCAGGTTCACTACGCTTCAAGACCAACGAGAAATGTAAGCCACTTTTGACTTTATATTATGCCTGGCTAATTGGAACAAACTCATTTTCTGCAGTTGACCAACACATTTATTTTTCTTCGTATTTAAATCTTGCAATGATTTACGCAAGACATATTAGAGTTATTCTGAGTATTTTCAGCACTCAGAACAGTTTAGGATCGATGACCGAGCATAACGAACATTTATTTGAATGTTTCATATTTTTTGATAATCACGGTAATCAGCCGATGTAACTGTAAAAGTTAATAATTATTTTTGTTGAGAGATGGATATTTTATCCATATTCGAAGAATCGAACATGTGGATTCTCACATAATGAAATAATAATTAAACATATTTAAAATAATATAACTAATAATAATAATAGTTATCCACTAATAATAATAATGATGCCTAAATAATTCTTGGATCTTATATTTTCTAATAATCACATTCATTGAGAGAGAGCTTATGAAGTAGTTTAATCATTTCTAGTTTGGAACAGGTGATTTTCCGAAGGAGAGTGGTTAGCGCAAGCCCGCATTCAACCAACATTACAGTTCTGGTTGAACAGTTAATATCTGCAATGAGCAAAGTATATTTTTCAGATAACACGGAGAGGCATGAAACGGGAAGCAAATGATAATTGTATCAATTAGGATATTTTTGTATTTATATAAAATCATGACGTAGATACACATTCGAATGTCAAATAAAGAGTATCATAAGTATGGTAACTTCACGGGTTGAACTGAGTGGTAAAATAAAATAAACTTGTAAGTTTATAAATCTTCCAGTGTTGATAACAAGCAGAGGCTTGATTTATTGTATAAATTTTGGGAAGAAAATTTATGTGTGTGGAGTAGTTGAGATGCCATTCCCAGGTGCGCATGTTTAAGTCGCAGGAATGAGGAGGTTTTTATTTAAGCATCAATCAAATAGCCGGTTCGATGAATCAGTGTTAAAGAAGGAGTATTGGAACTACACATTGCGTCGTAAGAATGACCCAAAGGTTATTTCTTAAAAACCATCAGTTCTTATTTAAACCTTGTTTACGGATTCCATTAAGATGTTGATTTTGCTAGAACCCGGATTTGTCATGATGGTATTTTATTATTCTTCAGAGGAAGACCCTTGCCGTTGTTGTTGGAATATTGTGTTCTTATAAAAATAATAGAATGGGCCACTGCCAATTAAAAATAATTCTATAACCACGAATAATTTGAAGGATGTTTTCAATCCTAGTGCCATGAACTAAATGAATTTATTATGAAGATACAATTCTTATTTCCGCATTTTGTCAAAGAATTGCAAGTTGTGAAAGTTACTAAAATGGCCACAAATATAAATATTTTTCTTAATAATGATTCCAAGTGGAAAATCGAATAGTCGAATGGTCCAACAATTTATTGATCAAGTTGATGATTCAGAAATCATATATTTTGTTAGGAACTTGAAGTTCATAATCGAGTCACTTCTCGAAACGTTTAATGTCAGAAGAACAATTAATTTTGTTGTGCTTCGCACAGTTCTTCGATGCTATGCTCACAGGTCAGATACTTTTCAGATGTTGTTATTAATATGTGTACATAATTTGTGTTGATTCAGAGATAATAATTTTTTTTGACAATATTTTTTGAAACTGGAAAAATAAGTGAAAGTTAAAAATTCTGTGAACAATTATTCTACGAGTGTTAATATTATGTAAAAATTCAACCAGTGAACTACCGTATTTCCAATAAAGACAATTAAATTTGAACTGGATTTAATCATAAATAATGGATATAATTTTGGAACACAGTCTACTGGACTGATAATCAGACTTGTGTTTCCAAAGATAATTGTCCAATGTGTTGGAAAATTTCTGTACATTGTGTAAATAGTAATGTGGGTCGCCACACGTGAATGATGCTGCTTTGAGCATTTTATATTTGCAGTCAATTTTAAATTCAGAATAAAATGAGATAATTTTACATGATGTGTTGTGCCCAGTTGAATCTCCTTCTACCCTTAATGTTGCATTGAGCCAAAAATCAGTAAAGCATTTTTTTCATTTGATGTCGTTTTTGCGATTAGCTATAACCCATCTGGCGCCCCGGGATATTTTGACTCTCGTGCTGACTGATTCTTGGTAAAATGCATATGTGGTCGTGCGGACTCCGGTCTAAACGGGCACATAAAATAAGATAGAGAGAGAATTGGCTTCGAACGTGGGGCCCGAGTTAGACACGGTCAATCGCATGCCGATTTAAATTGTGATAATTTTTTTATATAGATAATTTGGGAGTTGAGAGATGTCTGGTTTGGATGAATAAATTAGTAGGAAACCCAATTAGTGGGGAAAATTAAAAATTTAACTGGGTTAATAATTAGAATGGGTTTGATTATTTTTGATAATGGCTTAACCATTAGGGCGTCAAGTAAATTCAGTAGTAAACGTTCGATGACTGGACATACGCATTATTAGAATCCAGGTGGAGGATATTTGAGAACTTGCATATTTTTCTTGTGATATTGTGGTAAATGTAATTCGTAAAAGTAGAGAATTTTGTTTTTCAATCACGTCGACATTAGGACAAATCTCATTTTATTAGAGTGTTCCAATTAGCTATTCATATTTCTTGTTCTAATTATAATCTTGTGTCTGCCAACATGTATACCCCTAAGTTTTGAATAATAATTGAAAATTATGGAAGAGATGATGAGGATGATGAGGAGTTTGGAAGAGAGTTCCAAAGAAGCTGGACTGCGTGTAGCAGCCATTATGAAAGAAAATACAGAGGCTTTGGAAAAGAAACTTAAAGAAAATTCTGATTCTTTAGAAAATAAACTTAAAGAAAATTTAAATGAGAAACTTAAAGAAAATTCTGATTCTTTAGAAAATAAACTTAAAGAAAATTTTGATTCTTTAGAAAATAAACTTAAAGAGAATTCTGATTCTTTAGAAAATAAATTTAAAGAAAATTCTGATTCTTTAGAAAATAAACTTAAAGAAAGTTTAAATGATAAACTTAAAGAAAGTTCTGATTCTTTAAAAGATAACTTGAAAGAAAATATAAATAGTAAATTTAATTCTATGGAAAATAAATTTAAAGAGAATGCCGAAATTTTGAAAATGTCACTTGAGAGTAAAATGACTAAATTATGCGAAAAAACACATGAGCTCGAAACTTCATTAGCCACTAACGCAAGTTTAATGGATGATAAATTTCGCGATGCCGATCTAAGATCCCAAAGCTTAGCTGATAGGATAGAACATGGTCTTAGGAAAGTTGGTGAAGACATGATCAACCTAGAAGTCAGAGTAAAGAAAGAGAGCAATGAGATGGCAATTCTAGTTGTTCAACGTTTGACAGATCAATTCAAAGAACTCGTAATGGGAGAAATAAGAGAAGGTGTGATTAATGAATTACAAACTGAAATTAAAACCGCAGTTATCGATGAAATTAAAGACACACTCAAGCTGGAGAACCAAGAGGGAGTCAAGGAAATTAGGGAATCTTTGTCATCCCATATTCAAGTAATTTCTAAAGATATCCAAGCAACTCAGAAGGACATATCAGATGTGGCAGGGTCGTGGAAAAGTCACGAGGCTGTTATGAACCAGATATCCACTGATGTCAAGGAGAACTGTAAGGAAACCGAAGCAATTAGAAAAATGGCAGAAGAAAACCATAAGGAAATTGAGGCTATGAAAACCCAAATCAAGGACGAGAAACAGTCTGACCATCTGTTGAAAATGCCAAGTGTAAGGGGAGAAGAACAGATACAGATAAATCTAGGAGCAGCTAGAGAAACTGATAGTCAAAGACAGGATGAGGTCAGGACAGTATTTCAATCCAACCCCATAACTGTATTCAAGAATGTAGAGGATAAGCCTTCTAAATTTTCAGGGCGAGATTCTGTGACACCCGTAGAATTCTTGAGAGAAGCAGGTGATTACCTAAAAGATTCCAAAATCCCTAAGGAAAGACAGATCCGAGTGATAGGGAAATTTTTGGAAGGTCCTGCACTTCTTTGGTTTAGAGCTTTTAGGTCCACTCTCACCAATTTTGAGGAGTTTTCCCGTGGGTTATTAAAGAAGTTTTGGTGCCCGGAAACCCAACAGCAAGTCAGAGCAGAATTATATTCAAAGAGATTCTCGACGTCACAACCTACTCGATACTCTACGTACTTTTCTGGACAGCTTTCTAAACTACAACATTTAGATCCGCCGATGCCAGATAATGAATTAATTACCGCATTAATACGTCAGTTTCCAGCAGACGTCCAAAGAACCTTGATCGCTGCTGATATTTATAATACGGAGCAATTTGACGAGGTATTGCAGAAACTTGATCACACGAACGCTCAATTCTTCCATCAGAAGGGAGGAAAGAATAACAACGCTGTATACGCTGTTATGGCCGACAGTTATTCCCAAACACCTCGAGAGACTCGAGAGGGGCGAGAAGAGAAAACGCCGAGGGAAGAGCCCGATAAAAGAGGATGGAATCAGTACAATAACAGATACAGTTACAAGCCTTATGCGAGACCGGATGGTGGATACCGATATAATACTCGATGGAGAAGGCCAAGGGATAATCAAGGAAGGTACCAGGAAAGAAGATACTATGGTAGAAACAATAACTACAATAACAGAGGGAATGTGAATACTCGTCAGTCCAATGACGAGTTCAATAAGGAGACGAGGAAGAACTTGGAAGAAAGACACCAAGAAAACTTGCAGTTCTTGGAACAGAAGCCAAATGAACCAGGTCCATCGGGAACACAACAATCCCGGGGGAATGGAAAAGAAAAAAAAACTTCGAATTCACAGTAGAAGATAGAATTTTAAACACTTTCACTTCCAGAATTATTAAATGGCAAGCAGAGGATGATGACTTAATTCAACATAATGACGAACGGAAAGAAATGGGTACAAGAATTAAAATGCCAATCATATCATGCGAAGTATTCGGTATGCCTGTCGATACTTTAATTGATACTGGGGCTATGCTTTGTCTTGTGAGCGAGAAGCTTTATATTCTGTGGAAGCTCAAAGAGAATTTAGAGGAGATTCCAGTATCTGGAATTAAAATCCAAGGAATAATACCCAACAAAATATCTCTGTGTAAAACACAATTATACTTATGTGTTACTATTGGAGGACATGATTTCCGACATGTGTTTGTAGTAATGAAGGACATGGCTTTTGACATGATATTGGGAGCGGATTTCATTCAGAAATATCAAGCAGTGATAGACATGAAGACAGAGACGATCAGATTCAAGAATACCGAAGAGATAAACTTCGAGGGAAAAGAAGAGGAAGACATCGAGGGAGATGCTCAATGGTCTCTGATTTTTCATGAAGCTGAAGGAAGTGAAGTCTACACTGAGAAGGAATCCCCAGAGCTAGGAAAAATTTTGGAAGAGTACCACGATATTTTTGATATTAAACCTGGTGAAATTAAAGATTTTGAATATCGTATTCGTGTAAATGATGATGCACCTTTCCATGCTAAATTGTATCCGGTAGCGGAAAAGAATCGAGAAAGGGTAAAAGTGCTTATCAAAGAGATGGAAAGCAACAATGTGATTGAAAAGTACACTACATCTTATGTCAATCCATTAGCAGTAGTGTCTAAGCAAGATGGAAGTCTGAGACTATGTTTAGACGCGCGAAATTTGAATTCAAGATTGCTGCCGGAGTATGACAGACCACCAATCATTAGGGAACTGTTAAGGAAATTCCAAGGCAAGGTCTGGTTCTCTAACATTGATCTCACTTCGTCCTACCACCACATTAGGCTTAGTGAAGATTCCAAAAAGTTTACAGGATTTATGTTTGACCAGCAGACATATGTATTCCGCCGTCTACCATTTGGAGTCAAAACATCTGAATCTGTTTTGATCAGAGCACTGGAACAAAACTTGAGTCCTGAAGTAAAAGAGATAGCAATTCGTTACATAGATGATATCCTAATTGCATCTGAGACTAAGGAGGAACATTTATTACATCTTCAGATGTTATTCGCAGATTTGAGAAAAGCGAACTTTAAAGTAAACCTTCGAAAATGTCATTTCTTTCGGAAGGAAATAACATTTTTGGGCCACATTTTGGATGGTGAAGGATACCGTCCCAATGAGACAAAGATACAGGTGATTGCAAATTTCCCTAGACCTACTAGAGTGAAGAATGTCCGCAGTTTTCTCGGGACATGCCAATTCTTTGCAGGGCATTGTCCAAGCTTCACCAAGACGGTTGCTCCATTGCAGGAATCATTAAAAAAGGAAACGAATGGAAATGGAATGAAGATTGTGAACAATCATTTCAAGATGCCAAGAGGTTATTGGTAAACAGCGTGAAATTAGAGTATCCTGACTTTACCAAGAATTTCATCATAGAATCCGATGCATCCACCGTAGGGATTGGAGCTATTCTTCTTCAAGAAGATGAAGATCACAAGAGACGTTACCTGGCGTTCATAAGCAGGAAACTTCGTCCATCAGAAAGGAATTATTACACCACAGAGTTAGAAGCACTTGCTGTAATCTTCGCGTTGGAGTCGTGGAAGAAAATGTTAATTGGACATTCAGTAATTGTGAGGACTGATCACCACGCATTGGAGTTTATCTTGAGAACAAACTTTGCCAGTGATAGGATAACTAGATGGTCACTTTTTATTCAACAATTCAACCTAGTTATTGAACACACTCCTGGAAAATTGAACGTTGGAGCTGATTTATTGAGTAGAGCAGTGGAGTCTACATCTAAGGTTTTTCAAGTTAACCTGACGCAGGAGGATGAGGATACCTTGAGAAGGTTAAGATTGTTGCATTTATCCCAGAGGAGAGACCGACGTTTTAGAAACATTTTTTGTTTTCTACAGGGAGACATGGATCCAAATGATGATGATATTGTGGAAGTAAACAACAATGGAAGCTATGAAATCGCCAATACACGAACTGGTAACATCGTGGGAACTTATAATGCAGCGAATTTGAAGATTTATTATTCAAGAACCAGATGATTTAATGTGTAGATAAGAAAAATAAAAAATTTTCAATTTTTATTTTTTGCTAGGTGTGGGGTGGATGTGCCCAACTCTAGGAATGGGTATTCCAAGATTCAGACACCTAGATATCAAGGGAAAGGCTACAGCTGCTTTTGAAAGTTGAGATATTTGAATATCGCGCACCATTACTTCGACAAGGGAATGGAAACTTAATGCAGCCAAGAGCATGTCAAGTGACGTAGCGAGTAGTAGCAGAGGTCGAGACTATTTGTTGATTAAATAGTTAGCCATGGAGTAGAGACTTGAGACTTGGATCAGATTACTGGCACGGCCAAATGAAAGAGAATGCACTTAGTATCAAGTAAATCGGACCATGGATACCAGAGATATGAGGATTTCCATATTTCAGCGTGATTCAGCGTGGACCTGACCGTTTTGAATAAAAGCCGGCCGGCCCAAGCAACATCAGCTCACTTCGAACCAAGCTCTTGCATGACAAGGTGCTGCCACGTTGAGCCAAGGCACATGGTTGCCGGATCTACGCAGAAGATATCTTTAAATTGTGATAGCTACAAAAACACTACGATACGTGTGGAACATAGTAAGTTTCCGGCAGAGAGAATCACTAAGGTGATTGTTATTTTTCTACGGACACTGGTGAAATACTTTCTTTCTATATGGACATATGCTAGACTTTGTCTAGAAAGTACTTTGTCACAGTCCAGTAATAATAATTTAATACTTGGATATTTTAGTCCAATTAATCAGTTTCATAATTGTAACTTGATAACCACTCCGATCTATCAGTATATTGAAAGCCAGTCTATCACGGTGTTGTTCATTAGCCGACGAAGGGAAACTATATGTTGCTTCGCGCATGATAGATGGTGATAAGCCATGCCCAGGGAACGATCTTCAGAACAGCCGTTGATTGGTTTAGACTGTCAGTGTTTTCTTGTAGTGAAAAGATTACCGTGAGTTATGTTACAACTGACATATTTGAGAATAGATCACTTGGATCTGACCCCATTTAAGCAAACTGTTATGGCTTTAACAGAAGTCAACATTAAAATGGATCAGCAGTTACTTCAAACTTCAAGAAATATCTCCACTATGTCGTGTTAGACAGATTGTGGGTATATAATGGCGGCCGATACAAGGATTAGACGTGCGTGTCCGATAGGGCATGTATCTGGATAAATCTGGTACAGACCAGGTTCACTACGCTTCAAGACCAACGAGAAATGTAAGCCACTTTTGACTTTATATTATGCCTAGCTAATTGGAACAAACTCATTTTCTGCAGATGACCAACACATTTATTTTTCTTCGTATTTAAATCTTGCAATGATTTACGCAAGACATATTAGAGTTATTCTGAGTATTTTCAGCACTCAGAACAGTTTAGGATCGATGACCGAGCATAACGAACATTTATTTGAATGTTTCATATTTTTTGATAATCACGGTAATCAGCCGATGTAACTGTAAAAGTTAATAATTATTTTTGTTGAGAGATGGATATTTTATCCATATTCGAAGAATCGAACATGTGGATACTCACATAATGAAATAATAATTAAACATATTTAAAATAATATAACTAATAATAATAATAATTATCCACTAATAATAATAATAATGCCTAAATAATTCTTGGATCTTATATTTTCTAATAATCACATTCATTGAGAGAGAGCTTATGAAGTAGTTTAATCATTTCTAGTTTGGAACAGGTGATTTTCCGAAGGAGAGTGGTTAGCGCAAGCCCGCATTCAACCAACATTACAGTTCTGGTTGAACAGTTAATATTTGCAATGAGCAAAGTATATTTTTCAGATAACACGGAGATGCATGAAACGGGAAGCAAATGATATTTGTATCAATTAGGATATTTTTGTATTTATATAAAATCATGACGTAGATACACATTCGAAAGTCAAATAAAGAGTATCATAAGTATGGTAACTTCACGGGTTGAACTGAGTGGTAAAATAAAATAAACTTGTAAGTTTATAAATCTTCCAGTGTTGATAACAAGCAGAGGCTTGATTTATTGTATAAATTTTGGGAAGAAAATTTATGTGTGTGGAGTAGTTGAGATGCCATTCCCAGGTGCGCATGTTTAAGTCGCAGGAATGAGGAGGTTTTTATTTGAGCATCAATCAAATAGCAGGTTCGATGACTCAGTGTTAAAGAAGGAGTATTGGAACCACACATTGCGTCGTATGAATGACCCAAAGGTTATTTCTTAAAAACCATCAGTTCTTATTTCAACCTTGTTTACGGATTCCATTAAGACGTTGATTTTGCTAGAACCCGGATTTGTCATGATAGTATTTTATTCTTCTTCAGAGGAAGACCCTTGCCGTTGTTGTTGGAATATTGTGTTCTTATAAAAATAATAGAATGGGCCACTGCCAATTAAATATAATTCTATAACCACGAATAACTTGAAGGATGTTTTCAATCCTAGGGTCATGAACTAAATGAAATTATTATGAAGCTACAATTCTTATTTCCGCATTCTGTCGAAGAATTGCAAGTTGTGAAAGTTACTAAAATGGCCACAAATATAAATATTTTTCTTAATAATGATTCCAAGTGGAAAATCGAATAGTCGAATGGTCCAACAATTTATTGATCAAGTTGATGATTCAGAAATCATATATTTTGTTCGGAACTTGAAGTTCATAATCGAGTCACTTCTCGAAACGTTTAATGTCAGAAGAACAATTAATTTTGTTGTGCTTCGCACAGTTCTTCGATGCTATGCTCACAGGTCAGATACTTTTCAGATGTTGTTATTAATATGTGTACATAATTTGTGTTGATTCAGAGATAATAATTTTTTTTGACAATATTTTTTGAAACTGGAAAAATAAGTGAAAGTTAAAAATTCTGTGAACAATTATTCTACGAGTGTTAATATTATGTAAAAATTCAACCAGTGAACTACCGTATTTCCAGTAAAGACAATTAAATTTGAACTGGATTTAATCATAAATAATGGATATAATTTTGGAACACAGTCTACTGGACTGATAATCAGACTTGTGTTTCCAAAGATAATTGTCCAATGTGTTGGAAAATTTCTGTACATTGTGTAAATAGTAATGTGGGTCGCCACATGTGAATGATGCTGCTTTGAGCATTTTATTTTTGCAGTCAATTTTAAATTCAGAATAAAATGAGATAATTTTACATGATGTGTTATGCCCAGTTGAATCTCCTTCTATCCTTATTGTTGCATTGAGCCAAAAATCAGTAAAGCATTTTTTTCATTTGATGTCGTTTTTGCGATTAGCTTTAGCCCATCTGGCGCCCCGGGATATTTTGACTCTCGTGCTGACTGATTCTTGGTAAGATGCATATGTGGTCGTGCGGACTCCGGTCTAAACGGGCACAGTATGTCCTCTTTGGTCAACACTAATGTATTTGGATGGACTATGCCCGTTGCGGTACCTGGTGCCATTCTGTGTTACTACCACCACATCGATCCTGGTGGCAAACTGTGTTACTACCGCCGCATTTACTGTTTAGTCCTTATCATCCGAAATATAATCACAAAGAAAATAATGCTACTTTAAGAACAATCTGCAATAGTATGTCGAATGCAGGGTTTACTAATGTATTTCTTTTTTAATTTCATTTCCCTATTACGAACCCTGTTAATAAAAGAGATACGGTATCAGATTTTTATTGCGTTCAGATTTCTAATGTTTTTATCGTGCTGTAGATAATAAATGGCGTGGCCACTGCCTGCTTGATCGCAACCCTTCTGGCTGCTTTAAAATGCCTGCCCATTCAACGATTACAATATTGGTTTATGCGTACGACCTCGTTTCCAAATTTAGACGCTAAGAGCAGCACCAACCTACTGTGATCGCCGTTTTGAAGTCACTGTTACAGACATTTGTTTTGTATTGATGTTAATGGTGAAGTTGTGTTTTGGATTTTATGATGGTCTACTGCTTTGTTTGCTTTTGTAGATCAGAACAGGGCGAGTTTGAATGCAGAGGAATCTCATTTCATGAGTTACCATCGGACAATTCACTTGACTTATAAATACACACACTAATACAGCCATCACAATGAGATGGATTATCAGATTAATTCAACACACAGCCAAGTACACGGGGCTACATGAGCACGATGTTGTAAAGCCCCTAAATTAATCAACATCCCATTCTTCGGCGGCCGGAGGCATTTCTTTTCCCTGGCTTTTATTGCCCTTATTCTTTTCTTTTCATTTCGTCTAGTATGTACAGTAAGTTCGATTTAAATTAGTTGGAAGTAGTTGTATTTTTATTATCATCCGTACCGTATAATTACGGGCAAATGAGCTAGACATTTCGCCCCTTGAAAACAATTACCTCCACCACCATCATGTATGTTTCGCTTTCCTAATTGAAAATTTGCCCGTAAGTATGTGTCTGAATTAATATCATATCCTTTATGCTGATTGAATAACAAAAGAACTAACTTAGTGCCATGTTTTCGCGTTTTTTCAAGCTCGTTATTAAGCTCCGAAGTTAAAAACCCTTCGTTTCACGTATCGTCCCCTTAAAAAGCCTCGGTAGTTTGGCGCTGCAACCTAACGGTGAATTAATATACAGTATATTCTGTACGCGTCAGTGTTGAATGGGGAGGCAGTTTAAAGCAGCTAGGAGGGTTGCGATCCAGCTGGCAGTGAAAATGCCGTGGCGATCACAGTGCGTTGGTGCTGTAACCTATCATGTGTTGAATGGACAGGCAGCTTAATGCAGCTTGGAGGGATGCGATCTAGCTGGCAGTGGGTGTAGCATGGCCTCTTACCGAGATAGATGGAAACTTGGTGGTCCCGTCTTGAGCTACTGTTGCCATGGAGATGACCGCCCTTGCCATTACAACATCAGTTTATTTTCTGACTTTTTTAGCCTTTGCTCGAGTGCAAAAAGGCCGAAATCAGAATAATGAGAAAGACTATCGAAAATTCATGTAGCCAGTCATTCCTTCTGGGTCCTAAACTATGTGTATGCGAAATTTGTTTGAGATTGGTGGAATGGTGTAGATTTGAAAACGGAACAAATATACATACCGACTTTCACTTGTATATATTAGAAGATAGGGTGGATCGTGGGAAGATGGTAATCGGGGGAAGTCGCCTATTTTGCTATAGTTTTGGAAGCTGTAAAATTATCGCACCACTCGCTTTGTAGTCGAGTTCTTTGCGACAGTGCGTTGTGCTTAGAGTTGGCTAGCGTGCATGAACTGCATGTTAGTGTTCATTTAGGAATTTAAAAAATCTCAGGTATGTGTTCAAAAGAGAACCGCTAAATAGTTTCAGTCGTTTATAAAATGAATATTACTAAGCGCACTGAATTGAAAGTTCTGATATTCAGTAAATATATTGTATAAAGGATCTTTTAAAGTGTATGTTGTCGGTGACCAACACATTTTGTTCAAACATCTAATTGAGACTTAAGTCTAGTAGGCATCTCACACCGATGCTTGGGGAAGATGCCACTGTTTTAACAGTGTAGGAGGCCGAATCTCATTAATTTTCTTGTAGATAATGCTCAGAAACTAACTTATGTAAGGACGTCTAACATGGGTGATTGGAGTCGGGAAAGCATGCATGAAACTTTCACTCAGGAAGAAGATAGTTGTGACAACTGTGACTATTGATGGATTTAATATATTTTGTTAATAATTAAATCATTATTCAGCATATTGTTAATAGCAACAAATAATTTTGGCCATAAAAATATTTTTTTGCCTATTTTCATTTTATGAAAAAAAAAATAGGCTTATGAGATCACCTTTTGTCCGCGAGTGTGTATGTGTGTGCTTATGTGTAGATGTGTGTGTGTGGATGTGTGTGTGAGTCCCCCTTTAATAACTTCTAAACGGCTGGAGCGATTTCAATGAAACTCGGTAAGGTCATAGCACTATCTTGGCCGATCCCGACTGTGCCCTTCAAATTTTATTACGTCTCACCAATCCAACATGGTGGCTGTGCGAAATATTTCACTGGCATTCTATATCTCCGAAACTATTACAGATATCACTCTGAAAATTTGCACGGTGATAAAGGGCACTACTAGAAGTTCACCTATGAGACTTTCAAAAACCTATTAAACCAACATGGCAACCAAAGGAAGTTGAGACTTTCAAATAGACTTTTCTCGAGATTTAACCATCCAAACGCAATGAAACTTGGTACAGCAAATGTTCATACACATTGTAATTCACTGGCATCTAATTTAGTTCAATTGTTTACATAACCTCAAGATTGCGGATGTGCGAAATATTTCACTGGCATTCTATATATTTGAAACTATTACTGCTATCATCCTAAAATTTTGTACGGTGGTAAAGGGCACTACTACAAGTTCATCCATGTAACTTTCAAAAACCTGTAGAGTACAAAACGAACATGGCGGCCAAGCGAAGTTGAGTCATTTTAATAGACATTTCTCGCGATTTAACCATCTGAGCGCAGTGAAATATGGTACACTAAATGATTATACTTATTGTAATTCACTGGCATCTAATTTAGTTCAGTTGTTAACATAACCGCAAGATGGCGGCTGTGCGAAATTTTAAAATTAAATTTGTATTTCTTGTGTTGTAATCATGCGATCGAAGTAAAAGTTTGAATAATGAACCTACGCAATGATTTTCATTTAATGGTACATACTGTAATTCTAAGACCTATACATATAACAATCCAAAATGGCGACCATACGAAATATTCAGATGGTTCTCAATATCTACGAATCTTTAACAGCAATCAAACTGAAATGCTTTATGTTCATAGAGGCTATGATCATAAGTTGACCTATACGACTGTCAATAAACTGGTGAGCTCAAATCCAACATGGCGGCAACGCGAAGTATAAATATTTAAATGTACGTTTCTCGCGATTTAACCACCCGAGGGCAGTGAAACGTGGTACGGTAAATGCTTATACAAAAGTTAGTCAACTGGCATATATTTTATTTCAATTGTTTTCATATCCACAAGATGGCAGCTGTGCGAAATTTTAAAATCTCGTTTTTACTTCTTGTGTCCTAATCATGCGATTGAAGTTTGAATACTACACGTACAAAATAATCTTCATGTAATAGTACACAAGCCTAAGACCTACATATATAAAAATCCAACATGGCGAACATCCGTAATAACAGACGGTTCTCAATATCTACGAATCTATTACAACAATCAAACTGTGATTTCGTAGAAGGATCAGTCCTCATTTATTGCCAGAAAGTATTTTACAATTGAAGCTTAATTAACTTTGTTTTCGTCTTTCTATGTATATTTATTTTAAAAATTTTATTGTCTTATTGGGACGGTACCCCTCTTGTCATTTGGGATTCATTTTTATACTTGTGGTCACACTGTCCTTATGCAAGGTTACGAAACTGATGTGTAACCTTCTAACAGTCTAACTTCTTCACGCAAAATTCTATCTCCCGCAGAGATTTTGGTTGGTTCCTCAGTTTAGGGGCTGCGACAACGCGGTCATGTAACCACGTGTACTTTGGGTGTGTGTAGAATCTGTCTGATAAACGGTGTTAATTGTGATGGCTGTATTTGTCTGTAATTCAAATACTACCGTAAACGACACCTAGCTGTGAACTTGGCAACTAGATGCCACCATAACAATCAACTCGCAACGAACGTTGGAACTTCCCCTCCTAAGGAAAGCATACTGAGGGATTCTTAGCGCTCTTAGAAAATCCGACGACTTCGGCTGGCTTTAAACCCGCGAACTTGGGCATAGAAGTTCAGTATGCTACCGGTTACGTCACTGAAGCCGCTTCCAAAGAGTCGGATAGAAAACTGAATGTGATCTCGTGCAGTGGCGTTGTCATGCCAACCACTGAGCTCATCCCTCATCAATTTAGAAGCGTTGTCATGGTAACCTCTGATGGCTCTTGGCATTTTCTTCTAATTCCGAAATCATTTTGTTCATCCCTTGGCGTAATTTTCCGGAAGTCGAAACATGGTACCCATTGCAATAGTTAACTTTGTAATGAAATCTACCTAAAAGCAAAACTAGTCAAAATCCATAAAAAAAAATTAAAAAAAATAGCCAAATGTTGTCCACAAAAAGACCAAAAAGTAAAAAAAATAAAATAATTAAAATCTAACAAAATACAAATAAAAATATTCAATAAAGCTCAACAAATTAAAAAAAACACACAAAATGAAAATTACTGAACATTTGTGAAAACCAGCTCAAAAATCCAAAAATAAGTAAATAAATAAATAAATAAACAGTCAAAATAAAATAAAATTTATAAAAATCAAACAAAACTATTAAAAAACAGTCTCCTTTCTGCTAGCCTAGAGAGTGAAATTAAAGTTGACGTAAGTGGTATTTAGTATTAGTTTCTGGAATCGTAGTCGTCGCCGATGAGAAGCGCTACCGGTAACAACATTGCAATTATCGCTACATATTAATAATATTATTAATATTATAAATTAATAATAATAATGATAATAATATAATATAATATCGTATGGCCTCGTGTGCCGGATGCAAGCTTTGTTATTTGACCCCCAGAGAGTAGTATGCATGTCGAATTTCGTTGTTCCTTGAAGCATTAGGGAAGTCAAGGAGGTTAGATAACTAAGCTCCTTGAACACTATAGCGCTTTCTAGTAGAGAAATGAGGATTTTTGTGTAGGCGGAAACTCCCGAGATTAATTTTGCCATTATGAACACGGCCTATTGAATTCAAATGGGTTCTTTGACATGCCAAAATCGTATGGCATGCGAGTCGTAATTTTTGCTGCCTTTCAAAAATCACTTACCACGGCCAGGAGCGAACCTGCAAGCTTGGGGGTTAGTAGACTGACACGTTAACCACTCACCCACCGTGGCAAGCATTTAAGGTATTAATTATGAAAATACCGTATTTTTTTAAGCAAAAAGTTAGGCATCTTCACCTGATCCACTCTACCAACTAATTTAAAAAGCATTTATTTTCGAAATAATGGATTTGGTGAGTGTGAGTTAGTACCATGTTGGTGTATCCATAGGGAGCTAAGATGTTCCCAAGGATCTGAAAGCTCTTAGCTCCTTTAGCTATGAAACACTGCAATGCACTTCATAGCAAGTACAGTTGAACTCCGATATATCGAATCGTTAGGGGTTGTCAAATTAAATTCGAGAAAAAAGTTGTTAAAATTGTAGATATATTGGTCGCAAAATATCGTATAATGTTCTCTTCATAACTAAACTGACGCGCCGTTTAAACGCGACAATGTGTCCTGTAATGAAACTGGCGGTTAGAGAAGCAAGCGGCAACAATTGAATTATCATGATGATAATAATTGTAGTTTTAAGGGGCGTAACATCTAGGTTATCGGCCCTAATGGTTTGGGTGATAGTGAAAGATGAGATGAGAATGAAAAATATAACTAATAGGCTACTAACTACAGAGCTACATACTAGAAGAAGAAATGGTAAACAAAGAAAGGATAAGGCAAGTAAAGTTAGTTATTGTTGTTTTAAGGGGTGGAAATAAAGGACAGGAAGAAAATAAATGTCCTCACACCTCGAAGAATGAGGATTGAGGGACTTGCAAGGACGGAGAGCCATGAAAGGCGGATAGGAAAGGGTAAGAGGAGAGGGCCCGCCACAAAGTCAGTGGAAAAAGGGGAAAACACGGACCCAGCTCAGGCATCCCTCGGGATCGCCAACTCCCGAACTCACCAGCCGTGAGCCCCTGTGGATGTAGCAATATCCAGGGTGCACCAGAAGTGGTGGGGCTACATACACCCTGCGTCCTTGAGGGTCTTGAGCAGAAGGCTGGAGATAACATGAAAAGAAAAAGAAGACTGACCCCTCATAGAAGGAGGGTATCAGGAAATATGAGACAAGGACCAATTAAGGCGGGAAAGAGACTCCCTAGGCCTCGGATACCCTAATACCGTCGGGGTCGGAAGAGAACAAGAGTTGACCGAGAGAGGTCGACAGGAAAGAAGACGGAGAGGAGCCCGGCAAAAGGAAGTGAAAGCAATGCCAGACTCAGCTGGGCTCCTGTGGTCGCTAAGCCACGTCCCGCTAGATATGAGCCTCTGGGGGGACACTTGAATAAAAGTGCTGTGCACCTTACTTAACCATTATGTATCAGACAGACATGGCTGATATTCCGCGCTGAACTTATGGAAACATAACCTACATTTCTGTCATACATAAGGGTGACCAACTCTCCCGTATTTGACCCTATGTAAGTTGCATTGTGTGTGGTTAAGTGTAAGAGAAGGCATAGAGCCCATCTTCGCCACAATAAAGGAACCAATAAATAAATAAATAAATATTTTTTTCATGACCTCCGGGCTCCCGTATTTTCTGTTTCTTTGGGTGAATTTCTCCCGTATTTTATTCGTCAAGTAAAATCATTCAGTTTCAATTATTTAAATTTTGCGCACGGTCAAAATTCGTTTAAACGTTTGAGAGGAGACGCATTAGATTCTATATCAAGTTTATTCTATCGATTGTCTCGTTTAGAAATAACCCACCGATGTGTTTAAATCTCCTTGTCTGTTAAACCAATCAACGCATACTTTCTTTCTTTCTTTCTTTCTTTCTTTCTTTCTTTCTTTCTTTCTTTGTGTTGCTCAGCTGGTAATGCTTTGCCATGGTTTGGTTTCAATGGTTTTTGGTTTTACTCTACATCACCTGTGAGCCGTATAGGTGCAAGAGTTTATAATACAATAATGGGCAGTGATGACGAAGCGAAAACCCCACCAAAAATATGTTACAAAATAAGTTTAGGTCTTCTGAAAGAATTAAATAAAGTTTATGTTTTATTTTTTATAAACACTGCATTGCTTTTTCCCCTTTTTATTTTCTTTTTGTGAAATTTTGCCATGTTCGAAATCTTCCTTACCTTTGGTCAAGAATATAGAAATCTCCCTTATGTTAATCAAAATTAGTTGGTCACCCTAGCCATACAAATGAAGTAAAAGTGAAATTACAATAATTCGCAAAAAATACTGAAAAAGAAAGAAAAGCTATCTAATTGAAAAGCAATATAATTCGACATACAGTACTTACGGAATTTACGAAAGCCGGTAAGTTTAACATGAGACTATCAGCACCTTTAGCGGTTTGGACCTATATGAGATTCTATCGAGACTAATATTTGCGCGTAATTTAGAACTACAGTATGTTGGTATGATGAGCTAACTAGGTTTTGGCCCTTAGGAGTTAGTGGAGGAATCAGTGTGGCCCTTACGCTAAAAGGTTTAGAGACCCCTGCCTTAAACTCTTCGTAGGTAACAGGGGTTATAGCTCAGCCTCCTAGCAGGATTACGTGCAGAGTGCGACCGTGCCGGATGCGACCCAGTAAAAATCGTGGCTGTAGCGACCTGCTAGTAGCTTACAATGCCCCATGCGACCGTTTGTTCGAGACAAGAATTGCAGATCTTATTTCCAAAGTGACGTAAATCCATGAAATGCAAAACTTCAGAAATCGCGTTTTTGTTTCTTCGTGTAATTAAATTCATATATGATTATGAATATAATGTAATTTCAATCATTACTTTAAAAAATCTCCTATCATTGGAAATTGTGGTAAGAGTCTCCCGTAAAATGGAGTTAGGACGTGTTGGAAATGGGCGCAGTCCAATTCGGCCAGTTAATTACACTGATAAAATCGGACAGACTTTTCTGGCCACCATGATCTGCCCCTTTGATAATTGATAGTCCAATTCGGCCAGCGATAGCTCATTAGCAACCTCCCTTACCTTCCCCCACTCTGCAGCCATCACATACCATACTGTTCACATTTTCCAACATTTTGTCATTAAACTGTTGGAGGGGAGGTGACTCTCAGTTTGACGGTCCCAGGGGTGTCAATTACTATAAATTCACATATGTATTGAACCCTTCAGAATAGCAGTGTTTTATGCAAGAATCTTAGATCAAGGGGTCGCGTTCAGTTCATAGTGTGGTGTTTACGTCCGCCAAACTACGTGCTTTTCTGAGGCAAGGGTTATAGGATAAAAACTATAATTAAGAAAGAAAGGAGACAAAGCGTAAGATAATAACAAGATTTAATAACTAATTTGTGCATAAAAGAATAAAACAAACAATAATAAACAAAATCCTCCCTGAATTTTCCCCTGACAGGAATATTTATCACTTTGAGGAGTCAGATGGATCTCCCCTTTTTTAATAAAATGTGGATCCAAGTTCCACTATCTTGCATGTGAATTTATGTTCGCGTGGTGACTATCTACGAGAAATGAGTACTTGGATGATCATTCGTTCACAACGGGTTAACAGCCACGGTGCTCACGAACAATCATCTCGTAAATCAACGTTTATGGATATGGGCATAACATTAATAAAAATCCTTAAATCTAATTCTGACACACATATTACAACTCTACTATTTACAGGCATCTCACTGAGACCCTTATTAGTGTGGTGACACACTTAACCAAATGAGCTGCCACAATGGCCAGATGCTCAACAACAAGGAAACACAGCGCCGCACGTGACTCACGGGTCACTGACATGGAAAATAAACATAGAATAAACCAACAACAACAAACCACCTGAGTGGTTAAGATTACTTTATATTAACAAAACTGCATGTCAAGGAAACGCTTCGAAGATTATCGTGTTTCGTAGGCAACTCCCATTTATTTAAACAATTTTACCATTGATCAGTTTCTCACATTTATATTTATTTTCAAGTAATTGGGAGCCAGACGTGCACTCCACTTTAATGAGCTTGCTTGCGAAACTCAGCCAGCCCTTGTGACAACAACTCACCCATTCCACAATACCAGTCATGTCCCCCTTCCAGTGTATATAAATAGCCGACCAGCTGGACTGTTATCTCAAGGAATCAACAGCAACTAACATCTCCTCAAACTCAACATATGGTCAGACAATAATCACATATCCATAATTGTCCTCGCAAGGATACAATATGAATCTGGTACCAAGCTGACAGAAATCAGTCTCTGCTGAAATTCCCGCTTGTAATACCATAAAAAGATATACTCACAATACACACATCTGGGACTGACATAACGCCTTTCACATGGGTCTGCTGAATTAGAGCTCGCAAACATTTAACACAATAATTTAAAACCTACGATAGAGCAGAATACTCTTCGTCACAAATTACATTGCTCCAAAGGCAATAATCACACTGAATCTGATCAATAATAAATCTCAACCAAATTTAATTACCCTCCAATCTACTATATAATTATTTTAATTCAGTCCTACTTCTGAAACACGACATATCTCCGAGAGACGTTTTTAACCGCACTTCGTAACATAGGCGAACACGGCCGTTCACATAGATACGTTAGTTAACACAACACAAAGAAAAGAACTTTCCATTAACTACAATTGTGCGAGCTGCTTCCAAACAAAAGTGTGTCAGATCAAAACTAAATATACTACATTAATCACACAAGCAAAGTATTTACAAAAAATATGTCCCATAAACCATACGTTAATTTAACAAATAATAAAATATTATTAGGTACTCATCTCTTTTTGTAGTCACCCGTCAAAGAACATCAGACGCCATTCCCCAACTGGATGGTTCTTTATCTCATAGCAGCCATCTGGACGGACTGTTGAGAATTCCACACTTCCTCTGCATTCATCGATGTCATCCTTGCGCTGATACAAAAATTAGGTTATTATACACTTTATGTCTGCCTACTAAATTCGCTTGTTCAGGTACTAAATTCCCTGTCACTGTTCGTTGGCGAATTATCGACGCTACTGTCCCTATAACTATAGTACTATGACTATCTATCACTGAATTTAACACTTTACAATGAATATCTTGTGTTCCTCGACACACAATAAAAGTCTATCTCTTCTGATAAACAGAATCAAAGTCTACGTCCGTAGACGCACAGAATAATAATAATGTGTCCTCAACACACGGAATAAAAGTCAATGTCTTGGCTCTTCGACACACTTATAAATGAACTGGCCCTTGGGTCAGATAAGGATTTTATGTAAAAATTTCTCGAAATAATTGTGGTACAGGAATGAAATAAATATCACTGAACTCGTAATATTGCACAGGTCAAGAATATGCCCATTAATCCTATAATCGATCGTAGAGATTTTGTCTAGGCGATTTCCCGCGTGAATACTAGCCACCGCGTACCCCAGCCGGAGTTGGCGCGCAAGTAGGCATTCTCTTCTCATTGGTTCTCCATTTTCTGTAATTTGGCGGTTTCTAGTAGATCTTGGCGTCTTGGGAGTGTCTATTTTCTTCATCAGCCATTCACGTTACTGCATCATATTTCTTCTAGGCGCGAATATCACAATGAACATACCAGAACCATGTCTCACCGCGCGTCGCTTCTAAAATTGAGGTAGCCACACCTGTCCTTATGATACATCGCTCTGCTATTTCTTTTCATAGCTCAAGTACTTAGCCTTTTGTTAAACTGATGCAGGTATGTCCCTACTGTCTCCAACAAATGCTTGAAATTTCCTCATCACTGTCTGGCTACTTTCATGATGCTGGTTGAAATATTTATTAATTGAAGAAATAAAAAGTAGAATCATTTAACCAACATAGGGTAAAGGGTTCAGTATGACCTAGCTTTCTGGATATGGTGACAACTACTGTCTATGTAGGAGCTTTATACAAAGTATACGATATGTCCTCAATAGTTTCACAAATATGGACATCCATGAGATTGTGTTCGATAAACTGACAGCGTTAATATAACCTACTGTAAGTGCAAGCTCTAACATTTTACCCGATCTTCTTTGCATACACTAATAAATGAACAAAATTAAATTTTAATAAACCAAGTGAACAATTTTCATTGAATACCCTAACCTATTAGATGAAATTAAAACATACTTAAAACCAGTACCATAATTAATAGTTGGAGATTCATTTTAAGGGTTGGGTAGCTTGGCAATCAGCCCGGGGAACTGAATTTTTAATTGGTGTAAATTATATTTATATACTAACCAAGGGTCACAATATTATTTAGCAATTATATTTCGACCATGCAGCCAGCCTGAAATGGTTTTCCGTTTTTTCTATTTTCAACTCTATACAAATCCAGGAACTGTCCCTTCGAATAGGCCACGGCTGCTTCCTTCTTTAGTTCATTAATTCGAATGACATTTTAACTGCCATTTCCTTGTTAAGTTCAAGTATATTTTAATGAAAGTTAATAGTTTTTTTCTTTATTGTCAATCCGGGAAGTTTGTTTTATTGAGATTTTAATTAATATGGTTCAAAAAGACACTAAGATTAAGAATAACATTTTAACTGCCATTTCCTTGTTAAATTCAAGTATATTTTAATGAGAGTAGGTAATTGTGTAGTGAATAAAACAGGATTCCTTCTATGAATCCTCTGTAAAACTGCCGCCATATTTCAGTTTGATGGAATAGTTTTTTAAAAGTCATTTTCATTCATTTTAGTAGGTTTTTTTAGATGACATTTCATTGAGCATTATATGTCCACCTCGTTACGTAGTGGCTATCACCGCGGAGGCCCGGGTTCGATTACCGGCTCTGCCAAGAAATTTAATTCTGATTTGAGGGCTGGAACGGGTTACACTCAGCCTCGTGAGGTAAAACTGAGAGGAGGAGGAGGGTTCGTCCCACCTCCGCCATCCTGGAAGTAGTTTTCCGTGGTTTCCCACTTCTACTCCAGGCAAATGCCGGATTGAGTCCTGACTGAAGACCACGGCTGCCTCCTACCCAATCCTCACCTTAATTACAACTACACGCAATAATACAGCCATCACAATAAGACAAGTTATCAGACAAATTCCATACACACAACCAAGTACACGGGGTTACATGACGACGATGTCGCAAAGCCCCTCAATGAATAAACAATAATGATCTAACAAACCCGTGGTTTGGAGCACCCAAACATCAAGCCGACTGCAACCCAGTTCATAGGCTACAAATTGTGGGGGTCGAATAACCTGCGCGACGACACCCTTAGCCACATCACTTTGATTTTAGATCATGGACCACTACTCCTCATATCAAGCAGGTACTTAATTGTCCTCACGAGGCTTTCCTTCTCCTGATGCAGAATTGAGAATAGGCGGGTATGATTCCTACCTCAGCCATGCTGGAAGTGGTTTTTCATGGTTTCTCATTTGTATTCCAGGCAGATGCCTAGATTGTACCTAAATTAAGGTCATGGCGCCCTTCTAACCATATTCTAGCCAAATTACAAGTACACAATAGTACGCTACAGCAGTTACAATAACACAGATTATCAGACAGATTCCACACACACCAAAGTACACAGCACTACATGATCGCCAAGCCTTCAAAATGAATAAACGACAATTGTTTCCAGCCCTCAAATCAGATGTTAAGTATGACTGACTGCGTTGCTCAGCGGTAACGTTCTTGCCTACTGATCCCAAGGCTGCAGGATTGAATCCTAGCGCAGTCGCTTGGCATTTGTGGGTGCATAATTGCGATGGAGCTGTGTCAGTAGGTTTACTGGCACGTTAAAGATCTTCGGGACAAGATTGCGGCACCCCGGCCACAGTAGTTAAAAGGGACGTAAAACCAATAACATTATATAGATCTTAAGTTTCTGGCTGGATCTAATCCAGAGCCTCCTCGGTAAGAGAAAAGCGTGCTATCCATACACCACGAGGGGCAATAATAATAATAATAATAATAATAATAATAATAATAATAATAATAATAATGTAAGGGGTTTAAGGTACCTTTTAACTGTTGTAGCCTTTTAAAAGAATAAAGGCATAATGTTTGTTTCACTGAAATTGTGTTAGATCCAATTTTGTATAACCCTACATGGAAGTGTGTTTACGGGAAACTCCAGAGCCAGTGGGTCATTCTGCAAGATCAAGTAAGTTATCTTACCTTTGGGTTTTCACAAGGGTAGTGGTGGGGGACCGAAGGGAGAAGGGTTTCAGCGGAAGAACCAGAACTTGGCCTGGGGCAATTGGCCAGAAAGGACTGTGCGATGGAATGACAAGATAAGAAAGATCCACTCAGAAGATTAGCTGGCTCAATTCGTCAACACCCGTTGGAAATAAATCATATATTGGCATACGCTTTGAGTGATATTTATGAACATTTAAATGGTTTAAACACAACACACACAAACTGATGTTCTACATATTTTTCAAAGTTAGCCATGGCTTTGATTTATTACGTGATATCACGTGACGTCCAGAAAACCATCGGTTATAAGACACATCTATATATATAAAGCTCAATGTTTGTCTGTCTGTCTGTCTGTTATTTATACAAATCTACACCGTTTTACCGATCTGAACCAAAATCTGTATACTTACACTTTAGAATCCGACGAGCAACACTATCTGCTTGAAATTTCGGACAGACCACCCCCTTCCCTGTATTTAGTCCCTTTGGCACAAATCAGCACCGTTTCACCGATCTGAACCAAATTTTACATACTTACCCTTTGGAACCCGAAGAGTAACACTGTCTGCTTGAAATTTCGGACAGACCACTCCATTCCCAGCATTTAGGCCTTTTGACAAAAATCTACACCATTTCAGCGATCTGTACCAAATTGTGCATACTTACCCATTGGAACCCAACGAATAACACTCACTACTTGAAATTTCGGACAGACCACTCCATTCCCTGCATTTAGGCCCCTTGGCGCAAATCTACACAGTTTCACTGATCTGAACATTTTTTTTTATACCTACCCCTTGGAACCCTGCGGGTTATACTGTCCACTTTAAATTTTGGACAGACCACTCCGTTCCCTGCATTTAAGCCCTTTGACACAAATCTACACCGTTTCACCGATCTGCACCAAATTTTGTATACATACCCCTTGGAAGCCAACGAGTACTTCGGTGAAACTGTGCGGGACCAGAAAATCACGTTTTAAGCCCTTGAACCAATCGTGTCAGAAGTTAAGCAACACCACACTCTTCCCCGCCTGAGATTTTTAAAATATGTATTTCTATTAGTTTGTAAGTTTGATGAACCAGTTCAGTAGTGGTAGTCATCTCACCACATAAAGACTTGCTCAAGAGTGGTAGTGTATGTATGTCCCCTATGCGTTCATATACCATTAATCCGATTGCGAAGAAACTTGGGTGAGTTGTTGTGTGGATTGCAGGGAAGGTTTCTGCCCACAAATTATTTATGTAACACAAAAGAGTGAGAGACTTAAGAGGAAGTTTTAAATACCATAGTAACCCAATTGCACAATGCCAGTTGTGATGATGATGATGATAATTGTTGTTTTAAGGGGCCTAACAGCGAGGGTAGTGGCCCCTAATGGTTTGGCGGATCGTGAAATTGAAACTACAACTAAAACTATCTACAAAACTTACGGGCTAGAAGAAGATAAGGACAAAAGAAAGTTATAAGGGAAATAAAAGACAGGAGGAAAGGAAATTCCCTCAGCCCTGGATAAATGAGAATTGAGGGATCTGGAAGGAAGGAGAGCCACAAAGGGCAGATAGGAAGGGGAAAGAAGAGAGGGTCCGCCCCAAATGCAATGGAAAAAAGGGGTAAAACCGGACCCAGCTCAGGAATCCCTCGGGGTTGCCAGCTCCCCGAACTCACCAGCAATGAGCCCTTGAGGGTGTAGCACTATCTAGGGTGCACCAGAAGTGGTGGGGCTATACACACCCTGCCTCCTTGAGAGCCTTGAACAGAAGACAGGAGATGTTTTGAAAAGAAAAAAAAGTCCTCTCGGCACGCCGGCAGGCGGAGGTAGATTTCACCGGGCAAACTTGAGGATAGGCGAAAATAGGCAGAATATGCAGGTTTTCGCAGAAAGATCAGACCTCATTTATTGCGAGAAAGTATTTTATAATTGGAGCTTAATTAACTTTGATTTTCATCATTTTATGCATATTTTAAACATTTAATTGTCTTATGGGGACGGTAACCCTCTTATCATTTGGGGTCCATTTTTAGCCTACTTTTGAGTTTTGCAAAAAATGAAAGTAGACTTTTGAGATCAACACAGGGCGAAAAATTGTGTGTCTGTCTGTGAGTGAGTGTGTGTGTATGTGTGTGTGAGTCTATGTGTGTGTGAGTGTGTGTACTCTGAATGTCATCGTCCCCCCCCCCCCCATCAATTCGAACACGGTGAAACCGAATTGAACGAAATTTGGTACAGAGGTAACACTAGCAAAGAGCACCTCAGTGTCATACTTTATATCGCCTCCATCTTTACCAACACTGAATGGCGGCCACTCAAACGTTCAAAACGTAAAATCAAATTACGGCTAAACTAATCATCCGATCTCTACCAAATTTGGTGACAACATACCTTTATATAGGACGCGTCTTTCAACCAAACTTCAAGGTCATCGGCCGTGGCATTTCAGGATGGCGGCCGTGTGAATTATGCAACCATTATAATCAATAGCTTAAGACCCACCAATTCCGATTATCGAGCCTAGGGTGGTTTAAGCTATCTTGAAGGTCGTGATCCGTTATTTATTATAATTTAATAGTATAATATTATACTGTATGAGTGGCTTAAAAGAGCAGAGCCATCTCTGCCATACGACAAGATGGCAGTTGTCCTCATGTGCCTGTCTTATATTTCAGTAGTTTTAGTATGTTGTATGTAATATACCCTACTGATAGAATAATATAAACTTTGTATGAAATTATCTATAATGAAGATGTACTGCAGTGAAGAAATCGTTTATTTCAAGTCATTATTTACCAACAGGTTTTATCTAATATGCCAGTTAAGAACACCATGATGTTAAAAATATGGTTAAGTCTGGGCTAGCGTGTTAGTCTGTCACGCAGTTGACTGGGGGTCGAATACTGCTACAGTTCACTTTTTTTTCTTCAATTCTTTTACAAATGATGTGCACGAGCTCTTTCCACAGATACTGAATAAAATGTATTTTAGCTCAAATGAGAGGCTAATGTATACACTCGTTTATTAATAAAATCACAGCCCCAGCATCGCACTTAAACTGAAGACATTAGGAAAAGGGGAATAGATGAACAAGATCAGATACACGTTGTCATCAACCACAGCCTTCTTAATGCCTCTGTACGGTGCTGTCCTCTTGTGGGTTATGTGGGTAATATTGTTCCAAACATACCGCTGTGTAAATACCTGGCCTCCTGAAGTATGGCAATTTTGTAATACTGGTAGTTCAACTATTAGCCACGATCGCACTCCGATTACCTTTAAACACTGCCAGCTGGATCGCCTCCCTCTTGGCTACGGTACTTTAAACTGCCCGCTCATTCAACACCCATAGGCGTACAAGATAATTATTAATTCACTGCAAGGTCGCAGCACCAACCTACTGTGATCGGCGCAGATTTTTAAAGGGGAAGATACCCAAAACAAAAGATTCTTAAGTTTGCAGGCTGGCTTAATATAAAGATTATCGGACGTGAATGCATTACAATAAGTTAGTAGTTTTGTTATTCAATCATCATAAAGTACATAATATTAGCCCAAAAACATGAATTATTTATATAATCCGGGCGGTGAAAACCTTAATATACATATATAATATTGATCTTGACACTTACTGGCTAATTATCAATATAAAAGAAAACAAACAATACATAGTGGTAGAGGTGATTGTTTTAGGGATGATGACAAAGAGTTATAAATATACCCATACATTTAGGAGAAAGTAGGCTATATGGTCTTTGCTGAACATCTTGTTATACTTGTGGTCACACTGTCCTGATGCAAGGTTTCGACACTGATGTGTAACTATCTAACGGTCTGTTACTTCTTCACGGAATTTTTTTTCTCCCGCAGAGATTTTGGTTGGTTCCTCAGTTTCGGGGCTGCGACAACGCGGTTATGTAACCCCGTGTACTTTGGGTGAGTATAGAATCTGTCTGATAAACGGTGTGAATTGTGATGGCTGTATTAGTCTGTAATTCAGGTAAGGACTGCAAACGGTCAATTTCAAGCAGTAGTTCCTAATGTTGCTACCAAATACTACCGTCAACGATACCTAGCTGTGAACTTGGCTATTAGATGCTACCGCAACCAGCAACTCGCAACGAACGTTGGAACATCCCCTCCCAAGGAAAGCATGCTGAGGGATTTTTTGCGCTCTTAGAAAATCCGACGATTTCGGTCGGCTTGAACCCGCGACCTTGGGCATAGAAGTTCAGCATGCTACCAGTTACATTACCGAAGCCGCTTCACACTTAGTCAGATGGAAAACTGAAAGCGATCTCGTGCAAGTGCGTTGTTATGGCAACGTCTGATGGCACATCCCTCATCAATTTAGTAGTGTTGTCATGGCAACCTCTGATAGCTCTTGGCATTTTCTTGTAATTCCGAAATGATTTTTCTCATCCCTTGGCGTAATGGTGGGTCATATCAAAAATTCTTTCAGATAAAAGTTTTAGGTAATTATTAGGGGAATATTGCCCATTTTGTACGGTTTTGATATTGTGCCTATTAAGAGAGATATGATTAATGATTCCCGAAAAAAACACTTTTTCTCACCCCTTTGGCCAAAGGTTGGTGCTATCAAAAAACTTCTCAAACATAAAATGTTCGGCCTTATCCGACACATAGTATGAACTTTGAATGGATTCGATATTTCAAATATTAAGAGATTTATAGCGATATTTCACTTTTTCGAAAAAAAAAGTCCCCCATTTTCACCCCCGTCGACCTATTGTGCCCATTGACGAACTCGACCGAGAATTTATAGGGATACATATTATGTAAAAATTTCAAAGTGATTGGTGCAAAATTGCGGTAGTTATCGTGTCCACAAGAAACTGATATATATATATATAGATAGATAGATAGATAGATACATACATACATATATACATATATACATAAATTATATATAAACTTTTGAACTGACGGTGGTTTGGGGGTCTAGGGGATGTGAAACGCGAAGATATGTCGAAATTTTCCGGAAGTCGAAACATGGGACCCATTGCAATAGTCAGCTTTCTAATGAAATCTACCTAAAAGAAAGCTGACCCCTCGAAGAATGAGGGTATCAGGAAAGATGAGACAAGGGCCAATTAAGGTGGGAAAGTGAAAGACTCCCTAGGCCTCGGATACCCTAAACCGTCGAGGTCGGAAGAGAACAAGAGTTGACAAAGGAACAGGAAAGAGAAATGAAAGGAGCCCGGCACCTGTAAGTAGAAGCAATGTCGGACTCAGCTGGGGTCCCATGGTCACCAACCCACTTCCCACAAGTTGTGAGACCCTGGGGAGGGTGGGGGAGAGGGGGCAGTTGTGAGAATAGTGACAGGACTGTCCAGAGCCCGCCGTCTTATCAGGTATTGCTGACTATGCTGATGTTCATACAGGGCCGATTGCTCAAACCACTGTCGTGTTACGAAAGAATGAGTGATTCACCGGCACGTCCTCTCAGGTCCGTGCAGTTGGGACCCGAGCAGTACGTCATAAGCTCTTTCACTATAGTGCGTCTCTGCCTTAAAAGACAGTATGGAATTAAATGTAGTATTTGCCTCTCACTCGCAATCCTATGTCCTTCAATTAGCTTCGTCCTTTTCTACCCCGGCGATGTTGCCGTTTCCCAATTATTGAAAGTGACAAATCTAAGAAAATGTTTCCATAGTCTTATAGAGAATTTTTCTAAGGCACTATGTGACAAAAGATGACACTACTGATCTCTACTTTTCCAACAGCCAATGAGATATAGTCCCTAGGCAGTGTTTGCTGTTTCACATACTCCTCATTCTAATCATATTTTGCAATTCGTTTGTAAATTACAAGTATCAGTACTGTAGTTAATAAATAGTCGTTTCCCTATTCATTATTATCATTATCATTACCGTACGGGAAAATGACCTGAATGTTATGTCCATTATACTGTACTACTTATGACCCCCACTACCACCACCACAAAAAGTTATATTTTTCTTTTTTCTTTTCTTTTAGTTTAAGTATCATGTGCCAGTTCTGGTAAGCCTCCGTGGCTTAGGCGGCAGCACGCCGGCCTCTCACCGCTGAGTCCGTGGTTCAAATCCCGGTCACTCCATGTGAGATTTGTGCTGGACAAAACGGAGGCAGACAGGTTTTTCTCCGGGTACTCCGGTTTTCCCTGTCAAAATTTCATTCCAGCAACACCCTCCACTATCATTTCATTTCATCTGTCATTCATTTAATCATTGCCCCAGAGGAGTGCGTCAGGCCTCGGCAGCCGGCACAGTCCATATCCTCGCTGCTAGATGGGGGCTTCATTCATTCCATTCCTGACCCGGTCGGAGAATGGAAGCAGGCTGTGGATTTTCATTTTTTTCATCATGTGCCAGTTCTGTAGTAGTATTCGTTATCATCTATAAAACAAGTAAATCTACCGGGCGAAGCCGGGCACTACTGCTAGTCTATATATAAAGCACAAAGTTTGTCTGTCTGTCTGTCTGTTTGTCTGTTAAGTATACAAATCTACACCGTTTCACCGATCTGCACCAAAATTTGTATACCTACCCTATGGAACACTGCGAGTAACACTGTCTACTTAAAATTTCGGACAGACCACCCCATTCCCTGCATTTAGGCCCTTTGGTCCAAATCTACACCATTTCACCGATTTGAACTAAAATTTGTATACTTACCCTTTGGAACCCTGCGAGTAACACTGTCTACTTAAAATTTCGGACAGACCACCCCATTCCCTGCATTTAGGCCCTTTGGAACAAATCTACACCGTTTCACCGATCAGAACCAAAATGTGTATACTTCCCCTATGGAACCCTGCGAGTAACACTGTATGCTTGAAATTGCGGACAGACCACTCCATTCCCTGCAATTAGGCCCTTCGGCCCGATTCTACACCGTTTCACTGTATATTCACCCTTTGGAACACTGCGACTAACACTGTCTGCTTTAAATTGCGGAGAGGCTACTCCATCCCCTGCATTTAGGCCCTTTGGCACAAATCTACACCGTTTCATCGATCTGAACCAAAATTTGTATACTTGCCCTTTGGAACCCTGCGAGTAACACTGACTGCTTGAAATTGCGGACAGACCATTCCATTCCTTGCATTTAGGCCCTTTGTCCCAAATCTAAACCGTTTCACCAATCTCAACAAAAATTTGTATATTTATCCTTTGGAACACTGCGACTAACACTGTCTGCTTTAAATTGCGGAGAGGCTTCTCCATCCCCTGCATTTAGGCCCTTTGGCACAAATCTACGCCGTTTCATCGATCTGAACCAAAATTTGTATACTTACCCTTTGGAACCCTGCGAGTAACACTGTCCACTTAAAATTTCGGACAGACCACCCCATTTCCTGCATTCAGGCCCTTTGGTCCAAATCTACACCGTTTCACCGATCAGAACCAACATTCGGATACTTATCCTTTGGTACCCTGCGAGTAATACTGTCTGCTTGAAATTGCGGACAAACCACTCCATTCCCTGCATTTAGGCCCTTTGGCACAAATCTACACCGTTTCACCGATCAGAACCAAAATATGTACACTTACTCTTTGGAACCCTGCGTGTAACACTGTCTGCTTGAAATTGCGGACAGACCACTCCATTCCCTGCATTTAGGCCCTTTGGCCCAAATCTACACCGTTTCACCTATCTCAACCAAAATTTGTATATTTACCCTTTGGAACACTGCGACTAACACAGTCTGCTTGAAATTGCGGAGAGGCCACTCCAACCCCTGCATTTAGGCCGTTTGGCACAAATCTACACCGTTTCACCGATCTGACCCAAATTTTACATACTTACCCTTTGGAACCCGACAAGTAACACTGTTCACTTTAAATTTCAGACAGACCACACTATTCCCTGCTTTTTGGCCCTTTGGCACGAAACTACACCGTTTCACCGATCTCAAATAATTACCCTTTGCAACTCGATGAGTAACACTGTCCACTCGAAATTTCGGACAGACCACTCCATTCCCCGCATTTAGGCCCTGTGGCACAAATCTACACCGTTCACCGATCGAAAACAAAACGTGTATACTTACCCTTTGGAACCCGACGAGTAACACTGTCCACTTAAAACTTTGGACAGACAACTCCATTTCCTGCATTTAGGCCCTTTGGCAAAATCTACCCTGTTTCCCCGGTCTGAGCCAAATTTTACATACTCACCCTTTGGAACCCGACGTGTAACACTTTCTACATTAAATTTCGGATAGACCATTCTATTTACCGCATTTAGGCAAAAATCTACATAGTTTCACCCATCTCAACCAATCCTTATGTAGGTTACTTACCCTTTGGAACCCGACGAGTAATACTGTTTTCTTGAACCATCGGACAGGGCACTCCATTCCCTGTATTTAGACCCTTAGTCACAAATCTACATCGTTTCACCAATCTGGATCAAAATTTGCATACTTACTCTTTGGAACCCAACGAGTATCACTGTCCACTTTAAATTTCTGACATACCTCTCCATTCCCTGCATTTAGCTCAGGAATCCCTCGGGGTTGCCAGCTTCCTAACTCACCCGCCATGAGCCCTTGAGGGTGTACCAGAAATGGTGGGGCTACACACACCCTGCCTCTTTGAGGGCCTTGAGCAGAAGACAGGAGATATAATGAAACGGAATAGAAGGCAGACCCCTCGAAGAATGAGGGCATCAGGAAAGATGAGACAACGGCCAATTAAGCGGGAAATTGAAAGACTCCCTAGCCCTCGGATGCCCTAATACAGTCGGGGTCGGAAGAGAACAAGAGTTGACCAAGGTAGGCTGACAGGAAAGAGAACTGAAAGGAGCCTGGCACCAGGAAGTAGAAGCGATGTCAGACTCAGCTGGGGTCTGGTGGTCGCCAATCCACGTCCCACAAGTTGTGAGACTCTGGGGGGGGGGGGCAGTTGTGAGAATAGCTTACTGATTCATCGCGAGGTGAAATGTGAGGACTTTCCAGAGCTGTCTATACTGATGCCAGCACAGGGCCGTTGCTCAAGCCACTGTAGTGTTGCGAAAGAGTGAGTGATTCCCCGGCCAATCTAAATACGACGGGGAACCCCGAACGTGTGTCATCATATTTCGTCATCATCTACGATCATCTCAGGTTTGTGCAGCTTGGACTCATTTTCTTTGCCGAGCAGTACGCCATAAGCTCTTTCACTAGAGGAAACGAGACCATGTTCGTTTAGTAGTCTTTTTTTCATTACCTTATTATTATCATCATCATAAGTGCAAATGACCTAGATGTTACGCGCATCATACCACTAATCACAGCCGCATAAAGTCTTTCTCGACTGTGATTTTTAAAATATTTATTTTTATTACAGTATTGTTTACATTATAAGTTGAAGTGTCAATTCAATACAGGTAGTAGTTTCCCTCATCATCCTCATCATAAGGGCAAATGACCTAGATGTTACGCCCATTACACCATTAATCACCACACACAATAAGTCTTCCTCGCCTGAGAATTTTGAAATATGTATTTCTATTACGGTAGTTTGTAAGTTTGACGTGTCAATTCAACAGTAGTTTTCATTATCATCCTTATCAAAAGGGCAAATGACCTAGATATTACGCCCTCATTGTCTTTGGGGGGGGGCAAATGACCTAGATTTTATGTCCATTATATTTCTAAGGAGACTTTGATACATTATCATCATTCCACCGGGCGAAGCCGGGTACTACTGCTAGTCTATATATATAAAACTCAATGTTGGTTTGTTTGTCTGTTATTTATACAAATCTACACCGTTTCACCGATCTGAACCAAAATTTGTATACTTACCCTTTGGAACCCAGCGGGTAACACAGTCCACTTTAAATTACGAACAGACCACTCCATTCCCTGCATTAAGGCCCATTTGCACAAATCTACACCGTTTCACCGATCTAATAATTTGACGGACATATTGTCAACGACTACCACTGTATCATGATAGTCAACGCGGCACCATTGATGGACGATTTACTCTGTATCATGATAGTCCGGTAAAATTTGCTAAAGGACACATGGGAAAACTGACCGATAGACAATCAAGGATTGTATTGGACTGTAGTACTCTCTATGCAATCGTATGCACAGTTAATCAGCATATTAGCAAAATGTAATGAAATGCTATCCTGTCAGAGAACATAGCGGCAAACATTCCTACATTCACCTATCACCATTTTGCAGTTTTCATGTGTAGACAGTTGTTATTTCATTAGTGGGGCTTAGACATCGTGGTCATGTTGCCCCGAGTACATGGGTGTGTGTGTAGAATTATTGTGATAACCTGCGTTATTTTGATTGTTGCACTAGCATGTGTAAATTGGAGATAGGATATGGTATTTGAAGCCATTTCTCAGTGTTGCTCAAGGATTTATTGGACTGTAGTATTCTCTATGCTATCGTATACTCTGCGGGTAACACCGTCTACTTTAACTTTCGGACAGACCACTCCATTCCTTGCATTTAGGCCCTTTGTCTCAAATCTACACCGTTTCACCGATATCAACCAAAATGTGTATACCTACCCTTTGGGACCCTGAGAGTACCACTGTCTACATGAAATTTAGGACAGACCACTCCATTCTCTGCATTTAGGCTCTTTAGCAGAAATCTACAACGTTTCACCGATCTGAGCCAAAATTTGTATAATTACCCTTTGGAACAATACGAGTAACACTGTCTACATGAAATTTCGGACAGACCACTCCATTCCATGCATAAGCCCTGTGGCACAAATCTACACAGTTTCACCGATCTGAACCAAATTTTACATACTTACCCTTTGGAACCCTGCGAGTAACACGGTCTACATGAAATTTCGGACATACCACTCCATTCCCTGCATTTAGGTCTTTTGGCACAAATCTACACCGTTTCAACGCTCTGAACCAAAATGTGCATACCTACCCTTTGCAACCCTGCGAGTAACACTATCTACATGAAATTTCGGACACAACACTCCAGTCCCTGCATTTAGTTCCTTTGGCACAAATCTACACCGTTTCACCGATCTGAACCAAAATTTGTATACTTACCCGTTGAAAGCCCGCGAGTAACATTGTTTTCATGACATTTCGGACAGATCACTTCATTTGCTGCAGTTAGGCCCTATGACACAAATCTACAACGTGTCACCGATCAGTACCAAAATTTGTATACTTACCCTTTGGAACCATGTGAGTAACACTGTCAACTTTAAATTTCGGACAGACCACTCCATTCCCTGCATTTATGCCCTTTGACACAAATCTACATAGTTTCACCGATCTGAACCAAACTTAATGTACTTCCCCTTTGGAACCCTGTGGGTAACACTGTCCACTTGGTATTTTGGACAACTCTCTCCATTCCCTACATTTAGAGCAACAGACAAATTGAACTTGAAAACCACGTTTTAATGCCCTAGAACCATTCATGTCCGTAGTATTGTAACTGTAAAAATATTTTAATAAGGCTATTGTTGGCTGGCAATGCGGGCTGCATCACGTCGCTTCTACCAGTGTTCTGGTGCAGAATTGCGAAAATACAGTAGTTACATCTTGCGCTGCTTTTAAATTATAGTCACGGGGAGTAATTAGTGCAATAAGTATTCTTAGGCCCCTTAAAACTGTTGTCATTATAAAAATATTATGCCTCTGCATAAGTGCGATGGTGTTGGAGCAGTACATTGAGGTTATCATCTGCAATAAGCGTTGTGCTTTCAAAGTTACTTTCATTTATTCAAACCCTTGTCCTTGAGAGGTAGTTGGCGATAAATGACACTATCGCTACCTCAGGAGCACGGGACAACCGAAGATTTCCAAAGTGCGATGTTTATTTTCCTACGGCGCTATGCGACAAAAGACGACAGTAATGACCTCTACTTTTCTAACAGCCAATAAGATATAGGCTCCATGCAGTGACTTTTATTTCACATACTCCTCTTTCTAATCATATTTTTTCAATTCGTTTGTAAATTACATGTGTCATTACTGTAGTTAGTTAATAGCCGTCTACCTATTCATTATTATCATTACCATTACGTGAAAATGGCCTGAATGTTACGTCCATTATACTGTACTACTTATCACCGTCACTACCACCTCCACCACAAAAAGTTATATTTTTAATTTTATTATTTTTCTGTTAGTTTAAGTATCATGTGCCAATTCTGTAGTATTATTCATTATCATCCATAAAACAATTAAATCCACCGGGCGAAGCCGGGCACTACTGCTAGTTGGAAATAAATACCCGTTGGAGTTACATCACTTTGCAAATAAACTTAGTTCTTAGATATCTGATAATATGGGATATACGACGTATTGCGACTTAAAACCTTTGCTATATGTTGACAGATTTTGTAAACTTGCTTATGAAAGAAGAAACTTAAAAACCGTCAATTTTGGATTTACGTCACTTTGGAAATAAGTTCTTCAATTTCTACGGCGCCAACCCTAAACTAACCTAAGCGGAATTTTAGCAGAGACAGATGCGTTAGAAATTCCCCGATTCCACCGATACATCAGTGCCTGCGTCGCTAGTGGCACGATGACAAATTGGTGGGTCGCTTGCGGCACGGTCGCATACGGCACGACACCCCTAGCAGTTCTCTAATCGCATGAACGTGAGTCACTACCAGCTGTGATCTATTTCCACGTGCATTGAATCTTTTGAGTTCCTGAATGCTTGAGGTGACTCATCACACCGGTTATCAGTGCCAGCAGCCGGATGATTGTTCTGTGTGTTGCACTATCTTCACTGAGGAGGGAGGGTTAGCGAAAAACACTGCTCGAGATCAGAGTAGACGGTATACACGTACGAGGTAAAACTGATATAGCTCATTAGTTACGAATTTCTCAGTCCAGAGAACACCATATTAACCTCAGGATTAAATGGATTATATTTGAATAAGGCAACGGCATGGCCATGTTGAAACACCGGATCCCATAGGAACACCGCAGTTAAGCAACATTGGGCGTGGTTGGAACTTGGATGGTATGCCAGTTTCGGTGGGACGCCGTGCGGTTGGCGCTCATTCGGAGGAGCGGAACGGACCTGACCAACTTCCGCACGTAAACTCCTGGCTGAGGATAGCCTCTTCGGAGGCTTGGACCTGTCTTCGGGCAGAATACCCGTTACTATTTGAATAACTTCATGAGAACAAAACACCGTAAGCTATATACAAGAGCGAAAAGGATCCGCAAGTGTCGCCCTCACGCGCAAATTACAGTACATGACACAATGGTATCGGCAGTAAACGGAGCATATCGGATATCTTTGTCCACCTCTCTTCTCCCTTGTTGCAATCAGCGGGCAACGACCAGCCAAGATTGAAAGGCCTATCTTGCCAATGTTAAATGTGAATTTGTTAATGTTAAATAAGCCAAGATTATTTTCCTATATTTCTGGAACCAATGAAGACACGACTCTGAATTTTTTTACAGCTGACACTTTCACAGTATTTATGTGGACTGAAGCTGAATTAAAATATAGAAACCAGAAGAACGATTTTTTTTAAGAAGCCATTTTTTACACAAAATATTTCTAGTTGGACTCCCTGTTAGAAAATATAAGTTGTGGTGCATTGTCTTTCAGGTTGCTTCTTTGGACTCCGGGTTGTTGACTTGAAGTGGCATGTCTCCACGGGAGGTCAGCTTTGACTTGGCGTTTTGTTGTGGTCAAAAAACCACAGAATTTTGTTCCAGTAAAAAGGAAAGTTAATAAATTGGAGTCAGAATATGTAAACCTATGTTGTTAATTCTATATATTTTTAACACTCCCCTTACTTCATGTCTATGGAAACCTCTGCTGTAATTCTGCTTCAGTAAGGTCAGTAGGATATAATAAAACATCTCACAAAGTTTCATGTCTGTATCCCAAGTAGTTTTTCAGAAAAAGAAACATTAATTGTAAAAAAAAAGTCATTTTGAGAAAATCCAGTTTAACACTTAAAATTATAAGATCTTACTCAGATTCTTAAATTAAGGCTCAATAGCACCCATCAGCATAGTCAGGATCCTCTTCCTGGTCCCCCTCCTTCTCTAAAAACTTTTTCCTTCGGGATCACCTTGCTTCTTTGGTTTTGAACTCTGCTGCACGCTGCGCCTTGGCAATTCTTAATTAGTCTAAATGTTGCAGTCGCTTTATAGTATGACGGCCTGGGTTGATGTTGAGATACAACAACACTCTTATTCTTCCCATGTTCCCATCATTAAATGTTAACACAGCATCACTGACTCCCCGCTTCAAAGTTCTTAACCCCACAAATACATTTTTGGGCACTCAAGTCCAGAAGATATTGTTGCGTGTTGCCGCGGGGCGGCAGGAGGCTCCCGGGGAGAGGGGCAGTGTGACAGTCTAGTGGCCTTGGACAAACCCCGCAGGGGAAGGGAGAGAGTTCCCACACCCTCTCGGTTCCTCCCACGGCCATACATTAACAAACCACTTGTGAGTCAGTGCGAGCCGGCCAGAGAATACGCGAAAATTCTGGATGTGGTACCAACCAGAACAGACTCAATGCGGCAATGGGTTGTGACATTCGAACTTTCCAGGCCAGGGACTGATTCCATATAAACCAGCGAGCCGCGGCGAGGAAGTAGTGTATTGCAGTGTATTGGACAGTGTATTGGTCAGCGTTTGTGTGTATTGAAGTGTGGTCGAGTGAGTGAGTGCGCAGCAGTACAGCGATTACTACTGGACGTCTACGTTAACAGAGTGGAAGCCTGTCTGCCAGGGTGCAACTTTGAGTCAGGACTGTGAGTGCTTGGCGGTGTCGCGGTGCTTCGTGGAATACGTGGTCGTGGGATCGACACGGGACGAGCAAGAGCGCACAAGGAGCAGCAAGTGGACTCTGGAAGTAAGTAAAGTGGCAGGGGCAAGGCTGTAGAGTACCTGTGTAGACTGTACGTGTGAGTGTAAGCTGGAACACTGTAACGCCTCACGGACAGAGAGAACATAAATAGCGAGGACAGTGGTGTGAGGGTAAATGTGGAAACTAATAGTGACCTGTAGTGTTTTCTGAAGTTAGACTCAGTGTGTGTATGTGTGTGCACTGTGTATGTTTGTGGTCTGCAATAAAATTATATTTCTTTAAAGGAACAATTGTGTTTGTGCTTCACCCACCGTAATCTAGTTAAAGGAAGTGCCACTAGGGGGGGGGGGAGGGTGGCACGTAACAATATTGTTGAACGACTCGTTGGGATTCTGAGTACGCCCATGTAGACACTTTTTGAGAAGGTCTGGATGAGCTACGTCTCTGTAGGTTGGCTTCATAGCTTCCATAACTGCTTCAGGTAAAGAATTCTTGTGTTCAAAATGCTCTCCTGCAGCTTCAGCTTTCCGGAACTTACACCATGTTTCAGGTCCAGGTGGGCAAAGTGAATGTACTGGCTGCCTGTCACTTGCGAGTTTGTGGAAGTATGTGGCCCAGACTGGTTTCTTCATACTTTCTAAATTGTTTACGTTATTTCTTATGGCCATGCCATAATACTGCTGAAGTTCTTTTATTGTCTTATCAGTCAGTCGACCCCTCGGTAGCCTCCCATCTGACAAAACAGTGGTGCGCAGAGTTTGTTTCAATTTTCTAAGCCGTGTGCCCATCCTCTTCTGCACATGTCCAACACATTCCACTTTCTTTATCTCATTATTTCCATATGGTTTTGATTCAATGACACACTTATAGCCAGGCTGTGGAATCACCATCCCCTAGAAACTGTGTACAACGAACACCCCTTTCTTGGAGCGAGCGACTAAATATTTTCACTGCAGCATCAACTTCCCTTCCTCCACTAGTCCATTCATAGTTTTTCTGACAGTTTTCATGTTTACTATTTCTACAGAACGTAGAGCAGTGTTTTGTAAGTGCCTCAAAATCAATTTATTTATTTATTTATTTATTTATAGAGTACAGAAAGTTCCAGTGAGCTGGTAGCTCAAGGGGGGGCTGCCCTTTACAAATATGGCTTAGCAACTTATACTAGAATATATTAAGGTGGTAGGATCATTTATTCAGTCTTTATGGGTTCATCTATATTCTTCAACATATAGTTTCAGGAAGTACCTGCGTGCTTCCTTTTTGAATTTGTTTAAGTTTACAATTTGTCTCAGTTTAGGAGGTAAGTTGTTACAAGATGTGCTGGCTGAATAGGAAATACTTTTAATACCATATCTAGTTGTGTTTGTTGACTCCATGTATAACTGGTTTGCTGATCTTGTGTTATGGGTATGAATGTCTTTCCTGCATTGAAGTTCAGTATTAAGATTAATAAGACCTTGTTTATATTTGAACATAAATAAAGCTTCAGAGTATTTGAGCTG
This sequence comes from Meconema thalassinum, assembly GCA_946902985.2. NCBI lineage: Eukaryota > Metazoa > Arthropoda > Insecta > Orthoptera > Tettigoniidae > Meconema > Meconema thalassinum. The sequence goes on along the minus strand of OX336388.2, from coordinate 979,293,306 downwards.
ACTTTGTAATGGCAATATGTTTGTCTCCTGAAATACTTGCACAGTTGGTTTCCTAAAATCGTAACCATACATGATTTTAATTGCTCGTTTTTGGAGAACTTCGAGCTCATTTATTGATTCCCGTGCACATTTACCCCATATTATGTTCATGTACATAAGGTGAGAATGAATAAGAGAGGCATATATGCTCCTTAAATGTTGATTGCTTATTCCATACTCCCTTAATCTTTTTAGAACACCAATTACACTAACAATTTTCTTTTTCACATTTGTGACATGTTCATTCCAACTTAAGTTATTGTCCAAAGTTAGGCCTAAATATGTGTATTGTTTCACCCGATCGATGGGTACATTACCAATTTTAACTATGTTGCAAGTGCTTGGACTGTAAGCTGGTTTGTGAAATAGCATGTATTTTGTTTTTGAGCTACTAATGATTAATTTACTTTTTGAAAGCCATGTTGTTAGTATATTTAGATCCTTTTGCATATTCTGCATAATCGTTTGTTCACAGGCGCTCTCGTAAAGTAGAAATATATCATCTGCAAATAGAAATATTTTACCAGTAAACTCTAAATAACCTATATCATTAATAACAAGAAGTTCCGTGACGAACTAAAGAGCCTACTTTTCATGCCAATGATTATTCTACAGTATATGAACCTATCTAGAATAATGACGAAATTAAGTTGCTAATATCAAAATTTCTAATTAGTTCGAAATACTGTATACCTTGCATAATGTTGCCTAATAGAGCACTACAGTTGGCAGACCTGATGACTGAATATATTCTTAGTTCCATCTCTTAAGGTACAGAATACAACATTTGGTTGAAGTCCAATGAATAGCATGGACGTTACATGCAGTTAAACATTGGATCTAACAGCGCACGTAAAATCATGTTGGCAACAATGTCATGCATGTATTGGTCAGAAATAATCTGAAATAATATGATCTATTGTTGTGCCAATTTTGAATGAGATCCATTAGATAGTATAGAAGTTACATGCATTTTAAAATTGGACCTATCAGCAGGCTTAGAATCATGTTGGCAGCACTGACGTATATTAGTTACTCCAAATTCATCTAGAATGCCAGGTACTATACGTGTGAAAAGTTTAGAGCTATTGGCTTGCATACTTTCTGATATATTGATATTAGGGTAACAAAAATAGGGACAGCACATATTAACAGTTGGCAGCCCTGGTTGCTCTCAAGAATACGCATAGTCATATCTGTTATGGTACACATAGCACATACGAAATTTGGTTGAAATCCAAATGATAGTATGGAAGTTACATGTATTTAAAGTTGGACCTGTCAGCAGGCTTAGAATCATGTTGGTAGCACTGACGTATATAAGTTACTCCAAATTAATAAAGAATGTCCGGTATTATACGTGTGCATAGTTTAAAGCTGTCGGCTTGCATACTTTCTGATATATTGGTATTTGGATAAAATAAATTAGGAGCATTTATTAACAGTTGGCAGCCCTGGTGGGTCTCAAGAATACGCTCAGTCGTATCTGGTTATGTACACATACAACATACGAAATTTGGTTGAATTCCAATCGATAGTGTAGAAGTTATATGCATTTAAAAATTGGACCAATCAGCAGGCTTATAATCATTTTGGCAACACTGCCATGTATGGCCTCCTGGAAATTAAACTGCAATATTATTGTCTATACGTGTGCCAATTTTGAAATAGCTCCCATTCATACCTTCCAAGATATCCAACATGGAGCTCAAATTTCAATTGCGATTTTTTAGCAGTTGGTAGCACTGACATCATTTTCAAATATGGCCGTGAGATATTCGGGTGTAGACATTTACTCCTACCAAATTTTGTTTCGATTGCTCCAGCGGTTTAGGAGTTGATAGGGGGGGGGGGGACACACAGCCAGACAGACAGACAGACAGAAGGACAGACAGACACACATTTGCCCGATCTCTTAAGTCTACTTTCTCCTCATTTTTGCAAAATGTGAAAAGTAGGCTAAAAATCAGGAACAGCAATGGTCCGAGCACTGTCCCTTGTGGGACTCCGCATTTAACATCAGAAATGGACCCTTTAGTTTTATTAATATTAACATACTGCTTCCTGTTAGACAGGTAGTTTTTAAACCACTCAAAGGCTATTCCTCTAATTCCTGCATTTGATAGTTTACTTAGCAACAAGGTATGGTTAACAGTGTCAAACGCCTTAGCAAGATCTATAAATAGTCCTGCTGCTATTTTATTGTTATCTAATGCTTTATGTATAAGTGACACTACGTTAAATGCTACTGAATCAGTGCTATGTTTGGGAAGGAAGCCGTACTGATATTTGAAGAAAAAAATGTTTTTTGTTAGGAAATTCAGGACTTGTTTTTTGATTACTATTTCCAGTACTTTTACAAGTGAGGATAATATACACAACGGTCTGTAATTACTGGGGTTAGATACATCACCTTTTTAAATATTGGTACCACTCTTGCTAGTTTACATTTATCTGGTATTACTCCTGTTTGCAGTGACAAGTTAATTATATCAGCAAGCAATGGAGCCAGATGATTGGCACATCTCTTAAGAAGTATTTTATTTATTCCATCATCTGTGTAATTCTTTTTATTCGCAAGGTTTTGAATGATTTGCTTAACTTCCGTCACATTTGTTGGTTTTATGAATAGTGAGTTACAGATCGTCTGGTTCGATTGCAAATTTGGGATCATTGGAGAATCTTTAACCAAGTTTTCTACAACATTTATGAAATACATGTTAAATGCTTTACATATATCTTGGCTAGATGTCTATTGTATGTTTTCATATTCAATTTCAACAATGTTTCGTGTATTATGAGGTTTGCCAAGTATTTGATTTACTGCCTTCCACATTCCTTTTATCGTATTCCCTCTCTAATTACATTATTGTAGTATAACTTTTTCAGCTCTCTTTTCATTCTAGTCACATCCCTACTGCATCTTGTGTACTCTTTAATGGTTTCAGTTGAAGGGTTTTTAGTTTCAGTTTTTGCATACAAATTATTTTTTTCTTTTTACCGCTTCCAGAAACTCCTGTGTTACCCATGGTTTGTGTGTACCTTTTACCTGTGGTTTTTGCTTAATATTTATACTAGCTGTCCTAAGTCCATCACTAATGAAATCGCAAAGCTGATTATATGCTTCGTTGACGTCAGTAGTTAGATTTGGAAATTTATTTTTTGAAAAGAAATTGTTCAGTTTGGCATAACTTATTTTCGTAAATGTTTCTATATTGGAACGATTATTGGATTGCGTACTCACTTCTGGTTGTGATGAAATGTCTAGAATTAAAATATTATGATCACTAAGGTCACACATAACATTATACAAATAGAAATTATCATTATTGGTAAAGTTAGAATGTATATGGTCAATTAAAGTTAAGAAGTAGGTGTTATTCTTGTTGGCAGTTTTGTATTGCATGGATAAAAACTAAAGCAATTCAGTAAAGACGAATAGGCCCTGTAAATAATGCTGTCTTTTAGAAAATCTACATTATCGTCTCCGATAAGTAGTGTGTTTGATTTGTTAGTATTGCAAAGTATGTGTTCAAGGTCAAGCATAAATTCGTTTGCATTACTCTCCCTTGGATTATATCTTCTGTGTTTCTGGAATATTTCGATTTGTAGTATACTGTGATAACTGTTAATGGAGTTAATAACTTTGGTCGCCCATTTTCTAGATATATAAATTGACAGACCTCCTCCAGTACCGATTCGTGTTACATGGTGTGAGTCAAACCTGGGAATGTTATAATAGTGTGTTTCTTGGTCTGACAACCAATTTTCTGTTATGACTATTAAATCTATTTCTAAGATCCCGTCAATAAGGAGCAAAACTTAATATGCCTGGGCTATATGTTTAATTAATGATATTGTTACGTGCCACCCTCCTAGTGTCACTTTTGTTAACTGGATTACGGTGGGTTGAAGCACATCACAGATAGTTCCTTAAAGAAATAATTAACTTTATGCGGCCAGAAAGATACACCACTCAACAGCAAATACAAGCAATTAGAACCTTACTCCAGTTTCCTCAAGTCTCTTCCTTGAGCGCTCTTGCCCCTTTCACTTGTCAACAAACGACAGAAGTTAAACCGTCTTAATGAGTCCGGTGGCCTTGACAGAAGCTACCTGCACCTCTTCGTCATGTACACAAACCACAGTCACTTATGATAACCTGCTACACGCTGTTTCGCTGTCCACAAGCTGGGGAAACAATTTCACTGGATTTCTTAACTCGCACGGCACTTCGTCACCACACTTCTGTCGCTCAGTGAAATCACACTCGCTCAAAAACACTGTCCTCAAAAACTCGGTCCCCTCACTGTTGATGCAGCTTATATAGCAGGCTGGTGACTCAATGAATTCTAGAACCGTCCAGGACACACGGCTTCTCGAGATTTCCTTCACTGGCTGGGTCACGAATATTCTGGACCATCCCTTTCACCTCGCAGCCCGTTGCGTAACGCGCACGTAATACACTGAGGCAGAGCACACACAGCCCGGGGCAGCTGTGACTCGCCGCGGCGAGGCTACAAAACATACTCACAGACGTAACACAACCCCCTTCCTAAAAAGGCTGATCGTCCCGATCAATCATTGGTCCGTCTGTGTCCCTCCGTAGGCTGCCAGGCGATCTCGATGCACGATCTTCATCTTCGCCCTCGGGCTCCGCTGGATCCTGTAGACGACATCGTTGATCCGTTTCACGACTCGGTACGGGCCCTCCCAAGACTTCTGCAGTTTGGGTGACGACCTTTCTTCCGTAATGGGTTGAAGAGCCAGACCAGGTCGTCCTCGTGGAATCCGCCAGCATTCGTCTGTTGGTCGTATCGGGTCTTCATTCGGTCGGTCTCGATCCGCAGCTTCCTCCTCGCGAACGTGTGCACGTCCTCCAGTTGGTCGACCAGTTCTTGACAATACTGGCTTACCGGGACCGGATCATTTCCAAGTCGACCGAAGGCAAGATCGACAGGTAGACGGAGCTCCCTCCCAAACATGGCCCGGGCTGGTGTGCACCCGGTGGCTTCATGCACGGCGGCGCGGTAGGCCAGGAGAAATAGTGGAAGTTGTTTGTCCCAATCCCTCTGGTGCTCGCTGACGACTACTCGGAGATGATTCTCGATGGTGCGATTGAATCGCTCTACCATCCCGTCGGACTGAGGGTGTAGCGGCCTTGTCCTTTTCTTCCGGATTCTCAGCAGCTGGCATAGATTCTGGAACACCTGCGACTCGAAGTTCCTCCCTTGGTCGGAGTGAAGCTCCAGGGGTACTCCGTACCGGCTGACGAATTCCTTCACGAGGGTCCCTGCGATCGTCGCGGCTTCTTGGTTAGGGAGCGCATACGCCTCCGGCCATTTGGTGAAGTAGTCGCTGACGACCAATATGTAGCGGTTCCCTGCCTCGCTTAACGGGAATGGCCCAGCGACATCGATGGCCACTCTCTCCATGGGGCCGCCCACGTTGTAGGTCTTCAGTGGACCCCGTCGTCTTCGTCCTGGGCCCTTGCTGGCTGCGCAATCGTGGTACGTCGCGAAGTTGTTCTCCACGTCAGTTCGGCATCCGATCCAGTAGAACCGCTCTCTCAGCTTCTCCAGGGTCTTCTTTATCCCTAGGTGTCCACCAGATGATCCTCCATGGACTTCCTTCAGGACTTCCTCCGTCATAGCCATTGGAACGACGAATTGCTCCCGAGATGTCTTCCCGTCGGTGCTCTCCCAGGTACGGCAGATGGGGCCATCCTTTACAACCAGCGAATCCCACTGCGCCCAGTAGAACTTAAACTTTGGGCTGCAGTCACTCACAATGTTCCACCCGGGTCTGGGGACACAGGCCCTCTTCCATTCGGCTATCAGTCCCAGGTCATCATCTTCCGCTTGCGTCCGCGTGAAAGATTTGCGGCTCCAGCTCCCTTGAAGTTCCACGGTAGTCCTTTGGCACTGTATCCCGGTGTTCTCCTCCCTTCTGGTACAGAAGGTGCAGTCTTCGGGGCACGATCTTCGTGACAGGGCGTCGGCGTTAGAATGCAGTTGGCCTTTCCTGTGCTGGATCTCCAAGTTGTACTGTTGAAGCCTCTCTAACCACCGCACGAGTTGACCCTCGGGCTGCTTGAAGTTCAGGAGCCACCGCAGGGATGCATGGTCGGTCCTGATGAGAAATTCTTGTCCGTACAGGTACTTGTGGAAATGTTCAATGTCTTCACGATGGCGAGCAGCTCCTTCCTGGTGACGCAGTAGTTCCTATCTGGCTTTGACAAGGCTTTGCTGAAGTAGGCCACCACTCTCTCTCGCCGTCCACTATTTGCGACAGGATTCCCCCTATACCAAAGTCGCTGGCATCTGTATCGACGATGAACCTTGTTCCAGGTCTGGGGTAGGCCAGAATAGGTGCGGTGCACAGAGCCTGCTTGAGTTGTTCGAAGGCACTGTGGCATTCTGCTGTCCACGTGAAGAGTTGGTCCTTCTCAGTCAGTCGATGCAGTGGTTTGGCGACGTCGGCGAATCCTCTCACGAAGCGACGGTAATAAGTGCAGAGTCCCAGGAAGCTTCGTAGTTGGGACTTGTCCTTCGGAACTGGCCACTCCCTCACAGCTGTGGCCTTCTCTGGGTCGGTGCGCACCCCTTCCTAGGAGACCATATGCCCAAGGTACTGGACCTGCTTCTGGAAGAGCTGACACTTCTAGGGGAACAACTTCAGCAGGGCAGCCCGTAGCTTCATCAAGATCTCCTTCAGGTTGCTGTAGTGCTCCTCGAAGCTTCTCGCCAGAACGATGACGTCGTCTAGGTAGACCAGGCAGGTCTTCCAGTGTAGTCCCCTCAGAATGGACTCCATTAGCCTTTCGAAGGTCGCAGGGGCGTTGCACAGACCGAATGGCATGACGGTGAACTGCCAGAGCCCGCTGCCCACAGAGAACGCAGTTTTCTCGCGGTCCTTAGGGTGGACCTCCACCTGCCAGTAGCCACTCTTCAAATCCAAGGTGGAGAACCATCTTGACCCTGATATGGTTTCCTGGGTGTCGTCGATCCGGGGTAGAGGGTAGCTGTCCTTCTTCGTGACGTCATTCACCCGCCTGTAATCCACGCAGAACCTTGTGGAACAGTCCTTCTTCTTTACTAGCACGACCGGAGAACTCCAAGGACTATGTGATGGCTCGATCACTCTCTGCTCCTTCATCTCTTCTACCATCCGGTCGACTTCGGCTTGCTTGGCGAGCGGGACACGTCGGAATGGGGCCCTAATCGGTGCGCTGCCCCCAACGTCAATTCTGTGCTGGACCAAGCTTGTCCTATCGAAGTCTTTACTCCCGACGGAGAAGACATCCTGGAATTCGCGTAGCAGGTCCTGAAGTTGGCGTGATTGCTCCTCGTCTAAATGGTCCTGGGATCCTTGGTACAGCTTCTGTAGTTCTTCTGGCAGGGCGCGTCTTCTTCGGTTGTCTTTCTGCAGGTGTCCCTCCGTTGTGTCTGTGATGCGGGCAATCCAGGTAACGGGCTCGCAGACTCTTAGGTTGGTGTCCCAGTGAACCGTTATGTCGTAGTCGTTCAGATTGGACAGGCGGACGTACGGCCGAGGCGTCGTGTTGATGAGGGTCTTGGCAACTAGCAGTCCTTTTGTCTGGATGTCCTCTTATTTTGGCTCGATGACAGCCGCCACTCCCTCTGCTGTTCCGTCGACAATTACGGCGGCGCTGACCTCCGTCCTGGCAGGAACGATGACGTCCTCTCTCAGCCTTACTCGTCGTGTGGTGTCGGCCTCGTGTGCTGGTTGCAAAGCAAGTTCCTCACCTCCGAAGTGCAGAGTGTTGGTACTCAGGTCCAAGATGATGTTGTTCTGGTCCAGGAAGTCCAGTCCGATGATCACTTCCTTTGATACGTCAGCCACAAGCACTGGATGCTTCACCGCCCGTCGACTAATGACGAACTCCAGTGAGGCTTCGCCATGTACCGGTGCGGTCTCTCCGGTCGCGGTTATTAACTGAAGGATCCTTTGTGTGGGTTGCACTCTCCACTTCGGGATCACGGTGGGATTAACGATGGTCCTCGACGCTCCCGTGTCGAACAGCTTGGGCCAGCTCACTCCGTTGATGACTCCGTCGACCATCAGGCTGCTATTATCCCTCCGTAACTGCGTCACACGAACTTGGACTGCCGGGGCTTGACGACTGTCACAAGCCAACCTTTACCCCGCAAGGCTGGCTAATACTCGTTTCCCTGGGTCGCGCGGTTTTCAGACGACTGATCTCCCGTCGGATACCCTCGGTGGCGGCGATCACCGCAGTCCTTGCTCAGGTGGCCTTTCTTACCGCAGGTAAAGCAGGTCGGTAGTCCTCTTCCAGGCCGCCTCTCCGGTTGCCTTCCGGCTGTGTCGTTGCTGGTGGTGCCGCGACTATCGAAGAAACGGCTTAGCGCCTCCATTAATTCGTCGGCCAGGGGCTTGGTCTTGTCGGCTTTGGCTGGTTCGTCGACGTCCACTTGACGCACCCGCGTGTGCATTCTGGATGCCTGTTTTGCCGTCTCGAACTCAAGTGCGTGGCTCAGCGCATCTATCAGGGTCTTATTGCGCGCGAGTCGCAGCGCCTGTTGAGTATCCGAGTCCCGTAGCCCGTCGGTGAAGGTCTGCGTCGCAATCTGTTCCAGAAAGTCGGCCGGCGCTGTTGGATAGGCGAGCCTTACGAGGCGTGCGATATCCATCTCGAACTCCTGCGGGGTTTCCGCGTTCTTTTGTACCCGGGTCCGGAGCTGCAACTGGTAGGCCTGCTGAAGATGGCTATCTCCATATCGGGACTCCATATGGGCGATTAGTGAAGCGTAGTCCTGGGATCCAGTCGGGATGGCCTGAAGGACGTTAAGGGCGTCCCCTCTCAGCGCTACAATGAGAGCTGTAGCCTTTTCCGTGCTGTTCCAGTTGTTTATGGAACAGGCTGCCTCGAACTGACGTAAATAGGTGCTCCACGGGACCTTTCCGTCGAAGGTTGGGGGCGTCACTCTGCTCTGTCCTGTTCCTGATATTCCTGGTGTACCTGTGGGCGGGCGTCGGCACAGCTCGGCAACTTCCTCTTGAAGAGCATTGAATATCGCTTCCATCCCCGTGGACGGGCGTTGGTTCAGCTCAGCAATTTCCTTTTGTAAAGCGTTGAATTTCTCTTCCACCCCCATCAGTGGGCGTTGGCGCAGTTCGGAAACTTCCTCTTGTAAGGCGTCGAACTTCTTTTCTACTGCTGTGACTTCCTCACGTAGGCCCTGGCAGACGGTTTTGACTTCCTGACGCAGACCCTGTTCCAATATCTTTTCACTTTCCAGTAATTTCGTCAGCAGACACTCTTCCAGATTTTTCTGGCCATCCAGAAATTTGGCGGTTAAGTCCTCTGCTAGCTTATTCTGACCGTCTTCTAATTTGGAAGTTAGGTCCTCGGCTAAACTCTTCTGGTTGTCTTCCAACTTCTTCTGGCCGTCCTTCAGGTCCTTGGCTAAATTCTTCTGGCCGTCCTCCATCTTGGTTTCCGTGCTACTTAACTTTTCTAGTAATGCTGCCAATTGCGCTTCCATTTTAGATGTTTGTCTTGTAAAGGGCATGCACTCACAGGAAAATTAAAAGAAATGACCTGCTCTGGTTTTGAAACCAGGACCGTCAGGTCTTGTGCTTGTGTTTGAGTTCGTAATCCGGCTTCTGGCACCAGTTGTTACGTGCCACCCGCCTAGTGGCACTTTTGTTAACTGGATTACGGTGGGATGAAGCACAACACAGATTGTTCCTTAAAGAAATAATTAACTTTATTGCAGCCAGAAAGATACACCACTCAACAGCAAATACAAGCAATTAGAACCTTATTCCAGTTTCCTCAAGTCTCTTCCTTGAGCGCTCTTGCCCCTTTCACTTGTCAACAAACCACAGAAGTTAAACCGTCTTAATGAGTCCGGTGGCCTTGACAGAAGCTACCTGCACCTCTTCGTCATGTACACAAACTACAGTTACTTACGATAACCTGCTACACGCTGTTTCGCTGTCCACAACCTGGGGAAACAATGTCACTGGATTTCGTAACTCGCACGGCACTTCGTCACCACACTTCTGTCGCTCAGTGAAATCACACTCGCTCAAAAACACTGTCCTCAAAAACTTGGTCCCCTCACTGTTGAGGCCGCTTATATAGCAGGCTGGTGACTCAATGAATTCTAGAACCGTCCAGGACACTCGGCTTCTCGAGATTTCCTTCACTGGATGGGTCACGAATATTCTGGACCATCCCTTTTACCTCGCAGTCCGTTGCGTAACGCGCACGTAATACACTGAGGCAGAGCACACACAGCCCGGGGCAGCTATGACTCAACGCGGCGAGGCGACAAAACAAACTCACAGCTGCAACAATATTACATGCCACATAGGTAGTATCACATTGTTAAGTCAGAAATACTAAACATAGATAAGTGCTTATACACTTTTACTCAAAAGTCAGCTAAGTGCCAAGGTAGTTTCAGTCTTAGTACCAATAGGCTATTTGCACATCTAACTTACTGTATATCCAGTACCTCTCCCTCTTCTTTTCCCACCGTGTCAGTAAATTTACTGGCACGTTAACGATCCCCTTCGGGGCAAAATTCTGCCACCCCGGCGTCTCTAAAAGCCAGAGTAGTTAAAAGGGACGTAAAACCAATGACATTATTATCTTCTTTTCTCCCCCATTTCAACATTATTTGCATGTAAAGCTCCTGAACTGTTTCTCTCCATGTTTGAAATTAGCTATTGGTACTTAGCACACTTCTGGGCAAGCAAGTGAGCAACATAGCAGAGCTTCCATCTTGTGATGAATGTATGAACTAAACAAACCATTGTGGCACATAGCCGTGTCTTGGGTGCATTGGCAATGGTACATAGATGGGTTGTAATGAAAAAACTAATTGTTTCCCAAAATGGCACTTAGCAGGTTTTTGGGTTACACTCTTCAATAAAGTGGTGCGCTGATTAGTTATGACCAGTGCAGTCAGATTTAAAAAATCTCGATGTCTGTGGTGGGAAACTTCTTTGCGTAAGAATCGCAATGGCTTAGAATTATTAACTGATTTAAAATTTCGAACAAAAACTGGATAATACAAGAACTTTACCCGAATGTCTCCGAGAGATTTTGAAGTATTGTTAAACAAAATAGGTCCTGAAATTTCCAAACTTAAGGGAATCTCTCTCTGTTCAAGACAGGTCAGTGTACAATGATATTCATTGATTTGATTATTGCTGTTTTACTAAATTTTGATGTACTGAGTGATTTTATATAGTCTAATAATTTGTATAGGCCCTACAATATTTATTTATTTGATTATTTAGTACTGTAATTGTAAAAACAAAACAATCTCTGCAATAATTTAATGACTGTATTGAAAACTGAACTACTTTCCGGTTACCTGTTACCCTCCGACTTTTGACTTCTGGAGACTCATATGTCAGTCTGCAGTATTTATTTAGAATCTCAAAACAGACAAAAGGGGGCTGCGTGGCGCAGTCGGTAGAGGCGCTGAGCTTCCAATTGAAAGGGAGTGGGTTCGATCCCCCACCGAGGAAGTGGATTATAGAAACATAACTACCGCTAACGGAAACGCAAATAGACCTGACGTTCACTCAGCCCACACCAGAAATGAGTACTAGGGTAATTCCTGGGAGCAAAGGCGGCCGATGTCGCAAAGAGTGGAAGACTCTACCTTCCACTACTCCCAGGGCCTCCATGGCCTGTACGGAGTTGGCTTTGCTCAAATTGCCCAGTCTAGAATCTGACATGGAGGTCCTTAGATATATATTAACTTTCTTCAATGCACTCATATTTCACTCGAAGCAGTAGAAACAGGAAAGGTGAGAATCAGTGTTATGATATATTTTTTCTAGGCCATTGTTCAAAAAATATTCTCTTCATAGGACAACGAAGAAAATTGTCTTGATTTTAAATACACTATTAGATCACTACACTGACTTTAAACTCACAAACTACTGTATCATGCACGCGCGGAGATACCGCCCGCCTCACAAATGCACTGCTTGTAGCCTAGACTCTCTGGTGATGCATTCAGCTACTGGTATCGAACTCCCGCTTGGCACATGTGCAATCGATGACTAGACCAGTACCGCCCTCTGACGTCAAGCCAACACGTGACTTTGTTTACAAACCGATGATGTGGGCAGCAATGAATAGCTTGTGTGAGTTGTAGTTACGAATTACGCTTAAATATTCGTTGTTTTATGCATTATAGAATAATGGTTCAATATTGTGCAGTCCCCCAGTGCAAAAACAGATGTGGCAACTACAAAGTAACGTTTACTTCCTTGTCATTGGTCGTATTTTGAGGAAATAGTGGCTTTTCAAAATTCGTCGTGCTGAAAGGAAATCACACATATCAGCCCACATGCGAGTATGTTTAGCGCATTTCTTACCTTTAGATTACAAGCCAGTATTGCCTGGAAGGAATTTTTAAAGTGATGATGCTGTGCCAAATGTATTTCCCGCTTTTTTCTCCAATAAAATTGAAGCCGCCACGTCCTAAGCTGGCATATAAATTAAGCCTACGCATAGATGCAAGACGGTAATATTCACACTGTCTTTGTTAAACGCTTGGTATGATTTGTTAAAATAATAAGCTGGTATAGAAATAAACTAACGAGATTAATTTCTGATTTTTAACTAATTATCTTCCTATTGATGAATACGGTGTCAGTGCAGTGCCTACAACAAGCCATAATTCAGAGTAAAATACGTCCAACTCTCAGCTGTAGGCATAGCCTAAGAAAATATTTCTAGTTATTCTAACATATTGAAAACTCTAAGGAAAAATACCGATATTTTAGTTGAGGATTATGGGCTTAGTTACTTTCACATACCGGTAGGTCTGCGGCAGTTCTGGAGATTTCCGATATAAGGCGTTTTTATTTAAAAAAAGATATACCAGTTGAGTTGCATTAATATCAGTTTTTAAATTAGACATACCGGTACTGGTAGTAGCCTACAAAAGTTTTATGAACTTTGCAATTAACAGGATAAAAACAAGTAGTTCCGTGAAGAACTATACAGCCTATTTTCATATATCCTACTCATGTTAATTACCACTATCAACATACAAATTTTCAGTTTGATTTCTGTAATAGATTCGTAGAAATTGGGAACCGACTAAATGTTTCGGATGGTCGCCAAGTTGGATTTTATATATGTAGGTCCTAGAGTTATGTACTGGTACATGAAGATTATTGTGTACGTGTAGCATTCAAACTTCAATCGCATGAATAGGACACAAGAAGTAACAATGAGATTAGAAAATTTCGCACAGCTGCCATCTTGTGGTTATGGAAACAATTGAAATAAATTAGATTCCAGTGGATTAACATTCGTATAAGGATTTACTGTACCAAGTTTCACTGCACTCGGATGGTTAAATTGCGAGAAAGGTCCATGTGAATATTTATACTTCGCGTCGCCGCCATGTTGGATTTGTGATCACCAGGTTATTTAAAGTCCTATAGGTGAACTTAAGTTCATAGCCCCTATGAACATTAAAAAATCAGATTGCTATAATAGATTCGTAGATATTCAGAGTCATCTGAATATTTCGGATGGTCGCCATGTTGGATTGTTAAATGTATAGGCCATAGAGTCATGTACCATTGAAGGAAAATTATTGCGTAGGTTCATTAATCAAACTTTCACTTCGATCGCTTGATTGCGACAAAAAAACTTAATTTGAAAATTCGCACAGCCGCCATCTTGAGGTTATGTAAACAATTGAACTAAATTAGATACCGGTGCATTACAATGTGTATAAACATTTCCTGTACCAGTCTTCATTGTGTTTGGAACATTAAATCGCGAGAAAGGTCTATTTAAAATTTTCAAATTTGCTTGGCCGCCATGTTCGTTTTGTAGTTAATCGGTTTTTGAAAGTCTTATAGATGAACTTCCAGCTCTCCGTACAAAATGTCAGGGTGATACCGCTAATAGTTTCAGGGATATAGAATGCCGGTGAAATATATCGCACATCCGCCATCTTGTGGTTTTGTAAACAATTGAATGAAGTTAGATGTCGGTGCATTACAATGTGTAAAAGCATATACTGTACCACGTTTTATTGCGTTTGGTTGGTTAAATCGCGAGAAACGTCTATTTAAAAGTCGCAAATTCGCGTGGCCGCCATGTTGGCTTTGTAATTACCAGTTTTTCAAAAGTCACATAGATGAACTTCTAGTAGTTCCCTCTATCACCGTAAACAATTCCAGGGTGATATCTGGAATAGTTCCGGAGATATTGCATGCTGGTGAAATATTTCGCACAGCCATGGATTGGTGAGACGCAACAAAATTTGAAGGGCACGGTCGGGGTCGCCCGGAATAGTGCTATGAACTTACCGAGTTTTAACGAAATCGCTCCTTCCGTTTAGAAATTATTAGGGAGGGACACACACACACCTCACACACACACGCCCGCACACACACATGGACAAAAGGTGATCTCATAAGCCTATTTTTAGCCTATTTTCAATTTTGAAAAAATAGGCTTATGAGATCACCTTTTGTCCGTGTGTGTGTGTGTGTGTGTGAGGTGGGTGTGTCCCCCCCCCCCTAATAAAATCTAAACGGCACGAGCGACTTCAATGAAACTCAGTACGTTCACAGCACTATTCCGGAGGACCTCGACCGTGCCCTTCAAATTTAGATACGTCTCACCAATCCAACATGGCGGCTGTGCGAAATATTTCACCAGCATTCAATATCTCCGAAACTATTACCGATATCACCCTGGAATTTTGTACGGTGATAAAGGGAACTACTTAAAGATCACCTATGTGACTTTTGAAAAACTGGTAGCTACAAAACCAACATGGCGGCCAAGCGAATTTGCGACTTTTAAATAGACGTTTCTCGCAATTTTACCAACCAAACGCAATAAAACTTGATACAGTATATGTTTATATACATTGTAATGCACCGACATCTAACTTCGTTCAATTGTTTGTATAACCCCAAGATGGCGGCTGTGCAAACTATTTCACCGGCATTCTATATCTCTGAAACTATTACCGGTATCACCTGTAATTTTGTACGGAGATATAGGGTACTGCTGAAAGTTCATCTATGAGACTTTCAAAAACCGGTTGACTACAAAATGAAGATGGCGGCCAAGCGAATTTGAAAGTTTAAAATAGACTTTTATCGCGATTTAATAACCCAAACGCAGTGAAACTTGGTACAGCAAATGTTTATACACATTGTAATGCAATAGTATCTAATTTAGTTCAATTGTTTACATAACCTCAAGATGGCGGCTGCGCGAATTTTTAAATTAAGTTTGTATTTCTTGTGTCGTAAACATGCGATCGAAGTGAAAGTTTAAATAATGAACCTACGCAATAATTTTTCTTTAATGGTACATGACTCTATGGCCTATACATATAACAATCCAACATGGCGACCATCCGAAATATTTAGACGGATCTCAATATCTACGAATCTATTACAGCAATCAAACTGAATGTTTTTATGTTCATAGGGGCTATGAACATAAGTTCACCTATAGGACTTTAAATAACCTGGTGATCACAAATCCAACATGGCGTCGACGCGAAGTATAAATATTCACATGAACGATTCTCGCAATTTAACCATCCTAGTGCAGTGAAACTTGGTACAGTAAATCCTTATAAGAATGTTAATCCACTGGCATCTAATCTATTTCAATTGTTTCCATAACCTCAAGATGGCAGCTGTGCGATATTTTAAAATCTCCTTGTTACTTCTTGTGGCCTAATCGTGCGATTGAAGTTTGAATACTAGACGTACTCAATAATCTTCATGTAATAGTACATAACACTAAGACCTACTGTACATATACAGATATCCAACATGGAGGCCATTCGAAATATTGGACGGTTCTCAATATCTACGGATTATTGCAGCAATCAAACTGAAATTTTGTATGTTGATAGAGGCAATTAACATAAGTAGGATATATGAAAATAGGCTGTATAGTTCTTCACGGAACTACTTGTTTCAAGATTGAAAATAGGCTAATAATGAAAAGAGGAAGATTGGTGTATAGGCCTATGAGCTATGTGGCCTTAAATCCAGGTTGTCAGTCAAAAACTGAGGATGAAATATATCTATATGTAGACCTAGGCCTGCTGTAAATACCAGTATGATTTATAAAGCAGCTTACAAAAGGATTCTGTACAGTTCTACACTCTTATTTGCTTGTAAAAAGACATCACATTGAATTTGGCCTAGGTTGCTATTATCCTCTACTGCAGTAAATTGGGGCAGATAGCCTTGCTGTTCCTCCCCTTAAGACAACAATAACTAACTAGCAGCAGTAAATTCAGACATAAATTAAAATGTACAGCTGTATTTTAAGAAGCCTACTTGGATGTCTGTGGAATTTGGAAAATTGACAGAATTAAGAATTCTCCTCTTCCTGTTAGGTTTCATCACCGGTTCTGGATCTATGCACTTTCCCCTAGGCTTAACCTATACCATTGCTGCTCAACAGATGTGCAGGATATTTTAGCAGGAATTTCAGTGGCTCCAGTAGCCTACAGCGAAGATGAGGTAAAACAATCCCATTAGATGAATGCATTTCCTTAGCTAAAAAAATGTGGGTTAATGTCTTCCCAGACAGCCATTTCCTATTAAATTGGAAATATTCACGAAAAAATCACCCCGCTTGGCACGAACAGTACAACCTAAGAACGTTGAGCTCGTTATTCTCTTCATACCCTTGAAAATAAAGTGGCTTTTTTGTTGTTGTTGTTGTTGTTTCATTTGAGGGCCTTGGACATCGTGATCATTTGGCCCCATGTACTTGAACGAGTGTGGGATGATTGTTTGATAACCTTTGTTATGGTGGTATTTGTAGTAGTGTGTGTACTTATAATTCAGGTGAGATATCGGAAGGAAACGGCCGTTGCCTTTTAGTTAGGAACCATCCCGGTATTTGTCTGGAGTATACGTGGGAAACCACGGAAAACTACTT
This sequence comes from Meconema thalassinum, assembly GCA_946902985.2. Classification (NCBI taxonomy): domain Eukaryota; kingdom Metazoa; phylum Arthropoda; class Insecta; order Orthoptera; family Tettigoniidae; genus Meconema; species Meconema thalassinum. The sequence continues at coordinate 979,276,292 of OX336388.2, read as the reverse complement.
CCAGGATGACTGAGGTGGAAATCGAACCCACCGCTTCTCAGTTTTTCCTCACGAGGCTTAGTGTAGCCTACTCCATTCCAAACCTCAGACCAGTATTAAATGTCTTGACAGAGACGGGAATCGAACCCAGACCTTTTGGAAGAGATTTCCCTCTGTCTAGCAAAACATATAAGCTTAAAAGTCATTAGATAACCTTGAGAGGCACACCAAACATCTTCAATAATTCATGTATGCATTAGTCTTTGAGAACCATCATCGCCATCACCAGTTCAAACTAAACGTTTTGAGGTTCTCTAAAGACTTGGACCATGTCAGCTGCTTTAGAAATAAAGTTTCATTTCGCACAATGAAACTGGTATATCTACGAACACGGTGCTGTAACTATAAGAACATGAAACGGTTCCGGTAATTTCATGCACTACATTTTACAATCCTTGTCATTACGCCTACATTGGAGGTATATTTAATACGAATTACGATAATATATATATATATATCCACAAGGACAACCGCCCGTCATCCCGGGAGACCATAAAGATCCAGAATAAAAACAGTCGTTGGCTCTACAGTACATAATTCATTACGATATACCATATAAATGGTTATGTAGCATGTTGATTACCAATCGCAAATCGTTGACACTTCAACTCGGTAAATAACATTCTGGCACAAAATAACGTGCCTCCATTCGTCTCTCGCCCACAAGACCACCTGCGCACTCTGTGAGACACTTCAGGAACCTCATAGCCACGCCACAAGTCAAGTCGTCCATTGACTTCTCTACCCACACAGAGTTAGTTAGTTAGTTAATGTTGTTTTAAGGGGCGGAACTACGAGGTCATCTGTCCCTTACCCTCACAGACTTGAGCCTGTTTCAAAGGATACTCACTGTCTGCTCAGTTCCGTGCCCACCGTGGTTACAGAGAATAATACCGAAAACTAAAGATTCAATTTGCTTATGCCAATGAAAAATAGGAACATTTAAATGTGCATATTCCTTGAGAATGAAATGGGTATTCTATGGCTCAAATATTCCCCTCCAGCTTCGCCACTGCTTAATAGATCACCGAAACAGCTCCAACCAAATGTTCTCCAGGTAGGTGAGGACAAATGAGTCGTCCAATTTCAAAACTCGTTTAATCCACTTGTGAATAAGGATCATGTCGTAAAATTATTTATTTACTAGCAGAAGTACCCGTTCTTCGAACGGTGTTCGTAGTTAACACCAGACTTTATCAATTGAGCTACTGTGCAATGGTTAGCGGTGTGTCATTCCATCAAGTTTATCAGAACGAAGTTAGTTTATTGGGAATATCACACACACTGTTAATTTAAGGCCTTTAAAATGTAGTTTTCGGAGACCCTTTATAGATTCCCGAATTATCTGTCTCACATTGAGAAGCGCAACATATGCTTTGGTCGTCCTTGTAGGATAATTTTTATATTTCGCATATTTTAGCATATATTGAGAAGTTTTTCCCTATATCCACCCTTCTACTGTATGAAAAGTACGGTGAAGAGTTTTATAAATGGTTGGTGTATTGACTCTCATGGTTACCATGCCTAATTTTAAAATGCACCAAGCATCCGAACACGAGGTATAGGCGTACATAAAGATACACAGAAAGACAGACAGACAATTCTATTGTCTACAACATATTACCCAGATATCCAAATATGGGTATATCTACCACACAGTATCAAATAAAATCATCCTTATGATGAACCCGTATGTCGACAAAAAAAAATAGTTAAAATGTGCTCTCAGACTAAATTCACCTAACGTGTACTTCCTGACGTGAAATACAATTGAAAGTCTTGTAGATGAAACGCAATACACGTCACATAAAAACTGACCCTCTACGTTGTGCTAGGTGCCCATACACAGGAAGACCCCTTTCATAAATTATAAAGGCTTGTGGTGCATGAAAATTCAGGTTCTCTAGACTCAAATTGCCCAAATTCCTAAAAGCCGCAAAAAATGCTAGTTCAATTCAGGAATTTTTGAAAATGATGTTGCTGTTTGGAGATATAATAGACCTTCTGTACTATATGTCGAACGTGAAAATTGCATGAAAAAATTCTAGGTTACCCCTTCACCCACTTAATTGCATTGATGAATTATACGGTCTACGTTAGTTCCGTGATAACCTTATAGCCATTTGCAAACTTTCACAGAAATGTAATAAATGGAGTGTCATTGCTTCTTACAGAAATAGATGGAAAGTTGTATGCCACCCCATGAGATAATGTTCTCATGGTTACCGATTTGCATTCCTTCATTAGTTTGTGAAATTAAATTAAATTAGTTTTCTGGGAATATTTCACAAACTGTTGGATTTAGAGCCTTAAAATGTAGTTTTCGAGGACCCTTTAGGGCCCCCGAGTTTTGTTGCTGGCACCGAGGGGCTTTGTTTCGTCGTTGTACGCCATAATATAATACTAATAATAATATAATATAGGGAGAAATTATAACACCTATTTTTTATTATTTTTTATTCAGCCAATGGCCATGTACTTTTCTTTTCAGGACGGGTCAGGGAAGGGATATTATCAGAGAAAGAAGCATTCACATCGCGCTTGAGCAAAATGGAAATGGCCTACCATTTAACTAAGGACATCTATATGAAAAGGTCAATATCCTTCAACGCAAAACTAAAACATTACTGCAGTGTCATCCGTCCGGAAGTCTTGCATGCTTCTGAATGCCTCACGATGAACAAAAAAGGCTTGGTCGAGAAACTGGAGGCCAAAGAAAGAAAAATTTTGAGAAAGATATTGGGTTCCATCAAAGATAATGGGGAATACAGAAAACGGCATAACCATGACCTATATACTCATGTGGAGAAGATAAGCATCGTCATCCGGAAGAGAAGGTTACCATTTGTTGGGCATGTGAAACGAATGAGCCCAGCGAGACTGACGAACCGCAACATAACTTACTTTCAGGAGAGGAAAACAAAATGGGCCTGGTTCATTGAACTGGATAAAGATCTGAAAGAAGTGGGGATTACACCAACAGACATTCAGGAGTGCGTCCCACTCAAAGGGAAACTGCAAGCTTGTAAAGGTTTCCAAGAAAAACCGAAGCTGGAAACGGGAAAGATTTGGACCCAGGAACGGAAGGAAGTCCACCGAGAACGAATGCGGGCGTACAGGGCAAACATCAAAGCCAGTAGGAGACGGTTGGAATGACGCGGTCCATAGATGGCCTATACGAAATGAATGAATGAATGAATGAATAATATGGGGATATGAATATAATAGACCTGCCGTACCACACCCGCAGGTGTAAATCGCGTGAAAAATTTCTAGAGTACCCCTTGATCCCCTTAAGTGCGTTAAACTTATTGAGGAATTTTACGGCTTTGGTTCCGTGATAATCTTCTTGCCGTTTGCAAACTTTCACACTAATGTAATTGCATTGCGTCTTACAGCAATAGATGGGACCTCTGAGAATCCGTTGGCATGGTTACTGGCTTGCATTCGTTCATTAGTTTATTAAATTAAATTAGTTTTCTGGGTACATCTAAAAAACGGTTGGTCTTCGGTCCTTAAAATGTGGTTTTCGGGGACCCGAGTTTTGTCTCTCACATTGAGGGGCTGAAAATGAGTTTTGTCTCGTCCTTCTACGCCTATTTCAGCATGTATTTTAAGGGGGTAGGCCCCCTTTTATGAGAGGTACGGAGAAGAGTTACAACAATGATTGGTGTCGTGCCTCTGATAGATATCTGTACCAAATTTTACGTTGATACACCCAGCCATTCTCGAGTTATAAGGGAACAAATTTGTCCACAAACAAACAGATAGACAAACAAAAAAAATATTTTCGCGCGCATCCATCATGAAACAGTCTGAAACGTGTAAACATCTCAAATTTCCGTAGAAATTCAGAGATAAACACACAAATTTTCATTTTTATATATAGAGAGATATACTGCACCGCTCGGTGTTGACCGTGTTTTATTGCACAGATTCTGGTTTTACTCGCTAACCGTTGGAGATATACGAAATGTGATAAGGACCTTTCGGATAGAAAATTGAATGTTAAAGCTCATGTATACCATCAAAAGTTTGCTATTTCTTAGCGTTCTCTTTTTATTTGAAAAGGAAATATGAAATTTTGAAACAAAAGGATGTAGTGACGTCACAAATGTCGGTTTTACTCGCTAACTGTTGGAGATACACGAAAAGTGATAAGGACCTTTTGGATAGGATATTAAATTTCAAAGCTCATATGTGCCATCGAAAGTTTGCTATTTCCTACCGTTCTCTTTTTATTTGATATGGAAATATGAAATTTTGAAACCAAAGGGTCTAATGACGTCACTAAAATAGTCGCCATTTTTAGCCTACTTTCGATTTTTGCAAAAAATGAAAGTAGACCTATGAGATCAACACAGGGCGAAAAAAGTGTGTCTGTCTGTGTGTGTGTATGTGTGTGTGTGAGTCTGTGTGTGTGTGTATGTGTGTGTGTGAGTCTCTGTGTGTGTGTGTGTGTGTGTGTGTGTGTGTGTGTCTGTGTGTGTGTGAGTGTGTGTACTCTGAATGTCTGTCCCCCCCCTATCAATTCGAACACAGTGAATGCGAATTGAACGAAATTTGGTACAAAGGTAGCACTAGCAAAGGACACCTCAGTGTCATGTTTTATATCGCCACCATCTTTACTAAAACTGAATGGCGGCCACTCAAACGTTCAAAACGTAAAATCAAATAACGACTAACCAAATCGTCCGATCTCTACCAAATTTGGTAACAACATACCTTCGTATAGGATGCGTCTTGTGACCAAACTACAAGGTCGTCCGCCATACCATTTCAGGATGGCGGCCGTGCGAATTATGCAAACTTTATAATCCATATCATGGGACCCAGCAGTTCCGATTATCGAGCCGAGAATCGTTTTAACTGTTCTAACGGAAGAGGCACGTTCGAAATTAAAAGTTTATTTTGTAATACTATAGTGCAGACGTGATTTTAAAAAGCTGAGCTGATTCAGTAATAAGACAAGATGGCAGCGGATATCTTGTGCCTGACTTATATTTCACTAATTTGAGTATTGCATGCAATATAGCGTACTGATACGAAATAAATAAACTTTGTATGAAATGCTTTATATATAAATAACATACTCCAGTGATGAAATCGTTTAGTATAAATCATTATTTGCTAACAAGTTCTATGTAAGTCATTTTATATAGAACGATATTCGTTGACACAATTAGCTCAGTGGTAGAGCGTTAGCCTATCGCTCAAATGCCTATGGTTCAAACCCGATCAGAGCTAGGTTTTTTGCTTGAAATGTTATATGTTTATTGTTTTGTAATGACTCAGATGTTTTAAAATTAAGCGTTATATTGTGCATATTATGGTGTAAAATATATATTTAATTAAAACATAATTCGCCAGCAGATTTACTCGAGACATCTAGCTGCCAAAAAGGTAACTGCACGCCGACCTACTTATTAACTTCCAGATTTTATTGAAAAGTTTCTTCTTCTGGCCGCTAGAATGCACTCGCTCTGTTAGGATTATATTGTTCGATATTTCACCACTAGATGCCACGACTAGTCTACGTGGGGCTCCATTGATTACTATACCATTGGCATTCTATGCGCATCGAATTTGAAGAATGACAAGATGATACTACGATACATTTTTACTTTTTATTTTAAAGGGTTTGTAACAGCCTATTTTGCGTTACTTGAAAATGTTATTTGAAGTAAAGAACAAAACGATTTCACATAGTAACTGAATTCAAGCCGTTGGTGTTAGTTCAGGTTATTAATTACTACTTTTATTTCAGGCAAATAGCAATCGAAAATATCCACATAGTTTGTATACACACGTCTCTGTAGGGTCATGGAAAGATTTGTTAATTCAATTAGGGTTGTGAAAGCCATGCACAACCAGACGTGTAAAGACATGCCTCAACTCAAAGTTGGATGTTGCCCATGGCAGGTCGTATATGTAATAATAATAATAATAATAATAATAATAATAATAATAATAATAATAATAATAATAATAATAATAATAATAATAATGTTATTGGTTTTACATCCCTTTTAACTACTGCTGCTTATAGAGACACCGGGGTGCCGGAATTTTGGACCGAAGGGGATCTTTAACGTGCCAGTAAATGTACTGACACGGCTCCCTCGCATTTGTGCACCCTCAAATGCCAGCTGACTGCGCCAGGATACGAACCTGCAATCTAGGGCCCAGCAAGCGAGAACGTTACCGCTGAGACACGCAGCCAGTCCGGTCGATTATGTCTCCAGATCCATAACATTCTTGATATACTTCTTATCTTTCTTTCTTCAATGATGGTAGCAGTTTTTATCTAGGTTGTGGCGTTTGGTAGAGGTAAATCGTTTCTAAGGTCTTCAACAAAGAATAGTTCTATTATACTCTTTGATAATAACAACGAGTTATAACTATACTCATACATTTAGGAGAAAGTAGGCTATATGTTCTTTACTGAACATCTTGTTTAATAGTGCAAAATTCCGAAATCAAAAGTATCCTATATGTAAACTTGGTAAATCAGCTACATCCATGCAAAATTTCATTTGAATCGGACCAGTGGTTCTTGAGTTATTGAGTAACAGACAGACAGACAGACAGACAGAAAGACAGACACACACCATCTCATTTTTAGCCTACTTTCGATTTTTGCAAAAAATGAAAGTAGACTTATGAGATCAACACAGGGCGAAAAAAGTGTGTCTGTCTGTGTGTGTGTATGTGTGTGTGTGAGTCTGTGTGTGTGTCTGTGTGTCTGTGTGTGTGTGTGTGTGTGAGTGTGTGTACTCTGAATGTCTGTCCCCCCCTATCAATTCGAACACGGTGAATGCGAATTGAACGAAATTTGGTACAAAGGTAGCACTAGCAAAGGACACCTCAGTGTCATGTTTTATATCGCCGCCATCTTGACGGAAACGTAATGGCGGCCACACAAATGTTCAAAGCTTAAATCAAATTACGACTAACCTAATCATCCGATCTCTACCAAATTTTGCAACAACATACCTTTATAGAGGAAGCATCCTTTGATCAAATAACTAGGTCATTAGCCTAATAGTTTGCGGATGGCGGCCATCCTTGTGTGAAAATCAATTCCCCCTATTAATTCAAACACGGTGAAACCAAATGGAACGAAATTTGGTACAGAGGTAGCACTAGCAAAGGGCACCTCAGTGTCATGTTTTATATCGCCGCCATCTTGACAGAAAAGTAATTGCGGCCACACGAATGTTCAAAGCTTAAATCAAATTACGATTAACCTAATCATCCGATCTCTACCAAATTTTGCAACTACATACCTTTATGGAGGGAGCATCCTTTGACCAATCTAATAGGTTATTAACCTAATAGTTTGCGGGTGGCGGCCATCTTTATGTCAAAATTGATTCCCCCTATTAATTCGAACACGGTGGAACCGAATGGAACGAAATTTGGTACAGAGGTAGCACTAGCAATGGGCACCTCAGTGTCATGTTTTATATCGCCACCATCTTGACTGAAACGTATTGGCGGCCACACGAATGTTCAAAGCTTAAATCAAATTACGATTAACCTAATCATCCGATCTCTACCAAATTTTGCAACTACATACCTTTATGGAGGGAGCATCCTTTGACCAATCTAATAGGTCATTCGCCTAATAGATTGCGGATGGCGGCCATCTTTGTGTCAAAATCGATTCTCCCTATTAATTCAAACACGGTGAAACCGAATGGAACGAAATTTGGTACAGAGATAGCACTAGCAAAGGGCATCTCAGTGTCATGATTTATATCGCAGCCATATTGACAGAAACGTAATGGCGGCCACACAAATGTTCAAAGCTTAAATCAAATTACGATTAGCCTAATCATCCGATCTCTAGCAAATTTAGCAACAACTTTCCTTTATGGAGGGAGCATCCTTTGACCAAACTAATAGGTTATTAGCCTAATAGTTTGCGGGTGGCGGCCATCTTTATGTCAAAATTGATTCCCCCTATTAATTCGAACACGGTGGAACCGAATGGAACGAAATTTGGTACAGAGGTAGCACTAGCAATGGGCACCTCAGTGTCATGTTTTATATCGCCACCATCTTGACTGAAACGTAATGGCGGCCACACGAATGTTCAAAGCTTAAATCAAATTACGATTAACCTAATCATCCGATCTCTACCAAATTTTGCAACTACATACCTTTATGGAGGGAGCATCCTTTGACCAATCTAATAGGTCATTCGCCTAATAGTTTGCGGATGGCGGCCATCTTTGTGTCAAAATCGATTCTCCCTATTAATTCAAACACGGTGAAACCGAATGGAACGAAATTTGGTACAGAGATAGCACTAGCAAAGGGCATCTCAGTGTCATGATTTATATCGCCGCCATATTGACAGAAACGTAATGGCGGCCACACGAATGTTCAAAGCTTAAATCAAATTACGATTAACCTAATCATCCGATCTCTACCAAATTTTGCAACTACATACCTTTATGGAGGGAGCATCCTTTGACCAATCTAATAGGTTATTAGCCTAATAGTTTGCGGGTGGCGGCCATCTTTATGTCAAAATTGATTCCCCCTATTAATTCGAACACGGTGGAACCGAATGGAACGAAATTTGGTACAGAGGTAGCACTAGCAATGGGCACCTCAGTGTCATGTTTTATATCGCCACCATCTTGACTGAAACGTAATGGCGGCCACACGAATGTTCAAAGCTTAAATCAAATTACGATTAACCTAATCATCCGATCTCTACCAAATTTTGCAACTACATACCTTTATGGAGGGAGCATCCTTTGACCAATCTAATAGGTCATTCGCCTAATAGTTTGCGGATGGCGGCCATCTTTGTGTCAAAATCGATTCTCCCTATTAATTCAAACACGGTGAAACCGAATGGAACGAAATTTGGTACAGAGATAGCACTAGCAAAGGGCATCTCAGTGTCATGATTTATATCGCCGCCATATTGACAGAGACGTAATGGCGGCCACACAAATGTTCAAAGCTTAAATCAAATTACGATTAGCCTAATCATCCGATCTCTAGCAAATTTAGCAACAACATACCTTTATGGAGGGAGCATCCTTTGACCAATCTAATAGGTCATTCGCCTAATAGTTTGCGGATGGCGGCCATCTTTGTGTCAAAATCGATTCTCCCTATTAATTCAAACACGGTGAAACCGAATGGAACGAAATTTGGTACAGAGATAGCACTAGCAATGGGCACCTCAGTGTCATGTTTTATATCGCCACCATCTTGACTGAAACGTAATGGCGGCCACACGAATGTTCAAAGCTTAAATCAAATTACGATTAACCTAATCATCCGATCTCTACCAAATTTTGCAACTACATACCTTTATGGAGGGAGCATCCTTTGACCTATCTGATAGGTCATTCGCCTAATAGTTTGCGGTTGGCGGCCATCTTTGTGTCAAAATCGATTCTCCCTATTAATTCAAACACGGTGAAACCGAATGGAACGAAATTTGGTACAGAGATAGCACTAGCAAAGGGCATCTCAGTGTCATGATTTATATCGCCGCCATATTGACAGAAACGTAATGGCGGCCACACAAATGTTCAAAGCTTAAATCAAATTACGATTAGCCTAATCATCCGATCTCTAGCAAATTTAGCAACAACATACCTTTATGGAGGGAGCATCCTTTGACCAAACTAATAGGTCATCAGCCTAATATTTTGCGGATGGCGGCCATCTTTGTGTGAAAATCGATTCCCCTTATCAATTCGAACACGGTGAAACCGAATGGAACGAAATTTGGTACAGAGGTAGCACTAGCAAAGGGCACCTCAGTGTCATGTTTTATATCACCGCTATATTGACGGAAACGTAATCGCGGCCACCCAAATGTTAAAAGCTAAAATGTAATTACGACCAACCTAATCATCCGATCTCTACCAAATTTTGCAACTACATACCTTTATGGAGGGAGCATCCTTTGACCAATCTGATAGGTCATTCGCCTAATAGTTTGCGGTTGGCGGCCATCTTTGTGTCAAAATCGATTCTCCCTATTAATTCAAACACGGTGAAACCGAATGGAACGAAATTTGGTACAGAGATAGCACTAGCAAAGGGCATCTCAGTGTCATGATTTATATCGCCGCCATATTGACAGAAACGTAATGGCGGCCACACAAATGTTCAAAGCTTAAATCAAATTACGATTAGCCTAATCATCCGATCTCTAGCAAATTTAGCAACAACATACCTTTATGGAGGGAGCATCCTTTGACCAAACTAATAGGTCATCAGCCTAATATTTTGCGGATGGCGGCCATCTTTGTGTGAAAATCGATTCCCCTTATCAATTCGAACACGGTGAAACCGAATGGAACGAAATTTGGTACAGAGGTAGCACTAGCAAAGGGCACCTCAGTGTCATGTTTTATATCACCGCTATATTGACGGAAACGTAATCGCGGCCACCCAAATGTTAAAAGCTAAAATGTAATTACGACCAACCTAATAATCTAGTCTCTACCAAATTTTGCAACACCATATCTTTATGTGGGAAACATATTCAGACCAAACTGCAAGAACATCAGCCCAATAGTTTGCAGATGGTGGCCAAGTATGTGTGCAAATCGATTCCCCCTATCAATTCAAACACGGTGAAACCGAATTGAACGAAATTTGGTACAGAGGTAGCACTAGCAAAGGGCACCTCATATTCATGTTTAATATCCCTATAGCACGTTTTATTTCAACAAGCTACTACAACCAACATTCCATCATACTCCTTGAAAAGGACAAAGAGTTATAACAATAGCCATGCATTTAGGAGAAAGTAGGCTATATGTTCTTTACTGAACATCTTGTTATATATTAGTATGGTTATTCGTTAATTCCCCATAGGCCTAAGGAGAGCGTTACAACACAATCAATTTTCATGTTTTACTCTAGCCCCTTCTTCTTTTTTCCCCAAAACCTCTCATGTATACACTATGCTCCCTCATGTATTTAATTATTTTATTTTATTTTACTTTATTTTATTTTGTTTTATTTTGTTTTGTTAAATTTTATTTCGATTTATTTTGTTTCAAATGGTTTTGTTTTACTTTTTATTTTTATTTTGTTTTTTATTTTGTTTTATTCTATTTTGTTTTATTTTGATTTTGTTTTGTTTATTTTGTTTTATTTTGTTTTGTTTTATTTTTATTTTCCAGAAAACAAACACAAAACCAAAAACACGAAGCAAAAAGCAGAAAACAAAAATGAAGATGATGATAATTGTTTTAAGGGGCCTAACATCGAGGTTATCGGATCGCAAAGCAAAAGGCAAAATTCAAAAATGCAAAAGCAGAAAACAAACACAAAACCAAGAAAGAAAAACAAAAAGTAAAATTCAGTAGCAAAAGCACAAAGCAAACACAAAACCAAAAACCAAAAACACAAAGCAAAAAGTAGAAAACAACAAACACAAAAGATACGTGAGGCAAAGTCCAGAGAAACGTTTCTCATGAAAATGATTCTTATTCACAAGTGGATTAAACGATTTTTACAACTGGACGACTCAAATTATCATTAGCCTAGAAAACCTCGAAAAAGACAAATTCAACTCGAACCAAACTTTGAACGAACCAATTTCGTTGAATTCTATACAGTTGTCATCATCTCCCGCGTCTTAGGTAGCCACATTTCGGGCAGTCGCAGGGATGCAATGTAAGGACATCACCCTCGGGGACACCTTGTTGATCGCGGCAATCCTCACGACAGGTAAGTATGCAAGAACTACTATTCTCAAGCTGTTGGAGGTCATCCCAATGGATGTCTAATTTTAGGAAGGGTGTGGTGCTCCTAATGTGCTCCTTTTACTCTGGTTTCAGAGATTTTTGATTTCAAAAATGTATGTTAATCAAAAGAAAGCCTCCGTGGCTTAGGTGGCAGCACGCCGGCCTCTCACCGCTGGGTCCATGATTCAAAACCCGGTCACTCCATGTGAGATTTGTGCTGGACAAAACGGAGGCAGACAGGTTTTTCTCCGGGTAATCTGGTTTTCTCTGTCACAAATTTCATTCCAGCAACACTCTCTACTGTCATTTTAATTCATCTGTCTTTCATTTAATCATTGCCCCAGGGGAATGTGACAGGCTTCAACAGCCGGCACAGTTCATATCCTCGCCGCTAGATGTGGGCTTCATTTTCATTTTTCAAGTTAATCAAAAGAAGTTATGTTTTCTTGAGAAGGAAGTTCAATATTATAAATGCAGACCTGATCAGGTTCTGAACAATGACAAAGCCAATATCTCATGGGATTCCAATATAATAATAACTGATAGTTTTGTAGAAGCCAACAGGCCCAGATCTTGTGATATTCGATAAGCAAGCACACTAGACTACAATCGTCAATGATGCTGTTCCACTGGATGAAAACCTACAGAATACGGTGGCCGAGAAAAGGCACAAATACCAGCCACTTGCCGTTGAGCTCAGCCACATATACAGCTTAAAGGAAGTCTTCGTCAACCCAGTTGTTAGCCTATTTTCAATTTTGAAAAAATAGGCTTATGAGATCACCTTTTGTCCGTGTGTCTGTGTGTGCGTGTGTGTGTGTGTGTGAGAGAGAGAGGTGTGTGTGCCCCCCCCCCAATAACTTCTATACGGCTGGAGCGATTTCAATGAAACTCGGTAGGTTCATAGCACTACTCCGGGCGACCCCGACTGTGCCCTTCAAATTTTGTTACGTCTCACCAATCCAACATGGCGGCGGTGCGAAATATTTCACCTGCATTCAATATCTCCGAAACTATTCCCGATATCACCCTGGAAATTTTTACGGTGATAAAGGGAACTACTAGAAGTTCACCTATGTGACTATTGAAAAACTGGTAACTACAAAACCAACATGGCGGCCACGCGAATTTGCGACTTTTAAATAGACGTTTCTCGCGATTTTACCAACCAAACGCAATAAAACTTGATACAGTATATGTTTATACATATTGTAATGCACCGAAAACAAACTTCGTTCAATTGTTTACATAACCACAAGATGGCGGATGGGCGAAATATTTCACCGGCATTCTATATCTCTGAAACTATTAACGGTATCATCCTGAAATTTTGCACGAAGATAAAGGGCACTACTGGAAGTTCATAATTATATAAAACTTTCAAAAGCCGGTTAACTACAAACCGAACATGGCGGCCAAGCGAATTTGAAAATTTTAAATAGACCTTTCTCGCGAATTAATGTTCCAAACGCAATGAAATCTGGTACAGGAAATGTTTATACACATTGTAATGCACTGGTATCCAATTTAGTTCAATTGTTTACATAACATCAAAATGGCGGCTGTGCGAATTTTAAAATTAAGTTTTTATTTCTTGTGTCGTAATCATGCGATCGAAGTGAAAGTTTGAATAATGAACCTACGCAATAATTTTCCTTTAATGGTACATGACTCTATGGCCTATGCATTTAACGATCCTACATGGCGACCATCCGAAATATTTAGACGGCTCTGAATATCTACGAATCTATAATTGCAATCAAACTGAATTTCTTTATGTCCATAGGGTGCTATGAACATAAGTTCACCTATAGGACTTTAAATAACCTGGTGATCACAAATCCAACATGGCAGCGACGCGAAGTATAAATATTCACATGGACGTTTCTCGCAATTTAACCATCCGAGTGCAGTGAAACTTGGTACAGTAAATCCTTATAAGAATGTTAATCCACTGGCATCTAATTTATTTCAATTGTTTCCATAACCACAAGATGGCAGCTATGTGAAATTTTAAAATCTCCTTGTTACTTCTTGTGTCCTAATCATGCGATTGAAATTTGAATGCTATACGTACACAATAATCTTCATGGTACAGTACATAACTCTGGGACCTACATATATAAAATCCAACATGGCGACCATCCGAAATATTTAGTAGGTTCTCAATATCTACGAATCTATTACAGCAATCAAACTGAAATTTTGTATGTTCATAGTGGCAGTTAACATAAGTAGGATATATGAAAATAGGCTGTATAATTCTTCACGGAACTACTTGTTGTCTCCGTGAATTGTTTAGTCACAAAGGAAAGGAAAAAGGCATAGGAAAGTCTTGGCTTGAAGAGAAACTACATATATGCAGTTAATGTAAAAGGCTGTCCCACTTGGTAGCCTACTGCAAGTAGGCTATAGTACGTAAGGTTTTGTCTCTTCAGTGTCTCTGAACATCTTGAGATCCAGTGCTATCATCAGTGTCTGGCCTGCAAGGAGTACGACGGTGATGGTTTTGTAATTTTATGTAAGCATCATATATGAAAAGTGGAAATAACAAACATTAAGGGTTATGACGTTCGAAATCGAACTACGGCCAAGAAGAAGACGAAGAAGAAGATCTAGGGCTGTACATATCTTTCGAATATTCGATTAATTCGACAGCTTTAAGGGGCTGCTAACTAAATGAAAATCCACAGCCTGCTTCCAGTCTCCGACCGGGTCAGGAATGGAATGAATGAAGCCCCCATCTAGCGGCGAGGATAAGTACTGTGCCGGCTGCCGAGGCCTGACGCACTCCTCTGGGGCAATGATTAAATGAATGACAGATGAAATGAAATGATAGTGGAGAGCGTTGCTGGAATGAAATTTTTGACAGGGAAAACCGGAGTACCCGGAGAGAAACCTGTCTGCCTCCGTTTTGTCCAGCACAGATCTCACATGGAGTGACCGGGATTTGAACCACGGACCCAGCGGTGAGAGGTCGGCGTGCTGCCGCCTAAGCCACGGAGGCTTGGGGTGCTAACTAAATAATTGAACAAAACAGTTTAGTTTCTTAATATGATCTGATCTTACCACACAAACTACTGAATCAATGTAATGAAAAGTTATCAATATTTACCTTTAGGAGATAAAATAGTTAAGTTACTGAAAAGGTATTATCATTCACTGATACCAAAATTACAATTAGTGATTTTAGGAAAAGAAAATATTTAGCAATCGCTACATTTATGACCTAACTATTGAAGTTTGAAACATAATATAATTGAAGAAGATTTTATGGCTTGCAATCTAAATTAGAATCATGATTCCAGTGCTTTCATGGTTTTATTTTGTAAATTTTTCCTTCATGAGTTTAAAAAGTATTGAAGCAATGTATTTCTTCTCAAGTTATTCTAGGTCAAATTAATACAGATATGCGCATAAAGCTACTGCAAAAATTGCAAGTACACAAGAACCTCGTTTATCCTGCCTCATTAATCCAGATCTTCGGTTTATCCAGATCGGAAATAATAAAAAAAAATTTTTTACTCTACAGTATTTCTTTTACGGGGCCGACTCTTCTTGAATGTATTTTCCGCCAAGGATAATTAAGGACAGGAATTGGAAGTAATTCGGTCACGGTCTATCAAAGGTACCGTCTCGGCATTCGCCAGGAAGTGATGGTTGGTTGGTTCTTAAGTTTAGGGGCTGCGACAACGCGGTCATGTGGCCCCGTGTACTTTGGGTGTGTGTAGAATCTGTCTGTTCGCCGGTGTTGATTGTGATGACTGTATTAGGGTGTGTTATCTGTTGTTTTTTTTCTTAATTTAAGTACTGCAACTTAGAATTTTTCAAATAGTTCCTACTTTTGCCGCCAAGCGCCACCGTCAACGACTACTAGGCCAAGTTCAGAACTTAGCTACTAGACGCCACCGCAGTCGGCTCTTGGCAACGAACGTAGAAACCTAAGAGCGTTGTTTACATTCTTAACCTATCCAATTTAGCTTCACACAGGTGCAATTAGTGGAAGGTTCTTTAACATGCCATAAATCTATGACATGGGACCACCGGCTTTACTTCCCCTCCGAAGCAAAGCATACTGAGGGATTTTTAACGCTCTTAAAAAATCCGACGGCTTCGGCCGGGTTTGAACCCGCTATCTTGGGCATAGAAGCTCAGCATGCTACCGACTACGCCACCGAAGCCGCCATCGCCAGGAAGTGAGAACTGGTGTTAGTAAAACGTCTTCGTAATCGTGCTCCGTGGAAACGCTACAGTATACAAATGTAAAACAGAAATAACTCACACATTAATTTAATGCATAAAACAGAGTCGTAAGTGTAAGAAAAGTGTTCTTAATTGTTTATACAATTGAAAATAGATATTACAACTTATGTTAATAGATTATATAACATGTATGTGTTTTTTAGTTTTTCCGGATTATCCGGATTTTCGATAATTGGATCAGTTCCGGACCCTTTTAATCCGGATAAACGAAGTTCTTGTGTTGATCGGAGCAGTAATTTATGAGATAATGCACCTTATTTACATGAAAGTTGTAAGAAATGGCTGTCAAAGAAATGTCTGCAAAGGCAGATGAATAAAGATTTGGTAGATGTTTGCCAATGTTGACAAACTTCAAAAACTCTTATCTCGGAAACAGATTAACATTTTTGCTCCAATTTAACTTCCTATGATATTTCAATATGCAGAGAACCCAAAATATCAGAAAAGAGAAAATTGAATTTTTCAACCAAAACCTAAGATAACGCCTCCTTAGATATTCGGAAATTCGAATAAATAATTCGAATTTTCGAACAATGCGTATGTCCGAATACTTCGATTGTTCTCGAGTATTTCAAATATTTTAATTATTCATCTTTCTTTATCTTTCTTCTGCTTTTCCCAATTATACGAGGTCACCGAAGGCTCAGTTTGGTTTTGGCCAGGGATTTAAGGCCGGATGCCCTTTCTGACGCCTCGAGATTTTTCGGTGAAAATTCCACCCCGCTGTTACAGGAATTCGAACCCCGCGGGCCCGGGTGAAAGACGAGCAGGTTAGCCACTGCACCATCGCACTCCCCAAATATCTGAATTATTCGAAGATGATATATGCCCGCATTTTGTTCAAGGAAATATGTCCAGTAGGCGAGTTGTTCAAAGCATGGGCGATGCAAGGTGTTGGTTGGGGGTAACGCATTTAACATTCATCCAGAGAGACCAATATAAATAAATATTCGGTGTAATATATCAATTCGAACATTTGAATGATTCGCCTTGTTCATCGAATCATACGATTATCGACTGAATTGTCGGGTTATTTCACTAATGAGCATATTTCCAAGTTCGAATGTTCCAATCCCACCCTATATTATTCTGCTAAGTTCCCATTCCGGTTTTGTACCGAAAATAAGGTCCCATTAACACCAACCTACACATATGGAGTACCTACAGGTTCAGCATAACCCAATACGTAAGCGAAACGCACTCACTTACTCTTTAAAAGCCTCACAATTAAATAAATGTCTTAAAACAGAACAAAATGAAATAATGCAACACGGTAACCATGGTAACAGAATCTCACAGTTCCATCTATTTCTGTAAGACGCAATGCAATTCTAATTATTACATTACTGTGAGAGTTTCCAGACGGTTATAAGGTTATCACGGAACCAAATTAAGCTGTAAAATCCATCAATACATCTATTATATATAGACTAATCCAAAATTGACTCATCACCGCAGGGCTCAAACCACTAGACCTAGAAAGCTGAAATTTTGCATGTTGGTTGATCCGAGTATGTAGAGGCTCACTAAGAAACGGTTTTTGAATATTCAATTTGTAAGTGACTTTTTTCGGCCCCTTGGCACTGAGCAAGGACAGTCGGTACAAAGTTCGGATTTAGCTCATTTTAAGCCGCCAGATTCGAGAAACAATACTCGGAGGTCCTGTAGGGACCCCGAAATACACTTTTTAAGTTCCTAAAATGAACGGTTTCGGAGATATTCCCAAATAACTGTGTTTCCCTCTGAGAAACAGATCAACGTTACTATGGCAACCGCTGAAATTTCGCAGACCGGGGATAGTTTTCTGGCAATATCTCGAAAACCGTTCGTTTTAGGGCCTTAAAACGCGGGATTAGGTTCCCACTTCTAACCACGAACATTGCTCCTAGCATTGAAACGCGTATAATGAGATATATTTAATTTATAGAGGTGGCTTTTGGGGTCGGATACGATCGTGATTTTGAGGCTAGTTTTATACTCTTTGGGCTGGTGATTGTAAACGAGCTTTCAGATCTTTATTCTAATTTACAATGTTAAGATGCTTTCTATTTTGCATGGTATTTTTTCATTTTCTTTATAAATTTGTTTTTTGTGAACTGAATATTTTTGTTTGCCAATTTTGATCTGCTCATTTTCGTTTTTTACCATGATCAGCAACCCATATTCCCAGTCGAATGTGTCGTATTCTATCGGGTGTCCCTTTAGTTATTATTTTTTCTTAATTACTCTTACTGAGGAATTGGGCAAACTTATTTCAATAAAGTTGGTATTTTGTCTTTCACGGCCATTGAATCCCCTCACAAAGCACTGCTTAACCCTAGAAAAGGTGCTGAGTTGGACTAATGGACTAATGGTGCAGCAGAAAAGAGGAGAATTGAAGCTTTTGAAATGTGGTGATACAGGAGAATGATGATCAGATGGGTAGATAGGGTAACAAATGAAGAGGTATTATGACGAGTGGGAGAGGAGAGATGTTTCTGGCGACTGCTAATGAAGAGAAGAGATAGGAGGGTAGGACACATATTAAGACATCCAGGAATAGCAAGCTTAGTTTTGAATGGGAGGGTCGCGGACTAGAACTGTAGGGGTAAACCAGGGTTAAACAGATTGCCTCGGATGTAGGGTGTGGTAGCTATGTAGAGATGAAACGATTAGCTCAGGAGCGGGAGGCATGGAGGGCTGCATCAAACCAGTTAAAAAACTGAAGACTCAAAAAACAACAATCAGGAATTTTAATTACTTAGAGAGGCATGTGAGGCAAAAGGGTGGTTGGAGAATTTCAATCCCTGGGATGTAACACTAAAAGAGACTGCATAATGTACATCAGCGGCCAAGGTGAGAGATATTTAACTATAGGTCTATTAACTGCGATATGTTGACGTTCAAATCATCAATAAGTATGGCCAAATTACATCCAGAATAGCTTAAGTAAGAATACTTTTAATTCCCCATATTCCGATAGATTTGCCATTCCAGTGTGCAAGAGTGCAGTTCCCTCTTCAAACAATATTCGCAATTTCTTTAACAAAGCGCAAAGACACACACTTAACAGTAGCACGTGTGCATTTAGACAAAACCATTTTTAGCCTACTTTCGATTTTTGCAAAAAATGAAAGTAGACTTATGAGATCAACACAGGGCGAAAAAAGTGTGTCTGTCTGTGTGTGTATATGTGTGTGTGTGAGTCTGTGTGTGTGTGTATGTATGTGTGTGTGTGAGTCTGTGTGTGTGTGTGTCTGTGTGTGTGTGAGTGTGTGTACTCTGAATGTCTGTCCCCCCCCCCCTATCAATTCGAACACGGTGAAACCGGATTGAACGAAATTTGGTACAAAGGTAGCACTAGCAAAGGACACCTCAGTGTCATGTTTTATATCGCCGCCATCTTTACTAAAACTGAATGGCGGCCACTCAAACGTTCAAAACGTGAAATCAAATAACGACTAACCAAATCATCCGATCTCTACCAAATTTGGTAACAACATACCTTCGTATAGGATGCGTCTTGTGACCAAACTACATGGTCGTCCGCCATACCATTTCAGGATGGCGGCTGTGCGAATTATGCAAACTTTATATCCATATCATGGGACCCAGCAGTTCCGATTATCGAGCCGAGAATCGTTTTAACTGTTCTAAAGGAAGAGGCACGTTCGAAATTAAAAGTTTATTTTGTAATACTATAGTGCAGACGTGATTTTAAAAAGCTGAGCCGATTCAGTAATAAGACAAGATGGCAGCGGATATCTTGTGCCTGACTTATATTTCACTAATTTGAGTATTGCATGCAATATAGCGTACTGATACAAAATAAATAAACTTTGTATGAAATGCTTTATATATAAATAATATACTCCAGTGATGAAATCGTTTAGTATAAATCATTATTTGCTAACAAGTTCTACGTAAGTCATTTTATATAGAACGATATTCCTTGACACAATTAGCTCAGTGGTAGAGCGTTAGCCTATCGCTCAAATGCCTATGGTTCAAACCCGATCAGAGCTAGGTTTTTTGCTTGAAATGTTATATGTTTATTGTTTTGTAATGACTCAGATGTTTTAAAAATAAGCGTTATATTGTGCATATTACGGTGTAAAATATATATTTAATTAAAACATAATTCGCCAGCAGATTTACTCGAGACATCTAGCTGCCAAAAAGGTAACTGCACGCCGACCTACTTATTAACTTCAAGATTTTATTGAAAAGTTTCTTCTTCTGGCCGCTAGAATGCACTCGCTCTGTTAGGATTATATTGTTCGATATTTCACCACTAGATGTCACGACTAGTCTACGTGGGGCTCCATTGATTACTATACCATTGGCATTCTATGCGCATCGAATTTGAAGAATGACAAGATGATACTACAATACATTTTTACTTTTTATTTTAAAGGGTTTGTAACAGCCTATTGTGCGTTATTTGAAAATGTTAATTGAAGTAAAGAACAAAACGATTTCACATAGTAACTGAATTCTAGCCACTGGTGCTAGTTCAGGTTATTAATACTTTTATTTCAGGCAAATAGCAATCGAAAATATCCACATAGTTGGTATACACACGTCTCTGTAGGGTCATGGAAAGATTTGTTAATTCAATTAGGGTTGTGAAAGTCATATGCAGCCAGACGTGTAAAGACATGCCTCAACTCAAAATTGGATGTTGCCCGCGTCAGGCCGATTATGTAATAATAATAATAATAATAATAATGTTATTGGTTTTACGTCCCTTTTAACTACTGTTGCTTTTAGAGACGCCGGGGTGCCAGAATTTTGTCCCGAAGGGGATCTTTAACGTGCCAGTAAATCTACTAACACGGCTCCCTCGCATTTGTGCACCCTCAAATGCCAGCTGACTGCGCCAGGATACGAACCTGAAACATACGGTCCAGCAAGCGAGAACGTTACCGCTGAGCCACGCCGCCAGTCCAGTCGATTATGTCTCCAGATCCATAACATTCTTTAGATACTTCTTATCTTTCTTTCTTTCTTTCTTTCTTTCTTTCTTTCTTCAATGATGGTAGCAGTTTTTATCTAGGTTGTGGCGTTTGGTAGAGGTAAATCGTTTCTAAGGTCTTCAACAAAGAATAGTTCTATTATACTCTTTGATAATAACAACGAGTTATAACTATACTCATACATTTAGGAGAAAGTAGGCTATATGTTCTTTACTGAACATCTTGTTTCCCATTGACAACCGTATGTGGCATGCTCGCGAGCATCCGGACAACAAAATCGTTATGTCTCAACAGAAGATGGCAAAACCAAAAACGTAATTTTAAAATGTGTTAACATAATGTAACATCGAACCCTGCAGACTTTCACAACTCTATAAAATGCCCACTTTGCTGCTCATATCAATATACTGTATGTATCAGAATATTCAGAATTAGAATGGACCCACCTATAGCCGCGATTGATGTAATAGAATAGACCAATTATCAGCAATAATGCATCGTCCCTATCGTCTTGATCGCGGGCGAAGCCGCGGGTACCTGCTAGTACAGTATAATGCGCTTAAGGGGGTCAAGGGGCACTCTATATTTCTTTCACGCAATTGTCACGTGTGAGTGTGGTACGAAAGGTATTTTTCACCCGACTATAAAGGGTCTCCGAAAACCACATTTAAAGGCCCTTAAATTAACAGTGTCTGTGATATTCCCAGAAAACTAACTTCGCTCTGATATACCTATGAAGGAATGACAAACCCCTAACCACTGCACCAGTAGCTGAATTGATTAAGTCTGATTATTCATACCAAGGATAAATCAGTCACAGCATTCATGATTGAGATTTTGCAACTAGAATATTCGCGACGGGTAATGCTAGTACTTATAATTAAGGCCCGGATAGTTATGTGTTTAACTAAATATTTTCTATTTATTTACCTATTTTGCCGTTTTTATAAATACATATTTCGGAGTATTTATTCATAATTACATATTTCCTATGTTTGGTGGTATGTTGTACTCCTTAGATGACTGCTGCCCAGATTCTCGACCATTGGCAATTCCCGTAATTTGCTTCTCTATTGCATAAGTATTTCAAGATAGGAATTCCCCGGTCATTAAGTAGAGCAGGGAGTGTGTGTGGGGGGGAGGGGGAGAGGGGGAGAGGCGGGTGGAGTCAACAGTCTCATTAAGCCTCCAATAGTCATTAAATTGACAGGAAGTTTTACTTGTCATTTCAGTGGTCTGCAAAACTTGTGAGTATTGACAGAGTGCTCTTTTCTTCTGCTCTTTTGAATGAAATTTGAAAACAGCACATAGGCCTACATGATTTCGTATCGCGCATCTGCAGTAAGTATTGTAGGATTCGGTAACTGAGGCAAGCACCAGTGGGAACATTTGTGCTGAAGGGAGGATTATGGGTTATTATATCAGCTAGACGTTTCAACTATTTTTCGAGTAACTGGGGACATAAAATATGATACAAATTTAAAAACATATTTTGGAAACTTAATCACATATTTTCCACTTTTAAGCACATAAATAAATACATTTTTCTGAAGACTTAAACACATAATTATCCGGGCCCAGATTATAATACTTCGAATGTGCAAATAATTCGAATAATCGAATCGAATCGAATCGAATAATATGTTCGAATCAAATACTATATTCGTATTCGAAATTATTCGAACAAATCGCATAACTGGGTGTTCCAATACGTACAGCTGTATTTTTTTTTTTTTTTTTTTTTTTTTTTTTTTTTTTTTAGCGTATGGCTTATAGTGCCGGGAGTGTCCGAGGACATGTTCGGCTCGCCAGATTTGTAGCTGCTGCGAGACGGACACCCAATGGGTGAGCTACAAGTACCGTTGGGGAGGGAAGGAGGGAAGTTGGAATGTAAGGACGAGGAGTTGGAAGGTAGCGGCTGTGGCCTATAGTTAGGGACCAACCCCGGCATTTGCCTGGAAGGAAGATGGGAAACCACAGAAGACCATCTTCAAGGTTGCCGGCGGGGGGATTCGAACCTCCTCGCCTCCCGGATGTGAGCGACTGCCATCAGTCATGCCGTAACCACCACGGCTAACTCACCCGGTACAGCTGTAGTATAAATCACATATGTGAAAAATAAATGTCGTGTGGCCTCCTGGGAGGCCTGGTGTAGATATGCGTCGTGCGCGTAATGATGAGAATGAAATGATAAAGACGTCACAAACAACCAGTTCCCGAGCCACGTACAGTACTCTTACACGATGACAAATTCTATTTTTGTGGCATCACTTTACAAACTATTTTCTGGGTTTATGCTAAAGGTACAGCTATGATTATTGTCACATATAAGACGCGGTATATTCTGAGCTGTTTTTGACCATATAGTGCTACTTTGCTTTTATAGGATGTGTGAAATGAATACAAATTTGGATAGATACATTTTCAAAAAAAAATGTTGTATAAGTTGCTTCAGGTACACATTTCTCAGTTGTTTTTCAATCAAATATTCTCCAAATTTTGTTCACATACTTGGAATGGATCATGGCAGATGAGTAACCACTTTGTTTCATTATTATTGGGACAGAACGCAAGAAAAAAAATCCAAACTCTTTCATTTTAAATTTATTCAAAAATATGTATCAATTTTTCTCTTCCCAATCCATGCCTATGTTTTGGAAGTGAAAATACGTTAACATTCAGGTACTCCATTAGGCAAGTTAATGTAAAAAAATAGCCCTCTATCTTAAATAGTTTCCTAGTTATTGGTACCTAAACATGAACAATGAGTATTTACGGGAAACAGCTGGCAAAGTTAAAAGTGTGTTATTCAGAGCATGGGACGCTAATTTTAGAAAATGAATTTAAGGTAGTTGTAGACATCAAACCCCCAACAAACTTTATATATATTTGGATTCAGAAAAGAATGAAGAATTTTATGGCGCCAAAATAAATCAATCGATTTTTTCATCATGCAAGAGTACGTGGTGTCCTTTAGGAAAATAACCCCAGGAGATTAAATTGCTTTGGCCCAGTCAGGAAACGAACCCGGAACCCTTCTGGGCAAAATCTAGCATGTTAACCACTTTGCCACGCAGTACAGCAGTCATATAACAGGCTGAAGGTACGTAATTAAGATAGGTGAAAGAATTAGAGCCAAATTTACGGGCTTTCCAGAGCTGTAAAGATTGCAATTTAATGATCCATTCCAACTTGCCTGCCTTATTTACGGGCAGATACCCTAATGAGTGATAATGGCTACAAAGAACTATGTTGTGCAATATTCGTGATAGTCTTGCAACTCACCTATCATATGTGACCTCGTCAGGTAACTTGGAAAATAAGCTTAAAGAAGAGACATTCGAACTGTTTTGGTCAGTATTGTACACTGAAGCCAGTACTCTTCTATAATAGGTGAGTAGTTGTTTGATTTCTATCGACTTCTTAGAATTCTTCTCTTCTCTTCTCTTCTCTTCTCTTCTCTTCTCTTCTCGTCTCTTCTTCATCTATCCCTTTTGCCTCTCGGGTCTGCCAGCTTCCGTTTGTTCTCTGAATTTGAAAAGCTTCACCCGACGTAGGTAATCACCCCTACGCATGGGCGCCCATAGGATTGTTTCCAGGGGGGGGGCCAAGTAAATGTTTTCGTTTCATTACCTACATGTCACCCCCTTCTTCCCCCCCCCCTCCACCCCCCCCCCCCTCCACACACACACTCACAGAGAAGGTTTCATTTCTTACCTATTTCGTGAAATTCATTATTTGACTACTCTGAAACCATTGGCTACTTTGTGGCAAGTATGGGAGGAATGTTTTCTTTGAGTTTTTGTCCGTTAACGTTCGCTTTTTTTCGTGTCTCAACGTCGTAATGTTCAGTTCTTAAAAACAGGACAAAACTAGTGGTATCAACAAAAATAAAAATCAAGTACCGTAGTTCATTAAAATGGTATCGTTACTCCAGTTCGCCAACTTTCTGAATAACTGGACATATTTTCACATGATCCCAAATCACTAAGTTAAACTGTGGAAATATCCCAACATCTGAATCAACCCCAATATTTAAATAGCACTGTTTCCAAATACGGTAGGTTACAGTATCTAGTTTATACTGGCCATTACAGCAGATCGTCACGTCCTTCCTCTTCTAAACAATCAATCGGAAATACTTCGCATTGCTCTTATTAGAATCACGAAACCCTTGTAGCCTACGAACTGATAAACTCGAGCCTATGATTTTATAAAAATTAGTTTGGTCAATAAAAATATTTCGCCTGATTATTACTAACCACTAAGTAAAATGGATAAAAACCACTATATCAGGTACTTCTTACTACCATTATTCGCATTGTCGACTGAAACAAGAGAAATGGTGATACGAACGCAAACAAACCACTTCTTTCAATGTGTAATTGAGCCTTATGTTCAAGCTTTTCTCTGTTTATGAAAATAATAGACGATAAAATGAAACTAACAGATATTGTACAATTCCGTAGAGTTTTATAAAATTAACAAGTGATATATTTCGCCGTATTATTGTACTTGTGACGTAAATAATATACCGTACTGTCTAACCAATCCAATACAAATACTTTTTGAGTTTTTTAAATTTATGTGTGTTAAGGCTACCCTTAAAGCGGGGGAAATTAACCTTTGTATATTCAATAACTGGCATTGTTATAAATGTTGTTGCTTTATTTGTAGACAGGTGTAAACCTCACCGCTTGTACTTAACTCTGAGTGAAATTCCAGTTTATGTAATAACGTGTCATTAAGCGAGTGTGCATAAGTAATGTTATTTCAGAGTACCGATACCGTAGTTTTGAGATGAGTGCCCCGGAACATGAAACATGATACATACGTGGTATTCCCCTGAAGGTAGTGTTGAAAATTTCGTAGGCCTACTAGGGCTTGGCTGCTGTCAGCGTCGGCAATCAAATTGCGATTATTTAGGTAACCAGTCGTCATCGTGGAGCTTAAATTGAGGTCACCAACTACACACATGGGTTTAAAGATCAATTTACTACATTCTGCCCTTTCTTACAATGCATGCCACGTATGGATTTACGTCGAATTGGTGACATTTTGGCAAAACAGCAGATCTATGGTGTTCATGTCTTCCAGATTGTTGATAGTGGCCTGGAAAGGAAAAGCGCTACTCACGCAGCCGTTTAACTTGGAACGTACATTTTTACACCCTTCATTTATAAGTTTCTTTTTTACACTATTTCCCAGAATTGTCAGGCTAATTAAGGCACATATTAGGCCTAAATATGAAAGTTATGATCTTTATGTTTACTGATGATCAGATATCTTTTTGAATTTGTTTAAGTACCGTACCCATTTCAAATTGTTGGTTGTTACGATTAAGCATCAAGTCGAGCTTAATCTTTATTCTGTGAATAATATACTGTCTAACCAACCTAATACAAATATTTTCTAGTTTTTTTAAATTTATGTATTTATGTCTCATAAGTACATGTTACGCATCCAAAATTGCCTGCCTTGCAAGAGGGTTCCATTGAAATCATATACAACATTACGAAGTCTATCACTATTGAATTCACCATTTTGTCTATATTCCATTAAGAGTGAGAATCTTAGTCACTTTGATTATGGCACAAACATTGCAGGATAATTTAACTTCTGTATTATAAATTGCCTCGATTGTAGAACATGTAACAATGCAGGCTAAGAATCTACAACTTCAATGTTAGATTGCTGTTCATTCGTAGAAATAATCGCTTTGTTCTCAAGAAATGAGCCACCCTTTAAAATAAAAATGTACAGCATTTCGCGACACGAATAACGATCGCGGAAAGGCGAGCCGGTATATTTCAGGCCCATATTTAGGGTTCTTGACGCCTCTGGGATAAAAAAAAAAGACAACTTTGCTGCCCCCAACTTGGAATATGCAGATTTATTAAAGTTGTAACCTTCCCAGGTCACAAGGGATCGAACCCTTACTTTCGGGACGTACGATTTTCATAATCGTCCATATATTTTTATTTGATGCCTTTTTATGTTTTATAATTATGTAATGAAGTGTATAATATCATGTGATTTATTTCCGATTAATTTGTTTAGGTTTTAAGGGATTGTAATTGGCAGGATATAAGTCTAGTTATATGTGAATATTTTAACATTGGAATAATCATCAGACAGAGAGTCCGGAATAGTGTGCAAGAACCAGGAAGTAGGCTTGTTGTCGCCTGGGTTTTTCTCTCGCAAGCTCAAGTGCATGATGACTCATGCAGGTTGGAGGCTTGGCAACCCTGTGCTAGGGGTGTGTCTAGGGTATTTGGAAGACCAAGAAGGCATTCCTTATATGGTAATGTTTTGTTTTGATTGGCTGGACCCGTGAGAGAAGCCTGGTAGGCCAGTGATTTGTGGAGGAGAGATGAATGTTATTAGGACTTGACGATGCTGTGAGGGCGACGCATTCTTAGGACTCCGTGGGGAGTAGTACTCATTCTTTGGACCGCGTGTAGGGTGGTGTACTCATCCTTTGGACTCCGTGTGGAGTGGTTCGTATTCTCGGTAGGACTCCGTGAGGGAGTGGAGCTTGTATTTTGGACTTGTGTGTTTTTGGTGGAGACGGAACGTATTTCAGACGATCATAAGTTGGTGTTCGATGTGTAATTACTGAGTTGCTGGCTATACATTCTCAAGGGAATTATGAGCCTAGTTTCAAACAAATAGCCTAGATTGTTTGTCTCGAATCGCATCTGGTTGTGAACACAATACACACGAATGGAATGTAGGCTACGCGCATATAAATTACAATATTGCTTTGTAATATTACTCAAGTGTCTAATTTCAAGCAAAAGCACACCAGCACTATTGCATAACCGACATACTATGTAGGATGATTTTAACCTACCTACCTTCCGGTGGGTGCTACTGATCTGACGGGCGCACGAGATAATTCTTATCTCATATTCGTCAACTACCTTTCAGTAGTTACATCTTTCCACATGACAATCTAGTCCATATCGGCCAGGTTGTCAATGACCCTTCTACACATTTGCTGTTGTAGCAAAAGTGATATGCGAGGCAGATTGCGCCTGATCGAGCACCATTACGTAATAGACTATGTAGAGAACTAATGAGTGTATTCACTAATAGAAGTAAAACTATTCTTCAGCAAATATTGTAAATTTAAAAAAATCAGAGATCTGAGGTGTGCCAGGCAGGCTTAATGCGCCCACTGCCACTATACAGTATTTAATATTATTTGGCCTGTCGGAATGTTAAATATCTGAAGTATTTATATTTAGTACAAATTAATTAGAATATTGTAAGCGCTTTTGCAAAAAAAAAAGTTTGTTCTCAGTCTGATGTACATATCGTTTAATTTTGCAAGGATCCAGGGGGGGGGCCAAGGCCCCCCCCTGCCCCCCCGTATGGGCGCCCATGCCCCTACGCGAGCTAGCACAGTGGAGGGGCTGCCTCCTCACAGCATATGTGCCTACTGGACTTTTCTGTAAGGGTTGTTCCCCCTTATCTGAGCATATCCCGTTTTAAGGCGCCGGAAACTCGCCCTCACCCCTCCCTCACAGGCTGGGATTTGTAGAGCCTCACAACTACGGCATTTTTCAGTATTTACCAGGAGACACCTACTCAGCATTGGTGTCCCCACCGAGGCCCAATAACCAGCCATTCACCCTCCTCCTTTCTCAACTGGGCTTGGGACCGTCTATGGCGGAGTTTTCTTAGAATTCAACCATGGTAAATATAAGGTACAGAGTGTGGGGTGAGGTGGAGAACGAAGGGAAGGGACTTTCCTACACACAGACGTCATTCGCTGCTATGGAAACCTGCTTACTACTCGGCAGAATATATCGACCCGTTGCGCACTCAGTAGGACGAGTAAACACTGCGCTCGGAAGTTAGGCAACAATGGATTTAGGAAGGCAGATATCGCTGATCCTCATCCAGACAATGGGGCGCCAAACTCTCGGGGACCACATTCCTCTGTCTAGCATTCAAGTGAACTCCCAGTCGTACTGTCCTCGCTTTATAACTTAGTCACTGAGTGATTATTGTATTTGTGAGAATTGGAGCCGACAGCTCCTCTACTCCTAAACATGTGGCATTACCCTCACATTGTGGGGCTCCAGGGATCCGCCGGCCGACATACCCTAGTGCATGATGCACACTTGTGGTGCTTACCACATCACTGTCTGTGTATGACTGTGGTTCTGTATTTTTATTAAAGATTTCCTTTATTGAAACAAAAAACTGTAAGTTACTTCCTAACTGAAAACACAATATAAAGGAAAAAGGATCGCCGATTGGGCATTAATTTTTACTATAATCACTTAATGATTTTAATCTTTTGTGGCATGTCGTAATATTGTATCTGGTACACATTTCGTTGCGTAAAATACAAACACAAGTGTCATTGGGACCATGGAAGGATCTGTTGGAGCATATCTTATGATGGAATCCGTGAATGGCGAGTCTCGTTATTATGTGTCTCTGATCTTGATTCTCGTTAGACCACGTTCTGAGCATCATGGCATCAGTAATATAAAAGTCTAGATCTATCTCTTGTCTCTTTGCTCTTCTAGCCTCCAAAAAGTCAGTAGAAGATCTTGTAGCCGGCAAAGGAACTTTCAGTCTGAGGTCTTCGATGAAGAAGGTTTCCTTTGCTTACTCATAGACTGATCTTGTAGGAGCCATCTTTCCAGCTCTTAGTATATACAGGGTGACGCATAGGAACCGGATGTTTTTGAAATGATCAGTACTCGGTTGATTTGCGAGGGAAACTTATTTTATTGTTACCACATTTAAGAATGCGTTCTACCATTTCATTTACTATTCACCATTGTTAGGTGTGAAAGGTACTGTCACTCAGGTGGCGGCCATCCTTTCGAATACAGGTTTCAAGTCGTTGCGAGAAAGCATTCATAACTCTGCCGAACACCGGACGTTTTTAAAATGGGTTGTACTCACCCGGGAGGAGCGGCAAAGGGAGGGGAGAGTAGCTATGCTCCTCGGCATAGCATACCATGTCACTCACACCTACGCTTTGGAGCCTTCCAGGTCAGTCGTGATAGTCCTCACCTCTTCGACTTTCCTCAATTGATGTTAGGTTTTATTCGTTGGGTGCACTTAGGCTAGTCCTATTAGCTGGGTATCTGCTACCGGTGAGGTAGCCTATAGTTAAATTAAGGAGACTAGGCTTCAAGTTATTTTTTAAGCCAATAAGGGAAGTAGCAGCCGCGGCTTCTCCGTGCTAGCCGTCTCGGGCAAGGCCGCCACCCATACATAGGCGTTAATGGCTTAGCGGCAACTCCTGTCTCAACAAGCATTGTTGGACGTTGAGGCCAGCATTGTTATGGCGGGCTGGTTTTAAAAGTGGCAGTTAGGCAATTGTTGGTAGGCTATGGCGCAGTGAACCGTGCAAGTGCAACACTGCGTGTTCGCACATGAAACCTATGTGCTAAATGGGGAGTATGTTGTCACAACATAGCGGATCTTTCACGGCCATTTCAATATCGGTTGGAATGGCGCAGTTCCAAGCCGGAATACGATCCTGAGATGGGTTGAATCGTACAGAGCAACAGGAAACATCATGAAGAAGAAGCCCGCGGTCGTGCATGAGCTGTGAGGACGCCTGCTACCTCACCGGTAGCACATACCCAGCTAATAGGACTAGCCTAAGTGCACCCAACGAATAAAACCTAACATCAATTGAGGAAAGTCGAAGAGGTGAGGACTCTCACGACAGACCAGGCAGGTTCCAATTCGTAGGTGAGAGTGACAATGCTATGCTATGCCGAGAAGCATGGCTACTTTCTCCTCCCTCTGCCGCTCCTCCCAGCTGAGTACAATCCATTTTAAAAACGTCCGGTGTTCGGCAGAGTTATGAATGCTTTCTCGCGACGACTTGAAACCTATATTCGAAACGCTGGCCGCCACCTGAGTGACATTATCTTTCACACCTAGCAATGGTGGATAGTAAATGAAATGGTAGAACGTATTCTTAAATGTGGTAACAATAAAATAAGTTTTCCTCGCAAATCAACCGAGTACTGTTCATTTCAAAAACTTCCGGTTCCTATGTGTCACCCTGTACTTTAAAAACCTCGACTTTACATTCTCTATTCTTACTAGATCGCTAAATGTGAGAAAATCCCATATTATTTCAAGGCCATACGTAACAACTGGTGAGATGGTCGTATGGAAAAGGGTCAGAGCTGTAACTAGCGATAACGCTGGTAGATTCTTAATCTTGTAAATGGCTCTGTATTTTTGTAGTAGGTCAACATGTAATTGTGTTAAGTGGCAGTCCACATATTACGTAATCACTTTTTGGTTTACTCCTCTGTATAAGTGCGATGGTATATATTGAGGTTATCAGATGCAATAAGTGTTCGTGCTTTAAAAATGTCTTTGATGCACCATGATCATTAACCGACAGCGTTATGTGGCGAAAAAAGTCACTGTTGCAAGGGAGCACGGGACAGCCCATGTTTTCCAAAGTCCTCTGATTATTTTCCTAAGGCGCTATGCGGAAAAAGATGTCACTATTGGACTCTACTCTTCTAACAGCCAATTAGATATAGAACATATGAAGCGTCTTATATTTCATTTACTCCTCTCTAATTTATTCTTTCCCTTTAATCAACAATAACTAACTAACATAACTAAATTACATGTGTCAGTACTGTAGTTAGTAAATAGCTGTCTCCATGTTTATTATTATCATTATCATTAGGGGAAATTATCCTGAATATTACGTCCATTATCACCACCACAAAATATTATATTTTAATTTTTTCTGTGTTAGTTTGTAAGTTTGATGTTTTACTTCAGTAGTAGCATTCATTCTCATCCATAAAATAAATAAATAAATTCACCGGGTGAAGCTGGTTACTACTGCTAGTACCTAATATATCTGATTTCGTCACGATTTGTCCGTATATCTTTATCTTTACTTAATATAAAGCAAAGTCCCCGATTCTTGGATGTTACGGGTAAACTCGAGAACCACTGGATGGATTTTGATGCGGTTTTCACCATTCTATAAAGGATATCTCGAAGATGATTTCTATAGAAAATAATTTATATATGATCAAAAGAAGCCGAGCAGTAACGATTACAGTGGAAAAGTTGAAAAAAAAACTGGCGTCCGAGTGTTTCTAAGCTTGCGCTGGGCAACCCGTTAAAAATATCTAAATACTATGAGTGTAAGAATTGTTCAGCATGAAAAGTTCAACAAAAAAGTCCGCGAGAGCATATGTCTCTCTTCAATACATCGCCCACTATAAGTGTTTTTACGTTTTAATTTCTTCCAACCATGTCCATTCAACTACGGAGGAGACAGTTTACGAGCTACATAAGGGCGAGTCTATCATCCCTGTTACAGCCTAGCTAGCGGGCGAACATATTGCCTCAGATACAGTCAGCAGCAAACCGTTGAGTCGTGTTGAGTTAAGACTTCTGAGAAGGGTGGTTGTGTTTGGAGTTTCCCTGGAAGTGCAACTCGAGTTTCTTCATTTCCCCTGTAAAACACAGTCAAGTTAAGATTGGACGGAAGGGTGATTTGAGTTTTATTTACCTCGCCATTCCCTGGAAGTGCAACTCTCATTTCACCTGTGAACTTTTCGTTCCGCAAAGTTCACAGTCAATTTAAGATTGGACGGAAGGGGATGTATAATCTTTACTTAGTATAAAACAAAACCCCCGATTCTTGGATGCCACGGGTAATCTCGAGAACCACTGAACGGGTTTTGATGCGGTTTTCACCATTCTGTAAAGGATATCTCGAGGAAGGTTTCTGTAGAAAATAATTTATTTATGACCAAAGGAAGTCAAGCACTAACGATTTCAGTGAAAAGGTCGAAAAAGAAACTGGCGTCCGTGCGCTTTTTAAGCTTACGCTGGGCAAACCGTTAAAAATATCTATATACTATGAGTGTGAGAATTGTTCAGCATGAATAGTTCTACAAAAAAAAAGCCTGGGAGAGCATATCTCTATCTTCAATACATCGCCTACTAGTGATTTTACGTTTTCATGTCTTCCAACAATCTCCATTCAGTTACTGAGGAGACAGTTTACGAGCTAGCTAGGGACGAGCCTATCACCCCAGTCACAGCTTAGCTAGCGGACGAGCTAATTGCCCCAGATACAGCCAGCAGCAAACTGTCGAGTCGTGTTGAGTTAAAAACTTTAGAGAAGAGTGGTTGTGTTTGGAGTTTCCCTAGAAGTGCATCTCGGCTTTTCTTCATTTCGCCTGTGAACTTTTCGTTCCGCAAAATTCACAGTCAAGTTAAGATTGGAAGGAAGGGGGATTTGTGTTTCATGCACCTCGCCATTCTTAAATTACGTCTGACAAGAATTTTCTGCACATGCATCTCCATGATAATATAATTAATAGTCCAGTCAGTGATTTTAACCCATCATGCCGAGACGTAAAACGGATATTGGTCGTTGTTCATTGACATTGAAAAAAAAAAGCACTTATCCCGTAATGCATTCATAACTGTTTCCGGGCGAAGCCGGGCCGGGTTGCTAGTGAATAAATAAGTAAATAAATATACAAATTAATAAATAAATACACAAATAAATAAAAAATGAGTAAGTCATCATCTTCATTTCCCCTTTTCCAGCTGGCTCTGGGTAGGGGGTAAATATGGTTCCTCTCCACTTTGTTCTGTCGTTCCACCATTCCTTTTCCGGCACGGTGCTCCAATCCAGGTTCCGTTTTCTAATGCTATTCTTCACCGAGTCCATCCAACGCATTCTTGGTCTTCCTCGTCCTCTCTTCCCTGTCATCCGTCGTTCCAGTGCTCGTCTTGGTAGCCTTACTTCATTCATCCGTTTGACATGTCCAAACCATCTCAATCTGTTTTGTTCCAGTTTGTCATTTAGTTTCTGTACTCCCAGTTCTTTCCGTATATCTTCATTTCTCACTCTGTCTCTCCTCGTTTTCTGGACTATACTTCTCAGGAATATCATCTCAGCCGCCTGTACTCTGCTCTCATCCCTCTTAGTCATTGTCCAAGTTTATGCTGCATGTCATTATAGGAACATAATATGCTTTGTACATAACTTCTTTAGCCTTAATTGGTATATCCTTGTTCAATACTACCCAATACTAGTCCCCGTACCTGTTGGTAGAAAGCACTCCCGAGTTGTATTCTTCTGCTATTTTTCCAAATCTAGTCTTCTATGTTCAGTCAGTGCACTTCCCAAGTACCGTATTTGAAGTGTTTCACCACTTCCAATTCCTTATCTCCGACTTTGATTCCTCCTTTTCCTTATTTCTTACCTCTACTCATCTCTACTCTTCTCTACATTTATCTTCAATGTCAATCTTGCTCAATCTTTTCATTTATTACGTCTAACTGTTCTTGTACCTCCATCTCATCCCCGCCCCAGATCACAACATCGTCTGCAAACAACATTACCTACTATAGTATAGTACTATAGTACTATAGTATTTCATTTCTGCCTTCATGATATCATCCATCACCATTAAGAACAATAATGGGGAAAACACACTTCCTTGCTTTAGTCCAGTGTCAACTTTAAACCATTCCGATGTCCCGACTCTAGTCTTCACACTACTGTAGCAATCCATGCACATTCCATTGATCATGTCTCTTAGTTCCTTGTCTATCCCCCTATTTGTTAAGCTTTCCCAAACTTTTGTTTTAGGGAAGCTATCATAGGACTTTTCTAGATCAATAAAAGCCATCACCATATCCTTCCCATATTCCCAACTCTTTTCAATGTTCTGTCTCAGAATGAAAATGGGTTACACTGTTGACCTGCCCCCTCTAAAGCCAAATTGCTCCTCCTCTATTTGGCTTTCTACCTTTACTCTAATTCTTTTTTCTAGGATTCTTTCCATTACTTTGGCAACATGCGAGATGATGGTAGTTACCACACACCTTACTGTCTCCTTTCTTGAATATTGACAATATTATTCCCTTTTTCCAGTCTTCAGGAACTTTCTTCTCTCTCCACACACTCCTGAGAAGTCTGTCTGTCCACTGCAGTTCCACTGGTCCTGCCGCCTTGATCATTTCTATTGCCACTTCGTCGATTCCCACAGCTTTCCCCATCTTCATCTTCCTAACTACCCATTCCATCTCTGCCGTAGTAATGTCTGGTTCTTCTTCTATTTTTCCTCCACCGATTTGGCTGTTTGCGTAACTTCTCCGCATGCCTGACGTCTCACCTTCAACAGCTCGCTGAAATATTCTTTCCATTTGTCCGTTATCTCTTCTGATTTTGTCAATATTTCACCTTCTTTGTTTTTCACGAACCCAGTGTTCACCTTTTCATTCCTTCTACTTTTTATAATTCCAAATAGCAATTTTTTTCCACAATTTAATCATCATCATCACTTTCCCTTTTCCAGCTGACACTGGGTGAGGGCAAATATGGTTCCTCTCCACTTTGTTCTGTCGTTCCACCATTCCTCTTCCGACACGGTGTTCCAATCCAGGTTCCGTTTACTAATGCTATTCTTCACCGAGTCCCTCCAACGCATTCTTGGTCTTCCTCGTCCTTTCTTCCCTGTACATACATAAATTAAATAATTAATTAATATGTAAATCAATAAACAAATAAATAAACAAAATACATAAATAAATAATACATAGATTAATATACAAAATAAAATACAAACAAGCAAATGACAAATAAACATATAAATAAACAAAATAAAGAAGTAGATATACAAATTAAGTGATTAATAAAAGAGAATTAAAATGTTTTTCAGTTGGTCAACACGACTTGTAACGTGTTTTTCGAGGGGTCATAAGTCAGTAGGTAGCCATTCTATATTTATTTACGCGGCAAATTGTTCAGCCAAGAGAATTTTTCGTGTTAATTTATTATAATTATTATTAAGATATTTTTCGGAGCATTTTATAAAAATTATAAGCATACAGATAGGTTTTCTATGTCTTAGAAAACGCTATCAAGCAAATTATTACGAACGACAATATCATAGAAAATTATGTGATTACGGAATTTTACGGAGTTCCGTCAGTTAGGATATTATGAGAGACATGACTCACTGGAAATTCAGATACGGGCTGATTCTTGTCAAGAAGTATTACGCAAGCGGGGTTGCAGCGTCAAGAAAAGGCGGATAGTTTGAACGGAAATCGACTTCATCATCCGCGCGCCGTGTGTAATGAGCCAGAGAAGGGGAACTAGCGCGTAGGGAGCAGCCAATCAGTGGAGACCACGTAAGCTGGAAGTCAGTCCCGAGGTGGGGAGCCAACGTGTGCATATATCGTTCGGCGCGCCGTGGAACGAGGACAATCTGTGTAGAACTTGCCGAGTATGGTTGCACGCGGGAGTCGCTCCGATGTTCCGTGGAACGAGGACAATCTGTGAAAGACTTGACTAGTTCGGTTGCAAGTGTGTGTCGCTCCAATGTTACGTGGAGTGGAGAACTATCTGTTTAAAACTTAACCAGTTTGGTTGTACAAGGGTTTGGCTCCGAGGTTCGGACCATAAATCGTCAAATCTACCAGTATATCATCAAACATCGACGAAGATGACGACATCCAGGAGACTGTGGGAAGCTCACAGCATCATCCAGTACGAGGGAAATGCTTTAGCAATTTCCAGTGGTAAGCGCGAATGACGCAGAAATACGCAATCTCTCATTTCTCTTTGTTTTATATTTCATATTTCAGTAACTTCATAGCTTGGGAATAAGAGTAAAATCAATAATTTATCAGACTCCGTTTTCACGTAATTTTCTATCGGTAATATTAAAATCGCAACGCTCCAATTTAAATTTTAAACTTATTATTATTATTAATTTTGCTATACTTGTTTTATATAATAAATTCAATTCTTTTACAATGCAATCTTTGCTTTCAGTAGGTAGCATTAGATATAGACCAATTCCTTCTCCTGATACAATTGTTTGTTGGGTTAATGATCAAATCATACCACGATCTGAGTGAATAGATTCTTGAAGGTGTTCTACCAGAGCTAGACGTTGTTAAATACAAATTTAGATTTCAGCATTGCGTTGAGGTCTTGGCGCCCATTAAAACAACATAGCTTAGACAAAGGTAAACAGTTACATTTATCACCCAACAGTTAGGGGCAGCCAAACTGTTACATTTGTCGCTACCAACATGGGGCATTAATTAACGCTACACGTGTCGCTCAACGTGTGGGCAAGAGAAAACGTTACACTTGTCGCCGACAACTTGGGGATGAAAACCTAATAACATTTGTGGAAGGAGAAGGGTATATATATTTCTGTGCCTGTATTTTGGGGGTTATTTGTCTGTATCAGTGTATATCATTATGGGGGATGAGAAAGAAAGACAGATGAGGTTACGTAGTGGTCATCAACGGGAGAGTGATGATACGAGCAGTATGTCGAGTGATGGTAGTACCGGGATAGCGGAGGTAAATCCCGATACTGAAACAGGGAGTGTAGGCGGCCAACCAGAATTAAAAACTTTACTTCTCGAGTTTATGTATCAGAACAAAGTTAGTGGTGATGCCTTAAATGCAAAGTTAGAACAGAATAATGCAAGATTAGAACAAAACAGTAGGGAAAATAAAGAAAGTACAGATGCCTTAAACGCCAGATTAGAACAAAACAGTAGGGAAAATAAAGAAAGTACAGACGCTTTAAATGCTGAACTGGAACAAAACAACGCTAAATTAGAACAAAACAGTAGGGAAAATAGAGAGAGTAATGAAACTTTAAACGCCAGATTAGAACAAAACAGTAAGGAAAATAGAGAGAGTACTGAAACTTTAAATGCTAAATTAGAACAAAACAGTAGGGAAATGAGTGACAAATTCGAACTGATTAGAGGTGAGATCAGGGGGGTGATGGAAGAAAAGGCTAAAGAGATTATTGCAGATGTAGACAGAAAATTAGGAAAAGTACAGGAGGAGTTGGAAATCAGAATCAGTACACAGGCTGAAAATTTAAAAGAACTAGCGCAACTGGAAACACAGCAGGTCAAAAAGCAATTGGGGGGAGAAATTGACAAAATTCAGGTAGCTAATAAAGAGGTTATGGAACAGCTGGGGGGTAGAATTGAGAAAGTCCACTCACAAATAGTTGCAGAAGTAAATGATTTAAGAGAGAGTATTAGAGAGAGCATTAGCAAGATTGAGGAGAAACAAGCAAAGCTATATGATAAAGTAGAAGAATCAGAAGGAAACATTAAATTAACAGTAAACAGTATTGAGAGGAAGGCTGAGGAGAAAATCGCAGAATTAGAGTTAAAATTAAAAGCTAGGATCAGGCAAGAAAATAGTCAGAATAGGCCAGTTTTTGTGAATAGCACACACAGGGAGGTAGAACTGGGTAAGTTCAGCAATCGACAGGGGTGCCCAATGGAGTTCATGAACACTATAGAAAATAAATTCGGGGAGAGGTTGGAAAATGGTAGTATTGAGTGGTGCCAGGTAGTTGAAATTTTAGAACAAGTGTTTGTGGGGGAAACGAGGAATTGGTTTGCTGTCTACAGAGACAAGTTTACTGATATCAATGATTTTAAAATGAAATTCTGTGAAAAGTTCTGGAATGAGGTTATTCAGTCGCAGCATCGTGAGGGAGTAGTGTGTGGTAAATATAACCCTAAAGGAAGCTCCACCATGACCGAATACTTTTTAGGGCAGGTATTAGTGTGTAAATATCTGGATGGCTTGAAGGAGGAAAGTGATGTGGTGAGGTTGCTACTAAGGCACTTTCCCTATAGGATCAAGGAGGCTGCTTGTATCCAGAATGTAAAGACAATATCACAAGTAGAAAATTTGTTAAGCACATTTGATGCACTAGGGAGAGGGGGTTATGAGGACAATTTCAATCGGAACCAGGGTAATAATAATAATAATAGGCCTAATGAAGCCAGGCATCAGGAAGTTCAAGGGAACGGTGGCGAAGGGGCCAACGCTCAAAATAGAAATAATAATTATAATAGTCAGCTAAATCAGAATAGAGGAAATGGCTATGGTAATCAGTATCAGGGGAGGAACAATGATTACAGGGGAAATCAAGGGAGAAACAATGATTTCAGGGGAAATCAAGGGAGAAATTATAATGACAATAATTACAACCAGAATAGGGGTCAAGGAAGAGGACAGCCTAGTGGTAGTAATATACAGCCAAACAATGACAACACAGCCCAGAACAACCAGACCAGTTCAGTAGTTAGTAGTACTACGGCCAGCTGTAGCGGTTCTTTAAACGCGAACCAGGCTGCGAAGTAAGGTCAGAATCTCAGTCTGTAGCATGCCCTGTCCATACAATTATACAGGAACCCTATGACCTAAGTGTAAGAAAAGAATTATTACATGAACTAAATGATGAAAGTATTATTCAGGAAGTGGTTAGTAAGAGCCCCATAGTTAAATTTAACGTATCCGAGGCGTACACAGATGTTTTAATTGATAGTGGTTGTATGAAGAGTTGCATAAGTAGTGCATTTTATGATAAAATGAAAGGAACTGGAGTAAATTTTGAGGAGATGCCAATTAAAAGCACTTTTGTTATCACAGCTGTTTGGAAGAGGTCTAAAGTAATTTCTAAGCAAGTTTTAGTAGACACTAAAATTAATAATCATGTAGAGAAGCAGATTTGCCTTGTAATTCCAAATTTAGTATTCAGTGTTATCTTGGGTTCAGAGTGGCTAAGTAGAGTGTCTGGTAACTTATGTTATGATGTAGGGAGTTTGAAATTTAAATGGGGAGATTCTGAAGTAGAAGTAGCGTTCAATGACCATATTCAGAGGAGTAGTATTGTAGGTGTGATTTGTACTTTAAATGAGATATCGCCAGCCGTAGAGCGGGGTTCTCCATGTTTTGTGGGCAGTGTGATTACGAACGGAAGTCTAGAGGACTCGTTACGTGATGCTGCATTTCAGGGAAATATAGAGGATGAACAGTGTGTTCGGCTCTATGATGTGTTATTGTGTAATAGGAGAGTTTTTGAGGATCGCATTGGTATGGCCAATTGCTATACACATTCATTGAACGTTATTGATAGGTCAGTATTCACAGGACATAGATATCCTGTACCTTTCGCTTATCAGAGTGCAGTTGAGGCACAAATTAATCAGATGCTTGAAGATGGGATTATTGAGCACTCTAACAGTCCATATGTTAATTCTTTGATCACGGTACCCAAAACCGACGGCACAGTTCGTATTTGTTTAGACGCTCGTTTGGTTAACAGTAGAATTAGTTCAGATCAGCTGAAATCTATGTCAATAGAGGAATTAATGCAAACATTTGAGGGGAAGAAATATTTCACTTGTGTAGATTTGAGTTCCAGTTTTTGGCAAGTGCCACTTATGTGCGAAGATAGACCATTTACAGCTTTTAGTCATAAATATAACCTTTATCAATTTTGTAGAACACCTTATGGGTTAAAGAGTAGTTCAGCAGCTTTAATTAGGGCTTTAAACATCGCATTAGGGGATGACACAGGAGAGTTTGTAACCATTTACATAGATGATATGGTAATTAGTTCACGCAGTTTTGAGGAGCATCTACGTCATTTAGATATAGTTTTTCAGAAGTTAGATCAGGCAGGGTTCACTTTGAAGCTGTCTAAGTCGTCATTCTGTCAGTCAGAAGTGACATTTTTAGGTCATAGAGTGTCGAGTAGAGGTGTAACACCAGAAGAAAGTAGGGTTAATAAGATACTTAACGCAGAGGTGCCACAGACTGTTAAACAGTTAAAAACATACCTGGGAATTTGCAACTTTTTCAGGAGTTCGTTCTTAAATACTCAGGGTTGGTAGAACCATTCAGGGAATTGCTTAAAAGTGGGACTCGGTGGAGATGGGAGTCCAAGCATGATCAGGCTTTTAAAGCGCTGAAGGAAGGTTTTGAGAAAGCTGTAGTGCTGAAATATCCGTTAAAAGATAAGGAATATGTGGTTATGACAGATGCTTCACATATAGGCATTGCTGGAGTATTATGTCAGAAAGATGATGAGGGTAATCTGTGCATTGTATCTTTAGCCTCGCGAGGACTGACAGCAGCAGAGAAAAGATACACGATTACTGAGTTAGAGCTTTTAGGTATTGTTTTCAGTTTAGGGAAATTTAGAATGTATTTAGTAGGGGGGAAATTTGAGATCCACACAGATCACCATGCATTACTATATATGAGGACTTGTAAACTCAGTTCTAACAGAGTTAGTAGGTGGATTCTTGCTCTGCAGGAATACGAATTCACAGTAAAATATATTAAAGGTAAAGATAACATTCTTGCAGACATGCTATCGAGGGACACTAATTTATGTAGGGATTATCCTGTGGTTAAAGCAGAGGACGGTATTTTAATATGTGCATGTGTGGACAGTAGCAACAGGGCATCGTTACAGACACTGAGAAATATGCTAGTAGAGCAACGTGATGACGTTCATTTAAAGGGAGTCACTTGCAAGGTTGGAAGCAGGTGACGCAGAAACATTTATAGTTTCCAAACGTATCGGGAAAACAGCATATGTGCTGGAGAATAGTGAGGGAAACAGATTATACGGGACGTATAATATACATAGTCTCCGAAAGTATGTGTCATAAAGTGAGGATGTTGAGCTGGCGAGCCAGCCTATCAAATGAGTAAGTGTGGTATTTGGTGCGTGGGAGGAGTTGGTCTTCCAGGCAGGCGTATCAGAAGTCACACAGGGGGGTAGTATGTAAGTAAATGAGAGTTTTTAAGGTACAGGGAAATATGACGGGATTGTCGGATGCTCTTGAGCACTAAAATGTCTCGATACACCAAGGCCAGAATTTGGTAGCGCTGGTGAATTCCCATTTGTCCCAAGAGATGGGTGAGCGCTTGGACAGGGTATTTTTGCTTAAGGCGTCCACGGGACAAAAGAGGGGCCATCAGAATGCGAGACGTTCCTTCATGAAACTCATACATAACGGCACACGTGATTTCTGTTTACGGCCTCGCCATGTAAGATTTTTAAGTGAATAATTTAAGGTAATTTGTACAATGGTTTCATTTGTGTGAGGAGAACTGGTCTGTGTTGAGAACTAGTATTAAGTAGAATATGGTCTACGGGAACTTAACAAGACAGGGCGATTACGGCACAGAAATATTTGGTGTTATACGTAATGCGCATTTACTGTTTTATTTTCAGATGTCAATATTAATTTCATCTTTTATAAAGAGAGATCAAGTATTATGGTCACGAGGCGCTGCCACAATAGTGTGATCGTGTGCTCAGTGATAAGTGAGATTAAATTTCACCATAAGGAAGGGACCTCGAGTGAAATTAGGAAGTTCTATGGTGATATAAATATATCAGAACACCTTCAATGCGTGTGATATGACATCATAAATACATAGTGCTCACACATTAATTATGTCTATTTCTCCAACGTAGAGAAATTTGAGAGGCGGAAATATCCGTGGAACACTATTCTATATGAGAAACATTGGACTGGTTGCAAAGTGCAATCCATAGTGACAACAAACTTTGACGCAAAGTGCGTGAAGAAAAATTATGAGTGTATATATCTGTAATTTAGGGTGATTTCATTTACGTAATATGTATTTTGGATGGGGTTTATTAACGTGTCTGCGATAATCGGATAATGGACCGTCGTCACGGTAAATCATCCGATGATCCGAGGCGAATATGTAACGTGTTTTTCGAGGGGTTTTTATGCCACTGGCATAAGTCAGTAGGTAGCCATTCTATATTTATTTACGCGGCAAATTGTTCAGCCAAGAGAATTTTTCATGTTAATTTATTATAATTATTATTAAGATATTTTTCGGAGCATTTTATAAAAATTATAAGCATACAGATAGGTTTTCTATGTCTTAGAAAACGCTATCAAGCAAATTATTACGAACGACAATATCATAGAAAATTATGTGATTGCGGAATTTTACGGAGTTTCGTCAGTTAGGATATTATGAGAGACATGACTCACTGGAAATTCAGATACGGGCTGATTCTTGTCAAGAAGTATTACGCAAGCGGGGTTGCAGCGTCAAGAAAAGGCGGATAGTTGGAACGGAAATCGACTTCATCATCCGCGCGTCGTGTGTAATGAGCCAGAGAAGGAGAACTAGC
The DNA here is from genome assembly GCA_946902985.2 of Meconema thalassinum. Taxonomy (NCBI): domain Eukaryota; kingdom Metazoa; phylum Arthropoda; class Insecta; order Orthoptera; family Tettigoniidae; genus Meconema; species Meconema thalassinum. The sequence goes on along the minus strand of OX336388.2, from coordinate 979,233,245 downwards.
GCGTAGGGAGCAGCCAATCAGTGGAGACCACGTAAGCTGGAAGTCAGTCCCAAGGTGGGGAGCCAACGTGTGCATATATCGTTCGGCGCGCCGTGGAACGAGGACAATCTGTGTAGAACTTGCCGAGTATGGTTGCACGCGGGAGTCGCTCCGATGTTCCGTGGAACGAGGACAATCTGTGAAAGACTTGACTAGTTCGGTTGCAAGTGTGTGTCGCTCCAATGTTCCGTGGAGTGGAGAACTATCTGTTTAAAACTTTACCAGTTTGGTTGTACGAGGGTTTGGCTCCGAGGTTCGGGCCATAAATCGTCAAATCTACCAGTATATCATCAAACATCGACGAAGATGACGACATCCAGGAGACTGAGGGAAGCTCACAGCATCATCCAGTACGAGGGAAATGCTTTAGCAATTTCCAGTGGTAAGCGCGAATGACGCAGAAATACGCAATCTCTCATTTCTCTTTGTTTTATATTTCATATTTCAGTAACTTCATAGCTTGGGAATAAGAGTAAAATCAATAATTTATCAGACTCCGTTTTCACGTAATTTTCTATCGGTAATATTAAAATCGCAACGCTCCAATTTAAATTTTAAACTTATTATTATTATTAATTTTGCTATACTTGTTTTATATAATAAATTCAATTCTTTTACAATGCAATCTTTGCTTTCAGTAGGTAGCATTAGATATAGACCAATTCCTTCTCCTGATACAATTGTTTGTTGGGTTAATGATCAAATCATACCACGATCTGAGTGAATAGATTCTTGAAGGTGTTCTACCAGAGCTAGACGTTGTTAAATACAAATTTAGATTTCAGCATTGCGTTGAGGTCTTGGCGCCCATTAAAACAACATAGCTTAGACAAAGGTAAACAGTTACATTTATCACCCAACAGTTAGGGGCAGCCAAACTGTTACATTTGTCGCTACCAACATGGGGCATTAATTAACGCTACACGTGTCGCTCAACGTGTGGGCAAGAGAAAACGTTACACTTGTCGCCGACAACTTGGGGATGAAAACCTAATAACATTTGTGGAAGGAGAAGGGTATATATATTTCTGTGCCTGTATTTTGGGGGTTATTTGTCTGTATCAGTGTATATCATTATGGGGGATGAGAAAGAAAGACAGATGAGGTTACGTAGTGGTCATCAACGGGAGAGTGATGATACGAGCAGTATGTCGAGTGATGGTAGTACCGGGATAGCGGAGGTAAATCCCGATACTGAAACAGGGAGTGTAGGCGGCCAACCAGAATTAAAAACTTTACTTCTCGAGTTTATGTATCAGAACAAAGTTAGTGGTGATGCCTTAAATGCAAAGTTAGAACAGAATAATGCAAGATTAGAACAAAACAGTAGGGAAAATAAAGAAAGTACAGATGCCTTAAACGCCAGATTAGAACAAAACAGTAGGGAAAATAAAGAAAGTACAGACGCTTTAAATGCTGAACTGGAACAAAACAACGCTAAATTAGAACAAAACAGTAGGGAAAATAGAGAGAGTAATGAAACTTTAAACGCCAGATTAGAACAAAACAGTAAGGAAAATAGAGAGAGTACTGAAACTTTAAATGCTAAATTAGAACAAAACAGTAGGGAAATGAGTGACAAATTCGAACTGATTAGAGGTGAGATCAGGGGGGTGATGGAAGAAAAGGCTAAAGAGATTATTGCAGATGTAGACAGAAAATTAGGAAAAGTACAGGAGGAGTTGGAAATCAGAATCAGTACACAGGCTGAAAATTTAAAAGAACTAGCGCAACTGGAAACACAGCAGGTCAAAAAGCAATTGGGGGGAGAAATTGACAAAATTCAGGTAGCTAATAAAGAGGTTATGGAACAGCTGGGGGGTAGAATTGAGAAAGTCCACTCACAAATAGTTGCAGAAGTAAATGATTTAAGAGAGAGTATTAGAGAGAGCATTAGCAAGATTGAGGAGAAACAAGCAAAGCTATATGATAAAGTAGAAGAATCAGAAGGAAACATTAAATTAACAGTAAACAGTATTGAGAGGAAGGCTGAGGAGAAAATCGCAGAATTAGAGTTAAAATTAAAAGCTAGGATCAGGCAAGAAAATAGTCAGAATAGGCCAGTTTTTGTGAATAGCACACACAGGGAGGTAGAACTGGGTAAGTTCAGCAATCGACAGGGGTGCCCAATGGAGTTCATGAACACTATAGAAAATAAATTCGGGGAGAGGTTGGAAAATGGTAGTATTGAGTGGTGCCAGGTAGTTGAAATTTTAGAACAAGTGTTTGTGGGGGAAACGAGGAATTGGTTTGCTGTCTACAGAGACAAGTTTACTGATATCAATGATTTTAAAATGAAATTCTGTGAAAAGTTCTGGAATGAGGTTATTCAGTCGCAGCATCGTGAGGGAGTAGTGTGTGGTAAATATAACCCTAAAGGAAGCTCCACCATGACCGAATACTTTTTAGGGCAGGTATTAGTGTGTAAATATCTGGATGGCTTGAAGGAGGAAAGTGATGTGGTGAGGTTGCTACTAAGGCACTTTCCCTATAGGATCAAGGAGGCTGCTTGTATCCAGAATGTAAAGACAATATCACAAGTAGAAAATTTGTTAAGCACATTTGATGCACTAGGGAGAGGGGGTTATGAGGACAATTTCAATCGGAACCAGGGTAATAATAATAATAATAGGCCTAATGAAGCCAGGCATCAGGAAGTTCAAGGGAACGGTGGCGAAGGGGCCAACGCTCAAAATAGAAATAATAATTATAATAGTCAGCTAAATCAGAATAGAGGAAATGGCTATGGTAATCAGTATCAGGGGAGGAACAATGATTACAGGGGAAATCAAGGGAGAAACAATGATTTCAGGGGAAATCAAGGGAGAAATTATAATGACAATAATTACAACCAGAATAGGGGTCAAGGAAGAGGACAGCCTAGTGGTAGTAATATACAGCCAAACAATGACAACACAGCCCAGAACAACCAGACCAGTTCAGTAGTTAGTAGTACTACGGCCAGCTGTAGCGGTTCTTTAAACGCGAACCAGGCTGCGAAGTAAGGTCAGAATCTCAGTCTGTAGCATGCCCTGTCCATACAATTATACAGGAACCCTATGACCTAAGTGTAAGAAAAGAATTATTACATGAACTAAATGATGAAAGTATTATTCAGGAAGTGGTTAGTAAGAGCCCCATAGTTAAATTTAACGTATCCGAGGCGTACACAGATGTTTTAATTGATAGTGGTTGTATGAAGAGTTGCATAAGTAGTGCATTTTATGATAAAATGAAAGGAACTGGAGTAAATTTTGAGGAGATGCCAATTAAAAGCACTTTTGTTATCACAGCTGTTTGGAAGAGGTCTAAAGTAATTTCTAAGCAAGTTTTAGTAGACACTAAAATTAATAATCATGTAGAGAAGCAGATTTGCCTTGTAATTCCAAATTTAGTATTCAGTGTTATCTTGGGTTCAGAGTGGCTAAGTAGAGTGTCTGGTAACTTATGTTATGATGTAGGGAGTTTGAAATTTAAATGGGGAGATTCTGAAGTAGAAGTAGCGTTCAATGACCATATTCAGAGGAGTAGTATTGTAGGTGTGATTTGTACTTTAAATGAGATATCGCCAGCCGTAGAGCGGGGTTCTCCATGTTTTGTGGGCAGTGTGATTACGAACGGAAGTCTAGAGGACTCGTTACGTGATGCTGCATTTCAGGGAAATATAGAGGATGAACAGTGTGTTCGGCTCTATGATGTGTTATTGTGTAATAGGAGAGTTTTTGAGGATCGCATTGGTATGGCCAATTGCTATACACATTCATTGAACGTTATTGATAGGTCAGTATTCACAGGACATAGATATCCTGTACCTTTCGCTTATCAGAGTGCAGTTGAGGCACAAATTAATCAGATGCTTGAAGATGGGATTATTGAGCACTCTAACAGTCCATATGTTAATTCTTTGATCACGGTACCCAAAACCGACGGCACAGTTCGTATTTGTTTAGACGCTCGTTTGGTTAACAGTAGAATTAGTTCAGATCAGCTGAAATCTATGTCAATAGAGGAATTAATGCAAACATTTGAGGGGAAGAAATATTTCACTTGTGTAGATTTGAGTTCCAGTTTTTGGCAAGTGCCACTTATGTGCGAAGATAGACCATTTACAGCTTTTAGTCATAAATATAACCTTTATCAATTTTGTAGAACACCTTATGGGTTAAAGAGTAGTTCAGCAGCTTTAATTAGGGCTTTAAACATCGCATTAGGGGATGACACAGGAGAGTTTGTAACCATTTACATAGATGATATGGTAATTAGTTCACGCAGTTTTGAGGAGCATCTACGTCATTTAGATATAGTTTTTCAGAAGTTAGATCAGGCAGGGTTCACTTTGAAGCTGTCTAAGTCGTCATTCTGTCAGTCAGAAGTGACATTTTTAGGTCATAGAGTGTCGAGTAGAGGTGTAACACCAGAAGAAAGTAGGGTTAATAAGATACTTAACGCAGAGGTGCCACAGACTGTTAAACAGTTAAAAACATACCTGGGAATTTGCAACTTTTTCAGGAGTTCGTTCTTAAATACTCAGGGTTGGTAGAACCATTCAGGGAATTGCTTAAAAGTGGGACTCGGTGGAGATGGGAGTCCAAGCATGATCAGGCTTTTAAAGCGCTGAAGGAAGGTTTTGAGAAAGCTGTAGTGCTGAAATATCCGTTAAAAGATAAGGAATATGTGGTTATGACAGATGCTTCACATATAGGCATTGCTGGAGTATTATGTCAGAAAGATGATGAGGGTAATCTGTGCATTGTATCTTTAGCCTCGCGAGGACTGACAGCAGCAGAGAAAAGATACACGATTACTGAGTTAGAGCTTTTAGGTATTGTTTTCAGTTTAGGGAAATTTAGAATGTATTTAGTAGGGGGGAAATTTGAGATCCACACAGATCACCATGCATTACTATATATGAGGACTTGTAAACTCAGTTCTAACAGAGTTAGTAGGTGGATTCTTGCTCTGCAGGAATACGAATTCACAGTAAAATATATTAAAGGTAAAGATAACATTCTTGCAGACATGCTATCGAGGGACACTAATTTATGTAGGGATTATCCTGTGGTTAAAGCAGAGGACGGTATTTTAATATGTGCATGTGTGGACAGTAGCAACAGGGCATCGTTACAGACACTGAGAAATATGCTAGTAGAGCAACGTGATGACGTTCATTTAAAGGGAGTCACTTGCAAGGTTGGAAGCAGGTGACGCAGAAACATTTATAGTTTCCAAACGTATCGGGAAAACAGCATATGTGCTGGAGAATAGTGAGGGAAACAGATTATACGGGACGTATAATATACATAGTCTCCGAAAGTATGTGTCATAAAGTGAGGATGTTGAGCTGGCGAGCCAGCCTATCAAATGAGTAAGTGTGGTATTTGGTGCGTGGGAGGAGTTGGTCTTCCAGGCAGGCGTATCAGAAGTCACACAGGGGGGTAGTATGTAAGTAAATGAGAGTTTTTAAGGTACAGGGAAATATGACGGGATTGTCGGATGCTCTTGAGCACTAAAATGTCTCGATACACCAAGGCCAGAATTTGGTAGCGCTGGTGAATTCCCATTTGTCCCAAGAGATGGGTGAGCGCTTGGACAGGGTATTTTTGCTTAAGGCGTCCACGGGACAAAAGAGGGGCCATCAGAATGCGAGACGTTCCTTCATGAAACTCATACATAACGGCACACGTGATTTCTGTTTACGGCCTCGCCATGTAAGATTTTTAAGTGAATAATTTAAGGTAATTTGTACAATGGTTTCATTTGTGTGAGGAGAACTGGTCTGTGTTGAGAACTAGTATTAAGTAGAATATGGTCTACGGGAACTTAACAAGACAGGGCGATTACGGCACAGAAATATTTGGTGTTATACGTAATGCGCATTTACTGTTTTATTTTCAGATGTCAATATTAATTTCATCTTTTATAAAGAGAGATCAAGTATTATGGTCACGAGGCGCTGCCACAATAGTGTGATCGTGTGCTCAGTGATAAGTGAGATTAAATTTCACCATAAGGAAGGGACCTCGAGTGAAATTAGGAAGTTCTATGGTGATATAAATATATCAGAACACCTTCAATGCGTGTGATATGACATCATAAATACATAGTGCTCACACATTAATTATGTCTATTTCTCCAACGTAGAGAAATTTGAGAGGCGGAAATATCCGTGGAACACTATTCTATATGAGAAACATTGGACTGGTTGCAAAGTGCAATCCATAGTGACAACAAACTTTGACGCAAAGTGCGTGAAGAAAAATTATGAGTGTATATATCTGTAATTTAGGGTGATTTCATTTACGTAATATGTATTTTGGATGGGGTTTATTAACGTGTCTGCGATAATCGGATAATGGACCGTCGTCACGGTAAATCATCCGATGATCCGAGGCGAATATGTAACGTGTTTTTCGAGGGGTTTTTATGCCACTGGCATAAGTCAGTAGGTAGCCATTCTATATTTATTTACGCGGCAAATTGTTCAGCCAAGAGAATTTTTCATGTTAATTTATTATAATTATTATTAAGATATTTTTCGGAGCATTTTATAAAAATTATAAGCATACAGATAGGTTTTCTATGTCTTAGAAAACGCTATCAAGCAAATTATTACGAACGACAATATCATAGAAAATTATGTGATTGCGGAATTTTACGGAGTTTCGTCAGTTAGGATATTATGAGAGACATGACTCACTGGAAATTCAGATACGGGCTGATTCTTGTCAAGAAGTATTACGCAAGCGGGGTTGCAGCGTCAAGAAAAGGCGGATAGTTGGAACGGAAATCGACTTCATCATCCGCGCGTCGTGTGTAATGAGCCAGAGAAGGAGAACTAGCGCGTAGGGAGCAGCCAATCAGTGGAGACCACGTAAGCTGGAAGTCAGTCCCAAGGTGGGGAGCCAACGTGTGCATATATCGTTCGGCGCGCCGTGGAACGAGGACAATCTGTGTAGAACTTGCCGAGTATGGTTGCACGCGGGAGTCGCTCCGATGTTCCGTGGAACGAGGACAATCTGTGAAAGACTTGACTAGTTCGGTTGCAAGTGTGTGTCGCTCCAATGTTCCGTGGAGTGGAGAACTATCTGTTTAAAACTTTACCAGTTTGGTTGTACGAGGGTTTGGCTCCGAGGTTCGGGCCATAAATCGTCAAATCTACCAGTATATCATCAAACATCGACGAAGATGACGACATCCAGGAGACTGAGGGAAGCTCACAGCATCATCCAGTACGAGGGAAATGCTTTAGCAATTTCCAGTGGTAAGCGCGAATGACGCAGAAATACGCAATCTCTCATTTCTCTTTGTTTTATATTTCATATTTCAGTAACTTCATAGCTTGGGAATAAGAGTAAAATCAATAATTTATCAGACTCCGTTTTCACGTAATTTTCTATCGGTAATATTAAAATCGCAACGCTCCAATTTAAATTTTAAACTTATTATTATTATTAATTTTGCTATACTTGTTTTATATAATAAATTCAATTCTTTTACAATGCAATCTTTGCTTTCAGTAGGTAGCATTAGATATAGACCAATTCCTTCTCCTGATACAATTGTTTGTTGGGTTAATGATCAAATCATACCACGATCTGAGTGAATCGATTCTTGAAGGTGTTCTACCAGAGCTAGACGTTGTTAAATACAAATTTAGATTTCAGCATTGCGTTGAGGTCTTGGCGCCCATTAAAACAACATAGCTTAGACAAAGGTAAACAGTTACATTTATCACCCAACAGTTAGGGGCAGCCAAACTGTTACATTTGTCGCTACCAACATGGGGCATTAATTAACGCTACACGTGTCGCTCAACGTGTGGGCAAGCGAAAACGTTACAGACTGTACCCACCTTGTAATGCGTGTCATTCCCTAAACCTTAAAAAATGCATGATATTAATATTCTTTTCAGGTTTACGGAATAAAACCCATTGCAAGTTAGATACAATCTTGTTGACCGACTGACAAGTATTAAAATTCGTTTACCATGGCAACATTGAAAATTGACTTGGAACACGATGATAATAATAATAATAATAATTAATATACAACAGGCTTTACATAAATATGTCAGTACAGTTGCCTAATTTAAAGGTTATGGCGCAATGTACAGTGAGTCTCTCTCCCGACTCGGCCGGCCGGCGCGCCCAGCTTATCTGTCTCCCGTTGACTCATCACTCCCCGCTCGGCATAACATAGCACTTCGCTAACGTTATCCGTGCATGACATGAGATAACAATTAAAATTAATAAAATATGCTGCTCTCCGGATATGTTAATGTTTTTCTCGGACGAAGCTTGGTTCCATTTACACGGGCATGGTTCGACGACGCAGAATAACAGATATTGGAGTAGAAAAAACCCCCATTGCATATACGAAATTCCTCTACATAACGAATGGGTCGGAGGATGATGCGCAGTGAATGGATACATTATTACAGGGCCTATCCTTCTTCAAGGCACAATTAATGCACAAAGGTACACGGATAATATACTCAAACCATTTTTGACGAACTGACTGACACTAACTCTCGAAATGGGTATATTCAGAAAGACTCTGCCACCGCGCATACAGCTCAATACACATTAAACTTAATTGAGGAAATTTTTGAATATCGTGTAATTACTAATTAGTACGGACTTATGGCTCTCAAGGCCCCCGTATTTAACTGTTTGTGACTTTTATTTATATGGGTGCTTAAAGAATAAAGTGTATGCAAGAAACCCTCACACGTTGGGCGAACTGAAAGAACATATCCGGAGAGATATAAAGCCTTAATTACGGAAGACGAACTTATGCGTGTGAATCGGAGTTTCCTAAGACGATGCCGGAATTTTTTTAATTGTTAACTAATGTCATGCACCGATAACGTTAGCGAAGTGCTATGTTATGCCGTAATCTGAATTATACGTCCTGCTCCGTGGCTAGATTGTTAGCGCACTAGCCTTTGGCCCAAAGTGCCCTGAGTTTGATTCCTGGCCGAGCCATCAGGGATTTTAATCCCGTGGGGTTAATTCCTGTGGCTCGGGGACTGGGTTATGTGCTGTTTTCATCATCACTTCATCCTCATAACGACGCGCAGGTCGCCTACGGGCGTCAACTAGAAAGATCTGCACTGGGCCTCTCCGGAGGCCACACGATCATCATCATCATCATCATCATCTGTGTTATAATGATGTTTGGGTGTAATATTGTAATTGGGGCTAGGGTTAGGAAGGAGGCCTCTGTGACTTCCGATTAGGTACCATTCCAGAATCTGATGGAGCAAAAGTAAGTAACTAAAACCACCTCTTCTATTAGCTGAGGTGGGAATCGTAGCTACCCCTTCCCAGTTGTCCTCACAATGCTGAGTAATTGTTTCTAATCGAGCTGGTGAGCCAACCGTATCTCTAGACCGCAATTACGAAAATTTGTAGCGTACAATTTTCAAGGCACTGGACAAGAAAGCAGGCGAGTTAAAGAGTTAATAAGAATGCGGTCGTTGTAAACTTGCATCATATCGTTAATGCTTATCGCTGTTACAGTCTGCACTTGAAGAGTTGGGTAACTGCTCTCCTTGAACATGAAAAACTAGGTTCGGAGTGCCAAGAACTTGGATATACCCCAGTTCCTTACCACCTAAAGAAGAACGACCTCCACAGAAGGACGTAGATCCAATTCTAGTCAACCCTATCCTAGATGGAAGTAGTTCAGGTCCGCCCTATCCAAGAAGGAAGTAGTTAGCAATCAAAATAGGCTATTTAGTTATTCACGGCACTACTTTTTTTTTCTAGTTTCTTGATTTTTGATCTTCCCTTGATTGCTGCCGTTTCTGAAGCGTATAAGGCTTCTTGTAAGACTAGTGTATTATGACATGAATCGCAGCTAATGGCCATAAAAACCCCTGGCATTCCAGCCCATGAAGGGCCTAGGCCTACCAAGCGACCGCTGGCTGCCCAGCCATTCGGTCTGCAGATATTGGCGTGACACGTGATCAGCGCATCGGGTCCCATCGGCCGTTATTCTTGGTTTTCGTGATCCGGGCGCTGCCTCACTGTCAGATAGCTACTCAATTGTCCTCACGAGGCTGAGTGCACCCCATTCCAGCCCTCACGTCAGTTTCTAAAATCCCTGATGGAGCCGGGAATCGAACCCGGGGCCTCCGGGTGAGAGGCAGGCGCACTACCCCAACACCACGGGGCCGGCAGCTAATGGCCATAAGCTGGGCAGTTTTGACTGCAAGCTCGAGGGCGCCCTACAAGTTCAATTTCAAATAGTTCCAACTTTGCCTACCAGATGCTACTGTCACTTACACTAGCGGTGAACGTTGGAACTAGATAGAGCGTTTCCTAACCAGCCAAAAATAACTTACAAATTTTGCTACACCACCAATTGCAGCGGTAGGTTCTTTTACATGCCATAAATCAATGACACGGGCCCGCCGGCTTTACTTCACCTCTGAAGGAAGGCATACTGAAGGATTTGAACGGTCATAAAAAATCCGACGACTTCGGCCGGCTTTGAACCCACCCTCTTGGGAATAGCAGTTCAGCATGCTACCGACTACGCCACTGAAGACTACTGTGTTATAGTGTCGTTGTTTGGCTTTGATGGAGGTACTTTTTTGTTGTAGTGGTTCCCAGTGACGTACGCAGGATTTCCTTCTGGGGGGTGGGATTCATTAATATAATAGGGTAATTGTGTACATTACCGGTATTACAGGGGCAGATGACCTTGCTGTTCCTCCCCTTAAAACGACAGTCATCATCATGATTAAAATGATACTTTGATTAATATTCATAAAAAACAACAATTAAATAACCGCTCTCTCTGCATGAAAAATATTTTAGGTCTCATTTTTTCGACACAATAAAAAAATGAAAAGAAATTCTAAAAAAATATGGACAACAGTAACTAAATATTGAGACTGAAACGATGCAGGGGTATCATCATGACCATAGCGACGTGGTTGCTTAAAATATTGATATTATGTGAGAGAAAAATAATGTTTTGCTCTCCGTGTTCCTACTGCAATTGCTATTGGCTCTCAAAATCTGCCTATCTTTATTATTTTATCTGTATCATTAATTGGAGTAAATTAAAGAAACTCCTCTTTTATTGAATTATCTTTAAGGAAACGGGCACACAAAATTAAAGCGACCCGAAGCGACGTGAAAAGAGTTACCGATCGCACACTTTAACAGCAAAACTGATCCTTGGGTAGAGTAGAGTGAGGAACGTGACCACACCTAAGGTATATACGGGAGTTAAGACGCCTAACGAGCGATGCCGTAAAACAGGTGATAGATGGGACTATATACAGATTCAAGTAAAGGAATATCTCTGGGGGGGGGGGGGGTCAACCCTGAACCCCCCCCCCCCCCCCCCCCCGGTACGCCATTGGCTGGTTCCATGTAAGTCTGTATGCTTTCTGTATTTTGTGATCCTTTGTTCATTGGATGCCAAGTTCAGTCCTGTTTTCTGTATAATCTCTCCCAGGTATTTTGAACTTTTCACTTGGCGTTAATTTTCCACATTTGGGTGTCTGTGTGTAGATTTTGTGTCCATGTGGCCTCCTCTTCTCATCATTATTATGAACTAGCTATTGTACCCGGAGTTGCCCGGGAGGTGTCTTTATATGTTATAGAGAGATGCATGCCAATATATTTCGCAGTGTGTATTCATTTTGCCCTTAAGTGAGTTTAGAACATGGTTCTCCTCGATTCTGATGTTACTCAAGTTCAATATTAACTCACTGTAAATAGTCGAAAGGGACAGTACTGTGGAGTACAATAACGTAGCGGAGAGTGCAACAATAGTAAAAAGGGATGTGTGTACACAATTCCTCGAGAACTCAGTTTCACAATTACTTTCGTGATAGTGTTTATTTTTTATTTAATGGGGTCCGCAACTCTTATGGCAAAGTATCATTACTTACTGTTTGGCCCTTGTAGAAAATTATCGCATAATAATATGTATTCGTAGTTTTATTACCGTATCTTATTGACATGCTGTCAACTAAATTCATAATTTAACATCCGGTTCCATTACAAATTAGCATAGTCATTGATCAGGATAATTACCAATTACAATATAACTCGAATAACAGAAGGAAATATTATTCATAGTACAATCTACATTATCACGCAAAAAATACTGTATTTCTGATTTGTAATACAAAAGACAGCTGAAAGACGTAGACACTGTCAACAATAAAAATGCGGTATGAGGACATTATGATTAACAAAACATAAACGTCAACATATCAGTAGTAAAACACACCTTAACGGAAAGTATAAAACTTCGATTCTAGTATACATTACATACAATATATTACGCGTTATACCTCTCGTCATAAGGTAAAAAAAAAGGAGTGCCATGGTTATTACAGAGATAGATGGAAACCTGGTGGTCATAACTTCAACTACTGTTGCCGTGGAGAATATGGAGTGGCATGACCTCTTACAGAGATAGATGAAAACTTGGTGGTCTCGTCCACGGCCGACTGGATGCGAGCTGCGCTATATACCGACCTTGCCATTCCCTCCCAGTTAGATCCCATGCATAACGTGCAATTTAAAAATTTCCTCTAGTTTCCGATAGAATGCACTCCCACCCAAGTATAGGCGCGATTAGTACACAGCTGTTCAATAGGTTTATTAAATGTGTTTCTCCCAGTGATACGTTTAGAACAACGAAGTTTTGTTTCAGTTTCAATTATTGTAAGTAGTCGGTGTTAATATACTGAATTCCTACGTTGTTTGGAGTGTTTGCTGATGAAATTGTAAAATACTGGGGTAAATTGTAAACTATGGTTTGAACACCGCTGCTCAAATCCAGTATATCTTACTGTTGTTTGTCATTTTGCACTTTCAATAGGAAGAACATAGGAGGTGTCGTAGTATAAATACGTATAGAAACACTACGTCGACATTCTTCTTAATAACAATCTATTATCAAAGAGAACAAAACATATCTACAGTGGCATTACATATGCCAGTTGCAAGTACCGATGGTAGATGTCGCATTCAACTACCCTTGGTCCCCCACATCCTCCCCATCCTGGTCGATTTCGAGAAGAATCACCGGTTGCACCGGTCGGCTGACTCTAGAACCATCGGGGGGTCGCAAGATGGCTGTCCTCACTCGGCCATCTCTCACTTTCAGTATTTCGTCGACTCGGGCTCTCTTCCACATATGCCTAGGCAGGACGTATTCGTGTCAGAGCGCAAGGTCTCCAACTCGCAGTTTCGGGTATTTACCAGCTGGACACTTAACCTCGTGGCAACTCCGCAGTTGTAAGAGGTATTCCCTCTTCCACCTTCGTCAGAATTCTTCAAATAATCGAAATTATTTGATCAAATCTCTTCTTCCATCAGGCTCAGGTCCATTTGGAAGGGTCGTGAGTTTCTCTCCGTTCAGAAAGTGAAAAGATGTAAGAGCTTCAAGGTTGCCCCCGTCTTGCACAATGGGACGTGGATTCAGGGTGGCTTCAATACTGATCAGTACAGTGTTGAGTCCTTCTTCATCGACCTGCGATCGATCGAGTACCTTTCTGAGACATCGTTTGGTGGAACCTATCATCCTTTCCCACCATCCTGTTCTCTTTGCGTGTATGAGCCAGCGTCTACATATCTCAGCTGGAAAGGCTCGCAGTATTTTTGGAGCTAATATACGTCCGTACAAATTCACATCTTCTCCTAGGGCCTTGAGGGCCTGCACTCTCCGATGACAATTCACGTACATCGAGTTCAATTCATGAGGACTTTCCGACAAAACAGGCCTTAAATTCTCTAGGAAGTCCAGGTGGGCCTCGATTATTCTGTCCTTATCTCCGTATCGTGCTATAAGTATCGCCTTTGTCTGCTCATTATGTGCCAGCTCTTACCGCTATGCCATCTATGAGCCGCTTTGGCTCGCCTTCGAGGTAACCTCTGAGGAACACATGTTTATTAATGTCTGATGTTGTTGGGATCTTGTCGACTGAAGACTGGAACTGTTCCCAGAATCGGCACCAATTCTCTATATCACCCGAGAACGGTTCGAGTGGGATCGTTGGTAATTTGACTCCTTGCATAATCGTGTGCTGATCGTCAAAACTGGAAGTAGGAGTAAAAAGCATAATATGTTCGTCTTTCTTCTTTGTAAGGAGGCTATTGGCCTTTTGAATGGCGCGCTTTGAGATGTCTATGTATTCTTCACAAGTATGTGCGTCTAGTTCGTTTCCTTCATCTTGTAGCATTTCATGGATAGAATCATCTAAGGTGAGCAACAATGTTATAGTATCCTGAACACAGTCGCGGATATGCTTGATCTCAGCAGTGTCTGTAGTAGTATTACTGTATATTAAAAATGTTGCGAAACGTGTAGAATTAGTGCGCTGAGTGGCACGTTTCCGTTTAAGAGTTTTCGTTTGTTGTTCGTGGTCAGTCATTGTGTGAGTGAAAATACGTGTATAGTTGAAAGTGATTTATGGTTTGTGTGGCTGTGAAAATGGGGAAGAGTCAAAGAAGACCTGTATTACTGAACGATTGCAGATGGTTTCAGTAGTTGCCGATATATGGTAGCACTTGTCGCGTGCTTATTCGTAGATTGCCGTGCTAATGGCAATGAAAATTGCACTGCCAGCTTCATCGCGTCCCTCCTGGCTGCTTTAAACTGCCTGCCAATTCAACACTTGGAGGCGTACAAGATATATATTAATTGCAGATTTCATTTCTGATTTACAAAAGAGCACGCAGCAGTACGGCATTCTAAAATCCAAAACACAACTTCGTGGAAAACAAACAACAAACGGTTGAACATCGTAATTCAGCGAGGCTCCAAAGCCTTTCACACTCAAAGCAATGGCTTCTTACCAAGGAAGTCAGACCGTACCTAACCTTACAGGCAGTTCTACCCACAATGTGCCCAAGAAATCCCAGAAAAGTTATGCTTCTGCAATACAGTTAACACCGAATAAAGAACAGGCTATTATTAATGACGCCATTAACATCAATACAAAATAAATGTCTGTAACAGTGACTTGAAAAAGTGGTGATCACAGCAGGTTGGTGCTGCTCTTAGCGTCTATAATTGGAAACGAGGTTGTACGCATAAACCAATGCTGTAATCGTTGAATGGGCAGGCAGTCTAAAGCAGCCAGGAGGGATGCGATCCAGCTGGCAGTGGAAAACTTCTACTCGTGAACAATGAGGTTATCAATCAAAATTGTATCACAATTGTATAGTCAAGAAAATAATGCCGTATGTTACCTCGTAATAAGCTGCGTTATGAAAATAGAACCTGTATTGAATGGTTAATTACGTCGTTTATCCCCTTGCGTAGATGTGAAGTGCCGTATGTCATGCAGGATATTGCACGTCACTACTCATTTCAGCTCGTATATCGTATGTCAGGAATAATTGAGAAAACCTTTCGTAGCGTGTCGTAGTGGTACGTGATCGTAATTGAGTTTTCGGCACCAATATGTCGTAGTGTATTTACGTATAGAAACACTACGTCGACATTTTCCTTAATAACAATCTAGTATCAAAGAGAAAAAAACATATCTGCAATGACATTACATATGCCAGTTGCAAGTACCGATGGTAGATGTCGCATTCAACTACCCTTGGTCCCCCACAGGAGGTGTGCTTTCATTTCCCGAGTTTACGTGAGACAGAGTTAGGTGTGATGATTGTCTTACGTGATTTCCGGCGAAAACTTTGTTTCGGACACAAACACTCCTTCTTCTGTTGTGTGTAGTCGTCATTTTGAGAGTCTCGCGCCGTAGTTGTGATCGTTTAATCGTGCACCACGGCTGCGAGGGCAGCTGTAACAAGTATGTTCGAAACTATCCTGAGTGTGGTTTTTCTACACTCTGTCCAGGCAAATGCCGGGATAGTACTGGACCACTACTAGTAACGCACATGATAGGGACTTCTTTGCCTCTGAGACCTACGATGATATCCGATTAACTACGGAATCAACCGTCCTGTGCATATCCATAATTATCTTTTGAAAATGGGTATCATAATGTTTTCTTGCGATTCTGTTGAATCATTGTTCAGTACGTCCCCCAGGGCTCACAACTAATGGGATGTGGGTTTGGCGACCACGGGACCCCAGCTGAGTGCGGTATTGCTTTCACTTACTTGTGCCGGGCTCCCTTCTGTCATCTTTCCTGTC
The DNA here is from genome assembly GCA_946902985.2 of Meconema thalassinum. Lineage (NCBI taxonomy): Eukaryota > Metazoa > Arthropoda > Insecta > Orthoptera > Tettigoniidae > Meconema > Meconema thalassinum. The sequence goes on along the minus strand of OX336388.2, from coordinate 979,217,057 downwards.
GACCACCCTTGGTCACCTCTCGTTCACCTACAACATTACGACACCCCCCTTCTTCAAGGGCTTACAACTTGTGGGACGCTGGTTAGCGATCAGGGGATCCCAGCTGAGTTCGCGATTGCTTCCACTTAATTGTGACGGGGTTTTCTCTGGCATATTTACTGTCGGCCTCCCTTAGTCAACTCTTGTTCTCTTCCAAACCTGATGGTATTAGGATATCTGAGGTCTAAGGAGTCTTTCAAATTCCCGCCTTAATTGGACTTGTTTCAGCTTTCTTGATACCCTCATTTTTCAAAGGGTCAGATCATTAGTTTTTCTTTTCATCATATATCCTCTCTTCTGCACGAGGTCATAAAGGAGGCAGGGTGTGTGTAGCCCCGCCACTGGAGGTGCCATACCCTGAAGGACTCACGGCTGTTGAGTTTGGGAGGATACCTGAGCTGGATCTGATTTGTCCTTTTTCCAGTGATTCTGGGGCGGTCTCTCTCCTATTTCCATTCATATCTGCCTTTCATGACACACCTTACCAAATCAGTAAATTCTCATTTTTTGAGGGTTGAGAGCATTTCTTTTACCTGTGTTTTATTTACCTTATTCCTTTGTTTTTGTCCTTTTCTTCTCCCGATCCGTAAGTCGGTTGTAAGTTGTAGTTATTTTTAGTTCTAGTGTTCACTTTATCATCATTCTTCATTTTCATCCCAAAGAATTAAGAGGCCTATAGCCTCCATGTTAGGCTCTTTAACATCAACTATCATCATCAAATTACAATTTCAACAATATATATATTTTTACAACGAAAACTGAAAGTCGGTTTAAAGTTGTATTCACAATGGAAAGAATTTATTGTATGAAATGTTTGGATAGCATTTCTCAGAACTGTAATCCTCTCCACTCATTAACCTGACCGCAGTAGCGGTCTTGCCAGTGTCATTGCAGAGAAATTGGTATCACCGATTACGAATATTATTGCAGAAGCCGAAATACCGGTTGCTTCCAAATAATTCATGTACTAACCACTCGGCAGGAAAGTTCATAAAGGTTTATAGAAATCGAGTGAACCTAATGGAATTCTATTTTAGTAAGGTGCAAAGGTATGTTTAGTTTCTGTCATTTAATATCACGCTATTGTAATTTGTTATATAATTTGCATTTTGATATTGCGAAAATTATATTGACAAATAGTGTCAAGTCTTTGTTTTGCTATACTGAGTTGACAGTGCTGTGTGACCAGTTGAGTAACTAACGGGATTTCATGTTAAGAGCCTCATTTTCTATACCGGTAGTGGAGAGCTCTACTCGCATCCAGTCGGCCGTGTCTCGACTTGAGCTACTGTCGCCATGGAGATGGCCGGCCTTGCCATTATTTCATCAATTTATTTGTTGACTTAATTAGCATTTGCTCGAGTGCAAAAAGGCCGAAATCAGAAGAATGAGAAACACTATCGAAAATTCATATAGCTAGCCGTTCCTTCTGGGTCCTAAACTATGTGTTTGCCAAATTTGGTTGAGATTGGTGGAACGGTGTGGATTTGTATACGGAACAAATTTACATACCCACATACCCACATACATATATATACACACATACATAAATACATACATACATACATACATACATACATACTGAACCCTTTATACATCATCATTTGATACATTTCTACAGACAGCAGATATGAGAGCCTGACGAAGTTGGGAAAATGTTGAGAAATCAGTGGCAGAGAGAAGACAAAGGTTTAAGCTCCTGTGGTAATTTAGAAAGTAGCATAGAAATCGTGACGCAGAGGACAGGTGCAACTTTTAGCGCGAAGGGAGGCTTGGGTACACACAGAATGGCTTGTTACTATGAGAGTTGGTGCCAAGAAGAAAACTGAATGCTACGATGTGAATGGTCAATCTTCATGTTAACCACTCCTTGTGGGAGGAATACAAGTAAGAGCTCGCGAAGATCTACAAGAGTCTGAACCAATAATATCAAGACGCCCTTCTTAAGCGGCAACTCGGCGTTATAACGCATCCTAGTGAATTAAAGCGGGAGTTATCTACGGATTAATCCCACGATCGATTCGAGCTAGCTACAGCATAATCTTAACCTCCACATTGCTACGAACTTAATGATACCGATCGCATGCTAGTCTGAAAATTATTATGGAATATTTTTCCATAAACCCCCTTCCATGCCTACTGTAGCCAGTTTCATTTATAAGTGGTCCAGGAAGCTTCAGGAGATGACTTTTATTTGTGCGTCTGAGGACGTAAGACTTTTAATTGAGCGTCTGAGGACGTAAGACTTTTATTTGAGTGTTTGAGGACGTAAGGCCTTTATTCAGGTGTCTGAGGACACGTGGCTTAACTTCTAATTTTAGTGTCGTGGACACTCTGCATATTTTTCATGTGTGTGAACATGGAACATTTTCGTCAAGTTATAAGTGTAACTTCAGTGATTTATTTGTAGTCCTAGTACTACCAGATAGGGGGAGTTCATCGAAATAATTCACCAATAGACAGTCAAGGAATTTAGTACTTGATCGGTGAATTTAATAGGAAATATATCATGTGTGTATCTGACAAACATTATTTTAATTCAGCACGAGATGACGTCTAGGAACGAGGGCGGATCTTGAAACCAGCAGGACATTTGCCAGAAGATGTCGATGGCGAGCTAAGCATTTTAAAGGAGTGATGGCTGGATATGTTTCACAGACGCTGTTCTAAAGGAATGAGTACAAATGAATTTTATTATTTATTAAATCAGCTATGGTTTTATGGGACGTATATTTGTAGATATTTGTTTGCTTGTTTTGTAATGTAGATTCTTAGTTCTTGTTTACTGACACATTAAGTATGGGACAGCTGAGCGCTTTGTATTTTGTTGATATTGTGATTTTGTTTGGTTCTAGTATACGGGGCTATGCGCAGCCTGTGCTCGCATTCGCTTGCGTAAATCGCGGTCAAGCATTGTAATTCGGAAGTATGCCTTATAACAAAAATGGAACTGAATTAATTTGAGAGTAAAAATAGAAATTGGAGGGTAAAAAGATTATTAGTGAGCAGAATTTATGATGGATCAGGATTATTTTGATAATTGCTTTTCTAGCAAGTCTGTACGAGATGGCACCCTTGCACCCGAGATTTTGTTGTTTATTTTGTTTGATGTGTCTATGGTCGCAATGTAGGTTGATCTGTTTTGAGCCGACCCAGATGGAATGATTATGAGTGAGTCAGTCCAAGTTTTATGGTGTATGATGTGATTTTATGATGTGTTCGCGGGAAATATATCATTCAGATTATTCTGACTTGCAGCACATCAGCCCAGTTCATAACCTCGCGAGGCTGAGCTTGTGGTAAATATTTGTTTTTCTTGCCATCCGAGTGGATGAGTGAGATATGTCTTTGCGCGTTTCCAGATGGATAACGGGACCTGTATGGCTCCATGTATAATTAGCACCAAGCTTGGAAGACTGACAGAGAGAAGAGGCAGCGTTGACTCATAACTAGGGGAGGGCTCAATCAGATAACGCGATGTGGTCATTAGCAGAAGGCTAGGTTCCTGTACTTCAATATAAGAGGTTATTTAAATTCACAATACCCTGATCGGTTATAAAGAGTATTTGATTGATTTAAATGGGAGTTGTCCATGGTTTTAAGGTATCATCCGAAACATCTGTTTGTCTGGCTTTTATTCATGTAAATATAATTTTTCAGCCGTTTAGGCTTGTATTTTGTTGTTGTTGTTGTTGTTGTTTTTTGACTTCTAGTGTGTTTATTTTACACGTTCAATCACTCCGTGTGGCCTGAGTGTGTGCGAGGCTGTTTCCCATTTTGTGATGCGAGCTTTTTGGCCTATTTCGGCAGGCTCTTTGTGTTTTGTGTGCTTTGGCACGGGCTAGAATCTCGGGAAGGTTCATCATGTTTTAATATGTTAGATCTTGCATGTGTCAGTAGTAATTATAGTGTGTTAATTAAGGGTGTGTCCTATAGCCGTGGTGTGATTTAAAAGATGCAACTCCGTGAGCAATATGACTGTTTCAGTTGTAAACGGACTCGCATCAGTACTCATTTTCTTATTAAGGATCAGTACACAACGCATTATATAACTTCTTGACCAGGATAAATGGACTTGTATCCATATAAATGTGAGGAGCGAGTCCTTACCGCTCAATTTTATGTTATGGTTAATCATTTGAGTGAAGCTGTATTCACATTGTTTGTTGGGTGGAGCGAGTTCTGACCGCTCAGTATTATCTTTATTTCATATGGGAGTGAATGTCGGGGAGGACTTATTTTTATTATTATAATTATTATGCCCATAATTTTCAGTCATTAAATACTTTTTATTTTACTTGTTATTCATTTTACTTCTAGTATAGCCTCTGTTATGAACCTTTCTATTCATTAAAGCATGTTGTTTTTGCGAACTTTGCTTTGAAAAGCATTCAGGACTGAGCACGGCCCCGTAGAAAGAATCTTGATAAAACACTGCTTTATTGAAGGGTGCATAGACAAGCTGGCGCCCAACGTGGGGATAGTTCGTTGCTAGTTACTGCTAGAACACGTTGGATAGTCAGCATAGATCTAGTAGATCAAGCTGTCGCGAAAATGTGGTGTTCCACTGATATATGGGACTGTTTGAAATCACCGGAAGTGATATTTTGTTAACGTAAATACGGCGAAGAGAAATACCGCCATGAAAATGGAATATACGGTAGAATCACGAGTTTGCAAGTTAAATACGATTCACGTTTTGTTTATTGATTTAATTAGTAAAGTAGTGTACGTGAACTCGGGCGCCCATTGATTAAATGTAAAATTAGATTTGTTTAGAAAGTCAAACTCATGAATATGTTAGGAGGCTTGTAGCCTTAAATGGCAATTAATACTTTATTAATTGGTCAGTGTTAACATCAGATCTGGATAGTAATTTTATGACTGAATATGTGCGGGGTTAAAAATGTATTAAGTAAAATTAGAACCATTCAGTGATGCAGATTGATTTGCGGGAGTAAAGGGAATAACATTAAATGAACTGAAAGTGGTCAAATGAAGTAAATGTATGTCAAGAATTATATATGTGTGTGTCGGGGAGACATTTCCATGTCATCCTCATATTTTCTCAGTGATATATATTTTTGTGTGTGGTAATGGCAACAATAGAGCAGATCCAGGCGATCATTGAAAGTGCCACGGCACGAACCCAGGAACTATTACAGAACAGAGTGTGAAGTTAGACATTAAGTTATCCGAACAGTCAGGCGAGTTTAAAGCACAACTAAATGAACAGTCAGGCGAGTTTAAAACACAACTAGCTGAACAGAGTGAAAAATTAGACACTACGATATCTGAACAGGGTGAATCATAACAAGCGCAAGTAAATGAAAATATATACAAACAATTAGAAACGCAAGAGAGTAGGAATACGAGTCAGTTAGCCACATTATCTGCAGAGATGAGAGAGTACACTACGCAGCAGATGGTTCAATTCGCGCTTGATATAAGTAAGAAAAACGACAAACAGCTAGGTCAGATAAAAAAAATAGAGGACACGTTCAACCGTAAATTAAATGAATAGGACGAAACTGTATTGGCAAAACTAGCTCAGACAGAATTAGCATGCACGGTAAATAACAGTGAGGTTAAAACGGCACAGGATGCTCGTGATAAGCGGTTTGATAAGATGGAGGAGGACTACGTTTATCCAGGGACAATTGTCAGCAGTAAATGAAAGTATTACGTGCCTGATAAAGGATATGGATAAATTAGAAATACAATCAGCAGAGCGATGGCGAAACCTAGAATCGGACCAGGATAATTTGAAGAGTACGATATACGAGAATAATCTACGTCTAGAAGACAGGCTTGAGAAGATAGAATCGAATCAGGAGGACACGAAACAGCAGATGGAAGAAAATCTGGGCACGATTAAAGATAGCATCAGAAAGGATTGCCGTAAGATGAGCAGCGACTCTAAAGAAGAACGGTTAACGATCATAAAGACCGTAGGTGATAACCATATGCGCATTAAAGCCCCTGAGGAAGAAATTAAGAGTAAAATGAAGGAACAGACGGACAGAATTATAAAGGCAGAACTGCGTTCGATGGGACAGAACACGTTATGTCAGACAAAGCACGTTAAAGATAAGGAAGTTGACTCAGCAAGCCCGGGGGCAATTTGCGCAGCAAGTAGCCAAGGACTGACAGGCAGCCCATTAACAACTAACACAGAGGGAATTCACAACAACATTGGGAGAACCTCTACTCCTCAACATGGCCATCAGCACCCTCAAGTCGTACAAGTTATTCGATCAAATGAATTTAAACCAAATAAATTCACAGACAATTCTGGTGTCACACCGAAGGCGTATATTAGGGAGATGGAGGACTATTTTAATGACAATAACATACCGCCCACGCGTCGTTTAAGACTGATGGAACGATTTCTTTCGGGAAATGTACTTACGTGGTTCTTGAGCTTCAAGTATACTTTCGGAGGGATGGATGATTTTAAGGAAGCGTTTCATAGGAAATATTGGTCGGCTTCTCTTCAGCAAAGCCTTAGAATGGAACTCTATTCGAGAAAATATCAGTCAACTCAGCAGACAAAATATTCAGATTTCTTTTCGTTACAATTGTTAAAATTTAAAGATTTGGATCATCCTTTAGAAGAATCGGATCTGGTTATGACAATTGCACGGCAGTTACCAGTAAATGTTCAGCAGGTGTTAGTGGCAGCAAACGTGGACACAGCGGTTCGAGCGGAACAAATCTTACGTCAGATTGACGAGACAACGTCTCACATGCATCAGAGAGGGGGACGACAGCTGGAACTTGTAAACACGACGGAGGTTGTAAAACCCACCCAAGTACACACCAGATCGCAGGCCACAAATACAAGTGTGTCAACAACACCAAGACGAGGTCAGGAGGGCGAAGAAAATAGGTCACACCAGCGACATGATAATAATAATGATAGGCATACCCAGGGCAACAATAGGTATCAACAGCGAGGGTACCAACAATGGAAAAATAATAGGAGAAATGAGGGACCCTACAGACGGTACGAAAATAACAATAATGAGAATTGACAGTGGCGTGAAAGGAGATACCTTAACCAGGGGGACTATCAAAATTATAGGAATGAATGGAACGACAGGCACGCCGAATCGCAGCGTTACCTGGAAGAATTACACGCTAATGGAGGGGACGAACAAGGACATTGGGAACATGCCATTAATAGGAGGTCAAATCCAGACACTCACATTGAGGGGGCCGAGAGTTTATTGAAGCAGGAAGAACGTCAGGGAAATACGCGACAGAAGGATGATGGTAGTCGCGGGGGCTGTAAAAACACCCCAATAATTGCAAAGGAGTCACCCTGAGAGAACAACAGCCGGATTGTGAAGAAGGATAGGTCGTGGCGCACATACAGGAGTGGCGCACATACAGGAGTGGATAGCATTGCCGGAAGATTGCCTGGAGGAGATTGTAAAACCACGGAACGATGATATGAAACAACTACCTATTATTCATGCCAGGATTGGTGGAATTAACGTGAGATGCTTAGTTGAGACAGGTTCACAAATTAGTCTTGTATCGGAGGCTTTGGTTCGAGAGTTGGGACGGAGTCAGAATATTACTGTGATTCCAGTACCGCAACTCAAGGTGAGGGGCGTTATTCCCGAACGCACCGTCACTTGCAAACGTCAAGCATTTATAGAATTGTATATATTAGACCATATATTTGGACAGACTTTTCTCATTATGGCTAAAATGAATTTTAACATTATTCTGGGTGCAAATTTCATTTGTGACTACCAGGCAGTCATAGATTTGCACAATAGTACAGTCAGTTTTAAGGAGTTTGATAAGCTGAAGGATGTGGGCTTACACATGGATGAAATCACTACAGGGAAGGGCGTGAATTCATGGGCATTGGAGGCGATAGCAGAGGAGACAGAAGAGGAGGTACGAAAGGCGGAAGATGACCTTATAGATGTGGCTGTTGTGGAATTAAATGAAGAGAGTGACTCTCAGGAGATATGGGCTTTACTAGCAGAAGGAGACGGCAGCGATACTCAGTTTGAAGAACTATTACAGGAGCGGCTCAATGACATCCAACTAGGGGTGGAACATAAGAAGAGACTTGAGGAGATCTTAAGAAGACACAAGGCAGTGTTTGACGCAGTTCCAGGGAAGATAATGAATTTTCAGTATTCTATGCAGGTTGAGGATTGGTCCCCGTTTCGAAGTAAATTATACCCTATACCAGAAAAACATCGGGAGCACGTCAGGAGGATTATTGATGATATGTTGCAAGCTGGAGTGATTAAGAAGACTCCTACACCTTATTTAAATGCGATTATGGCAGTCACAAATCCCAATGGATCCATTAGACTTTGTCTAGACACCAGAAATCTAAACATGCGCCTTATTTTTCCCGAGTATGACAGAGCGCCAATCATCAGAGACGTCTTAAAAGGATTTAAGAAAAGAGTATCTATTCGTCCGTAGATCTGACGAGTTCGTTTCACCATATCGAACTGGATGAGAAGTTACAGCTTCTTACTGGCTTCTTGTTCGATAATCAGACATATTGCTTCGTCCGTATGACCTTTGGCGTTAAAACAGCTGGATGCGCATTAATTCGAGCCTTGGATCGAAACCTGACTGAAGAAGTGAAGGAAATGACGGTACGATATATTGACGATATACTCTTGGCATCAGATAACATCGAGACACGTATGGAAAATTTGGATGAGCTTTTGGACAACCTTAGAACTGCAAACTTTAAAGTCAACTTGAAGTAATCCAATTTCTTCAAGAAGGAGATTTTGTACTTAGGGCACATCATTGACCAGGAGGGAGTGAGGCCAAACCCTGCGAAGATAGAGGCAATAAAGAATTTCCCTACACCAACGAGAGTGAAACATATCAGAGATTTCCTAGGCGTGACGGGCTTCTTTAAGAAAAACTGCCCAGGATATACTGAAACCGTAGCACATATGCAGGAGATGCTGAAGAAGAACAACAAATGGCTTTGGAACGCTGAGTGTGAGAAGTCATTCCAAGAGACTAAATTATTACTGGAAAATTGTATCAAATTAGGTTACCCAGACTTTCAACGAAAATTTATTATCCAAGCAGATGCTTCCATAGTTGGTATAGGAGCGATGTTATACCAAGAAGATCCTGCTAACCTTAAACATCGTGATTATTTAGCATTTGTAAGCCGCAGATTGCGTAAACACGAGCGCAATTATACGGTCACGGAACTCGAATTGTTGGCAATACTTCATGCATTGCAACAGTGGAAAAGGATTGTGAATGGTTACCCCATTATTATTAGAACAGACCACAAAGCACTAACGTTCTTGTTCAGGACATATATTGGTAGCGAGCGTGTGACACGTTCGTCCATCTATATACAACAATTCAACATCGAAATTGAACACTGCCCAGGAAGAATGAATGTAATTCCGGATGTATTAAGCAGGAACCCAGAGCCTGATACCGAAGAAACAGCGATAGTACAGCATATTGAATTAACAGCAAAGGACCATGCATTCCTGGAGGAGTTACGGGAATACAACGAGAGCAGGAAGCAAAACCATGGATGTATCAAATGATCCAGTATTTTAAGAAGGAATCACCAGCAGGAACCCCAGCGTACAGAGAAGCAAAAGCCAGAGAAGGAAGATATGTCTACCTCAACAATTTACTGCATAAATGGATAGATGAAGAACACACCAAATTACGTATCATGGTACATGCATCATTACAAAGAGGACTTACTTGGCACATACATGAAAGTTTCGGCCATGTGGGTATCGACAAGGCACAAGCGACCATAGGAGAAACGTTTACATGGCCGCGAATGAGGACTACCATCTGTGACGTAATAAAGACTTGCGATCCTTGTCAGAGGACGAAGCCGAATAGTTACTTAATGAGGCAGTATCCTAGACCATTGCTACCTCAGAAACCCTGCGAGCTTGTGGCACTAGATTGTTTCGGTCCGATCCCGAAAGGTAGGCGAGGTTGCCGTCACCTACTAGTTTGTATTGATGTGTTTTCTAAGTTTGTTGTGTTGTGCCCCATTCAGAAAACTACATCGAAATAAGTACTCAGTCGTATTCGAAATAGAGTTATTCCAATCCTTGGAAAACCAGAGTTTATATTGTCAGACCATGGAAGCAAATTTACGAGCGCCGAATTCAAGAAAGGTATGGAGGACTTGGATGTAAAACACATGTTTAGTAGCGTTCGCCACCCTCAAGCTAATCCTAGCGAACGCGCAATATAATGCGTTACAAAACGCTTAAGAATCTTTATTCCCAATGAACATCACAAGTGGGTAGACAGGATCAAATACGTAGAGACCTGTATGAATACAACTAGACATGAGTCGACAGGCCAGATTCCCATGGTCTTGCACTTGAACGAATATCCAGTAAGATCGTGGAGCAACATCATCAATTGACCATAAGATCCCATGATTGGTCATGAGTTGAGAATTGAGAGAACGAGAGTCCATATGAGAAACCAGGCGGATCGCAGATTACGTCGTGTCAGAAATAAGAGGTATCACAGAGAAATATTAGTAAACGAGCTTGTGTTAGTACGGAAACCAGCGGCATCTGATCCAGATAAGAAAGTATTCAACAAGTTCAGTCCCAAATTTATTGGACCCTTCTCTATTGTGCGTAATCTTGGTAACAACGCATACAGAGTAAAATAATTCAGTACAGGTACAATGTCTGTCTACAACGCAGCGAATTTGAAGGTGTATTTTACTAGCGAACTTTGGGAATGCAGAAATAATGCTGCAAATTGAATATATGGAAGTACTTTTGCACATCCAAGTGTACGGGGGTCAATGAGTACGTCTGTTGAACGAGGAAGTTGGGGCAGCCTGTTGTTCTCAAACAACAATGAGCTATGGCGATGATGACACAGCGAGCGAGCGAGAGAGATAAGGATACTGGGCAGGCGAGGTACTAGCCTTAGGCGATCAGACAAGCAGGCAAGCATGGAAGGTCTGAATGAATGAATGAGCAAGAAGTAAACACGAGTGCGTGTCGACACTCCAACAACAGTGGCGGCTAGACTAGACATATGAGAGGGAGATTTCTCTAGGATTGGCAGGAATGGATTACAGATGTTATGTGTATTTAAAAAAATCGACTATATGCTATGTTCGATTTTTTCCAAGCAGGAGGATTGTGAACCCTTTATCCACAGGCTGTATAAAGGATTCTAATAAATTATTCATCATCATTTGATACATTTCTACAGGCAGCAGATATGAGAGCCTGACGAAGTTGGGAAAATGTTGAGAAATCAGTGGCAGAGAGAAGACAAAGGTTTAAGCTCCTGTGGTATTTTAGAAAGTAGCATAGAAATCCTGACGCAGAGGACAGGTGCAACTTTTAGCGCGAAGGGAGGCTTGGGTGCGCACAGAATGGCTTGTTACTATGAGAGTTGGCGCCAAGAAGAAAACTGAATGCTACGCTGTGAATGGTCAATCTTCATATTAACCACTCCTTGTGGGAGGAATACAAGTAAGAGCTCCCGAAGATCTACAAGAGTCTGAACCAATAATATCAAGACGCCCTTTTTAAGTGGCAATTCGGCGTTATAACGCATCCTAGTGAATTAAAGCGGGAGTTATCTACGGATTAATCCCACGATCAATTCGAGCTAGCTACAGCATAATCTTAACCTCCACATTGCTACGAATTTATTGATACCGATCGCATGCTAGTCTGAAAATTATTATGGAATATTTTTCCATAAACCCCCTTCCATGCCTACTGTAGCCAGTTTCATTTATAAGTGGTCCAGGAAGCTTCAAGAGATGACTTTTATTTGAGCGTCTGAGGACGTAAGACTTTTATTTGAGCGTCTGAGGACGTAAGACTTTTATTTGAGCGTTCGAGGACGTAAGGCCTTTATTCAGGTGTCTGAGGACACGAGGCATAACTTCTAATTTTAGTGTCGTGGCACTCTGCATATTTTTCATGTGTGTGAACATGGAACATTTTCGTCAAGTTATAAGTGTAACTTCAGTGATTTATTTGTAGTCCTAGTACTACCAGATAGGGGGAGTTCATCGAAATAATTCACCAATAGACAGTCAAGGAATTTAGTACTTGATCGGTGAATTTAATAGGAAATATATCGTGTGTGTATCTGACAAACATTATTTTAATTCAGCACGAGATGACGTCTAGGAACGAGGGCGGATCTTGAAACCAGCAGGACATTTGCCAGAAGATGTCGATGGCGAGCTAAGCATTTTAAAGGAGTTATGGATGGAGATGTTTCACTGACGCTGTTCTAAAGAATGAGTACAAATGAATTTTATTATTTATTAAATCAGCTATGGTTTTATGGGACGTATTTTTGTAGATATTTGATTGCTTGTTTTGTAATGTAGATTCTTAGTTCTTGTTTACTGACACATTAAGTATGGGACAGCTGAGCGCTTTGTATTTTGTTGATATTGTGATTTTGTTTGGTTCTAGTATACGGGGTTATGCGCAGCCCGTGCTCGCATTCGCTTGCGTAAATCGCGGTCAAGCATTGTAATTCGGAAGTATGCCTTATAACAAAAATGGAACTGAATTAATATGAGATTAAAAATAGAAATTGGAGGGTAAAAAGATTATTTGTGAGCAGAATGTTTGATGGATCAGGATTATTTTGATAATTGCTTTTCTAGCAAGCCTGTACGGGATGGCACCCTTGCACCCGAGTTTTTGTTGTTTATTTTGTTTGAAGTGCCTATGGACGCAATGTAGGTTGATCTGTTTTGAGCCGACCCAGATGGAATGATTATGAGTGAGTCAGTCCAAGTTTTATGGTGTATGATGTGTTTGTATGATGTGTTCGCGGGAAATATATCATTGAGATTATTCCAAATTGCAGCACATTGCCCAGTTCATAACCTTGCGAGGCTGAGCTTGTGGTAAATATTTTTTTTTCTTGCCATCCGAGTGGATGAGTGAGATATATCTTTGCGCGTTTCCAGATGGATAACGGGACCTGTATGGCTCCATGTATAATTAGCACCAAGCTTGGAAGACTGACAGAGAGAAGAGGCAGCGTTGACTCATAACTAGGGGAGGGCTCAATCAGATAACGCGACGTGGTCATTAGCAGCAGGCTAGGTTCCTGTACTTCAATATAAGAGGTTATTTAACTTCGCAATACCCTGATCGGTTATAAAGAGTATTTGATTGATTTAAATGGGAGTTGTCCATGGTTTTAAGGTATCTTCCGAAACATCTGTTTGTCTAGCTTTTATTCATGCAAATATAATTTTTCAGCCGTTTAGGCTTGTATTTTTTGTTGTTGTTTGACTTCTAGTGTGTTTATTTTACGCATTCAATCACCCCGTGTGACCTGAGTGTGTGCGAGGCTGTTTCCCATTTTGTGATGCGAGCTTTTTGGCCTATTTCAGCAGGCTCTTTGTGTTTTGTGTGCTTTGGCACGGGCTAGAATCTCGGGAAGGTTCATCAGTTTTTAGTATTTTAGATCTTGCATGTGTCAGTAGTAATTATAGTGTGTTAATTAAGGGTGGGTCCCATAGCCGTGGTGTGATTTAAAAGATGCAACTCCGTGAGCAATATGACTGTTTCAGTTGTAAACGGACTCGGCATCAGTACTCATTTTCTTATTAAGGATCAGTACACAACGCATTATATAACTTCTCGACCAGGATAAATGGACTTGTATCCATATAAATGTGAGGAGCGAGTCCTTACCGCTCAATTTTATGTTATGATTAATCATTTGAGTGAAGCTGTATTCACATTGTTTTTTGGGTGGAGCGAGTTCTGACCGCTCAGTATTATCTTTATTTCATATGGGAGTGAAAGTCAGGGAGGACTTATTATTATTATTATTATTATTATTATTATTATTATTATTATTAAACCCATGATTTTCAGTCATTAAATACTTTTTATTTTACTTGTTATTCCTTTTATTTCTAGTATAGCCTGTGTTATGAACCTTTCTATTCATTATAGCATGTTGTTTTTGCGAACTTTGCTTTGAAAAGCATTCAGGACTGAGCACGACCCTGTAAAAAGAACCTTGATAAAACACTGCTTTATTGAAGGGTGCAATACGAACAGACCTTCACTTTTATATATAAGATAGGAAGCAACATTTTATGTAATTCAGTAATGACCCCTTGTTGCCTAAGTAACCATGTAGGCCTTGATCACTCGCGCAGTTAAAATAACACTGTTGAAGAAATTAGATATTAGTACTTTTTAGGATTTTTTTACGCTAAAACTTTATTTTGAGAGCAATCATCTTAAAAATCTTTACATTTTTGACTGGTTTGATGCCTCCCTGACCTGAGCTAATCGTTTCATATCTACCACACCTTACATCCGAGGCAATCTGTTCAACATATTCTAACCTTTGTCTACCCCTACAGGTCCTGTCCTCGACCTTTCCTTCCATAACTATACTAGATACGACTTGAAGTTGCAGTGCTATGCTACAGCTATCTAGCGGTCAGAAGTGAAATCACTTTAACTAGCCCACGGCCGACTGGATGTGAGCTGCGCTCTCCAGGCAGCCATTCAAATCTATATAACACGACAAATCGAATTTCGCTCGCTACATCGCGACATACCGTAGTGAACGAAACTGGATTTGTCGTGTTATATCGATCTGAATGGCTGCCTGTGATTGGCTAGATAAAGTGATTTCACTTCTGACCACTAGATAGCTGTAGCGTAGCACTGACAAATCAGAAGTTACGATGGCTCAACAGTAGACTACTATACTGTAAGTTTGCAGTTCATGGGTGTTTTGGTATGTGTTTTACCATGTGTCCTATTTGTCTTCTCTTTATTGGCAGTCATGAGAAACATCTCTCCTCTACCACTCGTTGGGGCGTGATGGTGCAGTAGTCAAGCTGCTTGCCTCTCACCAAGGCAGACCGGGTTCGATTCGCGGTCAATGCATGTGAGATTTTCGAAGTAAAATATCACGTCCTGTGGTTTAGATTCCACCTAAAATGGAGGCCCAATCTAATATATAAAAGTGAAAGTCTGTATGTGGATATGTGGGTGGATTTGTTCCGTATACAAATCTACACCGTTCGACCCATCTCAACCAAATTTTGCATACACATAGTTTAGGACCCAGAAGGAACGGCTGGCTACATGATTTTCGATAGTCTTTCTCATTGTTCTAATTTCGGCCTTTTTGCACTCAAGCAAAGGCTAAATACGTCAGAAAATATAGGCTACTGATAAAGTAATGGCAAGGCCGGCATCTCCATGACAACACTAGCTCAAGACGGGACCACCAAGTTTCTATCTATCTCGGTAAGAGGCCATGCTACACCCACTGCTAGTTAGACCACATCCCTCCAAGCTTAGACCATAAATTCAATAGATGGCTGATGACGTCACATTGTTGAAACCAACATCTCGATCAGCTGACTGAAGGGAACTGCGGATAGTGCTAATAGAATTATTCAATATGGAGCTCCTTTTGTATTCCTTGACGGTGCTTACATTCACCATTAGCCAATTGTATTCGGTCTTGAGCCATTACCCTTCAGTCTGCTGATCGAGATGTTGGTTTCACGTCACAGTACAGGCGCAGTGTGGCAATGCGCCCTCTATTGTATTTATGCTCTAAGCCTCCAAGCTGCTTTAAACTGCCTGTCTATTTAACACAAGATAGTTTGCAGCACCAACCCATTGTGATCCCCGCGGCATTTTCACTGCCAGCTGGATCGCATCCCTCCTGACTGATGTAAACTGCCTGCCCATTCGACACTCAGACGCGTACAGGATATACTGTATATTAATACACCGCTAGGTTGCAGCGCCAACCTTGCGTGGCATTTTAAGGGGACGATACCTGAAACGAAGGGTTTTTAACTTTGGAAGCTTAATATCGAGATTGAAAAAACGTGAAAACATGGCACTAAGTTAGTTCTTTTGTTATTCAATCTGCATAAAGTATATGATATTAATCCAGAAACATAGCCTACTTACGAGCAAATTTCAGTATAAAGGAAAGCGAAAAATACTGTTACGGCTGTGAGTTTGTTTCGTCGCCTCGCTGCGTGAGTCACAGCCGCCCCCGGGCTATGCTCTGCCTCTGTGTGTTACCTGCGCCTTACGCAAGGGCTGCGAGGACAAAAAGGGATGGTCCAGAACATTCGTGGCCCAGCCAGTGATGGAAATCTCGAGAAGCCGTGAATCCTGGACGGCTCTAGAAGCATTGATTGAGTCACAAGCCTGCTATATAAAGCGGTCTTACCAGGGGACTGTGTTTTTGAGCTAGTTCGTGTTTTTACCTGAGCGACAGTAGTGTGGCAACGTGACGTGCGAAGTTACGAAACCCAAGAGAGGCTGATTCTCCAGACAGCGAGGCAGTGTGAATCATACGGAGGGACTGAGTTTTGAGGAGTGTGTACTTACCTAGTGCGACAGAGATGTTGTGGTGAATTGCGAAACGCCGTGGGCTGTTCCCTAGCCAGCGGACAGCGAAGCAGTGTGTAGTGGTGAGTGACTGCCTATCGTGAATAACTGTAATTTGTGTACAAGGCAGAGTTGCAGGTATTAGTAGCGAGGACAGTAGTGTGAACGTAGGCTAAGTGTGGAAGCTATAGTGACTAGTAGTGTCTTATGAAGTGAGATTCAGTGCTTATTGTGTGGTGTATTTTCCTGGCCTGCAATGAAGCTAATATTTCATTAAAGGAACAATTGTGTTGTGCTTTCACCCACCGTAATCCACTTAACGAACTTGCCACTAGGGGCAACACGTAACAATACAAAACGAAGGGTTGTTAAGTTCTGAGGCTTAATTTCGAGATCGATAAAACGTGAAAACATGGCACTAAGTTAGTTCTTTTGTTATTCAATCAGCATAAAGAATATGTTATTTATCATTTAGACTTTCACGGTCCGTGATACTATCCATAATGTCGAATTTTGTGCTTATGCCGTGATAACCATGCCTTTCTTCATCAGGAATAAACGGAAATACAACTGAATTGTTGCTAAGAGAAAGCAATAAAGAAACTAAAAAAGGTGCCCTAAGATGGACGCTATTTTAGTCCCATGTTAGGGACAACGAAAAGTAGCAGTGTATTACTTCCTGAGGGTTCTGATAATAGGTAGCCAGTACTCACTGAGATTGTAGCTGGTGTAGCGGTTGAAATTATCTGGGCGTTTACGTATTTCAACCACCTCCCTGATGATTCTGGGACGATATTGCTTTATTCGGGCAAGAACATCCACTCCTTGGAACATGACATCATGGCCAGGTGTTAAAGCATTATCAGCAACAGCTGATTTATCAGGTTGAATGAGCCTGATACATCTATTATTATTACAACCGGGTATCTACAAAGTTCCCTCTATTTGTGGCAAGGTTTATATCGGGCAGACTTCGAGAACGATCTGCACTCGCATTAAGGAACACAATGGAAACCTCAAAAACAGTTGCCAGCGTTTCACCCCAGTGTACCAATGGCCTTGCAGTGGCTTTCGCAGTACGTACTAGCCAAGCGTCTTGGTGAGGTGTACCATAACCAACTGAAGAGCCCATTGGTACACTGGGGCGAAACGCTGACAACTGTTTTTGAGCTAGCCGAACCATTTTATCAATTTCTGTGTGAATTTTTTAACAAGTCTGTTTCACTCTCTTGTTCACAGGTGGTTTGATAGACGATATGATGCTGATCATATTCCTTCTACTGTCCTGTGGGCTGGTGAAGATAAGCTCAGCACAGTTGCCTGTCAACGCTCCAAACCTTCCTAAAAGTAACTTTCTAACTGGCGGATTGTTGGACAAGGTAAACCAAGTGGCTGGAGGTTTGAACGACATGGTGGGTAATGTCTTGGACCTGGCAAACATCTCACCGTCAGGAGAGATTCTGAACGAGATTATAGACACTATAATAGACGGCCTAAGTACGAGCATAAAGAACAGTGGTATCGGCAGCTTACCTCTCCCAAACCTCAACCTACAATTCTCCAGAATCCCTGTTGAAATCAGAACGAGCCAAGGTTGGGTCAAAGGACTCTTGTCAGTACGTCGAACGGCTAACACTACTCTGTCTACGTCAACAGGAGCCCTAACTCTCAACACCGGCTTAGGGATTGAAAGCTTACAGTTAGGCTACGACAATTATGTGTTCAAATCACCGATCTTCAGCACGAGAGGTATGGTAGATGGAAAACTAGGATCAAATTCTGCAGTTGTGAAATTGACCATTCAATTGCTCGGGCTAACGAATTGTGGACTAAGGCTCGACGATTTAAAGATAGAAGGACTTGACGGACTGAATATAGACCTGACTGGCCTGGGTATTCTCAACAGACCAGTTTCTATGATTACTACGCTTGTTTTAAGAGCCATGAAGGACGTTATCGTGCGAGCAGCAGAACAAGAGTTAACTGGAATTATTTCTCAGCTGGTAGACACATACAACTGTCAAAATATTTTGAAGCTTCTTCTGAAGCAATAATTAAAATTTGGAACAAATGTTGGATGTTAATTGAAATATAATCTCTAATTTTGAAAACTCTGTAATTTCACTTTTAGTAGATTATGCATATCACGTATTATTCGAAGCAATATGTACTACTCGGGTCCAAGCTCTGTGAACTTGCGGGGTGAGTGGAAGGGGCAGGTGAGAAGAGAAGGGCCTGTCAACAGCCCGCCGTGTTATCTGGTATTCCTGTCTATTCCAATACTGCTAACATAGGGCCGTTGCTTAAACCACTGTGGTGTTGAGAATGAGTGAGTGAGTAACCGACCAATGTATTTGGTTCTGTTACTACGCACGGACCGGGAACCCTGCACGTCTATGATCATATATCGTCATCATCTGCGATCCAGATTCCTATCAGGTTCAGGGAGCTTGGACCCGAGCCTGGTTGTGTATATCAGGTTTACCCAGTGACTTTTCACTGAGGGTCAATGTGACATTCAATTTCGGGCCTGTGAGAAGAGATGGGATTTTTGTAAGAATATAATGTCTTATTTCATTTCCGCAATAAAAAACATCACAAATTATTTTAACATAATAAAGAATTCAGGAACCTTATTTAACGATAATAATGAGAACGGTGTCCTTTAGTAATAATTATGACATCAGTTCAGAATTATAAAAAGTAGACTAATAGCTGATCGTAAAGCTCTTTTCAAGATGAGCATCTTTTCGAGAGCTACTAGAAGCACGAAGGTGGGGCAAATATTGCCACTGTCTTTTATTTTATTACTATTCACGCTTCAATTGAGTTCACAGATAAGTAATACTTAAGCTATTTGTAATTCTGTAGAATTCCTGTTGAGTTTATAACTAGGGCTCGGATTTTTAGGTTCTACAAATCGGGAAAATATTTATTTTTCATGTATAAAAATACCTGAAATATGCGACAAAAAAGTAAAAAATATTTAATTATAATTTAGTTTATTAATGTGAATATAAAAAATATGCAGCACTCACGAATGTAATTTATGCTATGCCTCACTGACTGCTGAAGCATTACAATACACAAAGAAATACATCTTCAGGATGTCCATCACAAATGACCGATGATTATCGCGAAACTCTTCTTTTGAAGGCACGAAACTGCGGCAATATGTTTCTTGCCCATAAGGTGTTGTGTAACTGGAGATTGCCTTGATTGCTTTCCCAAATGTTTGGCAGAACAGAACGACCCCATCAGAAGTAAAATTATCTTTAAATTCTACAACATACTGCTGCAGACGATAACTTGTAGATGTTTACTTTTCACAGTGCCAGAAATGAACTGCATGTGAGTGACACTGGTTCCAGGTAGCTGGAGGATGGGGAGGTCTAGCACGTGGTGAAATATGGCTATGGACAAGAAAATTCCCGGATTCCACAGTGAGTGGCACGGGGCGACAAGTTAAGAAAATCACAGTTGCAATCTGACGTACGCTCTGCATGAAGATTAGATAGCTCACAGGTTCTTCTCCGTTGAAGTAACACAAACAGAAATGCAATTGAGAGATCTAGCATACTGTTTTTAAAAAGGTAAATACTAAGTCTTTTTATTTGCTAATAAGTGAAAAGCAGGAATTTATGTATTTATAGAAAAAATGCTTAAATTATGTATTGACATAAAAAATATTTATTTACCTAAAAATCCGAGCCCTATTTATAACAGTTTGAAAGTATGCCCCTGTTGCTGATGACTTAGAGGCCGATTTACCAGAAGACTTTGAAATTGTCATGTTCTAAGGCTTTATGATGACATGCATTGAGACTGAAAAACGTGTTGCAAAAAGTATTTAAGTCATTTTCAAAATAAAGACCATGATTTTTAAGTACTTTCAGAAATTAGAATTAAGTGCAATAGTTTATATTATACTAATTACATTATCGTAAGAATCTGAAATTTCGTAGATATGCTAACTACGCAATGCGCTCGCGAAGTATGCCACAAAAATTAGTAGTTCCAAGTATTGCCAGACGAAAATATGGCTCTGTAACCAATGGTAGTGGTCACAGAGAAAGGCAGGAAAGATCATACACATGATAACGGTGGTTTTGGGAGGTTTATTAGCATTTACGGTTACAAACACTGTTAAATATGTCAACTCAGCAACATGCTGCATCCGTAACATGACATGGCTAACAGTTCCCCGTATCATATCTGGTGAAATCAGAGCAACATGTCGTCGTATGCTAGCCTTTAGATCAGGCAGAGACCGGACATGTCCCTGATAGACACGATCTTTCAAATATCCCCAAAACCAGGAGTCACATGGAGTTAGATCTGGGGACCTCGAAGGCCAGCATCTGGAAAAGGCCGAGAGATAATGCAGTCGTTACTGAAGATGTCTCGAAGTAATTCTTTCACCTTGTGAGTGATATGTGATGTTGCCCCATCTAACATGAAAATAACGGTTTGGTCACAGTTGCGTTCCTGCAAAGCTGGAATCACGTGATGCACAATGCGATCCCTATAACGTGCAGATGTCACTGTGCACCCAACAGGCTCACGAGGGGCCATCTCCTCAAAGAAAAACGGGCCGAGAATGAAATAGCTTGTAAAACCACACCAAACAGTCACGTAAGCTGAACGCAGTGGTTGTTTGGAGGAGTCAAACCCCATATGCGACAGTCCTGTACATTCACTGCACCCTCCAGAGTAAAATGCACTTTGTCAGTCCACAGAACATTCCCCGGCCACATGCACTGCCATCGTAATGTACAGGCCATCATGCAGCGACTCTAACGATTGATCAGCTGATCGGTAAGGGGTAGAGATGGCGACCATTTTGCTTTGTGCTGTGTTGTTCATATCTTTCATGAATGAGTATCCACGTGAAATGTGATACTTGAGAACGCATCTACTTACGTCATCTAGAATGAGGATTATTTATTTTCTGAAACAAATGATCATTTTGTAGGTAGGTTATTGTATCTACGCAAATTTTGCTTTGCATGTTGTCATCACACTGAAGGTTATGTTTTAGTTAGGACCTTTATATCACTTCTTATTTCGACTCAAACAAGGTTTCTTGGATGGTAATAAAATGTTATTATTTCAGGAAACATCCTTCCCAGATTGCAGGTATGCCAAAAGTTTGTTTGTAGCAACTAGCAAAGCAATGCATACACAACAATCCAAAAAATTATTTGTACATTACGGGGAATACAAGAGTGTGTGTTTACTTCGGGAGAGAAGAGCTAATCGCCTAAGGTTGTAAGTTAATATGGTTTCAATTATTGTATGAATTTTCCAAACGTTAGTCTATGCTAGGACTTGAAACAATTCTAATATGATAATGCTGAGGTTAAGTTACTTACCGTATGTAATACAGAGAAGCGATATCATTCAAGTCAGTCCAACTTACATTATTTGTGAGAATGATCTCTCGATCAAGCTCAAGTGAACATGATAATGTTTTCGTGGCAGCATTTATGTAGGCTACTGTATTTACATTAATAGAATTGATAGCACCTGGTGTATGTAGGTTATTGATACCTGATTTCAAAATTACAACCCGTTGTAAATTCCTGATGCAAGAAACAAGTTTGATTGAGTCATAGAAAATAAGTGCTGTTAGGATAGACCCTGTTTAAGTCACCTTGAGGGTGGCCTGTGCATTGATTACAGTTAGAGATAGGTTACATGTGCTTTGTCGCCCACGAGCAATTTAGAATGTGATTTGTTGAACAGCCAAGAGTGATGTGGGGTTTTCTCAGGCATCTACCATAAACCTTTTCAAAGCGATAAACAACGAGAAAATGGCCAATAATAGATCTTATTATCGACGTGAAAATACTGCAATTTAGCCCTGTTTGTGTGTTTCAACGTCCTAGTAAATGTACCGGCAATGTCCCATTTAGTTCACTCGCACAATGCCAGGTGGGTAGTTTATTGGCTGAGGAATAACCCACCCACCAAGGGAAGATGATTAAGAGAAGGAAGTAGATTTTGAATTGGAGAAAAAGGATAGAAAAATAGGAGGAGAGTCCCACAAAATTAATAAGTTTAGCTTTCAATACACTTAGAAGTGGTTGCCACCGAAAATTAACTTTCTGATACCTAAAATAGGTACGAGCTTGGTCGAAGCTGACGGGAGCCGCAGCTAAGACTTGGGCAGTTTGCCAGAGAAAGGCTTTAGTGTATTTCCTCCCAAGCATGTATAAAAGTACTATAGGGAAGGGTGATGGTCTGGCCAGACAAATAGTGAAAGCTTTATTGAGTATGAACGAGGGCATAAACCTAGGAAGAGCTAGGAAAGCCAGGATCTTGCCTAACTGTAGTATCAGAGAAATGATGAATCCAAAAACAAATATTTAATTTATTTAACAATTCAAAGAAGTTTGAGGAAATTAACAAGCGTGTAATATAATTTGGACAAACATAGTTCATTTGAACTTTTTAACAAATGGGGTCGCAGACCTCTCAACATTAAATGTTTGCTCCAGGCAATTGACAATTTACAAGGTTCCAAACCTTACATGTTTCTAAAACCTTTATAAGATTTAAACAAATAAACTATGAAGTAATTAAAGTTGGAACGTGAATTGGAGTACAAAGAGTGTACCTTAAGAAATTCTTGAGAGAATGTTCTAGAGAAAGTGACAACTTCGAAAATAACAATAATAAAAACATAAAAAATAAGATAGAAGTTCCTACAACTTCTTATATTTATACAGAATTACTATATGAGAATTATACAAAAAAGGGCAGGTCACTTACTGTGAAACCTGAAGAAAGTGAAAAGGAAAGTTCTAGACTTCCCAAGTTTGAGCAGGAATCACTAGCCAAATGGGACAGTTTCCATTTCGTGAAACCTGAACATGACTCGCTCAAGAGTTTAAAGAATTGTTTTCCCTGATTATAGGAAAGGAACAATGTGAATTTGAAACTTGTATCACACAAGCAATTATGCAGAATTTAATTAATGTTAAACTAGCAAAGTTGGAAGGGTACCTCGTGAGTGACACCTTATAGAAAGTTACAATTTTATTAATATGGGTGGTTAGTAGAAGGTTGAGGAAAGATCATTGGGATATAGGATCAATGTTCATGGCCGTATTTAATATAACCGGACGATCGCGACGCGGTAGAAACGTGGAGCAAGCACTGGTTATTACTATAGTCTGTAAAGATTGATGCAAAGTTCACTGTAGAAAATCGAAAGTTCAGGAGAAAGAAAGTTTTTACAATGCTGGAAAGAACTGGTTGCACTAGGTAGGCGAGAGTCTATTGCTGGAGAAAATGGTGGATTACAGTTAAATGCGCCATAGAACATCCCAACGGTGGACGAAAGTTAGCTATTGCAGTAATTTAAGGAGGATTCCTCATTTTAACTAGTATTTTCACAAGTGAGTGAAGAATACCTGACGGCAAGCCTCGCAGATAGAGTACCAGATCTGGAAAGTTCCAGAATGATCTTTATAGAAGAGTGGAGTCAAAGTTAATCCAGTGGAGGAACTAACTTTATAATTTATAGACAGCGGGTATTAGGTAATATCCCACGTAGTGAGAGGATTTCTCATTTGAATAGCTTAAGAAAAGCTCTTTTTAGTAAAGTTGGCTTATACAAGCAAAAGCTCAACATGGCAAATCCCACGAAGAATGATTTTTGCCCCAAAGTAAATAATTTCACACTGTCTATAAAATATCATTAAAAGCACGTGGAAGTTGAAACCATGAAGATGAGGTTGAAGCTTTTAAAATGGTACTTATCTTGATTTCATGTTGAAGGCGAAGTTCCGTATGACGACTACCTAGCCAACATGGCGTAGAAGAGTGTGTGCCTCTTGGTTTGAGGAGGCTAGCTCGAGAGGAGCTTTAACTGATCGAGTCAACTGCCGACTGAGAAGTGAGACCTGCTCAACGGAGCACGGAGGGACCAAGGAAGGGGAAAAGAGTGGGGGGTAGGAGACAAAAGGAGAACATATAAGCATTGCCAATGTTATAACAAAAAAATGATCTGTTGCTGAGCTGGTCTTCAAAGAGTTGATAACAGATGATACTAGCGCAGCATGGTGAGTAAAGAAGTAGACGTAGTCCTCTTGCTCAAGGAGAAAATAGCTGGCGATGGTAACAGGATCTGGTGGCCAGATGGAGAAGGAATTCCTCTTGCACGAGGAAGAATTGAGCAGCTTCAGAGATTCGCTGCGAGATGACGCTAGGTGGGTCACAGAAGTTATATATCTAGAACAGACTTATGAAGACATAAGAGATTTGCCTATCAAGGAGAAAACAGAAGATCACTGTTGGTGTTTGACAAAGAGGAAGGAAGAAATGAACATGCAAGGAGCAATAAAAATTATATCTCAGGTACCGTGTATTCAAAGAATACACCATACTGGGGGGGGGGGGGGGGAACACCAACAGAGAGCAAATAAGCAGTTACACATTTAATGGAAGAGGAGCGATCAAAGACAGGGGTCTTGTAATCGAACCGTTAATGGTCAAGACTCTGACCACCCTGACTCTCCCATCTCTTCCAGGATAACACTTGGTCACTCTACCGGAAGTCCAGACTAGAGGGGGAGAAACATCCCTAACCAAGACCAAGTCCCCCACTTTAATGTCGGGACTGGAAAGAAACCACTTCTGCCTCCGTTGCAAGGAAGTTAAATATTCCAAGTTCCATCTCTTCCAAAAGGAATTGCGGAGGGCTTCAAGTTTACGCCAAACAATAGGTAAATCAGAATCCCTGAAAGAATTAGGAAGGGGAGGATGGGCAGAGAGAGAAGTGAGTGTAAGACAGTGACCAGGTGTGAGTGGAAGAAGGTCATCAGGGTCATTAGAAAGCGGAGTTAAATAACGAGAATTAACGACATCTTCCATCACAAAATAACTAGAAGCTGAGGGAAATAAAGCACTAGTAAAGATTGCGATACAATGCAAAAGGAGAATTAACAAGTTTAAACAAAGCGTATAGAAACAAGTACATCTATTCAGGACAAGAATATACCAAATAAACAAAGAAACTATGCGAGTAGAAAGCAAGAACGCCATAGGTAACAAACTAGTAGCCATAAACAATGACCTTAAGTCATAATAAGTATCAAAGGGGTTACTCAGAAAAATACTTAAGTCAGCGAGAAACGTGACGTGACAAGTATAAATGCAAAAACACATCGAATGTGACGACGAGAAAAAGTAAGTTTGTTCATCAATGAACAATAAGATCGCAAAATATGTAAGCAGAGTACAATACATGAGCGCGTGAGAAATACGCAACGAAGTTTTGAAACAAGAATCGAAGCAGTTGTGGAATACGAGCGTGAGAAAGTGGGAGACATAAGCAAGCGCGGCCTTGACCCACAGAGTACAGCGAGATAAGGAATATAAATAGCTGAAAGAGTCCTTAACCGGAACAAGTTTATTTTGGGAAGTAGGTGAACGGCTTCTGTACTTGCAGGAGCGACTCACTAGACAATGCTTGGCAATCAGCCAAAGTTGAGATAAGAGAAACTTGCTTTGACCTTTGTCAATCGTACAGGAAATAAACAGTGACTTGACCTTCCTCGGGCTTGTATACAAACAAGTTTGAAAAACAAGCAGTTCGGAATAAACAAACAACACTTGTTGAATCAGCTGTGACTTAAAGCAGATATTCAGTTTGGACGGCATGCAGTCAATCGTAACTTGGACGTGAACAAACAATTTAAAGCTATATGAAATAGAGTAGGAAATCAATTTCGCATAATTGAGAGGATCACGGAATCCGACAATTTTCGACAGGAAAAAGCTTGATTCTTCCGAAATAGGAAGAGAAGCCGGGACATTGAGAAGAAGGTTATGCATAAGAATAGTTATTCTAGATGCTATAGAATTCAGATTTTCAAGCGGTTTCATAAGCGACTTCCAATTGTGAGGAAGGAGGAGGGAGCCGGCCGTGGCCGTTCTTCTAATTAGCGAAAGAAGTGAAACATAGCTCACAGCAAAGTGATGGTGACTGATAGCCATAGTTTTACACAAGGGGAAGATAGTTTTCGAGAAAGAGTTTAAGCAATTACCTGCTATAAAAAATGACATAAGAAGGTAGACAAAGTAACACAAAGCAAGGCGAACTTGAATTGCCATTTTGTGCGGGAAGAAGGAAAAACCATTTAAACAACTTACAGAGGTAGCGCAGTTGTTCACGATAAGACATCGTTTCGACAAGTGTTTTTCAAAAATATTGAGATCTGAAACATGAGCGTTCTCTTTTTCAGAAATGGGATTTATGTCAGCTGTAACGAAATGACATTGCGCTTTGGTTTGAACACTGGGATGCTGAATTTCACCAGTAATAACCCAACCAAAATCGGTGTCTCTGGCGACCACGGTTGAAGATAACTTGCGTGTTTGTTTGCGAATGCACTTCCAAAAAACATTGGCACTGAAAAGTACATCAATGGGACCTTGAGCATTAAACTGAGGATCGGCTAACCTTAAGTGCGAGGGAATGTTTAAACCGGAAGTATTAATAGAGTGACTTGGAGTGTCCTTGCCAATACTGGTAAGAACGAGACAGTTTAATTTAAGATTGGTGTTTCTTTGGCAAACGTCTCTGATTTTCAATTTTGAAGACTGCAAGACTTGAGTTTTCAAATTGTCAATGCCGGTCACATTGATAGAAGTAGGCGATGACGAAAGACCTAGTTTTTTAATCAACGATTGCGAAACAAAGTTATGAGTTGAAGCGGAATCGAGAAGACCACGGGTTCTAAACCAATTTCCAAATTTATCTTGGATTTCGAATTGTACAGTGGTCAAAAGGGTTTGCGCACTATGAAAAGTTTCGGCGGTAGAAATTCAGAAAGAAGCATTAGTTTGTTCGGAGCTGCTCTGCATGGAGCTTGAAGAGGCAGGTACTGATGACCTCGATTTATCGTGAACGTGCAATAAAGAATGATGCGGTTTTTTACAATGGAAACAGAGATTTGATGACGTACAGTTTGAAGAAGAATGCTTAGGTGACAAGCAATTGAAACAATGTTTGCTATTCAAGACAAACTTCCTTCGATCTTCGACAGACAATTCTTTAAAGGATTTCCACGAATACAATGTGTGAAGCTTTTTACAGAGCGTGCATTTTAAAGATTTGTTAAGCGGCCTGATATGTTCTCTTGCATGATTGAAAGAGGCAGAACGGGTTTGCTTGTTCTCGACAGATGGGGGCTGATGTCCCTTTGAAAAAGCAAGGTTTTTCTCAAAAATGTGAGACTGATGATTCGTTTCGACCTTTTCGCACTGAAATGCGAGTGCTGTAAGGACTTGGCATCGGCTGATAAGAAACGAGATTAAGTGTTCGAAGGAAAATTCTTCCTTGCGAGCGAGTTCAATTTCCCAAGCTTTTAAAGTTGAAAAATCGAATCTTGATGTAGCCAGATGAATGAGTATGGTGTCCCATGTTTGGACAGGCTGCTTAAGTTGGTATAATGCTCTGACATTCAACTGTATAGAGTCTAAGAGGTTTCTTAAAGAGGTGACGTCATTAGGTTTGACGGCTGGAAGGCTGAAGAGACAGCGTATGTGGCGAGCTACACTCAAACGTAAATTGCCATATCTCTCTTTAAGGAGATTAAAGGCGATGTGGTAGTTGTCTGCGCTTAAAGGCAGTGACTCCACTAAGGCTAAGGCCTCGCTTTCCAAAGACGTGCGGAGGAAATAAAATTTATGAATAACGGGGATCTCGGTATTTTCATGAATTAGGGAGCAGTAAAGTTCATAAAAAGAATACCATTCACCTTCCTTGCCTGAGAAGTGCGGTAGGCTTATCTTAGGAAGTAACGGTTTCGGTTTGTTCTCGTGAACTGAAGCGGGTGCGATCTGGGCCGGATTGATGACCCTAGTGTCCGGTTCTGAGATATTGCGGATCAGTTGGTGGGCCTTTGCAATCCCTTCAAAGTACAAGGGTTCGACCTCGTCCCGATCCGATTGAAGTTCTGGGCAAGCGGATTCAATCTCGGTTTGAATTTGGTCATAATAATCATAAGACCGTTCGTACAACTTAAGGTGATGTGTCAAGATGTCTAAATCACACTCGGCGGGATTTAATTTGCTGATGAAATTTCTGAATCTAGTGAGTTGCCCTTTATAGGAAGAACGTCTGGCAATGAGAGTTTCATCTTTCTCAGTAGGAGCCATGACAAAGAGAATAAATTGAAATACAACTCACGAAACTGTAGAACCTTGGAGATGCTGTCAAGCTGGCAGCAGCAAAAGGGTAGAAAGAACAGAACACACCATAGGAGACAGGAGCGGCCTCTTTCTCGTTCACAGGCTTTGCATGATGTAGTTATAGCTGAAAAATCCAAAGCAGATATTAATAATTTGCCAAGTATTGTCAAATGACACTTGACAAACAATAGAAATAAAAAATGGACTCTCCCGGGTTTCTGGTACCAAACTTTGGGTAGTTTATTGGTTGAGGAATAACCCACCCACCAAGGGAAGATGATTAAGAGAAGGAAGTAGATTTTGAATTGGAGAAAAAGGATAGAAAAATAGGAGGAGAGTCCCACAAAATTAATAAGTTTAGCTTTCAATACACTTAGAAGTGGTTGCCACCGAAAATTAACTTTCTGATACCTAAAATAGGTACGAGCTTGGTCGAAGCTGACGGGAGCCGCAGCTAAGACTTGGGCAGTTTGCCAGAGAAAGGCTTTAGTGTATTTCCTCCCAAGCATGTATAAAAGTACTATAGGGAAGGGTGATGGTCTGGCCAGACAAATAGTAAAAGCTTTATTGAGTATGAACGAGGGCATAAACCTAGGAAGAGCTAGGAAAGCCAGGATCTTGCCTAACTGTAGTATCAGAGAAATGATGAATCCAAAAACAAATATTTAATTTATTTAACAATTCAAAGAAGTTTGAGGAAATTAACAAGCGTGTAATATAATTTGGACAAACATAGTTCATTTGAACTTTTTAACAAATGGGGTCGCAGACCTCTCAACATTAAATGTTTGCTCCAGGCAATTGACAATTTACAAGGTTTCAAACCTTACATGTTTCTAAAACCTTTATAAGATTTAAACAAATAAACAATGAAGTAATTAAAGTTGGAACGTGAATTGGAGTACAAAGAGTGTACCTTAAGAAATTCTTGAGAGAATGTTCTAGAGAAAGTGACAACTTCGAAAATAACAATAATAAAAACATGAAAAATAAGATAGAAGTTCCTACAACTTCTTATATTTATACAGAATTACTATATGAGAATTATACAAAAAAGGGCAGGTCACTTACTGTGAAACCTGAAGAAAGTGAAAAGGAAAGTTCTAGACTTCCCAAGTTTGAGCAGGAATCACTAGCCAAATGGGACAGTTTCCATTTCGTGAAACCTGAACATGACTCGCTCAAGAGTTTAAAGAATTGTTTTCCCTGATTATAGGAAAGGAACAATGTGAATTTGAAACTTGTATCACAAAAGCAATTATGCAGAATTTAATTAATGTTAAACTAGCAAAGTTGGAAGGGCACCTCGTGAGTGACACCTTATAGAAAGTTACAATTTTATTAATATGGGTGGTTAGTAGAAGGTTGAGGAAAGATCATTGGGATATAGGATCAATGTTCATGGCCGTATTTAATATAACCGGACGATCGCGACGCGGTAGAAACGTGGAGCAAGCACTGGTTATCACTATAGTCTGTAAAGATTGATGCAAAGTTCACTGTAGAAAATCGAAAGTTCAGGAGAAAGAAAGTTTTTACAATGCTGGAAAGAACTGGTTGCACTAGGTAGGCGAGAGTCTATTGCTGGAGAAAATGGTGGATTACAGTTAAATGCGCCATAGAACATCCCAACGGTGGACGAAAGTTAGCTATTGCAGTAATTTAAGGAGGATTCCTCATTTTAACTAGTATTTTCACAAGTGAGTGAAGAATACCTGACGGCAAGCCTCGCAGATAGAGTACCAGATCTGGAAAGTTCCAGAACGATCTTTATAGAAGAGTGGAGTCAAAGTTAATCCAGCGGAGGAACTAACTTTATAATTTATAGACAGCGGGTATTAGGTAATATCCCACGTAGTGAGAGGATTTCTCATTTGAATAGCTTAAGAAAAGCTCTTTTTAGTAAAGTTGGCTTATACAAGCAAAAGCTCAACATGGCAAATCCCACGAAGAATGATTTTTGCCCCAAAGTAAATAATTTCACACTGTCTATAAAATATCATTAAAAGCACGTGGAAGTTGAAACCATGAAGATGAGGTTAAAGCTTTTAAAATGGTACTTATCTTGATTTCATGTTGAAGGCGAAGTTCCGTATGACGACTACCTAGCCAACATGGCGTAGAAGAGTGTGTGCCTCTTGGTTTGAGGAGGCTAGCTCGAGAGGAGCTTTAACTGATCGAGTCAACTGCCGACTGAGAAGTGAGACCTGCTCAACGGAGCACGGAGGGACCAAGGAAGGGGAAAAGAGTGGGGGTTAGGAGACAAAAGGAGAACATATAAGCATTGCCAATGTTATAACAAAAAAATGATCTGTTGCTGAGCTGGTCTTCAAAGAGTTGATAACAGATGATACTAGCGCAGCATGGTGAGTAAAGAAGTAGACGTAGTCCTCTTGCTCAAGGAGAAAATAGCTGGCGATGGTAACAGGATCTGGTGGCCAGATGGAGAAGGAATTCCTCTTGCACGAGGAAGAATTGAGCAGCTTCAGAGATTCGCTGCGAGATGACGCTAGGTGGGTCACAGAAGTTATATATCTAGAACAGACTTATGAGATTTGCCTATCAAGGAGAAAACAGAAGATCACTGTTGGTGTTTGACAAAGAGGAAGGAAGAAATGAACATGCAAGGAGCAATAAAAATTATATCTCAGGTACCGTGTATTCAAAGAATACACCACCAGGTACATCGGCTGGAGTCGAACAAGCGGAGCGATGATTAGGCGTAGGCCTATGTAGTGGTAACGGATGGAAGTGCCAATCAGCCCTAAATTGCTTTGCTATTTTTCTACGTCTTGAAGCAGGAGCGTAATTTATATTCGGTTTGAAGTGACTGCGTGTGAAGGAAGCTATCTGTCTCAATGCTGCGACTATAACGACCCTAGGCGTGACGTCACTGCAGGAGCCTTAGGATGGCAGTGCCACATGTTGTTCACTTCCACGCGCGCCATAAACCGAAGGGCAAAGTCGCAGGGTTTTAATTTGTGTACAGTATGGAGTTTGTAGGGATACCACTGTAAAATACGCCGCACAATCGTGTGAACTGTTGACCAAGGTAGCGACAAGTCACGTGACACAGCTCGAGCACTGGTTGTAGAATGTGTTGCACGGTCTGCTACAGCAACTTCATCAACAACATCCATGGGGATTGGCCGCCGTTCTCCGCCTAGTGTGACACCTAATTCACATGTTTCCTGGATTTTTTTTTCATCATTTTCTTCAGCCCAATATTTGTCATGGGACCTCTTCTCAGCTGTTTCTGTCGGCGATATTCCACAATGCAGCGTTGCTATTGCTGCCATTCTGATAAAACAACTTCACCAGTAATGCACGGATTCTCTTCCTCTCTTACGTTTCACACGAAAAAGTTCTACTTTCTTACGTTACAACGAAGATTCACTTCACAAAAGAAATCAACAGCTGTCACCAAGCACAACCAAGGAACTGACACAACGCACTTCTACCGGAAGAGTTACGGAATATCGCAGGTTCTGACCGCGTACATCGTCATATTTTCGCCTGGTGGCAAAACTAGGCACTAATAATTTGTGTGGCATACTTTGTGAGCGCATTGCTTAGTTAGCATATCTACGAAATTTCAGACTCCTACGATCATTACAGCCTGTGCTGTACAGATTAGGTCGTGGTGGCCCGATTGCTGGGCCTGCGCGTTATTTATCATTTAGCATATGGATTCTATACTCTGTAATCTGGGAGAATGCGATTGACAGTTCTGATATCGCGCCAGGAGTTGGCAGTTGGGTTTCAACTGCAGATGTCTTCCCGCTCACTGCGTAACGCGCATTCCAAAAACATTAAGTTAGTCACTACTTGTTTCACTCACTCAGCACATTCCTTCATTCACTGGCTGCGTGTCGTGTGCTGCAATGACAGCGATTGGCATGAGCGGAGCCGCCATATTTAAGTTTGGAATATGCGGGCCGCGCATACATACTGCAGGATCCCCCGCACCCCGTCACAGCGTGTTGGACTGCCATCTCCTGACGCGATATCAATACACGTCTCGCCATGTGGTCTGAGAAAATGAAACAATGAAAATCCACAGCCTGCTTCCAGTCTCCGACCGGGTCAGGAATGGAATGAATGAAGTCCCCATCTAGCGGCGAGGATATGAACTGTGCAGGCTGCCGAGGTCTGACGCACTCCTCTGAGGCAATGATTAAATGAATGACAGATGAAATGAAATGATAGTGGAGAGTGATGCTGGAATGAAATTATGACAGTGAAAACCGGAGTACCCCGTTTTGTCCAGCACAGATCTCACATGTAGTGACCGGGATTTGAACCACGGACCCAGCGGTGAGAGGCCGGCGTGCTGCCGCCTAAGCCACGGAGGCTTCATGTGGTCTGAGAACGAGGAGTATTATGGCATCAACTATGCGAACATGGATTGGTCAAGAGGCAGAAGGGTGATGACTGACATGGAATTTCCGGCCAAATGTCAATCCCTTTCTCCAAGCGTACAAGGTATAGTGCCGGGAGTGTCCGAGGACATGTTCAGCTCGCCAGAGGCTGTAGCTGCTTCAACGCGGACACCCATGGGGTCAGCTACAAGTTACGTTCAATTTCAAGTAGTTCCAACTTTCGCTACCAGATGTCATGGAACCTTTTGTCAGCTGTTTCTGTCGGCGATCACCTAGTGGTGAACGTTGGAACTTTGATAGAGCGTTTCAACGAAATCTAACCTGCAAATTTAGATTCACACAAATTTAATTAGTGGAAGGTTCTTTTGCATGCCATAAATCTATGACATGGGACCTCCGGCTTTATTTCCCCTCCGAAGGAAGGCATACCGAAGGATATTCACGCTCTTAAAAAATCCGACGACTTCGACCGGGTTTGAACCCTTGATCTTGGGCATAGTAGCTCAGCATTCTACCGAAAATGACACCGAAGACTGCACGTTCACCCGACTTGACACCACTAGACTACTACCTACGGGGTCACATGAAAACCTTGGTTTACGAGACCTCTGTGGAATCCGATGAAGACCTACTGGCGCGGGTTATGGCTGCGGTGGATGTTGGAGGACTAGGGATTGGTGATCGTGTGTACCAGAACATGGTACGGTGGTACCGTGTCTGTGATGACGTTGGTGGTCGTCACATCGAGTCCCACATGTAATTGGACCCAGACGATAAGCAGCAGGATTCGAACAGAGCGCCGAAAATGTGGGAGCTGTGAATGTGTGCCCTAGTGATTTTTTGCGGACAAAACCACCTTGGTCCCCACTACAAGCCCTCCAACTTTGTAATGGGAATTTAGAAACACCCTGTATAAGATGTTTTAATAACTAGGTAACATTGACTATAGATAGGGACACATTAATATGGGATGGCCTTACCGGGAGATTTTTTAAAAATTAGAAGCAAGTGACGGGAGGGGAGAATCTGGCACCCTAAGTTGTTAGTTCTACACACCTTTTAAAAATAAAAAAGGGAATTTTTGCTACATTATTTTTTTCCTTTTTAATGATAATCTTTCTCGGCTACCATCTAGAAAGAAGTGTTAATAAAATACGATTTAAAGTACTTCATGAAATTGTTTAATTGAGCAATTATTAGGCTAAGTCTTATTATTTTTTTGAAAAACTACAACTTTTTTTCTAACTACAAAAACAATTTTTAAAAACTGTTTTTGTCAAACTAAAAAACCATTTAATTAATGAGTTAACAATGTTAATCTTTGTTTTCAAACCACTCATATTTTTGACTTGAATGTACTTTTTTCAAAATGTCTTCTTGACCTTTTCATAAAAATCATAGCAATTCATTACTTTTTGCATCTTAAAGCCGTTTTCAGGGACATTGATAAAACCGGGCGGGACACCGGGAAAAGTACAAAATACCGGGACTGTCCCGGTCAAACCGGGACGTATGGCAAGCCTAACTATAGAGCATCCAGCGTTTAGAAAAGACTGTGGAACCTTATGGCGACAGTGTTGCTAAGTCTAGGCAGAGGTAGCGCTGACGTCATAAGTTTGTTCACCCGCTTCGAGTACTGTCCTTTCATAAGTTAGCGAGACAACACAATCCCAGCAGCTACCTGAAGTAGAACACGCACAGGAAGGAGCAGTTTTGCAGGTGTTAAGGATTTGACCAGTATTAAGGATACCGTACACGAAGAGAACCAATAACGACATTCTTTCGTTGTGATATGACACATTACATATTGACAGATGTCGAGAGCACAACCCTTCCTTCCTTCTCAGATGTACTGTATCCTGTCGATGTTAACAATTTTTACGTCAGCAATACTGTTGATCAACACCTTTTTGTTATTAGTTACCTATAATTATTTTCTTTTAATTCTATTCTTGTTTTGTTTAGATTGATATTTGTAATATTGTAGCGCGTTAGCCATGCGGTGGAGGTATAAATACTGAAAGTTGCAAACATCATTGTTACCAGATAAGGTTAGGTAACCTTAGCGGAGGTTTCTCTTGCAACTTTACGGCCTTAGATCAGCCTGTTATAAGTCAAGAGATTCCTTCCGTTGAAAATGGACCATGGATGACAGAATTAAAGAAGAAAGACATTTCACTGACGGATGTTGGCTGCACTGATGACCCGATAGCAGTTCTTATAGGAGCAGACGTTGCAGGAAGATTACTAACAGGTCGTCGTGAAGAGTTAGCATCAGGCCTTGTTGCCATTGAAACTCGTCTAGGTTGGACCTTAATGGGGAAGGTGCCCAGTGGATCGAGAGCTAAGAATACTACTATCAAGGTGAATTCTCTGTTTGTTAAAGGCGATAGCATATCAGACTTATGGAGCTTAGATGTACTTGGAATTACAGATCCTGTGGAGTGAAGTGTACCATATCAACTAATGAGCCCAATGATACACTGGGGGGAAACGCTGGTAAAATGTTTGAGTTAGCCGGGCCATTTTTTCAAACCTCTTTTTGAACTTTTGGTAAAGAAAAATCAGCTATAGCTGAACATGCACCGTTTGCAGGCAAGGAGTAATAAGTAGTGAGCGCTATAGCATGCGGAGAGTTGAAGCACTGACCACGACCCCATACTACAGCGTTAAATGGAGCCTACCATAGACTTACAGTATTTATTAGTGGGATTTCACTATGATTAGCAGTTAAAGAATCTTGTGCAGGTATAGTACGAAGTTGTAAGGTATATGACTATGGAAATTGTCCCAACTTTCGGACAAGTCGAGACTAGCTCATTGATGGACGGTGGCCTCGAACTTGAGAGCCGGAGTAGGAAATAGGTTACCTAAGGGTTTTCTTTGCTAACGATAAGGTGATTTTAAATTTTAACACAATAAGGATAAAGTTCTGTATTATTTGATCCCTTGCTTTGATTTGCACCCTCAAACAGTCCGGTGTATCACATACTTTAAAAACCAATTCCCGACTACACAATCCTCCTTCTTTACCCTTAATACAGCCGAAATGAAACCATTTCTCATTTCGTGCAATTTTGCATACGTCCCCCTTAAATTGCATTTTGTGACAATTTTGAATCTAAATTACATTTTGTAAGTATTTTCTTTCTAAATTGCATTTTGTAAATATTGTCAATTCAAATAACAGTACAGTAAGTATGTAGTTAGTTTTAGTTGTAAGTAGGTGGTTAGTTTGTCTATTAGATATATGTCATCGTTCTATTAGACTGTGGTGTGTGAGTGTGTCTGGTAGCAGTTGCATTGTTTATTAGTTATAGTTCATAGTTTCAGTAGACTGTGATGTGTGAGGGTGCATGTGAGTGTGCCTGGTGACAGACTGTTTTAGTGGTAGTATTTGTTGTTGGTGGAACTTAAGTTTTTTGTTAGTAGAATTTTGGTATTTAATTGTTAGTACGGTAGAAGGTTAGTATTTTTGTTAGTAGAATTGCTCTTTACTTATTCTGAAAGGGAGCAGCAGCCTTTCAGAATAAATCAATTATTTACGACTCTTATAGACGGTTAAGATATTGATAATATAAGCCAAATAATGGCTACACTGCGTCCTGCTGCACGGCTGAAAGCAACGGGAAACTACAGCCGTATGCTATTCCCGAGGATATGCACCTCTCTATGCATAATTACATGTGATGATGGCCTCCTCCCTTGTAAAATTTCAATCCGGAGGTAAACTAGTCCCCCGTTCGGATCTCCGGGTGGGGATTACTCGAGAGGGGGTTAACATCACAGAAGTGACAAAGAGGAAATCTGACATTCTACGGTTCGGAGCGTGGAATGTTAGAAGTCTGCTAGGAAGAAGTGGAAGGTTAGAAACATAGAAAGGGAAATGGATAGGTTGAGGTTGGATTTGGTTGGGATTAGTGAAATGCGCTGGCAGGAAGAACATGACTTTTGGTCAGGAGACTATAGGGTCATTAGCACTAAATCAAACAATGGTCAAGCAGGGGTTGGCCTCATATTGAGTAGGAAACTTGGACAGCGGGTGGAATATTATGAGCAATATAGTGAACGGATTATTGTAGCAAAAATCAATACTAAACCTACCTGCACCACAGTGGTACAAGTCTATATGCCTACCAGTCAAGCTGATGATGAGGATGTTGGAAAGGTCTACGAAGAACATTGTGGTGTTTGAAGCCATATTTTCAGTGTTGCCTAAGTAAACAAGAGTTTAGTGCTTTTCAGTCGGTCAACACGAATGTACCCAAAAGAGATGGGTTATGCCCTAATCCTGAAATAAATTACATGAGATTAATAAAACACTAGGATGACCAGTTTCGATCGTCAAGCGATCATCATCAGATCCATTACACTTAGGCTATAAAATCTATGTTTGAAATACAGGTGAAAATATTTACAATATGTACAAATATTTAGTTGCAGTATTGGTACTGCAACTGTCAGTGTATGCTAAATGCAGTATATATGTTAGGTGAAATGCTAAATGGTGATAGCTATCCGGAGTTTGTACTTTAGAGAGATTATATGGTTGTAAACTATAGTTAAACTATAAAATTTTAGGCTAACTACTTATCTGATTGTCTTCCGTACTACAGCTGCTCGCAGTTTTCGTGCTCACTGTAACTTACTGTGCGGTCAACTGCGGTGGTTATCTTAACGACTGGTTTTTCCTGCCTTCTCCCCCCTACCCCTACGTGCTGTGGGGAGTGATAGCGATGTGTTTATGTGAGGTGTTGCCAACCTAGATAAGATGTATGTTATTGAATGAGGTGTGTCTACAACTATTAAAGACCGTGGATTAGCCCTCGCCACGCGTGGAGCATTACCCATTCGAACTAAGCGTTGACGGTCTTATGAGGACGTCCCGGCACCTTTAATACTGCCGCGAATATGGGCCTTGGTTTGTTGCAGAAGAAAAGTACATCGTACACCTGATCCAGATAACATTTACCTATTAAAAAACCCCTAATTTCCCCCCTTTTTTATCTAGCTTGGCTGTGTCGCTAAATTGTGTCTTGTTTCCGACAGCGTGTGTTTTTTAGTAGCGTGAAGAGGGGTGAGCTCTCCATGAACGTGTGTTCGTTTAGATTGTTGGGATTGTTTCGTTTGGCTAGGTGTATCTCGATTGCTTCCTTTATGTCAAGAGCTCTGCCTTTCGATTCGTGATGGATTATTTTAAGGTCCGACTCTATGTTGGTAAAGCTGTGCCCCGCGTCACACATATGTTCGCACACGGCTGAATGTGTTCCGTATCTTATCGCATTCCTATGTTCATTATAACGGGTGTCTACTCGTCTTCCACTCTGCCCGATGTAATTAGCTTGACAACCGGTGTCTTGGCACGTTATAGAATATACCCCTGACCTTGAATACGGGTCACGTTTATTTAGATTACTATTTTGGAGGTGCCTAGTGGTTGTGTTTTTCGTCGTGAAAGCTAACTTTATGCCTTGCTTTTTGAATAGGTTAGTGATTTTATATGTATTCGCATTCACATAGTTGAAACGCACAATTTTTTTCTCATTACTGTCCGGTTTGGGAATCGTTTTATCTTTATTTTTATGCTTGGCTATAATTTGGTTTATTTTGCTTGGCGGGAAGTTGTTTTCCTTTGCTATTTGCTTAATAGTTCTTATTTCCTTATTATAGTTGTCTTGAGACATGGGTATGTTTAAAGCCCTGTGCACCATTGAATTGAAACCTGCTAGTTTGTGCGTACTGGGGTGATTAGACTGATTGTCGATTGCATGCGAGGTTTGTGTTGCTTTCCGAAATATGGAATATGAAAGGTCGTTGTCTTTACGTTCAATAGTTATATCGAGATAATTTATTTTTCGGTCTATTTCGGATTCCTTAGTGAATTTGATAGAGTGGTGTAGGCTATTAATGGATTGGAGAATTGTTTCTTCGCTTGTTAGTTCAGTATCGTAGATGCAAATTACATCATCTACGTATCTTTTCCATATTACTATTCCCTTTGTTGAAGTCTTTTCTAAGAACGCGTTTTCTAGTGCATTGATGAAGATGTCAGCGATTAACCCACTTAGTGGCGATCCCATTGCTAGGCCTTCTCTCTGTGTGTATATTTTATTGTCGAATTGAAACACGTTTTGGGTGAGAACGACCTTCAATAATCTCACAATCTCATCGGTTTCTTTTACCGAATTGTTGGATTTTAAGTTGTTTTCGATAGTGTTGATTCCAAAAACAAATAAAAAGTGCGCTAAAAGAAACAGAATACATACTGACCAAAGCCGAAAAATCAAAACTAATAAACATGAACCCGAAAATACCGTCATTGAGGGGACAACCAAAAATACACAAAAAGGAATGCCCAATGAGACCAATAGTCAATTGTAGGAATGCCCCTAATTACAAAATCAGCAAAGAGTTACTAAAAATCTTAAAATGCCGTCTTTCCAACGACAAAAACAACTCTGTAAAGAACACAACAGAACTGGTAACAGCATTGAACACCCTACAAATCAAACCTAGCTTCAGGCTAGTATCCTTCGATGTAACTAACATGTACACCAATATTCCGATTATTGAAGCAATCAACACTATCGAAAACAACTTAAAATCCAACAATTCGGTAAAAGAAATCGATGAGATTGTGAGATTATTGAGGGTCGTTCTCACCCAAAACGTGTTTCAATTCGACAATAAAATATACACACAGAGAGAAGGCCTAGCAATGGGATCGCCACTAAGTGGGTTAATCGCTGACATCTTCATCAATGCACTAGAAAACGCGTTCTTAGAAAAGACTTCAACAAAGGGAATAGTAATATGGAAAAGATACGTAGATGATGTAATTTGCATCTACGATACTGAACTAACAAGCGAAGAAACAATTCTCCAATCCATTAATAGCCTACACCACTCTATCAAATTCACTAAGGAATCCGAAATAGACCGAAAAATAAATTATCTCGATATAACTATTGAACGTAAAGACAACGACCTTTCATATTCCATATTTCGGAAAGCAACACAAACCTCGCATGCAATCGACAATCAGTCTAATCACCCCAGTACGCACAAACTAGCAGGTTTCAATTCAATGGTGCACAGGGCTTTAAACATACCCATGTCTCAAGACAACTATAATAAGGAAATAAGAACTATTAAGCAAATAGCAAAGGAAAACAACTTCCCGCCAAGCAAAATAAACCAAATTATAGCCAAGCATAAAAATAAAGATAAAACGATTCCCAAACCGGACAGTAATGAGAAAAAATTTGTGCGTTTCAACTATGTGAATGCGAATACATATAAAATCACTAACCTATTCAAAAAGCAAGGCATAAAGATAGCTTTCACGACGAAAAACACAACCGCTAGGCACCTCCAAAATAGTAATCTAAATAAACGTGACCCGTATTCAAGGTCAGGGGTATATTCTATAACGTGCCAAGACACCGGTTGTCAAGCTAATTACATTGGGCAGAGTGGAAGACGAGTAGACACCCGTTATAATGAACATAGGAATGCGATAAGATACGGAACACATTCAGCCGTGTGCGAACATATGTGTGACGCGGGGCACAGCTTTACCAACATAGAGTCGGACCTTAAAATAATCCATCACGAATCGAAAGGCAGAGCTCTTGACATAAAGGAAGCAATCGAGATACACCTAGCCAAACGAAACAATCCCAACAATCTAAACGAACACACGTTCATGGAGAGCTCACCCCTCTTCACGCTACTAAAAAACACACCCTGTCGGAAACAAGACACAATTTAGCGACACAGCCAAGCTAGATAAAAAAGGGGGGAAATTAGGGGGGTTTTAATAGGTAAATGTTATCTGGATCAGGTGTACGATGTACTTTTCTTCTGCAACAAACCAAGGCCCATATTCGCGGCAGTATTAAAGGTGCCGGGACGTCCTCATAAGACCGTCAACGCTTAGTTCGAATGGGTAATGCTCCACGCGTGGCGAGGGCTAATCCACGGTCTTTAATAGTTGTAGACACACCTCATTCAATAACATACATCTTATCTAGGTTGG
The DNA here is from genome assembly GCA_946902985.2 of Meconema thalassinum. Classification (NCBI taxonomy): domain Eukaryota; kingdom Metazoa; phylum Arthropoda; class Insecta; order Orthoptera; family Tettigoniidae; genus Meconema; species Meconema thalassinum. The sequence goes on along the minus strand of OX336388.2, from coordinate 979,175,970 downwards.
CAACACCTCACATAAACACATCGCTATCACTCCCCACAGCACGTAGGGGTAGGGGGGAGAAGGCAGGAAACACCAGTCGTTAAGATAACCACCGCAGTTGACCGCACAGTAAGTTACAGTGAGCACGAAAACTGCGAGCAGCTGTAGTACGGAAGACAATCAGATAAGTAGTTAGCCTAAAATTTTATAGTTTAACTATAGTTTACAACCATATAATCTCTCTAAAGTACAAACTCCGGATAGCTATCACCATTTAGCATTTCACCTAACATATATACTGCATTTAGCATACACTGACAGTTGCAGTACCAATACTGCAACTAAATAATTGTACATATTGTAAATATTTTCACCTGTATTTCAAACATAGATTTTATAGCCTAAGTGTAATGGATCTGATGATGATCGCTTGACGATCGAAACTGGCCATCCTAGTGTTTTATTAATCTCATGTAATTTATTTCAGGATTAGGGCATAACCCATCTCTTTTGGGTACATTCGTGTTGACCGACTGAAAAGCACTAAACTCTTGTCTACGAAGAAATAGACGAAATTCTGAGGTATATCAAGGGTGATGAGAATGTTATAGTAATGGGAGATTGGAATGCTGTGGTAGGAAAAGGGAGAGAAGGGAAGATAGTACAAGATTTCGGATTAGGTGAAAGGAATGATCGAGGAAGCAGGCTGGTAGAATTCTGCACCAAGCATGAATTGGTCATAGCTAACACCTTATTCAATAACCACAATAGAAGAATATACACATGGATGAGACCAGGAGATACAGGGCGTTACCAAATCGACTTCATTATGGTCAAGCAGAGGTTTCGAAACCAGATTTTGGATTGTAAAACATATCCTGGTGCTGACATAAACTCTGATCACAATCTGGTTGTAATGAAATGCAGATTAAAGTTGAAGAAACTGAAGAAAAGTCAAAAGCCAAAAAGGTGGGCAATAGACAGACTGAAAGAGAAGGATGTAAACGAAAGATTCAAGAAGAGTATAAAGGAAGGATTAATGAAAAACCCTAAACAAACTTCAATTGCAGACGCATGGGCACTTTTGAAGAGTGAAATAACAAAATCCGCAAAAGAAAACATTGGTCGGAAAGAAAGAATAGGTAGAAAACCGTGGATCACTCACGATATACTAGAATTGATGGATGAAAGGCGGAAACACAAGAATCTAAGAGATGAAAAGGGGAAAGCAGAATACAGACGTCTGAGAAATGAGGTTAACAAGAAGTGCAAGGAAGCGAAAGAAGAATGGTTGAAATAGAAATGTGCAGGTATAGAAAATTGTCTGAAATTAGGAAAAGTAGACACAGCTTATCGAAGGATTAAGAATACTTTTCGGGAAAAGAAGACTAAGTGCTGTAATATTAAGGACACAAATGGAAAGCCTCTAACAGATAGGGAAGAAAAGGTTGAGAGATGGAAAGCTTACATAGAGAGTTTGTATCAGGGAAAGGAGATTGAGAATCATGTAATGGAAAGGGAGGAGGAAATTGATGAGGATGAGAAAGGAGATTTAATATTGAGATCAGAATTTGATAGAGCTTTGGAAGACTTAAGCAGGAACAAAGCACCAGGCATAGATGATATACCGATTGAGTTGCTACGCTGCATAGGAGATGAAGGTCTGATCAGGTTATTTCACTTGGTGTGTAGGATTTATGAGACAGGTGAGGTACCGCCTGATTTCAAGAAGAATGTAATCATCCCTATACCAAAGAAAGTGGGAGCTGACAGATGTGAAGATTACCGTACAATCAGCTTGATTACTCATTCTTCAAAGATCCTGTCTAGAATAATTTACAAGAGGATTGAAAGCCAGATAGAAACGGAGTTGGGTGAAGACCAGCTTGGTTTCAGGAGAAATGTAGGAACAAGGGAAGCTGTACTAAGTCTTAGGCTGATTTTGGAAGGTAGAATAAGGAAAGATAAGAGAACGTTCATGTCTTTTGTAGACTTAGAAAAGGCTTTTGATAACGTTGATTGGACTAAATTGTTTGACATTTTGAAATCGATTGGAATAAAGTACAGGGATAGGAGGGTGATATACAATCTGTACAGAAACCAGACAGCAGTCATTCGAATTGAAGGACATGAGAGAGAAGCTGGTATTCAGAAAGGTGTAAGGCAAGGCTGCAACTTATCACCCATACTTTTCAATCTTTACATTGAACAATCAATGAAGGAAATTAGAGAAAAATTTAAAGTGGGAGTGAAGATTCAAGGAGAAATAATTTCAACTCTGAGATTTGCTGATGACATCGTCATCTTGGCCGACAAGCCTGAGGATTTGAATGAGTTTTTGAATGGTATGGACTCCGTCTTACGGAAAGAATTCATGATGAAAATAAATAAATAAATAAATAAATAAATAAATGTAAAACAAAAATACTGGAATGCAGCCGAAATAAATCAGAAACCTCTATGGAGATCAAATTGGCAGGTGAAAAGCTGAAGGAAGTAGGAGACTTCTGTTACTTAGGAAGCAGAATAACCAGTGATGGACGAAGCAAAGAGGATATTAAAAGTAGGTTGGATCAGGCAAAGAAAGCATTTCTACAAAAAAGGAATCTGCTGACATCGAATATAGATTTAGGTATTAGGAAGTCATTTTTGAAAGCCTTTGTCTGGAGCATGGCGCTCTATGGAAGTGAAACTTGGACTATTGGTGCAGCAGAAAAGAGGAGAATTGAAGCATTTGAAATGAGATGTTACAGGAGAATGATGAAGATCAGATGGGTAGATAGGGTTACAAACAAAGAGGTATTAATACGAGTGGGAGAGGAGAGATGTTTCTGGCGAATGCTAATGAAGAGAAGAGATAGGTTGGTAGGACACATACTAAGACACCCAGGAATAGCAAGCTTAGTTATGGAAGGAAGGGTCGAGGACAAAAACTGTAGGGGTAGACCAAGGTTAGAATATGTTAAACAGATTGCCTCGGATGTAGGGTGTCGGAGCTATGTAGAGATGAAACGATTAGCTCAGGACAGGGAGGTATGGAGAGCTGCATCAAACCAGTCAAAAGACTGAAGACTCAAACAACAACAGCCATGCGGTTAGGGGCGCGCAGCTGTGAGCTTGCATTCGGGAGATAGTAGGTTCGAACCCATCTGTCGGCAGCCCTGATCCGATCGAACAGAAAATAAAACAGACACACAACAATAACACCAATGACGGTTAGTGCTTCAAAACTTATGTTGGCGGCGGAACTTAGCACGTGCTCCACTCCGGGCGGGCATGCAGCACTGGACGAGGCTCTTCTTTCCAGCGTGCAAACCTCGAAAATGTTTAAATCACTAAGACGTAATATAAATGATACGTGTATGCAATAACAAAGGTACCGTAGTCAATTGGCAGATAATTGTAGGAAGCTATTTATGTTCAGAGTTCCTTCAGGATAAAAGGTGAGGTAACAAAACCAGTGTAGGAGGGGGGGGGGGGGGGGGTCCGCTAAAAGTAAAAGCCCATAAGACCCACAGCCTTTTCTAAACGCTGGATGCTCTATAGGCTATAATCTCACAACACCACCTCTCTTCCTAATTTATTTTTAATTTATTATTATTATTATACCAACCACGGTGGCCGAGAGCGCAAACACGCTACCTCGTGCCCCGCTTGTATAGGAAGAGCGAGGGTTCGAATCCCACCTAGGCCATCCTGATTTATTTTTCATGTGGTTTCACACTTTCACCTCCAGGCAAAGCCGGGATGGTTCCATTCAAGAGGTCCATGGCCGACTTCCTTAAAAATCCCTTCGCCTGGGCGATTGGCCATCTCTGGTTATATCTGCTGATAAAGTGTGCCCAACAACAAGGCGGTAGAGGAATGATCCCTCACAGAGTCCGTGGGTGGAACCGAGCTTGGAGTATAAGCAAAAATTTATTTTACATTTTCCATTTTTCTTTTTAACTTTTTACAAATTATATTTTAACAGATGAGTTCAGACCCCTCGAAGAATGAGGTTACTCTGAAAGGATGAGACAAGAACCAATTAAGGTGGATAAATGAAAGACACCTTTGGCCTTGAATACTCTCGGGGTCGGAAGAGAACAAGAGAGAGTTGAACAAGGGAGGTTAACAGAGAAGATGACACAACCTGAGAAGAGGCGGGTTCGATCCCCACCTCAGCCATCCTGGAAGTGGCTTTCCGTGGTTTTCCACTTTTACATCAGCTGAATGCTAGGATGGTTTCTAAATTAAGGCCAAGGCCACCTCCTTCCCAATCCACATCTGAATTACAACTACACAGACTAATACAGCCATCACCATTACATAGGTTATCAGGCAAATTCAACACACACCCAAGTACACGGGGCTACATGACCACGATGTCGCAAAGCCCCTCATTGCATTAGTAACAACTAACAGAAGAGAGAAACCACTCAGGACGGTTAAGGAGAAATTCGAACCACCTCTTCTGAGAAGTCCTCAAGAGGTTGAGTGCTGTAAAGACCAGGCAGCAGATAGTTTTATGTGAATAGTCCACGAGGATGCCTCCTTAATTTACACTACCCGACATTTGTTGGTTTAGTCCTCATATATGAGCAGGGATTATAATACTTACCGCTTGAGCCAATTGGGTGTTTGTCAATGGCACTGATGCTCTTTCCCTTTGTCCGGAGCAAACTATTGTAGTTAGTATGACAGCAATAAACATAAAACAGTCCTGCAGGCAATTATTACCCCGTGGAGAAGTTGTGCTTGTTGAGACGTGCACCACGGCGACAACAAAAACAACAACAACAACAGCAACAGAAGATGACAGAGAGAAGTCCAGTATAAGTAAGTGAAAGCAATGCCGGACTCAGCTGGGGACCCCGTGATTGCCAACCCACGTTCCACTAGTTGTGAACCACTATAGGGTGATGTAAAGTATGTCCCAATATCCTCTATCTTGTTCTGAATTTACTTATCGCACGCGGCCTTGTCAGTAACTACAGACAATGAGGTCTAGTAGCAAAGCTAGGACGTTACAACAGCGATGGTCAGTACTCAACGCAACGTCAAGTGAATACTGGCCTCTTCAGTAGGTAAGTAACCTACCAAGACTGCTCTACTGTTGCAAAATTGAAGATATTATGAAGAGATGACAAGCCTCCGTGGCTTAGGCGGCAGCACGCCGGCCTCTCACCGCTGGGTCCGTGGTTCAAATCCCGGTCACTCCTTGTGAGATCCGTGCTGGACAAAACGGAGGCAGACGGGTTTTTCTCCGGGTACTCCGGTTTTCCCTGTCAAAATTTCATTCCAGCAACACTCTCCACTATCATTTCATTTCATCTGTCATTCATTTAATCATTGCCCCAGAGGAGTGCGTCAGGCATCGGCAGCCGGCACAGTTCATATCCTCGCCGCTAGATGGGGGCTTCATTCATTCCATTCCTGACCCGGTCGGAGACTGGAAGCAGGCTGTGGATTTTCATTTCATGAAGAGATGACAGAGAAGAGCCGGTACAAACAATGCCAGAATCAGCTTCTAACGTGTTGATTTATCTAGGGGCTTTCCGAAATCTGATCATAATAGCCTCGTGTACTTGGGTGTGTGTAGAAGTTATGTGATAACCTGTGTCACTGTGATGTCCGTACTAGTATGTGTACTTGTAATCGAGGTAGGATTCGGGTAAGAAGCGGCCGTATCCTTACGTTAGGTACCATCCCGGCATTTGCCTAGAGTAGAAGTGGGCAAACCACGGAAACCACCTCCAGATTAGCTGAGGTAGGAATCAAAGCCGCCTCTTTTCAGTTCTGCTTTATGAGGGTGAGTCTACCCCATTCCAGCCCTCACGAGGGAATTAGCTCAAGTTGCGATCCCAATTGCAAAAGTTTATTGGTTTGCATGTAAGAGTTTGCTCGTAATCTTTCGCCCAGAGTTACCAATGAAAATCCACAGCCTGCTTCCAGTCTCCGACCGGGTCAGGAAGCCCAGAGCTACCAACAACCTATTTTTTGAACTCGGTGACTGAACACGCGCATGCTTGTAAGGTGCAGTGTAATTTCTCATGGCAAATATTGCGCACTTATTTGTAATGTAGGCCTACATGTAAAAACTCTTACAAGCAAACCAAAACTTTTTGATGTTTAACATCTTTCCACTCCGTTGCTGGATATTTTTGTGGCAGAGATTTTGAAAAATGGGACGGAAGTGGATCGGACGGAAGTGTGTGAGACGCACTACTAGCTGGATCGCATCCCTCCTGGCTGCTAAAGCAGCTAAAGCAGCTAAAGCAGCGAGAAGGGATGCGATCCAGCTGGCAGTGGTAAGAGGAAACAATGAGCGCGCGGTGTTGGAGATTGGTACCATGACGCACTACCGGCCATGTGGAATGTATATCACATATAGATTACTTCAAGGTTTGGAGGCGCCATTAAGAATATTCCTACAGTCAATCATCTTTAAGTTGTCGTTCTTTGGTGTAAAATATTCATTATATCATATTTGCTGAAAACAATTATGATTTATTATGAGTCTCTTTTCCAATCTCTGGATAAAAGTGATGGTTACTCCCCGAGTAACTTTGATCAACACTTTCATACTGAACGGTAAACGCTCAAGCGAACTCTAGTGTCAACTGATTGAAACACAAACCACATGTTCAAAATATTTGTATCAGTATTTAAATGATGATATGTTTTAATAATGAAACATTGTAACTAGTCGGCAAAGCCAGTATTATCGTTCTGCACAATGACTATTCAGATATTAACCCACATTGCGGTAATTCAGTGATCAAAGTAATATATATATCGATTTTTATACTCGGGAACTGGTAGCCTTTCATATGAATTCCCTTTACTGTCAAGTAGGCGTATTCATAACTCATTTAAAACTCAATTCCACGCAGGAACATTATCGAAAAAAAGCAAAATATTAATGGAGCATAAAAATTACTTCCATATTATTACCGGCACGTGAAAATAAGTAACTATCTTGTACTCTAAATACCTGTGGGTGTAATGGCTGCGTGGATACCCCCTTGGTCTGCGAATCATGAGGTATCGGGTTCGAACCCCAGTCGCGGCAAATATTTTTGCTGCCAGATTATCGACATAAACTCTGACCATAATCTGGTTGTAATGAAATGCAGATTAAAGTTGAAGAAACTGAAGAAAAGACAAAAGCCAAAGAGGTGGGCAATAGACAGACTTAAAGTAAAGGATGTAAACGAAAGATTCAAGAAGAGTATAAAGGAAGGACTAATGAAAAACCCTAAACAAACTTCAATTGCAGACGAATGGGCACTTTTGAAGAATGAAATAACAAAATCCGCAGAAGAAAACATTGGTAGGAAAGAAAGAATAGGTAGGAAACCGTGGATCACTCAGGATATACTAGAATTGATGGATGAAAGGCGGAAACACAAGAATCTAAGAGATGAAAAGGGGAAAGCAGAATACAGACGTCTGAGAATGAGGTTAACAAGAAGTGCAAGGACGCGAAAGAAGAATGGTTGAAAGAGAAATGTGCAGGTATAGAAAATTGTCTGAAATTAGGAAAAGTAGACACAGCTTATCGAAGGATTAAGAATACTTTTGGGGAAAAGAAGACTAAGTGCTATAATATTAAGGACACAAATGGAAAGCCTCTAACAGATAGGGAAGAAAACGTTGAGAGATGGAAAGCTTATATAAGCTTGTATAAGGGAAAGGAGATTGAGAATCATGTAATGGAAAGGGACGAGGAAATTGATGAGGATGCGATAGGAGATTTAATATTGAGATCAGAATTTGATAGAGCTTTGGAAGACTTAAACAGGAACAAAGCACCAGGCATAGATGATATACCGATTGAGTTGCTATGCTGCATAGGAGATGAAGGTCTGATCAGGTTATTTCACTTGGTGTGTAGGATTTATGAGACAGGTGAGGTACCCCCTGATTTGAAGAAGAATGTAATCATCCCTATACCAAAGAAAGTGGGAGCTGACAGATGTGAAGATTACCGTACAATCAGCTTCATTACTCATGCTTCAAAGATCCTGTCTAGAATAATATACAAGAGGATTGAAAGCCAGATAGAAAGGGAGTTGGGTGAAGACCAGTTTGGTTTCAGGAGAAATGTAGGAACAAGGGAAGCTGTACTAAGTCCTAGGCTGATTTTGAAAGGTAGAATAAGAAAAGATAAGAGAACGTTCATGGCATTTGTAGACTTAGAAAAGGCTTTTGATAACGTTGATTGGACTTAATTGTTTGACATTTTGAAATCTATTGGAATAAAGTACAGGGATAGGAGGGTAATCTACAATCCATACAGAAACCAGACAGCAGTCATTCGAGCTGAAGGACATGAAAGAGAAGCTGATATTCAGAAAGGTGTTAGGCAAGGCTGCAACTTATCACCCATACTTTTCAATCTTTACATTGAACAATCAATGAAGGAAATTAGAGAAAAAATTAAAGTGGGAGTGAAGATTCAAGGAGAAATAATTTCAACTCTGAGATTTGCTGATGACATCGTCACCTTGGCCGATACGCCTGAGGATTTGAATGAGTTTTTGAATGGTATGGACTCCGTCTTACGGAAAGAATACATGATGAAAATTAATAATTGTAAAACAAAAATACTAGAATGCAGCCGAAATAAATCAGAAACCTCCATGGACATCAAATTGGCAGGTGAAAAGCTGAAGGAAGTAGGAGACTTCTGTTACTTAGGAAGCAAAATAACCAGTGATGGACGAAGCAAAGATGATATAAAAAGTAGGTTGGCTCAGGCAAGGAAAGCCTTTCTACAAAAAAGGAATCTGTTGACATCGAATATAGATTTAGGTATTAGAAAGTCATTTTTGAAAGCCTTTGTCTGGAGCGTGGCGCTCTATGGAAGTGAAACTTGGACTATTGGTGCAGCAGAAAAGAGGAGAATTGAAGCATTTGAAATGTGGTGTTACAGGAGAATGATGAAGATCAGATGGGTAGATAGGGTTACAAACGAAGAGGTATTAAGACGAGTGGGAGAGGAGAGATGTTTCTGGCGACTGCTAATGAAGAGAAGAGATAGGTTAGTAGGACACATACTAAGACACCCAGGAATAGCAAGCTTAGTTATGGAAGGAAGGGTCGAGGACAAGAAGTGTAGGGGTAGACCAAGGTTAGAATATATTAAACAGATTGCCTCGGATGTAGGGTGTGGTAGCTATGTAGAGATGAAACGATTAACTCAGGACAGGGAGGCATGGAGAGCAGCATCAAACCAGTCAAAATACTGAAGACTCAAACAACAACATTATCGATTTAAACGATACCTATCATAACATTATGCGTTATTTTAACAGAATCTACAAGAAATTACGATTTATCTAATTTTAATTACAATAGTTTGCACCAAGCAGGAATTGGGAAATTTGATTGTATTGAACATTATTTTTAGTAGTCTATAGATAGGCTAGACTCTATGGTTTAATTCCACCTCTTAATTTACAATATTCAAGTGATGTTTGCTCAAACAAGTGTGGCAGTAGCATATCTCCAATTCAATCTACACATTCATCATAGTACCAGAATGATAACGGAGCGTAAATTAACATTTTATGAATGTCCAAGCTGTGTAGTATACGAGTAGGATAACATGTCAGATGACTTCACATACATTTCATCTCAATTTCATAGTAGGATAACATGTTACTCACCATATGGGACTACTGTAAGGCTCGTATCTTTTTTTGCAATTGCGATCGAACTTGCGCTAACTCCCTCGTCATACCAGAATTGGCAGAGCCGGGAATCGATCCCGGCCTCCGCAGTGACAGCCAAGAATGCTAGCCACTAACTTAACCTTCTTGCGGCCACACCCCTTCATGTAACACACGCGGTCGCGCGACGGTGATCCACCGTCCTCCCGTTTGTTATCAATTGTGAGCTTCTTTTTCACTTTCAATGGCAATATGACTGGCTTTGAGGTTGATCGAACAAGTAATTGACTTGCAGATGTGTAAATATAGAAACGTTTATTCAATTTTTTTTAGCGTATGGCTTTTAGTGCCGGGAGTGTCCGAGGACATGTTCGGCTCGCCAGTTTTTTTGTAGCTGCTTCGAGACGGACACCCAATGGGTGAGCTACAAGTACCGTTGGGGAGGAAAGTTGGAAGGGAGGGTCGAGGAGTTGGAAGGTAGCGGCTGTGGCCTATAGTTAGGGACCAACCCCGGCTTTTGCCTGGAAGGAAGATGGGAAACCACAGAAGACCATCTTCAAGGTTGCCGGCGGGGGGATTCGAACCTCCTCGCCTCCCGGATGTGAGCGACTGCCAACAGTCATGCCGCAACGACCTCGGCTAACTCACCCGGTGTTTATTCAATAAAAATCCATAATAAGAGCGACAACGGTGGTGGCAAAAATGAAAAAGCACTATATGACAGCTTTAAAGAGAGTGTTGTGTGCATGCGTGTGTGTGGATGTTGGTGGGAGAATGAGCAACTGGGCTATCAATAGTGAATGAAATGTGTTAGAAATGAGCAAATACTATGATAAATACTCACATTATGTTTTGGGCGATCGGCAAAAAATATTGCACTTCAGATCGCGCGCGATGGTAGTCTACCGCTCGACTGCGCCCTTAGCACGTGTTGAACAACCGGGCGAAACCGTTGCCATCTAAAACCGCTACTCCTCTGTCATCTAGCCCGGCAGTGGTGTGGTCAGAAATTTATACGCCAGTGGTGTGTGTGGTACACCCCATGTTGTTTTTGATATATGAAAATTACTTACCGTTTGAAATTTGTATTTTAACGGATTCCATGTTATTACTACAACATAAACTGACTATATATTGGATATTGATATAAAATGGCAACAATGCAGTTCTGTACTATCCTACAAAGCAGTTCAATACTTAATCAGAATCAGCTGGCTCAACCAGTACAGCATCAATTAGTGCTCGCATACCGTCTCCTAGAGGCCCATAAGGATCCATCTATAACAATATTTATTGTTAAGAACTATATATTACATACTAGGAAGCATAGAAACAAAAATATAATTTTAATAAGTATTTTTACCTCTTCCGTTTATGAAACAGGAGTGGTGTGTGGGGGTTTCCTAAACCCCAACAAGCTCCCACTGCAGCTCACGAAGTCAAATGCACAACTAAGGTTACGAAACCACACTCACCGCCATCTATTGATACCAACTGGCAGCTACCTGGAACTACAAAGCAGTGCGAGGCGCATTCTAGCGAATATTTATATAATTATGTGCTAAGGGGCACGGCCGACTGAATGCGCACGGCCGACTGAATGCGCTCATACCGGCCTAGACAATGAGACCTTTTTCATGAAATCTTGTTAGTTACTCAACTGCTCACACAGCGCTGTTCACCAAGCATTGCACGACTAAGACTTATCTCTACTTAGTATAAAACAAAGTCCCCGATTCTTGGATATCACGGGTAATCTCGAGAACCACTGGATGGATTTTGATGCGGCTTTCACCATTCTGTACAGGTAATATCGAGGAAGATTTCTGTAGAAAATAATTTATTTATGATCAAAGGGAGCCAAGCAGTAACGATTTTAGATTTCAGTGAATAGGTCGAAGAAAGAACTTGACGTCCGTGCGCTTTTTAAGCTTACGCTGGACAAACCGTTTAAAATATCAATATACTATGAGTGTAAGAATTGTTCAGCATGAAAAATTGTACAAAAAAGTCCGCGTGAGCATATCTCTATCTTCGATACATCGCCCACTATAAGTGTTTTTAGTTTGGACGGGAGGGGGATTTGGCTTGCACCTCGCCATTCTTAAATTACGTCTGACAGGAATTCCTTGCACATTCATAACTGTTCCCGGGCGAAGCCGGGGCGGGTTGCTAGTGACACTATTATATTATCATTATAATTCCCACAATATCAAAATGCAAATTATATCACAAAATAAAATAGCGTGCTAATAAATCTAAGAGAAATTAGACATACCTTGCACCTCGTTACAGTTGAATTCGATCAGAATCACTCGGTTTTCATTAAAGTTTATGCATTTTTCTGCTGAACGGTTTGGAAGTTCGGCAACAGGAAACTAGGACTGTTATTTACTTAAAATATTCATTTTTGTATTTTTGTACTATTTGTGTTCATGATTTCATTACATTGTCAGAATTACCGACAGTAGTGGCTACGCTGGCTAAAGCGCAGCGTTAGGCCATGGGGCCAAGCTCTCTGCTGACTCGGTAGACGCGTGTGTTCGAGCCCCACCGTCGGCCGTCCTTGAATGATTTTTCGTGGTTTCCCATTTTTCAACACCAGGCAAATGCTGGGACGGTACCTTCTAACAGGCCACGGCCGCTTCCTTCCACATCCTTGCCCAGTTTCATTCATCTTCATCCATTCCATCTCTCATCCTGACGCGCAGGTCGCCCACGGGCGTCGACTAGAAAGACCTGCACTCGGCCTCTCAGGAGGCCACACGAAAAAAATGTCAGAATTAATGCTTTAATTAGTAGGGTATACTATTCAGTGTACCTATTATAAATAAAAACCGTGAGGTTTCTCACCTCCCCATATTACGAAACCCGGTTGCCTAATACGAGGAAAGTGCACTTTTAAAGTTAACAATAATATCAGAGGGTATTACAACACCAAACGTGCCCATATTTGTAATATACATAGTATATAGCCTGAGGTTTACATTGGTGAGAAAACCAAAATTATTCCGTTCCTTCTTATGTCTAATGTGAGCCCTATAAAAAAACTCCCCATATTTGGCGACTTTCCTCTACCCATTTTTAGAAGATACCTTATGCACTGGACAGCTGAATCCGTGATTAATTGTATAGGTAGCTTCGTAAGTCTCAGAACTCAGGAAGTCCTTTCTAGCAGCGTTACTAGCAGCTTTCAAAGTTTCAAGGTAAGAAAGAAAATATTCCTCTAGCCAGTTTAGGCGACTGACATTTAATGAGAAAAAAATGCCCTTTATCTGGATTTCTAGACTGAATATGATGATATGTGATGCTTACGTCATGCATAGCGAACCATTTATTAACGTTTTTCAAAAAAAATGATTGCTTCTGCGTCCATGAATGTGTACGCTTCCGGGTGCATGCCTATATTTTCTTTTAGTGTACTAATGGCACCAATAACTTCTGACGAGAACACTTCCTTGGCACGCCGAACATTCATTTTTTCAAATTTAGTGGGTTCGATGTGTTTTTTAGTGAGGTGTCTGACCGGTTTGACGATCTCACCCTTTTGCATTGTGTATAGTAATGACAAGTATTTCCCTGAAATTATTCCAGTACCATCAGTCATCTCTCGTTTCAGAAACTGCGTTCTAATGTTTCTTTTTAGAATGTGACAATGATCAAAACTAGGGAATACATTCCTAGACTCGTCGTATGGGTGATTGACCATTGGTTGCAAATTCCCTCCCCCTAAATGCCTCATCATTGTAGTGTTAGTTTTGTGATTATCAGAGACAGTTATTATAATTATGAAACCGCATTGTTCAACCTCGAGAATAACGTCCAACAGGAGTTTATGTAAGTCCCGTCCTGACAGCTGCTTCGTGAAAAAGAAGGCACACGGTATCTGATAATTTGTCGAAAGATCTCTTAGCATAAAACACAACACACGATTAGCTGCTACTTGTTCCCGGCTGTAATTTTGATCCTCTCTTTCCTTTTAATGAGACGGTGTTGGAGTAGTGTCCTTGTACCCGAAGAAGGTGCAAGGTATGTCTAATTTCTCTTAGATTTATTAGCACGCTATTTTATTTTGTGATATAATTTTAATTTTGATAATGCGGAAATTATAATGATAATAATTATATAGTGTCACTAGCAACCCGCCCCGGCTTCGCCCGGGAACAGTTATGAATGTGCAAGGAATTCCTGTCAGACGTAATTTAAGAATGGCGAGGTGCAAGCCAAATGCCCCTCCCGTCCAAACTAAAAACACTTATAGTGGGCGATGTATCGAAGATAGAGATATGCTCTCGCGGACTTTTTTGTAGAATTTCTCACGCTGAACAATTCTTACACTCATAATATAATGATATTTTTAACGGTTCGCCCAGCGTAAGCTTAAAAAGCGCACGGACGCCAGGCTATTTTTTCGACCTTTTCACTGAAATCGTTACTGCTTGGCTCCCTTTGGTCATAAATAAATTATTTTCTACACAAATCTTCCTCGAGATCACCTTTACAGAATGGTGAAAGCAGCATCAAAATCCATCCAGTGGTTCTTGAGATTACACATTTAATATACGTACTGTACAGCTTATTCCTTATCGCGCCTATAATGGGAGGGGAGTCCGCTCTACCGGCAACGAGTAGAAACTTTCCAATTACATGTTATACATGGGTTCTGAATGGGAATGTCAAAGGCCGGTATAGAGCGCAGCTCGTATTCAGTCGGCCGTGTAAGGGGTGTGCAGCACCCCAACACACCCCTGCCGGGCTAGCGAAGGATATCATACCTTGAGAATACCAATACATGTGTCTTTTTGCGCACTTTGTAACGATCAGAGGAGCTCTACTCGCGTTCTTTTCAATAGGACGGTAATCTACAGCGGGCGCGACCGGATGAAGCGAGGATGAATGCAGGGACATGAGAATCTTCACAACTCAATGTCGGTCTGATGACTAAAACTTTGTTCAGTCCTTACTTCTTGAATATATCCGCATGCCTGGAGACACACCTGCACTGGCAGTTAATCAGGAGTGATGTTGAAAGCGAGGGTACCAGGACAGACTACAGTACAGTAGACCTAGACCCAGAAATGCCAGTCTTAGTGCAACCACACGTGTGTTGAGTGAATTTGTGTTGTCACCTACGATTGCTACTAAGAGTGTATTTTGAATTGCCAAAGTGAAAACCATCTAGGGCTGTTCATTCGGAATTCAGCGAGAATATTTTTTCTACCGATGGTGAAATATTTTTCTGCTTAATAGGCTGTGTGAAGCGAAAGTTTACGTTTACATTTATTTGTGTGTTGAAATTAAATCAGCAAGGCTACCTATATCAACTCAATGATAAATTGATTTTGAAATGTACATCAAACTTCTAGGTCATTTATTAAAGATTTCGAGTAATTTTATTGGATTTTTACAGTCACTCGGTAAACGCTTTAGGTAATCGAAATCCGCAGCCTTATTGTTATTATCTTTATTAGCCTATTTTCAATTTTGAAAATCAAAAAGGCTTATGAGATCACCTTTTGTCCGTGTGTGTGTGTGTGAGGTGTGTGTGTGTGTCCCCGCCCCCCCCCCTAATAAAATCTAAATGGCTGGAGCGATTTCAATGAAACTCGGTAAGTTCATAGCACTATTACCGGCGACCCCGACCGTGCCCTTCAAATTTTGTTACGTCTCACCAATCCAACATGGCGGCTGTGCGAAATATTTCACCACCACTCAATATCTCCGAAACTATTCCCGATATCACCCTGGAATTTATTACGGTGATAAAGGGAACTACTAGAAGTTTACCTATTTAACTTTTGAAAAACTAGTAACTACAAACCCAACATGGCGGCTACGCGAATTAGCGACATTTAAATAGACGTTTTGTAACATTTTTAATGAGTTAACTAAACGTGGTGATGACTATTGTGGTTCAATAAAACAAACATGATATGAATAAATAATATACACTGTGGTGTGACCTTACCTGTGATAGTGTAATATAATAAGTTGTTGAGCGCCAGATTCCTATTTAAGATAGTGAATCGAAATTTATTGATTTAACCTCGGCTATCAGCAGTAGAGTCGAGAACCACTTACCCGGGCCGTAGTGAGACAAAGTCATCTAACCAATCCGTATTTAATCAAGGAGTATGATTGCCTTAAAGTACCAACTACAATGAAAGAAATAGGCATTACGTTAAAGGAAATGAATTTATTTACTCAAGAACAAAATACTAATAAAACAGAATAGTGATAGTCACACAATTGAATTTAAAATTACTCAATGCGGCAATTAATTATTTAAAAGAAAATGATTATTAAAATGAATTGAAAGTTAAATGAAGTTAAATTATAATAGAGACGATAGTTTTATTGAATTGTTGGCTCACCCAGTCGAAGATTCGTCATATTTAAGAAATGATCGGTGATCTCGATGTTACGTCGCTTATGTTTAAAAAAATGATGTGATACCTCAATTACTATGAAATATCCTCATTAAGTACGTTGCCATCTGTAGAAAGACTCTTGATCAGGGATATAACCCATTATGTATTGATATAGATGTCGGCAAGACATCGTTCAGTGTCGACTCTCGGTGCTCAGTCCATTAGGACCCAGAAAGCAAGGTTACAACTTCCTTCCTTCATTAAGAGCTGTAGATCAATGCCATTCTTGTCCGATGTTGCAGGTACAAATACTAATGACTTCCTTGTCACGTGGTGTCACAGCTTCCCTCTCTATTAGCCTTCTCCATTCTTGACTCATAACTTGCAATATATATTGACGCGTATATACCGTAAAAAATGGCGTGTTGGTTACACCATAGTGTGTTTCTTAACATCTCAGGAAAATGACGCAGTTTGCCGTGGTGAAATTCTTACTACGTCGTTCAGTTTGTGACGCACAGGGTTAGTCCATATCGCCAGTCTTGTTGCAATATATAATACTTCGTCTCTTTACAAGTAATTGTTAATAAAAATCTAA
This sequence comes from Meconema thalassinum, assembly GCA_946902985.2. Classification (NCBI taxonomy): domain Eukaryota; kingdom Metazoa; phylum Arthropoda; class Insecta; order Orthoptera; family Tettigoniidae; genus Meconema; species Meconema thalassinum. The sequence goes on along the minus strand of OX336388.2, from coordinate 979,159,360 downwards.
TTGAATATAATAATCAAAACCGCTTACAATTATCTGATATAAAAATCATCTCATGGATGTACTAGTTAATAATAATAATAATAACATGATAATAAATGAATAACCCTTTAAATATAACAGCTATGGGATCGAATCGTTACAATCGCCCCTGATATAAATAATTTAAAATAAAATGTAACATTATTTATATCACTACACATCCTACATAAATGAATACAAATTTAAATATTAATACCCCCATAACGACAACATACAAATAATACCCTTCAACAATACATAAAGATATACAAGAACATACTCTTTTCACTTTACATATTTGTACTATCATTTCTCATTCTTCCAAATGTTCATAATGTTCATTCTTCTTTATATATGTTGTAAAAAAAATATACATAAATGTATTCTTCACAAAAAAATCATATTTTAACTTTCATTCATCTCATTCTTCCAAATGTTCATAATGTTCATTCTTCTTTATGTATGTTGTAAAAAAAATATACATAAATGTATTCTTCACAAAAAAATCATATTTTAACTTTCATTCATCTCATTCTTCCAAATGTTCATAATGTTCATTCTTCTTTATGTATTAAACGAGCTGTAAAAAATATACATATAAAATGCCCTTCACTTTTATTTTTGACATATATGTCAACGCTGCACTCGTTTATATTTCGGTGATCGTATGCATGACATACAATTTTGGCTTCATCTCTTTTGAACGTAGTTTTTGTATATCAGTCTGGCGTAGAAGTACATTGTTGTAATACCAGCTGATTAACCCATAATAACTATTACAGCACACGATAATAGGATGCAAACAATACAATATTCCTTTCGTCTTTATAAAGGGATTACTCAAATGCAGTAAAATTTCAATAATTGAAGAAAAAAATAACTTAGCAAAATACCTAAGGCAATTCCTATTTCAGTGCATATGTCATACATGTAAATATTTCCCCAAATACATAATGACATCGAAATACCTCAAAGCAGTTATTAAACAGTTCATTTAAATATCCAAGTTACTACTCACCTGCCTTCGTGGCTTAATTCATTCTTAGGCCACGGCCGCCTCCTTCCAAATTAATACTTCCTAAGTCTCCACGACTTCTTAACTTCTCATAAAACCATAATTCCTCTTTACTACTTCTCGAAAACAATAACTTGGATTTTCAAAATCACCAATAAACATAAAATCTGACTTCTCGTTCACTTTATAAAATTTAACTTAGCGTCAAGATATAACTTTACCGTAACGTCATTCCTTACTTACCATAACAAAATGATTAAGACTTGGACAAAATACTACTCAATACCTGAATTACGTATATCACTAAACTATTTCACAAAAACACATGACAAACTCCTCGGAATAAATATTTCGTTCCACAAAATATTAATGCTCTTATACTTTGAACTTAGTCTATTCATGATTTGACTTTTTGCTGAATGCCTAAAAACCCCCCTTAGTTTTCTCTCAAAACTCTTAATTAAGTACCGTGTCCTCCAAACACCACTTCCTACTTGTTCTGACCGCCTGGACTATAGCTCACTCTTGCTATACCAGAATCTCTCAAAACTCATCGTGACTTCACACGTCACATACAAAAACCTCCCCTATTCGTGGTATAATCCCACTTCTTCTTACTGTTACAGGTCACCTCTTACTGACCAATAACACATTAAATTTCAGCTAAAAAAAAATCTTACATGCTTCGACTAACTCCTTGGAATAATAACATCACACTTAGCTTTCCTAATTATTGTCTTCCTAAAATAATGACAGTGTTCCTGTTGATAGTCAATAACACCGACACTCTTAATTAGCAAATATTCTCCCATAATCACTTCATAAAGCAAGTCCTGAGTTATAACACAGTTCAGACACTCTCTGCTCTACCAAATTAACTGCGTAAATTACACCTGCCTTTAATTGTAACTTCATTATTACCCCTTAGGTATACACTTATCTTACCAACTTATTCTTCCTTCAAAATATTAACTTATCTTTACTAACTCCGTATGACATAAATAAAACTTAATTTCTCGTCTACTAAAAAAAATGATTTATCTTTTAAAATCCTCAAAACGTCGAATTATAACAAATTCCTTTCACTTCTAGAAAATATTATGCCAACCATATAATTATTATTATTATCATCTTTATTTTAACCTGTGTGTAGGACAACGATCTACCACATCATTAATTCGTTATTAGTCATCAGTAACTTTTTACTACAAAGTGGTTTAGCTCAATAACAAGCCTTGTAATATCTTTAAAACGTGCGTAACTGTAACAAAAACTTGGACAATCTTACCTTTGTAATCTCTTATTACCTTGTGTGCATACATCCATATATACTTAAAAAAAACTCCCTTATTAACTTCACGTAGTCCCGTAGATACCATAAAAAACTCATAACTCAACGGAATATACCTCGCTGACCTACTTCATCCTCCAAAAACTTCTTAAAACTCCATTTGGCATCTTACCAAAAACTTCCTCAAAAAACAATTTCATTTGGCATCTTACCAAAAACTTCCTTAAAAAACAACTTCATTTGGCATCTTACCAAAACTTCCTCCTTAAAAAACTTCATTTGGCATCTTACCAAAACTTTAAAACCACATTGCTCAACGGCATTACCTTCGTTGGCCTACTTCTTCAAACTCACGTCCATTTACGTGAAAATACACACATACACACACACATATCTGTCAACAAGTACCAGATGTCCTAATTAGTTACTACTTCCTCATTTCAACCCGATGTTGGTTAATTCATACAACGCATTACCATTAACAATTCTAAACCACTTATAAATTTCTCAACATATATCCGCTGATAACCTCGCTGTCCTCAACTGAAACTTCTTTATTAAATCAATACTTAATTCTTCAACTCACTAGTTTTATTACCACTGTATCATCTTATCTTCACTCACATTTGAATTAAATCTTCATTACCATTATATTCATAATTATGGTTGCCATAATAATTATTACTTTCTTTCGATTACTTACCTATGTAATAATCTTCCTACCCTTTTAAAATTTAATTCTTACTTCATCCAACTTACCTGCAGTTTAAGGACCTACATTCAACTTACCTGCATTGCTCAATAGCACGACAACCTTTGTCTTCCAAATTAAATGATTTTAGTCAATCTAAATCAATAAGCGTAGGCACTACGCGCCCCTTACCATCCTAACTTCACGACTGAATTAAAATTACACACAGCAGGTTTCTTATCTACCTCTTTTAAGTCATATTAAACTTCATTACTTAATATTTAAGTCATACGGAAGAGTAACTATCGGTAATATAAATTTACATCACTACTTTCTCTGGCATTTCACCGTTCTTACCATCTTCATCTTCAATTCTATCTCTTTCTAGGGTTCCATTTTCCTCTTTTCTTATAACATTACTTTCTACCTCTTTCGGACTACACTCATCAACAGTAACATTATACTTCGGCTTTCCTCCTATCATTTCCCCAAGTCTGGCTAATTCATTACGCCACTGCACATCATATGCTTTCTTTCTCTCTTTCATTCTGATTTCTTTTTCCACTAACAACTTAATTCTCTTCTCTTTCATTTTACTTCTAAAATATCTACCTACATGTCTTCCCTTCACTTCTCCACTACTAATATTTAATTTTCTCTTTAGCCGTTGCCCATTGCTTCTCCTCTTATCTATCTCTCTCCTCCTCTTAACCTGTTTACTAATTATGTTCTTCTGACTATGACTTAACGCACGCTTCTCTGCCACTAATAATTTCATATTAACTTCCTCTATCACAGGACTAAATTCTTCCCTAGTTTGCCTATCTAATTTATCTATGATTGTCTGCATCTTAATCTCTTGGGTGCTTAGTACTTTCTTTATCTTACCTACTTCTATCCCTATCTTTTCTCTCATCTTCTTCACTTCTTTTTCGCTACATTCTATAGTCTCTTCTACAGCTATCCTGCGTTCATCTAAAATCTCCTTCAACTCTACTATGCTTTCTCCTACTATCTCCTCTGACGCTAATCTATTTTCACCTAAAATCTCGTCTGACTCTAATCTGATTTCACCTAAAATCTCCGCTATTTGCCGTTCCTCACCTAAGATCTCCTCCGATTCCAATCTGCTTTCACCTACAATCTCCAATGACTCTAATCTACTTTCAATTACAGTCTCCACTAATTCCAATTTGCTTTCACCTAAAATCTCGTCTGACTCTAATCTGATTTCACCTAAAATCTCCGCTAATTCCAATTTGCTTTCACCTAAAATCTCGTCTGACTCCATTCTACTTTCAATTATAGTCTCCTTACAGGCTGTCTTTACTGATTCTACTGCAGTTTCCCCTAAAGTCTCTACCACCTGCCTAGTTTCCACTTCTACCAATTTGCTAAAACTTTCACCTTGAGTTGCTATTTTCTCTTCAATCACAGTTACTATTCTTTCCTGAATCCTACTTTCTGCTGCTTCTAATTTCTTATCTACTGTCTTAATAATATCTTTAGCCTTCATCTCTACCTCCTCCTTAATTTCACCTCTGATTTCCTGTTTCACCCCCTGAATACTCTCCTGTAGCATATCATACTTCATACTTAATTCTCTATTCATCGTTTCCACAATATCTAGTTTTACATTATTCTCTTCCAATTTCTGATTTATTTTACTCATATCCTCTCTCATCTCCTTACTATTTTTATTCATATCTTTATCTAATTTCTCAAATTTATCATTGAATTCCTTCCTACTTTCCCTACTATTTTTATTCATCTCCCTCAAGATATCAGCTAATGAAATTTCATGGACCTCTAAGGACTTCTGTTTCTCCTGACTACCACTAGTCTCAGGATGTACCTCTGTATTCGTCTCGAGATTTTCCTCTGAATTCGTGTCAGGGTTAACCTCAGGATTACTTTCAGGATTACTCTCAAGATTTACCTCCGACATCTTGGTATTATTATCTACGCTCTCAACATCGCTACTGCTATCAACCTCCTTATAATTAACTTTCTCAACTTTATTCCTACTTCTCAACTGCCTCTGTTCCTCTTCCGACATCTCGAAGTACACCGTATAACAATTGCCCTTCCAAAATTTCACTTCACTTCACTGTCCCCCAAAAGCACTGACAATTTGCACTGAAATTATACACTCCTCTGACTAAATACCGAATGGTTTACGTGTCCTACTTTGTGGCGCCAAATGTAACATTTTTAATGAGTTCACTAAACGTGGTGATGACTATTGTGGTTCAATAAAACAAACATGATATGAATAAATAATATACACTGTGGTGTGACCTTACCTGTGATAGTGTAATATAATAAGTTGTTGAGCGCCAGATTCCTATTTAAGATAGTGAATCGAAATTTATTGATTTAACCTCGGCTATCAGCAGTAGAGTCGAGAACCACTTACCCGGGCCGTAGTGAGACAAAGTCATCTAACCAATCCGTATTTAATCAAGGAGTATGATTGCCTTAAAGTACCAACTACAATGAAAGAAATAGGCATTACGTTAAAGGAAATGAATTTATTTACTCAAGAACAAAATACTAATAAAACAGAATAGTGATAGTCACACAATTGAATTTAAAATTACTCAATGCGGCAATTAATTATTTAAAAGAAAATGATTATTAAAATGAATTGAAAGTTAAATGAAGTTAAATTATAATAGAGACGATAGTTTTATTGAATTGTTGGCTCACCCAGTCGAAGATTCGTCATATTTAAGAAATGATCGGTGATCTCGATGTTACGTCGCTTATGTTTAAAAAAATGATGTGATACCTCAATTACTATGAAATATCCTCATTAAGTACGTTGCCATCTGTAGAAAGACTCTTGATCAGGGATATAACCCATTATGTATTGATATAGATGTCGGCAAGACATCGTTCAGTGTCGACTCTCGGTGCTCAGTCCATTAGGACCCAGAAAGCAAGGTTACAACTTCCTTCCTTCATTAAGAGCTGTAGATCAATGCCATTCTTGTCCGATGTTGCAGGTACAAATACTAATGACTTCCTTGTCACGTGGTGTCACAGCTTCCCTCTCTATTAGCCTTCTCCATTCTTGACTCATAACTTGCAATATATATTGACGCGTATATACCGTAAAAAATGGCGTGTTGGTTACACCATAGTGTGTTTCTTAACATCTCAGGAAAATGACGCAGTTTGCCGTGGTGAAATTCTTACTACGTCGTTCAGTTTGTGACGCACAGGGTTAGTCCATATCGCCAGTCTTGTTGCAATATATAATACTTCGTCTCTTTACAAGTAATTGTTAATAAAAATCTAATTGAATATAATAATCAAAACCGCTTACAATTATCTGATATAAAAATCATCTCATGGATGTACTAGTTAATAATAATAATAATAACATGATAATAAATGAATAACCCTTTAAATATAACAGCTATGGGATCGAATCGTTACAGTTTCTCGCGATTTAACCAACCAAACGCAATAAAACTTGGTACAGTATATTTTTATACACATTGTAATGCACCGACATCTAACTTCGTTCAATTGTTTACATAACCACAAGATGGCGGATGTGTGAAATATTTCTCCAGCATTCTATATCTCTGAAACTATTAGCAGTATCACCCTGAAATTTTGTACGGAGATAAAGGGCACTACTGGAAGTTCATCTATAAGACAATCAAAAACCGGTTAACTACAAAACGAACATGGCGACCAAGCGAATTTGAAAATTTTAAATAGACCTTTCTGGGGATTTAATGTTCCAAACGCAATGAAATCTGGTAGAGGAAATGTCTATACACATTGTAATGCCCTGGTATCTAATTTAGTTCAATTGTTTACATAACCTCAAGATGGCGGCTGTGCGAATTTCGAAAATTAAGTTTTTATTTCTTGTGTCGTAATCATGCGATCGAAGTGAAAGTTTGAATAATAAACCTACGAAATAATTTTCCTTTAATGGTACATGACTCTATGGCCTATACATTTAACAATCCAACATGGCGACCATCCAAAATATTTAGATGGCTCTGAATATCTACGAATCTATTATAGCAATCAAACTGAATGGTTTTATGTTCATAGGGGCTATGAACTTAAGTTCGCCTATAGGACTTTAAATAGCCTGGTGATCACAAATCAAACAAGGCGGCGACGCGAAGTATAAATATTCACATGAACGTTTCTCGCAATTTAACCATCCGAGTGCAGTGAAACTTGGTACAGTAAATCCTTATACGAATGTTAATCCACTGGCATCTAATTTATTTCAATTGTTTCCATAACCACAAGATGGCAGCTGTGCGAAATCTTAAAATCTCGTTTTTACTTCTTGTGTCCTAATCATGCGATTGAAGTTTGAATGCTACACGTACACAATAATCTTCATGTAACAGTAAATAACTTTAGGACCTACATATATAAATCCCAACATGGCGACCATCCGAATTATTAGTCGGTTCTCAATATCTACGAATCCATTTCAGCAATCAAACTGAAATGTTGTATGTTGATAGAGGCAATTAACATAAGTAGGATATATGAAAATAGCCTGTATAGTTCTTCACGGAACTACTTGTTACTATCATAATTTTAATTTTTATTAATTTTTTTTATTCATATTATTATATTAATATGTATTTTTATATTAATTTTTATTTTGTTTCTTTTATATTTTTACTCTCATTTTAATTTGAATTTTAATTTTGATTTTGATTTTGATTATAATTTTAATTTTAATTTTAATTTTAATTTTAATTTTAATTATTGTATGGGGAGAGCGTGGGTTCAAATCCAACCTAGGCCATCATGAAAATGACTTTCTGTGATTTCACATTTTCACTCCCAGGCAAATGCGGGGACGGATCTTTTCAACAGGTCTACGGCCGACTTGCTTGCAAATCCCTTCCCTGACCTTCCTTAATTAGACTAAAGTTAGCGGTCGCCTGGACGATCGGCCTGTCACTATCCCCAGTTGTATTTGGTGACAATGTGTGTTCAGCTCTCGGACACCGTCCTTGCGACGGTAGAGGAATGATCCCTCGCAGAGTCTGTGGGTGAAGCCAAGCTCACAGGATTAGCTATTAAAAGTTATTATACACTGCTCAACAAAAGTTTGGAACATACATATTTTACTACAATGATTTCTTATAGTAAACCCATTGTGGTTTATGCATTCATCACTAAACATCATTCCTTCTGAAAACAATAACAATCGTGGTTAGATAACAAAGAAACGGGTCAAAATCAAAGCAAACTCACTTCCAAGTGTCTCTTTTGAAAACAAAAACATTGAAAATCTGTATCTCATGAGGATCAGTATCAGTGTTGAGTAGTCCTCCCCGCACACGGAGGAGGCATGCTCTGAATGAGACCATCAAGTTTATCTTGGGGTACGAGATCCCACTCCACTATGGCAGCGTCAGCATACAATTGATGGCGGTAGTCCAAACTTTTGTTGAGCAGTGTAATTATTAGTATGACTAATTATTAATTAGTGAAAATGAAAATCCACAGCCTGCTTCCAGTCTCCGGCCGGGTCAGAAATGGAGTGAATGAAGCCCCCATCTAGCGGCGAGGATATGAACTGTGCCGGCTGCCGAGGCCCGACGCACTCCTCTGGGGCAATGATTAAATGAATGACAGATGAAATGAAATGATAGTGAAGAGTGTTGCTGGAATGAAATTTTGACAGAGAAAACCGGAGTACTCGGAGAAAAACCTGTCTGCCTCCGTTTTGTCCAGCACAGATATCACATGGAGTGACCGGGATTTGAACCACGGACCCAGCGGTGAGAGGCCAGCGTGCTGCCGCCTAAGCCACGGAGGCTTAATTATTAATTAGTAATAAGTTAATTATTATCATCCTCTTTCGATCCACCGACAGTAGTGGCTACGCTGGCTAAAGCGCAGCATTAGGTCATGAGGCCAAGCTCTCTGCTGACTCGGCAGACGCGTGGCTTCGAGCCCCACCGTCGGCCGTCCTTGAAATGGTTTTCCGTGGTTTCCCATTTTCAACACCAGGCAAATGCTGGGACGGTACCTTCTGACAGGCCACGGCCGCTTCCTTCCACATCCTTGCCCAGTTTCATTCACCATCATTCATTTCTTCTCTCATTAACTCCTCTCATGAGGTTGGCGTCAGGAAGGGCATCCGGCCATAAAAATCATCGCCACAAGGACTTCCATCGCATCTCATCCCCGAACCCGTTGGAAAACGGGAATAATAAGGGGTAGACATACATACATTGTTCGCAAATAATTACATATCTCTCCCCAATTTGGAAGGCAGAACAACACACAAGGCAAAAACACACGTGCCGCCATTGGAACGATTTCTCGTAGGGCTTTCATTTCCACCCTGGCCGGAGCTTAAGGGTTGGTTTTTTTTTAGCGTATGGCTTTTAGTGCCGGGAGTGTCCGAGGACATGTTCGGCTCGCCAGTTTTGTAGCTGCTTCGAGACGGACACCCGGTGGGTGAGCTACAAATACCGTTGGGGAGGGAAGTTGGAATGGAAGGGCGAGGAGTTGGAAGGTAGCAGCTGTGGCCTATAGTTAAGGACCAACCCCGGTATTTGCCTGGAAGGAAGATGGGAAACCACAGAAGACCATCTTGAAGGTTGCCGGCGGGGGGATTCGAACCTCCTCGCCTCCCGGATGTGAGCGACTGCCAGCAGTCATGCCGTAACGACCATGGCTAACTCAACCGGTAGCCTAAGGGTGGGCAGACCATAATAGATGGCCGCACCAACTTTTGGGCCAAAGGAAGGGAAAATAAGCGAAGATGAAGATTATAATGGAGTTGGGGAATGACGAAGTGTGGAAGAGTGTGGAGAGAGATGTAAAAAGAGACCTCTTGTCCAAGATGTAATGATTTGAGAAAAACTGAGTGTGTAGGTTGTGGATAAAAACTCAGCAATTTTTCTAGGTTTATGCCGGGTCTTGTGTGGTGTTGCACATAGGAACACCAAGATAAGCTCATCAGCTGGCTCTTGGTGTCCGTGCCTGGACCCCCACAGCCACAGGAGTAGTGAACTGCGCCCTATAACCATCAGGATGTGGATTGATCTAGTTGCGAGAATTCGTAGATGGCATAATGGGAGTTTTTTCTTTTGTTTGAAACGGAAGAAGAGAGGAAAAAGTAAGAGAAAAGGCTATGATTTGAATTAGGTGAGTAGGGAAAAACGTGAAAGCTTTGGCAAACAATGAAATGTAGTGGATTAATTCGAAATTTAAAGAGAAAGATATAGTGTCGAGAAAAAGAGAAACAAAGGAAGAAGTAGTAGAAGAAGAAGAAGACTGACAGAAAGCAATGGTTGTAAGTGTAAGTAGAGACAACTGGAAATAGAGAAAGAGCAAGGGAGATTTTTTTAGAAACAGAAGAAGAAAAAATAAAGAAATTCAATGGTTTGAAGTAGAGGGTAAGTAAAGAAATACATGAAAGCCGTAGTCGTAAGGAATGGCAGAAGACTTTATAGCGGGCTAGATTAAGAGATGGTGCGGCGTTGGTAAGGAGATATATGAACATGACACAAGTATTTGCCACGGTATACAGTACGACAGTCGACATCTGTTCGACAGGCTTTGCACTAAATATATTAACAATCGTTCTTAATGTTGCTTTAACTTCCCTTGTAACTGCTGCTGGGGTGCCGGAACATTTCCCCGAAGGAGATCACTAACGCGTCAGTAAATCTATTGACACGGCTCCCTCATATTTGCGCAAGGATTCAATCTTGCAAGAACGTTACCGCTACACCACACAGCTAGTCGTAGACCGCAATTAGAGTAGTCTATTACCTGATGGCACAAGGTTACGGAACGAGTTTTATGTGCGGGCGAGTCCATGTCGTGCAGCATGGTTAATAAGGGGGAAAACGTTCACTTCTCTCGTTGCTACGGATATGTTCACATTGGCTCCTACTGTAGCTGCAGCGTATGTACATTAGTGTCTCCCAGTAGCACAGCAGCAGTGACTCCCTCCACTACCTTCCTTCAAATCCTTTCCACTCTTCGCTGCCGGGCTCGCACAGGTTTGCGTCTCCAGGTTTGCAGTCTATTACAGTAAAATCTATAGGGACAGATGACCTCGTAGTTCCTCCCCCTTGAAACAACAATAACTAACTAAGAGGAAAAACAGCCTTCAACGGATTCGAACGGGTCTCGCATTTTTTCCCTTAGCCCTTTATAGAACAGAATATTATTAAAGATATTTTATCTGTTAGTTAGTTATTGTTGTTACTTGTTATTTAATTTGTATTTATTATAATTTCATAGTGGTATGAGGACTGGAACGGGGTCTACTCAGCCTCGGGTGGCCCATATGAGTAGAGGTGGTTCGATTCCCACCTCAGCCATCTTCGAAGTGGTTTTCCGTGGTTTCCCACTTCGTCTTCGGGCAAATGCCGGGATGGTGCCTACTGTAAGGCCACGGCCGCCTCCTTTCCTCTTGCTTGCCTATCCATCCTAACCTTCCAATCCCTTCCCTCATGAGGCCCCTCTTCGCTTTGCAGGTGAGGCCGCCTGGGCGAGGTGCTGCTCCCACCTCACCAGTTGTATCCACTCCGATTAGATGTTCCCCGCTCTAGGACACTGCCTGAACCGGTGGTAGGGGTGAGTTCCCTCGCTGAGTCCGTGGGAGCCACCACCCTGGAGGGTAAACTCGATTTAAAAAATAATAATAATAATAATAATTTCATATTAATTCTTTTAGCCTAATTGTAATTATTATTAATTTTAATTTTAATTTTCTTTAACATTTTAATATTGATATTTATTTTGATTTTTTTATAATCACAAAATTAGGAATATAAATTTATTATAATATTATTTTTATGAGCTTATTTGTTTTTATTTCTTACAAGCATATTTATTTTTTATACTAATTTTCCATTATATTATATTTTTTCACTCTTTAATTATAATTATTTTTTTATAAAAATAATTTTATCAAGCAACTTAGTTCTAATATTTGGTTTTAAGACATATAACACTGAGAGATTCAACCATCAGCATCTTTGACAATATTAATTGTAACTCAGCAATTCTTCGAGGTTTGTGCCGTGTCTTATGTGGGGGTTTCGCCTAGGACACCAAGCTGGCTCATCGGTGGGCTCTTGGTGTCCCCGCCCGGACCCCCATAGGAGTAACGAACTGCGCGCTACCTCCCTTGGTGTCCTAGGCGAAACCCTACACAAGACACTGCACAAACCTAGAAGAATTGCTGAGTTTTAATTCACCGGCCGTGAAAGCCATTATACCAATATTAATTGTCCTTGTAAATGAAAATCCACAGCCTGCTTCCAGTCTCCGACCGGGTCAGGAATGGAATGAATGATGCCCCCATCTAGCGGCGAGGATATGAACTGTGCCGGCTGCCGAGGCCTGACGCACTCCTCTGGGGCAATGATTAAATGAATGACAGATGAAATGAAATGATAGTGGAGAGTGTTGCTGGAATGAAATTTTGACAGGGAAAACGGGAGTACCCGGAGAAAAACCTGTCTGCCTCCGTTTTGTCCAGCACAGATCTCACATGGAAGCCTCTGTGGCTTAGGCGGCAGCACGCCGGCCTCTCACCACTGGGTCCGTGGTTCAAATCCCGGTCACTCCATGTGAGATCTGTGCTGGACAAACCGGAGGCAGACAGGTTTTTTCTCCGGGTACTCCGGTTTTCCCTGTCAAAATTCCATTCCAGCAACACTCTCCACTATCATTTCATTTCATCTGTCATTCATTTAATCATTGCCCCAGAGGAGTGTTTCAGGCCTCGGCAGCCGGCACAGTCCGTGTCCTCGCCGCTAGATGGGGGCTTTATTCATTCCATTCATGACCCGGTCGGAGACTGGAAGCAGGCTGTGGATATTCAATTGTCCTTGTAGCAGGTGGTAAATATACAGACCTATAAAGGGTTAAAGACAGGATTCCGGTTTATGGAGGTAGGCCTATGCTAAAATAATTTAACCATGGACATGCGTATAATGGATATACTGAGAAAAAATAATATGATGTACATACCTTATTCAGTACTGTATTTACACATTTCTGGTACGAATAGATTCAGTAACTTCTGTGCCACTTTTACTCTCGTGTTAAGATCAAGCACAACTCTTGCTTTCGGTTGGTTGGTTCCTCAGCTGCGACAACGCGGTCAATTAGCCCCGTGTACTTTGGGGTGCGTGTAGAATCTGTTTCATAACCGGTGTTAATTGTGATGGCTGTAATAGTGTGTGTTATCTGTAATTCAGGTAAGGACTGCAGACGATCAAATTCAAGTTGTTCCTACTTTTACTACCAAATGCTACCGTGAACGACACCTAGCTGCGAACTTGGCCACTAGATGACACCGCAACCAGAAACTGGCGGTGAACGTTCGAACTTGATAGAGCGTTTCCTACCAAATACCAACACTACCAATTGTAGTGGTAGGTTCTTTTATATGCCATCAATCTATGACATAGGCTCACCGGCTTTACTTCCCCTCCGAAGCAAGGCATACTGAAGGATTTTAACGCTCTTAAAAATCTGATGACTTCAGCCGGGTTCGAACCCACAAACTTGGACATAGCAGTTCAGCATGCTACCGACTACGTCACCGAAGCCTGTCTTCCACAATCCCTTTTGTTTATTAACATTTCATTAAGGCGAGCATTGGGAAAGGCTTGGGGAACAGGAAGCAGACAATTAGTCGTACAAGTTGGAGAACAAAAGAAGGAAGACCTGTTTGTACATTCCTTGTTAACTACAGAATGAACTGTTACAGCAGACAAGGTAGACTTTCTAAACACTACATTGTGGAACTTGAAAATTCTCTTTTTAAAATGAGTAGCTTGAATCCCGCCGTCCGTGTAATAGAGTTTCCATTTAATACAGGGTCCGTTAAAGGCAGATTTTACTGTAGGCCTACCTGAAATAGCCAACTGAAGCCGTTAAAGGGGGCTCTGGACATCGTGGTTTATAATCCGCCGTACAAGAGTGTGTTTGGGATTTGTCTCATAGCTTGTTATACAGTACAATATCAAGACGACACCGTCAGTTTGATTACATGTCTTACCAGGCAGATGATCTCGCTGTTCTTCCCCTTAAAACCTCAATAACTAACTAACTACATGACTTATGGGCAAGGAATGGCCTTAAATTTGGTACCAACTGGCATTTATCATCAGTTCGAAACAAAGAAAGTCAGGTTATCAGATGGTTGCCTCACGCAACCAAATACACGGAGTTAATGACCACTGTGTCCCAAGTCTCTAAACGAAAGAGAAAATGTATCTGGTTATTTAATGAAAATATTCCTACCATATCAAGAACTGAGTGTGTATTACAATGGTTCTCGGTGGCGTAGTCGGTAGCATGCTGAACTGCTATGCCCAAGATCGTGGGTTCAAACCCGAACGAAGTCGTCGGATATTTAAGAGAGTTAAAATCCTTCAGTATGCCTTCCTTCGGAGGGGAAGTAAAGCCGGCGGGCCCATGTCACAGATTTATGGCATGAAAAAGAACCTGCCACCATTGTGTAGCAAAATTTGTAGGTTATTTGGCTAGAAACACTCTATCAAGTCCAACGTTCGCCGCTTGGTGTCAGTGACTTCTGGTAGCCAAAGTTGGAACTACTTGTAATTGAACTTGCTCATTCATCTTCATTCATTTCATCTCATCCACACGCGACGGTACTTGAAGTGTCCGCATAGAAGCAGCTACAAAGTACAACCTCTGCCGAGCCGAACATATCCTCGGACACTCCCGGCTAAATAAATAAATAACAAGAAGTTCCGTGAAGAACTATACAGCCTACTTTTCATGCCAATGATTATTCTACAGTATATGAACCTATATAGAATAAGTTGGTAATATCGAAATTTCTAATTAGTTCAAAATATACCTGGTATAATGTAGCCTAATAGAGCACTACAGTTGGCAGCCCTGGTGACTGAATATATTCTTAGTTCCATCTCTTAAGGTACAGAATACAAATTTTGGTTGAAATCCAATGGACGTTACATGCAGTTAGACACTGGATCTATCAGCACGCGTAAAAGCATGTTGCCAACAATACCATGTGTGTGCTGGTCAGAAATAATCTGAAATATTATGATATCTTGTTATGCCAATTTTGGATGAAATCCATTTGTCAGTATAGAAGTTAGCCTACATGTATTTAAAAATTGGACATATCAGGAGGCATAGAATCATGTTGGCAGCACTGCCTTGTATTAATTACTCCAAATTAATCTAGAATGTCAGGTGCTATACGTGTGCAAAGTATAGAGCTGTTGGCTTGCATACTTTCTGATATATTGATATTAGGGTAAAAAATATAGACAGCATTTATTAACAGTTGGCAGCCCTGATTGCTCTTAGCAATACTTACAGTCATATCTGTTATGGTACACATAGCATATACGAAATTTGGTTGAAATCCAACTGATAGTATAGAAGTTACATATATATAAAAATTGGTACTATCAGCAGGCTTATAATCATGTTGGTAGAACTGACGTATATAAGTTACTCCAAATTAGTCTAAAATGTCAGAATATACGTGTGCATAGTTTAAAGCTGTTGGCTTGCATACTTTCTGATATATTGGTATTTGGATTTTTTTTAAAATAGAGAGAGCAATTATTAACAGTTGGCAGCCCTGGTGGCTCTTAAGAATACGCTCAGTTTTATCTGTTTATGTACAGAAATTACATACAAAATTTGGTTGAAATCCAATGAATAGTGTAGAAGTTATATGCATTTAAACATTGGACCTATCAGAAGGCTTAACATTATTTTGACAGCATTGTCAAGGTTGGTCTCCTGGAAATTAAACTCAAATAGTATTATCTACATGTGTGCCAATTTTGGAATAGCTCCCATGCATACCTTGCAAGATATCCAAAATGGAGCTCAAATTTCTAGTGCGTTTTCTCAGCAGTTGGTAGCACTGACATCATTTTCAAATATGGACGTGAGCTATTCCGGTGCACATCTTTACTCATACTAAATTTGGTTTTGATTGCTGCAGCCGTTTAGGAGTTGATAGGGGGGTGGGGTGGGACACACACACAGCCAGACAGACAGACAGACAGAAGGACAGACAGACAGACAGACACATATTTTCCCGGATCGATCTCATAAGTCTACTTTTTCCTCATTCTTGCAAAATGTGAAAAGTAGGCTAAAAATCTGAAAATGATATTCCCCCAGGGGCTAACAACTAGTGGGACGGGGGTTGTCAACCACGGGACTCCAGCTGAGTCCGGCATTGCCTCCACTTAATTGAGCCGGGCTTCTGTCATCTGTCCTGTGGACCACCCTCGGTCAAGACTTGTTCTCTTCCCACCCTGACGGTATTAGAATAACTGAGGCCTAGGGTGTCTTTCACTTCTTTCCTGAAACCTTAAATCTTCGAAGGGTCAAACCTTTTCTTATTTTTCATGATATCTTCTGCCTTCCGCTCAATGCCCTTAAGGAGGCAGGGTGTGTGTAGCTCCATTACTTATGTTGCACCCTGGATATTGCTACACGTCATCTGGGTTCGGGAGATGGTTACCTCGAGGGCTTCCTGAGCTGGGTCCATTTCCCCCCTATTTTCAGTGACGCTGGAGCGGACCCTCAACTGTTTCCCTATACTATCTGCCGTTCATGGCTCACCTTCCTTCCAAGTTCCTCAATCCTCATTCTTTGAGTGTTGAGGGCATTTTTTTTCCTCCTGTATTTTATTTCCCTTATTCCTTCCTCTTTGTTCTTTTTCTTCTTCTAGCCCGTGAGTTAGTTATACGTCAGTAGTTAGTTTTAGGTCAAGTTTTATTTTATCTCTTCTCGTTATCATCCAAAGCGTTCGGGGCTGATGACCAAGTTGTTAGACCTCTTAGGGCTGTTTACAACAAATTTTTCTTAACGATTAGTTAGTTAATTCCTATATAACTTAAATACAAGAGTTAATGCATAATTATTGTCGCTACATTTCACGAGGCCATCCGGTTTCGCAATTACTTAAATACACTTTACGAATCTCGCGCATGCGTAGACTTGGTTTCACCTTGGAGAAACATGGCGGACACATCAAAAAGCGTGTAGCACTGATCGTTGATTGCGATGCTACCTTGAGATTTTCTGGAACATAATTATGAAGGAAGATAAATACAGAGGACCTTATTAATGGCTGTCCTTCAGATAGTCATGTTTGGTTCCTCAAAAATCACCGCCGTTAGGTTATGTGGGTAGATACCCACTAAAACCCAAGGCAGTGCTATATTGAGGCGTACTAGGCAAGATGAGGAGTGAGGTAGTTTGCCATTGCTTTCCTCACTGAGCAGTACTAACCCTATGGGTAGAACCTTTCACGGCATCCACAGGCACTGAAT
This sequence comes from Meconema thalassinum, assembly GCA_946902985.2. Lineage (NCBI taxonomy): Eukaryota > Metazoa > Arthropoda > Insecta > Orthoptera > Tettigoniidae > Meconema > Meconema thalassinum. Next base: position 979,141,994 of record OX336388.2, on the reverse strand, counting down.
GTGCCCCGAATGGCATTACTAAGCACCACCCATACCTCAGTAGCTTCCATATAATCACAGCCATGAGTGAGGCTGAGACATTGGTGAAAAGCCACATTTTACTCTAGCCTGTGCCAACAGACAAATGTAAATGTACTGCATTCATCAAGAGATGGCAAACAGGCCTTTATTCGTGGCAAAACCTTAAAATGATATAAAACCTGGCAGTTGCGAGTATATAGTATGTTTACTTAGCTAAACAGGACCGGCAATCTTCGTTGTCTTCGTAGCGTAAGTGGTTGCGTTGCGGACTCAGAGTTCATTATGCAGAACTTGAAGGAGTTCGAATTTCACTTCAGTTATGTCCTTTTAATTCCACGGTGTAGTGGTCAGCATGCTTAGCTGCCACCCCAGAGGTCCGAGGTTCGATTCCCGGCTCTGCCATGAACTTTGAAAAGTGGTATGAGGACTGGAACGGGTTCTATTCAGCCTCGGGTGGTCCAATTGCGTAGAGGGGGTTTAACCTTCCTTGAAGTGGTTTTCCGTGATTTCCCACTTCGTCTCCAGGCAAATGCCGGGATGGTATCTAACGTAAGGCCACGGCCACCTCCTTTCTTTTTCCTTGCCTCTCCCAATCTTTTCATCCATTCTGATCCCTCATAAGGCTCCTGTTCGCTTTGCAGGTGAGGCCACATGGGTGTGGTGCTTGTGCCACCGCCCCAGTTGTATCACCCGATGTTTCAAGCTCCAGGACACTGCCCTGGAGGATAAACAGACTAAAAAAAATACATGTTTTATATTCCTATGGATGAACGTTCGTATGAAACTCGGAAACAAACCAATTTTCCGCCATTGCCAAATTTGCGAGGTAGAGTTCACCTGTTTCCCTCCACTTGAACGATGCTGTAGAGAGTTGAGTGGTCAGATTTGTCCATTTAACGTGAATGCTTGTTAGTGGTAAGATGAATAAAGAGATAAATGACGGTGGTAAAAATGGCCCTTAAAACTACAGTTATCATCATCATTATAGTGAAGAAAATTAATTTATGATCGACCCTCACTATTATGTGTCAGAAAACTGTATCATAATGATGGTCATTATAACTGCGCAACTTTTTTACCCTTCTTTACAATGTGTACGACCAGGCCACTTATTTATACCCCAGAGGTTTGCTACCATGGAACTATTGAGAAACCCAGCGCCCAGAAATAATACACTGTATAAGAATGACATATAACCTCTATTAATCATGCATAACACTTACAAGTCATAAACATTTCAAAAATACAATATAAATTAACATGCAAAGGTGTGGATATGACAAATATATCATTACTTACTTCTTCCGTGGGTTTTCTCCCTTTAACCATTAAAACGTTTTTACAAATGTCATGATCAACCTTCTTAAGCGTCAGTAATTCTATTTTTCTCCAATATCATTTACCCTTCAAGGTAGTTGCCAACAAGAAGCTCGATATTAGAAGGGACCCCTCAATTACAGTATTCGTAGATCTGATCCATAATACAAACATTTAGTAGAAATAATTCCTTACGATGTCGTATAATATCCACAATGTGGATAATGTCCTATAGGACAAATTGCTCATCGTTCCCTAATTATTCCCTTAAAATCAGAATCCAGAAGCCGATCGAAATCAAATCAAAACCTCTCACGAACTGTCATGGTAGGTCACTCCTTCTACTGTCTCCGTAACAGCTGACAAGCACTCAGTCTTGTAAGCAACAACAAACCGTCCACAAGGTGACAAAAGACTAACTCAACGCAAAGATCATTTCATCACAAAACTTCCCATACGAATAAAATAAAGAATTACAGGCCCAAAGGCATACTACATAGAAAAGGGACCGAGAGAAAATTACAAACAAAACATACATAAAAAAAACCTTTCCACAAAGACAACGTGAATGGCAACCCTGCTCGAAAACTCACGGGATGAACCAAAATAGAAATATTTAAGAACTTACTAACACGCGTGTACATAAAATAACACAAGGGCATAGAACATTACCTTGACCAATACCGAGCAAAATACTTACTCGCACCATATCACAATATTCGAAGCAAGCCTAAAATAATCATGATGACCAATCAGAGGTTCCTTTAAGTAGCATGGACTACATATTAAATTTAATAATAAAGGCACTCCAATTGCGACGAACACAAACATATCAGACAAACCTCATATTTCTTGGTCATAAGCCCCTTTTCCATTTCAGAGCACACGAAGTTAAAGTAATCACTGACTTGCCTTTTACAAACCAAAGTTATCTTAATATTTTAAAGCTATTCCAAACGTACTTTTAGTAGAGTAGGCCATATTTCCGAAATAAGGATTGGAAGTACCAAATAGCCCCCAGTCTATTGGCTTTCCGACGAGCTGCCCTGTCGTAACATAATACATCTTGTCTCAGTTAAAGTCCAACACCAAGTTGTTTTCATACAAATACTCATTAACGACCTTCATTTTCATGCCGTACAAACCACATCTTTCTGACAACAAAAACGCAAGATACTAGCACCGAGGAAACAGTTAATACCAGTTACAGCTAGGTCGCGCTTCGATCGGTCACCACTGTAGAAACAGTACACAGGTGGTCTCTAGCGGTGAAACTAAGAACCATTACATCAGTGATCTTATGCACGTCCAACTGGACACTCATCAGGGTACTTATTGAGGCGCAAAATAGAAATGCCTCAGACTCCCGCCCCTCAACCTTGGCGATGGTTAAGAACCAAGCCGACGTAACACTGTAATCCATAAAATATGTACCATTCCAGTTCCACAATTTTGTCGAAAAACAAGGTGTTTTTTTATATCACATGCATGAAATCTAATAGGTAGAATATCAAACTCTTCGTTGCCAAAGTTCATTCAATCCACACCATATAGACGTCTAGCATCTAGATCCATAGTAGAAGTTACAGAAAATTCCTTCCAATATACCATACATGCCAAAGGTAAACATGCATCTTACATGGGGTACAGTCTTTTCATAATACAGGTACAAAATGTAACACAATGATACAGAGTAAAGACATCTTCTCCAGACGAGTATGGATCCGTTTCCAGTTACTCGATGTAGGTGTCCATAATCCGGGCCCTTGGATATTTACACTTCCAACAAGAATCTTCTACGCAGGCAAGTCCAGAATGAGTACATTGCAATCACAAAGTACTAGGCCAGAAAACGCATAGGAATTGCTTACAAATAAAAAGGTATACAATGAAATTATACATGACAATAGTTGACATAAATTTTAAACAATAAGGCAATCAGTTTTACAAACGCAGATCCTATCCCAAATAAAATCCACACCTTTTTACAAATAAACCTAAATTGACATAACTTGTAAGTATAATAGCATGTAAACATGAAGTTCGTTAGAAAAGAAAGAAAACAAGGAATGACAAACAAAAGATAAAAATAGTGAAATAATAACCGCCCCAAATGTAAAAGAATTCTTTAAGCCAAACATATTTAATTCCCAAGAGAAAGATACTAAATCCAAGAAGAAAAAGAAAACAAAATACATAATATTCCCAAAACAAAATATCCCAAAAGAACATTGGTATAAGTCCCATATCACACATCTGTCACAACTCATTTAGGCAACAACCAGGAAAAATGCACTCAAGAAAACCATTAACAGATTCGAAACCCAAGGAAAAAAAGAAAGAAAGACCAAGAAAGCAACAATAAACGAAGTATCAACTGACCACACGTGCAGACCTAAGAAAACCCCAACACATTCACACACACATCTTTGCATAACCTCTAAATTCACCAAAGAAAACAGTTACTACCCACAAATATCCCCAAAATGTTCCACCTCAATATAAATAGGAGTTCGTTAAAACCGTGACACATTACCACAAATACCCTTCAAATAAACAATTACCTTTAAGCTGTCTCGGATGAGAATTTCAACAAATTCACTTCAACGAAACAACGACCATTACCAAATTAACTTCATGACACACACACAACTCACCTGTAAGTACCTACTTCCTCAGTTCAACAAGCAATAATAAGTGCACAAGGTCACTACTCGGAGAAACTATTTCGGAACGGTTAGTAAATACTTACCATTACATACATATTCAGCTTATGCCACCTAATATTTGAGTCCCATACCTCCATATACGTTAGGATCTTAAGCTGAACAAGGATATTTTAACGACCCTATTTATATACTCGGCTACCATTGAAAACATTTAAAATAAAACTTAACTTTACCCATAAAAACAAGAAACAATAACAAAATCCCTCCCCAAATTAAAGGACAAATTAGTGATTCACATTCATACCAACACAATACACTAACGCACAATTATACTACCTTCCTCCAGAACCAGTATACAATTTTGAAGATTCAAATAAAGGTCACATTACTACAAACACGCACCAAAGCATCAAGTAGGTCATACACGATCTTGAAAATTCAAAATTATTACTGTAACACAAAATGAAATTCCTCTCCGTACCAACAAAATGTCAAAAGCCATTTAGAAAATTCTAACCTTTCGCCTATACACCAACTTGACGCAAAACAATGAGTCACTCTGGTCATACACAATGCAGAAGATTCCAAATAGAGACATTTATACACAATACACACAAATCCATCCATCGTTCATCAAACATACAATTCATACAGAACATACATACATACATACATACATGTGTGTGGTTTCCAAAGATCAAACACAATTTTGAAAATAAATTGTGAAAACCACCACAACATCGAACATACAATTCACACAGAAGATACATACATACATGTGTGTGGTTTCCAAAGATCAAACACAATTTTGAAAATAAAATACAACTTACATATCATTAACTCCTTTCTTAACATGCGATAAGTGCACCCTAGAAATCCTTTTTCTGACTGGATCTTTGATCAGGCATGTAACAGGTGTTAAGAAACTGACTATTTCAAAGGGACCACAAAACCTTTCTCTCAACTTTTTCGACTCCTTAGGTCCAACCTCTTTCAAAGAAAAATTCTTCACAAAAACCTTATCTCCAACTTTAATATCAACAGGTTTACGACCTAGATTATACCTTTTTTCTAATCTATCATGAGCCACCTTCATGTTCTCCTTAGCCTTTTTCCAAATACTCTTGATATGACTAAAGGTATACTGTTCAGGCAACAACTGATTAATCGACCAAATATTAGATAAAGGTGTGTTAGGAGTGAAAGAAAACATTAATGAAAATGGAGTGGTTTTATGGGATTCATGGACAGCGGTATTAAAAGAAAAGGTTATCCAGGGTATACAAGAGTCCCATTTACTATGATCACTGTGATGAAAAGCAATTAACGCCGCTTTTAAATTTCCATTGACACGCTCAGCGTACGAACCTTTTGGGTAATACGGTGAAGATGTAACTTGAGAAATTGACAATTCAAATAAGAAATTTCTCAACACACTAGACTTGAAACATTGAGCATTATCAGTTATCAGAAACTGGCACGGACCAAACGAGGCAAACATTTTTTCAAGACATCTGATAACAACTTGCGTTGTAGCAGCCCTAGTAGGAAATATCCAATTAAACCTTGAGAACCCATCCGTACATACCAAATCAAACTTGTTTCCCCACTTAGACACCGGAAAAGGGTCAATAAAGTCTAGAAACAACCTCTGCATTGGCCTAGTAGCCACTTCCGATGACAACATTCTCCCCTTAGTGTTGGTAGCCGGTTTAGCCAGTTTACATGTTTGACAAAGGTTTACCATACGTTTGATTTCCTTATCCATTCCCTTCCAAATGAAATTTTCCCTTATCCTTAATCTAGTTTTGAACACACTTAAATGCGCACCGATAGGTGACTCATGAAAGTACCTAAATACTGCAGATATTAATACAACAGGCAATACGATTTTGGCCAACTTATCACTACGTGCTGAACAACAAAGTAAGTTTCCTTTCAGGAAATACGGCTTGACCGATTCTCCCCTCTCAAGCTTCTGAATAATTTCTGACAACACAGGATCTTCCCTTTGGTACCCCGATACATCACGGAACAACAACGGATAATTGGAAAGTATAGCATTACAAGACCCGTTGATCAAAACATTATTACATACATTTTCCTTATTATCAATATCATCAGACAATTCTCCGTACATCCGGCTCAAACAGTCTGCAATCACATTCTCAGTGCCCTTTATATGCTTCACCCTGAACTTGAAGGACAGAATCCTCGTTGCCCAGCGAGCAATCCTTCCGGTTTTCCTTGGTCTACCTAGAACCCAACTCAATGCTTGGTTGTCAGTTTCAAGCTCAAACTCAACGTGTTCTACATACAACTTAAATTTTTCTAGGGCGAACATAACTGCCAATCCTTCTAATTCATAGACTGAATATTTTAACTCTGCATCAGACAAAGTACGTGAAGCATAGGCGATGGGCAATTTATCATCCTCATGTTGCTGTAACAGAAATGCGCCCACTGCCCTGTTGGAGGCATCAGTCTGAATGATAAAGGACCTCGAGAAGTCGGGAATCGCTAGAATAGGTGCGTTAATAAGAGCCATATTTAAATCTTCAAAAGCTGATTCTTGCGAGGGACCCCAAACGAACTCCGTACCTTTCTTCCTTAACATATTCAACAGAGCTGCCCTGTGCGCAAAATTAGGAACGAACTTACGGAAATAATTGATCATCCCTACGAAACGTGCAACTTCTTTCACGTTTCTAGGTGGTTTGAAATCGCGAATAGATTGCGTTCTAGTCTGATCGAGTGGAACACCAGATGACGACACAATGTGACCCAAGAACGAAATTTGGGGTTTTGCGAAGGACACCTTAGATAACTTTACTGTCAATCCCGCTTCTTTAAGTCTTTTAAGAACTTCTCTAACATGTTCAACATGTTCTTCAAAAGACTTACTGAAAATCACCACATCATCAAGATAGTGGTAGACGGATTTAAATTTTATCCCATCAAATATATCATCCAGTAAACGACTTAATACAGCGGCACCTGTCGATAATCCGAAGGGCAAACGTTCGAATTCATACAAATTCCAATCCGTGGTGAATGCAGTCACCGCTTTGGATTTCTCACTCAACGGAATTTGCATATACGCTTTGTTTAGGTCCAGAACGGAATATACCTTTGCTCCCTGAAATCACCCAAAACAGGACTGTAAATCCGGTAAAGGAATCTGTTGGAGAATCACTTTCTTATTTAATGCACGGTAATCAACAACCGGACGAAATTCTCCATTTGGCTTGGGTACCAAGAAAATTGGCGAAGAATAAGAAGAAGTGGACTTCCTAACTACTCCTTCCACTACCATTTCATCAATAATATCCTTCAAAATCTTCATCTTCGGAGGAGATAAACGATAAGGCGAAGATTTTACAGGAATATAATCCGATAATTCAATTTCATACTCCATTACATTAGTCGTACCCAGACGATCGGTCAAAACATCCGGAAACTCATGGCATAGTTCTTTTATGACCTTCGCTTCATCTTCACTGAGATTATCTAAATTAAGATCTTCAATGTTATTACCTCTAGTACCTTCGATTACTGCCTTTGCATCCAAGCTATTTACTGGACTTAAGAAATTAATTTTTGTGTCGGGTTTAAATTTGAACCAACAAGATTCTGATCGTAAATCGATCAACAACCCAACATGAGCCAGAAAATCAGCACCCAATATCACTTCACACGAGAGATTATTAACCACCAAAAGGCTAAACTTCCACGTGAAGTTTTGAACCCGGATTTTAAGTTTTACAAAACCTTTAACATCCAACAGTGACGAGTTAGCAGAGATGAGTTTATTATCACAATCCATTAACTTCCCAAATTTACATATTGACGACATACATTTAAACCATTTCCAACTCAAAAAGGAATTCACACTACCTGAATCGATTAACGCAGATACCGGTTCATTGTTTATCTCAATATTTATAAAATGAGAAACACCATTGTTAACCCCAGCAATGCGACCACATACCTTTTTGCTCTTAGCCAGGCCACGACCATAATCTCTTTTCCCTGAACCTTGGGAACTCTTATTGACAGAAGTAGAACTAGTTTTGAGGTTATCAGACAATTTTTTATTTGACCTCTCTTTGAAATAATGCTCAGAATTATCATTCTCCCAAAATTTGACGTGTCTCTCTGAGCTACCCCAGTTATGTTTCTTACCTTTTCTGTACCTACTCTCACTATATCTCCGGTTGGAACGCCCCTGAAAATTATGGTATGGACCAGGAACAGGAACAACATCTTGACATACCTCTCCCTGAAAAAAAGTATTATAAAAACCCTGAACAGGTTGTCTTCCTCCAGACTGCACAGCACTCGTCCACTGAAAAACAGGCTGAGATCCAATTTGCTCAAAGGTACCCTGAATGGAAGGACATGTTAGCGATGAATTTGCCATGCGAACAGCATCTGCTTTTTTAAACTTCTCAGCAGTAAGAACAAGATCATAAAATTCCTTATAAGTCTTAGGCCTCGCACACATGGTTAAACACAATCTATAAATGGGATTAATTCCTTCGACTAATGAGGCAACGATTTGCTCCTCCGACAACTGAACAGCAAATACTTTAGCATAATACCTAACATCCACAAAATAATCGTTCAGCGTCTCATCCATTCTCTGTCCTCTGAATAAATAGCTCCGATGAAGATCAGACAGGGTGTACGGAGTAATAAAATAATTTAAAACTTCCATTTGAAAATTAATTAATGAATTTCCAGCTGACATGTTATTAATTAAGATCTGTCTAAGCATACCTGAAGTAAAAGGAAACACCATTCTAAATATGTGAGGTTCGGACAGTCCAAACACCACAGCACTGTCTTTTAATTCTACAAATTTCCTAAGAAATTGCACCAATAAATCATTCTCCGTACCATTACAGATATGAAAATTCTTTAAAATCAATGCTATCGGATTGGGTAACGTAGCAAATCTAACATTGATATCTGACATGACATTTCCAGGGTCACACACTTGAGAAGAATCTCCTAAATACAAATTATGCTTCATCAAATTATGCTCGACAACATCAGTTACACTAATTAAACTTTCACTGGTTTGTACAGACTTCACACAACGAGAAATTCCAGAAGTTAGATTAATTGAGGCATTCGCACTATTTTCCCTCAATAAGGACCTAGATGACAAGCTGTATTCATTATTTAAATTAGCCTGGTCAATAATATTAGGCCTAGCTGAACATGACATATTTCTCGAAGGCTGACTAGACGACCTATTCCGAAGCTGCATAACAGCAGGATTACTAATTCGTAAATCATTAATAGACAACACAGATTCTACATCTTCAACCAAATTATTTTCCACATTCACTTCAAACCGATTACTATTTTCAGAACCACCACCGATTGAAGACGCCAAAGATTCACTTTTATAATCACCGGTCACACCAGAAAGCATACGTTCGTAAACAACAGCCAACCTATCGCGCAAACTTGACAATTCATTTGCGAATGAAATACCGTCATCAACTTTTGACCAGACATTAATTAAATCAGACAATCTCAATATCCAATGTAGAGCACGCCACCTTAATTTATTTCTCTGATATTCAGACGAATCGATAACACCATCCAACGAAGCACAATCACTCAACAAGTTTGAAACAGATGTAATGACACCAGACTTACCCTTTTCCCAATATTCGCTGTTAATAGGCGGGATATTTACAGGAGCATCACGTAAAGACCTCAAGACAGCCAAGTCAGTTTCTCTATTTCCCTGTGGAAACCTTCCACGAATCAAGATTTCAAACCCCAATTCATCTTTCCTCAGGTAATATATGTTTGGAAGAACTCGTTTTTCCATTTTTGGCACAATTAGGTACATGAAACACAAAGAATACACAAATTAAAAACATTCACCAAAATAAAACCCTATTAAAAATCTCATGTTTAAGGACATCGTCCTCTTTCTTAAGCCCAGGTCCTCAACAGTTCCAAAACTAACAAAAGTAATAAACCAAACCACGCTCTGCTACCACTGCGCAACTTTTTTTACCCTTCTTTACAATGTGTACGGCCAGGCCACTTATTTATACCCCAGAGGTTTGCTACCATGGAACTATTGAGAAACCCAGCGCCCAGAAATAATACACTGTATAAGAATGACATATAACCTCTATTAATCATGCATAACACTTACAAGTCATAAACATTTCAAAAATACAATATAAATTAACATGCAAAGGTGTGGATATGACAAATATATCATTACTTACTTCTTCCGTGGGTTTTCTCCCTTTAACCATTAAAACGTTTTTACAAATGTCATGATCAACCTTCTTAAGCGTCAGTAATTCTATTTTTCTCCAATATCATTTACCCTTCAAGGTAGTTGCCAACAAGAAGCTCGATATTAGAAGGGACCCCTCAATTACAGTATTCGTAGATCTGATCCATAATACAAACATTTAGTAGAAATAATTCTTTACGATGTCGTATAATATCCACAATGTGGATAATGTCCTATAGGACAAATTGCTCATCGTTCCCTAATTATTCCCTTAAAATCAGAATCCAGAAGCCGATCGAAATCAAATCAAAACCTCTCACGAACTGTCATGGTAGGTCACTCCTTCTACTGTCTCCGTAACAGCTGACAAGCACTCAGTCTTGTAAGCAACAACAAACCGTCCACAAGGAGACAAAAGACTAACTCAACGCAAAGATAATTTCATCACAAAATTTCCCATACGAATAAAATAAAGAATTACAGGCCCAAAGGCATACTACATAGAAAAGGGACCGAGAGAAAATTACAAACAAAACTACATAAAAAAACCTTTCCACAAAGACAACGTGAATGGCAACCCTGCTCGAAAACTCACGGGATGAACCAAAATAGAAATATTTAAGAACTTACTAACACGCGTGTACATAAAATAACACAAGGGCATAAAACATTACCTTGACCAATACCGAGCAAAATACTTACTCGCACCATATCACAATATTCGAAGCAAGCCTAAAATAATCATGACGACCAATCAGAGGTTCCTTTAAGTAACATGGGCTACATATTAAATTTAATAATAAAGGCACTCCAACTGCGACGAACACGAACATATCAGACAAACCTCATATTTCTTGGTCATAAGCCCCTTTTCCATTTCAGAGCACAAGAAGTTAAAGTAATCACTGATGAACCCTTCAGAATAGCAGTGTTTCATGCAAGAATCTTGATCAAGGGGTCGCGCTCAGTTCATAGTGTGGTGTTTACGTCCGCCAAACAACGTGCTTTACTGAGGCAAGGGTCATAGGATAAAAACTGTAATTAAGAAAGTAAGGAGACAAGACGTAAGATAATAACATGATTTAATAACTAATTGTGCATAAAAAAATATAAACAACAATAATAAAAATAGATCCTCCCTGAATCATTCCCTGACAGGAATATCTAACACTTTGAGGAGTCAAACGGATCTCCCCTTTTATAATAAAATTGTGGATCCTAGTTCCACTACCTTGCATTTGAGTTTTATGTGCGCGTGATGACTAACTACGAGAAAATGAGTACTTGGATGACCGTTCGTTTACAACGGGTTAACAGCCACGGTGCTCACGAACAATCATCACGAAAATCAACGTTTATGGATATGGGCATGACATTAATAAAAACCCTTAAAAACTCTAATGCTGACACACACACTACAAATCTATTATTTACAGGAATCTCTCTGAGATCCTCATTAGCGCGAAGACGCACTTAACAACATGAGCTACCAACTGGCCAATTGCTCAATACACACAAGGAAAGACAGCATTGCACGTGACTCACGGGTCACTGAAATGAAAATAAACCTGGAATAAACCAACAACAACAAAAGCCTGACCGGCTAAGATTACTTTATATGAACGAAACTTCATGTCAAGGTAACGCTTCGGAGATTATCGTGATTCGTAGGCAACTCCCATTTATTTCAGCAATTTTTACCATTGATCAGTTCTTATCTGTAATTCAAGTAATTAGAGAGCCAGCGAGCACTCCTCACTAATGACCATGCTTTGCACGTTCAGACAGCCTTGTGAAACATCACCCCCTTTTCCTCAAATACTTGTCGTGTCCCAGTCCAGTGTATATAAATAGCCGACCAGCTGTTCCGTTACCTCACGGAATCAACAGCAACAAAAATCTCATCCAACTCAACATATGGTCAGACATAATCACATATCCACAATTGCCCTCGCAAGGATACAATATGGACCGGGTACCAAGCTGACAGAAATCAGTCTCAGCTGAAATTCCCGCTTGTAATACCACAAAAATACACACATACACACATCTGGGACTGACAGGACGCTTTTCACACAGGTCTGCTGAATAGGTGCTCACAAGCATTAAACACAATATTTAAAACCTACGATAGAGCTGATTACTCTTCGTCACAAATTACATTGCTCCAATCGGCAATAGTCACACTGAATCTGATCAATAATAAATCTTAAACAATTTTAATTACCCTACAATCTACTGTATAATTATATTAATTCAGTCCTACTTCTGAAACACAAAAGATCTCCGAGAGACGTTTTTAACCGCATTGCGTAACATATGCAAACACGGCCGTTCACATAGCTACGTTAGTTAACACAATACAAAAACAAGAACCTTCCACTAACTACATTCGTGCGAGCTGCTTCCATACAAAAGTGTGTCAGACCAAAACTAAGTATACTACGTTAATCACACAAGCAATGTATCTACAAAAATATGTCCCATAAACCATAAGTTAATTTATCAAATAATAAAGAATATTATTTCGTACTCATCTCTCTTGTAGTCACCCGTCAAAGAACGTCTGCTGCCATTTCCCAACTGAATGGTTCTATCTCATCTCAGCCATCTGGACGGAGTGTTGAGAATTCCAAACTTCCTCTGTAGTCGTCGGTGTCATCTCTGGCGCTGCTTCAAAAATTAGATTATTATACACTTGATATCTGACTACTAAATTCGCTGTTCAGGTACTACTTTCCCTGTCACAGTTCGTTGGCGAATTATCGACGATACTGCCCCTACAATATAGTACTGTGACTATCTATCACTGAATTTTACACTTTACAATAATTTCTGTGTTCTCATGACACGCAAAGTAATAGCTGACTAGTGTCCACGACACACAAAATAATAGTCTTGTGCCTTCGACACACAAAATAATAGTCTACGTCCTCAGACGAACAGAATAGAAGTCCACGTCCGTAGACGCACAGAATAGAAGTCTACGTCCGTAGACGCACAGAATAGAAGTCCACGTCCGTAGACGCACAGAGTAGAAGTCCACGTCCATAGACGCACAGAGTAGAAGTCCACGTCCGTAGACGCACAGAGTAGAAGTCCACGTCCGTAGACGCACAGAGTAGAAGTCCACGTCCGTAGACGCACAGAGTAGAAGTCTAAGTCTTGGCTCTTCATGCCACTTATAAAAGAACTGGCCCTAGGTCTCGATGGGGGGGGGGGGAATTTATGTAAAAATTTCTCGAAATAATTGTGGTACAGGCATGAAATAGATATCACTGAACTCGTAACATTGCACAGGTCAAGAATATGCTCATTAATCCTAGAATCGATCGTAGAGATTTTGTCTAGGCGATTTCCCGCGTGAATGCTAGCCGAGCGTGCCCACGCTAGACCTGCCGCGTTAACTAGGCATTCTTCTCTCATTGGTTCTCACATTTTCTGTAATTTGGCGGTTCATAGCAGATCTTGGTGTCGTAGGAGTGTCCAGCCTGCTCATCAGCCACTCACATTACTGCATCATATTTTTTCTAGGCGCGAATATCACAATGAACATACCAGCAGCATGTCTCACTGCGCGTCGCGTCTATTTGAGGCGGCTCACACCTGTCCTTCTGACACATCGCTATGCTATTTCCTTTCACAGCTAAAGTATTTAGCCTATTGTCAATCTGCTCCAGGTATGTCCCCGCTGTCTCCAACCAATGCTTGAAATTTCCTCATCTCCGTCTGGCTACTTTCATGATACTGGTGGAAATATTTATTAATTGGAGAAATAAAACATAGAATCATTTATCCAACAGAGGATAAAAGGGTTCACAACTCTCCCACTCACAAAATTTCGAACTTAGAAATAAAGTCGACAATTTTTAAAAGACTTCCGTATGACAAATTGTTTTATTTCGGAATCACCCCTTTTCTATTACTGGTCTAGTCGCTCCTGTCTTGAATGGCATTTACTCGTTTTCATTTCCTGCTTGTATCTCCCCTCTCAGTCTGCTTGCATGACGCTCTGGTGCCTGAGGCAACACTCTGCTCGTCTCGTTAATGTTTGTCAACAACAACACTATTTCCTCCTTCGCGTGCCGTACTCAACTGCTCCTCGTGCACTTTGTTGATATTAGGACGTCCATATATTCAAACTGCATCATAAATTTTGGCGCTCCCATGGCTCGCTTCCTGTTCTCGCTGTATCTCACGTAACTCCTCCAAGAATTCCCGGTCCTTCGGTGTTAACTCCAAGTGTTGTACCATCGCTGTTTCTTCATTATCAGGCTCTGGGTTCCTGCTGAGTGCATCCGGTATCACGTTCATCTTCCCTGGGCAATGTTCAATCTCAATGCTGAACTGCTGAATATATATAGACCAACGTGTGACACGTTCGCTTGCCATCGACGTCTTAAACAAGAATGTTAGTGCCTTGTGGTCGGTCCTGACAACAATAGGGTAGCCGTAAATTATTCGTTTCCATTGTTGTAACGCATGAAGTATGGCCAACAGTTCTAGTTCCGTTACCGTATAATTGCGCTCGTGCTTACGCAATTTTCGGCTGACAAATGCCAAATATGTTTTATGCTGCAGGTTAGCTGGATCCTCTTGGTAAAGCATAGCACCTATACCAATTAGTGAAGCATCCGCTTGGATTATAAATTTGTGCTTGAAATCTGGATATCCTAATTTAATGCAGTTTTTCAATAGCTGCTTTGTTGCTTGGAATGCCTTCTCACACTCCGCATTCCATAACCATTTATTATTCTTCTTTAGCATTTCCTGCATGGGAGCTACAGTCTCCGTATAACCTGGACAGTTTTCCTTAAAGAATCCCGTTACGCCTAAGAAAGCCCGAATGTGCTTGACTCTCGTTGGTGTAGGGAAATTCTTTATCGCTTCGATCTTAGCTGGGTTTGGCTTCACTCCCTCCTTGTCAATGACGTGACCCAAATATAAGATCTCGCTCTTGAAGAAATGCGATTTCTTCAGGTTTACTTTGAAATTAGATGCATTCAGGTTGCCTAATACTTTATCTAAATTTTCCATGTGAGTTTCAATGTTGTCGGATGCCAGCAAAATGTCATCAATGTAGCGTACCGTCATCTCCTTAACTTCCTCGGTTAAATTCCGGTCCAGGGCTCGGATTAAAGCACAGCCCGCTGTTTTGACTCCAAAGGGCATTCGAACGAAGCAAAACGTCTGGTTATCGAATAAGAAGCCAGTTAGAAGCTGTGACTTCTCATCCAATTCAATATGGTGGAACGAACTCGTCAGATCGACTGATGAATAAATGCTCTTGTTTTTAAAGCCTTTTAGTACGTCTCTGATGATTGGCGCTCTGTCATACTCAGGAAAAATGAATCTTGTGTTGAGATTTCTGGCATCTAAGCAAAGTCTAATAGATCCATTTGGTTTTGTGACTGCCAAAATCGCATTTAGATAAGGTGTCGGTGTCTTCCTTACCACTCCAGCTTGTAACATCTCATCTATAATGACCTTAACTTGACCACGATATTTTCCAGGAATTGGGTACAATCTGCTTTTGAAAGGTGACCAGTCCTCGACTTGCATAGAATATTTGAAATTTAATATTTTCCCAGGTACTGTATCAAATACTGTTTTGTGCTTCCTTAATATCTCTTCCAACTGTTTTCTGTGTTCACCCCCAAGTTGAATGTCATTGAGCCGCTCCTGTAGTAACTCTTCAAATTGTGCATCACTGTTATCTCCTTCTGTTAATAAAGACCATATCTCCTGAGATTCACTCTCCTCATCTAGTTCCACAACAGCTCCTTCTATGATGTTGTCTTCTGCCTTTCGTACCTCTTCTTCCGTCTCTTCTGATATTGCTTCCAATGCCCAAGAATTTACATCTCTTCCGGTAGTGATTTCATCCATATGCAATCCCACATTTTTTCAGCTGATCATACTCTCTAAAACTGACAGTATTCTTGTGCAAATCTATCACTGCTTGATAGTTGGGTAGATTATAGGCTAGGGAATAACCCACCCACCAAGGGAAGATGATTAAAAGAAGGAAGTAGATTTGGGATTTGGAAAAGAAGGATAGAGAAATAGGAGGAGAGTCCCACAAAATTAATAAGTTGACTTTTAATTCATTTAGAAGCGGTTGCCACCGCAAATATGTGCTCGGATACCTAAAATGGCTACGAGCTTGGTCGAGGCTAACGGGAGCCGCAGATAAGGCTTGGGCAGTTTGCCAGAGAGAACCTGTAGTGTATTTCCTCCCAAGCACGAATGAAAGTACTATAGGGAAGGGTAATGATCTGGCCAGACAGACAGTAAAAGCTTTATTATGTATGAACGAGGGCATAAACCTAGGAAGAGCTAGGAAAGCCAGGATCCTGCCTAACTGTATTATCAAAGAAATGATGAATCCAAAAACAAATATTTAGTTTATTTAACAATTAGAAAAAATTTGAGGGAATTAACAAGTATGTAATATAACTTTAATTAACATAGTTCATTTGAACTTTTTAATAAATAGGGTCGCAGACCTCTCCACATTAACCGATTGCTCCAGGCAATTGACAATTTAAAAGGTTTCAAACCTTACATGTTTCTGAAATCTTTATAAGATTTGAACAAATGAACAATAAAATAATTAAAGCTTGAACGTAAATTGAAGTACAAAAAGTGCACCTTAAGAAATTCTGGAGAGAATGTTCTAGAGACAGTGACAACTTTGAAAATAACAATAATAACAACGTGAAAAATAAAATAGAAGTTCCTATAACTTCTTATATTTATACAGAGTTAATATGAGAATTATGCAAAGAGGGCAGGTCACTTACTGTGAACCTGAAAAGTTGATCAGAAGGAAGGTTCTAGACCTCTGATGCTTTGAATAAGCCTCGCCAGTCAAATGAGGCAGTTTTCATTTAGCGAGACCAAAAAATAACTCACTCAAGAGTTGAGAGAATTGTTTTCCCTGCCTTTGAAGGGAGGAACAATTTAAGTTTGAAACGTGTGCTAGACACGCAATTATGCAGAATTACTTAATGATAAACCAACAAAATGGAAGGGCACTTCTTAGAATGACACCTTATAGAAAGTTACGATTTCATAAATAATGGTTGTTAGTAGAAGGTTAAGGAAAAGATCATTGGGATATAGGGACAATGTTCATGGCCGTATTTAATATAACCGGACGATCGCGACGCGGTAGAAAAGTGGAGCAAGCACTGATTATCACTATAGTCTGTAAAGATGGATGCAAAGTTCACTGGAGAAACACTGAAGTTTATGAGAAATAAAAGTTATTGCAATTATGGAGATAACGGATTGCACTATGTAGGTGAAAGTCTATTTCTTGAAAAAGTGGTAATTTACAATGAAATGCGCCATAGAATTTTCCAGAGGTTCCAGCGGAGGACGAAATTTCACTATTGTAGTAATTTAGTTTTAAACAAATTTCTCCCAAGTACGTGAGAAATACATGATGGCAGGACTCGCAGATAGAGAACAAGTTCTAGAAGGTTCCAGAACGACCTTAGCAGAAAATGGGGTTGAGAAAATCCAACGGAGGAAATAGTTTTATGATTATAGGCAGTGGGTATTAGATAATATCCCACGTAGCGAGAGGGTTTCTCGTTTGAATCGCTTAAGAAAAGCTCTTTTTAGTAAGGTTGGCTTATACAAGAAAAAAGCTCAACATGGCAAATCCCACGAAGAGTGATTAATGCCCCAAAGTAAATAGTTTCACACTGCCTATAAAAGATAGTTAAAACACGAGGAAGTTAAAACCATGAAGATGAGGTTAAAACTTGAATCAGGTACTTATCTTTGTTGCATGGCGAAGGTGAAGTTCTTCACTAATACTTAAAGTTCCAACATGGCGTGGAATTTAAAAACTGCCTCGTTAGGTCAGGAGGCTGGCTCTGGTTGAGCCTTTACTGATTACTGCGACTGCCGACTAAGAAGTGAGAGCAGCAAAACGAAGCGCGGAAGGTCCTAGGAAGGGGAGAGAGTGGGGGTAGGAAACAAAAGGTATACATATCAGCATAACCAACTTATTAACAATAAATTCTCTTCTCTTGCTGAGCTGGTCTTCAAGGAGTTGATAGATGATACTAGCGCAGCATGGTGAGCAAAGAAGTAGACGTAGTCCTCTTGCTCAAGGAGAAAATAGCTGACGATGGTACCGAGATCTGGTAGCCAAATGGATAAGTAAGTCATCTTGCACGATGAGGAATTGAGTAGCTTCAGAGGTTCGCTACTAGATGGCGCTAGGTGGATCACAGAAGTTATATATCTGAAACATACTTATGAAGACATAAGAGACATGCTCAACAGGGAGAAAACAGATGATCACTGTTGGTGTTTGGCAAAGAGGAAGGAAAAAATGAACATGCAAAGAGCAATAGACATTATATCTCTCGTACCGTGTATTCAAAGAATACACCATACTGGGGGGACAAACACCAACAGAGAGCAGATAAGCAGTTACACATTTATTGGAAGCGGAGCGATCAAAGACAGTGGTCTTGTGATCGGTCCATTTGTAGTCAAGATTCTGGCCACCCTGACTCTCCCATCTCTTCCAGGGTAACATTGGGTCACTCTACCAGAAATCCATACTAGGGGGGGTGAAATATCTCTAACCAAGACCAAGTCCCCTACTTTAATGTCGGGACTGGAAAGAAACCACTTCTGCCTCCGTTGCAAGGAAGTTAAATATTCCAAGTTCCACCTCTTCCAAAAAGAATTACGGAGGGCTTCAAGTTTCCGCCAAGCGATAGGTAGATTAGAATCCCTGTAAGAATTAGTAAGAGGAGGAGGGGCAGAAAGAGAAGTGCGTAGAAGACAGTGACCAGGTGTGAGTGGAAGGAGGTCATCAGGGTCATTAGAAAGCGGAGTTGAAAGGTGAGAATTATCAACACTTTCAATCACAAAATAGCTGGAAACTGAGGGAAATAAAGCACTAGTAAAGATTACGATACGATGAGAAAGAAGAATTGACAAGTTTAAACAAAGCGTATAGGAACAAGTACATCTATTCAGGACAAGAATATACCAAATAAACAAAGGAACTATGCGAGTAGAGAGCAAGAACGCCATAGGTAACAAACGAGTATCCATAAACAATGACCTCAAGTTATAATGAGTATCAAAGGGTTTACTCAGAAAAATACTTAAGTCATCGAAAACCAGGACATGACAATCATGAATACAAAAACACATCGAATGTGACGTCGAGAAAAAACAAGTTTGTTCATCAATGAACATTAGGATCGCAAAATATGCAAGCAAATTGCAATACATACGCGCGTGAGAAATACGCAACGAAGTTTTAAAGTAAGAATCGAAACAATTGTAAGATACGAGCGTGAGTAAGTGATAGAAGTAAACAAATACAGCCTTGACACACATAGTACAACGAGATAAGACATATAAATAGCTGACAGAGTCCTTAAGCGGAACGAGTTTATTTTGGGAGGTAGGCAAACGGCTTCTGTACTTTAAGTAGCAACAACTCGCTAGACAATGCTTGGCAATCAGCCAGAGTTGAGATAAGAGAAACTTGCTTTGAACTTTGGCAATCATACAGGAAATAAACAACAACTGGGCATTCCTCAGACTGGTAAACAAACAGGTTTGAAAACCAAGCAGTTCGGAGTACACACACAACATTTGGTGAATCAGCTGTAACTTAAAGCAGATATTCAGTTGGAACGGAATGCAGTCAATCGTAACTTGCACGTGAAAAAGCAATTTAAAGCTACATGAAATGAAGTAGGAAATCAATTTCGCATAATTGAGAGGATCACGAAATCGAACAATTTTCAACAAAAAGAAGCTTAATTCTTCCGAGCAAAGAAGACAAGCTGGGACATTGAGACGAAGGTTATGCATAAGAATAGTTATTCTAGATGCAATGGAATTCAGAGTTTCAAGCGGTTTCATGAGCGACTTCCAATTGCGAGGAAGGGGGGGAGGAGCCGGCCGTGGCCATCGTTCTACATAACGAAAGAAGTGAAGCATAGCGTACAGCAAAGTGATGGTGACTGATAGCCATGGTTTTACACAAGGGGAAGATAGTTTTCGAGGAATAGTTTAAGTAATTAACTGCTATAAAAAATGACATAAGAAGATATACGAAATAACACAAAGCAAGGCGAACTTGAATTGCCATTTTGTGCGGGAAGAAGGAAAAACCATTTAAACAACTTACAGGGTTAGCGCAGTTATTCACTGTAAGACATCGTTTCGACAAGTGGTTTTCAAAAATATTGAGATTTGAAAAATGAGCGTTCTCTTTTTCAGAAATGGGATTTATGTCAGCCGTAACGAAATGACATTGTGCTTTGGTTTGAACACTGGTATGTTTGATCTCGCCAGTGATAACCCAACCAAAATCGGTGTCTCTAGCGACCACGGTTGAAGATAACTTGCGTGTTTGTTTGCGAATGCAATTCCAAAAAACATTGGCACTGAAAAGCACATCAATGGGACCTTGAACATTAAACTGAGGATCGGCTAACCTTAAGTGCGAGGGAATCTTTAAACTGGAAGTATTAATGGAGTGACTTGGAGTGTCTTTACCAATACTGGTAAGAATGAGACAGTTTAAATTAAGATTGGTGTTTCTTTGACAAACGTCTCTGATTTTCAATTTTGAAGACTGCAAAACTTGAGTTTTCAAATTGTCAATGCCGGTCACATTGATAGAAGTAGGCGATGACGAAAGACCTAGTTTTTTAATCAACGATTTCGAAACAAAGTTGTGCGTTGAAGCGGAATCGAGAAGACCACGGGTTTTGAACCAATTTCCAAATCTATCTTTGATTTCAAATTGTACAGTGGTCAACAGGGTTTGCGCACTATAAGAAGTGTCGGCGTTGGAAATGCAGGAAGAAGCATTAGTTTGTTCGGAGCTGCTCTGCATGGAGCTTAAAGAGGTGGGTGCTGATGACCTCGATTTATCGTGAACGTGCAATAAAGAATGGTGCGGTTTTTTGCAATGAAAACAAAGGTTTGATGACGTACAGTTCGAAGAAGAATGCTTAGGTGATAAGCAATTGAAACAATGCTTGCTGTTTAAGACAAACTTTCTTCGATCTTCGACAGACAATTCTTTAAAGGATTTGCACAAATACAAGGTGTGAAGCTTTTTACAGAGCGTGCATTTTAACGATTTGTTAAGCGGCCTATCTTCTCTTGAATGATTAAAAGAAGAACGGGTTTGTTTGTTTTCGACAAATGGGGGCTGATGTCCCTTTGAAGAAGCAAGTTTTTTTTCAAAAATTTGACACTGAGGATTCGTTTCGATTTTTTCGCACTGAAATGCGAGTGCTGTAAGGAATTGACATCGACTGTTGAGAAACGAGACAAGGTGTTCGAAGGAAAATTCTTTGTTGTAGGCGAGTTCGATCTCCCAGGCCTTCAGTGTCGAAAAATCGAATCTTGATGTAGCTAGGTGAATAAGTATGGTGTCCCATGTTTGGACAGGCTGTTTTAGCTGGTATAACGCTCTGACATTTAACTGCATAGAATCTAAGAGGTCTCTTAAAGATGTGACGTCATTAGGTTTGACGGCAGGTAAGTTGAAGAGACAGCGGATATGACGAGCGACACTCAACCTTAAATTGCCATATCTCTCTTTAAGGAGATTAAAGGCGATGTGGTAGTTGTCTGCGCTTAAAGGCAGTGACTCCACTAAGGTCAAGGCCTCGGATTCCAAAGAAGTACGGAGGTAGTAAAATTTATGTATGTCTGGGATCTCGATATTTTCATGAATTAAAGAACAGTAAAGTTCGTAAAAAGAATACCATTCACCTTCCTTGCCTGAGAAGTGGGGTAGGCTTATCTTGGGAAGTAACGGTTTCGGTTTGTTCTCGTGAACTGAAGCAGGTGCGAACTGGGCCGGATTGATGACCCTAGTGTCCGGTTCTGAGATATTGCGAATCAATTGGTGGGCCTTTGCAATTCCTTCAAAGTACAAGGGTTCGACCTCATCCCGGTCCAATTGCAGTTCTGGACAAGCGGATTCAATCTCTGTTTGAATTTGGTCATAATAATCATAAGACCGTTCGTACAACTTAAGGCAATGAGTCAAGATATCTAAATCACACTCGGCGGGATTTAATTTGCTGATGAAATTTCGGAATCTAGTGAGTTGCCCTTTATAAGAAGAACGTCTAGCAATGAGAGTTTCATCTTTTTCGGCAGGAGCCATGACAAAAATAATGAATTGAAATACAACTCACGAAACTGTAGAACTTTGGAGATGCTGTCAAGTTGGCAACAGCGAGAGAGTAGAAAGAACAGGACACCCCAAAGGAGACAGGAGCGGCCTCTTTCCCGTTCACAGGCTTTGCATGACGTAGATATAGCTGAAAGATCCAAAGGAGATATTAGAAATTTGCAAAGTATTATCAAATGACACTTGACAAACAATGGACATAAAAAATGGACTCTCCCGGGTTTCTGGGACCAAATTTTGGGTAGATTATAGGCTAGGGAATAACCCACCCACCAAGGGAAGATGATTAAAAGAAGGAAGTAGATTTGGGATTTGGAAAAGAAGGATAGAGAAATAGGAGGAGAGTCCCACAAAATTAATAAGTTGACTTTTAATTCATTTAGAAGCGGTTGCCACCGCAAATATGTGCTCGGATACCTAAAATGGCTACGAGCTTGGTCGAGGCTAACGGGAGCCGCAGATAAGGCTTGGGCAGTTTGCCAGAGAGAACCTGTAGTGTATTTCCTCCCAAGCACGAATGAAAGTACTATAGGGAAGGGTAATGATCTGGCCAGACAGACAGTAAAAGCTTTATTATGTATGAACGAGGGCATAAACCTAGGAAGAGCTAGGAAAGCCAGGATCCTGCCTAACTGTATTATCAAAGAAATGATGAATCCAAAAACAAATATTTAGTTTATTTAACAATTAGAAAAAATTTGAGGGAATTAACAAGTATGTAATATAACTTTAATTAACATAGTTCATTTGAACTTTTTAATAAATAGGGTCGCAGACCTCTCCACATTAACCGATTGCTCCAGGCAATTGACAATTTAAAAGGTTTCAAACCTTACATGTTTCTGAAATCTTTATAAGATTTGAACAAATGAACAATAAAATAATTAAAGCTTGAACGTAAATTGAAGTACAAAAAGTGCACCTTAAGAAATTCTGGAGAGAATGTTCTAGAGACAGTGACAACTTTGAAAATAACAATAATAACAACGTGAAAAATAAAATAGAAGTTCCTATAACTTCTTATATTTATACAGAGTTAATATGAGAATTATGCAAAGAGGGCAGGTCACTTACTGTGAACCTGAAAAGTTGATCAGAAGGAAGGTTCTAGACCTCTGATGCTTTGAATAAGCCTCGCCAGTCAAATGAGGCAGTTTTCATTTAGCGAGACCAAAAAATAACTCACTCAAGAGTTGAGAGAATTGTTTTCCCTGCCTTTGAAGGGAGGAACAATTTAAGTTTGAAACGTGTGCTAGACACGCAATTATGCAGAATTACTTAATGATAAACCAACAAAATGGAAGGGCACTTCTTAGAATGACACCTTATAGAAAGTTACGATTTCATAAATAATGGTTGTTAGTAGAAGGTTAAGGAAAAGATCATTGGGATATAGGGACAATGTTCATGGCCGTATTTAATATAACCGGACGATCGCGACGCGGTAGAAAAGTGGAGCAAGCACTGATTATCACTATAGTCTGTAAAGATGGATGCAAAGTTCACTGGAGAAACACTGAAGTTTATGAGAAATAAAAGTTATTGCAATTATGGAGATAACGGATTGCACTATGTAGGTGAAAGTCTATTTCTTGAAAAAGTGGTAATTTACAATGAAATGCGCCATAGAATTTTCCAGAGGTTCCAGCGGAGGACGAAATTTCACTATTGTAGTAATTTAGTTTTAAACAAATTTCTCCCAAGTACGTGAGAAATACATGATGGCAGGACTCGCAGATAGAGAACAAGTTCTAGAAGGTTCCAGAACGACCTTAGCAGAAAATGGGGTTGAGAAAATCCAACGGAGGAAATAGTTTTATGATTATAGGCAGTGGGTATTAGATAATATCCCACGTAGCGAGAGGGTTTCTCGTTTGAATCGCTTAAGAAAAGCTCTTTTTAGTAAGGTTGGCTTATACAAGAAAAAAGCTCAACATGGCAAATCCCACGAAGAGTGATTATTGCCCCAAAGTAAATAGTTTCACACTGCCTATAAAAGATAGTTAAAACACGAGGAAGTTAAAACCATGAAGATGAGGTTAAAACTTGAATCAGGTACTTATCTTTGTTGCATGGCGAAGGTGAAGTTCTTCACTAATACTTAAAGTTCCAACATGGCGTGGAATTTAAAAACTGCCTCGTTAGGTCAGGAGGCTGGCTCTGGTTGAGCCTTTACTGATTACTGCGACTGCCGACTAAGAAGTGAGAGCAGCAAAACGAAGCGCGGAAGGTCCTAGGAAGGGGAGAGAGTGGGGGTAGGAAACAAAAGGTATACATATCAGCATAACCAACTTATTAACAATAAATTCTCTTCTCTTGCTGAGCTGGTCTTCAAGGAGTTGATAGATGATACTAGCGCAGCATGGTGAGCAAAGAAGTAGACGTAGTCCTCTTGCTCAAGGAGAAAATAGCTGACGATGGTACCGAGATCTGGTAGCCAAATGGATAAGTAAGTCATCTTGTACGATGAGGAATTGAGTAGCTTCAGAGGTTCGCTACTAGATGGCGCTAGGTGGATCACAGAAGTTATATATCTGAAACATACTTATGAAGACATAAGAGACATGCTCAACAGGGAGAAAACAGATGATCACTGTTGGTGTTTGGCAAAGAGGAAGGAAAAAATGAACATGCAAAGAGCAATAGACATTATATCTCTCGTACCGTGTATTCAAAGAATACACCAATAGTCACAAATAAAATTTGCACCAAGAATTATATTGAAATTCATCTTTGCCATGATAATGAATGTTTGCCCCAAAGTGTGTTCCAATATGTTCAGTTCTAAGTATGCCTGACGTTTACAAGTGACGGTGCGTTCAGGAATAACACCCCTCACTTTGAGCTGTGGTACCGGAATTACAGGAATATTCTGACTCCGTCCCAACTCTCGAACCAAGGCCTCCGATACCAGACTGATCTGTGACCCCGTATCCAATAAACATCTTATATTAATTCCACCAATCCTTGCGTAAATAATGGGCAATTGCCTAATTTCATCGTTCCGTGGTTTCACCGTCTCCTCCAGGCAGTCTTCTGGCAAAGCAATCCATTCTTGTATGTTCGCTACTATCCATCCATCTTCAACTTCCGACTGTTGTGTTTGTAGCCTGTCTCCTTTACCCAAATTTAACATTTTTTTAGCTCCATTGCGACTCCCATCATCCTTCTGTCGCTCATGTCCTTGATATCCCTGTTGTCTCAGTAGACTTCCAGCTTCCTCAGTATGTGTATCAGGATTCTTCATGTTCCCAATGGCCTTTTCCCATCTTCCTATCCCTCCACCTTGACTAGCGTGTAACTCCTCTAGGTAATTTTGCGATTGAGCGTGCCTATCATCCCAGTCATCTCGATAGTTACGTGGCTCTCCTTGATTTTGATCTCTTCTTCCTTTCCATCGTTGATTGGCATTGTAATCACCGTATCTTCCATAAGGCCTGCCATTCCTTCGATTTTCACGCCATTGCTGATATCCTCTCTGTTGGTATCTATTGTTACCTTGGTATGACCTATTGTTGTAATGATTTTCGTTACGCTGATATGGTCTGTTTTCTCCTTCTTCCTGGTTTCGCCTAGGTGTGGAAGTGCTTGTGTTAGTGCCCTGCGTTTTGGTGTTTGCCTGTTTTGGTTTTATGACCTCTGTCGTATTGACTAACTCCAGCTGTCTTCCTCCTCTATAATGACTATGAGATGTAGTCTCATCTATTTGCCGTAGTATCTGCTCTGCATGTAGGGCCGTACTAACGTTCGCTGCGACTAGTACTTGTTGTACGTTTACTGGCATTTGTCTCGCTATAGTCATCACCAGATCTGCTTCATTTAATGGGTAATCAAGGTCACGAAATTTTAACATTTGCATGTTAAAGAAATCTGAGTATTTTGTTTGCTGGGTGGTTTGATACTTCCTAGAGTAAAGCTCCATCCTTAGACTCTGTTGTGTTGCGGGCGACCAATATTTGCGCAGAAACGCTAAGTTGAAATCTGACATGTTTCCAAATGTATATTTGAAGCTTAAAAACCATGTGAGGACATTTCCTGATAAAAATCTCTCCATCATCCTTAATCTTCGTGCTTCAGGTACCCCAGTGTCATTGAAATGGTCTTCCATCTCTTTGATAAAGGCTTTAGGTGTCACCCCTGAATTTTCCGTGTATTTCTGCGGTTTGTAGTCATTTGAGCGAATTACTTGAATAAGTTGTGTGGCCTGATGACCGTCTTGTGGTGTCGAGCTCCTATCGACATTCTTACGAAATCCTTCCGTGTTTGTTGTTAATGGGCTGTCTGCCTGAGTCTGACTTCCTGCTGTGCTGGACTCTGGACTATTTGAGTTATCCGGCTTGTCTTTCAATATTCCCGTTCTAAATATAGATGATTGTTCTAATGAGCGGAGTTCGGCTTTAATGATCCTGTCCGTCTGCTCTTTAAGTTTATTTTTCACCTCTTGCTCCAAAGCTTGAATACGCGTGTGATTTTCGCCTACTGTTTTAAGAATGGTGGATCTTTCCTCTCTAGAATCAATATTCATTTTCTTCCAATCTTTCCTTATTTGTTCTTTAATCGTGCTTACTTGCCCTTCGATCTGGCTTTTTGTGTCATCCTGATTACTTTCTATCTGGCTCAGCCTTTCGTCTAATGTACTCTTAAATTGCTCTTGCTCCGCTGTTAGGCTTTTCCATTGTTGCGCTGATTTTATCTCGAGACGGTCCATATCTTTAATTATGCCGGATATGTTTTCATCTACTGCTGATAATTGTTGTTGAATGACCCTGCCGCTTTTCTCCATCTCCTTAAATCGTCCTTCCAATTTATCCTGAGCTATTTTGACCTCGCTTGTATTCATTGTGCATGCTATTTCAATTTGTTCTAATTTAGCCAACACCGTTTCATCCAGAATGCTAATTTTTTGATCAAAAATATCTTCCATTTTTAGCCTATTTTCAATTTTGAAAAAATAGGCTTATGAGATCACCTTTTGTCCGTGTGTGTGTGCGTGTGTGTGTGTGTGTGTGTGCGTGTGTGTGTGATTCGTGTGTGTGTCCCCCCCCCCCCTAATAAAATCTGAACGGCTGGAGCGATTTCAATGAAACTCGGTAAGTTCATAGCACTATTCCCTGCGACCCCGACCGTGCCCTTCAAATTTTGTTACGACTCACCAATCCAACATGGCAGCTGTGCGAAATATTTCACCAGCATTCAATATCTCCGAAACTATTACCGATATTACCCTGATATTTTGTATGGTGATAAAGGGAACAACTATAAGTTCACTTATGTGACCTTTGAAAATCTGGTAACTACAAAACGAACTTGGCGGCCAAGCGAAGTTGCGACTTTTAAATGGACGTTTCTCGCGATTTAACCAACCAAACGCAATGAAACTTGGTACAATATATGTTTATATACATTGTAATGCACCGACATCTAACTTCGTTCAATTGTTTACATAACCACAAGATGGCGGATGTGCGAAATATTTCACCGGCATTCCATATCTGTGAAACTATTAGCTGTATCTCCCTTAAATCTTTTACGGAGATAAAGGGCACTACGGAAGTCCATCTATAAGACTTTCAGAAACCGGTTAACTAAAAAACGAACATGGCAGCCAAGCGAAGTTGAAAATTTTAAATAGACCTTTCTCGCGATTTAATGTTCCAAACGCACTGAAATCTGGTACAGGAAATATTTATACACATTGTAAAGCACTGGTATCTAATTTAGTTCAATTATTTACATAACCTCAAGATGGCGGATGTGCAAATTTTAAAATTAAATTTTTATTTCTTGTGATGTAATCATGCGATCGAATTGAAAGTTTGAATATTGAACCTACGCAATAGTTTTCCTTTAATGGTACATGACTCTATGGCCTATACATTTAAAAATTCAACATGGCGACCATCCAAAATATTTAGTCGGCTCTGAATATCTACGAATCTATTATAGCAATCAAACTGAATTTCTTAATGTTCATAGGGGCTATGAACTTAAGTTCACCTATAGGACTTTAAATAACTTGGTGTTCACAAATCCAACATGGAGGCGACGCGAAATATAAAAATTCACATGTACGTTTCTCGCAATGTAACCATCCGAGTGCAGTGAAACTTGGAACAGTAAATCCTTATACGAATGGTAATCCACTGGTATCTAATTTATTTCAATTGTTTCCATAACCTCAAGATGGCAGCTGTGCGAAATTTTAAAATCTCCTTGTAACTTCTTGTGTCCTAATTATGCGATTGAAGTTTGAATACTACACGTACACAATAATCTGCATGTAACAGTACATAACTCTAGGACCTACATATATGAAATCCAACATGGCGACCGCCCGAAATCTTTAGTCGGTTCTCAATATCTACGAATCTATTACAGCAATCAAACTGAAATTGTGTATGTTGCTAGAGGCAATTAACATAAGTAGGATATATGAAAATAGGCTGTATAGTTCTTCACGGAACTACTTGTTTTAATCTGCTCTAATTGTTTCTCATTATTTTTGCTAACATCTAGGGCCAGTAATACCATCTGTTGATTAGTGTGATCTTTCATTTCTGCGGTTAACGAAGCTAATTGGTTCGTGTTTTTAATATTTTGCGCCTCTAACTGCGAATTGATAGTGTCATTAATTTCACTCTTTAATAACCTAGTTTGTTCCGCCTGATATTTATTTTGTTCAATTCTACTGTTATTTAATTGTGTCCGAAATGATTCACTTTGTTCTAACAGTTTAGTATTTAGCGATTCACTTTGTTCTGACAGTTTAGTTTTTAGCGATTCACTCTGCTCAGATAACTTGTTTATAGACTCACTTTGTTCTAGCCTACTATTGTTTAATTGTGTCCGCAATGATTCACTTTGTTCTAACAGTTTAGTATTTAGCGATTCACTTTGTTCTGATAGTTTAGTATCCAACAATTCCTGTGTTCTCCTCGCCGCACTCTCAATGATCTCCTGGATCTGCTCCACCGTTGCCATAATACACACTTTATATGAGACATTAGGGAAATGGCATAAAGCAATGCCCCTTGACACACACATAAAATCCAATGCACATTTACTTTCTTTATCCAACTCAGTTCATTTATTTTACATTTAATCCCACTAGTCAATTGCATCTCTGAGTGGTTTTAGTTTTACTCAATTTAATTTTAAACCCAAGCACATATTTAGTTATTAAATTGTTATCCTGATCTGATATTAACACTGACTAATTAACAAAGTATTAATTGTCATTTTAGGCTACAGCCTCCTAATATTTCCATGAGTTTGACTTTCTAAGCAAATCTAGTTTTAATTTTATCATTGGGCGCCCGGTATCACATATTAATTTTACTTTAATTTAAAAGACAAAAACCTGAACCGTATTTTACTTTGCAAACTCCTGATTTTAATTTATATTTACACATTTGGCGGTATCCACTTCGCCTCAATTACTTTTAATAAAATATCACTTCCCGGTGATTAAATACTGTCATATCTGCCTGCTCTTGCGGCATGTCAGTTTTACTCAAATACGCCACTATTGACATGTGTAATCTCCGCCGTTACACCACAGTAAATGGCCCCACGCTTGGCCGCGCCAGTTTTATCCCTATGAACCCTTCAGAATAGCAGTGTTTTATGCAAGAATCTTGATCAAGGGGTCGCGCTCAGTTCATAGTGTGGTGTTTACGTCCGCCAAACAACGTGCTTTACTGAGGCAAGGGTCATAGGATAAAAACTGTAATTAAGAAAGTAAGGAGACAAGACGTAAGATAATAACATGATTTAATAACTAATTGTGCATAAAAAAATATAAACAACAATAATAAAAATAGATCCTCCCTGAATCATTCCCTGACAGGAATATCTAACACTTTGAGGAGTCAAACGGATCTCCCCTTTTATAATAAAATTGTGGATCCTAGTTCCACTACCTTGCATTTGAGTTTTATGTGCGCGTGATGACTAACTACGAGAAAATGAGTACTTGGATGACCGTTCGTTTACAACGGGTTAACAGCCACGGTGCTCACGAACAATCATCACGTAAATCAACGTTTATGGATATGGGCATGACATTAATAAAAACCCTTAAAAACTCTAATGCTGACACACACACTACAAATCTATTATTTACAGGAATCTCTCTGAGATCCTCATTAGCGCGAAGACGCACTTAACAACATGAGCTACCAACTGGCCAATTGCTCAATACACACAAGGAAAGACAGCATTGCACGTGACTCACGGGTCACTGAAATGAAAATAAACCTGGAATAAACCAACAACAACAAAAGCCTGACCGGCTAAGATTACTTTATATGAACGAAACTTCATGTCAAGGTAACGCTTCGGAGATTATCGTGATTCGTAGGCAACTCCCATTTATTTCAGCAATTTTTACCATTGATCAGTTCTTATCTGTAATTCAAGTAATTAGAGAGCCAGCGAGCACTCCTCACTAATGACCATGCTTTGCACGTTCAGACAGCCTTGTGAAACATCACCCCCTTTTCCTCAAATACTTGTCGTGTCCCAGTCCAGTGTATATAAATAGCCGACCAGCTGTTCCGTTACCTCACGGAATCAACAGCAACAAAAATCTCATCCAACTCAACATATGGTCAGACATAATCACATATCCACAATTGCCCTCGCAAGGATACAATATGGACCGGGTACCAAGCTGACAGAAATCCGTCTCAGCTGAAATTCCCGCTTGTAATACCACAAAAATACACACATACACACATCTGGGACTGACAGGACGCTTTTCACACAGGTCTGCTGAATAGGTGCTCACAAGCATTAAACACAATATTTAAAACCTACGATAGAGCTGATTACTCTTCGTCACAAATTACATTGCTCCAATCGGCAATAGTCACACTGAATCTGTTCAATAATAAATCTTAAACAATTTTAATTACCCTACAATCTACTGTATAATTATATTAATTCAGTCCTACTTCTGAAACACAACAGATCTCCGAGAGACGTTTTTAACCGCATTGCGTAACATATGCAAACACGGCCGTTCACATAGCCACGTTAGTTAACACAATACAAAAACAAGAACCTTCCACTAACTACATTCGTGCGAGCTGCTTCCATACAAAAGTGTGTCAGACCAAAACTAAGTATACTACGTTAATCACACAAGCAATGTATCTACAAAAATATGTCCCATAAACCATAAGTTAATTTATCAAATAATAAAGAATATTATTTCGTACTCATCTCTCTTGTAGTCACCCGTCAAAGAACGTCTGCTGCCATTTCCCAACTGAATGGTTCTATCTCATCTCAGCCATCTGGACGGAGTGTTGAGAATTCCAAACTTCCTCTGTAGTCGTCGGTGTCATCTCTGGCGCTGCTTCAAAAATTAGATTATTATACACTTGATATCTGACTACTAAATTCGCTGTTCAGGTACTACTTTCCCTGTCACAGTTCGTTGGCGAATTATCGACGATACTGCCCCTACAATATAGTACTGTGACTATCTATCACTGAATTTTACACTTTACAATAATTTCTGTGTTCTCATGACACGCAAAGTAATAGCTGACTAGTGTCCACGACACACAAAATAATAGTCTTGTGCCTTCGACACACAAAATAATAGTCTACGTCCTCAGACGAACAGAATAGAAGTCCACGTCCGTAGACGCACAGAATAGAAGTCTACGTCCGTAGACGCACAGAATAGAAGTCCACGTCCGTAGACGCACAGAGTAGAAGTCCACGTCCGTAGACGCACAGAGTAGAAGTCCACGTCCGTAGACGCACAGAGTAGAAGTCCACGTCCGTAGACGCACAGAGTAGAAGTCCACGTCCGTAGACGCACAGAGTAGAAGTCTAAGTCTTGGCTCTTCATGCCACTTATAAAAGAACTGGCCCTAGGTCTCGATGGGGGGGGGGGGGAATTTATGTAAAAATTTCTCGAAATAATTGTGGTACAGGCATGAAATAGATATCACTGAACTCGTAACATTGCACAGGTCAAGAATATGCTCATTAATCCTAGAATCGATCGTAGAGATTTTGTCTAGGCGATTTCCCGCGTGAATGCTAGCCGAGCGTGCCCACGCTAGACCTGCCGCGTTAACTAGGCATTCTTCTCTCATTGGTTCTCACATTTTCTGTAATTTGGCGGTTCATAGCAGATCTTGGTGTCGTAGGAGTGTCCAGCCTGCTCATCAGCCACTCGCATTACTGCATCATATTTTTTCTAGGCGCGAATATCACAATGAACATACCAGCAGCATGTCTCACTGCGCGTCGCGTCTATTTGAGGCGGCTCACACCTGTCCTTCTGACACATCGCTATGCTATTTCCTTTCACAGCTAAAGTATTTAGCCTATTGTCAATCTGCTCCAGGTATGTCCCCGCTGTCTCCAACCAATGCTTGAAATTTCCTCATCTCCGTCTGGCTACTTTCATGATACTGGTGGAAATATTTATTAATTGGAGAAATAAAACATAGAATCATTTATCCAACAGAGGATAAAAGGGTTCAATATTAAATTTAATAATAAAGGCACTCCAACTGCGACGAACACAAACATATCAGACAAACCTCATATTTCTTGGTCATAAGCCCCTTTTCCATTTCAGAGCACACGAAGTTAAAGTAATCACTGACTTGCCTTTTACAAACCAAAGTTATCTTAATATTTTAAAGCTATTCCAAACGTACTTTTAGTAGTGTAGGCCATATTTCCGAAATAAGGATTGGAAGTACCAAATAGCCGCCAGTCTATTGGCTTTCCGACGAGCTGCCCTGTCGTAACATAATACATCTTGTCTCAGTTAAAGTCCAACACCAAGTTGTTTTCATACAAATACTCATTAACGACCTTCATTTTCATGCCGTACAAACCACATCTTTCTGACAACAAAAACGCAAGATACTAGCACCGAGGAAACAGTTAATACCAGTTACAGCTAGGTCGCGCTTCGATCGGTCACCACTGTAGAAACAGTACACAGGTGGTCTCTAGCGGTGAAACTAAGAACCATTACATCAGTGATCTTATGCACGTCCAACTGGACACTTATCAGGGTACTTATTGAGGCGCAAAATAGAAATGCCTCAATAACACTGTTTTTCATTATGATACAGTTTCTTCAGAGCTCGTTCATTGACCAATTAGGTAACGATACCTTCGCGCATGCGCTCAAAATCCAACATGTCGTACATAAACATAACATCGAACTATAATAAATT
The DNA here is from genome assembly GCA_946902985.2 of Meconema thalassinum. Taxonomy (NCBI): domain Eukaryota; kingdom Metazoa; phylum Arthropoda; class Insecta; order Orthoptera; family Tettigoniidae; genus Meconema; species Meconema thalassinum. Next base: position 979,108,268 of record OX336388.2, on the reverse strand, counting down.
ACCGACATGGAATACGCACCGTCCATATGTTCGCGTAAATAAACTGGCGAATATGAGACAAGAAATAGCACTGTACCTTAATATCACCAACACTAATTTCTACACAGCGCATTGTCTTGAAACGACTCCGGTGACAATATTACTGAGGGGCGGCAGATGTAAACATATGGCCTGCATATGGCATTGCAAGCACACAGAGCGCATGCGTCGGTCGTTCAGAGATCTTGAAAGATCATACTTATCATACTTAGCGCTCGCTCTCCAATCACAAAATTCAAGTGGCTGACTCTCAACAGATATTTATGAATATTTATGTTAAAACATATAATAAAGTTATAATTATTGTCGAACATAAGCAGCCGTATGCAACTCGCCTATAATGGTAATTAAGACACTCGTATGGAAATTATAAAACTCGCATACGCCCGTTTTATAAAAAATACTCGTGTCTTAATTATAGCCATTATAGGCTCGTTGCATAATGTACTATATTACATTTGTCACCGTTTCTTGTTCCCTTTACGTCAGGCGATAGGCTAAGGCTGATTTATAATTATGTTTATGCTAGCCTAAAGATCAGCTGCATGGTTTCAACTACAGTACATTTGGCTGGCTGCGTGGCTCAGCAGTTACATTCTTGCCTGCTGTTCCCGAGGTTGCCATGATCGAATCCTGACGCAGCCAGCTGGCATTTGAGGATGCACAAATGTGAGGGAGCCGTGTCAGTAGATTTACTGGCTCGTTAAAGAACCCCTTCTGGGCAAAATTCCAGCACTTCGGTGACTCTAGAAGCCGCAGTTGATAAAAGGGACGTTAAACCAATAACATTATTATTAATATTATTATTATTATTATTACCTACATTTAATGGACTTATCTCACTTCTTGTTCACAGGCAGAGAGAAGTTGACAAGATGAGGCTGGTTACGTTTCTTCTACTGTCCTGGTCGCTGCTTCAGATGAGTTTTCCTGTCATCCATTCTAAAATCCATGGAAATGTTTCGGCTGCAGCTTGGATGAATAATGTTAATAAAGCGGCTAAATTCTTGATGGACGATGTTGGTATTGTCATGAACCTAATAAAAATCACTCCGTCGGGAGCAGACTTGAACAACATTGTGGATATTGTGCTAGATGGTCTCAGGAAGAGTATAAAGACTAACGGCATGGATAAAGTCTCTCTCCGAGACATCGATGAGCAATTCAACAAAGAAAAACGCCCTGACCTGCCGTTTAATGTTGGAATCAAAGCAACCCATGGTTGGATAAAAGATCTGTCAACGATTCGTCGAACAGACAACACCACTCTTTCCACCTCAGGAAGAAATATCACATTAACTACTGGTTTGGGACTAGAGCTGTTAGAATTTGGTTTTGATAATTATGAATTTATTTTAGAGAAATTCCAAACAAAGGGCATGTTAGACGGTAAACTGGGATCAAATTCTGCAGATATACGACTTACTATTAGGATGAGAGACCTTATGGACTGTAGCGTGATTCTCGATGATTTAAAGATTACTGGGTATGATGGGCTGATAGTAAAATTGACCGGACTGGGCGAATTCAATAAGATAGTCTCCAAAATGTCCACGATTGTTTTCAGGTCCTTGATTAACATCATCATACTGGAGGCAGAAATAGGGGCAACCGCTTTTCTTCGAGAGGTATTCGATATGTATGACTGTCAAAACATTCTAAAGCTTCTTCTAAATCAATGATTAATATTACGAGAAAACAAGTTACGTGTTGATATTAATGAATTACTTCTTTGGACACAGAAATAAAACTAGCTGTTTTGTCTGTGCAGAAATCAATAGTCATCTACTCCAAAACTAAACTGAAATCACTGTGATATTTTAACTAAGAAGTCTTGCTTACGGGAGAAATGTATTAATTAAGTTTATAAACCGACACCTGTTAATACTTTAATGTTTAATGCAGGGGTTCTTAACCTGTGAGGGGTGTAGGGAGGTGTGACTGTCCTCTATAATTTTATAATATTGCTTTATGTTTGACGATGTCGAAATGTAAATATTATATGTCAGAAAACTGTATCATAATGATGGTCATTATAACACTATTTTCATTATGAAACAGTTTCTCCCACCAATCAGACCTCAAGAAACAGTTATGTGATCGAGTGTCATAGTGGTGTATTCGAGGAGGCCATGGTCAAATATAAGGTATTCTCTGCGTTCCATGCGCTCTGTTCAGTACATAAAACTGGTGAAATCCTGACAGATAGTTGTGAATATTTATGTTCGAACATAAAATAGTTATAGTTATCGTCGAACATAAACAGTCGTATGCAACGAGCCTATAATGGCACTAATTAAGACACGAGTATGTTTATACGAGTGTCTTAGTTAGTGCCATTATAGGCTCGTTGCATAATGTACTATTTCAGAATTTACGCCTGTCTGAACGTAAAACATAAAGTTACAAGAGTTTCTTATCTATACAAATTATTCTGATCACAACAATACTTCTAATGAGATAAGTACATAGGCCTAGTTTGAACAGTTACAACAATGGATTTCTTAGAGTAAGAATGATTAGTATTATTCTTTATTGAAATGCACAATCTGCAGGAGTGTAACAATGAATTTTTACAAGACCGTTTTTAATTCTTTAAATTTACTCATTAACAGTTAGTCTTTACTACTAATTAGGAAGTTGTTTCATTATTATCTCCACTACTATTCAAAGTATAATTTCCAGTGCTGTGTCTTAAGAAAAAATGTCAAAGGAAAGGAAGTAAAGTGATTAATATGTTAAATATGGTTTCACATGCAACCTTGGTATTGATGGAATTGAAAAACCACAGGTTTCCTAAGTGCCAAAATTCTTTGCAATGATATGTGGCATGAGAAGCTAAAAAAATAATTACATAATTGATTCATTATTAATTACTTTGTGAAAGAGAAATAGGGGAGGTGAAATTTTAAGTTTACTTTCAGGGGAAGTTTGAGAGTAAAAAGGTAAAGAACCCCTGGTTTAATGAAACTTGTCGTCAACCCTTCATTGGGGATATCATAAGCATGAGTTGTATTAAGTTAAATACACAGACGTGGGCAAATTATTATGGCAAAGCTGAATATTACGAAATCCTTTATTGCAAAATAAGTTACCGTACGATGCAACAAAATGAAAGATTTTATTTGAGTCCGAGTCTCTGTTCCAAGACCATTTTGGTTATATTTTGTTATACAAGGAGTTCGCAGCAAGCCCTACTTTGTGTTGTAATTCGTTTGTTTTTCAAGATATTTTAATTTTGACACTTGCTTTGGAAAGTACGTTTCAAGCTCTAAAACTTTTGTATCATTGGTTTTTGTGTGAAGTTGGCGCTTAACGCGCAAATCAACTTTTTATGGCACGGTTTTGGCACTTCTTTTGCCCAAATCGTTTTTTTGTCATCACCTATCGAAAGAGCGACATCGAATTAGTCGAATTAGCCACCAAAATATCAGTTTTTGTTTAGGTTACGTCCGCTTATAGCATGCGACCTGCCTCTGTCCAGCCCGGTCGAACCAATCTAAACACAAACTCACATTTTGCGAGTTTGATTTGGGCTAAAACTGATATTTTGGTGGCTAATTCGACTAATTCGATGTCGCTCTTTCGAAAGGTGATGTCAAAAAACCGATTTGGGCACAAAAAAAAACATGCCACAAAAAGTTGATTTGCGCGTTATGGTGAACTTCCCAACGAAACAAAAGTTTTAGAGCTTGAAATGTACTTTCCAAATCATGTGTTAAAATTAAAATATCTTGAAAACCAAATGAGTTACAGCACCAAGTAGGGCTTGCTGCGAACACCCTGTATATTTACCAAATGTGTGACGAGATATATTTTACGAACCAACCTCTTATGCATTTACGAATTTTTTACGCATTTATCTTTAACGCGCTTTTATTTTTGTCTTTTCTTTTCGACGATAGACATTAAAATACTAATCTTTACGTAAGCAAAACGTCTGCTGTCGGAACTTTGTTACGAGGAGTGTATGGTATACGAATACCTCTACATAGTACAAAACAAGGTCCCCGATTCTTGGATGTAATGGGTAATCTCGAGAAGGATTTTGATGCCGTTTTTACCATTCTGTAAAGGATTTCTCGAGAAAGGTTTCTGTACAAAGTCATTCATTTATGACCAAAGGAAGTCGAGCAGTAACGATTTCAGTGAATCGAGTCGAAGAGGAACCTGCCATCCGAGCACCTTTTAAGCATACGCTGGGTAAACCATTAAAAATAAATATATAAGCTTCTATGTGTGTGGCCGATAACCTAGATGTTAGGCCCCTTAAAACAACAACAATTATCTATGAGTTTAAGAATTGTTCAGCATGAAATGTTCTACAAAAACGTCCACGAAGTGAAATGTCATGTCCTGTGGTTCGGATTCCACGTAATAAGGTCCCGTGGCTCATGATCGCGTGATTAACGGTCACGTTAAACTACAAGCTTCCTTTTGCTTTCTTTAATAAACCGACCACTATGGGTGTTTTTACGTTGGCATTTCTTCCAACAATCTGGAAATTTAAATTACTAGCTTCAGAGTGAGTTTACGAACTAGAGAGCGTGCCTCTCACCCCACCTTCGGCCAGCATCAAACTGTTGAGTCGTGTCAAATTAAGACTTCAGAGAAGAATACATGTATTCGGAGTTCCACTGTCCACATCGGCTTTTCTCAATTGCGTCTGGGATCAGCCGTCCGTGCGTCTTTTAAGCTTACGCTGGGTACACCGTTAAATATACCGGGCGAAGCCGGGGCGGATTGCTTGTCTTATATACAACGAATTATTTCACACCAAATTATCGATTGGAAATCATTAATTTTATAAATTTACATCCACGTTAGCTCAATTGGTGGCCAAGACTGATCTGGTTAGGATGCCACAAAAACACAATCTCTTCATCAGGGTACGGGGAATCTATACATTGTTTAAGATTCTGTGAACCAACTAACAATAATCTGGCTCTATTCAGCTTCACCTTAATAAGTTGGTCACCTGTGAACTAAAAAATCATTTTCTATGAAAAATATTATAATAAATTTCAACTGTAAAATATCCAATTTAGAATATGTAAGTCTAGGGAAAGTGGATGTCCTCGCAAAGTTATTTGAGAAGATTGTTGAACATGTATTTGATATCTAATAAAGGCTATTAATAGAAAAGTTTTTTAGAGATTTGAAGCCATTCCTTTTCCGTGTTGCCTGTACAAAAGACAATGGAAAACTTTTATCAAAATAAACTGTAATATAAATGTGTATTATTACCTTAATGGAATTTCTTATTTGAATTTAGGTGCAGGTGACACATATACAGCAGTGCCAGCTAGTTCTTTTAAGTCCTAAAACATGCTAGGATTTTTGTAATTCGAATCCATTATTGTATGAAGTCTTTCATTTCCAATTAGAGAAGTTGATTATAAATTAGTCTTATAGTTAAACTAATTTTGGGACAGGACAGGACGTAAGATTAATTCCAGTAAGACCAAAGATATGAGGCTGTTTTCAAATACCCAAGAGCGATTGTGTCTTGGACAGGAAATTGAACATATAGGTCAATTTTGCTACCTGGGAAGTAAAGTAGACAAGGATGTTAAGTCACGCATAAGGAAGGCAAATGGTGCATTTGTACAGCTCTATCCACTGTGGAAAAATTGCACTTCAACGATCGAAATTGAGGATCTTCAACAGTAACGTCAAGTCAGTCCTCCTCTTCGCATGTGAGACCTGGAAAGTCCCTACAGGATTTACTAAGATGCTGCAGACCTTTGTAAACTGGTGTTTGCGCAGGATCTTAAACATTAATCGGCCGGACACGATTAGTAACGAAGATCTATGGGAAGTGACTGGGGAAACACCTATTGGAAAGCAGATCAAACAGCGGAAGTGAAGGTGGATAGTACACACGTTGAGAAAGCAGGATGGAGCCATCGAGAAACAAGCCCTGGAATGAAATCCGTCGGGACACGGCAGACCTGGAAGAGATCTGTACTGGAGGAGGCAACGTGAAGCAGGAAAGACCTGGGAAGAACTAAGTCGGATGGCCCGCAGCAGAGTCACATGGCGAAAATTCATCGAAGCCCTTTGCTCCTGAAGGATCCACAGGAAATAAGTCAAGTAAGTAAGGACATTCTTATTTAAATTAAGGTGGAGGTGACACATATACAGTAGTGCCAGCTAGTTCTTTTAAGTCCAAAAATATTCTATGATTTATGTCATTCAAATCCATTTTTGAATGAAGTCTTTTATTTCCAATTAGAGGAGATGATTATAACTTAGTCTTATAGTCGAACTAATTTTGGGATTACCTTGTGTATCTATAGTGTTCATATTGTTCAGGTCGCTACCATCTTTGGTAGGCTTGCGGGTGCTAGGTGAATGGGTAGCTGGGTGATGGGGAATGCTCAGAAGAGGGTGGCTTCCTGGAACGAGGCTGTGTCCGTGAGGGTGTGTGTGTGTTGGGGTTTAGGGGGGGGGGGGGTGAATTTTAATTTTAATTTATTCATAGAGAACTGAAGTTTTGTAATGAGAAACTAAACCTAGCTTAGCAACTTATAAAACAAAATATAAAATACACTTATAACTAAACAAGCCAATTAGCAAACATTTTATACAGGATGAATAATACAAATTAGAATATAATGTTTAAATAAATAAATAAATAACCTACCTAATATATTGTTAAATCTATTGAAAAAATAATAATTTTAGTACGATAAAAAGGGCTACTATTTTTATGTGAATTATAATATGATCTATTATTAAAACAAGTACATGAGTGACATGATTGCTCGAACTAATATCAATTTCACGGAAGTTGTATCTTGGATACTAAAACTATTATAAAAAGCTGTATGGCACGGATATATTTCCAACATTTTGTATGAACTATTTATATTTTTGATTTGTATTCGTTCAGGAATCTTGATAGTAGGTATTTCTTGAGTTGTGTAGTGTTAACAGAGTTTGTAAATGAGTGAAGGTGGAATGTATTAAAGAGCTGTGAAACTGTGCAAAGGAATGATTTATTGTATTTAGTTGTACGGTGGACGGAAATCTGTAGAGTAGAATCAGTAAATCTATTTTCTCTGTTGTGGACGAAGTTCATTGGTTTAAACACATTATAGAGATAATGTGCACAATATTTTCTGGGTTAAGATCGCAATTGACAGCTGCCTACGTTCACAGCATTTGCACATAATAAGGGCCTGGCGTCTAAAATGTAACGAACGCATTCATTTTGAACTCTCTGTAATTTTATGTTAAGTGTTTCAGATGAAAGAGTGTACAGGGGACGGATGTGGACTCAGGATGGGCACTCTCCATAGGTTTGTACGCGGGCCACCAGCTGGACTCGGGGCCACGCGTACGCGACCTTGTTGAGACTGCTGGTTACTCGCTGAGTGTGATAATTGTGTACTAGTGATCATCATCATTAGGTCCTGTGCAAGGCACATTGGGCAGCAAGTCTTCTCCAGCGATGTGGGACGATCGCAACAGCTTCGGTATCATCCCAAGAGATGCCAATGGTCCTAAGATCTTCTCTCATGGTTTGACGCCAAGTTCTTTTTCCTCCCAGTGCACAGTGGGTCAAAATCGAAATCTAGGGGGACAAAATTATTTATTTTCATAATTAAAAAATCAAAATTGATTACTTCTACAGCATTATGATATAATTGCCGCTCACTATTCTGGGATATAAACGCATGTTAGTGTAAATCTGTCACCACTGTTCGAGCAGTCTGAGTTGGAGGGTGAATGTAAGTGGCTGTGGTTTGGTTGTCTTTGTGGTTAGTGTGATGCTTTAAGATGGAGCATGCAGCTGAAGGTAAGATCTTTGTAACGTGTTTCAGTTATTAATGAGCGTAATTGTTACGTAATTAGGTAGATTTCATTAGAAAGCTAACTATTGCAATGGGTCCCATGTTTCGACTTCCGGAAAATTTCGACATATCTTCGCGTTTCACATCCCCCAGACCCCAAAACCACCGTCAGTTCAAAAGTTTATATATAATTTATGTATGTATGTATGTATGTATGTATATATATATATATATACAGGGTGTATTTGATATGATGGAAGTCCGTTACACTGGTGATAGAAGAGACTATTCTAAGCTTTCTAGGCAAAAAATTTGTCACCTATCTTGAAATTGATAATTAATCATTAAAAAGTCAATGTTTTTAGTTATTTCAGAAACTAATCAGGCAGAAAGTGGAGCGGCAGGCTGGGGTAAACGAGGCGGAGCCAGGAGAGACGACGCGCGAAGGGGAAGTTGTTACGTAATTGGAGCATTGACCTTACCGGTTGACTTGAGGGGTGGTAGGCTATCAGCTGTTATGAGGATAAGCGCTACCGTCTCCTAAGAAAATGTGCATTGCCGTTGTTCTTGTTGTTGTTATTGACAACACACGCAATGGATTGGGACGTTAGGACCGGTAGTATTGTGTAGCCTACTTTGTAAGTGTGGAATTCATTGATTGATGTTTATGTATAAAATAATTTCGATACTCAGCCCTGATGTATCATTGGCGTCCGTGTCGGACCTTCTGTTGACTAGTTCCTGAAAATACTAAAAACATTCACTTAATGAAAAGCAGTGTGACGAAATTACGACATCCCGTAGTCTGTTCAGAACTAGGCATTTAGGACGGAAGTAAAATACTTGATGTTTTGTTTGAGAGGCTTGGCGATTTTGGTCATTTAGCCCCATGTAGCTGGGTGTGGGTAGAATTTGTGTGATAACCTGTGTTTTGTGGTTTCTGTAGTAACTTAATGTGGGTATTTGTAATTCAGGTGAGGATTCGGAAGAAGGCGCCGGCCCTGTGGTGTTGGGGCAGTGCAACTGCCTCTCACCTGGAGGCCCTGGGTTCGATTCCTGGCTCCATCAGGGATATTAGAAACTGACGTGAGGGCTGGAACGCAATGTACTAAGCCTCGTGAGGGCAATTGAGTATCTGTCTGACAGTGAGGTAGTGCCCGAGTCAGGAAAATCAAGATTATTGGCCGAGGGGACCCGATGCACTGACCACGCGTCGCCCTAATATCTGCAGGCCAAATGGCTGGACAGCGGTCGCATGGTAGGCCTAGGCCCTTCATGGGCTGCACTGCCAGCGGTTATGATTATTGAGAAGAAGGCGGCCGTGGCCTTAAGTAAGGAACAATCCCGGCATTTGCCTGGGGTAGAAGTGGGAACCCATGGAAAACTACTTCCAAGATTTAATACTAGTACGGTACCACATGTTCATATTGTGAATTGTCCCATCCCATCTCCAGCCCTCGGGTGGCCATTAACTGGAGAGGCGGGGGGGGGGGGAGGGTTGATTTATTGGTCCATCAACAATGTAAATACATATGAAAATACACGAAAATGAAAATAAAATACAAATACATTGTTATAATACAGTGTTATAGTAATAATAATAATAGTCTAATAATAATAATAATAGTCTAATAATAATAATAAGAGTCAGCATGTGTAGTTCTGGTGGTAGAGTGCTAACCTTCCCGAGGGTGCGATCTACGTTCAGTCATGTAGTAAATGAATGGGATCTAATACGATCATCTCCATGGATTTCATGGCACATACAAGAAATCCTACGTACATTAAAGTCTGGCAACTCGACATACCAAAAAGAAACATAAAAGAAGTTAGTGTGTCTAAAAGCCTGTTATTAGTATTATTAATATGTTTATTACAGTTGTTGCACTATCTTCACACAAAGATAGACCAACAGTTCCTTAAATGAATTTACCAAATCTTTAGGATTTCTATTTTCTATGCATAGTTCATGAAGCTGGCAAAATCCTAGCCAGATCCACCATCACTAGTCATGTAGCCACTCCCCATGAAGGTGTGAATCAGCTGTTCATAGGCTCGGTATGTGTATTTCAATGTCATTGGCAGACAAGGCGAGGAGGTCACTCAACTGCAGACTCTGGTCAACATTCCTCAGCGTAGGAGGGGAGGGTGACGGGGAGAAGTCAGCTCTGCTGCTGAGGGGAACGAAGTGAAAGACCGTTTCCAAGACATTGACCGACGATTTTTGTGATTTAATTCCACCTACACTAATTAAGATCCGACTTAATTTCATGAAGATATTTGCTTAGAATACCATCTTCTATCACCAGTGTAAAGGACTTCCATCATATCAAATACACCCTGTATATATATATATGTATATCAGTTTCTTGTGGACACGATAACTGTCGTAATTTTGCACCAATCACTTTGAATATTTTACATAATATGTATACCCTTAACATCTCGGTCGAGTTCGTTAATGGGCAAAATCGGTCAAAGGGGGTGAAAATGGGAGGCTTTTTTCGAAAAGGTGAAATATCGCTATAACTCTCTTAATATCTGAAATATTGAATCCATTCAAAGTTCATACTATGTGTTGGACAAGGCCCTAAAATTTATGTTTGAAACCTTTTTTGATAGCACCAACCATTGACCAAAGGGGTGGGAAAAAGTGGGTTTTTCGGGAAACATTAATCATATCTCTGTTAATAGGCACAATATCAAAACCGTACAAAATGGACAATATTCCTCCAATAATTACCTAAAACTTTTGTCTGAAAGAATTTTTGATATGACCCACCATTACGCCACGGGGTGAGCAAAATGATTTAAATTATAAGAAAATGCGAAGTGCCAAGAGAGGTTGCCATGACAACTTTAATTTTAATTGATAAGGGATGAGCCATCAGCAGTTGCTATGACAACGCCACTGCACGAGATAACATTCAGTTTTCCATCTGTCTGTGGGAAGCGACTTCGGTATCGGAACTGGTAGCATGCTGAACTTCTATGCCCAAGGTCGCGGGTTCAAACCCGGCTGAAGTCGTCGGATTTACTAAGAGCGCTAAAAACCCTGAGTTTGCTTTCCTTCGGAGGAGAAGTTCCAACGTTCGTTGCGAGTTGATGGTTCCGGTGGCATCTAGTAGCCAAGTTCACAGATAGGTGTCGCTGATGGTAGTATTTTAGGTAGATTTCATTAGAAAGCTAACTATTGCAATGGGTACCATGTTTCGATTTCCGGAAAATTTCGACATATCTTCGCGTTTCACATCCCCCAGACCCCATAACCACCGTCAGTTCAAAAGTTTATATATCTATATATCTATATATATAAAAATCAATCTTACGTGATAGTTTGTCTGTGGGTGTGTATGTCTCCTATGCGTTCATATACCATTCGTCCGATTGCGATGAAACTTGGGTGAGATGTTGAGTACACTCCAAGGATGGTTTCTGACTTAGTAAATCCATTTTACAATAGGTAGCGCACGCGTAGATTCAACAAATGAGCGACGATGCGCGAAGCATTTCAACAAAGTCCCGTATGTGTTCATATACCATTCGTCCGATAGCGATGAAACTTGGGTGAGATGTTGAGTACACTCCAAGGAAGGTTTCTGACTTAGTAAATCCATTTTTACAATAGGTAGCGCACGCGTAGATTCAACAAATGAGCGACGATGCGCGAAGCATTTCAACAAAGTCCCGTATGTGTTCATATACCATTCGTCCGATTGCGATGAAACTTGGGTGAGATGTTGAGTACACTCCAAGGATGGTTTCTGACTTAGTAAATCCATTTTACAATAGGTAGCGCACGCGTAGATTCAACAAATGAGCGACGATGCGCGAAGCATTTCAACAAAGTCCCGTATGTGTTCATATACCATTCGTCCGATAGCGATGAAACTTGGGTGAGATGTTGAGTACACTCCAAGGAAGGTTTCTGACTTAGTAAATCCATTTTTACAATAGGTAGCGCACGCGTAGATTCAACAAATGAGCGACGATGTGCGAAGCATTTCAACAAAGTCCCGTATGTGTTCATATACCATTCGTCCGATTGCGATGAAACTTGGGTGAGATGTTGAGTACACTCCAAGGAAGGTTTCTGACTTAGTAAATCCATTTTACAATAGGTAGCGCACGCGTAGATTCAACAAATGAGCGACGATGCGCGAAGCATTTCAACAAAGTCCCGTATGCATTCATATACCATTCGTCCGATAGCGATGAAACTTGGGTGAGATGTTGAGTACACTCCAAGGAAGGTTTCTGACTTAGTAAATCCATTTTACAATAGGTAGCGCACGCGTAGATTCAACAAATGAGCGACGATGCGCGAAGCATTTCAACAAAGTCCCGATTGCATTCATATACCATTCGTCCGATAGCTATGAAACTTGCGTAAAATGTTTTGTACACTGCAGGGAAATTTTCTGGCTTAGTACATCCACTTTACAATAGGCAGCGCACGATTAGATTCAACAAATGAGCTACGACGCGCGAAGCATTTCAACAAAGTCACGTTTGCGTTCATATACCATTCGTCCGATAGCGATGAAACTAGGCTGAGATTTTGTGTGCACTCCAGGGAAGGTTTCTAGCTTAGTAAATCCCTTTAAAAATAGGTAGAGCACGAGTAGAATCAACAAATGAGCAACGGCGCGCGAAGCGTTTCAACAAAGTCCCATTTAATTTCATATACCATTCATCCGATAGCGATGAAACTTGGGTGAGATGCTGTGTACACTCCAGGGAAGGTTTCTGGCTTAGTACATACATTTTACAATAGGTAGCGCACCAGTAGTTTCAACAAATGAGCGATGACACGCGAAGCGTTTCAACAAAGTCCCGTATAAAGTCATATACCATTCGTCTGATAGTGATAAATGTTTGGTGAATTGTTGTGTACACTCCAGGAAAGGTTTCTGGCTAAGTAAATCCATTTTACAATACGAAGCGCACGTTTATGTTCAACAAATGAGTGACTACGCGCGAAGCGTTTCGACAACGTCCCGTATACGTTCACATACCATTCATCCGATTGCGATGAAACTTGGGTGAGATGTTGTGTACACTCCAGGGAAGGTTTCTGGCTGAGTACATCCATATTACAATATGTAGCGCAAGAGTAGAATCAACAAATGAGCGACGACACGCGAAGCGTTTCAACCAAGTCCCGTATGCAATCATGTACCATTCGTCCGTAGCTATGAAACTTAGGTGAGATGTTGTGTACACGTCATGGAAAATTTCTGGCTTAGTAAATCCACTATACAATATGCAGCGCACAAGTTGATTCAACAAATGAGGGACGACGCGCGAAGCGTTTCAACAAAGTCCCGTATAAGGTCATATACCATTGTGTCGTTAGCGGTGAAACTTGGGTGAAATATGTTTGACACTCCAAGGAAGGTTTCTGGCTTAGTAAATACATTTCACAGTAGGTAGCACAAGAGTAGATTCGACAAATGAACGACGACATGCGGAGCGTTTCAATACAGTCTTCATATCCCATTAGTCCGATAACGATGAAACTTGGGTGAGATGTTGTGGACACTTACGTGACGGTTTCTAACTTAGTAAATACATTTTACAGTAGGTAGCGCACGAGTAGATTTAACAAATGAGTGACGGAGCGCGAATCGTTTAAACAAAATCAGGTATGCGTTCATATACTATTCATCCGATTGCGATGAAACATTGATCAGTTGTTGTGTACCCTCCAGGGAAGGGGACTTAGTAAATCCATTTGACAATAAGTAGCGCAAGAGTAGATGCAACAAATGGGTGACGACGCGCGAAGCGTTTCAACAAAATCCCCTATTGCGTTCATATAACATTCTTCGATTGCGATGAAACCTTGATGAGTTATTGTGTACACGCTAGGGAAGGGCTTCGACTTAGTAATACATTTCTCAATAGGTAGCGCACGAGTAGATTCAACAAATAGTTGACAGCGCACGAATCGTTTAAACAAAACACCGTATACGTGCATATACAATTCATCCGATTGCGATGAATCATTGATGAGTTATTGTGTACACGCCAGGGAAGGGTTTCGACTTAGTAAATCCATTTCACAACAGGTAGCGTACGAGAAGATTTAACAAATGAGTGACAGCGATGAAACTTTTGAAAGTTGTTGTGCACGCTTCCACGAATGGTTCTAAATTAGAAAATCCATTGTACGATAGCTTAGAGGCAGTTAACATGTTGTGTATCCAAAAGCACTTCAAGAAACAGAATTTCAACGCCAACACTTTCTTTGATTGGCATTGCAACGCATGCCGGGTACAGCTTGTAATTTATATATATATATATATATATATATATGTATATCAGTTTCTTGTGGACACGATAACTGCCGTAATTTTGCACCAATCACTTTAAATTAGGTAGATTTCATTAGAAAGCTAACTATTGCAATGGGTCCCATGTTTCGACTTCCGGAAAATTTCGACATATCTTCGCGTTTCACATCCCCCAGACCCCAAAATCACCGTCAGTTCAAAAGTTTATATATAATTTATGTATATATATATGTATATCAGTTTCTTGTGGACACGATAACTGTCGTAATTTTCCACCAATCACTTTGAATTTTTTACATAATATGTATACCCTTAAAATCTCGGTCGAGTTCGTTAATGGGCAAAATCGGTCAAAGGGGGTGAAAATGGGAGGCTTTTGTCGAAAAAGTGAAATATCGCTATAACTCTCTTAATATCTGAAATATTGAATCCATTCAAAGTTCATACTATGTGTCGGACAAGGCCCTAAAATTTATGTTTGAAAAGTTTTTTGATAGCACCAACCATTGACCAAAGGGGTGGGAAAAAGTGGGTTTTTCGGGAAACATTAATCATATCTCTGTTAATAGGCACAATATCAAAACCGTACAAAATAGACAAAATTCCTCCAATAATTACCTAAAACTTTTGTCTGAAAGAATTTTTGATATGACCCACCATTACGCCACGGGGTGAGCAAAATGATTTAAATTATAAGAAAATGCCAAGTGCCAAGAGAGGTTGCCATGGCAACTTTACTTTTAATTGATAAGGGATGAGCCATCAGCAGTTGCTATGACAACGCCACTGCACGAGATAACATTCAGTTTTCCATCTGTCTGTGGGAAGCGACTTCGGTATCGGAACTGGTAGCATGCTGAACTTTTATGCCCAAGGTCGCGGGTTCAAACCCGGCTGAAGTCGTCGGATTTACTAAGAGCGCTAAAAAAACTGAGTTTGCTTTCCTTCGGAGGAGAAGTTCCAACGTTCGTTGCGAGTTGATGGTTCCGGTGGCATCTAGTAGCCAAGTTCACATATAGGTGTCGTTGATGGTAGTATTTTAGGTATTGCAATGGGTACCATGTTTCGATTTCCGGAATATTTCGACATATCTTCGCGTTTCACATCCCCCAGACCCCAAAACCACCGTCAGTTCAAAAGTTTATATATAATTTATATACAGGGTGTATTTGATATGATGGAAGTCCTTTACACTGGTGATAGAAGATGGGATTCTAAGCAAATATCTTCATGAAATTAAGTCGGATCTTAATTAGTGTAGGTGGAATTAAATCACAAAAATCGTCGGTCAATGTCTTGGAAACGGTCTTTCACTTCGTTCCCCTCAGCAGCAGAGCTGACTTCTCCCCGTCACCCTCCCCTCCTACGCTGAGGAATGTTGACCAGAGTCTGCAGTTGAGTGACCTCCTCGCCTTGTCTGCCAATGACATTGAAATACACATACCGAGCCTATGAACAGCTGATTCACACCTTCATGGGGAGTGGCTACATGACTAGTGATGGTGGATCTGTCTAGGATTTTGCCAGCTTCATGAACTATGCATAGAAAATAGAAATCCTAAAGATTTGGTAAATTAATTTAAGGAACTGTTGGTCTATCTTTGTGTGAAGATAGTGAAACAACTGTAATAAACATATTAATAATACTAATAATAGTAATAGTGGGCTTTTAGACACACTAACTTCTTTTATGTTTCTTTTTGGTATGTCGAGTTGCCAGACTTTAATGTACGTAGGATCTCTTGTATGTGCCATGAAATCCATGGGCATGATCGTATTAGATCCCATTCATTTACTACATGACTGAACGTAGATCGCACCCTCGGGAATGTTAGCATTCTACCACCAGAACTACACATGCTGACTCTTATTATTATTATTATTAGACTATTATTATTATTATTATTATTATTATAACACTGTATTATAACAATGTATTTGTATTTTATTTTCATTTTCGTGTATTTTCATATGTATTTACATTGTTGATGGACCAATAAATCAACCCTCCCCCCCCCCCCCCCCTCTCCAGTTAATGGCCACCCGAGGGCTGGAGATGGGATGGGACAATTCACAATATGAACATGTGGTACCGTACTAGTATTAAATCTTGGAAGTAGTTTTCCATGGGTTCCCACTTCTACCCCAGGCAAATGCCGGGATTGTTCCTTACTTAAGGCCACGGCCGCCTTCTTCTCAATAATCATAACCGCTGGCAGTGCAGCCCATGAAGGGCCTAGGCCTACCATGCGACCGCTGTACAGCCATTTGGCCTGCAGATATTAGGGTGACGCGTGGTCGGTGCATCGGGTCCCCTCGGCCATTTATCTTGATTTTCCTGACTCGGGCACTGCCTCACTGTCAGACAGCTACTCAATTGCCCTCACGAGGCTTAGTACACTGCGTTCCAGCCCTCACGTCAGTTTCTAATATCCCTGATGGAGCCAGGAATCGAACCCAGTGCCTCCAGGTGAGAGGCAGTTGCACTGCCCCAACACCACAGGGCCGGCGCCTTCTTCCGAATCCTCACCTGAATTACAAATACCCACATTAAGTTACTACAGAAACCACAAAACACAGGTTATCACACAAATTCTACTCACACCCAGCTACATGGGGCTAAATGACCAAAATCGCCAAGCCTCTCAAACAAAACATCAAGTATTTTACTTCCGTCCTAAATGCCTAGTTCTGAACAGACTACGGGATGTCGGAATTTCGTCACACTGCATTTCATTAAGTGAATGTTTTTAGTATTTTCAGAAACTAGTCAACAGAAGGTCCGACACGGACGCCAATGATACATCAGGGCTGAGTATCGAAATTATTTTATACATGAACATCAATCAATGAATTCCACACTCACAAAGTAGGCTACACAATACAACCGGTCCCAACGTCCCAAGCCATTGCGTGCGCTGTCAACAACAACAACAAGAACAACGGCAATGCACATTTTCTTACGAGACAGTAGAGCTCTTCCTCATAACAGCTGATAGCCTACCACCCCTCAAGTCAACCGGTAAGGTCAATGCTCCGATTACGTAACAACTTCCCCTTCGCGCGTCGTCTCTCCTGGCTCCGCCTCGTTTACCCCAGCCTGCCGCATCACTTTCTGCCTGATTAGTTTCTGAAATAACTAAAAACATTGACTTTTTAATGATTAATTATCAATTTCAAGATAGGTGACAATTTTTTTACCTAGGAAGCTTAGAATAGTCTCTTCTATCACCAGTGTAACGGACTTCCATCATATCAAATACACCCTGTATATATCAGTTTCTTGTGGACACGGTAACTGCCGTAATTTTGCACCAATCACTTTGAATTTTTTACCGAATATGTATACCTATACAATCTCGGTCGAGTTCGTTACTGGGCTAAATCGGTCGAAGGGGATGAAAATGGGGGACTTTTTTTCGAAGAAATGAAATATTGCTATAACTCTCTTAATATGTGAAATATCGAATCCGTTCAAAGTTCATACTATGTGCCGGATAAAGCTCAAAAATTTATGTTTGAAAAGTTTTTTTTATAGCACCAACCATTGACCAAAGGGGTGGGAAAAAGTGGGTTTTCGGGAAACATTAATCATATCTCTCTTAATAGGCACAATATCAAAACCGTACAAAATGGACAATATTCCCCTAATAATTACCTAAAACTTTTTCTGAAAGAATTTTTGATATGACCCATCATTACGCCAATGGGATGAGAAAAATGATTTCGGAATTATAAGAAAATGCCAAGAGCTATCAGTGGTTGCCATGGCAACACTACTATATTGATGAGGGATGAGCCATCAGACGTTGCCATGACAACGCACTTGCGCGAGTCAGATTCAGATTTCCATCTGACTAAGTGTGAAGCGGCTTCGGTGACGTAACTGGTAGCATGCCCAAGGTCGCGGGTTCAAAGCCGGCCAAAGTCGTCGGATTTTCTAAGATCGCTAAAAATCCCTCAGTATGCTTTCCTTTGGAGGGGATGTTCCAACGTTCGTTGCGAGTTGCTGATTTCGGTGGCATCTAGTAGCCAAGTTCACAGCTAGGTGTCGTTGACGGTAGTATCTGGTAGCAACATTAGGAACTACTGTTTGAAATTGAGCGTCTGCATTCCTTACCTGAATTACAGACTAATACAGCCATCACAATTCACACCGTTTATCAGACAGATTCTACACTCACCCAAAGTACACGGGGTTACATGACCGCGTTGTCGCAGCCCCTAAACTGAGGAATCAACCAACATCTCTGCGGGAGATATAATTTTGCGTGAAGAAGTAACAGACCGTTACATAGTTACACATCAGTGTCGAAACCTTGCATAAGGACAGTGTGACCACAAGTATAAAAATGGACCCCAAATAACAAGAAGGTTACCGTTCCTATAAGACAATAAAATGTTTAAAATAAGCATAAAATGACGGAAAACAAAGTTAATTAAGCTCCAATTATAAAATACCTTCTCGCAATAAATGAGGTCCGATCCTTCTACGAAAACCTGCATATTCTGCCTATTTTCGCCTATCCCCAAGTTTGTCCGGTGAAATCTACCTCCGCCTTCCGGCGTGCCGAGAGGACTTTTTTAATAGTTTTGTTTGATTTTTATAAATTTTATTTTTATTTTGACTGTTTATTTATTTATTTACTTATTTTTGGATTTTTGAGCTGGTTTTCACAAATGTTCAGTAATTTTCATTTTGTGTGTTTTTTTGAATTTGTTGAGCTATATTGAATATTTTTATTTGTATTTTGTTAGTTTTTTTCTACTTTTTGGACTTTTTGTGGACAACATTTGGCTATTTTTTTTTTAAATTGTGTTTTATGGATTTTGACTAGTTTTGCTTTTAGGTAGATTTCATTACAAAGCTAACTATTGCAATGGGTACCATGTTTCGACTTCCGGAAAATTTCGATATATCTTCGCGTTTCACATCCCCTAGAAGTAGCAAGGAGATTTTAAAGTTTCGCACAGCTGCCTGCCATCTTGTGGTTATGGAAACAATTGGAATAAATTAGAAGTAAGTGGATTGACATTCGTATAAGAATTTACTGCGCCAAGTTTCACTGCACTCGGATGGTTAAATTGCGAGAAACGTACATGTGAATATTTATACTTCGCCGCCATGTTGGATTTGTGATCACCAGGTTATTTAAAGTCCTATAGGTGAACTTAAGTTCATAGCCTCTATGAAAATTTAAAAAAATCAGTTTGATTGCTACAATAGATTCGTAGATATTCAGAGCCGTCTAAATATTTCATATGGTCGCCATGTTGGATTGTTAAATGTATAGGCCATAGAGTCATGTACCAATAAAGGAAAATTATTGCGTAGTTCATTATTCAAACTTTCACTTCTATCGCATGATTACGACACAAGAAATAAAAACTTAATTTTAAAATTCACACAGCCGCCGTCTTGAGGTTATATAAACAATTGAACTAAATTAGATACCAGTGCATTACAATGTGTATAAACATTATCTGTACCAAGTTTTATTGCGTTTGGATCATTAAATCGCGAGAAAGAACTATTTAAAATTTTCAAATTCGCATGGCCGCCATATTCGTTTTGTAGTTAACCAGTTTTTGAAAGTCTTATAGATGAATTTCCAGTAGTGCCCTTTATATCCATACAAAATTTCAGGGTGATAACGCTAACAGTTTCAGAGATATAGAATGCCAGTGAAATATTTCGCACAGCCGCCATCATGAAGTTATGTAAACAATTGAACGAAGTTAGATGTCGGTGCATCTCAATTTGTATAAACATATACTGTAACAAGTTTTATTGCGTTTGGTTGTTTAAATCCCAAGAAACGTCAATTTAAAGGTCGCAATTTCGCTTGGCCGCCATGTTGGTTTTGTAGTTGCCAATTTTTCAAATGTCACATAGGTGAACTTCTAGTAGTTCCCTTTATCACCATAATAAATTCCAGGGTGATATCGGGAATTGGTTCGGAGATATTGAATGCTGGTGAAATATTTCGCATAGCCGCCATGTTGGATTGGTGAGACGTAACAAAATTTGAAGGGCACGGTCGGGGTCGCCCGGAATAGTGCTATGAACCTACCGAGTTTCATTAAATCGATCCAGCCGTTTAGAAGTTATTAGGGGGACACACACACACGTCTCTCACACACACGCACACACACACACACACACACACACACGGACAAAAGGTGATCTCATGAGCCTATTTTTTTAAATTGAAAATAGGCTTATGAGATGACCTTTTGTCCCCCCTAATAACATCTAAACGGCTGGAGCGATTTCAATGAAACTCGGTAAGATCATAGCACCATTCTGGCCAACCCCAACCGTACCCTTCAAATTTTAATGTGTCGCACCAATCCAACAGGGCGGCTGTGCGAATTATTTTACCAGCATTCAGTATCTCCGAAACTATTACCGATATCACCCAGAAATTGTGTACGGTGATAAAGGGCACTACTAGACGTGTACCTATGAGACGTTCAAAAACTTTGTAGCTACAAAACCAACATGACGGCCAGGCGAATTTGAGACTTTTAAATAGACTTTTCTCGCGACTTAAGCATCCAACCGTAATGAAACTTGGTACAGCAAGTGTTTATATACATTGTAATGCACTGACGTCTAACTTAGTTCAATTGTTTACATAACCTCAAAATGGCGGCTGTGCTAAATATTTCACTGGCATTCTATATCTCCGAAACTCTTACAGACATCACCATGAAATTTTGTACTGGGATAAAGGGCACTGCTACAAGTTTATCTCTGAACACTCAAAAATCAAAGTACAAAACTAACATGGCGGCCAAGTGAATTTGCAACATTTTAATAGACTTTTCTCGTGATTTAACCATCTGAGCGCAGTGAAATGTGGTACAGTAAATGATTATATATATTGTAATGCACTGGCATCTAATTTAGTTCAATTGTTTACATAAATTCAAGATGGCGACTGTGCGAAATTTTAAAATTAAGCTTTTATTTCTTGTGCGATAATCATGGGATCGAAGTGAAACTTTGAATAATGAAGCTATGCAATAATTTTCCTTTAATGGTACATAACTCTATGGCCTATACATATAACAATCCAAAATGGCGAGCATCCGAAATATATTGACGGTTCTCAATATCTACGAATCTTTTACGGCAATCAAACTGTTGTTTTTTTATGTTCATAGAGGCTACGGACATAAGTTCACCTATAGGACTTTCAGTAACCTGGTGAGCACAAATCTAACATGGTGGGGACGTGAATTATAAATGTTTAAATGGACGTTTCTCGCGATTTAACCATCCGAGTACAGTGAAACTTTGCACGTTAAATGCATATACATATGTAAATCCACTGCCATCTAATTTATTTCAATTATTTTCATAAACACAAGATGGCAGCTGTGCGAAATTTTAAAATATCGTTTTTACTTCTTGTGTCCTAATCATGCGACTGAAGTTTGAATGCTACACGTACACAATAATCTTCATGTAATAGTACGTAAATAAAAAGTCCTCTCGGCACGCCGGAAGGCGGAGGTAGATTTCACCGGACAAACTTGGGGATAGGCGAAAATAGGCAGAATATGCAGGTTTTCGTAGAAGGATCAGACCTCATTTATTGCGAGAAGGTATTTTATAATTGGAGCTTAATTAACTTTGTTTTTCGTCATTTTATGCTTATTTTAAACATTTTATTGTCTTATGGGAACGGTAACCTTCTTGTCATTTGGAGTCCATTTTTAGCCTACTTTTCACATTTTGCAAAAATGAGGAAAAAGTAGACTTATGAGATCGGGCAAATGTGTGTCTGTCTGTCTGTCTGTCCTTCTGTCTGTCTGTCTGTCTGGCTGTGTGTGTGTCCCCCCCTATCAACTCCTAAACGGCTGCAGCAATCGAAACAAAATTTGGTAGGAGTAAAGATCTATACCTGAATATCTCACGGCCATATTTGAAAATGATGTCAGTGCTACCAACTGCTAAAAAATCGCAATTGAAATTTGAGCTCCATGTTGGATATCTTGGAAAGTATGAATGGGATCTATTTCAAAATTGGCACACGTACAGATCATAATATTTCAGTTTAATTTCCAGGAGGCTAAATATGGCAGTGTTGCCAAAATGATTATAAGCCTCCTGATAGGTCCAATTTTTAAATGCATATAACTTCTATACTATCAATTGGAATTCAACCAAATTTCGTATATTGTATGTGTACATAACCAGATATGACTGAGCGTATTCTTAAGACCTACCAGGGCTGCCAACTGTTAATAAATGCTCCTAATTTATTTTATCCAAATACCAATATATCAGAAAGTATGCAAGCCGACAGCTTTAAACTATGCACACGTATAGTACCTGGCATTCTATATTAATTTGGAGTAACTTATATACGTCAGTGCTACCAACATGATTCTAAGCCTGCTGACAGGTCCAACTTTAAATACATGTAACTTCCATACTATCATTTGGATTTACACCAAATTTCGTATGTGCTATGTGTACCATAACAGATATGATTATACGTATTCTAAGGAGCAACCAGTGCTGCCAACTGTTAATATGTGCTGTCCGTATTTTTGTTACCCTAATATCAATATGTCAGAAAGTATGCAAGCCAATAGCTCTAAACTTTGCACACGTATAGTACCTGGCATTCTAGACGAATTTGGAGTAACTAATATACGTCAGTGCTGCCAACATGATTCTAAGCCTGCTGATAGGTCCAATTTTAAAATGCATGTAACTTCTATACTAACTAATGGATTTCATTCAAAATTGGCACAACAATAGATCATATTATTTCAGATTATTTCTGACCAATACATGCATGACATTGTTGCCAAAATGATTTTCCGCGCGCTGTTAGATCCAATGTTTAACTGCATGTAACGTCCATGCTATTCATTGGACTTCAACCAAATTTTATATTTTGTACCTTAAGAGACGGAACTAAGAATATATTCAGTCATCAGGGCTGCCAACTGTAGTGCTCTATTAGGATACATTATGCCAGGTATACAGTATTTCGAACTAATTGGAAATTTCGATATTAGCAACTTAATTTCGTCATTATTCTAGATAGGTTCATATTCTGTAGAATAATCATTGGCATGAAAAGTAGGCTGTATAGTTCTTCACGGAACTTCTTGTTATACTTGTGGTCACACTGTCCTTATGCCAGGTTTCGACACTGATGTGTAACTATGTAACGGTCTGTTACTTCTTCACGCAAAATTATATCTCCCGCAGAGATTTTGGTTGTTTGCTCAGTTTAGGGGCTGCGACAACGCGGTCATGTAACCCCGTGTACTTAGGGATGGCTGTATTAGTCTGTAATTCAGGTAAGGACTGCAGACGGTCAATTTCAAGCAGTAGTTCCTAATGTTGCTACCAGGTACTACCGTCAACGACACCTACCTGTGAACTTGGCTACTAGATGCCACCGCAGCCAGCAACTCGCAACGAACGTTGGAACTTCCCCTCCAAAGGAAAGCATACTGAGGGATTTTTAGCGCTCTTAGAAAATCCGACGACTTCGGCCGGCTTTGAACTCGCGACCTTGGGCATAGACATTCAGCATGCTTGCTACCAGTTACGTCACCGAAGCCGCTTCACACTTAGTCAGATGGAATTCCGAATATGATCTCGTGCAAGTGCATTATCTTGGTAACGTCTGATGGCTCATCCCTCATCAATTTAGTAGAGTTGCCATGGCAACCACTGATAGCTCTTGGCATTTTCTTATAATTCCGAAATCATTTTTCTCATCCCTTGGCATAATGGTGGGTCATATCAAAAATTCTTTCAGACAAAATTTTAGGTAATTATTAGGGGAATATTGTCCATTTTGTACGGTTTTGAGATTGTGCCTATTAAGAGAGATATGATTAATGTTTCCCGAAAAACCCACGTTTTTCCACCCCTTTGGTCAATGGTTGGTGCTATAAAAAAACACTTTAAATATAAATTTTGGGGCTTTATCCGACACTTAGTATGAACGTTGAACGGATTCAATATTTCACATATTAAGAGAGTTATAGCAATATTTCACTTTTTCGAAAAAAAAAGCCCCCCATTTTCACCCCATTCGACCGATTTAGCCCATTAACGAACTCGACCGAGATTTTATAGGTATACATATTCGGTAAAATATTCAAAGTGATTGGTGCAAAATTATGGCAGTTAGCGTGTCCACAAGAAACTGATATGCATATATATGTATATACATAAATTAAATATAAACTTTTGAACTGACGGTGGTTTTGGGGTCTGGGGGATGTGAAACGCGAAGATATGTCGACATTTTCCGGAAGTCGAAACATGGTACCCATTGCAATAGTTAGCTTTCTAATGAAATCTACCTCTGGTTGGTTCCTCAGTTTAGGGGCTGCGACAACGCGGTCATCTAACCCCGTGTACTTTGGGTGAGTGTAGAATCTGTCTGATAAACGGTGTGAATTGTAATGGCTGTAGTAGTCTTAATTCAGGTAAGGACTGCAGACGGTCAATTTCAAGCAGTAGTTCCTAATGTTGCTACCAAGTACTACCGTCAACGACACCTAGCTGTGAACTTGGTTACTAGATGCCACCGCAACCAGCAACTCGCAACGAACGTTGGAACTTCCCCTCCAAAGGAAAGCATACTGAGGGATTTTAGCTCTCTTAGAAAATCCGACGACTTCGGCCGGCTTTGAAACCGCGACCTTGGGCATAGACATTCTGCATGCTACCAGTTACGTCACCGAAGCCGCTTCCCACTTAGATGAAAATACTGAATCTGATCTCGTGCAAGTGCGTTGTCATGGCAACGTCTGATGGCTCATCCCTCATCAATTTAGTAGTGTTGCCATGGCAACCTCTGATAGCTCTTGGCATTTTCTTATAATTCCGAAATCATTTTTCTCATCCCTTGGCGTAATGGTGGGTCATATCAAAAATTCTTTCAGACAAACGTTTTAGGTAATTATTAGGGGAATATTGTCCATTTTGTACGGTTTTGATATTGTGCCTATTAAGAGAGATATGATTAATGATTCCCGAAAAACCCACTTTTTTCCACCCCTTTGGTCAATGGTTGGTGCTATCAAAAAACTTATTTGACATAAATTGTTGGCACTTATTCGACACATATTATGAACTATGAATGGATTCGATATTTCACGTATTAAGGGAGTTATAGCGAAATTTCAATTTTTCGAAAAAAGCCCCTCATTTTCACCCCCTTCGACCGATTTTGCCCATTAACGAACTCGACCGAGATTTTATAGGGATACATATTGTGTAAAAAATTCAAAGTGATTGGTGCAAAATTACGGCAGTTATCGTGTCCACAAGAAACTGATATACATATATATATATATATATATATATATATATATATATATATATATATATATATATACATACAAAAATTATATATAAACTTTTGAACTGACGGTGGTTTTGGGGTCTGGGGGATGTGAAACGCGAAGATATGTCGAAATTTTCCGGAAGTCGAAACATGGGACCCATTGCAATAGTTAGCTTTCTAATGAAATCTACCTAAAATCCAACTTGGCGACCATCTGAAATATTTAGACGGTTCTCAATATCTACGAATCTGTCACAACAACAAATTGAATTTTTGTATGTTGATAGAGGCAATTAACATGAGTAGGATATACGAAAATAGGCTGTATAGTTCTTCACGGAACTACTTGTTAACTATCTGATAACCTGTGTTATTGTAGTTATCGTGTACTAATGCGTGTGCTTATAACTAGGGGCTATGATTGGAAAGGAGACACCTGTGATGTGAATTTTACTTTGGGAATACACTTGAACGATGGTCGACAGTAGGTTTTGAATCAAGCACTCTTCTTAACTGTCCTCTAGAGCAGAGGTCCACATAGTATGGAGGAGCCCCCCTCCCTCCCTCCTGAGGGGATCAGAGAGTGATAATGGGGGACGCTGGCTCTGATTGAAATATTTATATTTCATATTCTATAACAAATATCTCTATCCTCATATCCATGAACTTATCATAGGCAGGAATTTCCCACGACCATTCAAGACTAATAAACTCGTACTTTTGCTGTCTTGTTTCACAAGAACTGACCAGTAGATCCTGCCAGCAAGAACATTTACCACACAGCACCCTTTCACCCACCATCCGCAGCGATATCTCCTTACCAAACACCTAACAAGCACTAATGACAATAAGCCGCTTGACAATGCGACTGCCAATTCCTTACAATAATAGATTCTTCTATTTATGGCATTGTCGACTCGAAACCAGCCAGGCCTTTTCAGTCAGTTCAAAGACAGTGAGTGAACAAGTGAATTCTAGTGGTTAGCCCGATTTACAATAAACTGTTACAAGTGACGCCATTACCCATGGATAAGTGGCTTATTATCACTGGTAAAAAGCGACCCCATGAAAGTGATAGTGGAAATATTCAGTCCTAATAAAGAACAAGGAGAATAAGGGAGAGGGGGGCGCAGATTATTACATGTTTCAGAAGGGGGATGCGACAGAAAAAGATTGAGAACCCCTGGTTATAGGAACCGTACGTCTGACGTAACACAACCAGTTCCTTTGTGTATTAGACGTGCTAAAGAGCAAGACTGGCAATCGCTGAGGTTATGCGCGTGTGCAAGACGCACGCCAAGGAGAAGTGTTTACTTCTCGGACTATTAACAACAGAGGAAGGCTGTGGCAGACACTCATCCGGTCGTATCAGCTGACTGCAGGTGAGTGATGTGTTTTGCACAGAGTTGGGTGTTATTTAAAAATAATAGCCTCGTAACAGTTACTAAAACAGGAACTAAATTGAAGCCGGTGGACCATTTTAAATATTTAGGCTGCGTATTCTCTCAGGATGATATTGTTATTATAATAGTAATTATTATTACAATCTCCTATAAAAGAGGAAGAACTTAGAAGATTGGTTGCTGAAGACAGTGAGGATGATGATGAGTGATTTCATTATCATCGATGTAATTGAAATTGACTGACACCTCTGGTCGTAACAGTGGCTCCACCCTGAAGTAAGGCTGAACAGGCAGTTCCTGGGTGGCTTTCCAGCCAAGTACCTATAGGGTTTGAGGTGTTTTAGTAGGTAAGAATCCTGCACAGTTGTATTTCCGGAATCTTGCACTCCGCCTTTTGAAGATTTCCCCTATATCGCCTATATATTATTTCACTAAGGATGGGCCGGCTGCGTGGCTCAGCGGCTACGCCCAAGGTTGCAGGATCAAATCTTGGTGCAGCCAGTTAGCATTCGAGGGTGCGCAAATGCGAGGAAGCCGTGACAGTAGATTTACTGGCACGTTAAAGATCCCCTTCGGAGCAAAATTCTGACTCCCCGGCGTCTCTAAAAGCTGCAGTTGTTAAATGGGTCGTAAACACAAAAGTATTACATCACTAAGGATGAGGATACGATGATAGTCTATGTGGCAGGTGGTCTTTACGGCCGGATGTCAATCCTGACACCAACCTCATGAGAGGAATTAATGAATATGAATGAAACTCGATAGCGATGTGGAAGGAAGCGGCCGTGACCTGTCCAAAAGTACCGGTACCGTCCCAGCATTTGCCTGGAGTTGAAAATGGGCAGCCAGGGAATACCATTTCATGGACGGCCGATGTGCGGCTCAAGCCCACGACTGCCGAGTCCGCAGATAGATTGGCCCCGTGCGTTGGAGAGCGTATTATTATTATTATTAGTAGTAGTAGTAGTAGTATTATTAAAGCCTCCGTGGCTTAGGCGGCAGCACGCCGGCCTCTCACCGCTGGGTCCGTGGTTCAAATCCCGGTCACTCCATGTGAGATCTGTGCTGGACAAAACGGAGGCAGACAGGTTTTTCTCCGGGTACTCCGGTTTTCCCTGTCAAACTTTCATTCCAGCAACACTCTCCACTATCATTTCATTTCCTCTGTCATTCATTTAATCATTGCCCCAGAGGAGTGCGTCAGGCCTCGGCAGCTGGCACAGTTCATATCCTCGCCGCTAGATGGGGGCTTCATTCATTCCATTCCTGACCCGGTCGGAGACTGGAAGCAGGCTGTGGATTTTCATTTTCATTAGTATTATTATTGAAATGAAAATCCACAGCCTGCTTCCCGTCTCCGACCGGGTCAGGAATGGAATGAATGAAGCCCCCATCTAGCGGCGAGGATATGAAGTGTGCCGGCTGCCGAAGCCTGACGCACTCCTCTGGGGCAATGATTAAATGAATGACAGATGAAATGAAATGATAGTGGAGAGTGTTGCTGGAATGAAATGTTGACAGGGGAAACCAGAGTACCCGGAGAAAAACCTGTCTGCCTCCGTTTTGTCCAGCACAGATCTCACATGGAGTGACCGGGATTTGAACCACGGACCTAGCGGTGAGAGGCCGGCGTGCTGCCGCCTAAGCCACGGAGGCAGTATTATTATTATTATTATTAATTTTTTTTAATCGTTTCGGTCGTCTATGGACCACGTTATTTCAACTGCCTTTTCCCTCGTTCTTTCACATTGGCCCAGTATTCGCGCATTCTTCTTCGGTGAGCTTCCCTTCGTTCTTCGGTCCACTTCTTGCCGGTTTTCAATATAGGTTTTGGCTGAAAACTCTGTATCTCCCCAAGTTTCTTCTTCAAAGAGTCACGTTCCAAGATGTCCTCATGTGATATCCCCAGTTCTTGTAGGTCTTTTTCCACCTCTGTAAACCAGATCTCTTTGGTTTTCTTTCCCACAAAGTAGGCACAGATTCGATTGGACAATCTTCCGGAGTTCATTCGTGTTAAATGGCCATAAAAGGAGAGTCTTCTTTTGCGAATGGTGTCCGTTATTTTCTCCACATGTAGATAGAGTTCATCGTTGTGTCGTCTTCTATACTCTCCTCGTTCCTTGACCGGGCCCAAGATCTTTCTCAAAATGTTCCTCTCTTTGGCTTCGATTTGTTCTGCCAGGCCTTTCTTATCCATCGCCAGGCATTCTGATGCACATAACGCCTCCGGGCGAATAACGGTAACGAAGTGCCTCAGTTTGGCCTTGAAGGACATTGATCGTGATTTGTAAATGTCTTTGGTTAAATGGTAAGCCATTTCCGTTTTGTTAATCCGTGCCACGAAGGCCTCCTTTTCACGAATGTTGGGATCAATCCATTCACCCAGGTATTTGAATTTCTCTACCTGTGTTATTTGTCCTCCATTCACCGTAAGTTCTCTGGGTTTCGACTTGATGTTCGTTATAAACTGCGTTTTCTCAAACGAAATCTAAAGACCTGCCTTTGCTGCTTGCACCTGTAATTGATTGATTTGTTGTGTGGCTGTGTCAAGAGAATTAGAGAAAATTGCAACATCATCTGCGAAAGCTAAACAGTCGATTGTCAGGTTTTTGTTCTTACAACCTAGTCTGACCCCATTCTCTATACCATCCTTACACAAGTCTTTACGCCATTCTCGAATAACTTTCTCAAGAACACAGTTGAATAAAAGAGGCGAGAGCCCATCTCCCTGTCTCACCCCTGTCCGTATTGCGAAGGATTCAGAAATCTCTCCCCTGAATTTCACTTTGGAAGCCGTATCCAATAGAGATTGGTGAATTATTGCTCTTGTCTTATTATCTAAACCAAATTCTCTTAAAACCTGGATCAGGGTACTTCGATCCAACGAGTCGTAAGCATTCTTGAAATCAACAAAAGTCACAACAAATTTCTTACTTCTCAGATTCATGTACGATAGAATTGATTTTAGATTCATGATTTGCACAACACAAGAGCACCCCTTTCGAAATCCACCTTGGTATTCGCCCAGGTGTTGATCGAGCTGTGCTTCCGCTCTCGTTTGAAGCGCTTTCGCGAGAATCTTGTATGTTATCGAGAGGAGTGATATGCCACGATAGTTGTTTACGTCCGCTTTATCACCTTTCTTGTGCAGGGGATGAAGTAGGACCGATGTCCAATCACTGGGCAGTTTCTCTGTTTCCCAAATCTCCCGGATGATATCCGTTAGCTTGTCGACTGGTTTTTCACCTGCGTATTTCCAGAGTTCGGCAACTATTGAATCCTCACCTGGTGCTTTATTGTTCTTAAGTGAGTGAATGATCTGCTTGATTTCTTCCCTAGTTGGTGAACATGAGTCTGGATTGACGAGCACATTATTCTGAAAGGAAAATTTCGACGTTGAAGCCTCCCAATTGAGAAGGGACTCAAAGTATTTCGCCAGGATCTGAAAGTTGTCTTTGTCATTGTAAACAACTTTCCCATCGGGATTCCGAAAGTGAAGACTGGGTGGTGTGTTTTTACTGAGATTTTGCTTGAAGGTTTTATAGAAATCACGGGTGTTGTTCTTTTTGAAATCTTGGTCTATCTGTGCCAACTGATTTTTTTGGAATGCTCGTTTTATTCCGCGTATGGTTTTATCAGCCTGCTTTCTCACGACCAGGAATCTCCCTCTGTTTTCTTCATTCTTCTGTTTGTTCCATCGCAACCAGGCAAGCCGCTTTGGTGAAAGACATCGTCACATTCATTAGTCCACCAAGGATGCCGCCTCAACTTTGTCAGTGGGATGGTTTCCTGTGCCGTTTCAAGAATTGCTTCTTTGAGTTGTTCCCAATTCTGTGACTCAAGTGTTTCAAGTTTCTGACTGAATTCGCTTTGTGTTTTCAGTTTTTCCACATCAAACCTGTTGATCTTTCTTCCCTGAAATCTCTTGGTGGATCTTGGAAGAAGTTTTAATTTTATCTTTGAAAGATAGTGATCAGAGTCAAGATTCGCGCTTCTTAAGACTTTAACATTCTGGATTTCTCTACGAGATTTGCGAGAAATAGCAACGTGGTCAATTTGGAATTCGCCTAGAGGGGGATTTGGGGATGTCCATGTTTTCTGTTTTGCAGGAAGTCGTTTGAAAGCGGTTGACTTCATCACTAGGTTGAACGCCTTGCACAACTCTACTAACCTTTCTCCATTGCGGTTTGTTCTTCTGTGGGCCGGGTATTCTCCGATAATATTCTTGAATTTCTTTTCCTTACCGAGCGGGGGATTGAATTCCCCAAGAAGGACGATGATGTGTTCCTTGGGAATCTTGGATAGAATATCTTCAAGCTCTTCCCAGAATATTTCCGTCCCTTGTGGATCGATCCTGTTAGCTTGATTAATTGGGGCATGGACGTTCACCATGGTGTAGATTTTATTTGTGCTTCGAAACGAAAGGATCGAGACTCGACTGTTGGGGGACGTGAAGTTGGGGATGGACTCTAAAATCTTCTTACTGACCACAAATCCTGTGCCAAGGTGGGGGATGGATTTTACTACACGTTTTCCGACTTTACCTTTGAAGATTCTATACCCCTGGGAGTCAAAA
This sequence comes from Meconema thalassinum, assembly GCA_946902985.2. Lineage (NCBI taxonomy): Eukaryota > Metazoa > Arthropoda > Insecta > Orthoptera > Tettigoniidae > Meconema > Meconema thalassinum. The sequence goes on along the minus strand of OX336388.2, from coordinate 979,076,807 downwards.
GCTTCTGCATCAACAAACTTTGTTTCCTGAATTGCTGCGATCAGGATTTGATGATGTTGTAGGGTGTCAATCAGTTGTTTCAATTTACCGACCTTCATAAGGGAGTTCACGTTGAATGTTGCGAAGAAGTTGCGTCGTTTGTGTCTGATCTTGTTTGCAGGAGTCTCCGATACCTCCAAGCATGTCGTTGCAGGCTCCCCAGAGTCTGAAGGCCTGCATGCGTCGTGCAAGACGACGGTGGATTGGTTACCACCTGGGGTAGTTGCTTCAGCAGACGTTTCCTCCATGCTTTTCACAGTTGAAAAAACTGTAGATAGGGGTCCAGTGATATTGCACACTGACCAATGTACTGCCAAGGTCGTGAGCCTTGGAGTCCCCAGCACTGATCGGCTCGCCGACCCAGCTTCCCGTTGGGATTGGTTACCCAACCTTCCACTGGGTTGCTCGGCTTAACAGGGGGCACCTCTTGTAGGTTACATGCTGGAGTTGGAGTGAAAGAGGCTAAGTTGGATTCTCTTGCTGAATCCAATATGTTTAAGTCGCAGCTGTCATGCAACAACGCATTTCACTCCCATTAGCCCAGATCCGTAAGGACTCCTCCCAGGTTGATTCCTGGGACCCATTATTATTATTATTATTATTATTATTATTATTATTGCTGTCGTTTCGTCCATCTACGGACCACGCTATTTCAACTGCCCTTTTCCATGTCTTTGCGCCTGGGCCTTAACGTTCGTCCAGTATTCTCGCATTCGTTTCCTATACTGTTCCTTCCTCGCTTCAGTCCATGTCTTGCCAGTTTTTAGTTTTGGCTTTTCTTGGAATCCTTGATGTTCTTGGAGTTTCGACTTTAGTGGAACACGTTTCTGGATATCCTCCTGGGTTATTCTCACTACACGCAGGCCTTTTTCTACTTCCGTGAACCACGCCGCCTTGGTTTTCTTGTTAAGAAGAAAACTGAAGATCCTATTACTCAACCTTGTAGAACTCAAACGAGCAATGTGGCCATAGAAAACTATCCTTCTCTTACGAATGGTGTCCGTGATCTTTTGTACATGAGAGTAGAGTTCATGATTGTGTCGTCTTCTGAACTCACCATTTTTAGCCTACTTTCGATTTTTGCAAAAAATGAAAGTAGACTTATGAGATCAACACAGGGCGAAAAAAGTGTGTCTGTCTGTGTGTGTGTATGTGTGTGTGTGAGTCTGTGTGTGTGTGTATGTGTGTGTGTGAGTCTGTCTGTGTGTGTGTGTCTGTGTGTGTGTGAGAGTGTGTACTCTGAATGTCTGTCCCCCCCTATCAATTCGAACACGGTGAATGCGAATTGAACGAAATTTGGTACAAAGGTGGCACTAGCAAAGGACACCTCAGTATCATGTTTTATATCGCCGCCATCTTGACGGAAACGTAATGGGGGCCACACAAATGTTCAAAGCTTAAATCAAATTACGACTAACCTAAACATCCGATCTCTACCAAATTTTGCAACAACATACCTTTATGGGGGGAGCATCCTTTGACCAAACCAATAGGTCATCAGCGTAACAGTTTGCGGATAGCGGCCATCTTTGTGTGAAAATCGATTCCCTCTATTAATTCGAACACGGTGCAACCGAATGGAACGAAATTTAGTACAGAGGTAGTACTAACAAAAGGCACCTCAGTGTCATGTTTTATATGGCCGCCATCGTGACGGAAACGTAATGGCGGCCACACAAATGTTCAAAGCTTAAATCAAATTACGACTAACCTAATCATCCGATCTCTACCAAAATTTTGCAACAACATACCTTTATGGGGGGAGCATCCTTTGACCAATCTAATAGGTTATTAGCCTAATAGTTTGCGGATGGCGGCCATCTTTATGTCAAAATTGATTCCCCCTATTAATTCGAACACGGTGGAACAGAATGGAACGAAATTTGGTACAGAGGTAGCACTAGCAAAGGGCACCTCAGTGTCATGTTTTATATCGCCGCCATCTTAACTGAAACGTAATGGCGGCCACACGAATGTTCAAAGCTTAAATCAAATTACGATTAACCTAATCATCCGATCTCTACCAAATTTTGCAACTACATACCTTTATGGAGGGAGCATCCTTTGACCAATCTAATAGGTCATTCGCCTAATAGATTGCGGATAGCGGCCATCTTTGTTTCAGAATCGATTCCCCCTATTAATTCAAACACGGTGAAACCGAATGGAACGAAATTTGGTACAGAGATAGCACTAGCAAAGGGCAACTCAGTGTCATGATTAATATCGCCGCCATATTGACAGAAACGTAATGGTGGCCACACAAATGTTTAAAGCTTAAATCAAATTACGACTAACATAACCATCCGATCTCTACCAAACTTTGCAACTACACACATCAAAAAAAGTTTTGCATCACCTCGGTTCCCAGATCTCCGGCATATAGACGTTGACTGTGTATATTGTATCCAAGATACAGTCCCTTTGACTGTTCATAGATGTCACTAAAACTGCTCAAAGATGTAAACAACCATGCATGAGCAGGGCCTATTAGACGGAGGGGGTACGACAGCCGATCAGTTCCAGTCATTCCACCAGGACGAAGGTACGCTGCTCATGTTGTCTGTAGTTCTACCATGCCTAGAAGGTCAATACCGCAGTTCGATCGCGTCCGCATTGTTACTTTGTGTCAAGAAGGGCTCTCAACAAGGGAAGTTTCCAGGCGTCTCAGAGTGAAGCAAAGCGATGTTGTTCGGACATGGAGGAGGTACAGAGATACAGGAACTGTCGATGACAGGCCTCGCTCAGGCCGCCCAAGGGCTACTACTGTAGTGGATGACCGCTACTTACGGATTGCCGCTCGGAGGAACCCTGACAGCAATGCCACCATGTTGAATAATGCGTTTCGTTCAGCCACAGGACGTCGTGTTTCAACTCAAACTGTGCGCAATAGGCTGCATGATGCGCAACTTCACTCCCGACGTCCATGGCGAGGTCCAGCTTTGCAACCCCGACACCATGCAGCGCGGTACAGATGGGCCCAACAACATGCTGAATGGACCCCACGGAATTGGCATCACGTTCTCTTCACCGATGAGTGTCGCATATGCCTTCAACCAGACAATCGTCGGAGACGTGTTTGGAGGCACCCTGGTCAGGCTGAACGTCTTAGACACACTGTCCAGCGAGTGCAGCAAGGTGGTGGTTCCCTGATGTTTTGGGGTGGCATTATGTGGGGCCGACGTACGCCACTGGTGGTCATGGAAGGCTCCGAAACGGCTTTACGATACCTGAATGACATCCTCCGACCCATAGTGCAACCATATCGGCAGAATATTGGAGAGGCATTTGTCTTCATGGACGACAATTCTCGACCTCATCGTGCACATCTTGTGAATGCGTTCCTTCAAGATAACGACATCGCTCGACTACAGTGGCCAGCATGTTCGCCAGACATGAACCCTATCGAACATGCCTGGGATATGTTGAAAAGGGCTGTTTATGGACGTCTTGACCCACCAACCACTCTGAGAGATTTACGCCGAATTGTCGTTGAGGAGTGGGACAATTTGGACCAACAGTGTCTTGATGAACTTGTGGATAGTATGCCACGACGAATACAGGCATGCATCAATGCAAGAGGACGTGCTACTGGGTATTAGAGGTAGTGGTGTGTACTGCAATCTGGACCACAAATGCTGAAAGTCTAGCTGTATGATGGTACAACATGCAATGTGTGGGTCTCATGAGCAATAAAACGAGCTGAAATGTTGTTTGTGTTGATCTCTATTCCCTTTGTATTTAAAGGTTCCGGAACTCTTGGAACCGAGGTGATGCAAAACTTTTTTTGATGTGTGTACATACCTTTATGGAGGGAGCATCCTTTGACCAATCTAATAGGTCATTAGCCTAATAGTTTGCGGATGGCGGCCATCTTTATGTCAAAATTGATTCCCCCTATTAATTCGAACACGGTGGAACCGAATGAACGAAATTTGGTACAGAGGTAGCACTAGCAAAGGGCACCTCAGTGTCATGTTTTATATCACCGCTATCTTGACGGAAACGTAATCGCGGCCACCCAAATGTTAAAAGCTAAAATGATAATACGACCAACCTAATAATTTAGTCTCTACCAAATTTTTCAACACCATATCTTTATGTGGGAAACATATTCTGACCAAACTGCAAGAACATCAGCCCAATAGTTTGCAGATGGTGGCCAAGTATGTGTGCAAATCGATTCCTCCTATCAATTCAAACACGGTGAAACCGAATTGAACGAAATTTGGTACAGAGGTAGCACTAGCAAAGGGTACTTCATATTCATGTTTAATATCCCTATAGCACGTTGTATTTCAACAAGCTACTACAACCAACATTCAATCATACTCCTTGAAAAGGACAATGAGTTATAACAATACCCATGCCTTTAGGAGAAAGTAGGCTATATGTTCTTTACTGAACATCTTGTTTTTATTGTATCTAGGATTTTTCTCAAGATCTGCCTTTGTCTTATTTCTAGCTTATTATTATTATTTAAGCGAAAATTCCCCTACAGGAGAGCGATTGGACTTGATAACATGATGTCATTTGGAGGTGTGTCTCACCCGCTCATTCGCGTGGAATGCCATCTTCCTCTCATCCGTCCACTTCTTCCCAGGTTGTCGTAATGATTTTGCTTCAAACTTAACATTCGCGATCTTCGTCTGGCACTCAGTTCGGTCTTCGAAATTTTGTATACTGATTACTTTTAAGTCTCTCTGCACCTCAGCCATTCTGTGCCGCATTTACTCCGTGTTATGATACCAAGTAGTTTCTTTGGCAACCTGGAGGTGGCCATCCTGTGGATGTGAGTGTAAAATTTAGCTCTGCGTTTTCTAATTTCGTCTGTTATCGCATTGGTATTTTGATAGAGTTCAGTACTAGGCCTGTTCATCCAAATGCCGTTTCTGTTGATTGCTCCATAGATCTTCCGGAGAATTTTTCGTTCCTGCTTTTCCAGCACCCTAATCTTGGAATGACCATCGATTACTATTGTTTCAGCGGCATTTGTTGCTTCTGGCAGAATAACTGTTTTATAATGTCGTAATTTGGCGTTCGTCGAAATGCATTCTTTTCTTGCTTATTATTATTATTATTATTATTATTATTATTATTATTATTATTATCACTTATATATTATTTGAGTAAGGATTGCAGACGATTTAGTACCCCATCTACAGCATGAATCTTCTTCAAAATAGAATTTTGTCGGACAGTAGTAAGGGGAAAGTAGGCTACTTGAGTCGAGGTGCAGAAAAGCCAGTGCAGTGAGTTCTCAGTTGCGATCTACAGTATTCCGCAAGAAAGAAGTTAGTGAAGCGACGAAACTCTCCCGACATCGCTCAGTAGGTAGAACGGACTTGCTGTGTGGATGTGAGAGCTGGGTAGATTCAGGATATCTGATACAAAAGCTAATAGTACATTATGCAACGAGCCTATAATGGCAATAATTAAGACACGAGTAATGCGAGTTTTATAATTTCCATACGAGTGTCTTAATTACCATTGTAGGCGAGTTGCATACGACTGTTTATGTTCGACGATAATTATTATAACTATTTTATGTTCGAACATAAATATTCATAAATATCTCTCGAGATTTCGCCAGTTTTATGTACTGAACAGAGCGCATTGGACGCAGAGAATACCTTGTATTTGACCATGGCCTCCTCGATTACCCCACTATGACACTAGGCCACGCAGTGAAATTTAAATTAGAAGGCCTTGGAACTCAGCGCAGGTGCGATGCTATCCTTACCTAATTGGTCAAACAACTGTTTATTGAGCTCTGATTGGTGGGAGAAACTGTCCGATAATGAAAACTTGTACTATAATGAGCCTCATTATAGTACAGTTTTCTGACATAAAATATTTACATTTCAACATCGTCGAACATAAAGGTATTGTATATGATGGTAGCACAAATGATTTCTGGGACAAATAGATGGAGCAATGGCAGTAAGGCACTCGTAATGGAGAGAGAAAGGCTAAGATAGAAATGAATACGCTAGATGAAGCTGTTTGTATGAGCCGACTCAGATGGTGGGGTCATGTGATGAGGATGGGGGAGGAGAGATTGGTTGGTTCCTCAGTTTAGGGGCTGCGACAATGTGGTCATGTAGCCCAGTGTACTTTGGGGGTGTGTAGAATTTGTTAATTGTGATGACTGTATTAGTGTGTGTTATCTGTGATTCCGGTAGAAGGACTGCAGACGATTAATTTGTTTCAAGTAGTTCCTACTTTCGCTACCAAATGCTACCATCCACGACACCTAGCTGCAGACGTGGCTACTAAATACCATCGCAGTCAGCACCTGGCGGCGAACGTTGGAAAAAATAGAGCGTTATCAATCTAAGCTACACATTTTATCTTCCACAAGTGTAGTTAGTGGAAGGTTCTTTTTCATGCAATAAATCTATGACATGGGACCGCCGGCTTTACTTCCCCTCCGAAGGAAGGCATACTGAGGGATATTTAATGCTTTCAAGAAATTCGACGACTTCAGCCGGGTTTGAACCCGCGATCTTAGGTATAGAAGCTCGGCATGCTACCAACTACGAGACTGAAGCCGCTACCTCAGAATTAAATGAGTTCGCTGTGAAGGGTAAGAGAAGCATAGGTGGATGCGATGTTTAGATTCATTGTTGAACAATTTCAAAATGAGAGTTGTAGAGGCAGAGAAAGTCCACCTCGTTGTATAGAGGCTAGTGTTCTTGACTGTCCTCCCGGAGGTCCGGGTTCGATACCTGGCTCTGACAAGAAATTTTAATTCTGGTGTGAGGGTTAGAACGGGGTACAATCAGCCATGTGAGGCAAAACTGAGAAGACGAGAGTTCAATTACTACTTCAGCCATCCTGGAAGTGGTTTTCCATGGTTTCCCCACTTCTACTCCAGGCAAATGCTGATGACTCCTAACTTAAGCCCACGACCGCCTCCTTCCCAATCCTATCTCCAGTTTACAAACGCACACACTAGTACAGCCATCACAATAACACAGGCTATCACACAAATTACACACACACACCCAATTACACGGAGCTACATGATCACGATGGCGCAGCCCCTAAAATAAACAGAGGCTGTTCTCCGCGGCGCCAATACCCGAGCTTCCTTTTTAAACTTTAGGTTTAGGGCCTTAAACATTGTGTTTATCACATTTTTGTGTTCTGGGTTGGTTGGTTCTTAAGTTTAGGGGCTGCGTCAATGCGGTCATGTAGCCCCGTGTACTTTGGGTGTGTGTAGAATCTGTCTGATAACCGGTGTTAATTGTGATGGCTGTATTAGTGTGTGTTATCTGTTTTCTAATTTAAGTACTGCAACTTAGAATTTTTCAAATAGTTCCTACTTTTGCCGCCAAGCGCCACCGTCAACGACTACTAGGCCAAGTTCAGAACTTTAGCTACTAGACGCCACCACAGTCGGCTCTTGGCAACGAACGTAGAAACCTAAGAGCGTTGTTTACATTCCTAACCTATCCAATTTAGCTTCACACAGGTGCAATTAGTGGAAAGTTCTTTAACATGCCATAAATCTATGACATGGGACCGCCGGATTTACTTCCCCTCCGAAGGAAGGCATACTGAGGGATTTTTAACGCTCTTAAAAAATCCGACGGCTTCGGCTGGGTTTGAACCCGCTATATTGGGCATCGAAGCTCAGCATGCTACCAACTACGCCACCGAAGCCGCTATTTTTGTGTTCCAATGTGTGTTTTAATTTTGTCTAATATGCAGTGTCAGGAATGTTGGGCGGAGGAAAATAACCCGAAATGATATTTGCTAATAGGGGATCATGAGTTTTTGAATGGTATGGACTCCATCTTGAGGAAAGAATTCACGATGAAAATTAATAAATGTAAAACATAAGTATTGGAATGCAGCCGAAATAAATCAGAAACCTCTATGGACATCAAATTGGCAGGTGAAAAACTAAAGGAAGTAAGAGACTTATGTTACTTAGGAAGCAAAATAACCTGTGATGGACGAAGCAAAGAGGATATAAAAAGTAGGTTGGCTCAGGCAAGGAAAGCATTCCTACAGAAAAGGAATTTGTAGACATCGAATATACAGTAGATTTAGGCATTAGGAAGTCATTTTTAAAAGCCTTTGTCTGGAGCGTGGCGCTCTATGGAAGTGAAACTTGGACTATTGGTGCAGCAGAAAAGGATCAATTGAAACGTTTGAAATGTGCTGTTACAGGAGAATGATGAAAATCAGATGGGTAGATAGGGTTACAAACGAAGAGGTATTAAGACGAGTGGGAGAGGAGAGATGTTTCTGGCGACTGCTAAAGAAGAGAAGAGATAGGTTGGTTGGACACATACTAAGACACCCAGGAATAGCAAGCCTAGTTATGGAAGGAAGGGTCGAGGATAAAAACTGTAGGGCTAGACCAAGTTAAGAATATGTTAAACAGATTGCTTCAGATGTAGGGTGTGGTAGCTATGTAGAGGTGAAACGATTAGCTCAGGACAGGGTGGCATGGAGATCTGCATCTGTCAAAAGACTGAAGACTCAAACAACAACAACAACAACAACAACAACAACAGGGGATCATGGAAGTGAATTGTTCGCAAACAGTGACTTACAGACTAAGACTGGACGTTAAAGGCAACACAGCAGCAAATGAAAATGTTGTTGTTAATACATTTGTGAGGCTTTGGACATCTTGGTCATCAGCCCCATGTAGTTGGGTGTGTATTGAACATGTCTGATATAATACTGTATTTCAGTGATGACTGTAGTAGTGTATGTAACTGTTTTATGGATTCCTTATTTGAGAAGCTTATTTCCAAAAGATAACAAATCCAAAAAAATCGAAATTGAGATTATGATGGAAAACGTACGTTGGTAGGAAGCTCCATCATATGAAAGAAAAATAAATTGCCAAAACGACCGACATCCATAACAAACGGGCCATTAAAAATCTCGTTTGATGCCAATAAGTACCAATTTACCATATTCATGTTCTTTAGACACAAACTACAATCATAATTCCAAAAGTACAGCACTGGTAAGTTACTTTGCATAATATTCATTGTTTTGTTCAATTTTATTTAATATTATTTAAATAATCTATGCCTTCACTGTAAATACCTGAAATCTAATTATTGCATAACTAAATACAATCAGTTTTTTCGAAAATTCTGATGACTGCAGTGAAATTTATGTCTTTCCGTTGAAATTATTTAGAGTTTCAGTGCCAAAAAGTACCAAGTGCATCATTTTCTTTGAATATTTCCTAAACTGCAAAAGCCTAAACAGAAATACTTGGTATAAGAATGCATTTATTCTATCTGAACGTAATAAATGTGCTCAAATGGATTTTCAGATGAAATTTTACACTCTGAGCGTTTTTCCTGTCTCCTGTAAAATATTACTTTTTGGATTTGGTACCTTTTGGAAATAAGCTTATCATTTAGGAATAGGATAGTAGACTAATTTAATAATAGTTGTTAGTTGGATTGTCACGTTATTTCTGTGTTAGATCAGGATTCCTTATTTAAAGCGTTGTCCAAGTGAATAATGCAATGTTGATGTTGTCATATCAATGGAATAACTACGGGTACAGTAGACCTGTTGAGGTCAGGGTAACATCATTGAGCATTGATATGTTCCGAAAAGCGAGAGGCTTCTCTTTATAAAATGACAAGGTTGAATATGTATCAGAAACTGGACGTTATATGGGCATCTCTAACGGGAGGTAACCTTCCAAGTGGCCCAGTTGACCTCAGTCTTCATTCAAGGTTTCGGAACTAATTGGTAGTCAGTAGGCTTCTGTCAGGAAAACGCTCGTGATAAACACGTTGCAACGCAATGCGTTCTGCCTTGTTTCTCAATAAATGAGCAACATATCAACGTACTCGTCACTGGAATACATCGTGAGTAAATGAATACGTGCTGTGATGTGACCTAGTAGATGTGTATTGGGCCGGGCAAATTAGCTCTAGTCCCGATTGGTATCGTAAGCTGCCGTATGGCTGGTATCGTCCCCCACCAAGCGCATTCAAGGTCACGTCTCTCCGATGTGTGTGAACCTGAACACTCGATAATACATGAACTCCGTTAAATCTAGATAATACGGGAACTCCATTTTTCGGCATAATTGACAGTGTCGATTTAATGTAAAAATCAGACGAACCCAGGCCACAGCACGTGACAAGTCAAAGCCCTCTGTAACCCCGGGTTATAAATTATTTCTCACTCTTACGTTCGACAAGTATAAAACTGTATTAGTTGATCAGCTCATGAGGAATGCCGTTTCGTATTGAGCTCATTAGATTGTTAACATGATTTTTCTCACTGAAGATAATATGGAAAGAGAGAAACAGAAGTTGTTATAAAAGAAAGCTACTGATATAATGAGTGCCTGCTGGATGAATTTTCAGGGAGGATTAGTTTTACATAAACAAAATAAAGTGTGCTGGCATGCCTGTGGAATTGATTTTCAAATCTTTATCGTCTACTCGAGACCATCCGAAGTCATCCTGGAAGTGGTTTTCTGTGGTATCCTACTTCTATCCCAGTTAAATTGACGGGATCGTTCGAAATTTAAGACCACTGCCACCTCCTTAACACTCCTAACTTCACTTACAAATACACAAATCTCTACTGATACTGCATTCTTCTTTCCTAGCGTGTATCCCGCTTGTTTGATTGCTGTTCGCCACTTCTTCCTGTCAAGGGCATCTTCAGGTTTAAGTCCACACATCACCAAGTCTTCCTTGATTCTGTCCAGCCAACTTTTCTTTGGACGTCCACGGGGTCAATTGCCTCCTGGATCGTATTGGAGAGCTGTTCTTGCCACAGAGTTCTCATCACTTCTAGTGACATGCCCATACCACCGAAGCCGTGCTTCTCTCATTTTATCGGTAATGGCTGCAACTCCCATCTGTTTCCGAATATGTTCATTCCTGACACGATCAAGCCGTGTAACACCCATGGACCAACGTAACATTTTCATCTCCATGCCATGTAGGGCTTGTTCATGCTTGGTTGAAGCTGGCCAACATTCTGTGCCGTAAGGTGCCACTAGTCGTATCATGGACTTGTAAACTATCCCTTTCAAAGGGATAGGTACTTTCTAATCGCACAGCACTCCTGTGACTTGGCGCACTTCATCCACGCAGTTTTAACTCGTGCTTGAGCATCGAGAAGCGTTTCGTCATCTGAAGTGATAAGGGAACCGAGATATTTAAAGTGTGTAGATTTAGTGAGATGTTGCTCTTCAATGCTGATGGTACCGTTGGTCTGTGTACCACATTGTAAGTATTAAGTTTTCCCTAGGTTGAGTTTCAAGCCATTTTTGCTCAGACATTCCGTCCAGCACAGAGTACGATTTTCTAGATTTTCTCGAGTTTGATCTGCGAGAAACACATCATCAGCATATAAGATCGTCCATGGATGAGGTGTCTGAATGTCAGCTGTCACCGTGTCCATGCACAGAATGAACAGAAGCGGCGAGAGTGCTGATCCCTGATGAACTCCAATAGTGATTGGGAAAGCAAGTGAAATTCCAGCTGGACAGCGTACCATACTTGTGACGATGCAGTAGAGGGACTGAATATATCGGACGTAAACTTCTGGGATTTTGTGAGCTCGAAGTGATCTCCAGATGAGCTCATGTGGCACCTTGTCGAAAGCCTTCTCGAGATCCAAGAATGCGAGATGTGAAGGTTGGTTCTTTTCTCCATGTTTTTCCGCAAGTAGGCGTACAGCATGGATTGCGTCGGGCGTACCAACCCCTTTGACAAAGCTACATTGGTTAGGAGATATCTGGATCATGCAGCTCAGACGACTGTCAAGAATACGCTTAATGACTTTCATTGTGTGGCAGAGCAATCGAATTGGACGATAGTTGAAGCATTCGCCAACATCCCCTTTCCCCTTCCAAATTGGGATAGTAATACTAGACTGTCAGGTTGTAGGTATGCAGCCATCCTACGATTGAAAAGTGCCGTAAGAATTTTAGCACCAGGATATCCAAGCAACTTCCAGATTTCAGATGGTATGTCATCAGGTCCTGTCGCTTTGCCATTTTTCATTTTACTTACCTCTTCTTCGGTAATTTGAGGTACAGGTCCTGCAATTGGATCGCTGGTCAATTCAGGTGTGTGTGGAAACTCTTCATTACACATTTCCTTGTAGTAGTCATGTCATCGATGTAGTATGGCTGTTGGATCCCTAAGAGGCTGGTGGCTTGCATCTTTAATCTGGAGTACATATCCAATATCTTCCGTTGCTCGATGGCGGGATCTTGCAAGGCGGCAGATCTTGTTAGCACCTTCTGACGTATCAAGTTGGTTATACAGTTCCTGATAATGGTGATTTTAACTCTGGCAACAGCGTGTTTTTCAGCAGATTTCAACATCTTGTACTTCACTCAGCCTTGTTTGGCGCCAAGTTTTGAAAGCTTGCTTCTTTGCTTTGATGGTTATTTGAACGTCTTCGCTCCACCACCAGGTCTGTTTATCAATAAAACGTTTTCCCTCCTTCGTTATTCCGAGGGTTTCAGTTGCTATTGTGTGTACCTGGTTTGTGATTTCTCTCCAAATGGCCTCTGTGGTTGATCCGTGTTTATAGTATGTGTATTGAGCCTTGATGCAAATTCATCCTTCTTCTTATCAAGCTTCCACCACTTTATCCTCTATGGACCATTTTTGTGAGGTTGGACTGTTCTGATTCTCCCAATTTGCATGTCTAGAACTAGTAATTTATGCTGTGGTGCAATAGTTTCAGATGGGATTACCTTAGCATCTCTTGCCAGTTTAAGATCGTGCCTTCGTATCAGCCAGTAGGCAATCTGTGTCGAGTATTCACCACTGGTGTAAGTGATAAGATGTGTAGATCTCTTCCTGAAGAAAGTGTTGACAAGGACTAAGTCATGAGCTTCAGTAAAGTCCAAAATCTTGCACCCATCTTCAATTCTCACTCCAAATCCTTGACCACCATGACACTGCGCATATCTATCTCTAGTTTTTCCCACATGACCATTGAGGTCTCCACCAAGAAAAATAAATTCTTCTGGATCTATCTCCTGAACGTGAACACTCAGTTTCTCCCAAAGTCCTCCTTTTCAGTTTCAGGGCATCCAGTTTGGGGAGCATAGCAGGAGATTACTCGCAAAGTTGTTGTGCTCGTGTCAACCTTAACTGATATAATGCGATCCGATATTCGATTCACTTCAACCACAGAGTCACGTAGCTTCTGGCTTATCGCCACTGCGACCCCATTTCTGGCAGAATTCGTGTCATGATAAATAATCTTGTAGCCTTCGCCAATGTCTTTTGATTTTGAGCCCTTCCACCTTGTCTCTTGTAGACACGCGATGTCAATGCGACGGTTCTTGAGAGTATCTGCAAGTTCACGGCTTCTTCCAGTGAGCGTTCCAATATTGAGAGTGGCTAATCGTAGTTCGGGGACTCGCTTCGTTAGCCCACTCCGCCCATTAGCGGGTAGCCCTTGCCCATTTCTCACGTCGCTCGGGCGAGGGTGACGCGCGTCACCTGCGGGGTACGCCCTAAACTTCGGATTTATGTGAGTATGCGTATCAACCATAATTAGTTTGATGCGACGATAAATGTTCCAACCGGTGTGTCGCATCACCTGACGTCGGATTTTATCAGGCCGCCCCTTACCTGGAGAATAGATGCCTTTGGTAGCCGCCCCTGACCTGGAGAACAGACGCTACCTAATGGATTTCAGTGGCATTTCCTCCACTGAGGGTCCATCACCCTCCTAAGAGAGCTCCTCCATCCGAAGCCATTGGCCCTCTTCTGGAGTCGGGTTATTTTCCGCCGCCCAAAATTCCTGATACTGCATCTTAGACAAAATTAAAACACACATTAGAACACAAAAATGTGATAAACACAATGTTTAAGGCCCTAAACCTAAAGTTTAAAAAGAAACATCAGGTATTGGCGCCACGGAGAACAGCCAAATGAAAGTCTCACGTGCATTAGCACTTGGATCATGAACTACGGGGGGTGTCTCATAAGTATTGTCGTTTTCTAAAGAAAATTTTATTTGGAAAGTTTTCTGACAAGAAATTAAACTATTATTCAAAATGGGGACCATCAGATTCTATGGTCTTGAGCCATCTTTCAGCGAGGTTTCTTATCCCGCGACGGTACCAGTCTCTGGGTTTTGATGCGAAGAATTCGGCGAGGCCCACTTCCACAGCTTCAACGTTTTCGAAATTTCCTCCGCGCAAGAAATGGGCCATGGATCAAAAAGGATGGTAATCTAAAGGCGCAAGATCAGGCCTGTTTGATGGATGTTGAAGCAGTCCGACTCCACCCAATTCCTGAATTTTTGCAATGGTTGTTCGTGCAGCATGAGCTCTCACATTGTCCTGCTACAAGAGAACTCTATTTCGGTTAACTAATGCTAAGTAAATCTGTAGTGTTTTCTTCTCTAGTGTTGAAACGTTGGAACCATTGTTGTGTCACACACTCACTAACGACACCTTCCCCTCCCACTTCACATATTCTTCGAGCCGCGGCAGCAGCTTTGTAATCTTGTTTCCAGTAGTGCTTCAGAAGGACCTTAACCTCCAACTTTGAAAGTTCCATTTGCGATTGTGTATCAACAACTGAAAACTGATAAATTCTCGCAATGTTCCTCAATTCTATTTATGGCCTCCTGTAAATACAGTGAGATTCATTTGCTGGAGCGGGACCGGCGGCCGACTGCCGAGCGCGCGCGCCTTTCGTCAGACAACCGAGCTGGGCCCGCACGGTTGTGCGAGGCGGAGGCGAGCTAACCAGGGTCATTAAAGTCATTATGTCACTAAACTTTCATCAACTAGGTTGTGCAGTGTCAGCGCACAGATAAGAAAGTAACATAAACAACAGCTGCAAGATTTAATTAAAGAAGCACAGATGTTTTTTTTTTATTTCTTGGGAATCTGGATGACCTCTCCTTCAGCTGACAGACAGTAACTTTTGAAGTTACATCGTTACATTATGTAGCTACTCCTGAACCCTCCTGTGTGTCTACTGTAATTAATCGAAGCACGGACTAAGCCCGTTTGATGCTCAATTGTGGGTTAATTTAAAATACAAAGTGTACAAATCAATTACCCGTACCCTAGTGGAGCTGGAGAACAATATACGGCAGGAAATATCCCTTACAACAGAAGGGAATTACAACGTGTAAACGCTAATTTATTTAAACGGCACAACCCGCCTGTCTGTCAGCTGAGGGAGAACGCTCTCTGCTTCTCCTGTGGATAGGTAAGTTCTTTAATCATGATTTGCTGGTGAATTTACCATTAATTAATGTATTTTGTTATGGTTTCCACCAGCGCGCAATCCGAGGTAGGAGCTCAGTTGACTGGTGGAAGGCGCGCGCGCCCGGTAGGCGGTCGCCGGCCCCGCCCCAGCAAAAGAATCTCCCTGTATCATAGGCGACACTAAGATAACCAATTCTATCTAATAAAACACCAAACTTAAAAAACGACATTACTTATGAGACATCCTAATATTAGTCCTACTGACTCAGAATTTGATCTTAAGAGAACGTTGACCCTTCTTCACCATGTAACTGGTTGTCCTTTAAGGCAACTACAGTACATTCCGAAAATTGGTTATGATGGTGAAATTACCCCTGCAAAAATGCCACCAGTCAATTTTAGCTAACCTACTTTTGAAAGCAATAACTATTTATGAATGGGGGACTGGGGGTATATTAATCATACCAGTGCAAACAACTCACTGAATAGTCTGTGCATGCCGAAGATAAGACAGTTTGAGTGTGAAGAGTACGACGACAGTTGCACAGAGAACAGATCATAACTGCGAGAATATCACAATGTCCGATACTTCTCAGTCGCTTTAGAGATTCCTAATTCTCGTAGGTCTATAACGTATTGTTGTTTTCACTACCCATGATGCAGTGGATGCACACGTGGTTAAGGGACGCGATCGAGCTGGCGGTGGCTCAAACGAACCACTGCACATATCAAAGCCATCACAACAAAAGAAAAAAATCCTTGAACGTGAACATTATTCTTTCTTATGCCCGACGACTAAAGAAAAGTAATCGAACAGGTTGAAACGCTTTAGATAAAGAGAGTAACGTGTCCAAGGCCTAAGTTCTCATTTTCTATCTTTATGATGTATTCCGCACTATCGTCAATGTTTAAGTCTTCGTGGCTGAAACGGTACCATGGTGAATTCCGGATTGAAAGAATTGTGATTTGAATCAGAGTTCGATGCTCGTTAAGGGAAATGACTTAGAATTTGTTTTCGTTATATGTTATCATTTGTGTCGAACATTTAACGAATGTCTAACTACAAAAAGGATACGAGAGATCACAGTTGAATATTGGGGAGAAGTGGTTTCCATGAAAGTTACATAGGATTCGAATGCAATATTACACGGGAAAATAATCTTAATATGTACACGTAAAATAGAGTTATCGCCTCCGTAGCGTAGCGGTCAGCATGGTTAGCTGCCAACCCGGAGGTCCTGGGTTCGATTCCCGGCTCTGCCACGAAATTTGAAAAGTGGTACGAGGACTGGCACCGGGTCTACTCAGCCTCGGGTGGCCCAAATGAGTGGAGGGGGTTCGATTCCCCCTCAGCCATCCTCGAAGTGGTTTTCCGTGGTTTCCCACTTCGTCTTCGGGCAAATGCCGGGATGGTACCTTCTTCAAGGCCTTCCCTCTTCCTTGTCTATCCATCCTAACCATCCCTTACCTTCCCTCATGAGGCCCCTGTTCGCTTTGCAGGTGAGGCCGCCCGGGCGAGGTGCCAATCCCACCTCACAGTTGTATCCCTTCCGATTCGATGTTCCCAGCTCTAGGACACTGCCCGTAGAGGCGGTAGTGGTGAGTTCCCTCGCTGAGTCCGTGGGTTCCACCAACCTGGAGGGTAAACGACTAAAAAAAAAATAGAGTTGTCTTCTTTTTGTTAACATTTAATCATTTAATTTGTATTAATCGCTTGCCCTCCCAGCTTGGGTTCACTCACGCAGACTGTGAGGTATCATTCCTCTACCGTAGCAATGACGGTGTCTGGGAGCTGAACACACCTTGTCAGCAGATACAACTGGGGATGGTGACAGGTCGATCACCTAGGAGACCGCTATACTGGGTCTAATTAAAGAAGGGCCAGGGAAAGAATTTTGGAAGGAAGTCAGCCGTGGACCTGCTGAAAGGAACCGTTACGGCATTTGCCTGGTTGTAAAAATGGGAAACCACGAAAACCATTTCTAGGACGGCTGAGGTGGCATTCAAACCTACGCTCTCCCGATTCCAGCGACGGTAGAAGAATGATCCCTTTTGAGTCCGTGGGTGAAACCGCTCTGGTAGAATGAGGAAAAAAGAGTTTCTCATTACTAGTGGGTTTATACAGGGAGATTCTTTTGCTGGAGTGGGGCCGGCGACCGGCTGCCGGGCGCGCGCGCCTTCCGCCAGCCAACCGAGCTCGAGTCGCGGATAGCGCGCAGGTGAAAACCGTAACAAAGTACATTAATTAATGGTAAATTCACCAGAAAATCATGATTAAAGAACTTGACTTTTCACAAAAGATGCTGAACATGTTCTCCTTCAACTGATAGACAGGCGTTGTACTGTGTAAATAAATTAGCGTTTACACGTTGTAATTCCCTTCTGTTGTGAGGGATGTCTGCTGCCGTATATTGTTCTCCAGCTCCACTAAAGTACGGGTAATTGCTCTGTACACTTTGTATTTTAAATTACTGCACAATTAAACATAAAGCGGGCTTAGGTCCGTGCTTCGATTTATCACAGTAAACACGCAGAGGGGAAGAGGAGTAGCTTCCAAAGTTACTGTCAGTCAGCTGAAGAAGAACGTTTTCAGCATCTTCTGTGAAAAGGTAAGTTCTAACCTTTAACTGGTGACGTGAGGTCATCTAGATACCCAAGAAATTAAAAAGAACAGGTGTGGTTCTTTAATTAAATCTTGCAAGAAGCTGTTGTTTGTGGTACCTTCTTATCTGTGCGCTGACACTACACACCCTCGTTGATGAAAGTATAGTGACTTTTTTTTTCGGTATCGTTTTCCCCTCCAGGGTCGGCTTTTCCCACGGACTAAGCGAGGATCCCACCTCCACCGCCACTGAGGGCAGTGTCCTGGAGCTTGAGACTCTGAGTCAGGGATACAACAGGAGTGTGACCAGCACTACGCCCAGGCGGCCTCACCTGCAAAGCGAACTGAGGGCCTGATGAAGGGATGGGAAGAGTGGGACGGTTAGGCAAGGAAGCGGGAAGGAGGCGGCCGTGGCCTTACAGTAGGAACCATCCCGGCTTTTTCCCGAAGACGAAGTGGGTAACCACGGAAAACCACTTCGAGGATGGCTGAGGTGGGAATTGAACCCCCTCTACTCATTTGGATCACCCGAGGCTGAGTAGACCCCGTTTCAGTCCTCATACCACTTTTCAAATTTCGTGGCAGAGCCGGGAATCGAACCGGCAGCCCCGGCAGCTAACCATGCTGACCGCTACGCTACGGATGCGACTTTTTAGTGACTTAATGACTTTAATGACCCTGAATATCTCACATGCGCGCTCTCCACGGCCCGAACTCGGTTGTCTGGCGGAGGCACGCACGCCCGACAGCCCGTCGCACAGTGTCCTTTTGCACTATCTGGGCGCTCAAAATGCAAAAAATAAATGTTATGTATTTTCATTATTTATGACGTTTTTAGTATCAGTAATGTCCGATGACCTCAGAACTGTGCCTATATGTCATATTAGTTTACCCCCTGGAGAGTGAGAGATCGCTGAAGTAGGATGTTTCTTATCGCATCCTCAGCTGGAAGCGGAACTGATTATTTGTGTTTTAATCTTGTGCTTGTAAAGACGTGTTTGTTGAGCTATCTTCATCGTTTGCCACTGGATATGGCATATCAAGGTATGCTCTTTCTTTATTAAATTTGCAAAATTCTATACAAATTGCTGTGTTTATGTGATAAACGTTTGAAAATAGTGACTTTTAAAATATATTTTATCCTTCTTCTATGGGTTTTTAGACCCGGAAATTCTCAATTGTCAACCATTGTTGAAATTCTTTTCATTAGACTATAGCCTATACCCTATTGTGGTGTATGTGTAAAAACTGCTTGCAACTTTTTGTAACTTTGGCTTTTATTCTCGTTTTAGTGCTGTCGGAAGGATTTTCGCGGAAAGATCTTTTCGATGTTTGACGCCATGCAAGTGGGAAAGTGAAAGAAAGTGATGTCTTTCTAAACTATTTGATAGAAAATACTAATCTGAAAACCCTTGGACAGTCTGTTAAGGATATTGTTAGAAACAAAACTTATTAATTTTTCCGCGCAATTAAGAAAAATGTGGGTTGCAAATCACAAGACATTAAGCAAGTTTTTTGTCGTCCTAATTTTACTTTAATTGAATATATGTGTGGTATTTCAGTTTAATTCTGTACACCCCTGATAGATCATATATTGTGTTAATTAAATCCTTCCCTTCTTAAGTGCTCGTTGCACCACACGTTTAGCTGTGATAAGAACCAGAAGGAAGGAACGGCATGTGTTTCGCCTGATTCATGAAATCACATTTCAGTGACGAGTTAATTTATTACTGTGTTGACCAGAGATATAGAGATTGTGAGGACACGGGAGATTATATGTATTCATGCACATTATTTTATTATGGTTACTAAAAGAGTTCAATTGTTATTACTATACCTACACATCAAATACTATTCTTAATGTAATGCATTCTCAAATGAAAATTAGCCTATTGTGGCATAATATCTGTAATAGTTCAATTAAAATATCTATGAATTGTATGCAGCTAGGAGTCCAACATAGCATACCAATCGTTGCTGATTTATTTTAATCTGGAAAATTTTTCTAAAACCTGTAGTCACAAAATCACTTACGCTCAGCAGCATTAAGGAAAGCCCTCATCCAGTTGAACATTATTAATATTATTGTTATTATTAAGACAAGTTTAACCTGAATTCTTATAAATAAGAATAAGGAAAATGTTTAACATACTTTTGAACAGTTATTTTAAGGTTTATAGACCTTTTCCATATGCAAAGGAATTTTGCGCGGCCAGATAGGCTAAAAGGACGACTGTGCGTCGCGTCGCCGCGCCGTTCCCGCTCCAGCAAAATAATCTCACTGTACAAGGAGTATACAACTGCCAATAGCTGGCCTTTCCAGCAGTGACGGGAGGCTATACAAATGCGTGTCGACGTACTTCTGGGGTTTGTTATTGATGGGATCTCACGGTGGTTGTTCTCAGCCTCCCGACCCCGTGGAATTCCGAAGCAAACAGGCATACAAAGTAATTAATATTCGATCGTATTTTCTTCATAAATTAGAAAAAATCAACGTACTCTCCACAGGAATACATCGTAGGTGAATAAATGTTGTTGTGTGGCTTTGCAGATGTGGTTTATTATTATACCCCCAATAAAATGAAGTACGGGCTGACGTTCAAAAAGAATATGCCTACCACTGGATTCGAAGCACCATTCTACACATTCTCATACATCACGTCAGACCGGCCTGTAACAGCCTCAGCCACAAAGACAACATACATAATGCGTACTACACGTGTACTAGATAAGTATGGCCGTACCAACTCGGATGTTAATCTCCGTGTCAAAGGGGTATAATCATGGTTTATAGTGTTCATTTAAGTTTCTACTTTTACAGATGACGTGGCGTAACCTATTTATTTATTTATTTATTTGTATTATTTATCGTATGGCTTTTAGTGCCGGGAGTGTCCGAGGACATGTTCGGCTAGCCTGAGTCTGTAGCTGCTTCCAGCGGATACCCTATATAAAGGATGAGCTACAAGTTCCGTTCAATTTCAAGTAATTCCAACTTTCGCCACCAGATATCAATGATACCTAGTGGTGAACGTTGGAACTTTGATAGAGCGTTCTGACGAAATCTAACCTAACAAATTTTGCTTTACTCAAGTTTAGTCTGTGAAAGGATCTTTTACATGCCATAAATCTATGACATGGGACCGCCGGCTTTACTTCCCCTCCGAAGGAAGGCATACTGAAGGATTTTTAACGCTCTTAAAAAATCCGACGACTTCGGCCGGGTTTGAACCCGCTATCGGGCATAGCAGTTCAGCATGCTACCGACTACGCCACCTATTAATTCGATCGTATTACGTATACATGTATTCTTACAAAGAACAATAAATCCTATGTTTGTAGAATGGTTCGTATTAGGCAGAGAAATGTTCATGGTCGATTTCTCTTTGCTAGCCCTATGGCTCAGTTTACATTGCTGTCACTCAGGCAGGGCGCAGAGCAACATCGACCATCGGGAGAAATGTTATGTTAGTTGGGTTTCATAAAACTAAATAATAAGCAGGTGAGCAACTCTGTATAGACAGTATATACGGTATATCGAGTGAATGAGCTTCCCCTAGTAATATTGTTTATGCAGCCCAACTAGCGTTGTCAGGAAGGTCGATATTTCTCTGCTTGCATCCCGTACGCTACCAATACACTGCAAGCATATCCGGCAAACGATACTGAACACTCTTACTTTTCCTTCGATGTGACTACAAACAAGTAGTTCCGTGAAGAACTAAACAGCCTATTTTCATATATAGGCTACTACTAATATTAATTGCATCTATCATCATACAAATTATCAGTTTGATTGCTGTAATAGATTCGTAGATATTCAGAACCGTGTAAATATTTAGTATGGTCACCATGTTGAATTTTTATATTATAGGCCTTAGATTTATGTACTACTGTATTAGACTATATGAAGATTATTGAAAGGTGTTTTATTCAAATTTCAATCGCATGATTAGGACACAAGAAATAAAGCGGGATTTTAAAATTTCGCTCAGCCGCCATCTTGTGGTTATAAAAATAATTTAAATGAATTAGATGCCAGTCGATTAAAATTTGTACAAGCATATACCGTATCAAGTTTCACTGCGCTCGGATAATTAAAACGCAAGAAATGTCCATTTAAATATTTAAATTTCGCGCCGCCATCATGTTGGCTTTGTGCTCGCCAGGCTATTGAACGCCCCGTAGGTGAACTTATGCTTATAGCCTCTATACACTTACAAAATGTCAGTTTGATTGCTGTAATATATTAATAGATATTGAGAATCGTCTAAATATTTCGGATGGTCGCCATGCTGGATTTTAATAAATGTAGGCCATAGAGTTATGTACTATTAGATGATGATTATTGTGTACGTTCATTATGCAAATGTTGATTTCGATCGCATGTTTAGAACACAAGAAATAAAACTTAATTTTCGAAATTCGCACAGCCGTCATCTTGAGGTTACGTAAACAATTGAACTAAATTAGATACCAGTGCATTACAATGTATATAAACATTTGTTGTACGAAGTTTCATTGCGTTTGGATCATTAAATCGAGAGAAAAGTCTATTTAAAACTTTCAACTTCGCTTGGCCGCCATGTTCGTTTTGTAGTTAACCGATATTTGAATGTGTCATTAGATGAACTTTATCTCCGTACAAAATTTCATGGTGATACCGGTAATAGTTTCAGAGTTATAGAATGCCGGTGAAATATTTCGCACATCCACCATCTTGAGGTTATGTAAACAATTGAACGAAGTTAGATGTCGGTGCATTACAATGTGTATAACTGGTTGAGTTAGCCGAGGTCGTTACGGCCTGACTGCTGGCAGTCGCTCACATCCGGGAGGCGCGGAGGTTCGAATCCCCCCGCCGGAAACCTTGAAGATGGTCTTCTGTGGTTTCCCATCTACATTCCAGGCAAATGCCGGGGTTGGTCCCCAAGTATAGGCCACAGCCGCTACCTTCCAATTCCTAGCCCTTACATTCCAACTTCCCCCTCCCCCCCTCCCCACCCCCCCCAACGGTACTTGTAGCTCACCCATTGGGTGTCCGTCTCGAAGCAGCTACAAAAATCTGGCGAGCCGAACATGTCCTCGGACACTCCCGGCACTAAAAGCCATACGCTAAAAAAAAGTGTATAAACATATACTGTACCAAGTTTCATTGCGTTTGGTTGGTTAAATTGCGAGAAACGTCTATTAAAATGTCGCAACTTCGCTCGGCCGCCATGTTGGTTTTGTAGTTACCAGGTTTTCAAAAATCACATAGGTGAACGTCTAGTGGATCCCTTTATCACCGTACAAAATTCCAGGGAGATGAAAAAATGAAAATCCACAGCCTGCTTCCAGTCTCCGACCGGGTCAGGAATGGAATGAATGAAGCCCCCATCTAGCGGCGAGGATATGAACTGTGCCGGCTGCCGAGGCCTGACGCTCTCCTCTGGGGGCAATGATTAAATGAATGACAGATGAAATGAAATGATAGTGGAGAGTGTTGCTGGAATGATATTTTGACAGGGAAAACCGGAGTACCCGGAGAAAACCCTGTCTGCCTCCGTTTTGTCCAGCACAGATCTCACATGGAGTGACCGGGATTTGAACCACGGACCCAGCGTTGAGAGGCGGCAGGCGTGCTGCCGCCTAAGCCACGGAGGCTCTTCCAGGGAGATATCGGTAATAATTTCGAAGATTTTGAATGCTGTTGAAATATTTCGCACAGTTGCCATGTTGGATTGGTGAGACGTAACAAAATTTGAAGGGCACGGTCGGGGTCGCCCGGAATAGTGCTATGAACTTACCGAGTTTCATTGAAATCGCTCCAGCCGTTTAGAAGTTATTAGGGGGGAAACCACAAATATCCTCACACACACACACACGGTCAAAAGGTGATCTCATAAGCCTATTTCTTCATAAATGAAAATAGGCTAACAAATACGAGGGAGAAATAACAGTGTTCAGTATTGTTTACAGGATATGTTTGCAGTGCATTAGTACCATACGGGATGCAAGCAGAGAAATATCGACCTTCCTGACAACAACGCCAGTTGGGCTGCATAAAACAATAATATTAGGTGCAAGTGATTCACCGAGTGTATATGGAGAGAGAGAGATACTGTACCAAATTCTGCATCCAGGCTATGTATAATTTCCTAGAAAAAACGTCGCTAAATCGAACATTTTAACGCGTTGATTTAGTATGGTGCTATATAGCAAATTCCATGAACTTTTCAAGATATCAACAATGGATTGATTTCATCCTCTCGTTATTGTACTCTGAGCAAACTGATATTTTTTGCATTATTTTACAGACAAGATGTTCCTGGACCCATGGACTTTCATACTCTTGTTGGAAATAGTATCCTTTACCGCGGCAGTGCAGCTAGGAAGACCGGACACCTACGTGAACGTCCAAGAAGATTCCTACTGGGATGCAGGTGACAGTGACGTAGGTGCCATGCCACTGGAGGACCAAGTACAAACTGAGAATATTAACTCCAAATCAATTCGCAAAAGAAACCAAGTCATTGGTCAGAGTCTCCCAGATGGTGCTCCTTCCCCGATTAGTTTTAGTCAAGAAGAACAGAGAACAACAGAACCCTTTAAGAATACAGTGCTCACAAAATTGTTGTCGAAGGAAAGTGTTATCAATACAACCGCACCAAAAACATTCCGTTCTTACATTAGTAGAGAAGCCGATGGTGCAACACATTCTGACAGGTTTAATACAGTTGCGATTCCTCCGTCATCTTTCAATAAAATTTTGAGCATAAAACCACCCCATTTGCTGGGTCATATTACCTCCGTTCAACCAAGAGATCAAAATGATTTCGTCCATGAAGGCCATAACAATACAAAGCCTCTCTCAAATCGTGTGTATGGTGGGAAGAATCCAGGGTTCTTCTCTTATAGATATTTGCACAGTAGCAATGCGTCCCCAGCACCCAAATATCTATATAATAAAGCCAAAAATAGATATACCCATGATTCCGAGATTAATAGAAGCAAGTATTATTATTCACCTAGCCGAATTAGCAAAATGATCCCACATTGTCTTTATGAGAACAATTGTAATCCCAAAGACAGCCAACTCAATCCCATACATAAAGCAAGTGTCGATAGGCAATTCACTACAACTCGGGAAACTACTGAGGAAAAAACAGGAAGTGTACATACTAGTGATAGTGTACAGCCTACAACTTCCGGCAATCTCTACCTTGGAAACATCAAAGGAACAGACGCTCATTCCAAGACTAGTAGAAGCAAGTATTATTATTCACCTAATCGAATGAACAAAATGGTTCCACGTTGTATTTCTGATCCCAAAGACAGTCAATGCAATCCCATACACGAAAACAGTGTCAAAGGGCAATTCGCTACAACTCAGGGAACATTCGAGAAAACTCCAGGGAGTGTACCTACCAGCGATACTGTTGAGTCTAAATCATCCGGTCATCTCTACCTTGGAAACATCAATGGAATTGAACATTATTCAGCGAGAAATACGGGAGAGCTTAGTTCTTCATCTAACGCAATAGATACAAGTCCTACTTCTATTAAAACACAGAATATTGCTGAGCGAACAAACTTTCAAAGTCATATTTCACGTCAAAATATTTTCGGCAGTAAATATATGGAATTTACAGAACGAAGCTCTACACAAGCTTCCCTTGCGCCATTTGATCAGCGTAGTGTTAATTTAGAATCAAGACTAGGTACAAGTAGATATCATGAGGGATCCCATACTCCATATATTCTTGTAATGGTCAAACCTAATGTTAGCCACCAAGGTCCCAACGCGTATATAGTGTATGTACCGAAAGGAATTGCTATTCCTAACAATATGGACTCGGATCACTCAGATAGTATGAATTTTAATGTTGATGAGCGGCAAGGTTTTGGAGTGCTGCAGCCCACAAGAACAATAGGGCAACGCTCAAGTCAAAATATCTCAACAGCACTGGTCGCTTATGAACCAGAGGGCGTGATGTCTCCCAATGGAATGTTACCTATCTTACCTTTGATCAAAATAGAACCTCCCTCCCCATCAACTACTGAAGCACCTCATTCTACTTCAAGTTCTAGTGCGTCAAATCCGGATGATAATGACATATATGTACCAGGATCTCAAATAATTGCCGATCTTTACAAGAACAGACATATTCAGGGAAGAACTACTACATTTGGGAATGAACTTCTGACTCCTGAAAAACTTCATCCAAATTCCAGCTCTACCCAGTCAAATCCAGTTGATGATGGTATATATGTTCCAGGATTCCTCTTAATTACTGAAATTTACAAAAATAGTCATACTAATGGAAGCTCAACTACATTAAGAAATGAACCCATCCCCGTACACTCAACTCAGAATTTTGAAAGTACAAAGTTACCAAGAAATGTCATACGAAATAAGATAAAAGGAACAATCGATCTTGTTCATGAAAGAGCACCGATTTGGGATGATGTGCTGAAAAAGAGTTCTTATATCTTCAAACAGTTTATCGAGAAACCTCGTGTAGTTCCTGGTTTCTATAGTGTAAAACATCCACAAAGTATTCTAGCTTTAAATGCTGGTTACAATAGGAGACACGTGCGCAGACGTAAAAGACGCCTGGTTATGAAACCTTCAGTACAGGATATACTCGTACCTGTACATCGTGACGACGATGATTCTAATAGTAATCTCCTTTTGGAAACCGAAAAAGAAAATACCGCAACAACAGATTTTTCTCTGACCAAATATACGCCTGAAGATTACAATATGAACACAATATATGAAGAACAACTCCAACGCCCTTCGAAGAAACCGCTAGTGAAACAGGAACAAATGCGCATTTCTCAAGCGATGGTCCGTCACAATATGCTTGACAAAGTTCATTTTAATGACCTGGTTTCTTCAGACAAATTGCATCATGAGCAGAATACCATCGCTTATACTCGGATGCCAGAAGAAATGGTTCTAACAAAAAATGCACATCTAGGTCACAAAAGAATAGAGCTAGGTAAATTCTCTTTGGGTGTCACCCCTGAAGTTAATTCACAGAGTACTCAGTCGCTGTCTAGTAAAGGTAACAACAATGTTGTTTCCAGTAAGTCAATAGAACAGCATTTTGGAAAACTGTATTCCACAGGACAAGTTTCAAGTTCACAAGAGAGCTCTCATTCAAACAGTAGTCGAGCAGGAAACGTAAACTCGCAGCAAGAATCAAATTTGGAAAATGAAATACTTCTCAAGTCTCCCCAACAACTAGGTCATTTCATACATCTTAAAGTAGATGACACCATGCATTCAAACACGGGCGTCTTTACTAACGGTTATCTCAATGACGTGGTAGACTTTGTACTAGACATGATAAACAGCGGTATAGAATTAAAAGGAAAGAATAATGTCACTATACCAGACGTTGATAAGGATTTCAGCAGACGAGTGGTTGGAATTAAGGTGGCCGGTGAATTCCACGCTAGGAATGGATGGTTTAGTGAGTTATCATCAATATACAGGACGTCTGACGTTGTAGTCTCAGCATCTGATCTCAAATTTACTGTGCAGTTTTCGATTGCCTTGTGGATAATGCAGTTCGGCTTCGGTCATTATGAAGCGGAATTTGCTGGTGCTCATGTAGATGGAAAAATAACAGGTATTGTCGAGACTAATTCAATGTCAGTGACACTTTCAGCTATTATCGACGCTGAAAATTATTGTAAGATTAGTCTGGTAGATTTTAAAGTGACAGAACTTGGTAAAATAAATATGGACATCACTGGACTTGGTGTACTTAAGTGGATAATCAATGAAATAATTACTTGGATTACAGAAAATTACAAAAACTATATAATCAACCAAATTCAAAGTGAGATAAAAACTGAAGTTGAGGCTGTACTCAGTAAAGTAATATGTAAGAGTGAATAAAGTGTCTATATTTCCTAAATAACCAAGTGATATGTCTATATTATGGGTTTCAGGTAGACATAAAGGAAGCAATCGAGATACACTTAGCTAACATAAACAACCCTAGAAATTTAAATAACACACTTTCATGGAGGACTCACCCTTCTTCACACTACTAAAAGAAACTAGAATAGTACATTATGCAACGAGCCTATAATGGCAATAATTAAGGCACGAATATGTTTATAAAACGAGCGTAGCGAGTTTTTATAATTTCCATACGAGTGTCTTAATTACCATTATAGGCGAGTTGCATACGACTGTTTATGTTCGACGATAATTATAACTTTATTATATGTTTTAACATAAATATTCATTAATATCTGTGGGATTCAGTTACTTCAGTTACTGAACAGGGAGCACTGGCTTTGCTGACTGAACAGAGCGCATGCGTGGGTCAAAGAACTTCGAAAGCAGAGACCATTTACTTTGCTTGGAAATGCTATTGTTTACAGCCTGCATGATGACTAGTGCCGTCCAGCTCTAGCATTCACTAATATTGTCACCGAAGTCGTTTGAAAGCAATGCGCTGTGTATAAATTGGTGTTGGGGATATTAAGGTACAGTGCTATTTCTTGTCTCATTTATTTACGCGAACATATGGACGGTGCACTTTCCATGACGGTAATTTTATAGAAGGATGCTGTGTTGCTAACTTCTGGACGTAGATTCATAAATTTCTTGCATAATGTCATAGTATTTTCTTGTTACCGTAAATGTTTGTGCTGATTTTGTCTTTGTGTTTAGGATTGTAACTGCAATGGTTGATCCGATATCCAAATTGAATTTTCAAATCATGTAATTCATGTCCGACATGTTGGATTTTGAGCGCATGCGCAAAGCTATCCTTACCTTATTGGTCAATGAATGAGCTCTGATTGGCTGGAGAAACTGTTTCATAACAGTGTTATAATGGCCCTCATTATGAAACAGTTTTCTGACATATAATATTTACATTTCGACATCGTCGAACATAGCCTAAACAACATAAAGTCACAGCCAAGCTAGATAAGGGAACAACATAAGGAAACATGTCCCTCGAGCAGGATGTACTTTGCACCATATCTTCAATAAACCAAGGCTGGCATTAATGGCGATATTAATGGTTTTGGAACATTCTCATTAGGTCGGGTAGCACTTATTGAGATTAGTTTTACGCATGACGAGGATGAATACCGGCCTTAAATCCTAAAACCACACTGTGATACTTGCAGGACATAAACCACACTGTGGGGTCACTGGTGACCCAATTCTGAAAAGTGATACAAGGATTCATTTGGAATTTATTATTTTAATTTTCATGTTGTTTCTCTTCTCAGTCATCCACAGAGTCGCATTGATGTACTTCCCTGCTTCTATGCACACACATATGTATTTTATTGATAAACTAGAACCATGACCCGGCTTCGCCCGGGAACAGTTATGAATGCATTACGTGATAAGCGCTTTTTTTTCTCGATGTCAATGAACTACGACCTAACCATTTTACGTCTTGGCATGATGGGTTAAAATCACTGACTGGACTATTAATTATATTATCATGGAGATGTATGTGCAACGGATTCTTGTCAGACGTAATTTAAGAATGGTGAGGTGCATGAAACACAAATCCTCCTTCCGTCCAATCTTTACTTGACTGTGTAATTTGCGGAACGATAAGTTCACAGGTGAAATGAAGAAAAGCCGAGTTGCACTCCAGGTCAACTCCAAACACAACCATTCTTCTCTGAAGTCTTAACTCAACACGACTCGACAGCTCGGAAGAAATGAAAACGTAAAAAACCCTCATAGTGGGCGATGTATTGAAGATAGAAATACAGTATGCTCTCGCGGACTTTTTTGTAGAACTTTTCATACTGAACAATTCTTACACTCATAGTATATAGATGTTTTTAACGGTTTCCCAGCGTAAGCTTAAAACGTCCACGGACGCCACGCTTTTTTTCGATTTTTTCACTGAAATCGTTAGTGCTTGGCTTTCTTTGTTCATAAATAAATTATTTTCTACAGAAACCTTTCTCGAGATATCCTCTACAGCATGGTGAAAACCGCATCAAAATCCATCCAGTGGTTCTCGATATTACCCGTAACATCCAAGAATCGGGGACTTCGTTTTATACTAAGTAGAGACATACCAGTAATTGCTTTGTCGGAAATAACAATTTAATGAACGCAAAATTTTAACTGGCATAATTTAATAAATTATCACTATTCTAATGCATACAGGAACATACATTAAAACGTCGATATATGAATTAACAACAAATAGCACACAGTTGTACATTTCAACCATTCTGCGAAATCCTAGGCCCTGTCATCTTTGCACTCTCTGCAGATTCCTTGTCAGTTGGTTGGTTAGTTGGTTCCTCAGTTTAGGGGCTGCGACAATGCGGTCATGTAGCCCCGTGTACTTTGGGTGTGTGTAGAATCTGTCTGATAACCGGTGTTAATTGTGATGGCTGTATTAGTGTGTGTATCTGTTTTTTAATTCAATTAAGGAATGCAACTTTGAATGTTTCAAATAGTTCCTACTTTTGCCGCCAAACGCCACCGTCAACGACTACTAGGCCTACTGTCGACCAAAGTATTATGTGTACTCGAGTTTGAAGGTTGTTTGTTAAGTAACCAATAGACCTACATAAAATCCAATGCCATCAAAATTTCGTCGTACTATTTTACGTTCGTTCATGTAGGTATGGATTTTTTAATTTATATTTTAATATTTTTTTATCGCAGTTGGAACACAAAAAGTGCACGTTTTTAAGCGCGTTTCTACCATGCGTCACATTTAAGAATTATTATCTCAACAACCCGTCATCAGATCGAATCCAAATTTTAACACAATATACATTGGAATGTTGTATAACTGGTTTATTAATTTCACAATTTTGTGTGTCCAAGAAACAAAGTTGTTATCATTGTTGTAAGGTAACTTTTTCTCGGCTCGGGGTGGTTGGAAAATGTAGTTCTTGGTTGCGTTTTAATCGTTATACATCAAAAAGTTATGCTGTATGACTGTGAAATACGTAAATTAATTAAATTATTTTATATCGGTTTGTATTTGTACGAGGAAATAACACATGGGTCACCAGCTAGCCGCTCCGGGAAAAGCTGTACAGCGTTGTTGAGATGGAGCCCATCACTTACAAGCGAG
The DNA here is from genome assembly GCA_946902985.2 of Meconema thalassinum. Lineage (NCBI taxonomy): Eukaryota > Metazoa > Arthropoda > Insecta > Orthoptera > Tettigoniidae > Meconema > Meconema thalassinum. The sequence continues at coordinate 979,045,855 of OX336388.2, read as the reverse complement.
ACGCGCCATGATGCGTGTGGGCCCCATTTCGGCAACGCTGTACAGCTATTCCCGGAGCGGCTAGGTGGTGAAACATGTGTTATTTCCTATAGTATAGTCCTTATCTTGAATGGACTCCTGAATTTTCGTTAATAGCATTACCCGTCACGGCTTCGCCCGTGAATATTCTAGTTGTAAAGACTACACTTAGCAAAATCTCAATCATGAATGCTATGACTGATTTATCCTTGGTATGAATAATCAGACTTTATCAATTCAGGTACTGGTGCAGTGGTTAGGGGTTTGTCATTCTTTTATAGGTATATCAGAGCGAAGTTAGTTTTCTGGGAATATCACAGACACTGTTAATTTAAGGGCCTTTAAATGTGGTTTTCGGAGATCCTTTATAGTCGGGTGAAAAATACCTTTCGTACCACACTCACACGTGAAAATTGCGTGAAAAATTTCTAGAGTGCCCCTTGACCCCCTTAAGCGCATTATACTGTATGTATTGATGAATTTTACAGCTTAATTTGGTTCATTGATAACCTTATAACCGTCTGAAAACTTTCACAGTAATGTGATAATTGGAATTGCATTGCGTCTTACAGAAATAGATGGACCTGTGAGATTCTGTTACCATGGTTACCGTGTTGCATTCTTTCATTATTTCATTGTAAATATACGTGTTTTAAGGTATTTATTTAACTGTGAGGCATTTAAAGAGTAAGTGAGTGCGTTTTGCTTACGCATTGGTTTATGCTGAACTTGTGGGTACCCCACATGTGTTGGTTGGTGTTATTGGGACCTTATTTTCGGTACAAAACTGGAATGGGACCTTAGCAGAATAATATAGGGAGGGATCCTCACGCCAACTCATTTGCTTGCAAGCTCCCCTCAGCATAGAGCTTTATTTCATCTTATGAAAACCATCACAAGATATTTTTTAAATGTTTTTATCTATTTATATGTTTGTTTTACTATCACCAGATATTTTAGTTATACGTATTTTTCAGAAAATTATTTTAGAGTGTCATGAATTTAAAGACCACATTGTTACAGATCTGTTTTTTGAATATATTTTATGAAAAATAAAAAAATATCAAAGAAAAGGAAACTTAAATTTAATATTGATTCAATAACTTTCCTCGTGATTCAAATAGTTCTGATTTATTTTAGAAAAAAAATACTGAAGAGGGCCACAGTGTGTCCATAACGGGTATAACGAATTCTATTTTAATTATTTATTGACTAAGGTGTATTAATTTAATAAATACTTATGGTATTTTATTTCCGATTATAACGTCAATAAAGAAACTTTCTAAAGTAAATATGATTAATTTCAAAAATATGGTCTATTGGCTTTCACAGCCAGTGAATTATAATTAATTTCATACCATTACGTTGCAATATCTCTTCCCTGACCTGTACTGAAAAGAAAAAATACATGCCCATTGGCTGCATTAATAAAATTATTAAAACAAAGATACCAGTTGAGGCATCGACGAGAGGGTTCGAATTAGGGTAGACTATATTTATAAATTATTAAAGAAAAATGTAATATTTGTCGCTCCCACGCTTGCGCACATTGTCTCTATTTCACCAGAGAAATGGCGGATCCCGCCGCGTCTTACAGAGATCTTTGTTTATGAGAATTAAAAAGGGGGGAAATATTGTTGTGGCTCTATGGCTCAAACTTTTAGAGTAACTTAAGTATATGTCGAAGCAAATCACTTAATGGGCAGAGAGCTATAATCCTTCGACTTGATTTAACATCTTCCGATAAAACACTTCAATTTTCCAATTTCCAATTCGCTTGGCGTACTTTATCACAATCAATAAAGCTCAAGGGGAAACACTGGAACATGTAGGTCTCTATTTGCCTCATCACGGTTTCAGTCATGGCCAGTTGTATGTTGCGAAGTCGATCTTTCGACGCCATTAAAGTTGCAACAGTGTCAAAAAGTAATCGTTCAAAAAATGCATACTGTATAAGAAAATCCTTCAGTAAATATTTTCCCAATGAGCGTCATGTTTTGACGGGTATCAACTTGTTATAATGCCGAAGGAAAGTCTTCCATGTGGACACCAGGAGAAGTGGACAACTTGGAAAGCCTTTAACAGACTCCGTACAGGAGTCGGCAGAACAAGAGTAAATCTGCGGAAGTGGGGTTTCTCAAGCGACTCATCACTCTGTGACTGTGGAGTGCTGCAGACAATCCAACATTTATGTGACTGCGCGCAGACACCATCTCGAAATTATAAAATATGAAAATAAATAACTCTCAACACTTAAAAGCTACAGTAACGAACATAGGTACACAGTAGGACCGTATATATGGCCTTGTACGGCCAAGGCAACCGAACTGACTCTCCATTCATTCAATATGCTGGGTACGCAAAATATTAGATCATTTAAAAGTCCAACAACTCAGAATGAAATTGAGTAATTAAGACGAATCTCGCCAAGATGTGAGTATCATATAGGAGCTTTCAATTGCGTTAGTCAAAAGATTAACACACTGAATATAGCGCACAGTGGACCCCTTGAAATATCAAAATTAATTAATAACTAGTTGAAACCCGTCAAAACATGACGGTCAATAGAAAAATATTTACTGAAGAATTTTCTTATATTGGCCTACTGTACATTCTTTGTACGATTATTTTTTGACTCTATTGAAACTATGAGGGCGTCAAAAGATTGCACTCTCAACATTGCAAAATACTGCTGGCCATGACTGAAAAATTGTTGGGGCAAATTGAGGCCTATACGTTCCAGAGTTTCCCCTTGAGCTTTATTGATTGTGATAAAGTATGCCAAATGAATTGGAAAATATTGCCTCTTAAAAGAAAATGATAGTGTTTTATCGGATGGTGTTAAATCAAGTCGAAGGATTAGACATCTCTGCCTAATTTTAACTGCACCTATTATTTCCAAATCCAAGCAATATGGTTGCATTTAGGAGTCCTTGGGAACCGTTCAGATTTCTAAGCAGCATAACGGGCCAAGCGTTTGGAGTATGTGGCGGCCAGTCGTTTAGTTCCAAGGGATTCAAGAACTCTGATGAGTCTAATACAACTGGCCGCAAACCATCGCTTATATTTTTGGAATATAACGAAGAAATGCGATGATGTGCAATTCCATACATTTTAAAACAATGTGGACCGTGTGCGTGTGGCACAGTAACATTGGCTCCAAATGAAACGAAGGAAGGAAGGAAGCTTGCAGTTTAACGTGACCGTTAATCTCGCGATCATAAGCCACGGGACCTCCGTTTAACGTGGAATCCGAACCACAGGACATGGCCTTTCACATCAAAAATCTCACATGCATTGACCGGGAATCGAACCCGATCCGCCTTGGTGAGAGGCATACAGCTTGACCGCTGCGCCATGAAACGAAGGACATAGCATTGTACTGCCGATTAGTCCCTCTGGAATTCCTTGAGATATCATCTCCAGTGAAAAATAATTGTTAAAGCCTGTCAAATATTTTATATTTATCCAGATTAATTTTACCATTACAACAGCAAAGGTCAAAGTAACCAAGTGTAGATTTCTCGCAAGAGAAATACAGTGCAGAACAATGTTTACATTTGTTCGTCAAGGACCCTAAACTGTAACGGCATAGTATCTGGAATTGTTTCTGAAATGCCATATTTATATTGGATTTTAAAAGTGGCTTCGTATTTTTCTCCGATTTCCCACTTTTTTGCGGCTAATGTTCTATTTCGTCAAATGGGTTTATTTATAGCAGCATTTCTGCCCAAATTAACGTCATTTTATATAACACTATAGTGGCCTGCATCAACGTAGCCGCCAAATATTAAATGGCAAATAATAACTTACTTCCATTGCCAAAATCAACTGCGTGGTTAGACCCATTGTTATGCACTCTAAACAAATAATCAATAAACAATAATATTCACATATACAATGAATACTTCCATTCTCAAGTTGGTTGCTGATGAGAATGCGATGAGATTGATCGCCAATAATAAAATCCTTGCAATTTTTGCAATTTGCTTGCAAACGCAACTCAGGATGACGATCTTCATTTTGAAATAAACAGAATGAAATTGCTGTAAATAATGAATTTCCATCACCTGTTGAAGGTACAATACTTTGTATTTCCATGACAGTAAATTATGAAAGGGAGCATAGAATCACTTCCCCACTACTGGAATGAGCATAGACTCACTTCGCCAGCCACAGTAATGGAGGGAGTTTTAGAATTATATGTTCAGTGCTTGTCAAAGATCGTATTAACACAGGGAAGCCCATTCTTAAGGCTACATTCTGAGCTATTGCCCCGGATTCCAGGTTCGATCCCCGCTCTGCCAAGAAATTTAATTCTGGTCTGAGGACTGGAACGGGGCGCACTCGTGAGGCAAAACTAAGAAGAGCAAAGTTTGATTCCGATCTCAACAATCTTGGATTTGGTTTTCCGTGGTTTCCCACTTCCACTCCAGGCAAATACCGGGATAGTTCCTAACTTAAAGCCTCGGTCGTTAACTCCCCATTCCCCACATTAATTACAAATGCACACATCAACACAGCCATCACATTAACACAGGTTATCAGAGAAAAGTTTACACTCGCACACCAAAATAGACGGGGCTGAGTGACGACGATGTCTGAGTCCATCAAATGAAATATGTTCGCCAATATGTTAACGCTGATGTATGTGTTTGAACTACTGGATATAAGCTCAATGTTCCCCATCTCTTGATGAATACAGTACTTTTGCATTTGTCAGTTGGCACAGGCTAGAGTAAAAGGTGGCTTTTCACCGATGTCTCAGTCTCACTCATGGCTGTGATTATATGGAAGCTACTGAGGTATGGGTGGTGCTTAGTAATGGCATTCGGGGCACAGTCAGTGCCTGTGAATGCTGTGAAAGGTTCAACTCATAGGGTTAGGACTACTGTTCTGACTCAGTGAGGAAAGCAATGGCAAACTACCTCACTCCTCTTCTTGCCTAGAACGCCTCAAAATAGCGCTGCCTTGGGTTTTTGTGGGTATCTACTCACATAACGTAACGGCGGTACTTTTTGAGGATCCAACCAGCCTTCGGGCTGACTACCTAACAAACAGACAGACAGACTTTAAAATTAATATCATTGCATTGTTGCAGCTTGGCAAATATTTTATATTTCAGCAGATCAATTTTACCATCACAACAGTAAAGGCCAAAGTAACCGAGCGTAGATTTTACGCAAGAGAAATACAATGTAGAACAATGTTTACATTTGATCGTCAAAGACCTTTCACTGTACTGCATAACATCTGGAATTGTTTCTGAAATGGCCTATTTATATTGGATTTTAAATGTGGCTTCGTATTATTCGATAACACTATAGTGACCTGCAATATCGGAGCCGCTAAATATTAAATGGCAAAAAATACTTCCATTGCCGAAATCAACTGCGTAGTTAGATTCAGTACTCTAAACAAATAATCATTAAACAACTGTCTTATACAATGAAGTTCAACATGACCGTCCAGAGACTCTCATACTCAAGTTGGTTGGTGAGGAGAATGCGATGAGACTGATCGCTTACAATAAATTCCTTATAATTGTTCCTGCCATCGAAATGTTTGGCAATAGCTTGAAAACGCAGCGCAGAATGACGTTCTTCATTTTGATATAAACAGTACAAAACTGCTCTAAATAAGCTATTTCCATCACCTGTTATAGTTTATGGCAGTACATTTTGCAGGGGAACATAGAATAACTTCGCCAACTACTGGAATGAGCTTAGGCATATACTCAATACTCACTTCGGCAGTCACCCTAATGGAGGCTGTTTTAGAATTCTATGTCCCGTGCATGTCAAAAATCGTATTAACACATGGAAGCCCACCCATTCTTGGCTATCGCCTCGGAGACCCGGGTTACATTTCCTGCTCTGCCAAGAAATTTAATTCTGGTCTGAGGGCAAAAACGGGGCACATTCAGTCTCTAGAGGTATAACTAAGAAGAGGAAGGTTTGATTCCCACCTCGACAATCTTAGATGTGGTTTTCCGTGGTTTCCCACTTCCACTCAAGGCAAATACCGGGATGGTTCCTAACTTAAGGCCTCGGCCGTCACCTTGCCATTTCCCACCTTAATTACAAATACACAAAGTAATGCAGCTATCACAATAATACGGGTTATCAGAGAAAATTTTACACTTACACACCAAAGTACATGGGGCTGAGTGACAACGATGTCGGAGCCCTTCAAACGAATTATGTTTGCCAAGTGTCTCTCATGGCGAAAGCAATTGTGGACACGCGCCAGGGCCTGGAAAACTACCTTTTCACTAATAATTTAAGAGTATATCGACGATGCATAATTTATAACTTTTAGTCTAGGATGCTACCAACTTGACCACCGAAGCATTGGGAAGAAATTGAAATATTAAAGTACATAAACAACATAGCCTACACACTCAACTGTCAGTTAATGTTCTTCAACGTTTCCCTTCTTAAAAATTCCCCTCTATAACTCTCCATCACTTGAAAACGCGCCATGTTTTGTGTTTTAAATATATCGATGCAATGGTGCTGCCATCTGTTGTTAGTTACTGAAACTATATGGGCGAGGTACTGCCATCTGTTGTCAGTTACTGCAATTGATGGCAGATATTAGCTCTTTTGACCACATGCTGTAATGCAATGGTAAAACGGAAATAAAACTTATTGAGAGGGAATGTAGGAATCTTTAACTGACATAAAACCTTACTAATACTCCTTGATAAAACAATATTTCAGTGGCAAAAAAAAAAAAAATACTGGCGAGAGTTGGGATCGAACCTACGATCCCTGGATCCACAGTCAATCGCCTTAACCAAATAGCTACTCGCGCACTCACAGTTAGATGCAGACGCAACCATTCACTATCTTCAAAAGCCGCTATCTGAAGAAAATAATCCAATTCATTATCAATAAAATCAATATATATTCGTATATGTTCATACTGTTATTATATTGTATTGTCAGAACTTGGTTAATGTATGTTTTCAATTACACGGAAGCTTATTAAATAACTTACATTTTAATGGACTTCTCACCGCCATTTTGTCATGAGCCCAGGCGGATTGTGCGCATGCGCGAGTGGCAAGAATTCTGCTATTTTCTATATTTATTTAAAAATATACCGTATTATATTTGTTTATTTTAGAGACACTCTGCAAATCTACAGGCCAAGAGCTTTCGTTAGAGTGCTCTACGAAGTAAATTGGTTCTGTCGTTCTCTCTATCTCGTGATAACAAAAATCACCTTACTGTTTTAAATATATAGATTTTCGGTATCCCATGGTTATAATAACGAAGTTTGGTAATAATAAATCGCCTTGTTGCCCATAGCGAAAGAACAGTCCCTCCATGGATTAAATATGGTGGTTAGGCGTGCTATTAAAGTATACCAATGAGTAATTCAGGTTGTTATTCCACAAATAATTCGAAACTTGGTACGAGAGGAGCAGTATATTAGAGTCGTCAGTAGCTTTAGTGATTAATTTATCTCACTGAATACAGCTTCAGGGGAGCGTGATGGCGCAGTGGCTTAGCTCCTCGTCTTTCACCCGGATGGCAGGGGTTCGAATCCAGGTGACAGCGGGGTAGAATTTTCACCTGAAAAAAACACGGAAAGGGCATCTGGCCTAAATCGCCGCGAAAAATCAAAATAAGCCTGGTTGACTCCGGCGACGCCAATTAATTGGGAAAAGCCGAAGAAAGTAAAGTAAACTAAATACAGCAGCAGCGGCCATCCTGAAATTTCATAATTTAAAATTAATCAACTTCCTATGATTAAGAACTACAATAATGAAAATTCGTGACAAGATAGCAATCTATATGAAGTATTATATGCTCAAAGCAAAATTAGCCACTAAGTGCGATAAGATATTTAAATAGATAATGAAAGCTGGTTTGAGTAGCCTATGTTAATTTTTTAAAGTAATGAAGTTACAGTTACCGTCACTTAACAAAAAAAAGTAACGATGTTACATTTACCGTTACTTAACAAACAAATAGCGCAGCTACATTTACCTTTACTTAACAAACAATTAACGAAGTTACATTTAACGTTACTTAACAAACAAGTAACGAATTTACATTTACCGTTACTTAACAAACAAGTAACGAAGTTACATTTAAGTTACGTAACAAACAAGTAACGAAGTTAAATTTACCGTTACTTAACAAACAAGTAACGAAGTTACATTTACTGTCACTTAACAAACAAGTAACGAAGTTACATTTACTGTCACTTAACCAACAAGTAACGAAATTACATTTAAGTTACGTAACAAACAAGTAACGAAGTTACATTTACAGTTACTTAATAAATAAGTAGCAAAGTTACATTTCCCGTTATTTAGCAAACATGTATCGAAGTTCAAGTTTTTTCTTCTTCTTAGTCGTTTACCCTCCAGGTTGGTGGAACCCACGGACTCAGCGAGGGAATTCACCACTACCGCCTCTACGGACAGTGTCCTAGAGTTGGGAACATCTAATCGGAGTGGATACAACTGGTGAGGTGTGATTGGCACCTCGCTCAGGCGGCCTCACCTGCAAAGCGAACAGGGGCCTAATGCAGGAAGGTAATGGATGGTCAGGACGGACAGGCAAGGAAGAGGGAAGGAGGCGGCCGTGGCCTTGAAGAAGGTACCATCCCGGCATTTGCCCGGAGACGAAGTGGGAAACCATGGAAAACCACTTCGAGGATGGCTGAGGTGAGAATCGAACCCCCTCTACCCATTTGGAACACCCGAGGCTGAGTAGACCCCGTTCCAGTCCTCATACCACTTTTCAAATTTCGTGGCAGAGCCGGGAATCGAACCCAGGACCTCCGTGGCGGCAGCTAACCATGCTGACCGCTACGCTACGGAGGCGACTAGTTAAAGTTACCATTACTAAACAAAAAGTTAACGAAGTTTTTTCCCATTTTAACCAACAGGTTTCTTTCAACACGTCCACAGCCGACTTCCTTCTAAAAGAGGCGTGGTGGCTCACTGGTCAAGCTGTTGGCCTCTCAACAAGGTGGACTGGGTTCGATTCCAGGTCAATACATGTGAGATTTTCTGAAGTGAAATGCAATGTCCTGTGGTTCAGATTCCACGGAAAAAGGCGGTACCGTCGCTTCGTTTTCCTCTTCTTTCTTCCAAAATCCCTTCCCTGTCCCATCCTTAATTAGTCGCAGTCGTATCTGCTTACAAAGTGTGTTCAGCTCCCAGACACCGTCATTGGGACGGTAGAGGAACGATCTTCGCAGAGTCCGAGAGTGAAGCCGGTATGGGAAGATGAGCGATTTAAAAAGAATCAAATCAAATAAAAATCAACGTTGATGTTTTACTCTGGGTGGGCGATACAAGCCTCAAGCAGAGTATAGTGGAAAAAGATAAGAATTGACATTTGAACAGTGGAGCCGGAAGAACGATAGATAAGAGTGCCACAGTTTCCTTTCCTCTTCCAGCGAACAAACAAGGAAACTCAGAACCGGAGTGATAGCCAGGCTCATTATTATGTTCAAGAAGCGTAGCTGTGGGCGTTGTCTTGCTATAATCGCGACGGCCAACCTAGTAACAGGTGGTTTGATACAAATCGTCATGCGATTGATCCTAAACCCTTTACTAGTGTTTCTCTCTCAGCAAGGGGGTGGGGAGGTTGTATAAGGGTCCGAGACTTCAAGCAGAAGTTCATTTTTTTAGCCTACTCCTCTCATTTTGAAAAAAAAAAATTAAGGAAAAAGTAGACTTATGAGATCGATCCGGGAAAATGTGTGTCTATCTGCCTGTCCTTCTGTCTGTCTGTCTATCTGTGTGGAGTGTCCCCCTATCAACTCCTAAACGGCTGAAGCTATCGAATCCAAATAATGTAAGAGTAAAGATATATACCTGAATATCTCACGGCCGTATTTGAAATTGACGTCAGTGCTACCAACTGCCGATAAATCGCAATTGAAATTTGAGCTCTATGTTGGATATATCAGATGATACGCTTGCGAACTATTCCAAGATTGGCACATATATAGATATAAACATTCCAGATTAATTTTCAGAAGAGCATACATGCCAGTGTTGCCATCATGATTCTAAGCCTGCCAATAGGTCCAACATCTAAATGCATATAACTTCTATACTATCGATTGGATTTCAACCAAATTTGGTTTGTACTATGTGTACTACAGCAGATATGACTGTGCGTATTCTAAAGAGCCACCAGGCCTGCCAACAGTTAATAAATGCTCTCTCTATATTTGAATCCTAATATCGATATTCTGGCTGCATGGCTCAGGGGTAACGTTCTCGCTTGCTGAGCCCAAGGTTGCAGGTTCGAAACCTGGCGCAGTCAGCTGGCATTTGAGGGTGCGCAAATGTGAGGGAGCCGTGTCAGTACATTTACTGGCACGTTAAAGACCCCCTTCGGGGCAAAATTCCGGCACCCCGGCGTCTCTAAAAGCCAGTGTAGTTAAAAGGGACGTAAAACCAATAACATTATTATTATTATTATTATTACTAATATCAATATATCAGAAAGTATGCAAGCCAACAGCTCTAAATTTTGCACACATATAGTACCTGACATTCTATCTTAGTTTGGTGTAACTTATATACATCACTGCTGCCAACACGATTCTAAGCCTGCTGATAGGTCCAGTTTTTTAATGCATATAACTTCTATACTAACTAATGGATTTCAACCAAATTTCGTATGTGCTTTGTGCACCATAACAGTCATGAACATGCGTATTCATTCATTCATTCATTCATTTGCAATTCGGGAAAATAGGTCTTACAAGAGACAAATATACTAATTCTTTAATTAATTCCTTTTAATACCCTCATTACAAAGTGCAGAGCTTTGTAAGCTTTAGAAACTACTCATCCTAAATGAGTACTCCATTTCATATCATTCCTCACGTTAACGCCCAAATATTTGCAAGAATCTTCTTCTACAAGTATTTACGAGCCAATGTTATATTGAAAATCTTGCCTTCGCCCTTTCCCTATTTTTATGAGACTACATTTCCTTGTATTTATTTTCGTTTTATTTTCAATCGCCCAATTATAGACCAGGCTCATGTCGTCTTGAAGTACTACGTTGTCTTGTGAGGCATGTATATTTCGATATATTACACAGTCAACCGCAAACAATCGACAGTCACTACGAATCCCATTTGGTAAGTCATTTCTTCTTCTTCTTCCTCTCCTCAACCGCTAGGTTGGTGGTTAACATGCAGGTCTTCCAAACCGTCTTATTTCTCTGGCTTGTAGTTTCAAATGGCAATAAGTGTGCTTGCCTTTAATGCTGTCTATAAATTGAGTCCTTGGTCTTCCTCGACTCCTCTTTCCTTCTAGCGTCCCTTCGAAGAGTGTGGAGACACCAGTCAGAATGACGAATCAAATGGCCAACAAAACTATTCCTTCTTCTGTTTAAGGATTCAACCAAGGTACGTGTCTCCTTTGCTCTTTTGAGAACATTCTCATTCGTGACTTTATCAGTCCAAGGTATCTTTAATAGTCGTCGCCACCACCACATCTCGAATGCCCTAAGTTTTCATACATCTGCTTGTCGCAGAGTCCATGTTTCAGAGCCATAACTTGCAATACTCCATACAAACATTTTCACGAAGTGTTTTCGCACCTCGCATGTCGTCTTGAAGTACTACGTTGTCTTGTGAGGCATGTATATTTCGATATATTACACAGTCAACCGCAAACAATCGACAGTCACTACGAATCCCATTTGGGATGTTAGTAAAGACTTCTTTTTTGAGAAGGCTTCTTTTGCCTGTGCGATTCGAGCATTTACTTCTCACGTACACTTTCCATTGATGTGATCAAATTCCCCAAATATTTGAAATACTTTACTTGGGCTAGTTTTTCACCATCCATTAGCACATTGACCATTTGGTCGCCATCCCTAGTGCATGCCATTACTTTGGATTTCTTTTTATTAATCCTCATAACACACTTCTCTTGCAATAATTCATTTATGTGATTCAGAGCATTTTCCATATTACTCTCATTTTCAGTTATCACGGCTATATCATCTGCAAATCGTATGGTATTGTACAGCTTGCCAATAACTTTTATGCCATGACTGTTGGTAGCTAAGAATCCTTGAATGGCTTCTTCAATGTCATTTATAAACGCAAAAAAACAAATTTCCGATTACGCTGCCCTGAGGGATACCCGACGTTACGATAATTTCATCCGAGAATAGGCTTTCGACTTTTGCTTTCTGGGAACGACCCGTCAAAAATTCTTGGATCCATAAGATCACTCTTCTATCAATCTTCGTTGAAGGTAATTTATGGAGTAGCATGTCGTTCGGGACGACATCAAATGCCTTCGCAAAATCTATAACTCCGACGTCGACTGAAACTCTATTGTCTAACGATTCGCTAATATCTTGAAAAAGTGATATCATCTGAATCTCGCGTGAGTAACCTTTCCGAAATCCATGTTGCCTATCATTAAACCATGATAATCCCTCCCACTGTTCCCTCAAGTAGTCGCAAATGAGATGCTCCATCTGTTTACAAACGATGGACGTTAGGCTAACCGGCCTGTAGTTGCCCAATTTAAGTCTGCTCGCTTAAATAAGGGAACTACCGTAGCTCCTTTCCAGTCATCCGGGATTTGCGCATTGTTTATGGACACATTAAACATCACCTCCAAGTATCGTGCCACGGCCCTACCTCCTGGTTTAAGTACTTCACTAACAATATTATCAGGACCCTTCGATATATTGTAACGTAATTTTTGTATTAGCTTTATAATTGCTGACTGGTTTATTTGGAAAAGGGGAGCCCCTGATTCGTCGTTAAGGTCCAACACACAGCTATCGGATTTATTGAACACACTACCGTTAAAGACATTTAATTCATTAGCAATGGCCTGTTTCTCAGTAATTGATTTACCGTCACCGGACATTATCATAGACAAATTATTTGAATTTCCTTTTCATCTCCTAGCATAACTGTAATTTTCCACCCGTCGCGCGTCGCCTCCCGAACCAAGTAAACCTTGCATATAATTGTCATGAGCAGCCCTCTTTTTTAAGACGAGCTCTCTTGATAAGGACTTAAATTTCAACATATACTTGCCACTATCATAATCTTTCATTGTATAATTACCTAATTTTCCGTTTTAGACTCCTGATTTCTCGTGTGTAATACTCAGGATCTGGGTTTTGTTTCAGTAATTAAAATGGGACAAATTCATCAATAGCGCTATTTCAAATTTTCTAAAAGTTAGTCCACAGGATATTAATGTGATTTTCTTCGTAAGAACCAGCAGGGCTGCCAACTGTTAATAATTGCTCTCTCTATTTGTTTAATCTTAATATCAATATATCAGAAAGTATGCAAGCCATCAGCTCTAAACTTTGCACACGTATAGTACCTGACATTCTAGATTAATTTGGAGTAACTAATATACCTCAGTGCTGCCTACATGATTCTAAGCTTTCTGATATTTTCAATTTTTAATTTCATGTAACTTCTATACTAACAAATGGATTTTATTCAAAATTGGCACTATAATAGATTGTAATATTTCAGATTAATTCTGAGCATCACATACATGACATTGTTTCCAACATGATTTTACGCGCACTGATAAATCCAATATCAAACAGCATGTAACGTCCATACTATCCATTAGACTTCAACCAAATTGTGTATGTGCATTCTATACCTTCAGAGATTGAACTAAGAATATATTCAGAGTCACCAGGGCTACCAAATGTAGAAAGTTACTCTATTAGGCTACACTGTTTCAGATGTATTTCAAACTGCAGTACCTAGAAATGTTTGTATTACCAACTTGATTTCGTCATCATTGTAGATAGGTCTATATAGATTGGCATGAATCGTAAATTTTAAGAAAAGTAGGCTCTTTGGTTCGTCACGGAACTACTTGTTTAATTTACCATTTCTCAGAAACTATTAACAGAAACTAATGACATATTTTCAGGGATGTTCCTTAATGCTCTCACAATTATTATGACACAGGATTTTTCAAAAAAGAATTATTTTCACTAGCCTATTTTTAGCCTACTTTTCACATTTTGCAAAAATGAGGAAAAAGTAGACATGAGATCGATCCGGGAAAATGTCTGTCTGTCCTTCTGTCTGTCTGTCTGTCTGTCTGTGTGTGTGTGTGTGTGTGTGTGTGTGTGTGTGTGTGTGTGTGTGTGTGTGTGTGTGCATGTCCCTATCAATTCCTAAACGGCTGCAGCTATCGAAACCAAATTAGGTATGAGTAAAGATCAATACCGGGACATCTCAATGTCATACTTGAAAATGATGTCAGTGCTACCAACTGCTAAAAAACGCAGATGAAATTTGAGAACCATGTTGGATATCTTGGAATGTATACTTGGGAACAATTCCAAAATTGGTACACATATTGATAATAATACTTCAGTTTAATTTTCAGGATTCCATACATGAGAGTGTTGCCAAAATGATTCTAAGCCTTCTGATAGGTCCAAATTTTAAATGCATATAACTCCTACACCATCAATTGGATTTCAACCAAATTTCGTATGTACTATGTGTACCTAAACAGATATGACTGAGCGTATTCTAAAGAGCCACCAGGGCTGCCAACTGTCAATAAATGCTCTCTCTATTTTTTTAATCCAAATACCTATATATCAGAAAATGCGAGCCCACAGCTTTAAACTTTGCACACGTATAGTGGCCGACATTCTAGATTAATTTGGAGCAACTAATGTATGTCAGTGCTACCAACATGATTCTAAGCCTGCTAAAAGGACCAATTTTAATTACATGTATCTTCTATACTATCAATTGGATTTCAACCAAATTTCGTATGTGCTATGTATACCATAACAGATATGACAATGCACATTCTTTAGAGCAAGCAGGGCTGCCAACTGTTAATAAATGATGTTTATATATTTTACCCTAATATCAATACATCAGAAAGTATGCAAGACAACAGCTCTAAACTTTGCGCACGTATAGTTCCTGACATTCTAGATTAATTTGGAGCAACTAATGTATGTCAGTGCTACCAACATGATTCTAAGCCTGCTGGTAGGTCCAATTTTAAAATTCCAGCAACTTCTATACTAACAAATGGATTTCATCCAAAATTGGCACAACAATACATCATAATATTTCAAATTATTTCTGACCTACACATGCATGACATAGTTGCCAACATGATTTTAGATGCGCTGATAGGTCCAATGTCTAACTGCATGTAATGTCCTTGCTATTCATTGGACTTCAACCAAATTTTGTATTCTGTACCTTAAGAGATGGAACTAAGAATATATTCAGTCACCAGGGCTGCCAACTGTAGTGCTCTCTCAGGCTACGTCATGCCAGGTATATTTCGAACTAATTAGAAATTTCGATATTAACAAATTCATTTCGTCATTATTCTAGATAGGTCTATAAAGATTAATAGTTGGCATGAATCTTAAATTTTAAGAAAAGTAGGCGCTTTATTTCGTCACGGAACTTCTTGTTATTTATGAAATAATAGGCTGATGAGATCACCTTTTATCCGTGTGCGTGTGTGTGTCCCGCCTAATAACTTCTAAACGGCTGGAGCGATTCGAATGAAACTCTGTAAGGTCATAGTATTATTTTGTCCGACCCCGACCGTTCCCTTCAAATTTTATTACGTCTCACCTATCCAAAATGGCGGCTGTGCGAATTATTTCACCAGCATTCTATATCTCCGAAACTATTACTCATATAGCCCTGAAGTTTTGTACGGTGATAAAGGGTAGACGATACCTGTGTGCCTTTCAAAAACCAGTCAACATCAAATAAGTATATTGGTTGTTAATGCTCAAAATCCACCGGCCACAGTGCCGAGAGCACTGACGGGATAACTCGTATCTCGCTGGTATCGGGAGAGCGTGGGTTCGAATCTCACCTCAGTCGTCCTGAAAATGGATTCCGTGGTTTCCCATTTTCACCACCTGGTAAATGCCGGGAAAGTTTATTTTGATAGGTGCACGGGCTATTCGCTTACAAAGTCCCTTCCATGACCCGTCCCGAAAAGAAAATAAACAGCCATTGGCTGCATTAATAAATCAGGTAATGACATTTTAAAACTCGGAATAAAAACTGAAATAAAATCTTAAAATACATCATATTTGTGAAATCCAATCATATGTAGGGCGCTACTGTAAAGGAGCGCTCATTCTCGGCTGGAAGAGGGCTCGTGCTCAACCCGATGATGTCGCCACTAATATCTGTGGGTGAGTGGTTATCGTGTCGGACTACCAACTGCAAGTTTGCAGTTTCTCTCCTGACCGTGGTAAGTGATTTTTGAAAAAGCGACAAAATTCACGGCACGCATGTCATACGTTGTTGGCATGTTAAAGAACTCATTTGAATTCAGTAGGCCGTGTTCATAACGGCAAAATTAATCTCGGGATTTTCCGCCAGCAAAAAGTTCCTTCTTTCTCTACTAGAAAGCGCTATAGTGTCAATGAGCTTAGATATCTAACTTCCTTGACTTTAGTTAGTTAGTTAGTTATTGTTGTTTTATGGGGCGGAACTACGAGGTCATCAGCCCCTCTCCTTGACTTTCAGGGCGCTCCAAGGAACAACAAAATTTGGTATGCAAGCTGCCCTCCGGGGGCCAAATAACAAAGCCTGCACCCGGCACCGAGGCCATACGATATTATTATTATTATTATTATTATTATTATTATTATTATTATTATATTATGACGGAATGGCTAGATTTGGTCTACATAAATTCATAGAATCCTAGAAGGAAAGAAGAATTATATCCACCATGAAACTCAAGTTTTCAGCGGTTCAGGCCCACTTTCGATGGTTCGCAACCTCAACTTCCTGTTTTCTGAGCAAGTCACATTATTTTATTTTAGGTTGCGAGGCACTACTTCCATATTCCAATCAATTACTTAGCTGTCCATACGGCAACTAGTGTACATCTCGCTTGAGCTCGTACCTCAGAATATTTATTTCCGCTGGAGCCGAGAATAGAGACCCTAAGTCTCCGTATAACAGGCAAAACACATGCCAAGGGCATAACACATCGTATATTGTACACCCTCTGTCTGAAAAAGTTCGGTGAATTGGTCAATATTACGAACGGATTGTTGGCTTACCTGTAACAGCCGTAACTATCCTTCGAAGTAATCCCCGTGGATGGTTATGCACTTCTTAGAACGGCTGTACAAGTCCTGGCATAGTCTTCCTGAGGGATAGCCTTTAGTTGGGTCGTCACATTACGTAGATGTCCGAAATGTCCGAAAACCTCTGGCCCTTCAGGGCTTTTCGGCGACCCAGCACCCCGATACTCCATATTGTGACGCTTGCCTTCGAGGTCGTACCTCAGGCACCAGGTCTCGTCACCCGTGACGATGGTTTTCAGCACCTTTCCATTCCACGGAACATACGCCCTTCTCACTGCCACCCGTCGAACAGGTGTTCACGTTAGGTTGAATAAATTTACTCTTCTCACTGCCGCCCGTCTATCAGTTATGCAAGGCAGGTTGCATAAATTCACGCTTCTCTCTTGCTTTCAATTTAGAGTTTTGACGACCCAAACTGAAGGCTATGCCAGGAGTTTCCAGGACTTGTTCAGTCGTTCTAAGAAGTGCATAACCATCCACGGTGATTACTTCGAAGGACAGCAACGGCTGTTTCAGGTAAGCCAACAATCCGTTCGTAATATAGCCCATTCACCGAACTTTTCAGACTGAGGGTGTAAAATGAAATACATGATTGTCCTCGAACGCTTTGGTAGAGCCGGGTTTGGACACCAGGGTGGCCAGTTCGGAAATGGAATTTAGAGTACCGACGGTATGTGGTGAGGCTTCAAGATCAAACTGACCGCTCTGGGTAGATAGATTTCCAGCCATGTTTCAGTGACAGCAGTTACTCGTCGTCCACCGTGCTGTCGACATCGCTTAAAATCTGTGCATGCAATCGTCTCGAGCTCGGCACAGTTAAGTGTGGGGTGGACATATAGCCCTGTGTATTTAGGTATGTGTGGAATTTGTGTGATAATCTGTGTTATTGCGATGGCTGTGCTAGTGTGTGTATTTGTACATTGAGGATGGGATTTGGAAGGAGGTGGCCGTGGCCTAGGATGCATTCCAGCATTTGCCTGGAATAGAAGTGGGGAAACCTCGGTAAAACACTTCCAGGATGGCTAGCTGAATCCTGTGACTCGGAGTTTTGCCAACGAGGCTGAGTGTACCCCGTTCCAGCTCTCAACTAGAATTAAAATGTATTCGGTAGAGGCAGGAATCAAACTCGGACCTCCGAGGCGACACCTAAGAATGCTAACTTTGGCTTATGTTTTGTTATGTTATGTTTTGTTTGTCTTGTTTTTTATGTTTTGTTATGTTTTATTATGTTTTGTTTGTTATGTTTTGCTTGTGTTTTGTTATGTTATGTTTTGTTTGTTTTGTTTGTTTTGTTTGTTATGTTTTGTTATGTTATGTTTTGTTATGTTTTGTTTGTTATGTTTTGTTATGTTTTGTTTGTTATGTTTTACTTATGTTTTGTTTGTTATGTTTTACTTATGTTTTGTTTGTTATGTTTTGTTTGTTTTGTTTGTTATGTTTTGTTATGTTATGTTATGTTATGTTTTGTTATGTTTTGTTTGTTATGTTTTACTTATGTTTTGTTTGTTATGTTTTGTTTGTTTTGTTATGTTTTGTTATGTTATGTTATGTTATGTTTTGTTATGTTTTGTTTGTTATGTTTTACTTATGTTTTGTTTGTTATGTTTTGTTTGTTTTGTTTGTTTTGTTTGTTATGTTTTGTTATGTTATGTTATGTTTTGTTATGTTTTGTTTGTTATGTTTTACTTATGTTTTGTTTGTTATGTTTTGTTTGTTTTGTTTGTTATGTTTTGTTATGTTATGTTATGTTATGTTATGTTATGTTATGTTTTGTTATGTTTTGTTTGTTATGTTTTACTTATGGTTTGTTTGTTATGTTTTGTTTGTTTTGTTTGTTTTGTTTGTTATGTTTTGTTATGTTATGTTATGTTTTGTTATGTTTTGTTTGTTATGTTTTACTTATGTTTTGTTTGTTATGTTTTGTTTGTTTTGTTTGTTATGTTTTGTTATGTTATGTTATGTTTTGTTATGTTTTGTTTGTTATGTTTTACTTATGTTTTGTTTGTTATGTTTTGTTTGTTTTGTTTGTTTTGTTTGTTTTGTTTGTTATGTTTTGTTATGTTATGTTATGTTATGTTATGTTATGTTTTGTTATGTTTTGTTTGTTATGTTTTACTTATGTTTTGTTTGTTATGTTTTGTTATATTTTGTTTCTATATTTTGCTTATGTTATGGTTTTTTTTTTTTAGTTATGTTTTGTTTTTTCCACAATCAATCTGGTAATGTTATTTTGAAAAGAACTTTGTTGCAGAAAAAGATACACGGCATAATCATTGTTCATTGCGATAGAAGTCTCCTCATAATATGGCACGTGTCCAGCTTTCTGCATGAATGGTGCACTGCTGTCCATCCCAAGGTTCTTGACATTAGAGTAGCCTACTTATCATTGGTAGAATTCGAGTACAGTATCTGACATAATGGGATGTATGCTAACCTTAAGAATGTTCTGCATTGGCTTGATTTTCTCAGATAATGTCTTAACTTGCGAAACACGCTATGAAGGACGGCCGAGGGAGGGGTACGTTCCCACTTGAGTCTGGAGATTGTATTTATTTATTTATTTATCCGTTCATATTTATCACTTTTTATTTATATCCTGTATTTATTTGTTTATTAAGCCTCCGTGGCTTAGGCGGCAGCACGCCGGCCTCTCACCGCTGGGTCCGTGGTTCAAATCCCGGTCACTTCATGTGAGATCTGTGCTGGACAAAACGGAGGCAGACAGGTTTTTCTCCGGGTACTCCGGTTTTCCCTGTCACAATTTCATTCCAGCAACACTCTCCACTATCATTTCATTTCATCTGTCATTCATTTAATCATTGCCCCAGGGAAGTGCGTCAGGCCTCGGCAGCCGGCACAGTTCATATCCTCGCCGCTAGATGGGGGCTCCATTCATTCCATTCCTGACCCGGACGGAGACTGAAAGCAGGCTGTGGATTTTCATTTATTTGTTTATTCACTTATTTACTTATTTATTTATTACTTATTTATTTATTCGTACACCCATTTGTATTACTTATTTATTTAGTTGTTAATTTATTCATTCTTTTTATTACAGTTTATTTATTTATCTGTTTATTTAATTATTCATTTATTTACCTATTTATTTACTTATCTGTTTATTCATTAAATTGTATTATTTTTTATTTATTTATTTATCTGTTGATTTATTTGTTTATTTACATATTTACTTATTCATTTAATCATTCATTTGTATTACTTTTTATTTATTTATTCATTTATCTGTTTATGTATTTGTTTATTTACTTATTTCACTCATTATTTATTATTTATTTACTTATTTACTTACCTATGAAATTATTAATTCGTTCACTCATTTCTTCTTATTTTTTTATTCAATATCAAAATTTTAATTCTGAAAGTTTTTGTCGTGGATGAACTAAGTTGTAAATGTTATCATGTGTACATAATAAATTGCGGTGCGGTTTGTCCTCAGTTCAGATAAGATTTGCTCCAGGCTTGGTTAGAGTCGTTGCCGCCGTTATCAGAAACCCAGCGGCAATTACTGAGTGTACTCCGTACTACAGTATCTTTGCTCCGACATCCAATACTTAGTAAGTATAGTATAGTGAACAACATTATTTGACTATTCTTTTTGTTGTTAATTCATTTTAGGGGCTAGTCTTCAGCCCCGTGTAGTTGGGTGTGTGTTGAACTTGTCTGATAAGCTGTATTTATGTGAGTACTGATGGAGTGTGTGTACCTGTGTTAGGGACAAGGAATGCTGTAGGTGCCCCGGACTTAAATAACGTATTATTCAGGCATTTGCCTGGAGTGAGTGTGGAAAGAACGGGGATAAACCTCAATCTGGGTAGCCACTGTCAGCGCCGGAATTCAAACCTGCCTGTGATCTCTGGATTTGCTGCAACTGCCTTCACGGCCATGGTGCACGTTTCCATGAGCACGGCTATTCTAATACGAACAGTTCTTGAATATTTGTGCATAGCGCTACAACCAACAGTTCAATGCTGTACAGCACCTCGTGATGTAGTGGCAGCATTCTTGGTTGTCACTCCAGCCTCGTGAGGCAAACCTGAGAATAGGTGGGCTCGATTCCCAAATCAGCAATTCTAGAAGTATTTTTGAGTCATTTCTCACTTCTACTACACTTTTAGGAAACATCCT
The DNA here is from genome assembly GCA_946902985.2 of Meconema thalassinum. Classification (NCBI taxonomy): domain Eukaryota; kingdom Metazoa; phylum Arthropoda; class Insecta; order Orthoptera; family Tettigoniidae; genus Meconema; species Meconema thalassinum. Next base: position 979,024,568 of record OX336388.2, on the reverse strand, counting down.
GGTTCATATTATAAGGCCACGGCTGCATCCTTCCCAACCATCGGAGAGGCCTGGTACACTCCATTCACGTTGACGCTTGGGGGGGGGGGGGCGACCTGTGCCTCGTGAAATGATAATGAGGCCACAAACACCAAGTCCCCAGTTAGATGAATAAACCACAATTTATGGCCTGGCCTGGAATCAAACCCGGGTTCAATTGGGACAAAGCTTAGCACGTTAACCAGCTTGCCTTGGGTTCGGACATTCTAGTCTCAATAGTCTACTTGAGATACCACAGTAGCATAACTTATTCGACATACTCTACACTCAACAAAAAGGTGCTGATGACCGCAATGGACAAGCCCCAAAATATACTGTAACAATATTAATTGCTGCATTACTTTAATTTTCTCACTTGGCGTTAAAGTACTAGGACATTATGGTGTTTGAAGCCATTTTCAGTGTTGCCTTAGTAAATGAAAGATTAATGCTTTTCAGTCGGTCAACACAATTTTACCCAAATGAGATGGGTTAGTCCCTAATCCTGAAAAAATACATGAAATTAATAATCGTATTGACCAGCAGAGAAGCCTCCGTGGCTTAGGCGGCAGCACGCCGGCCTCTCACCACTGGGTCCGTGGTTCAAATCCCGGTCACTCCATGTGAGATCTGTGCTGGACAAAACGGAGGCAGACAGGTTTTTCTCCGGGTACTCCGGTTTTCCCTGTCACGATTTCATTCCAGCCACACTCTCCACTATCATTTCATTTCATCTGTCATTCATTTAATCATTGCTCCAGAGGAGTGCGTCAGGCCTCGGCAGCCGGCACAGTTCATATCCTCGCCGCTAGATGGGGGTTTTCTTCATTCCATTCCTGACCCGGTCGGAGACTGGAAGCAGGCTGTGGATTTTCATTGACCAACAGAAAAGCATCAAACCTTCGAGTACTAGGACATTCACGTATTCAAGAAACATTTAGCAACACATGAATTATTGCACACTATTGCTAGCCTATTTTAGTCTAGTATGAAATATAGGCTTATGAGATCACCTTTTGTCCGTGAGTGAGTGTGTGTATGTGTGCGTTTATTCCTAATCTCTTCATAGTATAAAACAAAGCCCCCGATTCTTAGATGTAACGGGTAATCTCGAGAAACACTTGATGGATTTTGATGCGGTTTTCACCATTCTGTAAAAGATTTATCGAGCAAGGTTTCTGTAGAAAAACATTCATTTATGACGAAAGGTAGCCGAGCAGTAATCGAGTCGAAAAAAAACTAACATCCATGCGTCTTTTAAGCCTACGCTGGGTAAACCGTTTTATATAGGCCTACTATGGGTGTAAGATTGTTCAGCATGAAAGTTTTTACAAAAACGTCCGCGACAGCATATCTCTATCTTTCATACATTGCCCACTATATGTTCTTTTACGTTTTAATTTCTTCCAACAATCTTAATTCAGTGGAAATTTGAATTACTAGCTTCGGAGCGAGTTTACGAACGAGCGAGCGAGCCTATCACCCCAGCTTCGGCCACTGTCGAGTCGTGTCGAGTTAAGACTTCAGAGAAGAGCATATGTGTTTGGAATTTCGCTGTTCACCTCGGCATTTCTCAATTGCGTCTGGTACCTGCTGTCCGTGCGCCTTTTAAGCTTACACTGGGTAAACCGTTAAAAATACCGGGCGAAGCCGGGGCGGATTGCTAGTAATATATAAACGGCTAGAGCGATTTCAATGAAACTTGATAAGGACACACTACTACCTCGTTTGGCCTCAACCGTGTCTTTTAAATTTTATTACATTTCAACAATCCAACATGACAACCACGCAAAATATTTCACGGCATTCTATATCTCTTAAACTATTACCGATATCACCTGAAATATTTTGTAGTGATAAAGAATAGTACGGTAAGTCCATTTGTGTGACGCTTAAAAACCAACATGGAGGACAAGCAAAGTTAAAATATTTCAATGGATTTTTCATTTTGCGAATTAATTATTCACGCACAATGAAACTTTCCACGGTAACTATTTACACACGATTTCATCTATTGGCATAAAATTTAATTCTTCTGTATTACTACACGCAAGATGGCATCAGTTTGAAATTTTTAAACCTTTTTATTTTATTTTTATTTTATTGCTGGAGTTTTGTTGATGTGAGTTATCTTGAAGAGCGATGTAAGGTATGGTAGTAAGACCATTTTGATTTCTTTAAATATTATTTTTATTTTTGATGTGTTAAATGATTACAACTTAAGAATATTGAGTTTTGTGTTTGAAATTGCTGCTCTATACTTTATCACAACATAGGTCGTGTACCAAAGGCTATTTAGTATATCATATGGAAAATTCTTTTAATAGGTAGGGGAACCTTTAATGGAAAAGAAAAATAGGATAATTGAAAATTGGCTATTTACTTCTTAATGGAACTACTTGTTTTAAATAATATGGTACTGTAGGCTGATAAATACATTTATATTCATCATCAAGTTCGGCTGGTTTAACCCCCCAGAAAGTGTTGTGGGGTCTTTTAAGATGCCAGAGAAACTGTACATACCTAGTGCCTCCTCCAAATTAATTTCTAGCCCTCAACCTCCCGTGTAGCGTTTGTAGCGGAATTTAGCACGCAGAGAAAAAGAAAGAAAAGAGAAATATGAAATATGAAATCTTTGTTATGAGAGGCAGAAATTTAAAACATATAATGGTGAATCATATTTATTTATGTATTTATTGATCGTATGGCTTTTAGTGCCGGGAGTGCCCGAGGACATGTTCGGCTCGCCAGAGGCTGCAGCTGATTCAAGCGCACACCCGTAGGGTGAGCTACAAGTTCCGTTCAATTTCAAGTAGTTCCAACTTTCGCCACCAGATATCACTGATATCTAGTGGTGAACGTTGGAACTTGGATAGAGCGTTCCAACGAAATCTAACTTAGAAATTTAGCTTCACACAAGTTTAGTCTGTGGAAGGATCTTTTACATGCCATAGATCTATGACATGGGACCGCCGGCTTTACTTCCCCTCAGAAGGAAGGTATACTGAAGAATTTTAACGCTCTTAAAATATCCGATGACTTTGGCCGGGTTTAAACCCGCGACCTTGGGCACAGCAGTTCAGCATGCTACCAACTACGTCACCGAAGCCGCTATTGTGAATCATGTAAATATAATACTTGTGATACGGTATGTTTATTAATGTATATAACAGAGTATAAATATAAACTCAGCAATTTTTTTACGTTTATGCCGTGTCCTGTGTGGGGAAAAATTGCCGACATTTTATTCACTTTCCGTGAAAGCCAATATACCAAAGTATTAATAAATCGAGCACATCTAGTGTTCAGCAACAGTGGTGAGCCCGACGGTTTTTTTATTTTTATTTTTATTTTTTTTAGCGTATGGCTTTTAGTGCCGGGAGTGTCCGAGGACATGTTCGGCTCGCCAGTTTTGTAGCTGCTTCGAGACGGACACCCGATGGGTGAGCTACAAGTACCGTTGGGGAGGGAACTTGGAATGGAAGGACGAGGAGTTGGAAGGTAGCGGCTGTGGCCTATAGTTAGGGACCAACCCCGGCATTTGCCTGGAAGGAAGATGGGAAACCACACAAGACCATCTTCAAGGTTGCCGGCGGGGGGATTCGAACATCCTCGCCTCCCGGATGTGAGCGACTGCCATCAGTCATGCCGTAACGACCACGGCTAACTCACCCGGTGACGTTATTCTATTAATGTTGAACTGAGAATGTACTTGGAAAAAACAGATTTCGTGCTTCTCAGACTAAAACGGATGAATCTTTATGCTGACCATGTTGACTTCACATCCTGCGTCTTGAATTTCTTAAGCTTCCACGGTCGCCATTTCTAGGTTAGTTTAAACTGTTTATATTTCCGAATAGACAATTCACTAAAAATTCTTCTGTCTAGGGTGGATATCCTACACAAATTGACGAAATAAATCTGATTGACACGTAATATTGTTGTTTACTTAACGAGTTTCTGTATGTTTTGCTTCACTTTATCTCGATATCATGCCTTAATTTCATTCAGTTCAAGACCAAGTGACAGGTAGAGTGGTTGTGCTTTGTAGACAGCAGATTTCACAGTATCTTGCTTCAAATATTACGTGGCGCCATTTATGATCCTACAATACCTTTTGTGTTGCGATGTTCGTTTTAATATCATTTAATTTAAAAGGTTTGATAAATTTTATTATTTAATTCGGAGTGTGTATTAATTATTACTTTCATTACTCATGTGAGGCATTATTATGGCTTCTACATCTCGTACTGGTATAATCCTAGGATCAAATTCGTTTTATAAAGTGTGTCTTAGAGCAGGGGCCTCCAAACTGTGGCCAGCGGGCCAACACATGCCTGCGAGCACCACCAATCCGGCCTGCCAAGGCTTATTTTGATTACATTGTAATATTCACAGTAGAGGTAAATCATACAAATAATAATCAAAAAAAGGTTTGATGCGTTTCAGTCGGTCAATACGAATGTGCCCAAATAAGATGGGTTATTCCCTAACCCCGAAAAAAAATTACATGAGATTAATAAATTATCCAAGTGTACAGTATATTAATCTTATGTAAATTTCTTTCAGGATTAGGGAATAACCCACCTCATCAGGGTACAATCGTGTTGACCGACTGAAACGCATCAAACTTTCGTTTACTAAGGCAACACTGAAAAATGGCTTCAAACACCGTAGTAAATAATAATCAGATGTTTTTATTTAACGACCAATTAAGAAACACATTGTACATTTTAACTGTAATTAGTGACATGAGATTTATCCTAAAAACTTATTAAATGTGAAATACAGAGGCAACTCACATAAATAAATTATTCATTGTTATTATTACTATGGTTTATGAGATTTATGTAGCTGTTGTTTGCAGTTGTGGATCAAGTTTCCTCTGAAATTATCAGCAGTGACTTCAAATACTCATCAGTTTATTCGGATCTGTGAATATGATTTGTGATGATGATGATAATTGTTGTTTTAAGGGGCCTAACATCTAGGTTATCGGCTCCTATATGATTTGTAGTCTATATCTTATTATGGAAAATGATTTTTTCACGCAGATAAATGTGCCAAGAGCTGAAATAATGGTATTTGAGAACAGTTTTTTCTGCTATACTTTCCGAGCCCTTTATGAACCAAAGTCTTCAAAACACTGGTTGAGGGTTAAATAAGGTAGAAAGCAAGGTCGAACTCCGTTTTTGTCAAAGTCAATGGATGATATGAATAAAACAATTTTGGAGTAGGCCTTATATACGGTACTCAGAATGGTATGAATAAAAAGTTGAAGTTTAGACTCACTGAGAAGTACATACTCGGGGGTGGGAGTAAATACTCAGTTAATGAGTATATACTGTGCAGTAGTTCAATGTGGTATGAATAAAAGAAGTATATACTACAAACCTGAAGTATATTGTTCTACCCTGGGAGACACACAGGGTAGGGCCCCCTATCAGCCCCTTTCACCACCATTCACCCCATTTCACGCCACAACCCCAGAGAAACCAACAACATTAAACGTCTAGTCCTGGCAAACACTCTCAGCTTGACAAACCAACCACACACACTTGTAATCCTTACAACATCCTTACAACATAATTCCTAACAGGTAACTGCCTACTATCTATCACAAGAATTCGCTGACCAAATTACACCAACATTGACGATTACCTTAAATACACCCCACACCAGGAACAGGGACCTCTCTGTCGTCTTCCACAAGCCGAGGTGCTGCCTGACGTCCGACCGTTCTACAGTCCGGTGAGTTGTACTCATAAAAGGTTGTCCTTAGTGAATCCTTTCCATTCCAAGCCTAATTCTTGTATTCATCACATTCATTCTTTGCACAGTTGCACACTTACATTAATTAAATCCTTTACATGCTTTTAGAAAGCCTCCGTGGCTTAGGCGGCAGCACGCCGGCCTCTCACCGCTGAGTCCGTGGTTCAAATCCCGGTCACTCCATGTGAGATCTGTGCTGGACAAAACGGAGGCAGACAGGTTTTTCTCCGGGTACTCCGGTTTTCCCTGTCAAACTTTCATTCCAGCAACATTCTCACTATCATTTCATTTCATCTGTCATTCATTTAATCATTGCCCCAGAGGAGTGCGTCAGGCCTCGGCAGCCGGCACAGTCCATATCCTCGCCGCTAGATGGGGGCTTCATTCATTCCATTCCTGACCCGGTCGGAGACTGGAAGCAGGCTGTGGATTTTCATTTTTCACTTGCTTTTAGACCGCTTTCTTGTATTTCTTGAAACCCCCCTTGTTCGAACTGCGGTTTTCAGCCAGCGAGCTCTAGTCCGCTGCACCACAACGGTCGCCTTAGCTGTCTGTCATTTAACCTTGTAATCACGCGACAGCAATAGCTTTATAAGCAAGGCCGGCTCGCCGCTGCTCGCTCCATTCATTACAGACCACGCACCCACTTCCTTACACTCGAGTTATTGTCCTGCAGAGAAGTACATCGTCTTTTAGAAGAAACTACCCCAAATCGAGCTACCTACACCCCAGGACAATACATTATACTCTCAATTTCTGAAGTCTGACCATTACCATGCTCAGCTGTCTAATTTCTAGAAGGCAGAATTTATATCCTTATGTAGCTGTAAATAACTTGCGGGTTAGGAAAGTGTATACATTACGAAGAACTGTTTCAGAGAGGGATTGCAGAACATTATATCCCTCAGAACAATTTTTTTATTGCACGTCCTTTTCAAATCGACCTATTTGAGTCGGGATTTCATATTTATGTTCATTTTCTTCAGTATTTGACTCTCAGTAATACCTTTGCCAAAGTTTCCACCATAACGAATCTTCATGGATTTTAAACTTTCGCTTTTTTCCGTCCGCGAGTTGGATGATTGAGACTTATCAAATAGTCGCAGACGATCCTTACAAATGACAACTCAGAAACTTAAGAAATATCATCACATTCATCCCCACTATCAGGCATTTCAATTCACAGGGAACTTGCACCTAATAAACGATATGTAAACCAGACAAGTCTACAGCAGACGACTGGTCTGCATTAACAAATGGCGCTTACAACAGTTGACTGACTAGGCGCGTCGATGAAACGTGAGCAACTTCGTGGCACAAGTAAAGTATGTACACCAAAAGGAGGGGAAAAGGTATTATATACTCAATATTTATTTTTTCATAATAAGCAACCCACCCCGGCTTCGCCCGGTATCTTTAACTTAAAAGGTCTTTTTTTCTTTTTCGATTTCAATGAACTACGACCTATATCCGTTTTCCGTCTCGTCATGATGGGTTAAAATCACTGACTGAACTATTAATTATATCATCATGGAGATAGCATGAGCAATGAATTCTTGTCAGACGTAATTTAAGAATGGCGAGGTGCATGAAACTCTAATCCCCCTTCTGTCTCATCTAAACTTGACTGTGTATTCTGTGGAACGAAGGCTAAAACTGGGGTGATAGGCTCATTCGCTAGCTAGCTCGTAAACTGACTCCGAAGCTAGTGATTTAAATTTCCACTGAATAGAGATTGTTGGAAGAAATGAAAACGTAAAAACCCTTATAGTGGGCGATGTATTAAAGATAGAAATATGCTGTCGCGGAATTTTTTGTAGAACTTTTCACGCTGAACAATTCTTACACTCATAGTAAATAGATATTTTTAACGGTTTACCCAGCGTGTGCTTAAAATGCGCACGGACGGTAAGTATTTTTTGACTCGATTCACTGAAATCGTTACTGCTCGGCTTCCTTTGGTCATAAATAAATTATTTTGTACAGAAACCTTCCTCGAGAAATCCTTTACAGAATGCTGAAAACCGCATCAAAATCCATCCAGTGGTTCTCAAGATTACCCGGAACACCCAAGAATCGGGGACTTCGTTTTATACCATGTAGAGATAAACAGAGTATATACTCAAAACTAATGCTCTTGCTCGAAGTATGTACTTCGAAGTTTGTGCTCATTTTTGTTCATATCAACCAATGTGTAGTTAGAGAAGGTATAATGGATAAACAAGCTGATTGATCGATACAAATTTTATTTTAACCTTTGAAGTTACTCTTATTATCTAATTCACTAATAGTTGCATTCCTTTGTTTCCATGTACAGATTGAAGAAGACAAGGATATGGGACGAGAAGCGCAGCTGTTCCTCCTCTTGCTATTGTCCATTCGACAGGAAGAGGTCAGCAGTAGATTGCCGGTGCTGATCAGTGCGCTACCTGCAAGCAATCTGGCCATAGAAACCAACAATGTAAATGATCCTATGAGCTTACTTGAAGCCTCACCACTGGGAAAGAATTTGAATCAAGTAGTCGACTTAATAATACAATTAGCCCAGGACATACTCAAGCAGAGTGGCCATGCTACAATCAAAATTCCCGTTATCCATGAGAAGTTCAGCAAGAGTATACATCATATTAAGATCAAGGGTGAATTCAACGCTGATAACGGCTGGTTTAAAGATTTGTCTTCCATACATCGAACAACTGATGCCACTTTGTCTCACTCCGGACAGAATATAACTGCGTCTGTTGGCTTGGGGTTGGACACCTTGCAGGTGGGGTATAATCACTACCAGGTTAAAGTAGAGCAGATCAGTATCAGTGGAGACATAAGAGCTGAAGCAGGGTCCAACTCTATTTTTGTGAAAGTCAATGTGCAATTGGAGAAGGGGAAATGTAATCTCACTCTGCAGAGTCTGAAGATCGCTTTAGATGGCTTGAAAGTGCACGTTGGGGGACAGGAGGAGCCTGTGGACTGGTTACTGTCCACGATTGCCACCAGTGTTGCTAGACACATCAAGGACGATGCAATACACGAAGCGGAGGAACGTTTGACTGAAGCTGCCCAGAAGGCACTTGATAAATACCATTGTTAAAGACTCATATTCTTTCTTTATGGTAACGTGTGACGTTTTGAAGTTATTTTTTCAGTGATGCCTGTACAAACTGTCAATTTATACTTTTCAGTAGGTCAATACGCTTTTTTCCAGTCAAACCTCGATATCTCGAACCTCCAATACTCGAATTATCGATACCTCAAAGTAATTATTATTTCCCGATCAGAATTCTTGTAATTTACATGTTTTTGGTTTCTCTTTCACTTAAGTTGAATTTCTATAATTCGATTTTTTGATATCTCGAGGCTTAATTCATATCCTTGCCACTGAAACTCCTTCCTTATCTCGAATATTTACGTACTGTTACAGTGCAACTTGTCTCATTCGAAGCTTCTATTTCGAATTTTCTACCGATTACCGTAGTTGAGTCAACCGTTTGCAACTTCTCTCTTCTTCTTCTCTTCATGTGCCGTCTCCTCTAAGAAGGTGGGCGATCATCACAGCAATCTGTTTTTTATATCTAGCAGCACTGAAAAGTTCACTGGAACTACATTTGAACCATTAGCCTACTTTCGATTTTTGCAAAAAATGAAAGTAGACTTATGAGATCAACACAGGGCGAAAAAAGTGTGTCTGTCTGTGTGTGTGTATGTGTGTGTGTGAGTCTGTGTGTGTGTGAGTGTGTGTGTGTGTGTGTGTGTGTGTGTGTGTCTGTGTGTGTGTGTGAGTGTGTGTACTCTGAATGTCTGCCCCCCCCCCTATCAATTCGAACACGGTGAATGCGAATTGAACGAAATTTGGTACAAAGGTAGCAGTAGCAAAGGACACCTCAGTGTCATGTTTTATATCGCCGCCATCTTGACGCAAACGTAATGGCGGCCACACAAATGTTCAAAACTTAAATCAAATTACGACTAACCTAATCATCCGATCTCTACCAAATTTTGCAACAACATACCTTTATGGGGGGAACATCCTTTGACCAAACTAATAGGACATCAGCGTAATAGTTTGCGGATGGCGGCCATCGTTGTGTGAAAATGGATTCCCCCTATTAATTCGAACACGGTGCAACCGAATGGAACGAAATTTGGTACAGAGGTAGTACTAACAAAAGACACCTCAGTGTCATGTTTTGTATCGCCGTCATCTTGACGGAAACGTAATGGCGGCCACACAAATGTTCAAAGCTTAAATCAAATTACGATTAACCTAATCATCCGATCTCCACCAAATTTTGCAACAACATACCCTTATAGAGGAAGCATCCTTTGACCAAATGAATAGGTCATTAGCTTAATAGTTTGCGGATGGCGGCCATCTTTGTGTGAAAATCAATTCCCCCTGTTAATTCAAACACGGTGAAACCGAATGGAACGAAATTTGGTACAGAGGTAGCAATAGCAAAGGGCATCTCAGTGTCATGTTTTATATCGCCGCCATATTGACAGAAACGTAATGGCGGCCACACAAATGTTCAAAGCTTAAGTTAAATTACGACTAACATAACCATCCGATCTCTACCAAACTTTGCAACAACATACCTTTATGGAGGGAGCATCCTTTGACCAATCTAATAGGTTATTAGCCTAATAGTTTGCGGATGGCGGCCATCTTTATGTCAAAATTGATTCCCCCTATTAATTCGAACACAGTGGAACCGAATGGAACTAAATTTGGTACAGAGGTAGCACTAGCAAAGGGCACCTCAGTGTCATGTTTTATATCAACGCCATCTTGACTGAAACGTAATGGCGGCCACACGAATGTTCAAAGCTTAGATCAAATTACGATTAACCTAATCATCCGATCTCTACCAAATTTTGCAACTACATACGTTCTTGACGGAAACGTAATGGTGGCCACACAAATGTTCAAAGCTTAAATCAAATTACGACTAACCTAATCATCCGATCTCTACCAAATTCTGCAACAACATACCTTTATGGGGGGAGCATCCTTTGACCAAACTAATAGGTCATCAGCGTAATAGTTTGCGGATGGCGGCCATCTTTGTGTGAAAATCGATTCCCCCTATTAATTCGAACTAATAGGTCATCAGCGTAATAGTTTGCGGATGGCGGCCATCTTTGTGTGAAAATCGATTCCCCCTATTAATTCGAACACGGTGCAACCGAATGGAACGAAATTTGGTACAGAGGTAGTACAAACAAAAGGCACCTCGGTGTCATGTTTTATATCGCCGCCATCTGGACAGAAACGTAATGGCGGCCACACAAATGTTCAAAGCTTAAATCAAATTACGATTAACCTAATCATCCGATCTCTACCAAATTTTGCAACAACATACCCTTATAGAGGAAGCATCCTTTGACCAAATGAATAGGTCATTAGCCTAATAGTTTGAGGATGGCGGCCATCTGTGTGTGAAAATCAATTCCCCCTATTAATTCAAACACGGTGAAACCGAATGGAACGAAATTTGGTACAGAGGTAGCACTAGCAAAGGGCATCTCAGTGTCATGTTTTATATCGCCGCCATATTGACAGGAACGTAATGGCGGCCACACGAATATTTAAAGCTTAAATTAAATTACGACTAACATAACCATCCGATCTCTACCAAACTTTGCAACAACATACCTTTATGGAGGGAGCATCCTTTGACCAATCTAATAGGTCATTAGTCTAATAGTTTGCGGATGGCGGCCATTTTTATGTCAAAATTGATTCCCCCTATTAATTCGAACATGGTGGAACCGAATGAACGAAATTTGGTACAGAGGTAGCACTAGCAAAGGGCACCTCAGTGTCATGTTTTATATCACCGCTATCTTGACGGAAACGTAATCGCGGCCACCCAAATGTTAAAAGCTAAAATGTAATTACGACCAACCTAATAATCTAGTCTCTACCAAATTTTGCAACACCATATCTTTATGTAGGAAACATAGTCTGACCAAACTGCAAGAACATCTGCCCAATACTTTGCAGATGGTGGCCCAGTATGTGTGCAAATCGATTCCCCCTATCAATTCAAACACGGTGAAACCGAATTGAACGAAATTTGGTACAGAGGTAGCACTAGCAAAGGGCACCTCATATTCATGTTTAATATCCCTATTGCACGTTGTATTTCAACAAGCTACTACAACCAATATTCAATCATACTCCTTGAAAAGGACAAAGAGTTATAACAATACCCACGTATTTAGGAGAAAGTAGGCTATATGTTCTTTACTGAACATCTTGTTTTTTTTATGTTATCCAACCAAGAGATCCTTCTTCTTCCTCGACTCCTTCTGCCCTCAACCTTCCCTTGAATAATTTCTTGTAGAAGACGATACCTATCTCCTCTCATTATATGATCCAAGTATTGTAACTTCCTTATCTTTACCTATCCTACGCAATATCTCAAGATTTGTGATTCTATACACCCAGCTTAGGCTACTCGTAAGATCCTTCGATATGTCCACATCTCAAACCCCTCTAGTATGTTAATCATATCTTGTTTGAGTGTCCAAGCTTCCATACCGTAGAAGAGTACCAAGAACACATAACATTTTAGCAACCTTAGTTGATACTAAGGTCTCTATTGCGCAATAAATTTCTCATTTGACAGAATGCACTTCTGGCTTGCCCTAACCTTGCCTTAATTTCTTGAGAGCAATCATTCGTATCATTAACTTCTGTACTCACTTAGATACACAACTTACATATTTTATATTTTATTTATATACGTAGAACTTAAATTTTAATCGAATTATTTGTAAGGATATGCATTTTTATTCTATTACTGTTCAAGCTTTTATTTTTATCACTGAAGATGAGATCATTGTATATCGAAATATGTTCGTTTAATTAATAATAAACTACTGTACATGAAATATTAAAATGATAACGTAAGTCAATAAATTGTAATTCTTGAGTACAGTTTACCGGTTTCGGTTACATTATAACCTTCTTCAGCAAACAAAAGTTGATACATATAAAGTTTTATGATTGACACAAAATGTATAAAAGAAAGGCCGATTTCAAAATTATTTGCAAAATACTATCAAAAATGATTAAAACTTCTCTAAAAGAGTAAAAATCAGATCTGTTGCAATTTTTAGATTAGCGATGAAAGATAAATCTCTTGAAAAGACAGCTCGAAGTGGGAATATCAATGATGTGGAACTATTGTAATGGATCATTGAAAATTTAGAGTAGTCTACTCTATTTTATCGGACTAACTATTTTCACGGTAACATCATAAAGTTTTTATTTCAACGTTAACATATGAGTCCTTTGTGAGCGCCTTCAAAGTTTGATAAAGTTAACGGATAATCAGTTTGGATTCGCTGCTGGAAAAGGAACCATTGACGCATTCCATGTGATAAGGCTGGTAATTGAGAAAGCTCGTGAAAACAAGCAGAGTTTATGTATGTGTAACACGACCGTTAATATGACAAGCATTACGGTCGCAAAACGTTCTTGAACTATTCATAAAACTCATAATTGATATGTATAACAATATACAGACAAGTGTCAGAAGCCCAGCTGGTTTGTCCGAAAGCCTTTTAAGCTTAAGCTAGGTATACCGTTAAAGATACCGGGCGAAGCTAGTATACCAAAGGAACGACTACAGTTTTCATGTGCATACAGATGATTTCACACGACAGCGCCCATGTTTCAAATATCAAAGTTCTAGCGGAAGTATTCTAGCAACAAGCCATGCCTCAGTGCAATGGTCACCCAAGTTCGTTCATTCGCATGGCGTTTCCTGGGCAAGTCACACATCCTGGTGCTCGCCGCATTACTGCTGCAACGTGTATACTACGTCGTGCTGTCAAACTTAAGAGGTAAGTTACTATGGCGTAACTACACACGAGGGGAGGGGGTGGGGGTGATAAGGCAATGAATCACCCCTCCCCAGAGCCAAGTATTAATAACAAATGTGAAATTCACTCATGTTTTAATTTTGAATGAAACAAGTCTTTGGATTCACGACAAACGATTGAATATACCAAGTAATTGAAAAAGCATTTATTTTCGATAGGATGGATTGGTTGGTTAGTTGGTTCTTAAGTTTAAGGGCTGTGACAACGCGGTCATGTAACCCGGTGTACTTTGGGTGTGTGTAGAATCTGTCTGATAACCGGTGTTAATTGTGATGACTGTATTAGTGTGTGTTATCTGTTTTTTATTTAATTTAAGTACGGCAACTTAGATTTTTTCAAATAGTTCCTACTTTTGCCGCCAAGGGCCACCGTCAACGACTACTAGGCCAAGTTCAGAACTTAGCTACTAGACGCCACCGCAGTCGGCTCTTAGCAACGAACGTAGAAACCTAAGAGCGTTGTTTACATTCTTAACCTATCCAATTTAGCTTCACACAGGTGTAATTAGTGGAAGGCTTTTTAACATTACATAAATCTATGACATGGGACCACAGGCTTTACTTCCCCTCCGAAGGAAGGCATACTGAGGGATTTTTAACGCTCTTAAAATATCCGATTGCTTCGGCCGGGTTTGAACCCGATATATTGGGCATAGAAGCTCAGCATGCTACCGACTACGCCACCGAAGCCGCTAAAAAAGATGGATTAAGTGAGTGTGAGTGATAGAAGTATTTTTCAACTCAAACTATCACCTGGGGTGCTGCGGTTGGTCAAACATGCCCGAGATAAGTAGAACCAGGGCCGCCGAGATGGCAGGAGGGGGGGGGGGGGGGAGGGAGACAAACACAGGGGCCCGTTAGTAGTACACGTTATGTTCAGTTTATTGTAGCTACTTTTTTCTTCTTCTTCTTAGTCGTTTACCCTCCAGGTTGGTGGAACCCACGGACTCAGCGAGGGAACTCACCACTACCGCCTCTACGGGCAGTGTCCTAGAGCTGGGAACATCTAATCGGAGTGGATACAACTGGTGAGGTGTGATTGGCACCTCGCCCAGGCGGCCTCACCTGCAAATCGAACAGGGGCCTCATGAGGGAAGGTAATGGATGGTCAGGATGGATAGGCAAGGAAGAGGGAAGGAGGCGGCCGTGGCCTTGAAGAAGGTACCATCCCGGCATTTGCCCGAAGACGAAGTGGGAAACCACGGAAAACCACTTCGAGGATGGCTGAGGTGAGAATCGAACCCTCTCTACTCATTTGGGCCACCCGAGGCTGAGTAGACCCCGTTCCAGTCCTCATACCACTTTTCAAATTTCGTGGCAGAGCCGGGAATCGAACCCAGGACCTCCGGGGCGGCTGCTAACCATGCTGACCGCTACGCTACGGAGGCGACAGCTACTTTTTTACTATGTAAATTGACTTAAAATGACCATGATAGCCCGATTGATTTATTGACGTATTAATTATAATATACTATGTATCACCTTAAGTCAATATTCAGTACATGTAAACAGTACCGCTATCGGTCGCAATGTGACCGTCCTCGGCGTGGTATAGGATAAGTAACTGTGCATGAACATACAACTTAATACGAATCTCTGTTCCGCGGGCTTATAGGCCGCGTTCTAAGGACATTTTGTCGTCCTGACGTTTGGCTGAAGACTGCGTTCAGCATGTTCACAGGTTACATAAAGCGAGGTAAAACAAGTAAACAGAAGATATATAAATAGTCAACAACCCACACATAATATTTTTGATGTGCAACATCTTTCCGCTCGGTTGCTGGATAGTTTTGTGGGAGTGATTTTGAAAATTGGGGACGTAAGTGGATCGGAACGATCGAGATGGCAGTGGTGGATCGAACGGAAGTATGCACTGCCCGCTCGATCGATCGAACGGAAGTGTACTAGCTGGCACTGATGGAAAACGGAAGTATGCACTGCCCGCTCGATCAATCGAACGGAAGTGTACTAGCTGGCAGTGGTGTAAAACGGAAGTATGCACTGCCCGCTCGATCGATCGAACGGAAGTGTACTAGCTGGCAGTGGTGGAAAACGGAAGTATGCACTGCCCGCTCGATCGATCGATCCAGCGGGCAGTGGTAAGACCCAGCTGACAGTGGTAAAAGAAACAATGAGCGCGCGGTGTCGGAAATTGATACCATGACGTATTCTCGGCCATGTGGAATGTACTGTATATGACATACTGAACGGAAAACGCTCATGCGAACTCTGGTGTCAAGTGATTGAAACAAATGACATGGTACATGTTCGAAGTCTTCGTATCAGTATTATTATTTTTATCTTTTTTTTGTCGTTTACCCTCCAGATTGGTGGAACCCACGGACTCAGCGAGGGAACTCACCACTACCGCCTCTACGGGCAGTGTCCTAGAGCTGGGAACATCGAATCGGAAGGGATACAACTGGTGAGTTGGGATTGGCACCTCGCCCAGGCGGCCTCACCTGCAAAGCGAACAGGGGCCTCATGAGGGAAGGTAAGGGATGGTTAGGATGGATAGACAAGGAAGAGGGAAGGAGGCGGCCGCGGCCTTGAAGAAGGTACCATCCCGGCATTTGCCCGAAGATGAAGTGGGAAACCACGGAAAACCACTTCGAGGATGCCTGAGGGGGAATCGAACCCCCTCTACTCATTTGGGCCACCTGAGGCTGAGTAGACCCCGTTCCAGTCCTCGTACCACTTTTCAAATTCCGTGGCAGAGCCGGGAATCGAACCCAGGACCTCCGGGGCGGCAGCTAACCATGCTGACCGCTACGCCGTATCAGTATTTAAATGGTAAAATGCCTTAATATCAAACATTGTAAGTAGTCGGCATTGCCGGTATTATGTTTCTGCACAATGGCATTTCAAATATTAACCCACATAACGGTAATGCAGTCAGCAATATAATTACGAAAATTCAGCAAGCCTTCATGAACTATTACTGAATACATTCTCTTTACTCACAAGAGGGCCTATTCATAAGGCATTTTAAACTCATTTTCACGCAGGAACATTATCGAAACAAGCAAAATATAAATGAAACTTAATTCCGTAATGCAGTATTATTGGAACGTGGAAATAAGTCACCATCTTGTGCACAGAATTTGCGTTGTCGAAATAGCCGTGGGGTTAGTGCTTATGACTGTGAATCTCGAGATCGTGGGTTCGAACCCCGGACGGGGTAGATAATTTTGCTACGAGATTATCATTTTAAACGATATTTATCATATCAATATGACTCATTCTAACAGAATCCATATGAAATTACATGTTGGTCTGTGAATGAAGAGGACCTGTTTATAAGGAATTTAAGGTTATGAGCGGTGTCGAGTCTATTAATCTAGTTGATCCATATCGTATTTTTTATTTAGGCTAGTGCTGGTGGAAGCTACAAATCATCTAATAAAATGAGTTCCGTATTATAAACTGAAATATCTGCAAAACACTCCCATTTACAATAGATTAATATTTGTGCCAATAGTAGTATAAAATACCGGTGTATCAACAACTTCACGTGTGGTTTCTTCTATGTCAGATGTTACACATCATAAGCAACTACTGTAAGGCACGTTTTTTTTTGTCTTAATAGAGGATACTATAAATATTTTTGTTCCAAAAGCTCACAGAGTAAAATTTCTAAAACCAGATCTGATACAAAAAAATTGTTAATAAAGCATAAAAATGTATTGAAAAAACAGCGTTAATTGAAGAGATGTGTATGTGAAAATATACTGTAAATGCTGAATAAGTTACGTTATAAATGATGGTTGATGTGTATTTGCCAGGTAGAGAAATATTGTAGAGAGAACTTTGGAAATAGGTGTGAAGTTATTACGAAATGGTAAGAAATTTGGCAAATACACATTCCGGGTAAACTTGAGAACCACTGGATGGATTTTGATGCGGTTTTCACCATTCTGTAAAGGATTTCTCAAGGAAGGTTTTTGTAAAAAATAATTTATTTAATCACTGAAGGAAGCCGAGCAGTAACGATTTAAGCGAATCGAGTCGAAAAATAGCTACCGTCCTTGCGCCTTTTAAGTTTACGCTGGGTAAAAAATATCTATATGTATACTATGAGTGTAAGAATTTTATTGTTCAGCATGAAAAGTTCTACGAAAACGTTTGCGGCAGCATATCCCTATCTACAATACATTGCCCACTATAAGTGTTTTTACGCTTCATTTCTTCCAACAATCTCCAATCAATTACTAGCTTCGGATACAGTTTACGAGCTAGCTAGCGAGCAAGCCTATCACCCCAGTTTCAGCCTTAGTTCCGCAGAATACACAGTCAAGTAAAGATTAAACGGAAGGGGGATTTGTGTTTCATGCACCTCACCACTCTTAAATTCCGTCTGACAAGAATTCGTTGCACAAGCTATCTCTATGATAATATAATTAATAGTTCAGTCACTGATTTTAACCCATCATGCAGAGACGGAAAACGGATATTTGTCGTAGTTCAATGAATCGAAATAAATACGCCTTCTAAGCTTAGGCTGGGTGAAGCGTTAAAGATAGCGGGCTCCTAGTTTACTATAAATTATATTTTATGTTCTTAATATTTAGAGATGTTAAAAGAGAAGAAATCAGATATGTTACACTGTTAATTAGTAATCATTTTCTTATAAACTTTGACGAAATGTAATTTTTTTAAAAGTACATGAAGCTTATTAAAATTCATCTATTAATAGTACATTATGCAACGAACCTATAATGACAATAATTTAGACACGAGTGTTGTCTTAATTACCATTATAGGCGAGTTGTATACGACTGTTTATGTTCGACGATAATTATAATTTTGCTATATGTTCTAACATACAGTAAGTATTCATAAATATCTGTCGAGATTCCGTCAGTTGACTTCTTCTACTTGGGAATTTTGTGGGCTCAGCATTAGCTCTCTACCCAATTACGAATTCCAAATCTTTGAAACATTGTTTATCCTGAAGTAACAGCAACAGATAAGTACTATGTGGGATCATTTTGTTATTTCGGTCAAATAACACAAAACAGGCTGTTACAATCACTTTAAAATTAAAATGTATCGTATTATCAACTAGTTATTCTTCAAATTCGATGCGTATAGAATGTCAACGGAAGGCAAATCAATGGAGTCCCAAATAGAACAGTCATGACGTCTGGTGGAAAATGTTCGCATCAGAAATCCCATTACTGAACAGAGAACTGGGTTATAATTTCCGTGGATCAAATGTCAAATGCTTGCTGCGTCCACGACGTTCTGGTGTGTTTATATTAACAGCAGCATTCACTAAAACTGTCGGCGAAATCGTACGAATGAAATGCACTGTGTAGAAATTGGTGTTGCTGATATTAAGGTGCAGTCCTATTTATTTTGCAATATTCCACAGTTTGTTTATGCAAACATTACGGACGGTGCACACTTTCCATGTCGGTAATTTATATAGGCTAGGGTAGAAGATGGTATGTTTCAAACTTCTGGACAGAGATTCCTAAATTTCTAGCATATTTCATAGTATTTTCTTGTTACCGTAAATGTTCGTGCTGTTTTTGTCCTGGTGTTTGGGATTGTAACTACAATGGTTGATCCGATATACTTTACATTGTCGATTTTCAAATCATGCAATTCATGTCCGACATGTTGGATTTTGAGCGCATGGGCGAGGCTATCCTTGCCTAATTGGTCAATGAATGACAATCTTGAGCTCTGATTGCTTGGAGAAACTGTATCATAATGAAAAGTAGTACAGTACCGGTACCGGTACTTTAATGACCATCATTATAATACAGTTTTCTGACATACACTGTTTACATTTCGACATCGTAACATAAATATCCTTAAAATTGTATCCTAGTCTTATTCCATCAAACTTATATAAAACAAGTAGTTCCGTGAAGAACTATACAGCCTATTTTCATATATCCTACATATGTTAATTGCCACTATCAACATACACAATTTCTGTTTGATTGCTGTAATAGATTCGTAGATATTAAGAACCGACTAAATATTTCGGATGGTCGCCATGTTTGATTTTATATATGTAGGTCCTAGAGTTATGTACTGTTACATGCAGATTATTGTGAACGTGTAGTATTCAAACTTCAATCGCATAATTAGGACACAAGAAAAAACAAGGAGATTTTAAAATTTTTCACAGCTGCCATCTTGAGGTTATGGAAACAATTGAAATAAATTAGATGCCAGTGGATTAACATTCGTATAAGGATTTACTGTACCAAGTTTCACTACACTCGGATGGTTAAATTGCGAGAAATGTCCATGTGAATATTTATAATTCGCGTCACCGCCATGTTGGATTTGTGATCACCAGGTTATTTAAAGTCTTATAGGTGAACTTAAGTTCATAGCCCCTATGAACATTAAAAAATGCAGTTTGATTGCTAAAATAGGTTCGTAGATATTCAGTATCGTCTAAATATTTCGCATGGTCGCCATGTTGGATTGTTAAATGTATAGGCCATAGAGTCATGTACCATTAAAGGAAAATTATTGCGTAGGTTCATTATTCAAACTTTCACTTCGATCGCATGACTACATCACAAGAAATAAAAACTTAATTTTAAAATTCGCACTGCCGCCATCTTGAGGTTATGTAAACAATTGAACTAAATTAGATACCAGTGGATTACAATGTGTATAAATATTTCCTGTACCAGGTTTCAGTGCGCTTGGAACATTAAATCGCGAGAAATGTCTATTTAAAATTTTCAAATTCGCTTGGCCGCCATGTTCGTTTTGTAGTTAACCGGTGTTTGAAAGTCTTATAGATGGACTTCCAGAAGTGCCCTTTATCTCCGTACAAAATTTTAGGGAGATACCGCTAATAGTTTCAGAGATATAGAATGCCGGTGAAATATTTCGCACATCCGCCATCTTGTGATTATGTAAACAATTGAACGAAGTTAGATGTCGGTGCATTACAATGTATATAAACATATACTGTACCAAGTTTCATTGCGTTTGGTTGGTCAAATCACGAGAAACGTCTATTTAAAAGTCGCAAATTCGCTTGGCCTCCATGTTGGTTTTGTAGTTACCAGGTTTTCAAAAGTCACATAAGTGAACTTATAGTAGTTCCCTCTATCACCATAGAAAATGTCAGGGTAATATCGGTAATAGTTTCGGAGATATTGAATGCTGGTGAAATATTTCGCACAGCCGCCATGTTGGATTGGTGAGTCTTAACAAAATTTGAAGGGCACGGTCGAGGTCGCCGGGAATAGTGCTATGAACTTTCCGAGTTTCATTGAAATCGCTCCTGCCGTTTAGATTTTATTAGGGGGGGGACACACACACGAATCACACACACACACACACGCACACACACACGGACAAAAGGTGATCTCATAAGCCTATTTTTTCAAAATTGAAAATAGGCTAAAAATTGAAATGTCTGATTGTACTTTAAAAAGAATTGGTTCTTCTTCTTCTTCGTCGCGAATGGGTCTGTTAGGACCACGCGGAATCGACAATGGTTAGCCTTTCTTGCAGCCCAGTACTCCTTCATACGCAACGAATGGGTTTGCTTGTGTTGTGCAGACCAGATATGGTGGTATGGCCGTCTTTCTTCCTCCTCGAAACCCCGTGTGAGTGCAAGTGTTCTGATGACATTTCGGTCTAGGAGATTTGGCGATCCTAATTATTGCAAGTCTTTTTCAGTCTGTTTGTACCAATTTGATCTAGTTGTTTTGTTTTTCAAGTATGTGTGAATTTTGTGAGTTAGTCTATTTGGGTCCATTCTTTCCAGGTGCCCCAAGAATTGGATTCGTCGCATACGCATTTTGTCTGTGATTTTGGAGATGGTTTTATATATTTCAGCATTTGGCTTTGGAAGATGAACACCATCTTTGATTCTCGGCCCCAAGATTTTCCTCATTATTTTACGTTCCTTCACTTCCAACTGATCTCGAAGTGTTCTATGTTGAAGAGTGAGAGTTTCTGAAGCGTAGAGAGCTTCGGGCCCGATCACTGTTGTATAATGTTGAATTTTGCATTTCCAGGTAAGACTCTTTTTGTTGTAAGTATTTTTCGTTAACTGAAAAGCAGTTTTCATTTTTTGAATTCTTGTTGTAATTGACCTCTTTTCATTACAATTGTCGGTAATCCATTCACCCAAATATTTAAATTCCTTCACACGAGATATATGGTCAGTACCAATTTCAATTTCAGATGGGGCATTATTTATATCTGACATAAATTTTGTTTTATCAAATGAGATTTGCAATCCAATTTTCTTTGCTTGTCCTTGTAGAAGTTCAAGTTGGTATTGCGCATCAGAGATGTTTTGGGCAATTAATGCCATGTCATCAGCAAATGCCAAACAGTCTAATTCTATGCCTTTAAGTTTTGGTCCTATCCTATGCGTCGGTGCACCTGCCTTTCGCCATTCTCGTACAACCTTCTCCAGTGCACAATTGAAAAGCAACGGGGACAATCCATCTCCTTGTCGGACTCCTGTGTCAATGGGGAATTCTCTGCTCAGTTCTCCCATAAATTTAACCTTAGATTTGGTTTCCATGAGTGTTTCCTTAATAATATTTGTTGTCTTTTGATCTAATCCAAATTCTTTCAGTATTTCGAAAAGGGATTCACGGTCGATGCTATCACACGCCTTTTGGAAGTTAACAAATGTAATGACATAGTGTTTGTTCGATGTATTGCGGAAATATTTCATTGAGTTTATTAAATTGATAATTTGTTCCACACACGACCTGCCTTTCCTGAAGCCACCTTGGTATTCGCCGATTACTGGATCCAATTGAATTTCTGCACGATTAAGGAGAGCTTTAGACAAAACTTTGTATGTTATGGATAGTAATGAAATTCCACGATAATTGTTGGGATCCGTCCGATTTCCTTTTTTGTGCAAGGGATGTATGAGTGCCATCTTCCAGTCAGCGGGGATTTTTTCAGTTCGCCAAACTTCTTCTAAAATTTCTTGGAGTTTTACAATGAGATTTTCTCCTGCATTTTTCCACAACTCTGCAACAATTTGGTCTTCCCCCGACGCTTTGTTGTTTTTCAATGATTTAATTATCTCTCTTATTTCCTGAACGTTGGGTGGATGCGAATCTTGGTTTTGTTGCGTGTGGATAAATGTGAATGTTTCTTGGGGTTTCTCACAATTGAGCAATACCGAAAAGTAGTTTGCAAGGATTTCACAGTTTTCTGTGTTACTATGAGCAATATCCCCATGTTCATTTTTGAATTGAAGAGATGGAGGGGAATATTTAGTGAGCTTCTGGCGAAAAGTTCTATAGTAGTTTCTAGAATTATGTTGTTTGAAGTCAGCTTCTATTTCTTGTAATATTTTGTTGTCTTTCTGCTTGCGAATTCTTCGTATTGATTTCGTGACTGTTCTTCTGACATCCTTGAGATCTTGCAGAGTCTTAGGAGTTTTGTTGCAAGACCAATTGTGCCATGCCTGTTGCCTGAGCCTTACAAGGTCATCACATTCGGCTGTCCACCACGGATGTTTGCGTGTTCTCATGTGTGGTGCTATTTTCTCGGGTGTTTTTATTAATCCTGCTTGGAGCTGTTGCCAGTTTTGTGGATTCAATTGTTGAGTCTCGTTTTTAAATTTATCATTACCTTGAATATTTTGAACATCATATTTACGGGGTGGAATTTTCTGAGAGAATCGCCTTTTCTCTGGAATAATATTTAATGAAAATTTTGTAGGGTAATGGTCAGAATCCAGAGCTAACCCCTTAAGGACTTTAAGTTTCATAATTTCGAGAGTATTTACTCTGGAGATCAGCACATGGTCCAATTGATATTCTCCTAACAGTGGGTTAGGTGACACCCACGTCTTGGACTGAGAGGTTTTCTTTTTGAAAATTGTTGATTTGAAGAATAAGTCATGGTTCTTGCAGATTACAAGAAGACGCATACCATTCCGATTGGTCTGATTATGTCCTGACCATTTACCTACCCAATATCTATATTTTTTTCTTTGCCAATTTGGGCATTAAAATCACCCATAAGTATTTTAACATGATTCCTCGGGATTCTTTGTAGTATATCATCTAATTGGTTCCAAAATTCTTCGACTTTTCCTACAGCCTTTCTGTTGGTGATATTAGTTGGGGCATGTCCATTAATGAGAGTGTAAATTTTGTTTGCTGATTTTATTGTCATGGTGGAGAGACGACCGGAGGGAGAGTGGAAGGTTGTAACTGAACCGAGTAAGGAATGATGGACTATAAATCCAGTACCAAATTGTGGGCAATTTATCATAGCTCGTTCTCCTGGCTTCCCTTTGTAAATCCTGTAACCTTCAGAATTGAAAGGATATTCATCTGTAAATCTAGATTCTTGAAAAGCAATAATCTTGATTTTACGTTCTCGTGATTTGTCTAAAATGGATTTGAGTTTCCCCATCTTCAAGAGAGAATTTACGTTAAACGTCATTAGCCAAATCTTTGACTTATGATTAATTTTCTTACGGGAGGCACTCCGACTTACCTCATCGTACACGTCTGTGGTCTCCCCAGAATCCGAATAGACCACTTGCGGTTTTTCAACCGTGGGATTTGACCCACTGAGGTAAGTTGTTTTTGAACGTGCTACATCCATGTTGAATAACTTGGATTAGGGATTTGACTAGAATTGAGGTTCTAGTCGGGTTAAGCTCAGAGTTCCACTTCTGAGTGTTATTAATCAGCAGCCACTAACATGTGGAACAGACGCTGTCGGAGTATCGCCACTAACATGTGGAACCGTCATACCCCTAAGACTGATATATGGCCTCCATATACCTTTTACTCATTAACCCGAGCACTGGGTTGCCCCTTCCGCCAATTATGCTGTACCGAAAGTTACAGTACCTTATCCACCATAAATGCCGTTGAGGTCTTCACCGTTACCCTGGTAAGGGGCCCATACATGGTACTACCAGTCGGGCCAACTGGACCATGGTTTTTTTAAGAGGTGTTACTCCTCTATCACTCACCTTTTGTCCTGGCTTGTGACAGGCAGAGCCTGATTTCCCAAACAATGGGTCCAGGTTGGCAGGTTTATTATAGTTTATTATGAACGAGAATTTCTTCTAGCTTGCATAGAATACAGGCGGGGTAGTAAACATCAACTTGAATTATGTTGTGAGGACGTTGAACAAGTGTATATGGCTGACGTGATATTGGGGTATATTCTTCCTTTGCGAGGGGACTACTATTGATTAAAAATTGACGTATACACAATACTATACCGTATATTACACATAACTTCCATCCATAATATACTCTTACAACTGTCATATGTAATTTTGGAATCCACCTTGTCAATACTGTGAAATTATGTTTAATAAATATTTAAACGTACCCTGTTTCGATATGACACCAATTTTAAAATGGTTAACGAGTACGCATGGCTTACAACTTTGACATTGAAATTGGTCAATCTTGTTTTACAAAGAGATCATATAACCATTTATTTTTCATAACTTATTCAATTTTTAAATAGAGACGTACTTTTACTCCGCTTTAGCACAGGACATTTATAACTTAATGGACTTTAATTTGAAACCTTGTTGAGGTTGTTAGGTGAATTAGAACTTGACTTATTGATGTATGAACCTGTAAAACAACACAATTCTTAATTACTGAGTAAATTACGTTTATCCTTTTATGGGATAGTGGTTTCTATATTAACCACCAGTCATGAGGACAGTTTATGCTTTCATAGATGCTGATAGTTGAATTTTTATGCCACATTTTGGAGAATATTATATACGTATCTACTTGACGTAATGTGTTGGATAAAATTAGAAATAAATTAAAACTAAAAACATTAACAATTAAAGTGCAAAAATAAAATATAAACATAGAAATAAAAATCATAAAAATAAAATGACAATTATAAAAGAAATATATAAATTAAAATAATAAACATAACTATAAAAGAATTATGAAAATAATTGTAAAAATCAATTGGAAATTAGTTAATTAATTAATTCAATAAATATATCAAAATTAAATCTGTAAGAACATAAATTGAAAATTAAAAATAAATATATAAACATTACAATTAGGGAAACAAAAAATAACATTATTAATAATTATAATAATGAAAACAAATTAAAATGTAAAAACACATAAAAATAATCTTGCCCTATAAAGGGTTAAAGCTGTGTCTTGTGATTAGACATGTGCGCCCTGGTCCATTTAAATCAATTTTCTGAGCATATGTATGCATGAAACATGTAAAAACCATGCTTATTCTTAAATTAGGCCTAAAATAATTCAGCTCAAACTAAAGAAGAGTGAAAATACCATCCAAAAACGCCATTTCAAAAGTATATGAATACCTCACGGGAAACGGAGAACAGTCAGATACCAGGTATTGCATTCACACCGTCTATATGCGTAGTGATATGAACTTAATCATCTATATATTTAAAACACTAAGCTGTTTTTTGTACACACGAGATTGTGAAAACGACTTAACCGATTGGCTTCGTAAGACATTCTAACGAAAGCTCTTGGCATGCAGATTTGCAGAGTTTCTTTAAAAGGAAAATATATGTTACGGTATATTTTTAAATGATTAAAGAAATATGTAATATTTGACACTCCCGCGCATGCGCACAATGGCCTTTCTCAACAAGGAAAATGGCGATTCCGGTCGCGTCTAACTGAGATCTTTGTTTATGAGAATTAAAAAAGGGTCTCCAATAATGTTAATTATGTTTTTACAATATGCATTGAATTAGAATTATATTAAATAAACCACGAATTGAAGTACTTAAACTGCAGGTTGAGCGTGTATACTGGTTAGATAGCTTAATATTGAAGCGGCCCATAGTTGTCTGGATGGTCAAGGGGATAAGGTTACTGCCTAGAAATATGTATTATGCATGATCGAGAGGGTTCCATTCCCACCTCGGATATGTTTTTTTATTTTCGTTTTCTGCCTTCCTACGATTGGTATTACATTTTAAAAACATATTTCACTCTTATCATTCCCGTCAAGTAACGAATTCATTGTTGCCATCCTTTGCATGGTCGAGAGGGTTCGATTCCCACCTCGGATACGTTCTTTTATTTTCATTTTCTTCCTACCTACGGTTGGTATTACATTGTAGAGACATATTTCACTTTTTTCATTCCCGTAAACTAACGAATTCTCTGTTGCCATCCTTTGCATGGTCGAGAGGGTTCGATTCCCACCTCGGATACGTTCTTTTATTTTCATTTTCTTCCTTCCTACGATTGGTATTATATTGTAGAGACATATTACTCTTTTTTCATTCCCGTAAAGTAACGAATTCTCTGTTGCCATCCTTTGCATGGTCGAGAGGGTTCGATTCCCATCTCGGATATGTTTTTTTTTGTTTTCTTCCTTCCTACGATTGGTATTACATTGTAGAAATGTATTTCACTTTTATCATTCCCGTAAAGTAACGAATTCTCTGTTGCCATCTATATATTTAAAACACTAAGCTGTTTTTTGTACACACGAGATTGTGAAAACGACTTAACCGATTGGCTTCGTAAGACATTCTAACGAAAGCTCTTGGCATGCAGATTTGCAGAGTTTCTTTAAAAGGAAAATATATGTTACGGTATATTTTTAAATGATTAAAGAAATATGTAATATTTGACACTCCCGCGCATGCGCACAATGGCCTTTCTCAACAAGGAAAATGGCGATTCCGGTCGCGTCTAACTGAGATCTTTGTTTATGAGAATTAAAAAAGGGTCTCCAATAATGTTAATTATGTTTTTACAATATGCATTGAATTATAATTATATTAAATAAACCACGAATTGAAGTACTTAAACTGCAGGTTGAGCGTGTATACTGGTTAGATAGCTTAATATTGAAGCGGCCCATAGTTGTCTGGATGGTCAAGGGGATAAGGTTACTGCCTAGAAATATGTATTATGCATGATCGAGAGGGTTCGATTCCCACCTCGGATATGTTTTTTTATTTTCGTTTTCTGCCTTCCTACGATTGGTATTACATTTTAAAAACATATTTCACTTTTATCATTCCCGTCAAGTAACGAATTCATTGTTGCCATCCTTTGCATGGTCGAGAGGGTTCGATTCCCACCTCGGATACGTTCTTTTATTTTCATTTTCTTCCTACCTACGGTTGGTATTACATTGTAGAGACATATTTCACTTTTTTCATTCCCGTAAACTAACGAATTCTCTGTTGCCATCCTTTGCATGGTCGAGAGGGTTCGATTCCCACCTCGGATACGTTCTTTTATTTTCATTTTCTTCCTTCCTACGATTGGTATTATATTGTAGAGACATATTACACTTTTTTCATTCCCGTAAAGTAACGAATTCTCTGTTGCCATCCTTTGCATGGTCGAGAGGGTTCGATTCCCATCTCGGATATGTTTTTTTTTTGTTTTCTTCCTTCCTACGATTGGTATTACATTGTAGAAATGTATTTCACTTTTATCATTCCCGTAAAGTAACGAATTCTCTGTTGCCATCTATATATTTAAAACACTAAGCTGTTTTTTGTACACACGAGATTGTGAAAACGACTTAACCGATTGGCTTCGTAAGACATTCTAACGAAAGCTCTTGGCATGCAGATTTGCAGAGTTTCTTTAAAAGGAAAATATATGTTACGGTATATTTTTAAATGATTAAAGAAATATGTAATATTTGACACTCCCGCGCATGCGCACAATGGCCTTTCTCAACAAGGAAAATGGCGATTCCGGTCGCGTCTAACTGAGATCTTTGTTTATGAGAATTAAAAAAGGGTCTCCAATAATGTTAATTATGTTTTTACAATATGCATTGAATTAGAATTATATTAAATAAACCACGAATTGAAGTACTTAAACTGCAGGTTGAGCGTGTATACTGGTTAGATAGCTTAATATTGAAGCGGCCCATAGTTGTCTGGATGGTCAAGGGGATAAGGTTACTGCCTAGAAATATGTATTATGCATGATCGAGAGGGTTCCATTCCCACCTCGGATATGTTTTTTTATTTTCGTTTTCTGCCTTCTTACGATTGGTATTACATTTTAAAAACATATTTCACTTTTATCATTCCCGTCAAGTAACGAATTCATTGTTGCCATCCTTTGCATGGTCGAGAGGGTTCGATTCCCACCTCGGATACGTTCTTTTATTTTCATTTTCTTCCTACCTACGGTTGGTATTACATTGTAGAGACATATTTCACTTTTTTCATTCCCGTAAACTAACGAATTCTCTGTTGCCATCCTTTGCATGGTCGAGAGGGTTCGATTCCCACCTCGGATACGTTCTTTTATTTTCATTTTCTTCCTTCCTACGATTGGTATTATATTGTAGAGACATATTACACTTTTTTCATTCCCGTAAAGTAACGAATTCTCTGTTGCCATCCTTTGCATGGTCGAGAGGGTTCGATTCCCATCTCGGATATGTTTTTTTTTGTTTTCTTCCTTCCTACGATTGGTATTACATTGTAGAAATGTATTTCACTTTTATCATTCCCGTAAAGTAACGAATTCTCTGTTGCCATCTATATATTTAAAACACTAAGCTGTTTTTTGTACACACGAGATTGTGAAAACGACTTAACCGATTGGCTTCGTAAGACATTCTAACGAAAGCTCTTGGCATGCAGATTTTCAGAGTTTCTTTAAAAGGAATATATATGTTACGGTATATTTTTAAATGATTAAAGAAATATGTAATATTTGACACTCCCGCGCATGCGCACAATGGCCTTTCTCAACAAGGAAAATGGCGATTTCGGTCGCGTCTAACTGAGATCTTTGTTTATGAGAATTAAAAAAGGGTCTCCAATAATGTTAATTATGTTTTTACAATATGCATTGAATTAGAATTATATTAAATAAACCACGAATTGAAGTACTTAAACTGCAGGTTGAGCGTGTATACTGGTTAGATAGCTTAATATTGAAGCGGCCCATAGTTGTCTGGATGGTCAAGGGGATAAGGTTACTGCCTAGAAATATGTATTATGCATGATCGAGAGGGTTCGATTCCCACCTCGGATATGTTTTTTTATTTTCGTTTTCTGCCTTCCTACGATTGGTATTACATTTTAAAAACATATTTCACTTTTATCATTCCCGTCAAGTAACGAATTCATTGTTGCCATCCTTTGCATGGTCGAGAGGGTTCGATTCCCACCTCGGATACGTTCTTTTATTTTCATTTTCTTCCTACCTACGGTTGGTATTACATTGTAGAGACATATTTCACTTTTTTCATTCCCGTAAACTAACGAATTCTCTGTTGCCATCCTTTGCATGGTCGAGAGGGTTCGATTCCCACCTCGGATACGTTCTTTTATTTTCATTTTCTACCTTCCTACGATTGGTATTATATTGTAGAGACATATTACACTTTTTTCATTCCCGTAAAGTAACGAATTCTCTGTTGCCATCCTTTGCATGGTCGAGAAGGTTCGATTCCCATCTCGGATATGTTTCTTTTGTTTTCTTCCGTCCTACGATTGGTATTACATTGTAGAAATGTATTTCACTTTTATCATTCCCGTAAAGTAACGAATTCTCTGTTGCCATCTATATATTTAAAACACTAAGCTGTTTTTTGTACACACGAGATTGTGAAAACGACTTAACCGATTGGCTTCGTAAGACATTCTAACGAAAGCTCTTGGCATGCAGATTTGCAGAGTTTCTTTAAAAGGAAAATATATGTTACGGTATATTTTTAAATGATTAAAGAAATATGTAATATTTGACACTCCCGCGCATGCGCACAATGGCCTTTCTCAACAAGGAAAATGGCGATTCCGGTCGCGTCTAACTGAGATCTTTGTTTATGAGAATTAAAAAAGGGTCTCCAATAATGTTAATTATGTTTTTACAATATGCATTGAATTAGAATTATATTAAATAAACCACGAATTGAAGTACTTAAACTGCAGGTTGAGCGTGTATACTGGTTAGATAGCTTAATATTGAAGCGGCCCATAGTTGTCTGGATGGTCAAGGGGATAAGGTTACTGCCTAGAAATATGTATTATGCATGATCGAGAGGGTTCCATTCCCACCTCGGATATGTTTTTTTATTTTCGTTTTCTGCCTTCCTACGATTGGTATTACATTTTAAAAACATATTTCACTTTTATCATTCCCGTCAAGTAACGAATTCATTGTTGCCATCCTTTGCATGGTCGAGAGGGTTCGATTCCCACCTCGGATACGTTCTTTTATTTTCATTTTCTTCCTACCTACGGTTGGTATTACATTGTAGAGACATATTTCACTTTTTTCATTCCCGTAAACTAACGAATTCTCTGTTGCCATCCTTTGCATGGTCGAGAGGGTTCGATTCCCACCTCGGATACGTTCTTTTATTTTCATTTTCTTCCTTCCTACGATTGGTATTATATTGTAGAGACATATTACACTTTTTTCATTCCCGTAAAGTAACGAATTCTCTGTTGCCATCCTTTGCATGGTCGAGAGGGTTCGATTCCCATCTCGGATATGTTTTTTTTTGTTTTCTTCCTTCCTACGATTGGTATTACATTGTAGAAATGTATTTCACTTTTATCATTCCCGTAAAGTAACGAATTCTCTGTTGCCATCTATATATTTAAAACACTAAGCTGTTTTTTGTACACACGAGATTGTGAAAACGACTTAACCGATTGGCTTCGTAAGACATTCTAACGAAAGCTCTTGGCATGCAGATTTTCAGAGTTTCTTTAAAAGGAATATATATGTTACGGTATATTTTTAAATGATTAAAGAAATATGTAATATTTGACACTCCCGCGCATGCGCACAATGGCCTTTCTCAACAAGGAAAATGGCGATTTCGGTCGCGTCTAACTGAGATCTTTGTTTATGAGAATTAAAAAAGGGTCTCCAATAATGTTAATTATGTTTTTACAATATGCATTGAATTAGAATTATATTAAATAAACCACGAATTGAAGTACTTAAACTGCAGGTTGAGCGTGTATACTGGTTAGATAGCTTAATATTGAAGCGGCCCATAGTTGTCTGGATGGTCAAGGGGATAAGGTTACTGCCTAGAAATATGTATTATGCATGATCGAGAGGGTTCGATTCCCACCTCGGATATGTTTTTTTATTTTCGTTTTCTGCCTTCCTACGATTGGTATTACATTTTAAAAACATATTTCACTTTTATCATTCCCGTCAAGTAACGAATTCATTGTTGCCATCCTTTGCATGGTCGAGAGGGTTCGATTCCCACCTCGGATACGTTCTTTTATTTTCATTTTCTTCCTACCTACGGTTGGTATTACATTGTAGAGACATATTTCACTTTTTTCATTCCCGTAAACTAACGAATTCTCTGTTGCCATCCTTTGCATGGTCGAGAGGGTTCGATTCCCACCTCGGATACGTTCTTTTATTTTCATTTTCTACCTTCCTACGATTGGTATTATATTGTAGAGACATATTACACTTTTTTCATTCCCGTAAAGTAACGAATTCTCTGTTGCCATCCTTTGCATGGTCGAGAAGGTTCGATTCCCATCTCGGATATGTTTCTTTTGTTTTCTTCCGTCCTACGATTGGTATTACATTGTAGAAATGTATTTCACTTTTATCATTCCCGTAAAGTAACGAATTCTCTGTTGCCATCTATATATTTAAAACAGTAAGGTGATTTTTGTTATCACGAGATTGAGAGAACGACAGAACCGATTTACTTCGTAGAGCACTCTAACGAAAGCTCTTGACCTCTAGATTTGCAGAGTGACTCTAAAATAAACAAATATATTACGGTATATTTTTGAATTAATATAGAAAATAGCAGAATTCTTTCCCCTCACGCATGCGCACAATCCGCCTGGGG
Organism: Meconema thalassinum; assembly: GCA_946902985.2. NCBI lineage: Eukaryota > Metazoa > Arthropoda > Insecta > Orthoptera > Tettigoniidae > Meconema > Meconema thalassinum. The sequence goes on along the minus strand of OX336388.2, from coordinate 978,992,070 downwards.
TCATGACAAAATGGCGGTGAGAAGTCCATTAAAATGCAAGTTATTTAATAAGCTTCCATGTAATTGAAAACATACATTAACCAAGTTCTGACAATAAAATATAATAACAGTATGAACGTATACGAATGTGCAACATTTATTTGGATAATAAAACGGATTATTTCCTTCTGACAGCGGCTTTTGAAGATAATGAACGGCTGCGTCAGCTGCTGAACAAGAGTGCGCGAGTAGCTATGTGGTTAAGGCGACTGACTGTGGTTCCTAGGTTCACCGGTTCGATCCGAGCCCTCGCCGGTATAATTTTTTTTACCACTGAAATATTGTTTAATCAAGGAGTATTAGTAAGGTTTTATGTCTGTTAAACATACATATTTCTACATTCCCTCTCAATATGTTTTATTTCCGTTTTACCATTGCATTACAGCATGTGATAAAGAGAGCTAACTGTTGTCCTCAATACGCCGTTCGAATATCTGCAATCAGTTCCAGTAACTGACAACAGATGGCAGCACCATTGCATCGCTATATTTAAAAGACAAGACATGGTGCGTTTTCACGTGATGGAGAATTATAAAGGAGGGGAATATTTAAGAAGGGAAATGTTGAAGAACATTAACTGACAGTTGAATGTGTAGGCTATGTTGTTTATGTACCTCAATATTGCAATTCTTCCCAATGCTTCGGAGGTCAAGTTATTAGCGTCCTAGACTAAAAGTTATAATTATGCATCGTTGATATACTCTTAAATTATTAAAGAAAAAAGAAGTTTTCCAGGCACTCGCGCGTGTCCACAATATGCTCTCGCCACGAGAGACACTTGGCAAACATAATTCGTTTGAAGGGCTCCGACATCGTGGTCACTCAGCCCCGTGTACTTTGGTGTGTATGTGTAGAATTTTCTCTGATAACCTGCGTTATTGTGAAGGCTGCATTAATGTGTGTATTTGTAATTAAGGTGGGAAATGGCAAAGAGACGGCCAAGGCCTTAAGTAAGGAACCATCCCGGTATTTGCCTTGAGTGGAAGTGGGAAACCACATCCAAGATTGTCGAGGTGGGAATCAAAGCTTCCTCTTCTTAGTTATACCTCAAGAGACTGAATGTGCCCCGTTTTTGCCCTCAGACCCGAATTAAATTTCTTGGCAGAGCAGGAAATGTAACCCGGGTCTCCGAGGCGATAGCCAAGAATGGGTGGGCTTCCATGAGTTAATACGATTTTTGACATGCACGGGACATAGAATTCTAAAACTGCCTCCATTAGGGTGACTGCCGAAGTGAGTATTGAGTATAGGCCTATGGTCATTCCAGTAGTTGGCGAAGTGATTCTATGTTCCCCTGCAAAATGTACCGCCATAACCTATAACAGGTGATGGAAATTGCTTATTTAGAGCAGTTTTGTACTGTTTATAACAAAATGAAGAACGTCATTCTGAGCTGCGTTTTCAAGCTATTGCAAACAATTTCGTTGGCAGGAACAATTATAAGGAATTTATTTTAAGCGATCAGTCTCATCGCATTCTCCTCTCCAACCAACTTGAGTAAGAAAGTCTTTGGACGGTCATGTTGAACTTCATTGTATAATTTTCTCTGATGACCTGCATTAATGTGTGTATTTGTAATTAAGGAGGGGAATGGCAAGGAGACGGCCGAGGCCTAGAAACCGTCCCGGTATTTGCCTTGAGTGGAAGTGGGAAATTACGGAAAACCACATCCAAGATTGTTGAGGTGAGAATCGAACCTTCCTCTTCTTAGTTATACCTCAAGAGACTGAGTGTGCCCCGTTTTTGCCCTCAGACCAGAATTAAATTTCTTGGCAGAACAGGAAATGTAACCCGGGTCTCCGGGGCGATAGCCAAGAATAGGTGGGCTTCCATGTGTTAATACGATTTTTGCCATGCACTGGTCATAGAATTCTAAAACTGCTTCCATTAGGGTGACTGCCGAAGTGAGTATTGAGTATAGGCCTATGCTCATTCCAGTAGTTGGCGAAGTGATTCTATGTTCCCCTGCAAGATGTACTGCCATAACCTATAACAGGGGATGGAAATTGCTTATTTAGAGCAGTTTCGGACTGATTATATCAAAATGAAGAACGTCATTCTGAGCTGCATTTTCAAGCTATTACAAAAAAATTCGCTGGCAGGAACAATTATAAGGATTATATTATAGGCGATCAGTCTCATCGCATTTTCCTCAGCAACCAACTTGAGTATGAAAGTGTCTGGACGGTGAATACACTGGTCATGTTGAACTTCATTGTATAAAACAATATTGTTTAATGATTATTTGTTTAGAGTACTGAGTCTAACTACGCAGTTGATTTCGGTAATGGAAGTATTATTTGCCATTTAATATTTAGCGGCTCCGTTATTGCAGGACACTATAGTGTTATCGAATAATACGAACAGGCGATCAGTCTCATCGCATTCTCCTCAGCAACCAACTTGAGTATGAAAGTGTCTGGACGGTGAATACACTGGTCATGTTGAACTTCATTGTATAAACAATATTGTTTAATGATTATTTGTTTAGAGTACTGAGTGTAACTACGCAGTTGATTTCGGTAATGGAAGTATTATTTGCCATTTAATATTTAGCGGCTCCGTTATTGCAGGACACTATAGTGTTATCGAATAATACGAAGCCACATTTAAAATCCAATATAAATAGGCCATTTCAGAAACAATTCCAGATATTATGCAGACTATGCAGTACAGTGTACGGTCTTTGACGATCAAATGTAAACATTGTTCTAAATTGTATTTCTCTTGCGTAAAATCTACGCGTGGTTATTTTGGCCTTTACTGTTGTGATGGTAAAATTGATCTGCTGGAATATATAATACATGTATTTGCCAATTTGCAACAATGTAATGATATTAATTTAAAAGTCATTGAACTTATGTCCAGTAGTTCAAACACATACATCAGCGTTAACAAATTGGATACTGAAGATGAAAGCCAGCTACTTGATTTCCCTATTATAGAATTCTTCAATTCCTTGGAATTAAGTGATTCGCTTCCACATACTGCGAACGTTTGAGCCATAGTTATGCTCCTTAGAAATCTGAACGTTTCCCAAGGACTCATATATGGAAATATATTAATTGTAAGAAATATGTAAGAAATTGCTTGGATTCGGATATAATAGGTGTAGTAATATTAGGCAGAGAGCTCAAATCCTACGACTTGATTTAACACCTTCCGATAAAACACTTGCAGGTACAGTACATTTTCTTTTAATAGGCAACAATGTCTTATTCGCTCGGCCTACTTTATCACAATCAATCAAGCTCAAGGAGAAACTCTGGAACGTATTGGGCTCTTTACCTCATCACGTTTTCAGTCATGACCAGCATTATGTTGCAATGTTGAGAGTGCTATCCTTTGACGCCCTTTAAGTTGCAATAGTGCTAAAAAGTAATCGTACAAAGAATGTAACTTATATAAGAAGCTTCTTCAGTAAATATATATTTCCATTGTCCGTCATGTTTTGACGGGTTTCATCTAGTCTATATATTTAAAACAGTAAGGTGATTTTTGTTATCACGAGATTGAGAGAACGACAGAACCGATTACTTCGTAGAGCACTCTAACGAAAGCTCTTGACCTCTAGATTTGCAGAGTGACTCTAAAATAAACAAATATATTACGGTATATTTTTGAATTAATATAGAAAATAGCAGAATTCTTTCCCCTCACGCATGCGCACAATCCGCCTGGGGTCATGACAAAATGGCGGTGAGAAGTCCATTAAAATGCAAGTTATTTAATAAGCTTCCATGTAATTGAAAACATACATTAACCAAGTTCTGACAATAAAATATAATAACAGTATGAACGTATACGAATGTGCAACATTTATTTGGATAATAAAACGGATTATTTCCTTCTGACAGCGGCTTTTGAAGATAATGAACGGCTGCGTCAGCTGCTGAACAAGAGTGCGCGAGTAGCTATGTGGTTAAGGCGACTGACTGTGGTTCCTAGGTTCACCGGTTCGATCCGAGCCCTCGCCGGTATAATTTTTTTTACCACTGAAATATTGTTTAATCAAGGAGTATTAGTAAGGTTTTATGTCTGTTAAACATACATATTTCTACATTCCCTCTCAATATGTTTTATTTCCGTTTTACCATTGCATTACAGCATGTGATAAAGAGAGCTAACTGTTGTCCTCAATACGCCGTTCGAATATCTGCAATCAGTTCCAGTAACTGACAACAGATGGCAGCACCATTGCATCGCTATATTTAAAAGACAAGACATGGTGCGTTTTCACGTGATGGAGAATTATAAAGGAGGGGAATATTTAAGAAGGGAAATGTTGAAGAACATTAACTGACAGTTGAATGTGTAGGCTATGTTGTTTATGTACCTCAATATTGCAATTCTTCCCAATGCTTCGGAGGTCAAGTTATTAGCGTCCTAGACTAAAAGTTATAATTATGCATCGTTGATATACTCTTAAATTATTAAAGAAAAAAGAAGTTTTCCAGGCACTCGCGCGTGTCCACAATATGCTCTCGCCACGAGAGACACTTGGCAAACATAATTCGTTTGAAGGGCTCCGACATCGTGGTCACTCAGCCCCGTGTACTTTGGTGTGTATGTGTAGAATTTTCTCTGATAACCTGCGTTATTGTGAAGGCTGCATTAATGTGTGTATTTGTAATTAAGGTGGGAAATGGCAAAGAGACGGCCAAGGCCTTAAGTAAGGAACCATCCCGGTATTTGCCTTGAGTGGAAGTGGGAAACCACATCCAAGATTGTCGAGGTGGGAATCAAAGCTTCCTCTTCTTAGTTATACCTCAAGAGACTGAATGTGCCCCGTTTTTGCCCTCAGACCCGAATTAAATTTCTTGGCAGAGCAGGAAATGTAACCCGGGTCTCCGAGGCGATAGCCAAGAATGGGTGGGCTTCCATGAGTTAATACGATTTTTGACATGCACGGGACATAGAATTCTAAAACTGCCTCCATTAGGGTGACTGCCGAAGTGAGTATTGAGTATAGGCCTATGGTCATTCCAGTAGTTGGCGAAGTGATTCTATGTTCCCCTGCAAAATGTACCGCCATAACCTATAACAGGTGATGGAAATTGCTTATTTAGAGCAGTTTTGTACTGTTTATAACAAAATGAAGAACGTCATTCTGAGCTGCGTTTTCAAGCTATTGCAAACAATTTCGTTGGCAGGAACAATTATAAGGAATTTATTTTAAGCGATCAGTCTCATCGCATTCTCCTCTCCAACCAACTTGAGTAAGAAAGTCTTTGGACGGTCATGTTGAACTTCATTGTATAATTTTCTCTGATGACCTGCATTAATGTGTGTATTTGTAATTAAGGAGGGGAATGGCAAGGAGACGGCCGAGGCCTAGAAACCGTCCCGGTATTTGCCTTGAGTGGAAGTGGGAAATTACGGAAAACCACATCCAAGATTGTTGAGGTGAGAATCGAACCTTCCTCTTCTTAGTTATACCTCAAGAGACTGAGTGTGCCCCGTTTTTGCCCTCAGACCAGAATTAAATTTCTTGGCAGAACAGGAAATGTAACCCGGGTCTCCGGGGCGATAGCCAAGAATAGGTGGGCTTCCATGTGTTAATACGATTTTTGCCATGCACTGGTCATAGAATTCTAAAACTGCTTCCATTAGGGTGACTGCCGAAGTGAGTATTGAGTATAGGCCTATGCTCATTCCAGTAGTTGGCGAAGTGATTCTATGTTCCCCTGCAAGATGTACTGCCATAACCTATAACAGGGGATGGAAATTGCTTATTTAGAGCAGTTTCGGACTGATTATATCAAAATGAAGAACGTCATTCTGAGCTGCATTTTCAAGCTATTACAAAAAAATTCGCTGGCAGGAACAATTATAAGGATTATATTATAGGCGATCAGTCTCATCGCATTTTCCTCAGCAACCAACTTGAGTATGAAAGTGTCTGGACGGTGAATACACTGGTCATGTTGAACTTCATTGTATAAAACAATATTGTTTAATGATTATTTGTTTAGAGTACTGAGTCTAACTACGCAGTTGATTTCGGTAATGGAAGTATTATTTGCCATTTAATATTTAGCGGCTCCGTTATTGCAGGACACTATAGTGTTATCGAATAATACGAACAGGCGATCAGTCTCATCGCATTCTCCTCAGCAACCAACTTGAGTATGAAAGTGTCTGGACGGTGAATACACTGGTCATGTTGAACTTCATTGTATAAACAATATTGTTTAATGATTATTTGTTTAGAGTACTGAGTGTAACTACGCAGTTGATTTCGGTAATGGAAGTATTATTTGCCATTTAATATTTAGCGGCTCCGTTATTGCAGGACACTATAGTGTTATCGAATAATACGAAGCCACATTTAAAATCCAATATAAATAGGCCATTTCAGAAACAATTCCAGATATTATGCAGACTATGCAGTACAGTGTACGGTCTTTGACGATCAAATGTAAACATTGTTCTAAATTGTATTTCTCTTGCGTAAAATCTACGCGTGGTTATTTTGGCCTTTACTGTTGTGATGGTAAAATTGATCTGCTGGAATATATAATACATGTATTTGCCAATTTGCAACAATGTAATGATATTAATTTAAAAGTCATTGAACTTATGTCCAGTAGTTCAAACACATACATCAGCGTTAACAAATTGGATACTGAAGATGAAAGCCAGCTACTTGATTTCCCTATTATAGAATTCTTCAATTCCTTGGAATTAAGTGATTCGCTTCCACATACTGCGAACGTTTGAGCCATAGTTATGCTCCTTAGAAATCTGAACGTTTCCCAAGGACTCATATATGGAAATATATTAATTGTAAGAAATATGTAAGAAATTGCTTGGATTCGGATATAATAGGTGTAGTAATATTAGGCAGAGAGCTCAAATCCTACGACTTGATTTAACACCTTCCGATAAAACACTTGCAGGTACAGTACATTTTCTTTTAATAGGCAACAATGTCTTATTCGCTCGGCCTACTTTATCACAATCAATCAAGCTCAAGGAGAAACTCTGGAACGTATTGGGCTCTTTACCTCATCACGTTTTCAGTCATGACCAGCATTATGTTGCAATGTTGAGAGTGCTATCCTTTGACGCCCTTTAAGTTGCAATAGTGCTAAAAAGTAATCGTACAAAGAATGTAACTTATATAAGAAGCTTCTTCAGTAAATATATATTTCCATTGTCCGTCATGTTTTGACGGGTTTCATCTAGTCTATATATTTAAAACACTAAGGTGATTTTTGTTACCGCGAGATTGAGAGAATGACAGAACCGATTTACTTCGTAATGCATTCTAACGAGAGCTCTTGGCATGTAGGTTTGCAGAGTGTCTTTAAAAGGAAAATATATGTTAGGGTATATTTTTAAATTATTAAAGAAAACATTAATATTTGCCGCTCCCGCGCTTGCGCACAAAGACTCTTTTCAACGAGGAAAATGGCGCTTGGTTCCCGCTGCGTCTAACTGAGATCTTTGTGTATGAGAATTAAACAGGGTCTCCAATATTGTTAATTGTGTATTTAGAATATACACTGAAATAGAATTATAAAATAAGCGAAGTATTGAGGGAGTTAAACTGCAGGATGAGTGTGTATGGTGGTTATGTACCTTGATATTGTCAACATGAACAGTTGTCTGGATGGCCACGCGGCTTGAGTTCCAGTCCAGTAATATTCGAATTACGCATGGTCGAGGGGATTCGAATCCCACCTTGGTCATATTTTTTATTTCCGTTTTCTTCCTTCTTACGATTGATATTACATTGTCGAGCAGAGTGTCTTTAAAAGGAGAATATGTTAGGGTATACTTACAAATTATTAAAGAAAAACATAATATTTGCCGCTCCCGCGCTTGCGCACAAAGACTCTTTTCAACGAGGGAAATGGCGCTTGGTTCCCGCCGCGTCTCACTGAGATCTTTGTTTATGAGAATTAAACAGGGTCTCCAATATTGTTAATTATGTTCTTAGAATATACATTGAAATAGAATTATAAAATAAGCAAAGTATTGAGGGAGTTAAACTGCAGGTTGAGTGTGTATGGTGGTTAGGTACCTTGATATTGCATTAAAGAGACAGTTGTCTGGATGGCCGCGCGGCTATAGTTCCAGGTTAGTAATTTGTATTATGCATGGTCGAGTGGGTTCGAATCCCACTTAGGATATGTTATTTTATTTCCGTTTTCTTCCTTCTTACGATTGCTATTACATTGTCGAAACATATTTTACTTTTATAATTCGCGTTAAGTATCGGATTCTCCTTTGCCATCTATATATTTAAAACTCAAGGCGTTTTCTTTTGTAAATCGCCAACCACTCCCCACTGGACTGATTTTCATGCCGCCCCGGAGGTCCTGGGTTCGATTCCCGGCTCTGCCACGAAATTTGAAAAGAGGTATGAGGACTGGAACGAGGTCTACTCTGCCTCGGGTGGCCCAAATGAGTAGAGGGGGTTCGAATCCCATCTCAGCCATCCTGGAAGTGGTTTTCCGTGGTTTCCCACTTCATCTTCGGGCAAATGCCGGGATGGTTCCCACTGTAAGGCCACGGTCGCCTCCTTCCCACTTCCTTGCCTAACCGTCCCACTCTTCCCATCCCTTCATCATGCCCCCTGTTCGCTTTGCAGGTGAGGCCGCCTGGGCGTAGTGCTGGTCACACATCCCAGTTGTATCCCTGACTCAGAGTCTCAAGCTCCAGGACACTGCCCTCAGAGGCGGTAGAGGTGCGATCTCTCGCTTAGTCCGTAGGAAAAGCCAACCCTGGAGGGTAAAATGATAGCGAAAATAGCCTTATTTTAATGTGCTATCACTATTGTTTTCTTTAATTCAACAATTATTAGTATTTAATTTCATGAAATTAACTTGCACATAATGTTATTCGCCCATATACAACAATTAGCTTATGCATTCTATCTACAATCCGCCAGCGATTTCATGCTGTTTGGTTTAAGTTATAGATACATATTTCTACATTCCACATCAATACATTTTTTTCCGTTTTACCATTGCATTACAGCATGTGATCGAAAGAGCTAAGGAGCTAACTGTTGTCCCCAATATCTGCAATCAGTTCCAGTAACTGACAACAGATGGCAGTACCTCGCCCATATAGCTCCAATAACCGACAACAGACTGCAGCACCATTGCATCGATATATTTAATACATCAGACATGGCGTGTTTGTACGTGATAGTTATTTATGAGAATTATAAAGGAGGGGAATATTTTCTATGATGTTTCCACGATATGTATACTGAAATAGAGTTATAAAAGAAGGGAAATGTTGAAGAACATTAACTGACAGTTGAATGTGTACGTTATTTATGTACCTTAATATTGCAATTCCTTCCCAATGCTTCGGTGGTCAAGTTGGTAGCGTCCTAGACTAAAAGTTATAATTATGCAATGTCGATATACTCTTAAACTATTAAAGAAAAAAGTAGTTTTCCAGGCACTCGCGCGTGTCCACAATTGCTTTCGCCATGAGAGACACTTGGTAAACATAATTCGTTTGAAGGGCTCCGACATCGTAGTCACTCAGCCCCGTGTACTTTGGTGTGTATGTTTAAAATTTTCTCTGTTGACCTGTGTTATTGCGATGGCTGCATTAAAGTGTGTATTTGTAATTAAGGAGGGGAATGGCAAGGAGACGGCCGAGGCCTAGGAACCGTCCCGGTATTTGCCTTGAGTGGAAGTGGGAAACTACGGAAAACCATATCCAAGATTGTTGAGGTGAGAATCGTACCTCCCTCTTCTTAGTTATACTTCAAGAGACTGAGTGTGGCCCGTTTTTGCCCTTAGACCAGAATTACAATTCTTGGCAGGGAAGGAAATGTAACCCGGGTCTCCGGGGCGATAGCCAAGAATAGGTGGGCTTCCATGTGTTAATACGATTTTGGACATGCACGGGTGATAGAATTCTAAAACTGCCTCCATTAGGGTGACTGCCGAAGTGAGTATTGAGTATAGGCCTATGCTCATTCCAGTAGTTGGCGAAGTGATTCTATGTTTCCCAGCAAAATGTACTGCCATAACCTATAACAGGTGATGGAAATTGCTTATTTAGAGCAGTTTCGTACTGTTTGTATCAAAATGAAGAGTTTATTCTGAGCTGCGTTTTCAAGCTATTACAAAAAAAATCGCTGGCAGGAACAACTATAAGGATTTTATTATAGGCGATCAGTCTCATCGCATTCTCCTCAGCAACCAACTTGAGTATGAAAGTGTTTGGACGGGTCATGTTGAACTTCATTGAATAAGACAATGATTATTTGTTTAGAGTACTGAGTCTAACTACGCTGTTGATTTCGGCAATGGAAGTATTATTTGACATTTAATATTTAGCGGCTCCGTGGATGCAGGACACTATTGTGTTATCGAATAATACGAAGCCACATTTAAAATTCAATATAAATAGGCCATTTCAGGAACAATTCCAGATATTATGCAGTACAGTGTAAGGACCGTGACTATCAAATATAAACATTGTTCTACATTGCATTTCTCTTGCGTAATATCTACGCGTGGTTACTTTAGTCTTTACTGTTGTGAGGGTAAAATTGATCTGCTGGAAAATAAAATATTTGACAGGCTGCAAGAATGTAATGATATTAATTTAAAAGTCATTGAACTTATATACAGTAGTTCAAACACATACATCAGCGTTAACAGATTAGATACTGAAGATGAAAGCCAGCTACTTTATATCCCTACTATAGAATTCTTCAATTCCTGGGAATTAAGGGATTCGCCTCCACATACTCCGAACGTTTGAGCCATAGTTATGCTCCTTAAAAATCTGAACGTTTCCCAAGGACTCCTATATGGCAACATATTAATTGTAAGAAATATGTAAGAAATTGCTTGGATTCGGATATAATAAGTGCAGTAATATTAGGCAGAGAGCTCAAATCTTACGACTTGATTTAAAACCTTCCGATAAAACACTTGCAGGTAGAGTACATTGTATTTTAATAGGCAACAATTTCCTATTCGCTCGGCATACCTTATCACAATCAATAAAGCTCAAGGAAAAACTCTAGAACGTATTGGGCTATTTACCTCATCACGTTTTCAGTCATGACTAGCATTATGTTGCAATGTTGAGAGTGCTAACTTTTGACGCCCTTAAAGTTGCAATAGTGCTAAGAAGTAATCGTACAAAGAATGTAACTTATATAAGAAGCTTCTTCAGTAAATATTTTTGTCATTGTCCGTCATGTTTTGACGGGTTTCAACTAGTTAGTATTTAATTTCATGAAATTAACTTGCACATAATGTTATTCGCCCATATACAACAATTAGCTTATGCATTCTATCTACAATCCGCCAGCGATTTCATGCTGTTTGGTTTAAGTTATAGATACATATTTCTACATTCCACATCAATACATTTTTTTCCGTTTTACCATTGCATTACAGCATGTGATCGAAAGAGCTAAGGAGCTAACTGTTGTCCCCAATATCTGCAATCAGTTCCAGTAACTGACAACAGATGGCAGTACCTCGCCCATATAGCTCCAATAACCGACAACAGACTGCAGCACCATTGCATCGATATATTTAATACATCAGACATGGCGTGTTTTTACGTGATAGTTATTTATGAGAATTATAAAGGAGGGGAATATTTTCTATGATGTTTCCACGATATGTATACTGAAATAGAGTTATAAAAGAAGGGAAATGTTGAAGAACATTAACTGACAGTTGAATGTGTACGTTATTTATGTACCTTAATATTGCAATTCCTTCCCAATGCTTCGGTGGTCAAGTTGGTAGCGTCCTAGACTAAAAGTTATAATTATGCAATGTCGATATACTCTTAAACTATTAAAGAAAAAAGTAGTTTTCCAGGCACTCGCGCGTGTCCACAATTGCTTTCGCCATGAGAGACACTTGGTAAACATAATTCGTTTGAAGGGCTCCGACATCGTAGTCACTCAGCCCCGTGTACTTTGGTGTGTATGTTTAAAATTTTCTCTGTTGACCTGTGTTATTGCGATGGCTGCATTAAAGTGTGTATTTGTAATTAAGGAGGGGAATGGCAAGGAGACGGCCGAGGCCTAGGAACCGTCCCGGTATTTGCCTTGAGTGGAAGTGGGAAACTACGGAAAACCATATCCAAGATTGTTGAGGTGAGAATCGTACCTCCCTCTTCTTAGTTATACTTCAAGAGACTGAGTGTGGCCCGTTTTTGCCCTTAGACCAGAATTACAATTCTTGGCAGGGAAGGAAATGTAACCCGGGTCTCCGGGGCGATAGCCAAGAATAGGTGGGCTTCCATGTGTTAATACGATTTTGGACATGCACGGGTGATAGAATTCTAAAACTGCCTCCATTAGGGTGACTGCCGAAGTGAGTATTGAGTATAGGCCTATGCTCATTCCAGTAGTTGGCGAAGTGATTCTATGTTTCCCAGCAAAATGTACTGCCATAACCTATAACAGGTGATGGAAATTGCTTATTTAGAGCAGTTTCGTACTGTTTGTATCAAAATGAAGAGTTTATTCTGAGCTGCGTTTTCAAGCTATTACAAAAAAAATCGCTGGCAGGAACAACTATAAGGATTTTATTATAGGCGATCAGTCTCATCGCATTCTCCTCAGCAACCAACTTGAGTATGAAAGTGTTTGGACGGGTCATGTTGAACTTCATTGAATAAGACAATGATTATTTGTTTAGAGTACTGAGTCTAACTACGCTGTTGATTTCGGCAATGGAAGTATTATTTGACATTTAATATTTAGCGGCTCCGTGGATGCAGGACACTATTGTGTTATCGAATAATACGAAGCCACATTTAAAATTCAATATAAATAGGCCATTTCAGGAACAATTCCAGATATTATGCAGTACAGTGTAAGGACCGTGACTATCAAATATAAACATTGTTCTACATTGCATTTCTCTTGCGTAATATCTACGCGTGGTTACTTTAGTCTTTACTGTTGTGAGGGTAAAATTGATCTGCTGGAAAATAAAATATTTGACAGGCTGCAAGAATGTAATGATATTAATTTAAAAGTCATTGAACTTATATACAGTAGTTCAAACACATACATCAGCGTTAACAGATTAGATACTGAAGATGAAAGCCAGCTACTTTATATCCCTACTATAGAATTCTTCAATTCCTGGGAATTAAGGGATTCGCCTCCACATACTCCGAACGTTTGAGCCATAGTTATGCTCCTTAAAAATCTGAACGTTTCCCAAGGACTCCTATATGGCAACATATTAATTGTAAGAAATATGTAAGAAATTGCTTGGATTCGGATATAATAAGTGCAGTAATATTAGGCAGAGAGCTCAAATCTTACGACTTGATTTAAAACCTTCCGATAAAACACTTGCAGGTAGAGTACATTGTATTTTAATAGGCAACAATTTCCTATTCGCTCGGCATACCTTATCACAATCAATAAAGCTCAAGGAAAAACTCTAGAACGTATTGGGCTATTTACCTCATCACGTTTTCAGTCATGACTAGCATTATGTTGCAATGTTGAGAGTGCTAACTTTTGACGCCCTTAAAGTTGCAATAGTGCTAAGAAGTAATCGTACAAAGAATGTAACTTATATAAGAAGCTTCTTCAGTAAATATTTTTGTCATTGTCCGTCATGTTTTGACGGGTTTCAACTAGTCTATATATTTAAAACACTAAGCTGTTTTTTGTACACACGAGATTGTGAAAACGACTTAACCGATTGGCTTCGTAAGACATTCTAACGAAAGCTCTTGGCATGCAGATTTGCAGAGTTTCTTTAAAAGGAAAATATATGTTACGGTATATTTTTAAATGATTAAAGAAATATGTAATATTTGACACTCCCGCGCATGCGCACAATGGCCTTTCTCAACAAGGAAAATGGCGATTCCGGTCGCGTCTAACTGAGATCTTTGTTTATGAGAATTAAAAAAGGGTCTCCAATAATGTTAATTATGTTTTTACAATATGCATTGAATTATAATTATATTAAATAAACCACGAATTGAAGTACTTAAACTGCAGGTTGAGCGTGTATACTGGTTAGATAGCTTAATATTGAAGCGGCCCATAGTTGTCTGGATGGTCAAGGGGATAAGGTTACTGCCTAGAAATATGTATTATGCATGATCGAGAGGGTTCCATTCCCACCTCGGATATGTTTTTTTATTTTCGTTTTCTGCCTTCCTACGATTGGTATTACATTTTAAAAACATATTTCACTTTTATCATTCCCGTCAAGTAACGAATTCATTGTTGCCATCCTTTGCATGGTCGAGAGGGTTCGATTCCCACCTCGGATACGTTCTTTTATTTTCATTTTCTTCCTACCTACGGTTGGTATTACATTGTAGAGACATATTTCACTTTTTTCATTCCCGTAAACTAACGAATTCTCTGTTGCCATCCTTTGCATGGTCGAGAGGGTTCGATTCCCACCTCGGATACGTTCTTTTATTTTCATTTTCTTCCTTCCTACGATTGGTATTATATTGTAGAGACATATTACACTTTTTTCATTCCCGTAAAGTAACGAATTCTCTGTTGCCATCCTTTGCATGGTCGAGAGGGTTCGATTCCCATCTCGGATATGTTTTTTTTTTTGTTTTCTTCCTTCCTACGATTGGTATTACATTGTAGAAATGTATTTCACTTTTATCATTCCCGTAAAGTAACGAATTCTCTGTTGCCATCTATATATTTAAAACACTAAGCTGTTTTTTGTACACACGAGATTGTGAAAACGACTTAACCGATTGGCTTCGTAAGACATTCTAACGAAAGCTCTTGGCATGCAGATTTGCAGAGTTTCTTTAAAAGGAAAATATATGTTACGGTATATTTTTAAATGATTAAAGAAATATGTAATATTTGACACTCCCGCGCATGCGCACAATGGCCTTTCTCAACAAGGAAAATGGCGATTCCGGTCGCGTCTAACTGAGATCTTTGTTTATGAGAATTAAAAAAGGGTCTCCAATAATGTTAATTATGTTTTTACAATATGCATTGAATTAGAATTATATTAAATAAACCACGAATTGAAGTACTTAAACTGCAGGTTGAGCGTGTATACTGGTTAGATAGCTTAATATTGAAGCGGCCCATAGTTGTCTGGATGGTCAAGGGGATAAGGTTACTGCCTAGAAATATGTATTATGCATGATCGAGAGGGTTCCATTCCCACCTCGGATATGTTTTTTTATTTTCGTTTTCTGCCTTCCTACGATTGGTATTACATTTTAAAAACATATTTCACTTTTATCATTCCCGTCAAGTAACGAATTCATTGTTGCCATCCTTTGCATGGTCGAGAGGGTTCGATTCCCACCTCGGATACGTTCTTTTATTTTCATTTTCTTCCTACCTACGGTTGGTATTACATTGTAGAGACATATTTCACTTTTTTCATTCCCGTAAACTAACGAATTCTCTGTTGCCATCCTTTGCATGGTCGAGAGGGTTCGATTCCCACCTCGGATACGTTCTTTTATTTTCATTTTCTTCCTTCCTACGATTGGTATTATATTGTAGAGACATATTACACTTTTTTCATTCCCGTAAAGTAACGAATTCTCTGTTGCCATCCTTTGCATGGTCGAGAGGGTTCGATTCCCATCTCGGATATGTTTTTTTTTGTTTTCTTCCTTCCTACGATTGGTATTACATTGTAGAAATGTATTTCACTTTTATCATTCCCGTAAAGTAACGAATTCTCTGTTGCCATCTATATATTTAAAACACTAAGCTGTTTTTTGTACACACGAGATTGTGAAAACGACTTAACCGATTGGCTTCGTAAGACATTCTAACGAAAGCTCTTGGCATGCAGATTTTCAGAGTTTCTTTAAAAGGAATATATATGTTACGGTATATTTTTAAATGATTAAAGAAATATGTAATATTTGACACTCCCGCGCATGCGCACAATGGCCTTTCTCAACAAGGAAAATGGCGATTTCGGTCGCGTCTAACTGAGATCTTTGTTTATGAGAATTAAAAAAGGGTCTCCAATAATGTTAATTATGTTTTTACAATATGCATTGAATTAGAATTATATTAAATAAACCACGAATTGAAGTACTTAAACTGCAGGTTGAGCGTGTATACTGGTTAGATAGCTTAATATTGAAGCGGCCCATAGTTGTCTGGATGGTCAAGGGGATAAGGTTACTGCCTAGAAATATGTATTATGCATGATCGAGAGGGTTCGATTCCCACCTCGGATATGTTTTTTTATTTTCGTTTTCTGCCTTCCTACGATTGGTATTACATTTTAAAAACATATTTCACTTTTATCATTCCCGTCAAGTAACGAATTCATTGTTGCCATCCTTTGCATGGTCGAGAGGGTTCGATTCCCACCTCGGATACGTTCTTTTATTTTCATTTTCTTCCTACCTACGGTTGGTATTACATTGTAGAGACATATTTCACTTTTTTCATTCCCGTAAACTAACGAATTCTCTGTTGCCATCCTTTGCATGGTCGAGAGGGTTCGATTCCCACCTCGGATACGTTCTTTTATTTTCATTTTCTACCTTCCTACGATTGGTATTATATTGTAGAGACATATTACACTTTTTTCATTCCCGTAAAGTAACGAATTCTCTGTTGCCATCCTTTGCATGGTCGAGAAGGTTCGATTCCCATCTCGGATATGTTTCTTTTGTTTTCTTCCGTCCTACGATTGGTATTACATTGTAGAAATGTATTTCACTTTTATCATTCCCGTAAAGTAACGAATTCTCTGTTGCCATCTATATATTTAAAACAGTAAGGTGATTTTTGTTATCACGAGATTGAGAGAACGACAGAACCGATTTACTTCGTAGAGCACTCTAACGAAAGCTCTTGACCTCTAGATTTGCAGAGTGACTCTAAAATAAACAAATATATTACGGTATATTTTTGAATTAATATAGAAAATAGCAGAATTCTTTCCCCTCACGCATGCGCACAATCCGCCTGGGGTCATGACAAAATGGCGGTGAGAAGTCCATTAAAATGCAAGTTATTTAATAAGCTTCCATGTAATTGAAAACATACATTAACCAAGTTCTGACAATAAAATATAATAACAGTATGAACGTATACGAATGTGCAACATTTATTTGGATAATAAAACGGATTATTTCCTTCTGACAGCGGCTTTTGAAGATAATGAACGGCTGCGTCAGCTGCTGAACAAGAGTGCGCGAGTAGCTATGTGGTTAAGGCGACTGACTGTGGTTCCTAGGTTCACCGGTTCGATCCGAGCCCTCGCCGGTATAATTTTTTTTACCACTGAAATATTGTTTAATCAAGGAGTATTAGTAAGGTTTTATGTCTGTTAAACATACATATTTCTACATTCCCTCTCAATATGTTTTATTTCCGTTTTACCATTGCATTACAGCATGTGATAAAGAGAGCTAACTGTTGTCCTCAATACGCCGTTCGAATATCTGCAATCAGTTCCAGTAACTGACAACAGATGGCAGCACCATTGCATCGCTATATTTAAAAGACAAGACATGGTGCGTTTTCACGTGATGGAGAATTATAAAGGAGGGGAATATTTAAGAAGGGAAATGTTGAAGAACATTAACTGACAGTTGAATGTGTAGGCTATGTTGTTTATGTACCTCAATATTGCAATTCTTCCCAATGCTTCGGAGGTCAAGTTATTAGCGTCCTAGACTAAAAGTTATAATTATGCATCGTTGATATACTCTTAAATTATTAAAGAAAAAAGAAGTTTTCCAGGCACTCGCGCGTGTCCACAATATGCTCTCGCCACGAGAGACACTTGGCAAAGATAATTCGTTTGAAGGGCTCCGACATCGTGGTCACTCAGCCCCGTGTACTTTGGTGTGTATGTGTAGAATTTTCTCTGATAACCTGCGTTATTGTGAAGGCTGCATTAATGTGTGTATTTGTAATTAAGGTGGGAAATGGCAAAGAGACGGCCAAGGCCTTAAGTAAGGAACCATCCCGGTATTTGCCTTGAGTGGAAGTGGGAAACCACATCCAAGATTGTCGAGGTGGGAATCAAAGCTTCCTCTTCTTAGTTATACCTCAAGAGACTGAATGTGCCCCGTTTTTGCCCTCAGACCCGAATTAAATTTCTTGGCAGAGCAGGAAATGTAACCCGGGTCTCCGAGGCGATAGCCAAGAATGGGTGGGCTTCCATGAGTTAATACGATTTTTGACATGCACGGGACATAGAATTCTAAAACTGCCTCCATTAGGGTGACTGCCGAAGTGAGTATTGAGTATAGGCCTATGGTCATTCCAGTAGTTGGCGAAGTGATTCTATGTTCCCCTGCAAAATGTACCGCCATAACCTATAACAGGTGATGGAAATTGCTTATTTAGAGCAGTTTTGTACTGTTTATAACAAAATGAAGAACGTCATTCTGAGCTGCGTTTTCAAGCTATTGCAAACAATTTCGTTGGCAGGAACAATTATAAGGAATTTATTTTAAGCGATCAGTCTCATCGCATTCTCCTCTCCAACCAACTTGAGTAAGAAAGTCTTTGGACGGTCATGTTGAACTTCATTGTATAATTTTCTCTGATGACCTGCATTAATGTGTGTATTTGTAATTAAGGAGGGGAATGGCAAGGAGACGGCCGAGGCCTAGAAACCGTCCCGGTATTTGCCTTGAGTGGAAGTGGGAAATTACGGAAAACCACATCCAAGATTGTTGAGGTGAGAATCGAACCTTCCTCTTCTTAGTTATACCTCAAGAGACTGAGTGTGCCCCGTTTTTGCCCTCAGACCAGAATTAAATTTCTTGGCAGAACAGGAAATGTAACCCGGGTCTCCGGGGCGATAGCCAAGAATAGGTGGGCTTCCATGTGTTAATACGATTTTTGCCATGCACTGGTCATAGAATTCTAAAACTGCTTCCATTAGGGTGACTGCCGAAGTGAGTATTGAGTATAGGCCTATGCTCATTCCAGTAGTTGGCGAAGTGATTCTATGTTCCCCTGCAAGATGTACTGCCATAACCTATAACAGGGGATGGAAATTGCTTATTTAGAGCAGTTTCGGACTGATTATATCAAAATGAAGAACGTCATTCTGAGCTGCATTTTCAAGCTATTACAAAAAAATTCGCTGGCAGGAACAATTATAAGGATTATATTATAGGCGATCAGTCTCATCGCATTTTCCTCAGCAACCAACTTGAGTATGAAAGTGTCTGGACGGTGAATACACTGGTCATGTTGAACTTCATTGTATAAAACAATATTGTTTAATGATTATTTGTTTAGAGTACTGAGTCTAACTACGCAGTTGATTTCGGTAATGGAAGTATTATTTGCCATTTAATATTTAGCGGCTCCGTTATTGCAGGACACTATAGTGTTATCGAATAATACGAACAGGCGATCAGTCTCATCGCATTCTCCTCAGCAACCAACTTGAGTATGAAAGTGTCTGGACGGTGAATACACTGGTCATGTTGAACTTCATTGTATAAACAATATTGTTTAATGATTATTTGTTTAGAGTACTGAGTGTAACTACGCAGTTGATTTCGGTAATGGAAGTATTATTTGCCATTTAATATTTAGCGGCTCCGTTATTGCAGGACACTATAGTGTTATCGAATAATACGAAGCCACATTTAAAATCCAATATAAATAGGCCATTTCAGAAACAATTCCAGATATTATGCAGACTATGCAGTACAGTGTACGGTCTTTGACGATCAAATGTAAACATTGTTCTAAATTGTATTTCTCTTGCGTAAAATCTACGCGTGGTTATTTTGGCCTTTACTGTTGTGATGGTAAAATTGATCTGCTGGAATATATAATACATGTATTTGCCAATTTGCAACAATGTAATGATATTAATTTAAAAGTCATTGAACTTATGTCCAGTAGTTCAAACACATACATCAGCGTTAACAAATTGGATACTGAAGATGAAAGCCAGCTACTTGATTTCCCTATTATAGAATTCTTCAATTCCTTGGAATTAAGTGATTCGCTTCCACATACTGCGAACGTTTGAGCCATAGTTATGCTCCTTAGAAATCTGAACGTTTCCCAAGGACTCATATATGGAAATATATTAATTGTAAGAAATATGTAAGAAATTGCTTGGATTCGGATATAATAGGTGTAGTAATATTAGGCAGAGAGCTCAAATCCTACGACTTGATTTAACACCTTCCGATAAAACACTTGCAGGTACAGTACATTTTCTTTTAATAGGCAACAATGTCTTATTCGCTCGGCCTACTTTATCACAATCAATCAAGCTCAAGGAGAAACTCTGGAACGTATTGGGCTCTTTACCTCATCACGTTTTCAGTCATGACCAGCATTATGTTGCAATGTTGAGAGTGCTATCCTTTGACGCCCTTTAAGTTGCAATAGTGCTAAAAAGTAATCGTACAAAGAATGTAACTTATATAAGAAGCTTCTTCAGTAAATATATATTTCCATTGTCCGTCATGTTTTGACGGGTTTCATCTAGTATATATTTAAAACACTAAGGTATTTTTTGTACACACGAGATTTTGAAAACGACTTAACCGATTGGCTTCGTATGGCATTCTAACGAAAGCTCTTGGCATGCAGATTTGCAGTGTGTCTTTAAAAGGAAAATACTGTATATGTTACGGTATATTTTTATATGTTTAAAGAAAAATGTATAATATGTGGCTATTGCGCGTTGCCACAATGGCGTTTCTTCATGAGAGAAATGGCGGATAAACGATCCACCGTATCGTAGTGTGATCTTTGTTTATGAGAATTGAAAAGGGAAATATCGCTTATGTTGTATCCCGATATATACTGGAATAGAATCATGAAATAAGGGACATATTGATGAACTATAACTGGCAGTTGAGTGCGTTTGTTGTTTACGTCACTTAATATTGCACTCTAATTTCGTTGTCTGGGTGGCTCAGCGGCTAACATTGTGGACAACGAAATTGATTATGCATCGTCGGAGGAGTTTGATTCCCACCTCAGACATGTAATTTTATTTCCCAATTATTCTGTCTTGCAATTGGTATTACATTGTCTAAACATATGTTACGTTTATTATTCCCGTAAGGTAAGGAATTCTCCATTATTTACGTTGCCAGATACTTTTAAATTATTAAATAAAAATCGGCACAATCGCTTCGCCTTGAGAGAAAATTGTCGAACATAATCCATTTGATGGACTCAGACATCGTGGTCACTCAGCGCCGTCTACTTTGTTGTGTGAGTGTAAACCTTTCTCTGATAACCTGTGTTAATGTGATGGCTGTATTGATGTGTGCAATTGTAATTAGTATGGGGAATGGAGAGTTGACGACTGAGGCTTTAAGTTAGGAACTATCCCGGTATTTGCCTGGAGTGGAAGTGGGAAACCACGGAAAACCACATCCAAGATTGTTGAGATGGGAATCAAATTTTGCTCTTCTTAGGTTTGCCTCAAGAGTGCGCCCCGTTCCTGCCCTCAGACCAGAATTAAATTTCTTGGCAGAGCAGGGATCGAACCTGGAATCTGGGGCGATAGCTCAGAATGTAGCCTTAAGACTGGGCTTCCCTGTGTTAATACGATCTTTGAAAAACACTGAACATATAATTCTAAAACTCCCTCAATTACGGTGGCTGGCGAAGTGAGTCCATGCTCATTCCAGTAGAGGGGGGCGTGGTGGCTCAGCGGCTCAGCTGTATGCCTCTCACCAAGGTGGTCCGGGTTCGATTCCCGGTCAATGCATGTGAGATTTTCGAAGTGAAATGCCATGTCCCGTGGTTCGGATTCCACGTAAAAAGGAGGTCCCGTGGCTTATGATCTCAAGATTAACGGTCACGTTAAACTACAAGCTTCCTTCCTTCATTCCAGTAGTGGCGAAGTGATTCTATGCTCCCTTGCATAATTTACTGTCATGGAAATGCAAAGTATTGTACCTTCAACAGGTGATGGAAATTGATTATTTAGAGCAGTTTCATTCTGTTTATTTCAAAATGAAGTTCGTCATCCTGAGTTGCGTTTGCAAGCAAATTGCAAAAATTGCAAGGATTTTATTATTGGCGATCAGTCTCATCGCATTCTCATCAGCAACCAACTTGAGAATGGAAGTCTCTGAACTTAGTTGTATAAGTGAATATTATTGTTTATTGATTTTTTTTTAGAGTACATAACAATGAGTATAACCACGCAGTTGATTTTGGCAATGGAAGTAAGTTATTGTTTGCTATTTAATATTTGGCTGCTGCGTTGATGCAGGCCACTATAGTATTATTTAATATGACGTTAATTTGGGGAGAAATGCTGCTATAAATAAAAAAAAGATACGAAGCCACTTTTAAACTCCAATATGAATACGGCTTTTCAGATACAATTCCAGATACTATACCGTTACAGTGTAGGGTCCTTGACGAACAAATGTAAACATTGTTCTGCACTGTATTTCTCTTGAGAGAAATCTACACTTGGTTACTTTGACCTTTGCTGTTGTAGTGGTAAAATTAATCTGACTAAATATAAAATATTTGACATGCTGCAACAATTATTTTTCACTGGAGATGATATCACAAGGAATTTCAGAGAGACTAATCGGCAGTACAATGCTATGTCCTTCGTTTCATTTGGTGCCAATGTTACTGTGCCACACCCATACGGTCCACATTGTTTTAAGATGTATGGAGGTGCACATCATCGCATTTCTTCGTTATATTCCAAAATTATATGTGACGGTTTGCGGCCAGTTTTATTAGACTCCTCAGAGTTCTTGAATTCCTTGGAACTAAATGACTTGCCTCCACATATTCCAAACGCTTGAACCGTTATGCTGCTTAGAAATCTGAACGTTTCCCAAGGGCTCCTAAATGCAACTATATTGCTTGGATTTGGAAATAATAAGTGCAGTTAAAATTAGGCAGAGAGGTCTAATCCTTCTACTTGATTTAACAGCATCCGATAAAACACTATCATTTTGTTTTAAGAGGCAATATTTTCCAATTTATTTGGCATACTCTGTCACAATCAATGAAGCTCAAGGGAAAACTCTGGAACGTATAGGTCTCAATTTGCCTCATCAATTTTTCAGTCATGGCCAGCAGTATTTTGCAATGTTGAGAGTGCAATCTTTTGACGCCCTTATAGTTTCAATAGAGCCAAAAAATAATCGTACAAAGAATATACAGTAGGCCTACATAAGAAAATTCTTCAGTAAATATTTTTCTATTGACCGTCATTTTTGACGGGTTTCAACTAGTATCTAATAACTTTCCTTACTGATGATTAATCCAAATGAATACCAATTGGCATTTAATAAAATTATTACACCTTAGTCAATAACAATAACAAAAAAACAACGGGTCACGTCTTTTAGGATAGCTTAAATCACCCTCGGCTCGATAATTGGAATTATTGGGTCGTAAGTTATAAATTGTAACGCTTGCATAATTCATACGGCTGCCATATTTAAATGGTATGACTGATGACCTTGTAGTTTGGGCACAGGACGCGTCCCATATGATGGTATGCCTTTACCAAATTTGAAAAGATCCGATGATTAGTTTGGTCGTAATTTAATTTTAAGTGTTGACCATTTGAGTGGCCACCATTAAGTTTTGGTAAAGATGGTGGCAATATAAAACATGACACATGCTAGTGCTACCTCTGTACCAAATTTGGTTCAATTCGGTTTCGCCATGTTTCAATTGATACGGGGGGCAGACTTACACACACACTCACACACACAGACAGATACACAATTTTAGGTATGGCCTTATCCAGCGATGTTGTTAAAAAGAAGAGAAAGTAGTGTAGCCTACTGTATATACGAGCAAAGCTTTGTTATTCATAATTTACTTGGGTTTCCAATAAAAAATCTTTTAAATAAATAGTTAAAGACATATCTGTATTAAATATGGGCTTTAATTTGATGTTAATAAAAAAAATCCTCTCGGCACGCCGGAAGGCGGAGGTAGATTTCACCGGGCAAACTAGGGGATAGGCTATAATAGGTAAAATATGCAGGTTTTCTTAGGAGGATCAGACCTCATTGATTGCAAGAAAGTATTTTACATTTAGAGGTTAATTAACTTTTTCTTCGTTTTTGTATGCATATTTATATCATTTTATTGTCTTATGGGGATGGTAACCTTCTTGCCATTTGGGGTTCATTTTTATACTTGTGATCACACTGTCCTTATGCAAGGTTTGGAACTGATGTGTAACTATCTGACAGTCTGTTACTTCTTCACGCAAAATTTTATCTCCCGCAGAGATTTTTGTTGGTTCCTCAGTTTAGGGGCTGCGACAACGTGGTCATGTAACCCCATGTACATTAGGTGTGTGTAGAATCTGATAAACGGTGTTAATTGTGATGACTGTATTAGTCTGTAATTCAGGTAAGGTCTGCAGACGGTCAATTTTAAGTAGAAGTTCCTAATTTTGTACCATATATTAACGTCAACGACACCTAGCTGTGAACTTGGCTACTAGATGCCATCGCAACCAGCAACTTGCAACGAACGTTGGAACTTCTCCTCCAAAGGAAAGCATGCTGAGGGATTTTTAGCGCTCTTAGAAAATCCGACGACTTTGGCCGGCTTTGAACCTGCAACCTTGGGCATATAAGTTCAGCATGCTACCAGTTAGCCACTTCCCACAGTCAGATGGAAAAATGAATGTGATCTCGTGCAATGGCGTTGTCTTGGCAACCTCTGATAGCTCATCCCTCATCAATTAAGAAGAGCTGTCATGGTAACCTCTGATGGCACATGGCATTTTCTTTAATTCCGAAATAATTTTTCTCATCCCTTGGCGTAATGGTAGGTCAGATCAAAAATTCTTTCAGACAAAGTTTTAGGTAATTATTAGGGGAATATTTTCCATTTTGTACAGTTTTGATATTGTGCCTATTAAGAGAGATATGATTAATGTTTCCCGAAAAAAACACTTTTTTCCACCCCTTTGGTCAATGTTTGGTGCCATCAAAAACTTTTCAAACATAAATTTTTGGCACTTATCCGACACATATTATGAACTTTGAATGAATTCGATATTTCACGTATTAAGAGAGTTATAGCGAAATTTCACTTTTTCGAAAAAAGCCCCCCATTTTCACCCCCTTCGACCGATTTTGCCCATTAACGAACTCGACCGAGATTTTATAGGGATACATGTTATGTAAAAAATTCAAAGTGATTGGTGCAAAATTACGCCAGTTATCGTGTCCACAAGAAACTGATATACATATATATCTTTATATATATAATTCTTCGACTCGTGTGTATGTGACTGAACTCCTCCTGAACCGATTTTGATGGAATTTGGTATGTATATTAGTGTGGGTCCATGTATGGTTTAGATTCACAATCCGACCCGGTAGGTGGAATGAACACAATTTTAGAACCACAATTTACACACAATTTTAGAACCACAATATACAGTCAAAAACAGTCGTCATGGAAACCACTAGCCTTGGCCTTCGTGAAAGCTGATGTCTTTGGACGGTTTGTCTCTGCACGTTAGAGCCACCTGGTCGCAATCTGTGCAACTACCGCCATTACTTACACTCCGCCCGTGGCGGAAAGTTGTGTTTTATACCAAAGGTGGCAGTGATGTCGAATTCTACTGTTTGTCTCTGCACGTTAGAGCGTTTCAAAGTCCCGTATGCGTTCATATACCATTCATCCGATTGCCATGAAACTTGAGTGATATGTTGAGTGAGCTCCAGGGAAGGTGTTTGGCTTAATAAATCCATTTTACAATAGATAGCGCACGAATAGATTCAACAAATGAGCGACGACGCGCGAAGCGTTTCAAAAAGGTCCCGTATGCGTTCAAATACCATTCGTCCGTTAGCGATGAAACTTGGGTGAGATGTTGTGTACACCCCAGGGAAGGCTTCTGGCTTAGTAAATCAATTTCACATTAGGTAGCGCACTACTAGATTCAACAAATGAGTGACGACGCGCGAAGCGTTTCAACAAAATCCCGTATAAGTTTATATTGCATTCATAGATTGAGATGAAATTTTGATGAGTTGTTGTGTACACTTAAGTGAAGGTTTCTAACTTAGTAATCCATTTCACACGAGGTTGCGCACGAGTAGATTCAACAAATGAGCGGCGACGTGCGAAGCGTTTCAACAAAGTCCCGTATGCGTTCAAATACCATTCGTCCGATAGCGATGAAACTTGGATGAGATGTTGTGTACACTTACGTGAGGGTTTCTAACTTAGTAAATCCATTTTACAATAGGTAGCTCACGAGTAGATTCAACAAATGAGCAACGACGCGCGAACTTTTAATCAAAGTCCCGTATGCGTTCATATACCATTCATCCGATTGCAATGAAACTTGGGTGAGATGTTGTGTACACTTACGTGAGGGTTTCTAACTTAGTAATACCATTTCACAGGAGGTTTCGCACGAGTAGATTCAACAAATAAGCGACGACGCGCGAAGCGTCTCAATAAGGTCCCGTATGCGTTCAAATACCATTCGTCCGATTACGATTAAACTTGGGTGAGATGTTGTGTACACCCTACGGAAGGTTTCTGGCTTAATAAATCCATTTTACAATAGGTAGCCCACGAGTAGATTCAACAAATGTGTGACGGCACGCGAATCATTTCAACAAAGTACCGTATGCGTCCATATACCATTTATCCGATTGCGATGAAACTTTGGTGAATTGTTGTGTACACTCCAGGAAATGTTTCTGTCTTAGTAAATCCGGTTTTTAATAAGTGGCGCACGAGTAGATTCAACAAATGAGCGACGGCGCGTGATTCGTTTCCACAATGTCCCGTATGCGGTCATATATCATTCATCCGATTGCGATCAAACCTTGGTGAATCATTGAGTACACGCCTGAGAAGGTTTCAGGCTTAGTAAATCTATTTTACAATAGGTAGCGCATGAGGAGATTCAACAAATGAGTGACGGCACGCGAATCATTTAAAGAAAATCACTTATGCGGTCATATGTCATTCATCCGATTCCGATGAAACTTTGATGTGTTGTTGTGTACACACCAGGGAAGGTGTTCAACTTGGTAAATCCATTTTACAATATTGGTAGCGCACGAGTAGATGTAACAAATGAGTGACGACGCGCGAAGCGTTCCAACAAAATCCTGTATGCGTTCATATACTATTCATCGATTGCGATGAAACATTGATGAGTTGTGTACACTTACGTGAAACTTTCTAACTTAGTAAATCCATTTCGCAGTTGGAAGAGCGCGAGTAGATTCAACAAATGAGTGACAGCGCACGAATCATTTAAACCAAATCGAGTATGCGTTAAATGCCATTTATCCGTTTGCGATGAAACTTTGGAGAGTTGTTGTGCACGCTCCAACGAATGTTTCTAAATTAGTTAATACAATTCACGATAGTTTAGAGACAGTTAACAGAAATTGAAAAAAATAATAATTGTGTATCCAAAAGCACTTCAAGAAACAAAGTTAGAACACTTTCTTTGATTGGCAGGACAACGTCTGCCGGGTCAGCTAGTATATATATATATATATATATATATATATATATATATATATATATATATATAAATTATATATAAACTTTTGAACTGACGGTGGTTTTGGGGTCTGGGGGATGTGAAACGCGAAGATATGTTGAAATTTTCCGGAAGTCGAAACATGGGACCCATTGCAATAGTTAGCTTTCTAATGAAATCTACCTAAATGCGAAAATGACATACATCTAAATATTTGGTATTGGTCATCATCATCATCATCGTTGTAGACCAACTCCATGTGGGGTTTATAAGCCTCTTCCATCTTTGTCGATCCAGATAGATCTTTATCTTCTCAATCTCTGTCCAATTCCTCTACTAGTTATGTTTTGCATGACTGTATCAAGCCATCTACTTCTAGGTACTTCTGGGTCGAGTGCCTTTAACTGTTTTCTCCAGCCATACTTTTGCTATTCAACAGAATTATTTTTACATGTCCAAACCATCTGAACCTTGAACTTTCAATTTTTCTAAGAAGAGATTCCTGTACCAGTGTTGCTTCCCTTATACTCGTACTTTCATTTCTGACCTTGTCCCTTCTTGTTTTCTGGACCATTGTCCTTAGAAATTTCATTTCTGCGCTTTGCAGTCTACTGCCATCCTTCTTCAAGATTGTACAGGTCTCAAGTCCATCTGCTGTTATGGGAACAAAATAGCTATTATAGGATGTGTTTAACTTTAGCTGGTATTTTGGTGCCCAAGAGAGGCCTTCAGCGACTTCGGTATGATCCCTGTGGAAGAAATTATGATAGGCAATACAGTGACAAATTCCTGACGCCACATCTGTCTGATCTCTTCAGCCAAGGGCATGTATTTCGTCACTTTCTCAGCATAACTGTGTTGGATGTTCTGCGAGTTAGCGACTGCGATGTCTATTAGAAGAGTTTTCTTCTGCACTTCATCAATAAGAATAATGTCTGGCCTGTTTGCTGATATAGGTCCATCTGTGATCACTGACCTGTTCCTGAGTAGCTTTTGTGTATCGTTCTCCAGAACAGCATCAGGAATATACTGGTAGTAATGCAGAACATTATCACTTATGAAGTGCTTCTTTGCCAGGTTCAGGTGGATTATCTTGGTTACTTGGTCATGCTTTCTCAAGTAGTACGTAGATGAAATTTTTGTACAGCCCCCTGTGATATGCTGGATAGTCTCCGATTCGGGATGGCATCTCCTACATTTGTCATCTGGCATGTCTGCCTTAATGTTGTATTTTAGGTAGTTCTTTGTTGCCACTACTTGATCTTGTATCTCGATCATGAACTCCTCAGTCTCAGGAAATAGATCCGCATGGGTCAGCCAGCTGTTCGACGCATGTATGTCGTCATATTCTTGACTGAGATCATACGGATGGCGGCCGCGCAGTGCTTTCTGAATCCACTGCTGAAGCTTGTTGGTTGTGTGCTCTTCTGACGTAGCTAGTGCATATCCCTGGCATGGAGAAGGTGCAATGGTGTTTACTTATTATTATTATTATTAATTTATTTATTCGTTAATTCCCATAAGGAGAGCGTTACAACACTATCAATTTTCATGTTTTATTCTGGCCCTTTCTTCTTTCTTTCCAAAAATCTCTCATAAACACACTATGCTTCCTCTTTCTCTCCTCCGTCCACTTATTTCCCGGTTGTCTCTTTGGGAGTTTGATCAAACTTCTGTTTCTAAGGTTTTCTCTGTAATTGCTCCTGTCTGTCATGTATTCTGTAGAGATGTTTAGTTTCTTGGGGTCTTACACGGTTTCCTTTACCCAATTGGTTTTTAGCGTACTATTCGTAACTATATTAAAATTGTCATGGTCAGTCTGTCTTCGGTCATCCCTATATATAAATAATTGTACTTTTGTCCTTCGGTCTGCCTGTCTGTTCCTCCATCAATTGAAAACGGATCAACAGATTTCGTACAAAATTTGCAAATGGCTATAAGAACATCCCGGAATCACTTTCAGATGTAAATTTCAACAAATCATGCAATGCGCTTAAGGGGACCAGCGGGTGCCCTATTATATTTACCTTCGATTTAATCGTGTGATATGTCGTACGAAAGGTCTTTTATAGCTCTATACAGCAAGAATATTCTCATTACTTCCCGTAACAAAAAAGTATTTATTTTCCAATAAATTACAAAAGTTTTCAATAGGAGGCAATGACACTGAATTTTCATGCCTCATAAGGTTTATAATTAAATTTAAGGGCGTTATCACGGGAATGGGGACTTGCATTATCGGTGAGGCATCATTATTTTACATGATGGGATGAAAAAATAGTATTTTTCTTGGTTATATCCATACTTGAACTGATTTTTCTGTTTTGCTGACAGAATCAATACCATATTTTAGGGTGTTTTCTTTTATACAGATGGTGGCACTGTTCGTACGAAAGTCTCGACACTAACATCAATCTGTTAAACAGTCTGTTATTCCTTCATGCAAATATTATCTCTTACAGACACAGAATGGAAGCAGAATGAGACCTCGTGAAATGGTGTTGCCATTACAACATTTATCAATTTCGCAGAGCGGATATAGTTTTCTTGCAAAAACCGTTCTTTTTTTTTTGGGGGGGGGGGGGCTTAAAAAGCGGGGTTCGTGGTTCCCACCGAACATTGCTCCTTGCGTTGCTAACGTGAACATGAACTGTATTATTTATAGAGGTGGATTGTGGGGTCTGAAACGAGGCGTGATTTTGAGTCTAATTTTATAGTCTCTGCGTCGCTTATTTTATGTGGGTATTTGGATCTTTATGACGGTTTATCAAGATATGATTGTTTCTATTTCGTACGGTATGCTTTCTTACTGTTTATAGATTTATTTTTGTTAGTTGAATTCTTCTGTTTGAATATTTAACTGCTTTTTCTCGTGTTCTACCATTATGTGCTACCTAAATTCACGGACTACTGTGACGTATTCTACCTACTCTCTCATTAGTTTATTAAGTTTCCCCTTATAAATCTCACTGGTCAACTGCGCTAACATATTTGAAAAAAATTGGTATTTCTTCTTTCACGGCCAAGGAAACCCCGCACAAGAGATAGCGTAAACCTATAAATGCACCTGAATTTTAATTGTTTGGTCATGATTGCCAATATACAATCTCATTGGATGCCTTTATAGGGAGGTGAAAGGCTGTTGAACGTTTACCTCTCGCAGTTAAGTACCGCAGGTTCACTAGATAAGAGTTCAGGTAGCGCGCCATTCGCTACTCCTTTGTGGGTCCCCAAATTGACAACAAGAGCTCGCTGATTGCCCATCTCGGTATTGCTAGGCGAAACCCCTCACAAGACACGGTATAAACTTAAAAATATTGATGTGTTTAAAAATTGTTTTGTTATTATTACTTGAAATTATTACAGTTTGTTTTGTTACTTTTACTCCTATTCATAGAATGATACGTAGATTGCACAATATTACTTACTGCGGATATGACAATTGCTACCAAGTTTGGTGTATTTTTAGCATACTATTATTCATTTTTAGCCGATTTTCAATTTTGAAAAAGTAGGCTTATGAGATCACCTTTTGTCAGTGTGTGTGTGCGTGTGCGTGTGTTTGTGTGTGAGAGAGGTGGGTGAGGGTGCCCCTAATAACTTTAAAACGGCTGGAGCGATTCAAATGTTGTTACTTCTCACCAATCAAACATGGCGGCTGTGCAAAATATTTCACCAGCATTCAATATCTCCGAAACAATTCCCGATATCACCCTGGATTTTTTACGGTGATAAAGGGAACTACTAGAAGTTCACCTATGTGACTTTTGAAAAACTGGTAACTACTAAACCAACATGGCGGCCACGCGAATTTGCGACGTTTAAATAGACGTTTCTCGCGATTTAACCAACCAAACGCAATAAAACTAGGCACAGTATATGTTTATACACAATGTAATGCACCGACATCTAACTTCGTTCAATTGTTTACATAACCACAAGATGGCGGATATGCGAAATATTTCACCGGCATTCTATATTTCTGAAACTATAGAGGTATCATCCTGAAGTTTTGTACGGAGATACCGGGGAATACTGGAAGTTCATCTATAAGACTCTCAAAAACCGGTTAACTACAAAACGAACATGGAGCCCAAGCGAATTTGAAAGTTTTAAATAGACCTTTCTTGCGATTTGTTGTTCCAAACGCAAAGAAATCTGGTACAGAAAATGTTTATACACATTGCAATACACTGGTATCTAATTTAGTTCAATTGTTTACATAACATCAAGATGGCGGCTGTGCGAATTTTAAAATTAAGTGTTGATTTCTTGTGTCGTAATCATTCGATCGAAGCGATAGTTTGAATAATGAACCTACGCAATAATTTTCCCTTAATGGTACATGACTCTATGCCCTATACATTTAACAATCCAACATGGCGACCATCCGAAATATTTAGACGGCTCTGAATATCTACGAATCTATTAAATAATTTTTTCATGTTCATCGGGGCTATAGCCCTAAGTTCACCTATAGGATTTTAAATAACCTGGTCATCACAAATCCAACATGGTGGCGACGCGAAATATAAATATTCACATGGACGTTTCTCGCAATTTAACCATCCGAGTGCAGTGAAACTTGGTACGGTAAATCCTTATACGAATGTTAATCCACTGGCACCTAATTTATTTCAATTGTTTCCGTAACCACAAGATGGCAGCTGAGCGAAATTTTAAAATCTCTTGTTACTTCTTGTGTCCTAATCATGCGATTGAAGTTTGAATGCTACACGTACACAATAATCTTCATGTAACAGTTCATAACTCTAGGACCTACATATATAAAATCCAACATGGCGACCATCCGAAATATTTAGTCGGTTCTCAATATCTACGAATCTATTACAGCAATCAAACTGAAATTTTGTATGTTGATAGAGGCAATTAACATAAGTAGGATATATGAAAATAGGCTGTATAGTTCTTCACGGAACTTCTTGTTAAATGTACAGTAGTATGAGGACATTAAACGATGGGTGTTTAATATTTAAGAAAGGTTATTTAAATTTTACTACATAGAAGCCTCCGTGGCTTAGACGGCAGCACGCTGGCCTTTCACCGCTGGGTCTGTGGTTCAAATACAGGTCACTCCATGTGCGATTTGTCCTGGACAAAGCGGAGGCAGGCAGGTTTCTCTCCGGGTACTCCGGTTTTCCCTGTCACAATTTGATTCCTGCAACATGCACCACTATAATTTCATTTCATCTGTCATTCATTTAACCATTGCCCCAGGTGAGTGCGACAGCCTTCGGCATCTGACACAGTTCATATCCTCGCCGCAAGTTGGGGGCTTACTTCATTCCATTCCCTGACTCGGTCGGTCGACTGGAAACTGGCTGTGGATTTTCAAGTTCACTACATAGGAGCTGATGTTTATCTCTAGCATATAGACGCACTTCCCTTCCTCTGATTAATTATTGGGTGAGTGAAGATGCATGTAGTCTACACAACATAGAAGTGAAAATGGAAAGAAGCTTGTAGTGACATGACCTTTATTCACGCGAAAATGAGGCACGGGGCCTCCTTTCTTACGTGTTTTGGCTTCTGCTTTGGTGAGTAGCAAGCAGCATGACTACAGCTCAAACACGGCCCTTTCTTAGTAGTGTAATAATGATAACAATAATAATGTGAATATTATTTTCAATAAAAATCAAAATTGTAAGTCAAATGTTATTTGCCCACCACATAAAGAACTAAAAGACAAAAGAAAAGAAAAAAGTTTTTTCACGTTAATCTAGCATTGTAAATGTGCGTTGTGTATGAGTAGTTCTTATTTAAATATGGACATATAGATTCTTAGATGATATTTAGTATGTTTTTTTTTTTTTGGTATTCTTTTTTCCCTAATCAAATGCATATATTATTATGAAGCTGGGATTCTAAGCGTTTTTCCTCGGACTACCATTATCCTTTTGAAATGTTGCTGTTCGACATAACCCGCAAGCCTAATACAAATAAGAAAAAGAAATTCATAGGCCCTTAAAATGTATTAGTCAGGTTAATATTGCATACTTTGATTAAAATAGGCTCCTTAAATATTCAGTTATATTAGCGAAATTTCAGGCTGAATCTATAAGCTAGGAGGAGCATAGAGCCTTCGTACCCACCTTTTTAACAACTTCAACACAACTAGTTGAAACCCGTCAAAACATGACGGACAATGACAAAAATATTTACTGAAGAAGCTTCTTATATAAGTTACATTCTTTGTACGATTACTTCTTAGCACTATTGCAACTTTAAGGGCGTCAAAAGTTAGCACTCTCAACATTGCAACATAATGCTAGTCATGACTGAAAACGTGATGAGGTAAATAGCCCAATACGTTCTAGAGTTTTTCCTTGAGCTTTATTGATTGTGATAAGGTATGCCGAGCGAATAGGAAATTGTTGCCTATTAAAATACAATGTACTCTACCTGCAAGTGTTTTATCGGAAGGTTTTAAATCAAGTCGTAAGATTTGAGCTCTCTGCCTAATATTACTGCACTTATTATATCCGAATCCAAGCAATTTCTTACATATTTCTTACAATTAATATGTTGCCATATAGGAGTCCTTGGGAAACGTTCAGATTTTTAAGGAGCATAACTATGGCTCAAACGTTCGGAGTATGTGGAGGCGAATCCCTTAATTCCCAGGAATTGAAGAATTCTATAGTAGGGATATAAAGTAGCTGGCTTTCATCTTCAGTATCTAATCTGTTAACGCTGATGTATGTGTTTGAACTACTGTATATAAGTTCAATGACTTTTAAATTAATATCATTACATTCTTGCAGCCTGTCAAATATTTTATTTTCCAGCAGATCAATTTTACCCTCACAACAGTAAAGACTAAAGTAACCACGCGTAGATATTACGCAAGAGAAATGCAATGTAGAACAATGTTTATATTTGATAGTCACGGTCCTTACACTGTACTGCATAATATCTGGAATTGTTCCTGAAATGGCCTATTTATATTGAATTTTAAATGTGGCTTCGTATTATTCGATAACACAATAGTGTCCTGCATCCACGGAGCCGCTAAATATTAAATGTCAAATAATACTTCCATTGCCGAAATCAACAGCGTAGTTAGACTCAGTACTCTAAACAAATAATCATTGTCTTATTCAATGAAGTTCAACATGACCCGTCCAAACACTTTCATACTCAAGTTGGTTGCTGAGGAGAATGCGATGAGACTGATCGCCTATAATAAAATCCTTATAGTTGTTCCTGCCAGCGATTTTTTTTGTAATAGCTTGAAAACGCAGCTCAGAATAAACTCTTCATTTTGATACAAACAGTACGAAACTGCTCTAAATAAGCAATTTCCATCACCTGTTATAGGTTATGGCAGTACATTTTGCTGGGAAACATAGAATCACTTCGCCAACTACTGGAATGAGCATAGGCCTATACTCAATACTCACTTCGGCAGTCACCCTAATGGAGGCAGTTTTAGAATTCTATCACCCGTGCATGTCCAAAATCGTATTAACACATGGAAGCCCACCTATTCTTGGCTATCGCCCCGGAGACCCGGGTTACATTTCCTTCCCTGCCAAGAATTGTAATTCTGGTCTAAGGGCAAAAACGGGCCACACTCAGTCTCTTGAAGTATAACTAAGAAGAGGGAGGTACGATTCTCACCTCAACAATCTTGGATATGGTTTTCCGTAGTTTCCCACTTCCACTCAAGGCAAATACCGGGACGGTTCCTAGGCCTCGGCCGTCTCCTTGCCATTCCCCTCCTTAATTACAAATACACACTTTAATGCAGCCATCGCAATAACACAGGTCAACAGAGAAAATTTTAAACATACACACCAAAGTACACGGGGCTGAGTGACTACGATGTCGGAGCCCTTCAAACGAATTATGTTTACCAAGTGTCTCTCATGGCGAAAGCAATTGTGGACACGCGCGAGTGCCTGGAAAACTACTTTTTTCTTTAATAGTTTAAGAGTATATCGACATTGCATAATTATAACTTTTAGTCTAGGACGCTACCAACTTGACCACCGAAGCATTGGGAAGGAATTGCAATATTAAGGTACATAAATAACGTACACATTCAACTGTCAGTTAATGTTCTTCAACATTTCCCTTCTTTTATAACTCTATTTCAGTATACATATCGTGGAAACATCATAGAAAATATTCCCCTCCTTTATAATTCTCATAAATAACTATCACGTAAAAACACGCCATGTCTGATGTATTAAATATATCGATGCAATGGTGCTGCAGTCTGTTGTCGGTTATTGGAACTATATGGGCGAGGTACTGCCATCTGTTGTCAGTTACTGG
Organism: Meconema thalassinum; assembly: GCA_946902985.2. NCBI lineage: Eukaryota > Metazoa > Arthropoda > Insecta > Orthoptera > Tettigoniidae > Meconema > Meconema thalassinum. The sequence continues at coordinate 978,956,278 of OX336388.2, read as the reverse complement.
AACTGATTGCAGATATTGGGGACAACAGTTAGCTCCTTAGCTCTTTCGATCACATGCTGTAATGCAATGGTAAAACGGAAAAAAATGTATTGATGTGGAATGTAGAAATATGTATCTATAACTTAAACCAAACAGCATGAAATCGCTGGCGGATTGTAGATAGAATGCATAAGCTAATTGTTGTATATGGGCGAATAACATTATGTGCAAGTTAATTTCATGAAATTAAATACTAATAATTGTTGAATTAAAGAAAACAATAGTGATAGCACATTAAAATAAGGCTATTTTCGCTATCATTTTACCCTCCAGGGTTGGCTTTTCCTACGGACTAAGCGAGAGATCGCACCTCTACCGCCTCTGAGGGCAGTGTCCTGGAGCTTGAGACTCTGAGTCAGGGATACAACTGGGATGTGTGACCAGCACTACGCCCAGGCGGCCTCACCTGCAAAGCGAACAGGGGGCATGATGAAGGGATGGGAAGAGTGGGACGGTTAGGCAAGGAAGTGGGAAGGAGGCGACCGTGGCCTTACAGTGGGAACCATCCCGGCATTTGCCCGAAGATGAAGTGGGAAACCACGGAAAACCACTTCCAGGATGGCTGAGATGGGATTCGAACCCCCTCTACTCATTTGGGCCACCCGAGGCAGAGTAGACCTCGTTCCAGTCCTCATACCTCTTTTCAAATTTCGTGGCAGAGCCGGGAATCGAACCCAGGACCTCCGGGGCGGCATGAAAATCAGTCCAGTGGGGAGTGGTTGGCGATTTACAAAAGAAAACGCCTTGAGTTTTAAATATATAGATGGCAAAGGAGAATCCGATACTTAACGCGAATTATAAAAGTAAAATATGTTTCGACAATGTAATAGCAATCGTAAGAAGGAAGAAAACGGAAATAAAATAACATATCCTAAGTGGGATTCGAACCCACTCGACCATGCATAATACAAATTACTAACCTGGAACTATAGCCGCGCGGCCATCCAGACAACTGTCTCTTTAATGCAATATCAAGGTACCTAACCACCATACACACTCAACCTGCAGTTTAACTCCCTCAATACTTTGCTTATTTTATAATTCTATTTCAATGTATATTCTAAGAACATAATTAACAATATTGGAGACCCTGTTTAATTCTCATAAACAAAGATCTCAGTGAGACGCGGCGGGAACCAAGCGCCATTTCCCTCGTTGAAAAGAGTCTTTGTGCGCAAGCGCGGGAGCGGCAAATATTATGTTTTTCTTTAATAATTTGTAAGTATACCCTAACATATTCTCCTTTTAAAGACACTCTGCTCGACAATGTAATATCAATCGTAAGAAGGAAGAAAACGGAAATAAAAAATATGACCAAGGTGGGATTCGAATCCCCTCGACCATGCGTAATTCGAATAATACTGGACTGGAACTCAAGCCGCGTGGCCATCCAGACAACTGTTCATGTTGACAATATCAAGGTACATAACCACCATACACACTCATCCTGCAGTTTAACTCCCTCAATACTTCGCTTATTTTATAATTCTATTTCAGTGTATATTCTAAATACACAATTAACAATATTGGAGACCCTGTTTAATTCTCATACACAAAGATCTCAGTTAGACGCAGCGGGAACCAAGCGCCATTTTCCTCGTTGAAAAGAGTCTTTGTGCGCAAGCGCGGGAGCGGCAAATATTAATGTTTTCTTTAATAATTTAAAAATATACCCTAACATATATTTTCCTTTTAAAGACACTCTGCAAACCTACATGCCAAGAGCTCTCGTTAGAATGCATTACGAAGTAAATCGGTTCTGTCATTCTCTCAATCTCGCGGTAACAAAAATCACCTTAGTGTTTTAAATATATAGATAGATTTGTGGTCACATAAAAAGCACGCTCAAGGACATTGAGTGACATTAATATTGCGCATTATAATAACGACCTTCCTCCGGGTTGCACACAATACGACAATGCGAGCAAAGGAACGATCTTTTAATATCCAATTGTGATCCCGAGCAACGCCGGGCATATCAGCTAGTCCTATGTATATGTCCTTAAAATGTTGCCCTCCTTTTCCTTATGTTGTTTGTAATCGTCTCTGTCTGTTTGTACAGGTCTATTGTCGGTCTCTTTATCCATATTCCCTCTTTCTGAACTGGCCCGTAGATCTTTCTCAGAATTTTTCTCTCTTGTTTTTCTAATTCCTTGATTATTGTTCGTCCCTTGATTCTTGTCGTTTCTGAAGCGAATAAGGCCTCTGGTAAGACTGCTGTACGTTAGTGTCGTAATTTGGCATTGATGGAAATACGTTTTTTTTTATTGTAGCGGTTCCATGCATGTCGGTATGCTTTCTACAATTCAGCGATCCTGTCTTCATTGGATGTCAAGTTCAGTCCTGTTTTCTGTATAATCTATCCTAGGTATTTGAAACTTTCACTTGTATTATTTTTAGCGTATTTTCATTTTATGAAAAAAAAAAATAGATTTATGAGATCACCTTCTGTCCGTGTGTCTGTGTGTGCGTGTGTGTGAAACTCGGTAAGATCATAGCACTATTCTGGCCGACCCCGACCGTGCCCTTTAAATTTTATTGTGTCTCACCAATCCAACATGGCGGCTGTGAGAAATATTTCACCAGCATTCAGTATATCCGAAACTATTACCGATATAGCCTTGAAAATATGTACGGTGATAAAGGGTACTACCAGAAGTTCACCGATGAGACTTTCAAAAACCTGGAAACTACAAAACCAACATGGCGGCCAAGCGAAGTTGTGACTTTTAAATAGACTTTTCTCACGATTTAACCATCCAAACGTAATGAAACATGGTGCAGCAAATATTTATACACATTGTATTGCACTGGAGTCTAATTTAGTTCAATTGTTTGCATAACCTCAACAAGAGGTTCCGTGACGAACTAAAGAGCCTACTTTTCTTAAAATTTAAGATTCATGCCAATGATTAATCTATATGGATCTATCTAGAATAATGACGAAATTAAGTTGGTAATATCGACATTTCAAATTAGTTCTAAATACTGTATACCTGGCATAATGTAGCCTATTTATTTATTTAGCGTATGGCATGGTTACATAATTACAAGCTAATGAACACATTAACATATACATTAGTATTTAGCCTAAAAGAACAATATTAAAATAAATTTAGAATGAGGAGACACATTTTCAATAGATAAAAAGTTTAAATTTACAAGGTAAGATTTAAATTGGAAATCCAATCTAGAGCAGGCTGCGTTGCATCATGAAAGTCTTTGAGGTTCCCATGATAGGCTCGAAGGCTGCAGTCCTCCACGATATGTTGGATGGTCTGTCTTTCAAAACCACAGTCGCACTGAGGTGAGGAAGCCTTATTCCACTTGAATAAGCTGTCTGCGCAGACCCCATGTCCCGTTCGAATTCTGTTGAGTGATTTCCATGTATGGCGTGGTAGTTCCATGCCAGATGGTTTCTTGATAGGATCAATGAAGTTTCCATATTTCTCATGGAATAAATTATTCCATACCTCAGACCACTTGTTGTCAATCTGAAAAGTATTTAATTGTAGATATTCCGCTGTTAGGATGGGTGGTCGGCGGGATTTCAAGCGACTTATCTTTACTGTAGGTATGTCACAATGAATAGGAAGCTTTGGTGTGGAAATTATCTTTTGATATTCCCTCAAGAGAGAGTTTTGTCTACGTAAGTCAGGTAGTGCAATATGACTTAGAGGTGAAAGCCAGTAGAGAGGAGTGGTCCTGATGCAACCTGATATTATCCTCATCGCCGAATTCAATTGGACATCAATCTGCTTCACATGTGGACTGTTAAGCCACACCGGAGCACAGTATTCAGCAGCTGAATAGACAAGTCCTAGAGCAGAAGATCGTAATGTTGTTGCTGTAGCTCCCCATGTGGTTCCACATAACTTCTGCAAGATGTTATTGCGTGATCTTAGTTTTGCTGCAGTGTTCTGCAGGTGCTTCTTGAAGGACAAAGTTCTATCGAGAGTAACGCCTAAATATTTTGGAAAATGTTGATGATGGAGGACTTTCTCATTAAATATGACATTCAGCTTTGTATTTGCCAACCTGTTGTTTAAATGGAAACAACTGACTTCAGTCTTACTAGGATTCGGTGTTAGTCTCCATTTCTTGAAATATTCATTCATAATGCTTAGATCTGAGGAAAGAATTTGTTCGCTCTTCTCAAGGGTTCTTTGTTGAGTTGCCAAAGCCAGGTCATCTGCATAAATGAATTTTCTCGACTGCGTTAAAGGGAGATCTGATGTGTACAAGATAAAGAGCACTGGAGCTAAAACGGAACCTTGTGGGAGTCCACTGTTCAGTTTCTTTTGCTTACTTATTTTGGTCCCAAGAACCACCCTGGGTGGTGCTAAACGAATATCAAAAAATGACTGACAGACCTATCTGTTACAGATCTCCTGGCGTACGATTTAGAATCGGTCCTTCTCAGGACCAGCAACTAACTATAATGTAGCCTAATAGAGGACTCCAGTTTGCAGCCCTGGTGACTAAATATATTCTTAGTTCCATCTCTTAAGGTACAGAATACAAAATTTGGTTGAAGTCTAATGGATAGCATGGACGTTACATGCAGTTAAAGATTGGATCTAACAGCGCGCGTAAAATGTTGGCAACAATGGCATACATGTATTGGTCAGAAATAATCTGAAATAATATGATCTATTGATGTGTCAATTTTGAATGCAATCCATTAGTTAGTATAGAAGTTACATGCATTTTAAAATTGGACCTATCAGCAGGCTTAGAATCATGTTGGCAGCACTGGCGTAGGCCTATATTTGTTACTCCAAATTAATCTAGAATGCCAGGTACTATACGTGTGCAAAGTTAAGAACTATTGGCTTGCATACTTTCTGATATATTGATATTAGGGTAACAAAAATAGAGGCAGTATTTATTAACAGTTGGCACCCCTGGTTACTCTCTAGAATCGGCATAGTCATATCTGTTATGGTACACATAGCACACACGAAATTTGGTTGAAATCTAAATGATTGTATAGAAGTTACATGCATTTAAAGTTGGACCACTCAGCAGGCTTAGAATCATGTTGGTAGCACTGACGTATATAAGTTACTCCAAATTAATATAGAATGTCAAGTACTATATAAGTTTGCATACTTTCTGATATATGGGTATTTGGATAAAAAATATTGAGAGCATTTATTAACAGTTGGCAGCCCTGGAGGCTCTTAAGAATTCGCTCAGTCATATCTGTTTATGTACACATAGCACATACGAAATTTGGTTGAAATACAATTGATAGTGTACAAGTTATATGCATTTAAAATTCGGATCTATCAGCAGGCTTATAATTATTTTGGCAACACTGCCATGTATGGCCTCCTGGAAATTAAACTGTAATATTATTATCTATACATGTGCTAATTTTGAAATAGCTCCCATTCACACCTTCCAAGATATCCAACATGGAGATGAAATTTCAATTGAGATTTTTCAGCACTTGGTAGCACTGACATTATTTTCAAATATGGCCGTGAGATATTCAGGTATAGATCTTTACTCCTACCAAATTTTGTTTCGATTGCTGCAGCCGTTTAGGAGTTGATAGGGGGGACACACACACAGCCAGACAGACAGACAGACAGAAGGACAGACAGAGAGACAGACACACATTTGCCCGATCTCATAAGTCTACTTTTTCTTCATTTTTGCAAAATGTGAAAAGTAGGCTAAAAATGCGGCTGTGCGAAATATTTTACTGACATTCTATATCTCCGAAACCCCGACAGTAGTGGCTACGCTGGCTAAAGCGCTGCGTTAGGCCATGGGGCCAAGCTCTCTACTGACTCGGTAGACGCGTGGGTTCGAGCTCCACCGTCGGCTGTCCTTGAAATGGTTTTCCGTGGTTTCCTATGTTCAACACCAGGCATATGCTGGGACAGTACCTTCTTACAGGCCACGGCCGCTTCCTTCCACATCCTTGCCCAGTTTCATTCATCTTCATCCATTCCATCTCTCATCCCAACGCGCAGGTCGCCCACGGGCGTCGAATAGCAAGACCTGCACTCGGCCTCTCAGGAGGCCACACAACAAAAGAAAACTCCGAAACCATTACAGATATCACGCTGAAATGTTGTACTGTGCCCAACTCTAGGAATGGGTATTCCAAGATTCAGACACCTAGATATCAAGGGAAAGGCTACAGCCGCTTTTGAAAGTTGAGATATTTGAATATCGCGCTACATTGCTTCGAGAAGGAATTGGAAAGAATATACCGATTCTAGCATGTCAAGTGACGTAGCGAGTAATAGCAGAGGTCGGGCTATTTATTGATTAAATAGTTAGCCATGGAGTAGAGACTTGAGACTTGGATCAGATTACTGGCACGGCCAAATGAAAGAGAATGCACTTAGTATCAAGTAAATCGGACCAGGGATACCAGAGATATGAGGATTTCCAGATTTCAGCGTGATGACGCGTGACCCTGGCTGTTTTGAATAAAAGCCGGCCGGCCGAGGCATCGATAGCTCATTCCAACACAAGCACTTGCCGAGCAAGTTGCTGCTACGCTGAGCCAAGGCACATGGTTGCCGGATCTACGCAGAAGTAATTTTCAAAGTTGTGATAGTCACAAAAGTGCGGCGCTGCGAAGTGGAACTTCGTAAGTTTCCGGCGAGGAGAATCACTGAGGTGATTGATTTTTTTTTTCTACAGACATTAGTGGAAATATTTTTATATTTCTACATGGACATATGCTAGACTTTGTCTAGAATTAGTACTTTGTCACAGTCCAGTAATAACCTAATACTTGGATATTTAAATCCATTTCAGTCAGTTTTCATATTTGTAACTTAATAACCACTTCGATCTATCAGTACATTGAAAACCAGTCTATCACGGTGGTGTTCATTAGTCTACGCAAGGGAAACTACAGGTTGCTTAGCACATGGTAGATGGTGTGAAGCCATGCCCAGGGAACGATCTTCAGAACAGCCGTTGATTGGTTAGACTGTCAGTGTCTTCTTGTATTGATAAGATTACCGTGAGTTACGTTACAACTGACATATTTAAGAATAGATCACTTAGATCTGACCCCATTTAAACAAACTGTTATGGCTTTGATAGAAGCCCATATTAAAATGGAACAACAGTTAATTCAAACGTCAAGAGATACTACCACTATGTCTGACTAGACGGATTGTGGGTATATAATGGCGGCCGATACAAGGATTATACATGCTTGTCCGATAGGGCATGTCTATGGATAAATCTGGTACAGACCAGGTTCACTACGCTTCAAGACCATCAAGAAATGTAAGCCACATTTGAATTATATTATGCCTAGCTAATTGGAACAAACTATTTTTCGGCAGATGACCAATACATTTATTTTTCTTCGTATTTAAATCTTGCAATGATTTACGCAAGACTTGTTAGAGTTATTCTGAGTATTTTCAGCACTCAGAACAGTTTAGGATCGATGACCGAGCATTTCGAGCATGTATTTGAATATTTCATATTTTAGGGATATCACGGAAAACCGTCGATGTAATGGTTGAGTTAAATTATTTTTGTTGAGGAATGGATATTTTTTCCATATTCGAAGATTCGAACATGTGGATTCTCACATAATGAGATGATAATTAAACATATTTGAAATAATATGACTAATAATAATAATTGTTACGTGCAAGAGCCCGTCCCAACGTTTTCAAATATGTATCTTCCCTGGATGAGACTTCATGACATTTTGAAACGACCGCCTGGTCGCTTGGTTCCGTTTGTGAACACGAGATGGCAGCTGCTGTCCGACTTCGGGGTTTATTGACGTGGTTCCTTCTTCACCACTGGAGTGTGTTTGTGCTGCATTCTGGGGTCATCCTATTCGTGTCATATTTGAAGGCTATTTATTATATTCTACGTCATGAAACAAAGGACTGTGTATACATGATACCGCCAAATTAATTACTTAATAATCACATTGTTGATTGATGAGTCAAGCCTTGATTGGACAATAACAATTTACATGAATGCAGTTCGGTATCTGACGTGTGATTCTCCGCCATCTTGTGGTCTTCATTGTCTGTCGTGGAAGAAGCAACTAGCCAGCTGGTGTGACAGAGTATCTCTTCGTGGGCTAGGGGGCATTGGCCCCTAGCTTTTACAAAATATGGATATACGATGGAAGGGAATTGCCTGTGCTCTTCAGGCTATTTTTTCATCGTTTCGCAGTGAAGAAGTACGAAATGAAAATCGCATCTCGATGCAGACCAGTGCTTGTGATACCAAAACGGCGCATGGCTGGGTAGGCCATTTTCAGGCAATTTAGTGCCATATAATTTGTTATTCAAAATGTGTTAATTATTTTATTTTCATTGTGTCTCCACAGAAAAGTTAAGGTACGTTGTTATTTTATTTTTATTTTATTATGGGAGCTCCAATATTGGCCTTGCATGTATGTTGTGATGCTGTATTTTGTTTCGCCTGGTAGGCCTAATTTATTTCTATTTTAATAATGTTACCAGATATATATTAATTTTGTTATTATTTTCTTCGTACCTTCTGGAGACACATTTCTAGTTTATTTTACGTTTTAAATTATTATTTATTTTCTTTTGGCAATCTTGGGATTGGCATATTATTAATCTGTTTTACGATCCGATGCTCCACCCTCATGATAATAGTATTTAGACGTAATTGTTTTCTTCCTTTCCTTCTGCTGATTTTAAAATTTAATAATGCTAATTGTTTCCCGTAATTCGATCGGACATGCGGTCTCCTGTTTTTAGTGGCCATGTTTGTTTTTGTTTTGCCGAAATGCATTCTGGTCTCGAGTGCAGTCTCTTGGCGCCGACCGCGAAACTCAAACGTGTTGTGGTGTTAGCTTAATAGTTTTTTTTATTAACTTTGTTGGTTTAACTTTGTGTTTTTGGTAAATGTTCCTGTGTTTTTTCTCCGTCATGCAAATTATGGATTTATTTTCTGATCCAATTTTATTTTATTAATTTAATTTTAAATTTCTTGTTTTGCATCATGGCCTTGGTCTCTGCATGTCCGGTCGGTATTGCGTCCTACTAAATTATCAAGCCCGTTCTCATTTAATTATGCCTGTAATTTTATTTTTATCTTTGGGCTTTAACATTTTAATTTTAATTTAATTCTTTTCGTTTTGTTTGCCTTGCAAGCAAGCATGTTAAGCGGTCTCTTGCCTTCTTTGTAAATTATGCTGGTTGATGCGTGTTCTGTTTTCTGGTGGAGGTGTTCTTTAAATTTTAACAATTTTTTTTTTTTTTTAAGCAACTGTTGTGGCATTATTTCGTCGGCAGCAGTTCTGTTGGTTATTGGAGGTTGTCTGTAGAATAGCCTGTGCGTTGTCCCCTTCTCCACCTTCCTTCCACCCCTTTGGTGTTCTTCTGTTTGGGGCATGTCATCTGGAGGTGATTTTGCTGTGGAAGCGAAGCGGACCTCAGAATAAACGGTAAGTTGGCCCATCCACCCTGGCCACCACCGTGTCAATAATAATAATAATCCAATAATAATAATAATTTTTATAATTTTTCTAAATAATTCTTGGATATTATATTTTCTAATAATCATTTGTATTGAGAGAGAGCCTATGAAGTAGTTTAATCATTTCTAGTTTGGAACAGGAGATTTTCCGAAGGAGAGTGGTTAGCGCAAGCCCGCATTCAACCAACATTTCAGTTCTGGTTGAACAGTTGATATTTGCAATGAGCAAAGTATATTTTTCAGATAACACGGAGAGGCATGAAATGGGAAGCAATTGATATTTGTATCAAATAGGATATTTTTGTATTTATATAAAATCATGACGTAAATACACTCGAAAGTGAAATAAAGATTTTCATAAGTTTGGTAAATTCACGGGTTGAACTGAATGGTAAAATAAAATAAACTTGTAAGTTTATTAATCTTCCAGTGTTGATAACAAGCAGAGGCTTGATTTATTGTATAAATTTTGGGAAGAAAATTTATATGTGTGGAGTAGTTGAAATGCCATTCCCAGGTGCGCATGTTTAAGTCGCAGGAATGAGGAGGTTGTTTCGAGCATCAATCAAATAGCAGGTTCGATGGCTCAGGTTTATAGGAGTATTGGAACTACACATTTCGTCGTAGGAATGACCCGAAGGTTATTTCTTGAAACCATCAGTTCTTATTTCAACCTTGTTTACGAATTCCATTCAGACTTTGATTTTGCTAGAACCCGGATTTGTCATGATAGTAGTTTATTCTTCTTCAGAGGAAGACCTTTGCCGTTGTTGTTGTAATATTGTGTTCTTACACAAATAATAGAATGGGCCACTGCCAATTAAAAATAATTCTTTAACCACGAATAATTTGAAGGATATTTTCAATCCTAGTGCCATGAACTAAATGAATTTAGTATGAAGCTACAATTCTTATTTCCGCATTCTGTTGAAGAATTGCAAGTTGTGAAAGTTACTAAAAGGGCCACAAATATAAATATTTTTTCATAATAATGATTCTAAGTGGAGAATCGAATAGTTGAATGGTTCAACAATTTATTGATCAAGTTGATGATTCAGAAATCATATATTTTGTTAGGAACTTGAAGTTCATAATCGAGTCACTTCTCGAAACATTTAATGTCAGAAGAACAATTAATTTTTGTTGTGCTTCGCACAGTTCTTCGATGCTATGCTCAAGGTCAAATACTTTTCAGATGTTATTAATATGTGTAAATAATTTGTGTTGATTCAATGATAATAATATTTTTCGACAATATATATTTTTGAAACTGGAAAAATAAGTGAAAGTTAAAAATTCTATGAACATTTATTCTACGAGTGTTAATATTATGTGAAAATTCAAACAGTGAACTACGATATTTCCAGTAGAGACAATTAAATTTGAACTGGATTTAATCATTAATTATAAATAATTTTGGAACACAGTCTACAGGACTAACAATCAGACTTGTGTTTCCAAAAAGATAATTGTCAAATGTGTTTAGAAAATTTCTGTATATTGTGTAAATAGGAGTGTGGGTCGCCACACGTGAGTGATGCTGCTTTGAGCATTTTTGCAGTCAATTTTAAATTCAAAATAAAATGAGATAATTTTACTTGATGTGTTACGCCCAATTGAATCTCCTTCTATCCTTATTGTTGCATTGAGCCAAAAATCAGTAAAGCATTTTTTTTCATTTGATGTTGTTTTTGCGATTTGCTTTAACCCATCTGGCGCTCCGGGATATTTTGACTCTCGTGCTGACTGATTATTGGTAAAATGCATATGTGGACGTGCGGACTCCGGTCTAAACGGGCACAGTACGGTGATAAAGGGCACTGTTACAAGTTTATCTATGTAACTATCATAAACGTTCAAAGTACAAAACGAACATGGCGGCCAAGCGAAGTTGAAACTTTTTAATAGACTTTTCTCGTGATTTAACTCACTGAGCGCAGTGAAATGTGGCAAAGTAAATAATTATGCATATTGTAATGCAATGGCATCTAATTTAGTTCAATTGTTTACATAACCTCAAGATGGCGGCTGTGCGAAATTTTAAAATTAAGTTTTTATTTCTTGTGTCGTAATCATGCGATCGAAGTGAAAGTTTGAATAATGAACCTACGCAGACATTTTCCTTTCATGGTACATAACTCTATGGCCTATACATATAACAATCCAAAATGGCGAGCATCCGAAATATTTAGATGGTTCTCAATATCTACGAAACATTTACAGCAATCAAACTGATTTTTATGTTCATAGAGGCTATGAACACAAGTTCACCTATAAGACTAACATTAACCTTGTGAGCACAAATACAACATGGTGGTGACGCGAAGTATAAATATTTAAATGGACGTTTCTCATGATTTAACCATCCGAGTGCAGTGAAACTTTGCAGGTTAAATGCTTATACAAATGTCAATCAACAGGCATCTAATTTATTTCAATTATTCTCATAACCACAAGATGCCAGCTGTGCGAAATTTTAAAATCTGGTTTTTACTTCTTGTGTTCTAATCATGCGATTGAAGTTTGAATGCCACACGTACACAATAAACTTCATGTAATAGTTCATAAATAACAAGAAGTTCCGTGACGAACTAAAGAGCCTACTTTTCTTAAAATTTAAGATTCATCCCAATGATTAATCTATATGGATCTATCTAGAACAATTACGAAATTAAGTTGGTAATATCGAAATTTCTAATTGGTTCGAATTACTGTATACATGGCATAATGTAGCCTAATAGAGAACTACAGTTGGCAGCACTGGTGACTGAATATATTCTTAGTTCCATCTCTTAAGGTACAGAATACAAAATTTGGTTGAATTCCAATGGATAGCATGGACGTTACAGGCAGTTAAACATTGGATCTAACAGCGCGCGTAAAATTATGTTGGCAACATAGCACATACATGTATTGGTCAGAAATAATCTGAAATAATATAATCTATTGTTGTGTCAATTTTGAATGAAATCAATTAATTAGTATAGAAGTTACATGCATTTTAAAATTGGACCTATCAGCAGGCTTAGAATCATGTTGGCAGCACTGGCGTAGGCCTATATTAGTTATTCCAAATTAATATTGAATGCCAAGTACTATACGTGTGCAAAGTTTAGAGCTATTGGCTTGCATACTTTCTGATATATTAATATTAGGGTAACAAAAATAGAGACAGTATTTATTAACAGTTGGCAGCCCTGGATGCTCTTAAGAATACGCATAGTCATATCTGTTATGGTACACATAGCACACACGAAATTTGGTTGAAATCCAAATGATAGTACAGAAGTTACATGTATTTAAAGTTGGACCTCTCAGCAGGCTTAGAATCACGTTGGTAGCACTGACGTATATAAGTTACTCCAAATTAATATGGAATATCCAGCCTTGGAGGCTGGATTTAGACAGCTCCTTAACCCGGTCCATGAGGCAATTTTAATTGGCTACATGGATAACTCTTGCCAGGCGCGTCCACGTCGCGGGGGTGGGCAACGGTACTGTAATATACCATGGAACTACAGTACCGGCTAAGTTCTGGTGAGGACCCAGTCCTATGGGGTATAACATAGGCCCCGTGCACAGGGTTACGTGCGAAGACCTCAACGGAATCTGCAGCGGAGAAGATGGACTTCGGAACGGTGGAGATTGCGGAAGAGGCAACCCAGTACTCAGGGAATAGTAAGAGTACAGCATCAATCGGCAGCGTCTGTTTCCCAAGTTAGGGGCGGCTGCAAGGGCGTCTGTTTCCCATGTTAGGGGCGGCCTGTATAATAGCTGGCAGTAGCTTCATAAAATGCCTTTGGGAGTGGCGACCCCATCGTAATAATAGCCTAAAATGGAAATGGCACTTCGAATGAATCGGAAAAGGTTAGGGCGTACCCTGCAGGCGACGCGCAGTTCTTTTGGTACTGGGGGAACTGTGAGAAATGGGCGACCAGTAACCGAAATGAAAGTGGGAATCATGAATGTCATGACCCTGACAGGCAAGGTGGAGGAGGTGGTAGACTTCATGGAGAGGGAGAATGTTGGATTGATGGGGCTGAGTGAAGTGAAATGGAAAGGTAAAGGAAGGAAGAAATTGAGGAAAGGATATACATTATACTGGAGTGGTGGCCAAGAGGCCAAAAATGGCGTGGGACTGATAACCTCGAAACAACTGGAGGAGTATGTTGAAGTGGTCGAGTGTGTGAGTGACAGAATAATGAAAATTAGAATGAAGATGAAAAATGACGTGATGGACTTCATACAAGTGTATGCACCACAGACTGGAAACAGAGAAGAAGATATTGAAGTATTCCTGGAGGATGTAGAAAGAGTAATTTCAGATGTAGAAGTGGTGATCATGGGAGATATGAATGCACAAGTCGGAAACGAGAGACAAGGAAAGGAAGAAGTCATTGGACCATATGGATATGGGAAAAAGAACCGGGAAGGAGAGGAACTTGTAAACTTTTGTGAAAGGAATGGACTGATAGTGGGTAATTCATGGTTTCGGAAGAAAAACAGCAGGAAAATTACGAGATATGGTTGGGGCGATAGAAGAACAAAATCAGTAATTGACTACTTTCTGGTGGAAAGGAATAATCGCAGAAAGCTGATAGATGTAACAGCTTTACCAGGAGAAGCATTTGATGGGGACCATAGAGCTGTGGTGGCAAAATTTAGATGGGAAAAATTGGAAAACCTAAAGGAGATCAGAGAAAGTAAAATAAAAGTATGGAAATTGAAAGACAAAACTGTACAGGAAGATTTTCAGGAGAGATTGAAGCAACAAATCCCAGTTACTGAAGTGGAAAACATAGAAGAGGAATGGTCTCACTTTAAAAAGGCATTTGTTGGTGCAGCAGAGAGTGCTTGTGGTAGGACGTCAACAAGAGTGAAAGAGAAGGAGACACCATGGTGGAATGAGGAAGTGAGGAAAGCAGTGAAAGAAAAGAAGTCTGCATGGAAAGAATGGAACCGAGATCAAACAGAAGAAAGCAAAAGGAAGTATCACGACAGCAAACGGAGGTGTAAGAAAGTGGTAGGAGAAGAAAAGAAGAAAAGTTGGGAGGAATTTACACGAAGAATGGAAACAGATGTAAGTGGCAGTAAAAGGATGCTGTATGGGCTTCTAAGAAGTAAGAGGAAAGAAAGAGTTACTACAAAGATAGTGAAAAAGGAAGATGGAGAGTTGTTAACACACCCAGAAGAGATAAAGGGACGATGGAAGGAGTATTTCGATAAGCTTTTGAATGTGAGCAATGGTACTGGTGAGATGGAAGTGACACAACCTGACGACTCTATAACAGAAGATGATATAACAATGCTGGAGGTGGAATTAGCAGTACAGAAAATGAAGATGGGAAAAGCAACAGGGGTGGATGAAGTCAGTGTAGAAATGATAAAGGCTGCTGGACCTGTTGGTATGCAATGGCTGTATCGACTGCTAAAGTGTGTGTGGAAATGGAAATGTGTACCAGAAGACTGGAAGAAAGGGCTAATAATACCAGTGTTTAAGAAGGGGGACAAGAAGGTGTGTGATAACTATAGAGGGATCACCCTCATATCACAGATAGTAAAAATACTGGAAAGGATATTAGAAAGAAGAATGAGAAGAAAGGTGGAAGGAGAGTTGCAAGAGGAACAGTATGGCTTCAGGAGTGGAAGATCCACAGTGGACCCAATCTTTAGCTTGAGGCAGGTGATGGAAAAGAACTGGGAATATGGAGAGGATTTGATCATGACTTTCATAGATCTAGAAAAGGCATATGATAGTGTCCCCAGAGAGAAGGTATGGGAAACCATGGTTAAGAAGAGACTGGGAAGAGAAATGTTGGAAATGGTGCAAGCAATGTACAACAACTGTGTTAGCAGGGTACTGACCCCAGTTGGAAAGACAGATTGGTTTAGGAACAAGACTGGACTAAGACAGGGGAGTGTGCTGTCACCTCTCTTGTTCATAATGGTGATGGATGAAATAGTAAAGGAAACAAAGGAAGCATATGAACATAAAGAAATGAAGTTACTGTTATTTGCAGATGATATTGTGGTCTGGGGAAGGAACACCGAAGAAGTGCAAAAACAACTAGATGCACTGAACGAAAATATTCAGAAGTATGGCCTGAAAATCAGTATAGAGAAAAGCAAGACCATGGTGATGACAAGAGGGGAAAGACAAGGAAAGGGCACTGTGAAAATTGGAAGTCAGAGTTTGGAAATTGTGGACACGTTCAAATACCTAGGAAGTGAATTGATGCAAACTGGTAGGTTGGACATGGAGATTGGCAGGAGGGTACAGCAGGGCAATGCATTCTATCAAAGTGTAAGAAAACTTGTTTGGGATAAGGAAGTACCAAGGAAAAGCAAGGAGGTTATGTATAAAGTGTACTATGTTCCCATATTAACTTATGCAGCTGAGACTTGGACCCTGACAAGCAGGCAAGAGAGTAGAATCCAAGCCAGTGAAATGAAATTCCTAAGAAGTATGATAGGAAAGACAAGGAAAGACAGAGTGAGGAATGAAGATGTTAGGAAGGAAGTTGGGATGGGAAAACTAAATGAGAGAATTGAGAAGAATAAACTAAGGTGGTTTGGACATGTAAAGAGGATGGAGGAAAATAGAATACCAAGACAGATGCTGGAGGCAAAGTGCAAGGGTAAGAGACCAAGAGGAAGACCTAGAACAAGGTGGATGGATTCAGTGAAGAACGGCGTAAGAAAAAGAAATCTGGACTGGGACAAGATCGTGGAAGAAGAATGGTGGAAGGAAAGAGGAAAGTGGAGAAGTGCCATAAATACCCCGACCCGGCAGGAGCTGGATAAGGGGAAATGATGATGATGATGATCAGGTACTATACGTGTGCATAGTTTAAAGCTGTCGGCTTGCATACTTTCTGATTTATGGGTATTTGGATTTAAATAATTGAGAGCATTTATTAACAGTTGGCAGCCCTGGTGGCTCTTAAGAATATGCTCAGTCATATCTGTTTATGTACACATAGCACATACGAAATTTGGTTGAAATCCAGTTGATAGTGTAGAAGTTATATGCATTTAAGATTTGGAAATATCAGCAGGCTTAGAATCATTTTGGCAATACTGCCATGTATAGCCTCCTGGAAATTAAACTGCAATAGTATTATCTATACGTGTGCCAATTTTGAAATAGCTCCCATTCATACCTTCCAAGATATCCAACATGGGACTCAAATTTCAATTGCTATTTTTCAGCAGTTGGTAGCACTGACATCATTTTCAAATATCGCCGTGAGATATTCAGGTATAAATCTTTACTCCTACCAAATTTTGTTTCGATTGCTCCAGCCGTTTAGGACAGAGAGACAGACAGACAGAAGGACAGACAGACACACATTTGCCCGATCTCATAAGTCTACTCTTTCCTCGTTTTTTCAAAATTTGAAAAGTAGGCTAAAAATCCAACCTGCGAACCATCTGAAATATTTAGACGGTTCTCAATATCTACGAATCTATCACAACCTTCAAACTGATATTTTGTATGTTGATGGAGGCAATTAACATGAGTAGGATATATGAAAATAGGCTGTATAGTTCTTCACTGAACTACTTGTTTCATACTTGGTTCCTTAATAATGTAAATGTTATTGGTTTTACGTCCCTTTTAACTACTCTGGTTTTTAGAGCCGCCAGGGTTCCGGAATTTTGCCCCGAAGGGAATCTTTAACGTGCCAGTAAATCTACTGGCATGGCTCCCTCGCATTTGCGCACCCTCAAATGCCAGCTTACTGCGCCAGGATACGAACCTGCAACCTCGGGCCCAGCAAGCGAGAACGTTATCGTTGAGCCACGCAGCCAAGTCATATATACGTGGTTTCCAATGGGTGCTTGTCTGTAGAATTTGTGTCCATGAACTGCGTTTTTAGCCTACTTTCGATTTTTGCAAAAAATGAAAGTAGACTTATGAGATCACTACAGAGCAAAAAAAAGTGTGTCTGTCTGTGTGTGTGTATGTGTGTGTGTGTGTGTGAGTGTGTGTACTCTGAATGTCTGTCCCCCCCTCTATCAATTCGAACACGGTGAGCGCAAATTGAACGAAATTTGGTACAAAGGTAGCACTAGCAAAGGACACCTCAATGTCATGTTTTATATCGCCGCCATCTCGAAGGAAACGTAATGGCGGCCACACAAATGTTCAAAGCTTAAATCAAATTACGACTAAGCTAATCATCCGATCTCCACCAAATTTTGCAACAACATACCTTTATGCAGGGAGCATCTTTTGACAAATCTAATAGGTCATTAGCCTAATAGTTTGCGGATGGCGGCCATCTTTGTGTGAAAATAGATTGCCCCTATTAATTCGAACACGGTGAAACCGAATAGAACGAAATTTGGTACAGAGGTAGTACTAGCAAAGGGCGCCCCAGTGTCAGGTTTTATATCGCCGCCATCTTGACGGAAACGTAATGGCGGCCACACAAATGTTCAAAGCTTAAATCAAATTACGACTAACCTAATCATCCGATCTCTACCAAATTTTGCAACAACATACCTTTATATCTTTTGACAAATCTAATAGGTCATTAGCCTAATAGTTTGCGGATGGCGGCCATCCTTGTGTCAAAATCGATTACCCCTATTAATTCGCACACGGTGAAACCGAATGGAATGAAATTTGGTACAGAGGTAGCACTAGCAAAGGACACCCCAGTGTCATGTTTTATATCGCCGCCATCTTGACGGAAACGTAATGGCGGCCACCCAATTGTTCAAAGCTTAAATCAAATTACGACTAACCTAATCATCCGATCTCTACCAAATTTTGCAACAACATACCATTATGAAGGGAGCATCCTTTGTCAAATCTAATAGGTCATTAGCCTAATAGTTTGCGGATGGCGGCCATCTTTGTGTCAAAATCGATTACCCCTATTAATTCGAACACGGTGAAACCGAATGGAATGAAATTTGGTACAGAGGTAGCACTAGCAAAGGGCACCTCAGTGTCATGTTTTATATCGCCGCCATCTTGACGGAAACGTAATGGCGGCCACACAAATATTCAAAGCTTAAATCAAATTACGATTAACCTAATCATCCGATCTCTACCAAATTTTGCATCAACATACCATTGTGGAGGGAGCATCCTTTGACCAAACTAATAGCTCATTAGCCTAATATTTTGCGGATGGCGGCCATCTTTGTGTGAAAATCAATTCCCCCTATTAATTCGAACACGGTGAAACCGAATGGAACGAAATTTGGTACAGAGGTAGCACTAGAAAAGGCCACCTCAGTTTCATGTTTTATATCACCGCCATCTTGACGGAAACGTAATCGTGGCCACCCAAATGTTAAAGGCTAAAATGTAATTACGACCAACCTAATAATCTAGGCTCTACCAAATTTTGCAACAACAAATCTTTATGTTGGAAGCATATTCTGACCAAACTGCTAGATCATCAGCCCAATAGTTTGCAGATGGTGGCCAAGTATGTGTGCAAATCGATTCCCCCTATCAATTCAAACACGGTGAAACCGAATTGAACGAAATTTGGTACAGAGGTAGCACTATCAAAAGGCACCTCAGTATCATGTTTTATATCGCCGCCATCTTGACGGAAACGGAATGACGGCTACCCAAATATTAAAAGCTTAAATCAAATTTCAACCATCCTAATAATTTGATCTCTACCGGATTTTGCAACAACATGCCTTTTTGTGGAAAGCATCTTATGAGTGACTACAAGGTCATCAGCCCAATAGTTTGCAAATAGCGGCCATGTATGTGTGCAAATCCATTCCCCAGATCAATTCAAACACGGTGAAACCGAATTGAATGAATTTTTTTACAGAGGTAGCACTAGCAAAGGACACCTCATATTCATGTTTAATATCCCTATAGCACGTTGTATTTCAACAAGCTACTACAACCAACATTCAATTATACTCCATGAAAAGGACAAAGAGATATAACAATACCCATGCATTTAGGAGAAAGTAGGCTATATGTTCTTTTCTGAACATCTTGTTTCCGTATGAGATTTGTAACCCTGTTTTGGTAGAGATGTCATGTAGCGTCTCTAGAGCTTCTTGGGCTTCTTTTCTGTTATTTGTTATAATCGCTACATCATCGGCAAAGGCCAGACATTTAAAGTTGTCTGTTCTTTCCTGGTGTTTTGCCATTGTTATACCTTTGACTCCTTTTTCCCATGTCTTGATTATTTTATCCAAAACTGAGTTAAATAGAATGGGTGATAAACCATCACCTTTTCGCACTCCTGTCTTAATCTTGAAGGATTCTGAGATCTCGCCCATGAATTTAACTTTGGATATTGTATTCGTTAATGTTTCTTGGATTAGTTTTCTGGACTTACTGTCCACCTTCATTTCTTCTAATATGTTAAAAAGTGTTTCTCTATCTATGGAGTCATACGCTTTTTATTGTTTTATTATTATTATTATTATTTTCATTATTATTATTATTATTATTATTATTACTAACTAAGCTTTGCTCGAAATTACAATAGTTTCTTTTCTCTTTAACAACATCGCTGAAGAAGGCCATAGAATGGCCAATAATGGTACATTTCATTAATTAATGCATATTAATGTATTATTTTTGACTAAATTTTATTTAAAACCGATTGGGGTGCATTTAGACCGTCTATATGAAAATAATTGATTTAGTTCCTCATGGAACAACTTGTCAATTCTGATAAACTGATATTAAGCTGAACGTATTTCATGTGCGCAGATCCAAGAACAATAATTCAACATGCGAGGACGACACGCAGAGTTGTTCTTCCTGCTCCTGATAGCAAGTGCCCTGACGTGGACGCTTGCCCATGACGAGTCTCCAGGCAGCTTGATCCAAGAAACCAGCTTTGTAGATGATGCTGTGGAACTGCTTAAAATCCTGCACGTGGGTGAAAACCCCAACGAAATTGTTGACCTTGTGATAAAACTTACACGAAGAACAATATTAAAGGCAAACCGTAAGACCATTCATGTTCCTGATGTCCATGGGAAATTTAGTAAGGATATTAAAATGTTTAAGATCAATGGTGCATTTATAGCAAAAGATGGATGGATTACGGATATGTCTTCCATAATTCGTACAGGAGATGCACAATTATCACATTCTCTTCGCAATGTTACCTTGTCGTTTAATTTAGGTTTAGAGACAATGGAACTAAAATACAATTATTTCAGAGCTAGTATTGGAGCACTGGGAGTCACTGGTAAGATATTGGCTAGTGTAAATACAAATTCCATTTTCTTCAAGATAAATTTTGCGGAGTTAAATGACACATGTCAAATTGCTATCCAGGAGTTGAAGGTCACCAATCTGGATGGAATTAAAATCCAAGTAGAAGGCAAGCATGCAAGTCTGAACTGGGTAATATCTAAGATTGCAACGATTCTTACGAAACACATGAAAGAAACTATTGCTCGTTTAATAGAAAAACATTTGAGTGCCGCAGCCCAGAAGGTGCTCCAAACGTATCATTGCTGAAATTTTTCATATAGTGTCTCATTCTGGTGCCACTGTGGGTCTTGCTCTCAGAGGCAGCCTATTCCACGCAGGGGCGGCCCTAGGGCGGTGCGAACGGTGCGCCCGGTACCGGACGCTGTCATATGGGGGGGGGGGGGGGGGCGTAGAAAATTCAACGATAGATCGTCTGCGTAAAAAGTTAAATCCAATCACCTTATTAATATTTAACCCTAATCGCCAAAAGTAATTCCATATAAGTGATCTGGAATATTTCCAAGGTATAGACATACGCGATGATTTACGACAATGAGTTGCGGGTGTCATTGTTCATACGTGTAAGGTCAGGCACCAAGTATCGTGTTGTACACGGTGTTACTACAACAAATTGCCAAGCACAGTATAGGGGTCTCATATTCATTATTTTTTCCAATTTTAATTAATTTACTATGTAAATTTGACATAGGATATGCATGATGTGAGCGTTGTCTGCGACATAGGAGTTGAAATATACATTTTCAAAAAAAATGTTTCTTTTACAGTTATTGTTTCTCGTCCTCACTACTACTGTACTAATCTTACGGAGGTCTGAGTTATAAATAATGTAACAATGTATGTTATCTTTAGTCTCTATGTACAGTTTAGAGGGGGCAACACAATGAGATCTCGCACTGCCTTAAAATCTTGTTATGGTTGCCTCAGATTCCACGGGTCCATAGCCAAATGTGACTTGCCTTGGCTTTCAGTATGAGTAAACGTAGCTTCTCAAAGTGTAGAAGCTGTCTGACATCCTAAGTGGCGAGGCTTTCCATCACAGTTTCTAAAGACAAATGAGCCAAGGATGGAATTAAAATCCAAGTAGAAGGCAAGCATCCAAGTCTCGACTGGTTTATATCTATGTTCAATTTTGATAAAACTGAGTAAGAGAAAATTATTTACGGCAACAAATTTACGGCCGTGGTACTTCCTTTTACCTAACGATAGCTTTGAAGCCATTTTTCAGTATTGTCTTATAAGCTATTAATATTTTAATTTTCAGTCGGTCAACACAAAATGATTCCAATTACTGGAATATATGAAAAATAACCTGAAATAAATTACACTTGTGGACCCGTGCTAGAAATCCCACATGTTCATAAACCACACTTTCCCCAATAGGTTTATAATGAGAGACTTAAGGAAAAAGGTTCCTATGTTCATATTTCAACCAAATGATTATACAACACTATTTAAATTTCAGTTCTAATTCCAAGTTCTACGTTCCCTAGTTAAGTTACTCGAATCCCGGACAGGACTCCAATTGAGTTTGTAGCTTAACGATTGTTCGTGGCTAGCATGCTAAGCTAGGTCCTCACAGGTTCTCCACGAGTCTGAGTGATATATATATTTCTAATGAAGCGAAGAGTTCAACTTTGTTATTTATTGCTGTTATTGAATTTATACTGAGAATTATACACAGCTCGATTCACTAGTAATGAGCAACTAACATACATACTGCATGTTGTAACTAGGCTGACACTCATGCAGTATTAATAATAATTAATGATGATAATAATAATGTAGCTCTTAGAAGCTGAATCCCTTAATATTGGTAGTTGAGGGTTCTATTCCCGACGAGGGATATAACTCCTCCCCCTCACTTTAACGTTACTGTCCTCAATAACATTTATATTTACATTTTTCTTATTTCTAATTTTTACAGATTTGTATAATTTATACAGTATTTTCCTGAACATGATTATAACAATACCTGTTATTAATATCACAAGGATGACGTTGGTAGATACAAATATTTTTGTACCAATAGATGTTACAGGAATTGGTTTTAAATCCAGTTTCAATTTATTTACATTTAAATGGGACATATGAAACTTAATTTCATTCTTAATTGCGGGTTCGTTTTGAATATTTAGGGATGGGAAAGTATGAATTTAATTGGAAGTTATTCCCATACTGGAAATAGGACAAGATTCATTAGAATAAATTACCTGTGGTCCTGAAATCTGGATGGACACGGCTGTAGAATCACCTCTGGATCTTAAGTAAGGAACAGAATGTGTTCCATGTTTGAGGAGGTGACACGCAAAGACGAACATGTCCACCTAATACAGTTTTACACAATTAAAAAAACGTATTTCAGCCATACATGATAATGAAAGTAACATATTGAAATGCAAACAATTTTTTCCATGCAAAAAGGGTAATTCATGACTGCAAATAAATCTACAATGAAAATATTTGTTTAAAATACACATTTAATTATGGACATGTTTTCTTTTGCATGAACCGTTTGGACAAGTTTGGCTTTGAATGATTTCCAAAAGGAAGGTGTTTTATTTTTTCATAATCGCTTACATTTTATTCATTAATGGTTGCCATAAGATACCAAAATAAAGTATGTGACATTAAATTTACGTGGTTTATTTTCACATTCAATATTTCGAGGTAGTTTTCGTTGAACATTCTTCAATGACATCATTCGTGCTACCCTCCTCTCTTGAACTGCTTTTTCTTGAAATCTATAAATCAACTGTCTCACATGCAATGCATCTCGTGGATGGATTTCCCGACAACTGAACTGTTTGTTTTTGTGTGAGCATGCATGAGAAGAATGAAAACCTCTTGGTGCAACATACCTTTCTTTTTATCCTTTTCACGTCGCGAATCATACTTCTTCCTCTTTCTCCCCGAGGGGCTCATATCTAGTGGGACTTGGGTTGGTGACCACGGGACACCAGCTGAGTCCGGCATTGTTTCCACTTTCTTGTGCCGGGCTCCTCTCCGACTTCTCTCCTGTCGACCTCCCTTGGTCAACTCTTGTTCTTTTCCGACCCCGACGGCATTAGGGTATCCGAGGCCTAGGGATTCTTTCACTTTCCCGCCTTAGTTGGCCCTTGTCTCATCTTTCCTGATACCCTCATTCTTCGAGGGGTCAGCCTTCTTTTTCTTTTCATGTTATCTCCTGCCTTCTGCACATGGCCAGGGTGTATGTAGCCCCACCACTTCTGGTGCACCCGGGATAATGCTACACCCTCAAGGGCTAACGGCTGGTGAGTTTGGGAGTTGGCGACACCGAGGGATTCCTGAGCTGGGTCGGTTTTGCCCACTTTTTCCTCCGACCTTGGGGCGGGCCCTCTCCTCTTTCCCCCTTTCTTATCTGCCTTTCATGGCTCTCCTTTCTTCCAAGTCCCTCAATCCTTATTCTTCGAGGGTTGAGGGCATTTCTTTTCTTCCTGTCCTTTATTTGCCTTATCCTTTATTTGTTTACAATTTTTTCTTCTATTATGCAAGTTTGTAGTTAGTATTAGTTATAGTTTTCATTCTCATCTCATCCTTCACTATCACCCAAACCATTAGGGGCCGATAACCTAGATGTTAAGCCCCTTAAAACAACAATTAATTTTCATAATCATCATCAACATTTTCCTCTTTCTGCTACCCTTGTTTGCAGTCTTCACACGAACACATTCTTCATCCATTCTGCTACAACACTGACGTAATAATTTTAATAGCAATATGAAATACAGTATTATTAAGCCGGAGCACAGAAGCACGGAGCTAATGCTAATCTCAGCTGCTATGCGCGGGCTCGTCTGGTCTCGCACGGAATGGAAATCTCGTGATATGAATCAGCGCTTCCTACTGGTCGTATGGACTAGTTCGTCTTTGCAGGAAATGTAGATGTGGACAGGTTCGTGTTTGCGCTGAACCATGCATTTTCACAGGCTTGTATCATGGGACATATTCAAGTTTGCTTAGATGGCACGATCTATTTACATTCCGCTCATCTTGTACTCCCCGTTCCATATTGTATCTATTTTTTTTTTCAGTTGTGGACATGTTCGTCTTTGCGTGTCACCTCCACGTTTAGGGGTCTAAATATTTTACGTTATTCTTTACAGAAGTTAATTCACATCCTGCAGTGTTTGTTAAATTACAATTTGTGATTCTGGTGTTATAATATAAACACACGTAAGATTGAGTGTTCTTTTTACATGGTACAGTGGACCATTTCAAAATTGGACCTTGTGGGTACTATTTTTCAGATGGGACAAGTATAATATTATTAATGGTGGGTATAGGGGTTACTCCATATAATTTATATTGGTTTCCATCCGTAATTGGTATGGAGAGAGTTATAATTATTTCTTCGTCCAGCATAAGGACTTGAGTCTTTGACAATTTCAGGTTTTCATACTGATGATATTGATCAGTATGAATCATACTCTGTGTAGGGTAGATTGATAACAAATGATTGACTATGTTAGTTAAGTATTTTCTTGAGAACAATTTTACATTTGTCATTTCGTGAAATGAGAGACTAATGGTCTCTTGAAACACTCGCATGATTTCTTGGAATTTGTTAATGCACAGTAACACGTATTGGGTGCTTTCTAGAAATTTATCTTCAAGTCTTCTGTTCAAAGTATACCTTCAATTACCTTCATATTGTCATTAACATGGTTCAGTTCATCATAAAATGTTTCAACAATTAAATTTTTGAATGATACTAGTTTATTTATATGTTTAACTAGCAGAAGTACCCATTCTTCGAACGGTCTTCGGTATTAATAACCAGATGTTATCAATTGAGCTACTGTTGCAATGTTTATGGGCTTGGAACCTGTTTGTTGGCAAAGAAAAATTATTAGTTAAAATGTGCTCTCAAACTAAATTTACCTAACGTGTTCTTCCTGGCGTGAAAATAAAATTGAAAACTTCGTAGAAGAATCGCAATACACGTCACATACGAACTGACCCTAACCGGTGTGTCAAGTGCCCAACTACAGGATGCCCTTTTATAAATTATAAAGGCTTGTGGTGCATGAAAATTCAGTGTTTTTAGACTCCAATGGCCCAAATTCCTAAAATCAGCAAAAAACAGTCTACTATTTCTATTCAGGAATTTTTGAAAATAATGTTGATGTTTGGAGATATAATAGACCTTCTGTACGACATATCGCACGTGTAAGTCGTGTGAAAAAATCTAGGGTACTCCATTTGCAACCTTTCACAGAAATGTAATAAATGGAGTGGCATTACTTATTCCAGAAATAGATGGAAAGTTGGATGCCACCTCTTGAGATACTGTTGTCATGGTTAGTGGCTTGCATTCCTTCTTTAGTTTATTAAATGAAATTAGTTTTCTGGGAATATCTAAGAAACTGTTGGGTTTAGAGCCTTAAAATATAGTTTTCGGGGACCCTTTACGGCTCTTGAGGGGCCCCGAGTTTTGTTTCTGACCCCAAGGGTTTGAAAATGAGCTTTGTCTCTTCGTTGTACGCCATAATAATGATAATAATTAAAAGAATAATACTAATAATATTAATAATAATAATAATAATAATAATAATAATAATATAACAAAATAGGGATAGGGATATAATAGACCTTCCGGACCATACCCGCACGTGTAAATCGCGTTAAAAAATTCTAGATTACCCCTTGACCCCTTAAGCGCATTATATGTATTGATGAATATTTCAGCTTAATTTGGATCCGTTATAACCTTATTGCCGTTTGCAAACCTTCACAGTAATGTAATAAATGGAATTGTATTGCGTCTTACAGAAATAGATGGACCTCTGAGATTCTGTTGCCATTGTTACCGGCATGCATTCCTTCATTAATTTATTAAGTGAAATTAGTTTTTTGGGAATATCTCAAAAACTGTTGGTTTTAGGGCCTTAAAATGTGGTTTTCGGGGTCCTTTTAGGGCCCCCGAGTTTCGTTTCTCACATTGAGGGGCTGAAAATAAGCTTTGTCTCACGCTTATTTCAGCATGTATTTTAAGGGGGTAGACCCCCTGTAATGAGAGGTACGGAGAAGAGTTACATCAATGATTAGTGTCGTGCCTCTGATGGATATCTGTATCAAATTTTACGTTAATCCACCCAGCCGTTCTCGAGTTATAAGGACACAAAAAATTGTCCACAGACAGACAAAAATATATTTTTGCGTGCATCCGTCACAAAACAGTCTGAAACGGGCAAATATGTCAAATTTTCGTAGAAAAGCCGAAAAATCAGACAAACATTCATTTTTATATTATAGAGAAGGGATATAATAGACCTGCCATACCACACCCGCACGTGTAAATCGCGTGAAAAAATTCTAGAGTACCCCTTGACCCCTTAAGCGCATTGTATGTATTAATGAATATTTCAGCTTAATTTGGATCCATTGTAACCCTATAGCCGTTTGCAAACCTTCACAGTAATGTAATAAATGGAATTGCATTGCGTCTTACAGAAATAGATGGACCTCTGAGATTCAGTTGCCATGGTTATCGCCATGCATTCTTTCATTAATTTATTAAGTGAAATTAGTTTTCTGGGAATATCTCAAAAACTGTTGGTTTTAGGGCCTTAAAATGTGGTCCAAAAGGGCCCCCGAGTTTCGTTTCTCACATTGAAGGGCTGAAAATGAGCTTTGTTTCACCCTTCTACGCCTATTTCAGCATGTATTTTAAGGGGGTAGGGCCCCTTTTATGAGAGGTACGGAGAATAGTTACATGAATGATTAGTGTGGTGCCTCTGATGGATATCTGTATCAAATTTTACGTTGATCCACCCAGCCGTTCTCAAGTTATAAGGACTCGTATAAGTTGTCCACAGACACACAGACAGACAGATAGACAGACAAAAAAATTATTTTTGCGCGCATCCGTCATAAAACAGCCTGAAACGCGCAAATATCGCAAATTTCCGTGGAAATTCAGAAAAAACAGACAAACTTTAATTTATATATAGAGAGAGATTTCATTAGTGCGACTTTGTTTTAGAGTGTCTAATTGACTCTGGTTGGTTGGTTCCTCAGTTTAGGGGCTGCGACAACGTGGTCATGTAGCCCCGTGTACTTTGGGTGTGTGTAGAATCTGTCTGATAACCGGTGTTAGTTGTGATGACTGTATCAGTGTGTGTATCTGTTTTCAATTCAAGTAAGGACTGCAGACATTTTAATTCTTTCAAGTAGTTCCTACTTTTGCCGCCAAACGCCACCGTCAGCGACTATTAGTTCAGAACCCGGTTACCAGGCGCCACTGATGTTGGCTCCCGGCGACGAACGTCGGAACTTAAGAGCATTTGTCAAATGTTTAACCTAACCTAATTTAGCTTCACCCAGGTGGAATTAGTGGAAGGTTCTTTAACATGCCATAAATATATGACATGGGATCGCCGGCTTTACTTCCCCTCCGAAGGAAGGCATACTGAGGGATTTTAACGCTCTTAAAAATCCGACGACTTCGGCCGGGTTTGAACCCGTGACCTTGGGCATAGAAGCTCAGCATGCTACCAACTACGCCACCGAAGCCGCCCTAATTGACTCTGTAAAATATCTAAATCATCCTGGTCTAGATTGCCAGAGATGATCTTAATTATTTTCCCAATCCATGTATTAGACCTCGTTTAGTTCTATTAGAAGTATTAGGTATTATTTTATTTAATTCGTTTTTTGTATTTTTAATTATCTCAGTTAGTTTATATATTAAGTGACGAAATGTATTATTACTTTTTAATAAAAGGCTAGAGACGGTACCATCAATATTTTTGTACGAATCTTTTAAAGTAGTAAGATTGAAATGAAACATGAACTTGTAATTATTGATTACCAAAACAGATATCATGGGGTCGACATAAAATCCTGACGTTGTTATGGGTTCGGTGTAGATGATGATGTATCCTGGTAGGAATCTGGAAGGGAAGACATATCCTTTTAGGTTTAATGTCACGGAAATTTCTGACATGGGTCTTGCCATTTTTCATTTTGCAGTATACTCGGTTTTCTTCAAGTTTGGTTATTGTGCCTTCATTATATAGGTTTCTGGATTTCCTATTTCTGGTTAGAGGGTCTAGGACATATACAGTTTCACCTATTTGATAAGAGTGCTTGAAAATGGAATCATTTGGGTCAGGTTAATTCTCATTTAAAATTTTCAACTGGTTTCCTTGTCTCTCAATATATTCATTTATTTTTGGAGACGGGGAGAAGATATGGTCTAACGACTTATAATATGGGCCATATAGAGCATTGAATGGTGGCTGCTTGGTTGTGGAGTGTATTGAAGAATTATAGTTTGTGATTGCGGTAATTATGAATTGGGAGAGTGGAGTGAATTTATCATGATCTCTCGAGATTCTTAGTTTTTAGAGGAGAGTTGAATTCAGTCTCTCTACTGGAGAGTTAGACGAGGAATTCAGAGGTGTGTTAGCATGACATTCAATATTGGTAACGTTACAGTATTCTGTAATTAGACTGTTCTCAATTTCTCCTCCCTAATCATGGGTAATCCTTTTTTGGAAAACCATGGTGTGAAAAATACACTTGATGTTGATTCAGAACGGCCATGGCTGTGCCATTAGGTAGTATATAGGCATGCCCATATTTTGAGAATATACCTAGTACGGTTAAAATGGGGTTTTGTTCGAAGTGAAAAGTATGAATATGAATCTGAGCAAATGGGTGGTCGGCTGTTATAGGACAATGAAAGGGTCTGAAGTTTGGTAGTGGGTTAGGATTCATGAAATGCTGGTTAGGTTGGTTGGTGAAAGATTGTGGTTGAGGAAAGTAGTGGCTTTGTGGCCTTGGATATGCAAACGGATTGTGCATGGTTTAGTGGTTGTGTCGTTTGACTGAATCTGTTAGATGGTGACTGTATGAATGGTCTGTGACTGGCATGGTCATTTGGAGGATGTTTCGGTGTCCCTCTCAATCGATCCATGTAATTCCCGTGTGCTCGGTCATTATCGTAAGTCCTGCAATGGCTCAATGCGTGATTTAAATCTGTGACTTGGGCATAGCGCAGATATGCTCGGTACGGCTCCAAGATTCCGGCTTTGAAAGTGTTTAAACTCAGATCGTCTTGCTCTCTTAGTTTGAGTTCTGATCCCTGATGGTTAATTTCAATAAACCTTTACATTGAAGGAATAGAGCGTCGAGTCTTTCGTGATAATCTGTGTAAGCCTCACTTCTCTTTTGGAGGCAGTCAGAAATTTCTTGAACTAACAGTCTTTCATCTTTAACGTCACCAAATTTCCTGAGTAGGGGGGTAAGGCGGTTTCTGCTTCACTCCAGAACCCTCCTTGACCCACTACTAAGCCTCAGCCATGTTAAATATCTCTCGAACGCATGGTCCGATTTTGACAAATGAGGTCTCATTGGACTCGAGCTGACGTCCTCTTTCCTATGCACCACTCGTTATATTTTTGAATTTTTTTTTGAAAATTTTTGTTTTCGAAAGTTTGTGATAGTTTGAAAACCAAACATGGTAGAACGTTGTTCCATGGCTTAAATGAATGGTCTTTATGACCTTTATTTTTAGCCTACTTTCGATTTTTGCAAAAAATGAAAGTAGACTTATGAGATCAACACAGGGCGAAAAAAGTGTGTCTGTCTGTGTGTGTGTAAGTGTGTGTGTGAGTCTGTGTGTGTGTATGTGTGTGAGTCTCTGTGTGTGTGTGTGTGTGTGTGTGTCTGTGTGTGTGTGTGTGAGTGTGTGTACTCTGAATGTCTGTCCCCCCCTATCAATTCGAACACGGTGAATGCGAATTGAACGACATTTGGTACAAAGGTAGCACTAGCAAAGGACACCTCAGTGTCATGTTTTATATCGCCGCCATCTTTACTAAAACTGAATGGCGGCCACTCAAACGTTCAAAACGTAAAATCAAATAACGACTAACCAAATCATCCGATCTCTACCAAATTTGGTAACAACATACCTTCGTATAGGATGCGTCTTGTGACCAAACTACAAGGTCGTCCGCCATACCATTTCAGGATGGTGGCCGTGCGAATTATGCAAACTTTATAATCCATATCACGGGACCCACCAGTTCCGATTATCGAGCCGAGAATCGTTTTAACTGTTCTAAAGGAAGAGGCACGTTCGAAATTAAAAGTTTATTTTGTAATACTATAGTGCAGACGTGATTTTAAAAAGCTGAGCCGATTCAGTAATAAGACAAGATGGCAGCGGATATCTTGTGCCTGACTTATATTTCACTAATTTGAGTATTGCATGCAATATAGCGTACTGATACAAAATAAATAAACTTTGTATGAAATGCTTTATATATAAATAATATACTCCAGTGATGAAATAGTTTAGTATAAATCATTATTTGCTAACAAGTTCTATGTAAGTCATTTTATATAGAACGATATTCGTTGACACAATTAGCTCAGTGGTAGAGCGTTAGCCTATCGCTCAAATGCCTATGGTTCAAACCCGATCAGAGATAGGTTTTTTGCTTGAAATGTTATATGTTTATTGTTTTGTAATGACTCAGATGTTTTAAAATTAAGCGTTATATTGTGCATATTATAGTGTAAAATATATATGTAATTAAAACATAATTCGCCAGCAGATTTACTCGAGACATCTAGCTGCCAAAAAGGTAACTGCACGTCGACCTACTTATTAACTTCCAGATTTTATTGAAAAGTTTCTTCTTCTGGCCGCTAGAATGCACTCGCT
This sequence comes from Meconema thalassinum, assembly GCA_946902985.2. Lineage (NCBI taxonomy): Eukaryota > Metazoa > Arthropoda > Insecta > Orthoptera > Tettigoniidae > Meconema > Meconema thalassinum. The sequence goes on along the minus strand of OX336388.2, from coordinate 978,924,836 downwards.
CTGTTAGGATTATATTGTTCGATATTTCACCACTAGATATCACGACTAGTCTACGTGGGGCTCCATTGATTACTATACCATTGGCATTCTATGCGCATCGAATTTGAAGAATGACAAGATGATACTACGATATATTTTTACTTTTTATTTTAAAGGGTTTGTGACAGCCTATTTTGCGTTACTTGAAAATGTTATTTGAAGTAAAGAACAAAACGATTTCACATAGTAGTTTGTATACACACGTCTCTGTAGGGTCATGGAAAGATTTGTTAATTCAATTAGGGTTTTCGATTCCCGGTCAAAGCATGTGAGATTTTCGAAGTGAAATGCCATGTCCTGTGGTTCGGATTCCACGTAAAAAGGAGGTCCCGTGGCTCATAATCACAAGATTCACGGTCACGTAAAACTACAATCTTCCTTCCTTTTTTTTCAATTAGGGTTGTGAAAGCCATGCACAACCAGACGTGTAAAGACATGCCTCAACTCAAAGTTGGATGTTGCCCACGGCAGGTCGTATATGTAATAATAATAATAATAATAATAATAATAATAATAATAATAATAATGTTATTGGTTTTACATCCCTTTTAACTACTGCTGCTTTTAGAGACACCGGGGTGCCGGAATTTTGGCCCGAAGGGGATCTTTAACGTTTCAGTAAATGTACTGACACGGCTCCCTCGCATTTGTGCACCCTCAAATGCCAGCTGACTGCGCCAGGATACGAACCTGCAACCTAGGGCCCAGCAAGCGAGAACGTTACCGCTGAGCCACGCAGCCAGTCCGGTCGATTATGTCTCCAGATCCATAACATTCTTGATATACTTCTTATATTTCTTTCTTTCTTCAATGATGGTAGCAGTTTTTATCTAGGTTGTGGCGTTTGGTAGAGGTAAATCGTTTCTAAGGTCTTCAACAAAGAATAGTTCTATTATACTCTTTGATAATAACGAGTTATAACTATACTCATACATTTAGGAGAAAGTAGGCTATATGTTCTTTACTGAACATCTTGTTTGTAATAAAACTTTTTTATTTTTTATGTTTTTTTTTTTTGAAAACACTCGAATTTTGAAAATTCTATGTTTTGGAAACTAGGAAGTTTACAAAACAGTTTGTTTGACATAAATGAAATGTCCCTAAGCCCTCTACCCCCAAAATGAATTTCAAGTCTCTAGAGCAAAAATTTGTGTTTTGTAAGTAGTGTGGTAAGGAGAGAGCTGTCTCACTTAGCAAGTTGTGAGCCCCTGCGACCTTGGAATGGAAGGGGCCATGCTAGGAGGGCGTGCTTGGATTCGTTTTTTTCGTCTCGTCGTGCTCTTTACGGGAATGTAGGTGTCGAAAAGGTAAAAATTTGGAAACACGGTTTTTTGGGGGGAAAAACGTGATTTTAAACTTTTTGCTATATCTTGCGAGCCAATTATGCTAGAGGCGTATACGACAGGTCCAAGGACTTGGGGTGACGTCCTCTTTGCTATGGACCACTCGTTGTAATTTTTAAAAAAATTGGAAACTCGATTTTGGGGTAAACACGTGTTTTTTGTGATTTTTGCCGATATCTCACGAACCAATAACGCTAGAGACGTGTACGAAGTGTCCTAGGACTCGGGCTAACGCCCCCTTTCAAATGTGGCAGATATTTTTTTCCAGAAAATAATTCACAAAGGGCCTAACGCCATACATGTTGAGAAAAAATGACTTTACCGATACTTGTTTATAATGTTCATGAAGCGTGGTGGATGAGAGAGTCGATACGGCTGGGTGTGTGTGTGTTTCAACGAACCTGTCGCTAACCACAAGGACCATGCTTAATAGAACAATCGCTATTTCGGCGGGTCGGTGTATGACAGAGCGAGCGTGCGTTTTCTGATATTTTACCTTTAACGTGTAAACGGTGATGAGAACTTGGTTCTATGTTGGTCGAAGCGAGTACAGAAAACAAACTTGCCGAGGAGCAAGAGGTGAATATCATTTGAGCTTATTGGAAGGCGTTGATCAGACTTGACAACAGGTGCAATGGAAAAAATGACCATGACGCTTGAAGGTGAAATAATCTGACCATTGTAGTGGCAGGGAAGAGCGAAAGGCATGTGAACATGTGTGAAACCACATGTAGGCTAAACCAGTGACATCCTGTCTTGCTTCGTACGTGACAAAATGCAAGTCCATGTAAAATTTGATCTACCCCAGGTGTTCACCTTGGACGTTATCTGTCCACGTGCACGATAACTGTTAACAAGTTACATCCTGTTTTGCTTAGTACGTGACAAAATGCAAGTTCATGTGAAATTTGATCTACCGCAGGTGTTCGCCTGGGACGTTAGCTATCCACGTGCCTGATAAGAGAATGTTCAAAGCGTGGGAATCGCTGAATCAGTAAAAAGTATGATGTAATTTGTGGGAATGATGTCACAACCAATAGATAGGCAAGAGCTGCGAACAGCAGTGGTGGGTGGTAAAGGGAGGGAGAGGGGGAGGGGTAATGTATGAGAGAACACAGGTGGAAAGGGAAAGACAAACATGTATGAACATGCACGAAGCGCGGAGCGCTGTACACACAGAGCTATAGGTGGTGTACAACATGTGTGAATAAATTAAAAATTGCACAGGTTCACACAACATGTAATTTATTGATCCAAGAATTAAACGTAGAGTTAAACCCTAACCATTTAACATAGAGTTTATTTCCTTTTTGTTTCAACACTTTTTCCACAAGATAATGCTGAGGAAATGCTGTTTTCTGAAGTTCATGGAGATAAAATCTACCTTTTATGGGTTGATGGTTGAGGTCCTCTAGTAAATAGGTGACTGGACTGTCCAAGTTGACTCGACGAATTCGAAATAGTTCAGTCCCCCACTGAGGCGTGTAGCCCTTATTGAAGGCAGACTTAAATTTGCTCACACGAACAAAATCCCCAATGTTCAGTCGGTGACGTTTAGGATCGGCTGTTTTTATGGGGTTAAACAGTTTATCCAATCGCTGAATATTTTTAGTCACGAGGCGTGGCTTGGTCCCAATCGTTCAATGTTTGGTGTCATTGTAACGTGATACTAGCTCAGGTAACATGTCCAACCAGCGATACGTGCCCTGAGCGGTAAACGCTTTCCACATATGGGTTTTCAATGTTCGGTTGAACCGCTCGACCACACTGGCTTTGAGGTTGCTGTACGTGGTGTAATTGTGAATATCCTTAGATTTGAGAAAACGTGAGAAATCCTTGTTGAAAAATTCTTTCCCCTGGTCAGTTTGTAGCAGCTGAGGTTGACGTTTGGAGTGTTGAATAATATGTTGAAAGGCCTTGGTAACTAGTGGACCAGACTTGCGACGCACAGGTTCAACAAAGGCCATTTTGGAATAGACATCAATGACGGTCAACATATAGCGTTCACCGTTGTTAACGCTAGCATAGGGTATTATTTCAACCAAGTCAGCCTGCCGAATTTCATCCACACTTCGTGAAATCACTTTGAGTCGCGGATAGTGACGCCTAGCTGGGCGATGCAACTCGTGAGCAATACCCATTTTAATGGGTGAGGGCTTAAACAATAATTTTGGCATTTCGAAGTTCTTGTTCAATTTCTTGAATTTCCCAATCGTGACCGGTATGGCCAGCTTGACGTGAGGCATGCAACAACTGTAGCCGCTGGACGAGCTTATTGGGATTGTGCCAGTAGGTAACATCCACAAGGGGTTTTAATGGTTTAAATGTCACTCCCGAAGCGGACACTTTACGACGAGTACTTTGACTAGTGGGAAACATTTTTGCAATGATGGTTTTATATTTTTGAGATATATTGACATTCACTTGTTGCGTGGGATCATACTGTATTTTGTGAGCATGGGTATCCAATAAAATGGATTTATATTTGTCAAGGTCCTCTGACGTATAATCATGGGAAGAGGGGGTCCGAGAAAAGAGCAGCTTTAACAGTCCTGGCGTTAATTTATAGTTGATATTTTTAATGACAGCTTTAGTACGAGCAAATTTAATGGATGAATCGCCAATTTTAAAACTATCATCCTCATAGCGAACACCATACGTGGTATCTGTGTTTCCAATAAATAGATCAGTGAAATAGGGTTCCAATGTTGATCCATAATATTTTATTAAAATGGTTTTCAGTTGTGCTTTATGTTGAGGGGTGGCCAAGAGTCGTGAAAACGGAGACGCCCTGGAAGGGCAAGGTGTATCGACCATGGCCAAGGATTTCTTTTTTCTCAAAAACTCTGCAAGGGGTGCGGCCTTTTTTTGAGGCGTAAACACTTGTTCCTCCTCATCCTCAACTTCACTAACACTAGTCAAATCTTCCTGTTCCTCTTCCTCCTCCTCAGGGTCCTCGTGCAGCGTCTGCGTGGCTTGTGAAACGGTGGGTAGCGTTTCAGATGGCTTGAAAGAGGGTTTCATCATGGCTTTTAGTGGAGGTGCTAAATGTTGCTGAATAAACAAAGCATGATTTGCACGTGATTGTTTCAATTGACGAAACTTTTGGCGAATAGTATTTTTTGCTCTAATAATATGCTTTTTCAATTGACTCTCTGCTAACGCCATGGTGCCTTGACAAATGACTTGCCGGGGAATGAGACAGGGCCTTAAATAGCAATAAAATGATCAAACCCTAAGCGATACCGTCCTTGGTTGAGTTCACTTTGTTTGTCAATCACTAAGCAGGCATGACGTTGAGTGTTCCAGCACTTGGCACACAATTCTGTAAACATTTGAAAGGTCATATCCGGATTCACATGTTCATTATAAATGTGACGACTGTTCCTCTCGTCCTGACGAAATAAAACAATGACATTGGCATTGTCATGAATCAACTGTTTGGACATTTTAGAATAAGTTTGTCCAAGATAGAAGCAATCGATATGTTTGTGTCGACCCATGCTGAAATAACTTTGAATGATACCTTGACGTTCAGTGGATACATCATCGAAAATCATGAGTGAATCAGGCTTTACCTCATCCGGTGAAATCACATTTTCTTGCATGGAAAATGTAAAATAACCCATATTCTCTTTTTGTAATCCAGACATGACTTGATCCAGAAACACGTAGAGGGGTTGGTAGAGAGATTTTGCAAAAATATAAATATTTTGAAAACGCAGACCATTGGGCACAGTGATGAGCGTTAGCAAAAGATTAGTCTTTCCACAGCCGGAAGGCCCCACAATGATGCAGCGAATGGAAGATGGAAAGAGTGAACCATGGCGTTGTTCACGTGATGTGGGACAGAGATGGGAAACCATGTCCCCCACGGGGAATGACTCTTGCTGCTTAATAATCTTCATTTCATCTAAGGCTTAGACAGGCTAGCAGGCTGTCTATATACAGGACACCGAACCCTGTCATAGAAACAGTAGACTTGTACTACAGGTTGACGATGGATGTCTTTGGACGTGCGTTGATGGTCAAAGCTAGGCCTGTCCCCATACCTGATCCTAAACAGGAAACAGATCCTGCTAATAAACACTATGTGGATAGGTCAGTAGTGCCACGCACAAAACAGGGAGATTATGACTTTAAGGGAAAGCGGTTAACCCATGTAAAACATCCTCAAGTGTCTACAGACGTTACTACGAAAAAGTATGTGGATAACAAAGTGTATGAGTTTTATGACAAAGTGCCCCAGCTTACGGTGAATGGCTATAGCGCTAATCACCATCGGATTATTCTCGTTGAAGACCCACAAGACGAGGACGATGTTTGTACCAAGCGTTACATGACCTATGAAATGAAAAGGCTTTATAAATTTATCCCATTTGTATATTTAGTGTATCTGACAAATGAAAAACCTGTGAATGACAGAAACCATTTACCGCTAGTCCATGATCAGCACTTGACCTATGTGCTTGCTTCGGGTTTAAGCCACTATCGATTACACTATGATGGAACCATTCACATCAAATATGCCATACCTGATGAGAACCATTTACAAATAAAGATAAATGGTCATAGGATGTTGATCCATAACCATGAAATGGTCAATGCAGGTGACGAATTATCCCTTCATCTCATGTTGACATGGGATGAAAAGCAAGCGGGAAAAACCATAAACGATTTCCCACTTTATGTGGAATTGGAATATACAGCCATGAAATAACCATCTGACGTTAGTTGTGATTTAAAATTTCTTGTGAAAGGTTGTTGGTCATTATCATCATGGTGAAACAAAGGTATGCAGTGAGAAAGACTAAAAAAGGACTTTGTCCTTGGCAAAGCCTGGGCTTACAACATTCGTGGACAAGCCCTTGCGAAAGAAAAAAGAAAAAATAATGTATTGACCATAAGGAAAGCCCTTCGAGCAGCACAGAGACATGTATTCCAAAACGTCGGCGACAGGTTTCAAACCAAGGGCGAGTGATTCCCGTCCCCAAACGAGCCGGATTTTTACCTGCATTATTTGCCGATCTGGCTGCTCTGGGTTCACTTTTGGGCGGTGCCAGTGCAGTGGCGAAAACCATTAAAGCCGCGCAGCAGGGCAAGCAACAACTCAAAGAAAGTCAGCGACACAATGAAACGATGGAAGCGATTGCCATGAGGGCTAGAAATGCCAATTTAAAGCCAGCCTTTTATCAACAAGGATTTGGGATTTCACTTTTTCGAAATATTAAAAAAAAATAACCTCAGCCATAGCGAGACATGCCCTGACGCATCAACAAGTGGAAAGCTATGCTAAACAACTAAAGCTTTCTCATTTTCGAGGTGTGTTTATGCGAAACCAATTACCCTCACGACCCTGGAAACAGGAATGTGCTGTTGTCAATTTGGATGATCACCGAGGACCAGGAACGCATTATGTAGCTTATGTCAAAGAGGGATCCATGGTATGGTACTTTGACAGTTTTGGGAATTTGCCCCCGCCCATGGAACTAGTGACCTATTTTGGAAACAGGATCAAGATATATTATAATGTGAAACGTGAGCAAACGTTTAACAGCCAATAGTGTGGACGTTGGTGTTTAATTTTTTTATATAAGACGCAGCATAAGCAAAAACGCAACCAGTATGTCGGCAGAAAGTAAAACGTTTACACTGCATGGACGTGGACCTGAAGTCAGCCTAGACTTTTACCCGCCTATCGAATTGAGTGAAAACCCCTATGGTTTAGGACTTGTTTCTCTTGAAACGTACAATCGAATATACAACATACGTGAAAATGTGAACAACAAGTTTTACTATGATGATTCTGTGCTCACCTTGAACTCTGGTGGATACACGATCGATGACATTTATGAACACATTTATGTGGTGTTGATCAATGAGTATGGTTTAAAGTCATTTCTCGACGGAACGCACAAGTTTGAACTTGTAGGCAATACCAACACTCATTGCTGCAGTATTTTCTCTACCTTCAACATTGACTTTAAAACACACCCCGATTCCATTGGCCCATTACTAGGATTTAAACCACGTGTGTTGGAGCCCAACAAAAAACATGAATCAGACCATGAAGTGAAATTCATTGAGGACCATCATGTGTCGGTGACGTGTAATATTATTAGCCAAGTGTACACCAATCAGGAACCATCGCATTCGCTTTATGACTTTATTGTGTCATCGCCTAATGGCTATATTATTCGTGAAAACCCTCCAGTGGTGCTTTTTCATTCTGTGGCTGTCGATAGTATTAGTAATATAACATTAAGACTGATCAATAGAAATCAACAACTCATTGATCTAGATTCTACCACACCGGTGACTTACAAGTTGGTGCTAAAGCCACAATGAAGTTTGTGTATAAAGCAACAACACCGTCTAGGAATGGTGTTAGTTGTTTGCCACGTGAATACACGTTAACATCTCAAGGCAAGCAGATTTTACAGCATTTGGGTTACCACGTCAACCCTCATAATGAATTCTATCCTAGAGATAGCGAACCGCATCGAGGGGCAACCAGGAGTGGTAAGAATTGATCTCCATTCCTATCAAGCTCAAACACCTGGACTCAATAACAATGATGAAATTCAATTTGTTATCAACAACCAAGATATTTACACCCTACCGCATGAAAGTGTCATTCAGATTGAAGGTCGGCTCACGAAAGCCGATGGCTCTACACCCACCACATCCAAGTTGGCCTACCATGGTTTGGCCTTTCTATTTTCTGAAGTGCGGTATGTCATTAACGATATCGTGGTGGATAGCACTCGAAATGTGGGCATTTCCAGTGTCATGAAACTATACCCCTCTTATAGTGAGGAAGAAGGTAAAACACTTTGCATGGCAGGTTGGTGCCCTGACTCGACCAATGACTGGATGGTACACACCGATGGGACCTTTACTGGATATTTACCTCTTAAACTGATTTTAGGCTTTGCCGAAGATCACCAACGCATTGTGGTCAACGCAAGGCAAGTGCTTTATCTAGTGAGAGACAGGAGTGATAATAATGCACTCAAGGGAGCCGACAATGCCCCCATCGATTCAAAAATTCAACTACAACGCTTGCTATGGAAAGTCCCCCATGTGACCCTTGAAGATAGCAAAAAACTGGACATACTCAAAATGGTAAAGAGAGATATGCCTCTACCCATGGAATTTAGAAGCTGGGCACTCCATGAGTATCCACTATTGCCCACCACCAACACACACAGTTGGTCTGTAAAAACAGCTCGCTATACAGAGAGACCTCTCTACCTGATCGTGGGTTTTCAAACGAATCGCAAGTATCAACAAACCAAAGATGCCACGCAATTTGATCACCTGCAATTGAGAAATGCACGTCTTTTCCTCAACGGAGCCGTGTTTCCCTATGAAGGACTGGATTTGGATTTTTCAAAAAATAAGTTTGGCCCCCTGTACGACTTGTTTTCTAAATTTCGATGGTCGTATTATCAAAAAGAGAACGGCCCCATGCTACTACCCCAAGCGTTTAAGGCAAGAGCGCCACTGATTGTCTTTGACTGTTCATACCTGGAAGAGTATGTCAAGCCATCCAATATCGACATTCGACTAGATTTTGAAACGCATGACAATGTACCAGCCAATACGACGGCCTACTGTTTGATTATTCATCACAAACAAGTCAACTATTATCCACTGTCCAACCAAGTGACGAGTGTGTAAATAACAGCTCAACCCACGTCAAGCCGCTCAGTCATGTCTTGCTTTAAAGCCTCAAGAGACGTTACATCCATGAATTTAAACTCTGAGGAACAACGTTTCAAGACTTTTGCCACGTGGCCAGTGCCTTTCATAAACCCTCAAGCCTTGGCGGCCACTGGATTCTACTATTTAAAAACAAGAGATGAAGTGAAATGTGCCTTTTGTCCCATCATCAAAGACCAATGGCAGGAGGGCGATGAACCCATGCAGGAACATCAGCGCTGGTCACCCACTTGCCCCTACCTGTGCAGAATGGAAGTGGGAAATATACCCTGTCATTCAAGCTAGCCCTCACTTGTGTCCCTGGGTAATGAAAAAAAAAACAAGTTACGATACGTGTGGACCGTATGGTATCCATGGTGCTTCGGTGAGCAGCTCACCATCAAAAACGCCTAGTTTAGAGACATTGGGACATCATCGGTGTTATGGACGTTACAAACACAAGAGACTATATTGTTGTATCAACTGGTATCGTCCTTATCCCAAAATGACAAAAGCCTGTAAGACGTGTTATGATAATAAAATGATGTAATAAATTCTTATTTTTGCATGTCCCCCTGTCTTACCCTAACCTCAATTTGAAACTAGCATGGCAGGTAAGTCCATGACATGATCACACCTGATCGTCAGTCAGTCGTCAGTTGAACTTGGTCCAGGCAAGCGTCAACATGTTGCGCACACTCATTGTGGATTGCCAAGGGTTTAAAATTAGTGACAACAAATTTATATTTAAACAAGTGGCCATTATCGATTGTACCAGGTTTTGGATATCGCAAGCAACGCATTTGCTATTTAAACCACCCCATGCTTTTGATTTGTTGTGTGAAAATGACCGTAAACAAACCCAGTGGATTGAAAATCATAGGCAACTAGACTGGAATCAGGGAACCATTTCCTATAAATATTTGGACGTGGTCATGAAAGCACACTTGTCCTCGGCCAATGTGGTATTTGTGAAAGGTAATGAAAAACGTCAATGGTTGCAACCATTTTTGGCGTCTTACTGCCAATGTATCGACCTTATGGAGTTGGGCTGCCCCTCCCTGCAAACACTCATGGATACTTGTCCCTGTGGCAACATTACCCAGACAGCCCTATCGCATGCGTGGCATCTCTTTCATTGGTTAACCACCCATGCTTGCTGGGAGTTGTTGAACAAAATTATAACTCAAGATTTACCTGTGAATGACGCCAGTGAGATTTCTACAAGCGACGTGTAAACATCTACAGCACGTGATACCATGGACCATGCTACGGACAAAGCCATCGGCAAGTTCTTTGTGTGCAAAAAGAAACTAGACAGTTTTACCAAAGAGGAACTCTTGGCGCTCCCCAAGTCGTTCATTTATTATGTGGCCGCCAACGCGGTCAAATAAATCCGGCAACATGTACCAAAATCATGGACTCAAGACCCTGTGTTGAGTGAATTGCAACCCTGTACGGATTACGATCACCATAAGCAAGTGGCCATGGCAAAAATACCGTCTATGCGTCAGTGTGCGACTTGCCAGCTAGTGAAACTATATCACGGTCATAAAAGTCCATGTAAAGACTTTGTTGAATCATTCCACGGGTGTCAGGGCGAGAAAAAGTAACAACAACAACAACAAACACAAACATCGTCCACAGAGGAGGAGGAGGTCCAAACCTTTTTACCATCGATGGAAAAGGATATGCCAGACCTGTACTGGCAATGGCGTCATTGACAAAGTGATTCAATACTTACCTTTCGAAATCCATGTTCCAGGTTATCGCTTTTGTGGCCCTGGAACTCGTCTCGAAAAACGTTTACAACGTGGTGATGTACCCATTAATCTTTTGGATCAAGCATGCAAGGGACATGACCTTTCTTATAGCCATAGTCATCCTGGTTTAAGACAAGTGGCAGATAAATTGTTATTGAAGAAAGCTAAACAACGTTTCACATCCAGTGATGCCTCAGTGGGTGAAAGGATGGCAGCCCTAATTGTCATGAGTGCTATGAAAGGAAAGTTGATGATGCATGGACATAAACATTGAGGAGTGAGGAATTGGGATTTGTTTGTATTCTATTTTTCTTTTGTCAATTCACTATGACTATGAAATAAAAACAAAGGTTTACCTGAGCACGATGATTTGTTATTTTTAATTTTAAGAAATCGTGATGTTGATGGCTGATTTTTTCATTTTACACATTTCACACATGATGAATTCCACACACTGTCATTTGCCAATTTGCAATTTACAGTTTTTAAAAATGTTCGTTTCAAGTTTTGCGTTTTTGATGATATGGATTTTTCCAGTTTGCTGATGACACATTTTAAACAATGTCCGTTTGAAGTTTTTTGAATTTTCAAATTTCACATATGGCCATTTCCAGTTTTTTTTAATGTCTGTTTTAAGTTTTGTGTTTTTGGTGATATGGAAACATGGATTTTCCATTTTGCTGTTTTCACATTTTTCCATTTGGTGTATGTCGAATGTTGAGATTTGACAATAATGTTCATGCAAGGGCTTGACCATGGCGATGCTGGAATGTGTTGATGCGTGTTTGGAGAAACGTTGAGGTCTACAACTACTGCAGGTAAGACTGTTTTTACAAAAATAATGTCTTTTGACTGCCACATTTCAATGGAAAAAAACGAAACCATTGAAAACAAAATGATTATATAAGTGACCACATCCACCTCCCCACCCACCCTACCTCACCGTGTTTGCTCTGGTCAACCATACACACCAGTTTCTCTCTCCACTCATACATTCACACCTGTCTTTGGGAACAAACACAACCACTTTATTTATTCCCAAAAGCACATTCTCGACATGCACACTAATCCCAAAAGAACTTTTTTTGGTTTACCATTTTACCATTTCAAAAAGAAGAAAAAAAGGGTACTAAAAATCTTACTTATTTCATACTTACAAAAAAACACAACTTTGTACAGCGTTAAAAGAATCACACTATTTACCAATCAAAAATTTTTAAAAAAATAAGGTTGCATAGAACTTTTTTAAAGAGCAAAAGGTCCAAGTGGGTTGCCGCTATTTACAAAATCTACTATTTACAATGGCAGAAACCAATATTTACAAAATACTAAATCTACAAGTTACATAAAGCTATGTCCCATAAACGATTAAACAGTGAAATCACACCTCCTCCTCCTTGCGATCATAACCCCAGGGCAGGCTGGTGAGCAGGTCATCAGCCCACACACGTTTGTTATCCATGGAGGCGAGGGTGCGTTTTCTCTGTTCCACAAGATACACATGATGGTTGCTGGATTGTATCCTGCACTGTGTATGAGACATAGCTTTGCCAGTGCGTAAAACCGCTAGATAGTCATCAACACGTAGCGATTTTACCACTGCCCTACCTACACCTTTTGCTCTTTTGGCTTCCTTACAGTCGAGTGTGCGGTAAGCATACATTTTTGAAGCCAAACCTACGAATTCCGTCATAATGGAATCACCGCATTCATCTTTTAAAACGCCCATTTCCTTCTTGTTTTTCATGGACAGCTGAAACATGTTGTCAGCGCTATAGCAAGAGGTGTCGAACCAGTCACTATGTTGCCTCATGACGTCATAGGGGTTGCAGTGGCGAATGTGGTAAATGAATGAGTCCGTATCCATATACAAAAGAGAGACGTCCTCAAAATGGCGTTTCGCAAACTCATAGTGAAATCGATACATGACCGATTTGGAAAAGTCTAAAATGACTTGACCCAAGTAAATGGGTTTATCCATGGTCACGCTGGTCTTACTCATTTCAATAGTAGCCAAATCCTCATCGATAATGTTGATCGATTTGAAATTTGGCTTGGCAATGTACCGCCGGGCATTCGTGGCGGCTTTGTGTCGCTTAACCAACGCCATGCCGAAGCGAACAATGTCTACATGCCTGATTATTCACCAGACAAACCATAATCGTACTTAATGTACTATGACGTGAATAATTTGTACGGTTACGCCATGAGTCAGCCTTTGCCCTATGGGAAGTTTGCTTGGCTGACAGACAAACAAGTGTCAGAATTTGATGTGAACATGGCTAGCCAAGAAACAGGCCCCTCCCAGACATTGGCCAATTTAATGTCACGGTATTTGCGGACATTCTCCATGGATTTGCCATAGATGCAGTTGTTCATTCATTTTAAAAAATTAATTTCAAACTGCTGTGTTGCCATTTGTCGGTGCTCTGTGTTGAGTCGCATGTATGGCTCAAGCCATGCTTTTTGAGCAAAAGAAATAACCCTGTGGATTTTCTTCAACACCAAGCCTTGGGCGAGGCATTGCACCAACATTTGGATATGTAGCACATACCGATTTTTGTTGTAAAGTGTGCCCATGAGTTTTTCAATTTTCACTTTACTGTCAGGGGGAACCATTTGCTCAAGGCAGAATGGGAAATCGGCCTTTTCATCATACAAGGATGAGGGATATTCAATATCCACTTCTAGCCCATATCCACGGCCTGTTTCTTGGCTAGCCATGTTCACATCAAATTCTGACACTTGTTTGTCTGTCAGCCAAGCAAACTTCCCATAGGGCAAAGGCTGACTCATGGCGTAACCGTACAAATTATTCACGTCATAGTACATTAAGTACGATTCTGGTTTGTCTGGTGAATAATCAGGCATGTAGACATTGTTCGCTTCGGCATGGCGTTGGTTAAGCGACACAAAGCCGCCACGAATGCCCTTTTCAAAAAATAGAACCATGTCTACGTCAGTGAGTAAATCCAATTCCACTTGAGTGTATTTCAAAGCGGCATCGAACGAGAGCCCAGGACTCGTATAATAGTGAGCCGGGTCAAGACCATAAATGTGTTGACACAAGTTACGGAATTTTTTAAACACATCAGTGAGCAGCAATACATCCAGTTTTAGGTAATGCAAAGCATATTCACTTAGCGTCTTCATGCCAAACACTCGCCAAACTTGACATGCGTGTGCATAGTCTTCATCGGAAACGGTACTGCGTGTTAGTTTCGAGTAAAATTTCTCTTGTGGTGGGAGTTTTCTTTGCTTTAACACGTCCCAGCTATTGCAGAAATCATACGGGAATATACCTTTCCGAATGCACAATTGAAATTGCTCAGGATCATTAAAATGCATTCTAGTATTTTTTAATTCCTCCTCATTCAAGCCATTCACAAGGCTGTCTAGCGAGGATGCCATAAACTTAAAGGAATCCAAAAATCGAATGCTAATTTCGCTCAACCTCCATGTCAGGGCTGTAAAACGCTCATGGTTTGGGGGAATAATGGTAAACGAGCCCTTGTTGACATGACCCAATTCACGAATCAAAAACTGAATGTCATAATTCGCCAGATTGTGGAAAAAGACACTGATGAAACGAGGAGCTGGAAAGTTCAAATTGCATTTGCTGTGCGCAGCTCCACGAAACTCCCCCGTAAAGTGCGAGTGGTCTCTGACTTTTTCCTCTCCACTTAAAATAGGCTTTTCGCAAATATGGCATGTCGTGGCATGCCCATACTGCTGCTGCTGTGCTGGAGATAGACTCATGGGTACTGGGTGGTCCAGTAATTTCTGTACATGGTCGGTCAACTTGACAAGTTCATCCAAAAACCATTTGGCACAATCTAGCCCCTCACGGTATTTGTAAACGGATTGCGTGGGGTCATAGGCACACACCACATTAAATCCTATGGCAAAGGGTTCATGTTTTTGAATGGGTGTGGTTGAGCTGATGGTGGGATCTGGTTCACATCCCGCCATGGGTGTGGTGAGAGCTTCGAAATCTGCATACACCACATAGGGGACAGTGTCATGCTTGTGAATGTCCTTAAACTTTAACACAGCCTTGTCCCCTTGTGGCAATATCAATCTCACCGCTTCCTGAGTAACACAATCTACCCTATGACGTTCCAAAGCGTGGGAGTTTTAAAATATTGCAAGCATCGATCACAAATATGTTTTGGATGCTTGTCCTTGGACATTTGACTGCTTAGCAATCTACTTAAGCTTTTAATGAGGCAATAGTGATTCACCTCTCCTACAGATAAATATAAAAGATGAATGTGGTGTCGTTTCGGTTCTTTTGTGGCATAAAGAGGACCCACAATCTCATCACCATCAAGGTCATAGACCATGAACGAAAAGTCATGGTTGTCTTGTTCAAACCTATGGATCTCGGTTAAGCCCATAGGGAACGATACTCGAGTTAAATTTAAAGTTTGTTTCAATTCGACAAACTTGGCCTTTTACTTTCCTGGTCGAGAACCATTACGGTCTTGTGCTGACTGCAAATACGCGGCCACACACCACAGGAAGCAATCATTGTCATAATTCTTTATATTCACCACAGCCTTTTTCAATGCTATTGCTGGTGGTGTTTTAATATAGCTAGACCCAGCATTCAACGGGTTGAAATGACAAATGTTGATTTTTAGATGGTGAATTTTGTCTAAGGCAAGGCCACTCGGTCCTTGTTGCAGTTTATCAAATTTTGATAGCAAGGCATTCACCACATGGCTTTGATACCACTCGTTCAGATTATCGGCTATCAAAAGCTCTTGCATTTTACCACAAATATAGAATGTCTCTTTATGTTCTACGTCCTTCTTTTTATATATGAAATCGCACACCAGTTCTGTATTCACCTTTAAACCTGTATGCAACCTTGGCGCTGTGCAAATTTCAAAACAAGATTCTAAAAATTCTTTGGGAATCAAATTTTTCTAACATTCACCACTCGACCAGAGCACACACGCGATTTGAAACAAGACTCAAGGGGCTCCCAAGTTAACGTATCCGCAGCAGTAAAAGACATTATTTTGAAAGAACACTCTCACCTGAGTTTTCAGCTGTAGACTGCTTGACAATGGTTCCACTCTAAAGCCACTTGGTTTTCAACTGTATTTGCTATAGCAGTGAACCCCTTTTTTTTTCAAATATCTAAAAAGAAATAAAATAAACCACCATAAGTATATCCATTCCATATAGTTTATGCATTTCATAAACAAAACAAAATCAAACAGGTTATATATATAAAAAACAAATCTCACCTTGACGTGTAATGCTTTGCTATATTCTCGTCTCGTGGGCTAGTGTGGAAATGGGTTCCTTTTCTATCTGTCTGTCTTTCTCTTTCTTTAATATATTTCCCACAGACACACGACAGGTAGGCTATACACGTTATCTGCAAACAAATAAATAAATAAAATCATTAATTACCTAATCAATAAATAATTGCATGTATTTACATAAAATCAATAAATATATAAATAAATAAATATATACCTACCCCACAACAAGGTTAAGTATTTTCCACCAACACCAAAACTGATAAACAAGACCAGGGGTTTCATGCAACGCAGTGTGTTCAAAGGTAGTCACCTAAGTGAGCGTGGAAATGATAACGACATGTCTTTATATATGCTACGTTGCATGTATAATCTTTTTTTCTTCCCACGCTTTGAACATTCTCTTATCAGGCACGTGGACAGCTAACGTCCCAGGCGAACACCTGCGGTAGATCAAATTTCACATGAACTTGCATTTTGTCACGTACGAAGCAAAACAGGATGTAACTGGTTAACAGTTATCGTGCACGTGGACAGATAACGTCCAAGGTGAACACCTGGGGTAGATCAAATTTCACAAGGACTTGCATTTTGTCACGTACGAAGCAAGACAGGATGTCACTGGTTTAGCCTACATGTGGTTTCACACATGTTCACATGCCTTTCGCTCTTCCCTGCCACTACAATGGTCAGATTATTTCACCTTCAAGCGTCATGGTCATTTTTTCCATTGCACCTGTTGTCAAGTCAGATCAACGCCTTCCAATAAGCTCAAATGACATTCACCTCTTGCTCCTCAGCAAGTTTGTTTTCTGTACTCGCTTCGACCAACATAGAACCAAGTTCTCATCACCGTTTACACGTTAAAGGTAAAATATCAGAAAACGCACGCTCGCTCTGTCATACACCGACCCGCCGAAATAGCGATTGTTCTATTAAGCATGGTCCTTGTGGTTAGCGACAGGTTCGTTGAAACACACACACACCCAGCCGTATCGTCTCTCTCAACCACCACGCTTCATGAACATTATAAACAAGTATCGGTAAAGAAATTTTTTCTCAATATGTATGGCGTTAGGCCCTTTGTGAATTATTTTTTGGAAAAAAATATCTGCCACATTTGAAAGGGGGCGTTAGCCCGAGTCCTAGGACACTTCGTACACGTCTCTAGCGTTATTGGTTCGTGAGATATCGGCAAAAATCACAAAAAAACGTGTTTACCCCAAAATCGAGTTTCCAAATTTTTTTTAAATTATGAGTGGTCTATAGCAAAGAGGACGTCATCCCGAGTCCTTGGACCTGTCGTACACGCCTCTAGTATAATTGGTTCGCGAGATATAGCAAAAAGTTTAAAATCACGTTTTTCCTCCCAAAAAACCGTGTTTCCAGATTTTCACCTTTTCGACACCTACATTCCCGCAAAGAGCACGACGAGACAAAAAACGAATCCAAGCACGCCCTCCTACCATGGCTCCTTCCATTCCAAGGTCGCAGGGGCTCACAACTTGCTAAGTGAGACAGCTCTCTCCTTACCACACTACTTACAAAACACAAATTTTTGCTCTAGAGACTAGAAATTTATTTCGGGGTAGAGGGCATAGGGACATTTTATTTATGTCAAACAAACTGTTTTGTAAACTTCCTAGTTTCCAAAATATAGAATTTTTAAATTTGAGTGTTTTCAAAAAAACATAAAAAATAAAAAAGTTTTATTACAAAAAATAAAGGTCATAAAGACCATTCGTTTAAGCCATGGAACAACGTTCTACTATGTTTGGTTTTCAAACTATCACCAACTTTCGAAAACAAAAATTTTCAAAAAAAATTCAAAAATATAACGAGTGGTCCATGGGAAAGAGGACGTCAGCTCGAGTCCAATGAGACCTCATTTGTCAAAATCGGACCATGCGTTCGAGAGATATTTAACATGGCTGAGGCTTAGTAGTGGGTCAAGGAGGGTTGTGGAGTGAAGCAGAAACCGCCTTGCCCCCCTACTTTCCTGATTAATTTTTCTTTTAATTTCTCATAAATAGAGTTTGCATCCAGATCTAAAATACTACTAGCTTCTCCTTTTAGTTTCGATTTGACAACATTAAATAAACAATAATTAATGATGTTAGCGTTGGGAACTGCGTTGGGAACTGCATTGGCTCTCCTGTGAGTATTTAAGAAACTATCACATCTCGCAAGAAATTGGTCTAGACTGCAAGACGTACTCCCATTAAATTCAGGTAGCAATTGAATTTGAGCGTACTCGAATTTTGATAGCAATTCTGTCTCAGGCATTGTGATTTATTATAATGAATTAATTAATTGATTAGTTAATTGAAAATTATTTATTTATTTATTATTTATTTATTATTCAAAATTTATTTAATTCAAATGAACACGTATGAAAATCCCGCTTAGTTTTTCACGAATTCACTATCTTTTGAAAAAAATGTTTTAATTATTATTTATTGATATTATTATTATTATTATTTGAAATTTCTTTAATTATTATTTCAAATGAAATGAGAATTACTCTTTCACATGAACGACAAATTATTATTATTGCTCTTGTATAAGTTAAGAATAGACCATGCTGTTGGTAGCAATATTCAGGCAGTACAATAAGGTACTTCAAATGTAACTTACAGGCAGGAAATGATAAACAGCTTGGACTGCATCTTCCTTGTTCTGTTGTAGTCAGTTGGTCTTCCTTCTGCGATGTCGTGCTATCGAAGGGACACTTTTCAGATTTGTCAGTGTGCACGAACAGCAACAACGGATGGCGATAGGTTGTAGACGAAAGGCGCTGTTTGGAGCGTTGGCTTCTTGGAGCGTTGTCGGCTTACTTCCTCTCGTTCCATAGTCGGTTGGTTCTCTTCTGCGTCATTGAGCGATCGAAAGGCACTGCTTGGAGCGTTAGCTTCTTGGAGCATTGTCGGTATACTCGAACGGCGATGGTGGTTGGTTGCTGTCGAAAGGCGCTTCTGGAGCATTGTCGGCTAGCTTCCTTTCTTCAAGCTAGCGTAGTCGGTTGTGGTCGAAAGGCCTCCAGTGAGGTTGTCAGTTCCCTCCCAACTTGCTGGCTGGTTCAAATGAAATAGATTACTTCAGTAGTTTTCGGCAAGATAACTGGCTTTGCTGGACGAGTGACGAAAGCCGATTCTCGATCGTTGTCTGAACACTTCATCCAACTAGCTCTTAGATCTAGTGGCAATCATTTATCCATCTCGGACGGCAGGGCCCCAGTTAAGTTACTCGAATCCCGGACAGGACTCCAATTGAATTTGTAGCTTAACAATTGTTCGTGGCTAGCATGCTAAGCTGGGTTCTCACTGGTTCTCCACGAGTCTGAGTGATATCTATTTCAAATGAAGCACAGAGTTCAACTTTGTTATTTAATTGTTTTGACTAGTAACTAATACATTTGAAGTTATTTACAAGTGCCGAGGCATGAAGCCCGCCTGCCAACCAGTTCAGTTGTATAGTCTTAAGATTACTGAGTTAAAAGAGGCTGGAGCTCTGTGGAGTCCAGGGTTTTATTAGAATTAAAGAAGTCACATGCCAATCCCTCTGGGTGAGATACAGTACAATCTTACTGGCTAGTTACCAGGGTAGAGCGGGACATATGTGGAAGGGACTGCTGATGGTCAGGAGTAGGGAACATACGTCACGGAAATATCTGGCTGGATTCTGCAAGGCACGAGGTTATGTCTCATCTGAATCCTGAGTTGTTATTGTAATTATACTGAGAAATTATTCATAGCTTGCCAGGCACGAGGTTATGTGTCATCTGGACCTCGAGTTGTTATTGAATTTATACTGAGAATTATACACAGCTCGACTCACTAGCATTGAGCAGCTAACACGCATACTGCCTGTTGTAACTAGGCTGACACTCATGCAGTAATAATAATAATTAATGGTGATAATAATAATGTAGCTTTTAGAAGCTGAATCCATTAATATTGGTAGTCGAGGGTTCTATTCCCGACGAGGAATATAACTCCCTAACTTAAGAAGGCAATCACTGAAAATTGGATGATCATAACACTCACCGGTTATTCGGTATTTATGAAATTATACGATTTGAGCACTGATTCCTTTGATTTACGGTTTCTGAAATCCATGCAAAATGATAAAGAAAAGACATCAGAATGTTCAAATGACATGAAACAGGCATCACAGTGACCAAAATGTGAAGTGGACAGCAGTTATGGAGCGTATTTTCCTACAGCAACAGTATCTGCAAATCGTACACTTCGTACCTTTTATAAAAATTCATTTTTAAAGGAATTATAGATATTTATGAAATTAGAATGCAATTCGTCACTGCTAATGTCCATTCTCTTTCATTTGAATGCTCATTTGTCACGATCGGTCGCTTGTGAGCGCCACAGGAGGGATCTATATTACTGACATAATATATTTGATGATGTGATTAAGATTTATTATTATCATGAACTATTGAAGAAGAAGAAGAAGAAGAAGAAGAAGAAGGAGAAGACTAAGGGATAACCTCCATACTGTAGATCAGTTTAGGGAATGAAGACTGTATTTGTTGATGGGATCGTCATTTCTAAGTTTTGTAACATTGAAATAAATAGTTCTTTTTTCGGTGCTTGTTGTTGTTGTTGTTGTTGTTGTTGTTGTTGTTGTTGTTGTTGTTTGAGTCTTCAGTCTTTTGACTGGTTTTATGCAGCCCTCCATGCCTCCCTGTCCTGAGCTAATCGTTTCATCTCTACTTAGCTACCACACCCTACATCCAAGGCAATCTGTTTTGGTCTACCCCCACAGTTCTTGTCCTCGACCCTTCCTTCCATAACTAAGCTTGCTATTCCTGGGTGTGTTAGTGTGTGTCCTACCAACCTATCTCTTCCCTTCATTAGCAGTCACCAGAAACATCCCACCTCTCCCATTCGTCTCAATACCTCTTCATTTGTAAACCTATCTACCCATCTGATCTATAGTACATCATTCTACTGTAACACCACAATTCAAACGCTTCAATTCTCCTCCTTTCTGCTGCATCAATAGTCAAAGTTTCACTTCCATAGAGCGCCATGCTCCAGACAAAGGCTTAATATTTATCAGTAATACTTACCACACTTACTAAGTTTTCTGACGGGTTTAATGTATTTTATTTTGGAGGGCAGAGACTGTCTGAGGGTTTCACTGTAGGTTTGGTAGTGTTATGTAGAGCTATTTGTTTTGCATATTTGTATCTGATGATGCTCGCTTCAAGAGCGAAACATGTCATCTCTTAGTTTTCTTCTTCTTCACCAGTACGTAACAATGTATTTTATTTCAGGTTATTTTTCATATAATCAAGTAATAGGGATGATTTTTGAGTTGACCGACTGAAAGCTAGTATATTAATTCCTTTTACCTGTCAGTGAGCTAGGACGGTACCTTCTGACAGGCCACGGCCGCTTCCTTCCATATCCTTGCCCAGTTGTATTCATCTTCATCCATTCCATCTCTCATCACGACGCGCTGGTCGCCCATGGGCGTTGACTAGAAAGACCTGAACTCCACCTCTAAGGATGCCACACGACAATTTAAAAAATTACGAACCTTACTGTACTCGCATGTGATGTGTAACATGAGACATGTTATCCTACTATGTGTCTGCCGGGAGCGCAAATCCCTTGTTATAAAAAACAGTGTTATAACAGTGAACTCTGTTGGTCATTGAAATAACTACTTGTAAAACTCCAGTGCCAAATCCTGACCGGTGCGCATTCGCGAGGTATGAAGATTAAATATATCATAATTGTTTTCAGCAAATATGATATAACTTAATGAATATTTTCACACCAAAGAACGACAACTTGAAGTTGATTTATTGTAGGAATATCTTTAATGGGGCCTCCAAACCTTGAAGTAAACCGTATGCGATATACATTCCAGATAGGGCTGTATGTTGGCCGACAGTACCTCGAATGCTTACATTAAATAAGAATACAGCAAAAGTTTGAAGATTTAATAAATCACAATTGTTTTCAGCAAATATGTTTTAATTAATATTTTCACACCAAAGAACGACAACTTGAAGATGATTTATTGTAGCAATATCTTTAATGGAGCCTCCAAGCCTTGAAGTAAACCGTATGCGATATACATTCCACATGGCCAACGTACGTCGTCGTACCAATCTCCGCCACCGCGCGCGCTCATCACTTCCGTCCCATTTCCGGCCGTTTTCCAAAATCACTCCCACAAAAAATATCCAGCAACCGAGTGGAAAGATGTTTCACATCAAAAACCTGTCAGTGTGACCTGCCTTCTCTACACTTCTGTCATAAAGATTTATCTACGGGTTTAGAGCCTTGGCTTTCAGAATGAGTCAACGTAGCTTCTCGAAGTGCAGAAGCTGTTTGACATCCTAAGTGACGAAGCTCTGCGTCATAGTTTCTGAAGACAAACGGAGTATCTATGTTCATTTTGGATAAAACTGAGTTAAGAGGAAATTATTTACGGCAACGCAATTACGGACGTATTACCTCCTTTTACCTGCCAGTGTAATCTGCCTACTCTACACTTTCAGTCTTAAAGATTAAGATTGGGAACCGGTTACAACCCAAGCATGCCTTAAGCGGTCCCGGAATACCCAATATCAGTGGCCAGTTCAGAGGAAAAACTCTCCAAATTTGTAAGTAAAGTAGTAGTCAAAACATTATGAAATATTACAGAAAATATACTGTAGAACAAGAATTCAAAATATTTGATTTGGAGAATTTAGTGAGAAAATTCCACACACCTAGCGGCGAACGTTGGAAGTTGATAGACCGTTTCTACAAATTTGAGTACACACTAATTGTGGTGGTAGGTTCTTTTACGTGCCATAAATCTATTACATGGGCCCGCCGGCTTTCCCCTCCGATAGAAGGCATACTGAAGGATTTTAACACTATTAAAAATCCGATGACTTCGGCCGGGTTTGAACCCGCGATCTTGGGCATAGCAGTTCAGCATGCTACTGACTAATCCACCGAAGCCATAATTTTGAGTTTAGAAGGATGCACCGAGAGATGCAAGATCGGGGGTGGGAGAAAGAAAGGGCCCATTATTGCTCTCCACGGCCCTGCAGTAGTTGTCTAATGTATGTAGGGGAGGACGGGCATCACGCCCACGCTAAGGCTTACTGAATGTTTAAACTGATTTTCAATCGATCTGGAAATTTCAAAATCATGGAATACACACATTAAGCATCCTAGTGCATGTTAGAATTTTTTCGTTGTGGCTGGACAAAGGGAAATACCTAAATAATCAATTTTCCAAAAACGTACCCAAGTGGCCATTATGCCAACAGGGGTAGGGCATAACGTCCATACATTATAACCTTCTTCAGCAAACTGTAGTTGATACAAATGAAGTTGCAAGATAGACACAAATTTTTATTTAAAAAAGCTGATTTCTAAACTATTTCCAAAATAATAACTAACCTATCTAAAATGATTATTTAAAATACTCTAAAACACTAAAAATCAGATCTGTTACAATTTTCAGACCAACGACGAAAGAAAAATCTCTTGAAACAACAGCTCGAAGTGGAAACGTCAATCATCTAAAAAGGAAGAGTAATATTGAAATGAGAAATAGGTTTATAGTGAATCTAAAAGAAGAAGGAAAAAATTATTGGGTGTGTGAAACTACCATGCGCGAAGATATTTGAGCGTGACAACGTCTTCTCGGACTGATTGCTTTAAACTGTCGCTCTTGCAAAACTTCAGCTTCGTATATATTCTAATTGTGTATTATGGAAAACGGAATTTTCATAGGCGAAATGAAGGAAAGCCGAGTTGCACTTCCAGTGGAAAATCCAAACACAACCACTCTTCTCTGAAGTCTTAACTGAACATGACTCGACAGTTTGCTGCTGGCTGTGTCTGGGGTAATAGGCTCTCCTACTAGCTAGGCTGTAAATGGTGATAGACTTGCCCATAGCCAGCTCGTAAACTGTCATGTCGCCTCAGTATTTGAATGGAGATTGTTGGAAGAATTGGAAACGTAAAATCACGTATAGTGGGTGATGTATTGAAGATAGACATATGCTCTCACAGACTTTTTTGTAGAACTCCTCATGCTGAACAATTCTTATTCTCATAGTATATAGATGTTTTTAACGGTTTGCCCAGCGTAAGCTTATAAAGTGCACGGATGCCTTTTTTTTCGACTTTTTCACAGAAATCGTTACTGCTCGGCTTCCTTTGATCGTAAATAAATTATTTTCTACAGAAATCTTCCTCGAGATATCCTTTACAGAATGGTGAAAACCGCATCAAAATCCATCCAGAGGTTCACCTGTGACATCCAAAAACGACAGTAGCGACACTCGAGCGCAGCAACCGAAGAGAGAGAGTTTTGCAGCAGAAGAGAGATAAAACGATATCATCACCTTCCACTGTAACACTCGTTCACGATCGTCACTGTATTCCAACAATTTATTTGACGTTGTGACGTCAAAATACTTGAGTGGAACTGATGTAAAGGTTCTTTGAAAGTTTTTGAGGTTGGGATGATTTGTAATATTGTGATCGTATGTTTACGTTCAAATAAAAAGCTTCATGATATGTTACCTGTGTGAAGAGAAAACCCACGAAAGTTAAATTTAACAATACAAAATGCAGACATGCCATTATGTACTTTTTCATAACTTGAAGCAATCTGTCATCTTCGTCCGTTTCATTTTCTGTGCACGAGCTTCCGCCACAAAGTTCTCAACCACATTCAGTGATGTATGAAACAAGCTTCACTGTAAATATACGTGAATGTTCAAGATAAAGAACAAGTTTAAGTGCCAGGGATAATTTAAGCTTCGAGATATAGAAAATTTCGAGTTATAGAAATTCGAATCAGAGAGAAAATAATACATGTAAATTATAGGAGTGGCCTCCGTAGCGTAGAAGTCAGCGTGGTTAGCTGCCGCCCCGGAGGTCCTGGGTTCGATTCCCGGCTCTACCACGAAATTTGAAAAGTCGTATGAAGACTGGAACGGGGTCTACTCAGCCTTGGGTGGTCCAAATTAGTAGAGGAGGTTCGATTCCCACATCAGCCATCCTCGAAGTGGTTTTCCGTGGTTTCCCACTTCGACTTCGGGCAAATGCCGGGATGGTCCCTACTGTAAGGCCACGGCCGCCTCCTTCCCTCTTATTTGCTTATCCTTCCTACCCTTCCAATTCCTTCCCTCATGAGGCCCCTGTTCGCATTGCAGGTGAGGCCGTCTGGGCGAGGTGCTGATCACACCTCACCAGTTGTATTCACTCCACCAGATGTTCCCAGCTCTACGACTCTGCCTGAAAAGGCGGTAGGGGTGAGTTCCCTCGCTGAGTCCGTGGGAGCCACCACCCTGGAGGGTAAACTCGATTTTAATATATATATATATATATATATATATATATAGGAAGTTTGGTCGGGAAATGAGAATTACTTCGAGTTATCAAAAATTCGAGTAATAGAAGTTCGATATATCGAGGTTCGACTGTATATTTACTAAGGTTGTAGATATAATTCTAATAATTTATTCGAATTTTCGAATAATGTGGATATTCGAATTCTTTGGTTGTTCGAATCATTCGAAATACTTAAGGACCAGCATTACCCGTCGCGGCTTCGCCCCCGAATATTGAATTTGTAAAGAGTACACTTAGCAACGTCTCAATCATGAATGCTATGACTGATGTATCGTTTAATTTTGAATAATAATGATAATAATTTGGTTCGTCCAGAGTTGACACTTGTGTGTGGTAAGAAATTGGTGGACGAACACTAATTCTTGTCGAAGACCTGGTTGGTTGAGGTTGAATGGATTGAATCCTTCTATGCCTCCTGGTTGGTGGTGTGACACCTGAAAGTAGCTCGACATGATGTGGTGAATGGATTGGATTGTTTGGAGCTCTTTGATGGGTTGACGTAGAAGGGATGCTGTTGGCATGTTGAAGTCCTGAAGATGATGGATGTGCAGTTGTTGTCGGAGAAGATGTAACACTGCCAGTCACCAATGCATGTTGGCTTCGGGCTTGGTTGTGATGAGGGCACAGTTTGAGTACGGTACCTGTTGTTTCACAATGTTTCTGCAGGTTGCGTTTATCTCTTTCAGTACGATATTTTAGTGGCTTTTTCCTTGGCATACTTCACGCAGCGTGTATGTCACTGCAAGGGAAATGAATGAGTAAACGTATTGTACAGAAATCTGAGATTAGGTAGTAGTCTATTGTAGGTCTTACCTTGTTCACATATGTTCAGGCACATGAGAAGTAAACATGCCAATGCAACGCAAGAAATGCAAAGCATAAATACTGTCTGGAAATGTTCACATAAGTTCAGGCAAATATAAACATGCCAATGCAATGCAAGAAATGCAAAGCATAAATACAGTCTGGAAATACAGAAAGACAAATAGGTTAGGTATCTTGCCAATGCCGCCACGCTGCCCTGTGCTCTAGCGGCAGGTTCGCCTAGCAGTACGCCGCGGTACAAATAGTGTCAAGTCTTCGTTAAGCTATACTGGGTTGACAGTGCTGTATGAGCAGTAGAGTAACTAACGGGATTTCATGTAAAGAGCCTCATTTTCTATACCGGTAGTGGAGAGCACTACTCGCATCCAGTCGGCCATGTCTCGTCAAGAGCTACTGTTGCCTGGAAACGACATGACTTGGCATTCCTTCATGAGTTTATTTTATGACTTTATAAGCCTTTTCTCGAGTGCAAAATGGTATTTATTTAATTGTGAGGCATTTAAGGAGTAAGTGAGTATTTTTCGCGTACACATTGGGTTATGCGGAACCTGTAGGTACCCCATATGTGAAGGTTGGTGTTAATAGGACCTTATTTTCGGTACAAAACTGGAATGGGTCCTTAGCAGAATAATATAGGGAGGGATTTCAACTATTTGAATTACTTGAAGATGATATGTACCCGAAAAATACAGCGATTTGTTTAAGGAAATATGTCCAGTGGACGAGTTGTTTGAAGCAAGGGCGAATCCAAAAGGTCGGAAGGGGGTTAACCCATTTAAATTTCAACCAGATACTCAGCAATTCTTCTAGGTTTGTGCCGTATCTTGTGTGGGGTTTCGCCTAGGACACCAAGCTGGCTCATCGGCGGTCTCTTGGTGTCCCCGCCCGGACCCCCACAGGAGTGACGAACTGCGCGCCACCTCCCTTTATATTAGGTGCAACCTCACCACTTGACTGCGAGAACTAAGAGCTCAAGCAGCCTTTACCTCCCTATGAAGGCTTCCAAAAAGGTGGTATATTGGCTTTCATGGCCGGTGAATTAAAACTCAGCAATTCTTCTAGGTTTGTGTGGAAGCCTTCATAGGGAGGTAAAGGCTGCTTGAGCTCTTAGTTCTCGCAGTCAAGTGGTGCAGTTGCACCTAATATAAAGGGAGGTGGCGCGCAGTTCGTCACTCCTGTGGGGGTCCGGGCGGGGACACCAAGAGCCCGTCGATGAGCCAGCTTGGTGTCCTAGGCGAAACCCCACACAAGACACGGCACAAACCTAGAAGAATTGCTGAGTTTTAATTCACCGGCCGTGAAAGCCAATATACCATCTTTTTGGAAGCCTTCATAGGGAGGTAAAGGCTGCTTGAGCTCTTAGTTCTCGCAGTCAAGTAGTGCAGTTGCACCTAATATAAAGGGAGGTGGCGCGCAGTTCGTCACTCCTGTGGGGGTCCGGGCGGGGACACTCAGAGCCCGCCGATGAGCCAGTGGTGTCCTAGGCGAAACCCCACACAAGACACGGCACAAACCTAGAAGAATTGCTGAGTTTTAATTCACCGGCCGTGAAAGCCAATATACCATCCTTCAACCAGATAGTTTTATATAAATTTTCAATGTTTATTGTAATAATACAACCATTTGAATAATTCGACATGTTCATCGAATCACTCGATTATTGACTGAATAGTAATTTCCAAATTCGAAAGTTTGAATGTGCGAATAATCGAACTATGCGTACTGGTAGGCTATCTTCGAATCAATGTTCGATTATGAACAGCCGTACTAAAACCTATACACGATGTCACAAGCTCCTAAATAAATTAACAACACATGCCTTTCATTAACAGTTTTCTTAATTGGAAGCACGTTTTAAAAACTGTATTTCCGGTTTTTTTCGTTATCGTCTTACCCTCCAGGGTTAGCTTTTCCCACGGACTAAGCGAGGGAACCCACCTCGACCGCCACTGAGGGTAGTGTCCTGGAGCTTGTGACTGTGTGGGGGATACAACTGGGGAGTGTGGCTAGCACTTCGCCCAGGTGGCCTCACCTGCAAAGCGATCAGGGGCCTGAAGAAGTGGGAGGAAGAGTGAGAGGGATAGGCAAGGAAGCGGGAAGGAGGCGGCCTTGGCCTTACAGTAGGCATCATCCCAGCATTTGCCCGAAGACGAAGTGGGAAACCACGGGAAACCACTTCGAGGATGGCTGAGGTGGGAATCGAACCCCCTCTACTCATTTGGAACACCCGAGGCTGAGTAGACTCCGTTCCAGTCCTCATACCACTTTTCAAACTTCGTGGCAGAGCCGGGAATCGAACCTCGTACCTCCGGGGTGGCAGCTATTCATGCTGACCAAAACTACACCACGGAGGCGACATAAATAATGGTGTTTTTTTTTTTTTTGGTATGGCTTTTAGTGCCAGGAGTGTTCGAGGACATGTTCGCCTCGCCAGTTTTGTAGCTGCTTCGAGGCAGACAACCAATGGCTGAGCTACAAGTACCGTCGCCTGTGGAGTGTTGTCTGTATTTGTTAATTATAATTATTGAACACCCACCCGAACAATACTTTTAATGTGCCCCCTCTTCTATCCCCTCCCTCTGAGATTCTTGCGTGTTGTGACTAAGTAGCTTCCTCCCTCAGAATACTACGCGCATGCGCAATGTCTGTAACCTGCTGGCGACAGAAGCACAAGCGCACACTAACGATTTGTCTGGAGCACTAAAGCAGTTGTGTGAGTGGGATGCTGAGGACTGATTGATACAAGCAGTTCTACTGGTGACAAAGCCAGGTAAGTGCTTCACAGATCACCAATAATAGCATTCATCATGCCATATTCTCAATGACTTTTTAATGCAGAGACGTAGCCCCACCACTCTTCAACTGCGGTATCAGAAGAGGTTCGTTAGATGTGCTATGCGAATGCGATGCGACACCACTGGTTGTTGTTGCTACTTTATTTAGTAACTAAGGATAATTTGGTCATCAGCCCCGTGTATATACGTGTGTGTCTGGAACAGGGTTGCCAGATGTAGATATTTATTTAACGTAGGACTTTTAGTGCCGGGAGTGTCCGAGGACATATTCGGCTCACCAGAGGCTGTAGCTGCTTCTTGCGGACACCCATGGGGTGAGCTACAAGTTCCGTTCAATTTCAAGTAGTTCCAACTTTCGCTAACAGATGTCACTGACACCTAGTGGTGAACGTTAGAACTTTGATAGAGCGTTTCAATGAAATCTATCCTAGAAATTTAGCTTCACACAACTTAAGTTTGTGGAAGGATCTTTTACATGCCATAAATCTATGACATGGGACCGCCGGCTTTACTTCCCCTCCGAAGGAAGTCATACTGAAGTATTTTAACGCTCTTAAAAATCCGACTTCGGCCGGCGCGATATCGCTGTGGTGTTCTGTGAATAGTTTTAATATAAAAGTAAAAAAATGTAAATACATAAGAATAACTAGGTAAAAAAAACATTGAGGATGAATGCAAAATTATGAACAGTTTCATCCCACAGTGCACAAATTTAAAGTTAATAGGGGTAACAATCTCCGACATCCTGAATTGGAACATTCAAAGTGAAGAGGCAAGATGTAAGGCCTCCAAAGTTCTGGGTTTCTTGTACAGAAACATGAGAGGTTCTTGTAAACCTAGACCTTTAAGGACGGCCTACCTATGCATGGTCCGTCCGATATGAACGTACGGCTTACCTGCTTGGCATCCCACTACAGCGGAAAACATGAACAAGCTCCAGCGTGTACAGCGCCGCGCAGAGAGGCTAATAGCTCGTCATTCCCCTTCCACTTCGTCAAAATTTCCATCTATAGAGGCAACAGCCAAACAAACTAATTTGATTTTTCTCAAAAACTCCCTCACAGGTTCCAATAATATTAACCCCTTTTGCCGACTGTCATTGGCATATCGCTCAGTTCGGAGAGGACGAGGTGTAACTCTCACCCTTCGCTCGTAGCAATGCTTACCTGACAGGTTTCTACGGCCGCTCTGCGCGGTTATGGAACGCGCTTCCAGGGTATGCCAAGATCTTGCCTCTTTGGAAATTCAGGCCATACATAAAAAGGACTAGTGAGATTTGTCGATTGCATAGTCATCTTGGCCGACATGCCTGAGGATTTGAATGAGATTTTGAATGGTATGGACTCCGTCTTGAGAAAAGGATTCATGATGAAAATTAATAAATGTAAAACAAAAATACGGGAATGCAGCCGAAATAAATCTGAAACCTCTATGGACATCAAATTGGCAGGTGAAAAGCTGAAGGAAGTAGGAGACTTCTATTATTTGGGAAGCAAAATAACCAGTGATGGACGAAGCAAAGAGGATATTAAAAGTAGGTTAGCTCAGGCAAGGAAAGCATTTCTACTAAAAAGAAATCTGTTGACATCGAATATAGATTTAGGTATTAGGAAGTCATTTTTGAAAGCCTTTGTCTGTAGCGTGGCGCTCTATGGAATTGAAACTTGGACTATTGGTGCAGCAGAAAAGAGGAGAATTGAAGCATTTGAAATGTGGTGTTACAGGAGAATGATGAAAATCAGATTTGTAGATAGGGTTACACACGAAGAGGTATTAAGACGAGTGGGAGAGGAGAGATGTTTCTGGCGACTGCTAATGAAGAGAAGAGATAGGTTAGTAGGACACATATTAAGACACCCAGGAATAGCATGCTTAGTTATGGAAGGAAGGGTCGAGGACAAGAACTGTAGGGTTGGACCAAGGTTAGAATATGTTAAACAGATTGCCTAGGATGTAGGGTGTGGTAGCTATGTAGAGATGAAACGATTAGCTCAGGACAGGGAGGCATGGACAGCTGCATCAAACCAGTCAAAAGACTGAAGACTCAAACAACACATAAAAAGTTACATTGTATAAATAAACTTGTGTATGAGTGATTGATTGTCTCGCCGAATGAATGAGTGAATGTAGGCCTGTGGAGTGATTGAGGTAATGAAAGTGCGTGCGTGGGGGAGTGAGTGAACTACGGTATGTTAATGTTCTATATATGTACATTTGCAAATATCGTTGTAAAACATGAAAATATTGTAAATTCAAATATAGATGTAAATTCTGCCTGTGAAACATGGAATATGTATATGGGGCTTGCCATTGTTCACTAGGCCTTTCATACCTCTGCTTGATTTATGGTAAATAAATAATAATAATTATATCGTATAGCCTCGGGTGCCGGGTGCAAGCTTTGTTATTTGACACCCAAAGAGTAGCTTGCATGTCGAATTTCGTTGTTCCTTGAAGCACTATGAAAGTCGAGGAGGTTAGATATCTAAGCTCCTTGAACACTATAGCGCTTTCTAGTAGAGAAATGAGGAACTTCGTGTTGGCGGACACTCCCGAGATTAATTTTGCCGTTATGAACTCGGCCTACTGAATTCAAATGGGTTCTTTAACATGCCAACATCCTATGACATGGTGTCGTAATTTTTGCCGCCTTTCAAAAATCACTTACCACTGCCAGGAGCGAACCTGCAAGCTTGGGGTTAGTAGACCGACACGTTGACCACTCACCCACCGTGGCAAGCATAATAATAATAATATTAGCAGTTCAGCATGCTACCAACTACGCCACCGAAGCCGCTGATATATATATACTAACCAGTGATGGGAAGTCATTGAGTGAAAGCAATCGTATTACAGTTACGATTACGGTTTTGGGTGTACATGTTTGTAATTGTTACTGTTTAAAAATGTAAATTTTACACGTAATTTACTTCTGGACCGGCCACGGTGGCCAAGACCGCTAAGGTGCTAGCTCGTGTCTCACTTGCATCGGGTCAGCATGGATTCGAATCCCACCTCGGCCGTCCTCAAAATGGTTTTTCATGTTTTCCAATTATCACCACCAGGCAAATACCGAGATGGTTCCTTTCAACAGGTTCATGGCCAACTTCCTTCCCTGACCGTTTCTTCATTAGATCCAGGATATCGGTCCCCATCCCCAGTTGTATATGCTGATAAATTGTATTCAGCTCCCAGACACCTTCTTTGCGACGGTAGAGGAATGATGCCTCGCAGAGTCCGTGGGTGAAGCCAAACTTGGGGGAAAAGCGGCTTAAAAAACAAATACTGTACTTCTGCTAATAATATCTTTTTTAACGCTTATCCTCCAGGAGCATACGAAAAGAACTTCAAACTTAGCTCAGTGTAGTTTTAGACAAATTTACAGATATCGTTAAGGTTAGTGCTCTACATAGCTACCACATCCTACGTCCGAGGCAATCTGTTTAACATACTCTAAACTTGGTCTATCCCTACAGTTCTTGTCCTCGACTCTTCCTTCCATAACTAAGCTTGCTATTCCTGGGTGTCTTAGTAGTCTATGTGTCCTACCAACCTATCTCTTCTCTTCATTAGCAGTCGCCAGAAACATCTCTCCTCTCCCACTCGTCTTAATACCTCTTCGTTTGTAACCCTATCTACCCATCTGATCTTCATCATTCTCCTGTACCACCACATTTCAAACGCTTCAATTCTCCACTTTTCTACTGCAATAGTCCAAGTTTCACTTCCATAGAGTGCCACGCTCCGGACAAAGGCCTTCAAAAATGACTTCCTAATACCTAAAACTATATTCGATGTCAACAGATTCCTTTTCTCTAGAAATGCTTTCCTTTCCTGAGCTAACCTACTTTTTATATCCTCTTTGCTTCGTCCATCACTGGTTATTTTGCTTCCTAAGTAACAGAAGTCTCCTACTTCCTTTAGTTTTTCACCTGCCAATTTGATGTCCATAGGAGATTCTGATTTATTTCGGCTGCATTCCGATATTTTTGCTTTACATTTATTAATTTGCATACAACTGCCTCACTAATTTATGG
Source organism: Meconema thalassinum (assembly GCA_946902985.2). Taxonomy (NCBI): domain Eukaryota; kingdom Metazoa; phylum Arthropoda; class Insecta; order Orthoptera; family Tettigoniidae; genus Meconema; species Meconema thalassinum. The sequence continues at coordinate 978,891,644 of OX336388.2, read as the reverse complement.
ATCTTTTCCTAATTTTGCACGTTCAATATACTCGTATGTCTTAGCAGACATAAGCATGCCTATTTAAAGAGTCCACAGGTGTACCAACTGCATAGTAACATTCTGAGAACATTTGAGTTCTAGACTCAATATCGTTCTCATAAACAGCTTGAAACCGAGCGAAACGCCACAGATATAAATGTCTTACAAGTTAACGGCGATGGAGTTATCGCTTCGATGTAATCACCTCCTTCTGGCTTTCGCCATAGATTTGCTCGGAAACAGTCTCTGTTTGTTCCTCTTGTTCGCAATCTTGAAGTGTAACTTGCAAACACAGGTTCCATTGCAATTCGTTCAACTAACAGAGCACTTCGATCCAACCTTTGTGCATCAACACCTCAACAGGTTGCCCGACATCCGTTTTTGCATTTCCTGGGCTGGAGGCTCGAGTGTGGTGACATGAGTTAGCCCATTTTTGGTTTTTCCGTCCTCATTGTACTGCATTTTGTTCAACTCCACACCACTGTTGGACCTGGTGACAGATTCGGAACAAATGTTGACGTGCTGCTGCTTCTGTCGGTGACAGCGATGCCATAATAAATTGATTTTACTGGGCTGATTTTGTAAAGCATGTAGGCTATATAGTTGTTTAACGACATTTCTGTTTCTCACGCCACTGTTACTGTATAATGCAAGGAAGAAGCATTTTTCAGCTTTAGCAATGATCTCTGTGTCCGTATTTTGAATTTCGTATACCTGTACAGATCATGGCGACTAGCTGCGCACTTAAACTTGGGAACTCAGCGGTAGGAGAGGGGCGTGGAGCGGTCGGGGGATCGTGCTGAATACAGTGAAACCTCTCTTTACGACACTTCTCAGATACGGACACTCTCTAGAAAGGGACAGAATTTTATGTCCTGAATTATATTATATCTAACTGCTAATAAAATGAACTCTCTTTTACGGACACGGACAGCTCTTTAGACTTATCGTTGTGTAAATGTTTGAAAATTATCCAATTTGTTGATATTAAATTAGAAAGTCTAGTTTTCTTCGCGAAATATACGACCCTTTGTATTTTCCGTCAATGTACAGTAGGCCTACATACATTAATAAATTACAGTTCCCAACTAAAGTTTAACTTAAGCAATACAACTTAACACAATATTATTCACTGACACTAAGACTCAGACACCAACAGAGTGGCAACTTACTAGTGGTGTATAATTTATATAGGCCTGCAGTATATCACTTTCTTGTGGACAAGATAACTACCGTCATTTTACACAAATCGCTTTCAAATTTATAGGCCTACATAAAACATAACCATTTAAAATCTCGGTCGAGTTCGTTAATGAGCAAAATGGGACCAAGGAGGTGGAAATGGGGGTGAGAGGGTCTTTTCTCGAAAACGTGAAATATCACTACAACTTTCTTTGTATGTGAAAAATCGAATGCATTCAAAGTTTGTACTATTCTTTTGATAAGGGCTAAAAGCTTACCTCCGTAAAGTTTTTTGACAGCACCAATCATAGACCAAAGGACTGTGAAAAATGGAGTTCATTCATTCATTCATTCGTTTATTTGCAATTGGGGGTGTGTTCCCCGGTGGCAAATTAGATATACATAACAAATAAATAATTGTACATAGCAATTCACTAACAATTAAACTGGAGTATTTACACAAATAGTCAGTCTTTTCTTAAACACACCTATATGTTTGGGAAAAGGCTCTAAGACTGCGGCAGGTAGAGAGTACCAATTATCAATGGCACGGTTTACGAAAGAATATTAACCAAAATTTGTTCGCTGTGGTCGGCCCTTAACTTTGAAAGGATGATCACTCCTACCCATGTTGTGTTGATTATCATTCTCCTGATGGGAGTGAATCTGCCCTACAACAAGTTCCACAGTTGGACAACTATAAGTAATGGTCATTCATCTCAAGTACTGTGGTGAAACCACTATAGACATTTATACCTGGTGGGCGCCATCGTGTCCAATTACCATTAGGACATCGAAATATACCTATAATCAGACTTACCATTATTTGCCTCAGCTATATAGACTCTCTTTAAATCAGCTCGTGGGGAAATATCCAGCTTCTAACCAAATGATATATTCTAAGAGAGGACAGGTTCGGTATTATAGCTAATTCTATCTACAAGAATTTGAACACGGAAACTGAATATAATGAAATTGAATTTAATTATAATAAAAAGATCACCTTTAAAACACATGCTAATGGAAGACGTAGACTTTACTATTAATGTGGGGGCTAAATCAAGACGAAGCGGAGGCATATTACTTTAACTTATTGCAGAATTAAAATGAATTTACAGTTACTTTGCCCAAAGAAAGATTGATTAATTTTGAAAGAAAAACAGAGAGATATGTCATAATGTCATCTACGCTCACCAGTGTTGACTTCATGGTCGGAGATGCTCAGCCTCGAGCAAATCTGTTGTCTTCTGTACGAGATCGCCAACATCTTCTTGAAAATTCTTGATATGTAAAATTATAGCGTTGCGTGAGATGAAGTACTAGCTTCAAGAATCCCATTTATGACAACAGCCAAAGACACAACTGTTATCATCAATATGCGTGAACGAGATATGTTCCCAGCATACTGCAACTGTAATAGTTTATGAGCACAGGGATGCTCAAAAGTAGACTAGACTGACCATCAACATGATAATCGAGCCTGATTAAAGAAAAAGAATCAAATGGGATGACTCTCCGTCCCCGGGTTGAGTCTTTTAAAACTTCTTGATATCCCTCTCTCCATCACCCATCACACGTGGTCGTAGGCCAATCTCTTCTTGCGATGCTGACCCCAAGTCTCCCACTCCATCAAATTGGGTTGTCGTCAACGTTCTGATTTGCTCAGGGGTAGCATGGCTCTGGTTCAGGGAATGATCGCCAAATAGCCAAATAAGGATATGCTGTACGTCGAAAGCCTAGTTTCTCTTGTCCTCAGTAAGCTTGACCTCACATGAACCAAGTTCGTGGAAAAGCGCCTCAGAGAGGCGTCAGTCCTTATCTGCTCCAATTCTGGGAAAGCGCCCCGCTGTTCATATGGTCGAGAATAACTTGAGTTGCGACATCTACTCTGCCTGGCTAAATGACTTAAAATCTCGGCTTCCTGCTCAATCTTGCCCTCGCATTAAATTTATAGTATTCGTATATCGAAAATCTTCCATTAGCTCCAATTGAATATAAACATAATAAAATACCCTCTCCTTCCATATAAATTGATACCAAAAATAATTAGAACGAAAAGTTAAAATTAAAATTACGTCTGTGGTTATTATGTATCCCAACGTTCATGTATGTTGATTAAAATATCATATCACAGCACCAACAATGGAAATATCCCATTCGCCCCAGTTTATCGTGGGAATTTACTAGGTAAAATCGATACGATAAACTAAAGACACATCATCAAAAAAACAAGTTATATATATATATATATAACATACATAGAGAAACTACATGAAATCTCCAGTAAAACGGGACTTGATATTTCCTATGAAAAAACACAGTATATGGATACCAAATCAACAGGAAACATCGCCTTGCGAACGCAATATGGAAAAATCTCGCAGGTCACTCACTTCAAATATTTAGGAGAAGCCATCCAACCCACAGGATTGAACACAATTTCTAATGCAGATAGAATAGTAAAATTGCAGAAGGCGTACAAGCTGACATGGAATCATTATAACAAAAGAGCAGTATCTCGCAATGCAAAATTGCGCCATTATAACACAGTTGTCTTACCTGAAGCCTTGTACGCGGCAGAAACAACCGTCATTAGAGGAATGACAAGAATTCATGATATTGAGAAACAGGAACGAAAAATTCTTAGGAAAATCCATGGCGCTGTTTTCCGTAATGGAATTTGGGTCAGGAGACCAACAAAGGAACTTTATGAAAATACAGAGACCATTGTAGATAAATTTAGGAAGAGACGTCTGCAGTTCTATGGACACATATATAGGATGGATGAGAACAGACTCACTAAGAAGATTTTCAATATCGTGAATGCAAGTAAATTAAAGACCAGTTGGATTAAAGAAGTACATGAAGACATGGAATTACTTAAAATCTCTGAAGACGACATTAAGGACAGAGAACAATTTAGAAATAAAATCAGAAACACGAAAATTGTACAAGTTTCAAGGAAAGATACATCAGGGAAAAAATGGACAGAGGAAAGGAAGAAAAAGCACAGTGAACTAATGAAGAGGTTTTGGGAAGAAAATAAGAGAGGAAAAGGAAGTGAAGCTGTGATTGGCTCAAGTTCTCACGCTCTCCTGAAGGGGAATAATCGGAAATAATAATAATACATAACCCTTCACAAAAACAAAAAAAATCACCCTTAAATACAAATTCCCCTCTCCTTGGTCCTTCATATCAGTGTGTGTTCATTGATCAGGCACATCGTGCCTATAAGAGTTTTTCTTTACAGTTTGCGGTATATGCCGCTAGTTATAAAATAAATATGTTGATAGACCCTAAAAAAAAACACTGCACATGAGATACTTCTTGTGTTGCCTTCATACTATCGCATGATAGGTTTATTCTCCGTTTTCTGCGGTTTCCTTCACTCCCTGCGTGAAAAATTGATTGAGACTTCTTGGAAATTCACTCAATACAAGTGTTATAAATCTCACTTTTCCAGAATTCAAATCATTATGCTTTATACCAACACGAGATCACACTGTAACTTTACGTTACGACACTTTCACACGTCCGGTGAAACGTTTCTGACCCCATGCCATATTCTCTGTAAAGATTTTACATACAAGGCACTACTGAAAGAAAATACAAAATATAGAAGTATCTATAATCCTATTAATATTTCTGTGCATGTTATATCAACAAAATATCCCTTTAAATATATCTCGTGACACATTACCTGTTGTGTACACTTCAGAAATACCCGTATCTCAGTGCTGGACTACCAATTAGTCCATCTCTTTAAATGTTTACTTCTCCCTAAATTCAGGTCAACAGCCGTACGCTAAATATGACCTATATTATGTACACCGTTACCTTTGCTCCTGTCTCTTATCTGATTGAGACAAACACCTTCGTACTGCCTTGTCTGACCAGAGCTAATTATGTATTCTTCAACACGCTCTTTCATACACAGCTCTGACGTCACCTTACCTGAGTCAGAATGTCTGTCACACGTAAACTGTTTATTATTATTATTATTATTATTATTATTATTATTATTATTATTATTATTATTATTATTATTATTATAACAAAATAAAACTTAGCAAATTTTACACTTCTGTACACAGTACACCATCTCTCATATCCTTATGATATGTATATCCTCATACTCTTGATATTGTACGTTCCGTATAGTTGTATACCTTCCTCGTTTTAAGAACCCTTTTTGACAGTATAAATCTTACCTTTTCACACTAAAGTGCTAATTTAAAATGAGCGTACCTCTACCTGAAATTTGACCTTCCCTTCTGCTGTAAGGGCCGTTATAAGTGAATTCTCATACTGGCTATTAGAGTATTCAATCATGCTATCTTCTTGCATCCGATCTCTTTGCTGTTGAACTGCCTCTTGATACCGAAAAGGAACTGGATATCTATGTCCAACGAACACAGAATAATTATGCACGTATAACGTATGTGTGTAACAATTGGCCTTGCCAATTCTCTCCTCAAAAATCCTCTTGTTGTCTAGCAACACCTTATAAAGTTGAACACTTCGTTGTTCTCCTAACTCATCTCTAAATGCTGCAACCCGCAAGGAATCTTCTAAAGACCTGTACGTTTGCACATTACCCACAAAAAATAATGGTACAGGTTCTATACCCGTAGATACCTGACCGACCTCCTCGACACTACTGGCCGACACCACCGTACTCAACGTACACACCTTTGACGTCACCCCACACTGCTTACCTGGGTTGTTAAACGGTATAATTATTTCCTTTTCGTTCCAATTCACCTTAACACACTCTTGTTCATAGCATAATTGAACTGAATATCTACTAAGCCAATCTGAACCAAACAATGCTAAAACAGACGCCCCAGACACATAGACTTAGGCCACAGGATATAAAATTTTGCACTCATTTACTTCCTGAACATCTGTTAACTCCCTAAGTAAATCACTTTTCACATCTAGGTCATAATTTATTACAATATACATAAGAGTAGCGGTTGGCGACACAACCTACCGTACTGCGACGCTACATAAATGTTCTACTTGTGATTATTACTTCCTTCCTTCGCACTACCGACTTTATCTCTTTCTCTTTTGATCGTCACTCTCTCTTCATCATCATCTTCCTTCCAAGTATTTGGCCAATGTCCCGTTACGCTCTTGCACTTTCCCTCCATCTCTTCATCGGACGTCCTATGATCTATTTCCCCGTGGCTGGTAGCGAAGGATCTCCTTTGGAAAACTTCCAGGTTCCATCCTTTGGACATGATGCTTCCAGTTCTCTTGGTAGTCACAAATGTATGCAGTTATTGGTTTCACTTTTAGTTCCTTCAGCACATCCTCGTTTCTCTTATGATCCCATTTAGTATAGCCTGCTGTTCGGCGCATAAAGGTCATTTCGCGTGCTGTGAGTCTGGAGATGTCCTGACATCTTATTGTCCATGCCTCGCTGCCATAGCATAGGGTTGGTCTGGCTAATGTGTTATACAAACGCAAGCGTGGATGCCTTTGGACAAAAGATGGCTTCATGACATGATTGATGATTCCTGTTGTTCTGGTATAATTAGTTATTTTTGCAGTTATGTCTCGTTCTTCTTGAAAAGATAAATGATATCCTAAATACTTGAATTCGTTAACTCTTTCTAAAATTTTACCCTCCAGACAAATTTTACTGGGGATAGGGTCCTTACCCGAAAGGCCATTACTTTAGTATTTTCTGTAGAAATGCACTTGCTGAATTTTGATGCCACTTTCTGGAGGTTGAAAACTGACCACTGCAGATCATCTTCAGATGCTGCTACCAATGCAACATCATCAGCAAATAGTATAGCATCTAAATTTTTTAGATGCCTGCTAATAGGTATTGAACCATGTCTTTCACACCTCCATTCCTTTATTATAGCATTCATATAGATTATGAATAGCAATGGTGAGAGTCCACAGCCTTGTCTTACCCCTCTGCTGATTGGCTTCCACTCGGATTTATGATTACTTAACCTTACTGAAATAAGAGTATCACTATACATGTTGGAAATGTTATCAATTAACTGTTGGGGGACACCATCTCTGGCCAAAATGTCAATAAGTCTGTTTCTGTCAACAAAATCAAAGGCTTTCTTAAAATCAACAAATTATATGTGTGTTTCAAAATTGAACTCCCTGCGTTTTTCGATCAAAATTTTTAAGGTGAAGTAGGCATCTGCACATGTGCGACCTTTTCTAAACCCATGTTGTTCATTCCCTATTAACTCAGAGTAATGTTCCAGTATTTTTTCTTTAACAATGTTTGCAAAAATTTTGTATCCAGAGTTAAGTATACTTATCTTTATATATATAATTCTTCGACACGTGTGTATGTGACTGAACTCCTCCTAAACGACTGAACCGATTTTGATGGAATTTGGTATGTACATTAGGGTGGCCCCATGTATGGTTAGATTCACAATCTGACCCGGTAGGTGGAATGAACACAATTTTAGAACCACAATTTACACACAATTTTAGAACCTCAATATACAGTCAAACACAGTCGTCATGGAAACCACTAGCCTTGGCCTTCGTGAAAGCTGATGTCTTTGGACGGTTTGTCTCCGCACGTTAGAGCCACCTGGTTGCAGCCTGTGCAACTACCGCCATTACATACACTCCGTCCGTGGCGAAAAGTTGTGTTTTATACCAAAGGTGGCAGTGATGTCGAATTCTACTGTTCGTCTCTGCACGTTAGAGCGTTTCAAAGTCCCGTATGCGTTCATATACCATTCATCCGATTGCCATGAAAGTTGGGTGATATGTTGAGTGAGCTCCAGGGAAGGTGTTTGGCTTAGTAAATCGATTTTAGAATAGATAGCGCACGAATAGATTCAACAAATGAGCGACGACGCGCGAAGCGATTCAAAAAGGTCCCGTATGCGTTCAAATACCATTCGTCCGATAGCGATGAAACTTGGGTGAGATGTTGTGTACACTCCAGGGAAGGCTTCTGGCTTAGTAAATCAATTTCACATTACGTAGCGCACGACTAGATTCAACAAATGAGTGACGACGCGCGAAGCGTTTCAACAAAATCCCGTAAAAGGTTATATTCCATTCATAGATTGAGATGAAACTTTGATGAGTTGTTGTGTACACTTAAGCGAAGGCTTCTAACTTAGTAATCCATTTCACAGGAGGTTGCGCACGAGTAGATTCAACAAATGAGCGGCGACGTGCGAAGCGTTTCAACAAAGTCGCGTATGCGTTCAAATACCATTCGTCCGATAGCGATGAAACTTGGGTGAGATGTTGTGTACACTTACGTGAGGGTTTCTAACTTAGTAAATCCATTTTACAATAGGTAGCTCACGAGTAGATTCATCAAATGAGCAACGACGCACGAACTTTTAAACAAAGTCCCGTATGCGTTCATATACCATTCATCCGATTGCAATGAAACTTGGGTGAGATGTTGTGTACACTTACGTGAGGGTTTCTAACTTAGTAAATACATTTCACAGGAGGTTTCGCACGAGTAGATTCAACAAATGAGCGACGACGCACGAAGCGTTTCAATAAGGTCCCGTATGCGTTCAAATACCATTCGTCCGATTACGATGAATCTTGGGTGAGATGTTGTGTACTCCCTACGGAAGGTTTGTGGCTGAATAAAACCATTTTACAACAGGTATCGCACGAGTAGATTCAACAAATGAGTGACGGCACGCGAATCATTTCAACAAAGTGCCTTATGCGGCCATATACCATTTATCAGATTGCGATGAAACTGGTGAATTGTTGTGTACACTCCAGGAAATGTTTCTGGCTTAGTAAATCCAGTTTTTAATAAGTAGCGCACGAGTAGATTCAACAAATGAGCGACGACGCGCGAATCGTTTCCACAATGTCCCGTATGCGGTCATATATCATTCATCCGATTGCGATCAAACCTTGGTGAATCATTGGGTACACGCCAGAGAAGGTGTTCAACTTGGTAAATCCATTTTACAATATTGGTAGCGCACGAGTAGATGTAACAAATGACTGACGACGCGCGAAGCGTTCCAAAAAAATCCCGTATGCGTTCATATACTATTCATCGATTGCGATGAAACTTTGATGAGTTGTTGTGTACACTTACGTGAAGCTTTCTAACTTAGTAAATCCATTTCACAGTTGGTAGAGCACGAGCAGATTCAACAAATGAGTGACAACGCACGAATCATTTAAATCAAATCCCGTATGGGTTAAATGCCATTTATCCGTTTGCGATGAAACTTTGGAGAGTTGCTGTGCACGCTCCAACGAATGTTTCTAAATTAGTAAATTCAATTTACGATAGTCTAGTGGCAGTTAACAGAAATTGAAAAAAATATTGTGTATCCAAAAGCACTTCAAGAAACAAAGTTACACCACTTTCTTTGATTGGCAGGAGAACGTCTGCCGGGTCAGCTTGTTCCTCTATAATTTTCCAAAACTTTCAGATTTCCCTTCTTATGAAGAGGAACTACTATTGCCTTTTGCCAATCTTCTGGAGGCCTGTTACCCATCCAGATTAAATTCAATAATCTGAGAAATCTTTTCTTGAAGGCATCGCCTGAATATTTTAACATTTCTGCATTTATCGAATCTTCTCCAGGTGTTTTCCCATTTCGAAGTTTCCTCAAGACCCGTTCTAATTCTTCGAGTGTAATATTTTCCGATGAATTGTTGTTAGATGCTTGTAAAACACGTTGTTCAATATTTGGACTCGATCAAAGGCTCTGAAAATAATCAAGCCATTCTTTGTGAAATATTGCATTAATTTTTACATCTTCTTTTACTTCCCTATTTAGTTTTTTCAAAATTTTATAGGTTTTTGGTTGTGGTCCTGTTATGTCAGTCTCCAGGTACGAGACAAAGTTTTCCAACTTTCCCTGTGTTTCTTTCGAACTTCTCTTTTTGCTATTGCTCTCTTATGATGGTATTCAAATTTATCTTCTAATTTACCAGTTGACAGAAACTTTTTATATGAATTTATTTTTTCGGAGATTACTTTTTAATTTCTTCGTCCCAAATTCTTGAACCATTTTTCTTTTGCCATCTTCTTTTTTCTCCCAAACTTTCAAATGCTGACTGTTTTAGAGCTGAACTCAAATTGGACCACTCGTCTTCCACATCGTCAGAAAGTGGAATCATCTGAATATGATTATCAAGCCTATTTTGGTAGAGCCATTTTATACTGGGATCATTTAAAAGGTTAACCTTATATAAAGTTTCGTTTTCCTGTATTCTTTGTTTCTTTTTCTTGAACCACCGTGGTTTTAAACGAATAGGAGCAACTAATAAATAGTGGTCTGTTTCCAATTCAGGTCCTCGATAAACTCTTGTATCCAAAACTAAATCTGCCAATTTTCCATTACAAATGATATAATCAATAATTGATTTCTGATTTCTCTCTTCTCTCCTTACTATTATTGTTTCCCCTTCCTCTGTACTACACCTATCAATGGTGACCTTACAGTTCGCTTCACCTCCTCCTGTCCCGTCCATCTCGGCTACTATTTCCATCCACCCTTCACTATGCTCTTTACTTTCTTTCAGTCTGGCTTCCATCTCCTCTAAGAAATTACCATTATTCTGCACTTTCTTTCTACCCCTATGATTTCTATCTTCCTGCCTCCCCTCAACGCCTATGCTACCACCTTGCACCATTTCATCTACTAAATCACTTTTATTATGTTTTTTTCTCTTACTCCTCGAGTTCCTGATTTCAACTTTCTGCCCTTCATGTTCTTTAACTATCTCTTTCTGATTGTGGCCTAACATCGCCTTCTCCACTTTCGCCAATCTCATACTAACTTCCTCTATACTTGATTTAAAGCTGTCCCTAATTTGCAAATTCTCATCATCTATTACTTTTGGCATCCTAATTTCCTGATTGCTTAATGCTTTCCTTACTTTACCTATCTCCATTCCTATTTTTTCTCTAGTCTTTTTATCGTCTTTCTTATTATGTTCCAGAATCTCTGCCCTTATTTCCTGCACACTCTCTACCACCTGTTGACTAATCATGTCTACTTTATTTTCTATAATTTCAATCTACTTCTCAACTTCTTCCACTATCGTTTCTCTGAACTCCGACGAATTTTCCTTTATTTTCTCACACTCCCTACGCACCTCCTCGTTAATTTCCACTACCATGTCTACTCTTTTGTTTAATTGCTCAATTTTATTATTACTTTCCGCCCTACACTTATCTAATTTAATGTTAATTGCTCTATTATAATTCTCCATTTGAACATTAGTCGCTACCAATTTAGAATTAGTCGCTTCCAATTTAGAATTAGTAGCATCCAATTATTATTGATTTCAATATTATTAACTTTCATAGTATTATTAATTTCTTTCTTAGCAGCATCTATATCATTTTTAATTTGCATGAGTAAGGCCATAACCCCCTCACTATACCTCTGAACACTTTCCTTATCAGCTGCACTCTTTGGAAATACCTCGGTTAGTTCCATTGAGCTCGTTCCCTCCGGACTGACCTCATTAATAGCTTCAACATTCCTCTCTCTCTCCTCACCACTCGTAACCTGACTGCTTCTAAGTTTCATATTTTCCTCTTCACCCGACATTATGACACAGCACACAGAACATATATATCCCCCAAAAAACACACTGCACAGAAATAAAAAAAAAATCCTCTCTCTATAAATACCACTGGATTTCGGCCTCACGTTGGGCGTACAAATGTGATGGTTATTATTCTCCTGGTGGGAGTGAATCCTCACCACAACAAGTTCCACAGTTGAACAACTATAAGTAATGGTCATTCACCTGAAGTACTGTGGTGAAACCACTATAGACATTTATACCTGGTGGGAGCCATCGTGTCCAATTACCATTAGGACATCGAAATATACCTATAATCAGACTTACCATTATTTACCTCAGCTATATAGACTCTCTTTAACTCAGCTCGTGGGGAAATATCCAGCTTCTAACCAAATGATATATACTAAGAGAGGACAGGTTCGGTATTATAGCTAATTCTATCTACAAGAATTTGTACACGGAAACTGAATTTAATGAAATTGTATTTAATTATAATAAAAAGATCACCTTTAAAACACATGCTAATGGAAGACGTAGACTTTACTATTAACGTGGGGGCTAAATCAAGACGGAGCGGAGACATATTACTTTAACTTATTGCAGAATTAAAATGAATTTACAGTTACTTTGCCCAAAGAAAGATTGATTAATTTTGAAAGAAAAACAGAGAGATATGTCATAATGTCATCTACGCTCACCAGTGCCGACTTCATGGTCGGAGATGCTCAGCCTCGAGCAAATCTGTTGTCTTCTGTACGAGATCGCCACCATCTTCTTGAAAATTCTTGATATGTAAAATTATAGCGTTGCGTGAGATGAAGTACTAGCTTCAAGAATCCCATTTATGACAACAGCCAAAGACACAACTGTTATCATCAATATGCGTGACGAGATATGTTCCCAGCATACTGCAACTGTACTAGTTTATGAGCACAGGGTTGCTCAAAAGTAGACAAGACTGACCATCAACATGATAATCGAGTCTGATTAAAGAAAAAGAATCAAATGGGGTGACTCTCCGTCCTCAGGTTGGGTCTTTTAAAACTTCTTGATATCCCTCTTTCCATCACCCATCACAAGTGGTCGTAGGCCAATCTCTTCTTGCGATGCTGACCCCAAGTCTCCCACTCCATCAAATTGGGTTGTCGTCAACGTTCTGATTTGCTCATGGGTAGCGTGGCTCCGATTCTGGGAATTGCAGGTCTTACAGCCAAATAAGGATATGCTGTACGTCGAAAGCCAAGTTTATCTTGTCCTCAGTAAGCTTGACCTCACATGAACCAAGTTCGTGGAAAAGGCGTCAGTCCTTATCTGCTCCAATTCTGGGAAAGCGCCCCGCTGTTCATATGGTCGAGAATAACTTGAGTTGCGACATCTACTCTGCCTGGCTGTATGACTACCCCTTATTATTCCCGTTTCCCAACGGGCTCGGGAATGAGATGCGATGGAAGTCTTTGTGGCGATGATTTTTACGGCCGGATGCCCTTCCTGACGCCAATCTCAGGAGAGGAGTTAATGAGAGATGAAATGAATGATGGTGAATGAAACTGGGCAAGGATGTGGAAGGAAGCGGCCGTGGCCTGTCAGAAGGTACCGTCCCAGCATTTGCCTGGTGTTGAAAATGGGAAACCACGGAAAACCATTTCAAGGACGGCCGACGGTGGGGCTCGAACCCACGCGTCTACCGAGTCAGCAGAGAGCTTTGCCCCATGACCTAATGCTGCGCGTTAGCCAGTGTAGCCACTACTGTCGGTCTACTCTGCCTGGCTAAATGACTTAAAATCTCGGCTTCCTGCTCAATCTTGCCCTCGCGTTAAATTTATAGTATTCGTATATCGAAAATCTTCCATTAGCTCCAATTGAATATAAACATAATAAAATACCCTCTCCTTCCATATAAATTTATATCAAAAATAATTACAATGAGAAGTTAAAATTAAAATTACGTGGGTGGTTATTATGTATCCCAACGTTCATGTATGTTGATTAAAATACCATATCACAGCACCAACTATGGAAATATCCCAATGTAAGTAGGCTTTTCCATACGTTTGCTAAGCTCACCCCATGCTGGTTGATTTGTATACGTGTTGTACATAGCGCAGAGTCTAGATTTCATCCTCCTAGCCTCAAGTGATTCCCACCCAAGTTTCTTTAACACACGGCTCACACTGCTCCTGGGATTTAAGTCACTGAGCACAAATCTAGCGGCCTTTCTTTGTACCATTTCCAACTCATTTATGAGCCCTACTTGATATGGATCCCAAACCGCCGAGGCGTATTCCAGAATAGGCCTTACAAGTGACAAATATCCTAATTCTCTAGCAGAGATACTACTTCCTTTTAATACCCTTATTACAAAGTGCAGGGATTTGTAACCTTTGGAAACTACACATTCTATATGACTACTCCATTTCATATCATTTCTTACGTGAACGCCCAAATATTTGCAAGAATCTTCTTCTTCAAGACTTTCTGAGCCAATGTTATATTGAAAATCTTGCCTTCGCACTTTCCCTATTTTTATTAGACTACATTTTCTTGTGTTTATTTTCATTTTATTTTCAATCGCCCACTTATAGACCAGGTTCAGGTCATCTTGAATTACTGCATTGTCTTGTGAGTCATGTATCTTTCGATATATTACACAATCATCCGCAAACAATCGACAGTCACTGCGAATCCCATTTGGTAAGTCATTTATAGACGCCAAAAATAACAAAGTTCCGATTACGCTGCCCTGAGGGATACCCGACGTTACGGTAATTTCATTCAAGAATCGGCCTTCAACTTTCACTTTCTGGGAACGACCCGTCAAAAATTATTGGATCCATAAAATTACTCTTCTATCAATCTCCGTCGAATCTAATTTATGGAGTAGCATGTCATGCGGCACGACATTAAATGCCTTCGCAAAAATCTATAACTACGGCGTCGACAGAAACTCCATCGTCTAACGATTCACTAATATCTTGAAAAAGTGATAGCATCTGACTCTCGCATGAGTAACCTTTCCGAAATCCATGTTGTCTATCATTAAACCATGATATTGTTTCCCACTGTTCCCTCAAGTAGTGGCAAATGAGATGCTCCATCTGTTTACAAAAGATGGACGTAAGACTAACCGGCCTGTAGTTGCCCAATTCAAGTCTGCTCCCTCCCTTAAATATTGGGACTACCGTAGCTCTTTTCCAGTCATCCGGGATTTGCGCATTGTTTATGGACACATTAAACATCACCTCTAAGTATCGTGCCACGGCCCTACCTCTAGTTTAAGTACTTCACTAACAATATTATCAGGACCCTTCGATATATTGTAACGTAATTTTTGTATTAGCTTTACAATTGCTGACTGGTTTATTTGGAGAAGTGGAACCCCTGATTCATCGTTAAGGTCCAACATACAGCTATTGGATTTATTGAACACACTACCATAGAAGACATTTAATTCATTAGCCATGGCCTGCTTCTCAGTAATTAATTTACCGTCACCGGACATTATCATCGACAAATTATTTAATTTCCCTTTCTTCTCCCAACATAACCGTATTTTTTTTCCACCTATCGCCTCCCGAACCAAGTAAACCTTGCATATAATTGTCATGAGCAGACCACTTTTTTAAGACGAGCTCTCTTGATAAGGACTTAAATTTCAACATATACGTGTCACTATCATGTCTTTCATTGTTTAATTTCCTAATTTTCCGTTTAAGACTCCTGATTTCCCGTGTGTAATACTCAGGATCTGGGTTTTGTTTCAGTAATTTAAATGGAACAAATTTATCAATAGCGCTATTTAAAATTTTCAAATAGTTAGTCCACAGGATATTAATGTGATTTCCTTCCGATGCCCATCCTACAAATAGCTCATTCAAATACCCCTGAAATTTGCCCTGATCCGCCCTGCGATACTGGAATATGATCTTATTTGCTACATCAGAGTCTAATTTTGTAATGTCACCGTATCTAATATTTAATTCAACCCCAGAATGGTCACTAATTCCTGGTAATTTCAGACAGTTAATATACAGCTCTACAGGCTTTACGAGGTGAACATCTAAGGTATTATTGCCTCTAGTTGGGAAGTCAACTACTTGGGAAAATCCCCCCTCTCTTAAGAATTTGTTTGCAGGGCTCTGAGCTTGACCACAGCTAGTTGACTCACCAGACCAGTCTACTTTGGGGAGGTTTAAATCTCCGGCAATTATTATGCTCTTTTTCATAGCATTACCCGTACAAGTTTTATCTTGCAGTGTGTCGAGAACCGAAAAGTTATCTTTCGCTGTTCTATACGCCCCTATCACCTGAAGAGGGAATTTATTCCCTTTATCCGAAATTTGTACACATAACATTTCATGATCCGTATCAGCCCACTTTAAGAAACTAGTTATATATTTGCGCACACAAATAAATAGCCCGCCACCTCGCTTCCCCCGATCCCTTCTGTACATTTCGTAGGTCCCTTGAATTATTTCATTACTATTTATATCCTCTTATAACCAAGATTCAGTAGCAATGACAATGTCCGGAGAATACGTCTCTACAAGATTCCAAAATTCAATTAATTTATTTCCTAAACTCTGACAATTAACCTGCAGTAATCTTAGAGTCTTACCTTCACAGCAAATATCCCGAAGTAGCTCATTCTGTTCCCGTCGGCTGGCAACCTCTGGACCTGCTCCTCCTCACAATGGCCGGCACGAACCGATGACCCTGTCATGTAGGCTCCCTAGGTTGAAAGCGCCCCGTCGATTTAAATGCAGCCCGTCTCGGGCGAAGTCACGGCCACCAATCCAGCAGTCAGCATCTACGTACACTAATCCCAGTTGTGCACAAACCCAGTCCATGCGGTCATTTACAGTCTTAACTCGCCTTAACAGAACATCTCCCCGCCAAACAATGCCACTCATTATAATTTTTGCATTTCTAAACTTGCTTTTAGCATTTCTGCCTAGTTCGTAGAGCTCCCCCATGATGTAATCCAGCTGTAGCCCTCTTCTTCAAATCGTTCGTCCCAACATGGAGCAACAACACTTTAAATTTGTCACAGTCCTCTACATTTGCTTCTTCCACTTGTTGGGCAAGCTGGTCAATTTTAATCCCCGGATAACACCGCACTTTCGCACCTGATTTCCTCGAGATATTCGCACTCCATCGTATCATAGAATCACCCATTATGATAACGTCATCCTCAGTTTGCTCCTGCATGCCCTCTTCCACACTGATCCCAGTAGAAAGCCGTTCAGTCACATCCTTCACCGTTTCCTCTGATTCACGAAGCTTTGTTTTAAGTTACTGTATTATTTGATCCCTTGCTATGCACCCTCAAACAGTCCGGCGTATCACATACTTTACAAAACCAATTCCCGACATCACAATCCTCCTTCTTGACCTTAATACAGCCGAAGTGAAACCATTTCTCACATAGTCCACACTAAACACCGTTCTTCAATGTTTTACTGCACGTCGAACACTTTAATGCTGCCACTGGATCATTTGCCTGATTCACATTTAGAGTAACAGGGCCTGGATTCACTTCCACTCCACCAATAACTAGCAACGCAGCTATCACTAGGGCTATAAACCACAAGTTACTAGGTCCCGTACGCACACACAAACACTGGAAATCCCGACTATCCTTCGCATACCACAGTCCGATCCTCGCGCGATAACATTCCAGAGAACAACCCATTTCAGCACACCTGAGACCTCGGGAAAAACACGACGTTTCACTTTGCTTGCCAACTTGTAAAAGAGAAAATTATACCACCCTTCATAGGCACAATATCAAAATCGTGTAACCGTTTATAGGGCAGAATATTATTAAATATATTTTATGTTCGACCCTCACTATTATGTGTCAGATAACTGTATCATAATGATGGTCATTATGACACTGTTTTCCATTATGATACAGTTTCTCCAGCCAATCAGAGCTCGTTCATTGACCAATTAGGTAACGATAACTTCGCGCATGCGCTCAAAATCCAACATGTCGGACATAAACACAACATCGAACTATAATAAATTACCGACATGGAATACCCACCGTCCATATGTTCGCGTAAATAAACTGGCGAGTATGAGACAAGAAATAACACTGTACCTTAAAATCACCAACACTAATTTCTATACAGCGCATTGTCTTCAACTGACACCGGTGACAATATTACTGAGGGACGGCAGATGTAAACATATGGTTTGCATATGGCATTGCAATCACACAGAGCGCATGCGTCGGTCGTTCAAAGCTCTTGAAAGGCAGAGATATAACACCCAACGCTCGCTCTGCGATCACAAAATTCCAGTAGCTGACTCTCTACAGATATTTATGAATATTTATGTTAAAACATATAATAAAGTTATAATTATCGTCGAACATAAACAGTCGTATGCAACTCGCCTATAATGGTAATTAAGACACTCGTATGGAAATTATAAAACTCGCATACGCTCGTTTTATAAAAAATACTCGTGTCTTAATTATAGCCATTATAGGCTCGTTGCATAATGTACTATTATTTGTATTTATTTAAAAATAATTTTATTAATTTTCATTAAGTTATTACTAATTTTTATTCTTGTTTTCTTTAACAGTTTAATGTTCATATTCATTTTTATAATTTTTATATAATTTTTATAATCTTAAAATTAAGATCATAAAGTATTATTATTATTTTAATTTTATAATTTTATATTTTAAAAAAAATTGCAACCATATTTAATCAAATTCTAATCTTGATCATAGTTTATATTTTTATTGTGATTGTTTTAATTTTAATTGTGGCGCAGCGGTCAAGCTGTTAATCTCTCACCAAGGTAGACCGGGTTTGATTCCCGATCAATACATGTGAGATTTTCGAATTGAAATGCCATGTCCTGTGGTTCGCATTCCACGTAAAAGGGAGGTACCGTGGATCATGATCATGAGATTAACGGACACGCAAAACTACAAGCTTCCTTCCTTCCTTCCTTCCTTCCTTCCTTCCTTCCTTCCTTCCTTACATTAATAATTCATAATAACAAAGTGACACACAACGTCGACAGTACTCTCAAATACTGTCAGCACATTCCTCAGTAACTATAACATTCAATATTCTCAAGGCTCTCATACAGTTCGTCGTAAGCAATCAAAACATGGCTTCCTACAATCATGAAATGACCTAGTCTCACATATGATGAAAATACAGCTTTTATTCTACTCATATAACAACATTCTGTTATGCATTTAATATTTGACTACTCACCCACAGCTTGACAATAATGCCGCTTACTTAAATGTCATTTGTCGTCTCTGTCCTACCCCAAGTGATATTCAACCTTGAACGTGAAGCTTCATAAACTACTCAATGACAAATGAAAGTCGGTGAAACATTTGCCACTCTGCTCGTCAAACCAGTGACTGCTGAATGCACTGCCTACTGTATTGCCATAACATTCTCGCGCTACAGAACACACACTGCCTTGTTTCCAAAACACACGTTTTCAATTGTACATCCAGCTGGCAGTGCGTCTTCAATTCCGTTCGATCCACTTCCGTTCGATCCACTTCCGCCCGATTCACTTCCGTCCCTTTTTTCTGGCAGTACGTCTTCACTTCCGTCCGATCCACTTCCGCCCGATTCACTTCCGTCCCCAATTTTCAAAATCACTCCCACAAAACTATCCAGCAACCGAGCGGAAAGATGTTACACATCAAAAAAATACGTATTATTTTGTTATCATAAATATTAACATTTCCCAAATAAACTCCTTGATATGACTGAAAGATTCAATCATCAGCAACTTAGGCAATATAGCAGGTGGTTAATATACAAACCTCTAACCTATGAAGGGTTAGGATGGTCGGTAGTCATCTAAACATTACCTAAAATTTTAGTCTGAACGAATTGTTCATATGACCCAACCTTACACCAAGTGATGAACAAAATGTTTTCGGAATTATAAGAAGATGGGGCTTCCCTTATGCTAAACATGTGGAACTTTTGTAGGTGTACAACAATTGGCAAATTTAATGAATTCGAAATATTTTTCTTTGCCCGATGAAATCTACCTCCGCCTTCCGGCGTGGCGTGTTGAGAGGGATTTTTATAATTATCTTTTCGAAATACTTTTGCACTGGTGAAAAGTGTATCAAAAACTATAATAATAATAATACTATCGTATGGCCTCGAGTGCCGGGTGCAAGCTTTGTAATTTGCGCCCAGAGGGCAGCTTGCATGTTGGATTTTGTTGTTTCTTGGAGCGCTGTGAAAGTCAAGGAGGTTAGCAATCTAAGCTCCCTGACACTATAGTGCTTTCTAGTAGAGAAAGGAGGAACTTTTGTGTTGGCGGAATATCCCGAGATCAATTTTGCCATTCTGAACACGGCCTACTGAATTCAAGTAGGTTTTTAAACATGCCAAAATCGTATGACACGCGTGCCGTGATTTTTGTCGCCTTTCAAAAATCACTTACCATGGCCAGGAGTGAACCTGCAAGCTTGGGTTTGGTAGTCCGACACGATACCCACTCACCCATCATGGCAAGCGTATCAAAAACTACAGAGGGGTATAGAAACAACCTTGTTCCGTTTCTTTATAAAAAGCTTGACCCATTTTACAACTGCTGGACTAGCATCTCTTAATCTCAAGTTTATCTGCTGTAATCACAGCTCTGGGGAAGGAAAGGAAATTTGTAGTTTTACGTGACCGTTAATCTCGCGATCATAAACCACGGGACCTCCTCTTTACGTGGAATACGAACCAAAGGACATGGCATTTCACTTTGAAAATATCACATGCTTTGACCGGGAATCAAGCCCGGTTCACCGTGGTGAAAGGCCAACACGCCCTACAGCTCTGGGGAAGAACCATTGCCTTAGTCGTGATGAACGATTTAATAGCGCCCACTGCTACATCGCTGGTTCGTTTAAACAGGGAAATCCGTTCTCGTATGACCAAGGCACCCGTTATCATTGTTTAGTTAATAATCTTGGATTGACTGCTTACTGATTACGCCAGCTGGAAAACTGACCTATGCTTAGTTTATCTGCCCTTGCTGCAGTCCGTCTAGTCATACTTTTGGATCACCTCGATTTGTACTGGCTAGAAAGTTAGTTGTTGCTTTAAGGGGCGAAACTACGAGGTCATCTGTCCCTAGTGGCTATAAATGTTGGAATTGTAGTGTAACATAGTTTTACTTTCAATTAAGGTAAGGATATTCACTCCAGTTTTATCTTTTTTCTTTCTTAGTCGTTTCAACCTCCAGGGTTGGGTTTTACCTCGGGCTCACCGAGGGATCCCACCTTTACCGCCTCCTAGAGCAGTGTCCAGGAGCTTGAAACTTCGGCTCGGGGGATACAACTGGGGAGGTAGGACGAGACCCTCGCCCAGGCGGCCTCACCTGCAAAGCAAACAGAGGCCTAATGAGGGATGGGATGGGAAGGGAAAGAGGCGGCCGTGGCCTTACGTTGGGTACCATACCGGCATTTACCTGGAGACGGAGTGGGGAAACCATGGAAAACCACTTTGAGGATGGCTGAGGTGGGAATCGAACTCCCTCTACTCATTTGGACCACCCGAGGCTGAGTAAACCCCGTTCCAGACCTCATACCACTTTTCAAATTTCGTGGCAGAGCCGGAAAAAGATCCTTGGATCTCCGGGATGGCAGTTAAGCTCGCTGACCACTATACCACGGAGGCGACTCTAGTTTTATCAATGGTTCGAATTAAGATTAACAGAACAACAATCGAGTTTTCTATTTAGTTTTCTTCCTTCATCACAAAATGAACAGATTGGAAATGCCTCATAAATTTCACTAAGCTGCATCTGGTCTCCTGTTTAAGTGGAAGCTTGCCGAGGTCGGGATTCGATTCCCGGTCTGAGAGCTGGCTGGAACAGGGTGCACTCATCTTCTTGAGGATAACTGAGAAGAGTTGGTTTGGTTCGATTCCCAACTCATCCATCCTAGAAGTGGTTTTCCGTAGTTTTCCACTTGTAGTCCACACAAATATCGGGATAGCAACTAATGCAAAGCCACGCCACCTCTTTTCCACGTGACCACCTTGTGATGTAGCGACTAGCTTTCTTGGTTGACGCCCCAGACGTCCGGATTCGATTCCCTGCGCTGACAAAGAATTTTAATTCTGGTGTGAGGGTTGGAACGGGGTTCACTCAGCCTCGTGAGGCAAAACTGAGAAGAGGAGTGTTTGATTCCAGCAATCTTAACGTAGTTTTCTCACTTCTACTTCAGGCAAATGCCCGGGTGGTTCCTAACTTAAGGCCACGGCCGCCTCCTTCCCAACCCACCCCTGAATTCAAATACACACACACAAATACAGCCATCACAATAACACAGGTTATCAGACAAATACCCACATCCCCTCATCCCGCTCCCCATCCCCCCCCCCCCCCCACATACACACTCCCAAGTGCAAGGGGCCACATGATTACGATGTCGCAAAAACCCCTAAATCAATCAACATCTGTTCAAAGTTTTGTTGCACTCTACCGACACAACAAAGATATTCTGCGGACATCCAAGTGTATGTAACTGATGACCACGAAGTTGAGTGCCCCTAAATTAGAAAAATTGAAGTTCCGCTTTAAACCTGGCATCCAGTGTATTCGATCCTATGGCTACGTGGAAATCAGAGTGGACATCTTCACCACAACGATGCTTCCTACGAATTGACAACCCAACTCTAAAACCAGCCGGTTTCGACCTGCCTCGCGCCGCATAGGCAAACTTAATCGTACAGATGTGGGACAGGAATAACTGCCACTACTCTTTACAAATGGGGATGGCAAGATTCTCCACACTTTCACTGCAGCGAAGTAGCTCAAATAATCCAGCATGTTGTGCAAGACTGTCCACTTCGTACTTTCTCTGGATCTCTGGAAGAGCTGTTGTGTGGTTGGAAAACTTTGATATTGACATTTAGTAACTTATCATTTGTGCTGCATATATGATATTTATTTGATTGTCTGTATAGCATCATGCACTAAATAAATAAATTGGAATTGTTTAATAACTTTGTTTAGGCCTATTAACATTATTCATTATCGTTAAAAATCCCTCAGTATGCCTTCCTTCGGATGGGAAGTAAAGCCGACGGGCCCATGTCATAGATTTATTGCATGATAAAGAACCTTCCACTAATTACACTTGTGTGAAGACAAATTTGTTGGTTAGGTTTGATTAATGCTTTCAAGTTCCAACGTTCGTCACCGGATGCTGGTTGCGATGGCATCTAGTAGTAGCGAACTTCACAGCTAGGTGTCGTGGACGGTAGCATTTTGTAGCGAAAGTAGGAACTACTTGAATTTATCGTCTGCAGTGCTTACTGTACTTGAATTCAAAACAGATAACACACACTAATACAGTCATCACAATAAACACCGATTATCAGACAAATTCTACACACACCTAAAGTACACGGGGCTACATGGCCGTGTTGTTGCAGCCCCTAAACTGGGGACCCTTCATCCAACCGATATTCATTATGTTTGTTGATGCTGCTCTTTTATTAGCCAATTTTCATTTATGAAAAAATAGGCTTATGAGATCACATTTTGTCCATGTGCCTGTCTGTGTGTGCGTGTGTGTGTGATGGTGAGTGTGATGGTGTGTGTCCCCCCTAATAACCTCTAAACGGCTGGAGCGAGTTCAATGAAACTCGGTAAGTTCATAGCCCTATTCCGGACCACCCCGACCGTGCCCTTCAAATTTTGTTACGTCTCACCAATCCAACATGGCGGCTGTGCGAAATATTTCACCAGCATTCAATATCTCCGAAACTATTACCGATATCACCCTGGAATATTTTACGGTGATAAAGGAAACTACTAGAAGTTCACCACACTGGCCTAGACAAAGAGACCTTTTTCATGAAATCTTGTTAGTTACTCAACTGCTCACACAGCGCTGTTCACCAAGCATTGCACGACTAAGACTTATCTCTACTTACAAGGGGAGGATACGATGTATGGGTCACCGATTCAAACCATCTTTAGTACACGTGTAGGGCATGACTAGGCGTATACCAGGTGCAAGTAGTAAGGTGCGCTTCTCAGCCGATTACGAGAAATTAATTATTAATTATTCGTAATTGCTGTAGCGCGTTCATGTGCGCTGTACGTTAACTTGAAGCCAAGGAGCGCATGGTTCAACGGTAAGAGCCCTGCGTCGTAAGCGTGGGATCAAGGGATCGAATACCAACGGTGAACTTTTTTTTTAACATAGGCAATTCGTACAACAGTAGGTGTCGTGAATAATGTTCATTTTGCAGTCAATTGTAATAACGTGTTATGTGAGTGGGAAAGGGGAGTGGGAATAAATCGTACAGGAGATTACATCCTCGTCGCGGAATTTGAATGCGGTCCACTTCCATCGGCTTTCGTAGGCACCGGCACATCACTATAACGTGTAATATCAGACATCGCACAATTATTCCCACTCTTACGATGTTGCTTCCTCAAGAGCCAAGGAACGAATGCGGCATTCAACGTTTCCTGGGTGAACCGTTTATCCTCCTGCCCTCCGTTATCGTTAGTTTGTGTGCAGGTGACCTCTCCAGTTCCAACTGTAGCAGCAGAGTATCAAGAAGGCAGTGCGAGAACAGAGTAACAAAAAGGCAGTGCGAGAGTAGAAATATCAAGTAGGCAGTGAAGATAAAAAAAGAGAGTCTTGGAATTGTTATGAATTATGAGTGTGTAAAAAAAAATAGAAATATCAGTGTGTTGATAAATGTCATGAATAGTAAGAACGGTAACACAACCAATACCCATACCATGAGACACTATTTGCGGGGTACGGAGTGGTCTGATGGTTCACTGACGTGCAATGAACGGAACAGACTGGGCCTTCAGTGTATAAACGTATACATATAATAGAGTACAGCTGACCTTGTATAAGACAATTTACAATGCCCCGACTGTACATTATGTAATGTCACAAACGTTCACCCCCCATACGATGATTTAAGAATCCCTTTTCCCGCTCACAGAACATCTCATTACAATTGACTGCAAAATGAACATTATTCACGACACGTACAGTTGTACGAATTGCCTATGTTTACAAAAGAAAAAGCTCACAGGCAGGATTCGAACCGGTGATCCCACGCTTACGAAGCAGCTCTCTTACCGCTGAACCATGCGCTCCTTGGCTTCAAGTTAACGTACAGCGCACATGAACGCGCTACAGCAATTACGAATAATTAATAATTAATTTCTCGTAATCGGCTGAGAAGCGCACCTTACTACTTGCACCTGGTATACGCCTAGTCATGCCTTACACGTGTACTAAAGATGGTTTGAATCGGTGACCCATACATCGTATCCTCCCCTTGTTAGTGTAAAACGAAGTCCCCGATTCTTGGATATCACGGGTAATCTCGAGAACCACTGGATGGATTATGATGCGGCTTTCACCATTCTGTACAGGTAATATCGAGGAAGATTTCTGTAGAAAATAATTTATTTATGATCAAAGGGAGCCAAACAGTAACGATTTTAGATTTCAGTGAATAGGTCGAAGAAAGAACTTGACGTCCGTGCGCTTTTTAAGCTTACGCTGGACTAACCGTTAAAAATATCAATATACTATGAGTGTAAGAATTGTTCAGCATGAAAAATTGTGCAAAAAAGTATCTCTATCTTCGATACATCGCCTTCTGAAAAATGAAAATCCACAGCCTGCTTCCAGTCTCCGACCGGGTCTGGTATGGAATGAATGAAGCCCCCATCTAGCGGCGAGGATATGAACTGTGCCGGCTGCCGAGGCCGATAGTGGACAGTGTTGCTGGAATGAAATTTTGACAGGGAAAACCCGAGTAGCCGGAGAAAAACCTGTCTGCCTCCGTTTTGTCCAGCACAGATCTCACATGGAGTGACCGGGACTTGAACCACGGAACCAGCGGTGAGAGGCCGGCGTGCTGCCGCCTAAGCCACGGAGGCTTTTGCATTGCCCACTATAAGTGTTTTTAGTTTGGATGGGAGGGAGATTTGGCTTGCACCTCGCCATTCTTAAATTACGTCTGACAGGAATTCCTTGCACATTCATAACTGTTCCCAGGCGAAGCCGGGGCGGGTTGCTAGTGACACTATTATATTATCATTATAATTCCCACAATATCAAAATGAAAATTATATCACAAAATAAAATAGCGAGCTAATAAATCTAAGAGAAATTAGACATACCTTGCACCTCGTTACAGTTGAATTCGATCAGAATCACTCGGTTTTCATTAAAGTGTATGCATTTTTCTGCTGAACGGTTTGGAAGTTCGGCAACAGGAAACTAGGACTGTTATTTACTTAAAATGTTCATTTTTGTATTTTTGTACTATTTGTATTCATGATTTCATTACATTGTCAGAATTACCGTCAGTAGTGGCTACGCTGGCTAAAGCGCAGCGTTAGGCCATGGAGCCAAGCTCTCTGCTGACTCGGTAGACGCGTGGGTTCGAGCCCCACCGTCGGCCGTCCTTGAAATGATTTTCCGTGGTTTCCCATTTTTCAACACCAGGCAAATGCTGGGACGGTACCTTCTAACAGGCCACGGCCGCTTCCTTCCACATCCTTGCCCAGTTTCATTCATCTTCATCCATTCCATCTCACATCCTGACGTGCAGGTCGCCCACGGGCGTCGACTAGAAAGACCTGCACTCGGCCTCTCAGGAGGCCACACGAAAAAGAAATTGTCAGAATTAATGCTTTAATTAGTAGGGTATACTATTCAGTGTACCTATTATAAATAAAAACCGTGAGGTTTCTCACCTCCCCATATTACGAAACCCGGTTGCCTAATACGGGGAAAGTGCACTTTTAAAGTTAAAAAATAATATCAGAGGGTATTACAACATCAAACGTGCCCATATTTGTAATATACATAGTATATCGCCTGAGGTTTACATTGGTGAAAAAACCAAAATTATTCCGTTCCTTCTTATGTCTAATGTGAGCCCTATAAAAAAAACTCCCCATATTTGGCGACTTTCCTCTACCCATTTTTAGAAGATACCTTATGCACTGGACAGTTGAATCCGTGATTAATTGTATAGGTAGCTTCGTAAGTCTCCGAACTCAGGAAGTCCTTTCTAGCAGCGTTACTAGCAGCTTTCAAAGTTTCAAGGTAAGAAAGAAAATATTCCTCTAGCCAGTTTAGGCGACTGACATTTAATGAAAAAAAATGCCCTTTATCTGGATTTCTAGACTGAATATGATGATATGTGATGCTTACGTCATGCATAGCGAACCATTTATTAACGTTTTTCAAAAAAAAATGGTTGCTTCTGCGTCCATGAATGTGTACGCTTCCGGGTGCATGCCTATATTTTCTTTCAGTGTACTAATGGCACCAATAACTTCTGACGAGAACACTTCCTTGGCACGCCGAACATTCATTTTTTCAAATTTAGTTGGTTCGATGTGTCTTTTAGTGAGGTGTCTGACCGGTTTGACGATCTCACCCTTTTGCATTCTGTATAGTAATGACAAGTATTTCCCTGAAATTATTCCAGTACCATCAGTCATCTCTCGTTACAGAAACTGCGTTCTAATGTTTTTTTTAGAATGTGACAATGATCAAAACTAGGGAATACATTCCTAGACTCGTCGTATGGGTGATTGACCATTGGTTGCAAATTCCCTCCTCTAAATGCCTCATCATTGTAGTGTTAGTTTTGTGATTATCAGAGACAGTTATTATAATTATGAAACCGCATTGTTCAACCTCGAGAATAACGTCCAGCAGGAGTTTATTTAAGTCCCGTCCTGACAGCTGCTTCGTGAAAAAGAAGGCACACGGTATCTGATAATTTGTCGAAAGATCTCTTAGCACAAAACACAACACACGATTGGCTGCTACTTGTTCCCGGCTGTAATTTTCATCCTCTCTTTCCTTTTGATGAGACGGTGCTGGAGTTGTGTCCTTGTACCCGAAGAAGGTGCAAGGTATGTCTAATTTCTCTTAGATTTATTAGCACGCTATTTTATTTTGTGATATAATTTTAATTTTGATAATGCGGAAATTATAATGATAATAATTATATAGTGTCACTAGCAACCCACCCCAGCTTTGCCCGGGAACAGTTATGAATGTGCAAGGAATTCCAGTCAGACGTAATTTAAGAATGGCGAGGTGCATGATACACAAATCCTCCTTCCGTCCAAACTAAAAACACTTATAGTGGGCGATGTATCGAAGATAGAGATATACTCTCGCGGACTTTTTTGTAGAATTTCTCACGCTGAACAATTTTTACACTCATAATATAATGATGTTTTTAACGGTTTGCCCAGCGTAAGCTTAAAAAGCGCACGGACGCCAGGCTATTTTTTCGACCTTTTCACTGAAATCGTTACTGCTTGGCTCCCTTTGGTCATAAATAAATTATTTTCTACACAAATCTTCCTCGAGATCACCTCTACAGAATGGTGAAAGCAGCATCAAAATCCATCCAGTGGTTCTTGAGATTACACATTTAATATACGTACTGTACAGCTGATTCCTTATCGCGCCTATAATGGGAGGGGAGTGCGCTCGACCGGCAACGAGTAGAAATTTTCCAATTACATGTTATACATGGGTTCTAACTGGGAATGTCAAGGCCGGTATAGAGCGCAGCTCGCATTCAGTCGGCCGTGAGTTCACCTATGTGACACTTGAAAATCTGGTAACTACAAAACCAACATGGCGGCCAAGCGAAGTTGCGACCTTTATGAACGTTTCTCGCGATTTAACCAACCAAACGCAATAAAAATGGCACAGTATATGTTTATACACATTGTAATGCACCGACATCTAACTTCGTTCAATTGTTTACAAAACCTCAAGATGGCGGCTGTGCGAAATATTTCAGCGGTATTCTATATCTCTGAAACTATTAGCGGTATCACCCTGAAATGTTGTACGGAGATAAAGGGCACTACTGTAAGTTCATAACTAAGACTTTGAAAAACCGGTCACTACAAAACGAATATGGCGGCCAAGCGAGGTTGAAAATTTTAAATAGACCTTTCCCACTATTTAATGATCCAAACGCAATGAAACTTGGTACAGGAAATGTTTATACACATTATAATGCACTGGTATTAATTTAGTGCGATTGTTTATATAACCTCAAGATGGCGGCTGTGCGAATTTTAAAATAAAGTTTTTATTCTTGTGTCGTAATCATGCGATCGAAGTGAAAGTTTGAATAATGAAGCTACGCAATAATTTTCCTTTAATGGTACATGACTCCATGGCCTATACATATAACAATCCAACATGGCGACCATCCGAAATATTTAGATGGATCTCAATATCTACGAATCTATCACAGCAATCAAACTGATTTTTGTAATGTTCATAGCCCCTATGAACATAAGTTCACCTATAGGACTTTCAATATCCAGGTGATCACAAATCCAACCTGGTGGCGACGCGAAATATAAATATTCACATGGTCGTTTCTCGCAATTTAACCATCGAGTCAGTGACACTTGGTACAGTAAATCCTTATACAAATGTTAATCCACTGGCATCTTTTTTTTTCAATTGTTTCCGTAACCACAAGATGGCAGCTGTGCGAAATTTAAACATTTCATTTTTAGCCTACTTTCGATTTTTGCAAAAAATGAAAGTAGACTTATGAGATCAACACAGGGCGAAAAAAGTGTGTCTGTCTGTGTGTGTGTATGTGTGTGTGTGAGTCTGTGTGTGTATGTGTGTGTGTGAGTCTGTGTGTGTGTGTGTCTGTGTGTGTGTGTGTGTGTGTGTGTGTGTGTACTCTGAATGTCTGTCCCCCCCTATCAATTCGAACACGGTGAATGCGAATTGAACGAAATTTGGTACAAAGGTAGCACTAGCAAAGGACACCTCAGTGTCATGTTTTATATCGCCGCCATCTTGACGAAAATGTAATGGCGGCCACACAAATGTTCAAAGCTTAAATCAAATTACGACTAACCTAATCATCCGATCTCTACCAAATTTTGCAACAACATACCTTTATGGGGGAGCATCCTTTGACCAAACTAATAGGTCATCAGCGTAATAGTTTGCGGATGGCGGCCATCTTTGTGTGAAAATCGATTCCCCCTATTAATTCGAACACGGTGCAACCGAATGGAACGAAATTTGGTACAGAGGTAGTACTAACAGAATGCACCTCAGTGTCATGTTTTATATCGCCGCCATCTTGACGGAAACGTAATGGCGGCCACACAAATGTTCAAAGCTTAAATCAAATTACGATTCACCTAATCATCCGATCTCTACCAAATTTTGCAACAACATACCTTTATAGAGGAAGCATCCTTTGACCAAATGACAAAGTCATTAGCCTAATAGTTTGCGGATGGCGGCCATCTTTGTGTGAAAATCAATTCCCCCTATTAATTCAAACACGGTGAAACCGAATGGAATGAAATTTGGTACAGAGGTAGCACTAGCAAAGGGCATCTCAGTGTCATGTTTTATATCGCCGCCATATTGACAGAAACGTAATGGCGGCCACACAAATGTTCAAAGCTTAAGTTAAATTACGACTAACATAACCATCCGATCTCTACCAAACTTTGCAACAACATTCCTTTATGGAAGGAGCATCCTTTGACCAATCTAATAGGTTATTAGCCTAATAGTTTGCGGATGGCGGCCATCTTTATGTCAAAATTGATTCCCCCTATTAATTCGAACACGGTGGAACCGAATGGAACGAAATTTGGTACAGAGGTAGCACTAGCAAAGGGCACATCAGTGTCATGTTTTATATCGCCGCCATCTTGACTGAAACGTAATGGCGGCCACACGAATGTTCAAAGCTTAAATCAAATTACGATTAACCTAATCATCCGATCTCTATCAAATTTTGCAACTACATACCTTTATGGAGGGAGCATCCATTGACCATTCTAATAGGTCATTCGCCTAATAGTTTGCGGATGGCGGCCATCTTTATGTCAAAATTGATTCCCCCTATTAATTCGAACACGGTGGAACCGAATGGAACGGAATTTGGTACAGAGGTAGCACTAGCAAAGGGCACCTCAGTGTCATGTTTTATATCGCCGCCATCTTGACTGAAACGTAATGGCGGCCACACGAATGTTTAAAGCTTAAATCAAATTACGACTAACATAATCATCCGATCTCTACCAATCTTTGCAACAACATACCTTTATGGAGGGAGCATCCTTTGACCATTCTAATAGGTCATTCGCCTAATAGTTTGCGGATGGCGGCCATCTTTATGTCAAAATTGATTCCCCCTATTAATTCGAACACGGTGGAACCGAATGGAACGGAATTTGGTACAGAGGTAACACTAGCAAAGGGCACCTCAGTGTCATGTTTTATATCACCGCTATCTTGACGGAAACGTAATCGCGGCCACCCAAATGTTAAAAGCTAAAATGATAATACGACCAACCTAATAATCTAGTCTCTACCAAATTTTGCAACACCATATCTTTATGTGGGAAACATATTCTGAACAAACTGCAAGAACATCAGCCCAATAGTTTGCAGATGGTGGCCAAGTATGTGTGCAAATCGATTCCCCCTATCAATTCAAACACGGTGAAACCGAATTGAACGAAATTTGGTGCAGAGGTAGCACTAGCAAAGGGCACCTCATATTCATGTTTAATATCCCTATAGCACGTTGTATTTCAACATGCTACTACAACAAACATTCAATCATACTCCTTGAAAAGGACAAAGAGTTATAACAATACCCATGCATTTAGGAGAAAGTAGGCTATATGTTCTTTACTGAACATCTTGTTACTTCTTGTGTCCTAATCATGCGACTGAAGTTGGAATACTACACGTACACAATACTCTTCATGTAACAGTACATAACTCTAAGACCTACAGATATAAAAATCCAACATTGCGACCATCCGCAATATTTAGTCGGTTCTCAATATCTACGAATCTATTACAGCAATCAAACTGAAATTTTGTATGTTGATAGAGGCAATTAACATAAGTAGGATATATGAAAATAGGCTGTATAGTTCTTCACGGAACTACTTGTTATTTTAATCGCTTATCCTCCCAGCTCGGCTTCTCTCTGTGAGGGATCATTCCTCTACCGTCGCAGGGACAGTGTCTGGGAGTTGATAATACTTAGTAAGTAGATACAACTGGGGACGGTGACAGGTCACTAATTTGGGTTTAATGTAGGAAGGGAGTAGGACGGAAGTTCGTCGTTGACCTGTTGAAAGGAACCGTCCCAGCATTTGCCTGGTGGTAAAAACGGGAAACCACGAAAATCATTGTCGATGGCCTAGATAAGATTCAAACCCCAGACTCTCCAAATTCTAGCGAAACACGAGTTAGTGCGTTAGCGCTCTCGGCCACGGTGGCCGGTTGATGCTGTTAATACCGTTAGTAAGAACTGTGTTCGCTGACATTATTTGTTAATTGTGTTTGTGAATATCCAACTATGTTTACGGTCATCAATTTTATTAACTTTCTTTAATAACATTATTTATTAAGTTTGTTCATTGACATCGTTCATTTATATTGTTTACTAGCAGAAGTACCCGTTCTTCGAACGGTGTTCAGTGTTAACACCAGACATTATCAATTGAGCTACTGTTGCAATGGTTAGCGGTTTGTCATTCCTTCATAAGTTTATCAGAACAAAGTTAGTTTTCTGGGAATATCACACACACTGTTAATTTAAGGGCCTTAAAATGTGGTTTGCGGCGACCCTTTATAGACTCCCGAATTTTGTGTCTCACATTGAGAAGCGCAACATATGCTTTGGTCGTCCTTCTAGGATAATTTTTATATTTCGCCTATTTTAGCATGTATTTTGAGAAGTTTTCTCCTATATCCACCCTTCTACTGTATGAAAAGTACGGTGAAGAGTTTTATAAATGATTGGTGTATTGACTCTCATGGTTACCATACCTAATTTTACGATGCACCAAGCATCCGAACACGAGTTATAGGCGTACATAAAGATACACAGAAAGACAGACAGACAATTCTATTGTCTACAACATATCACCCAGAAATCCAAATATGGGTATATCTACCAAACAGTATCAAACAAAATCATTTTTACGATAAACCCGTATGTCGAAAAAAAAAAAGGAAAGAAAAAAGATTAGTTAAAATGTGTTCTCAGACTAAATTCACCTAACGTGTACTTCCTGACGTGAAATATAATTGAAAGCCATGTAGACGAAACGCAATACACGTCACATAAAAACTGACCCTCTACGTTGTGTTAGGCCCCCATACACAGGAAGACCTCTTTCATAAATTATAAAGGCTTATGGTGCATGAAAATTCAGGTTCTTTAGCCTCAAATGGCCCAAATTCCTTAAAAGCCGCAAAAAATGCTGATTCAATTCAGGAATTTTTGAAAATAATGTTGTTGTTTGGAGATATAATAGACCTTCTGTACTATATGTCGCACGTGAAAATTGCATGAAAAAATTCTAGGCTACCCCTTGACCCCTTAATTGCATTGATGAATTATACGGTCTACGTTAGTTCCGTGATAACCTTATAGCCATTTGCAAACTTTCACAGAAATGTAATAAATGGAGTGACATTGCTTCTTACAGAAATATATGGAAAGTTGTATGCCACCCCTTCAGATAATGTTCTCATGGTTACCGATTTGCATTCCTTCATTAGTTTGTTAAATTAAATTTAATTAGTTTTCTGGGAATATTTCAGAAACTGTTGGATTTAGAGCCTTATAATGTAGTTTTCGAGGACCCTTTAGGGCCCCCGAGTTTTGTTGCTGGCACCGAGAGGATTTGTCTCGTCGTTGTACGCCATAATATAATACTACTAATAATATAATATAGGGAGAAATTATAACACCTATTTTTATTTTATTTTTAATTCAGCCAATGGCCATGTACTTTTCTTTTCAGGACGGCTCAGGGAAGGGATATTATAAGAGAAAGAAGCATTCACATCACGCATGAGCAAAATGGAAATGGCCTACCATTTAACTAAGGACATCTATAAGAAAAGGTCAATATCCTTCAACGCAAAACTAAAACATTACTGCAGTGTCATCCGTCCGAAGGTCTTGCATGCTTCTGAATGCCTCACGGTGAACAAAAAAGGCTTAGTCGAGAAACTGGAGGCCAAAGACAGGAAAATTTTGAGAAAGATATTGGGTTCCATCAAAGACAATGGGGAATACAGAAGACGGCATAACCATGACCTATATACTCATGTGGAGATGATAAGCAACGTCATCCGGAAGAGAAGGTTACCATTTTTGGGCATGTGAAACGAATGAGCCCAGCGAGACTGACCAACCGCAACATAAATTACTTTCAGGAGAGGAAAACAAAATGGGCATGGTTCATTGAACTGGATAAAGATCTGAAAGAAGTGGGGATTACACCAACAGACATTCAGGAGCGCGTCCCACTCAAAGGGAAACTTCAAGCTTGTAAAGGTTTCCAAGAAATACCGAAGCTGAAAACGGGAAAGATTTGGACCCAGGAACGGAAGGAAGTCCACCGAGAACGAATGCGGGCGTACAGGGCAAACATCAAAGCCAGTAGGAGACGGTAGGAATGACGCGGTCCATAGATGGCCTATACGAAATGAATGAATGAATGAATAATATGGGGATAGGAATATAATAGACCTGCCGTACCACACCCGCAGGTGTAAATCGCGTGAAGAAATTCTAGAGTACCCCTTAAGCGCATTATACGTATTGATGAATTTTACGGCTTAATTTGGTTCCGTGATAACCTTCTAACCGTTTGCAAACTTTCACACTAATGTAATTAATGGAATTGCATTGCGTCTTACAGCAATAGATGACCTCTGAGAATCTGTTGCCATGGTTACTGGCTTGCATTCGTTCATTAGTTTATTAAATGAAATTAGTTTTCTGGGAATATCTCAAAACCATGCCGGTAACCATAACAACACAATCTCAGGAGTCCATCTGTTTCTGTTAAGACCCAATGCCATTCCATTTATTACATTACTGTGAACGTTCGCAAACGGCGATAAGGTTATCAAGGAACCAACTTAAACTGTAACATTCATCAATACGCTTAAGGGGTTCAATGGGTACTCTAGAATTTGTTCACGCCCTTTACACGTGCGGGTATGGTACGAAAGGTCTATTATATCCCTATCCCCATATTGTTATATTATAATTATTATCATGTTAATTATTATCATTATTATGGCGTATAATTACGAGATAAATCTCATTTTCTACCCCTTCGTGTCAGAAACAAAACTCGGGGCCCCTAAAGAGCCGTAAAGGGTTCCCGAAAACTACATCTTAAGGCTCTAAAACCTACAGTTCCTTAGATATTCCCAGAAAACTAATGTCATTTAATAAATTAATGAAGGAATGTGGGCCAGTAACCATGGCAACGGTATCTCAAGAGGTGACATCCAACTTTCAATCTATTTCTGCAAGAAGTAATGCCACTCCATTTATTACATTTCTGTGAAAGTTTGCAAATGGCTATAAGGTTATCACGGAACCAACAAAAACTGTAAAATTCGTCAATGTGCTTAAGGGGTTCAAGGAGTACCCTAGATTTTTTTCACACAACTTACACGTGCGATATGTCGTACAGGAGGTCTATTATATCTCCAAACAGCAACATAATTTCAAAAATTCCTGATTTGAATTTTGTTGCTGCTTTTAGGAGTTTAGGCCGTTGGAGGCTTTAAAACCTGAATTTTCATGCACCATAAGCCATTATAATTTATTAAAAGGGTCTTCCTGTGGTTGGGCACTTGACACAACGGTTAGGGTCAGTTTGTATGTGACGTGTATTGCGTTCGTCTACGAGGTTTTCAATTTTATTTTCACGTCAGGAAGAACACGTAAGGTAAATTTAGTTTGAGAGCACATTTTAACTAATCCTTTTTCTTTGTCGACAAACAGGTTCCAAGCCCCTAACAATAGCAACAGTAGCTCAATTTATAACGTCTGGTTATTAATACCGAAGACCGTTCGAAGAATGGGTACTTCTGCTAGTTAAACATATAAATAAACTAGTATCATTCAAAAATTTAATTGCTGAAACATTTTATGATGAACTGAACCATGTTAATGACAATATGAAGGTAATTGAAGGTATACTTCGAACAGAAGACTTCAAGATAAATTTCTTCCAGTTTTTATATATTAGTATGATTATCACTGCTTGGTCCGACTGGCTGCGTGGCGTAGCGGTGACGTTCTCCCCTGCAGTGCTCAAGGTAGCGGGATCTAATAGAGTCAGTTGGTATTTGAGAGTGCGCAAATGCTGGGGAGCCAAGTCAGTAGACTTACTGGCACGTTCGGGGCAACTTTGGGCACTCCAGCTTCTCTAAAAACAGCTCTAACTTAGGTAAAACGGACGTTAAACTACTAACATTAGTATTAGATTAACTGCTTGCCACGGTGGATGAGTGGTTATCGTGTCGGACTACCAACCCCCAAGCTTACAGGTTCGCTCCTGGCCATGGTAAGTGATTTT
The DNA here is from genome assembly GCA_946902985.2 of Meconema thalassinum. NCBI lineage: Eukaryota > Metazoa > Arthropoda > Insecta > Orthoptera > Tettigoniidae > Meconema > Meconema thalassinum. The sequence continues at coordinate 978,855,419 of OX336388.2, read as the reverse complement.
TTAAGGCGACAAAAATCACGACACGCATGTCATACGTTGCTGGCATGTTAAAGAACCCATTTGAATTTAGTAGGTCGTGATCATGATGGCAAAATTAATCAGGATTTTCCGCCAACACAAACGTTCCTCCTTTCTCTACTAGAAAGCGCTATAGAGTCAAGGAGCTTAGATATCTAAACTCCTTGACTTTCATAGCGCTCCAAGGATACACCAAAATTCGACATTCAAGCTTTGCCCTCTGGGCGTCAAATAACAAAGCTTGCACCCGGCACCCGAGGTCTTATGATATTAGTATTATTATTATTATTATTATTAGATTAACTTGGTAAATTTGTGTGGATTTATCCTAAAAATGTGCCCGTATTTTTCAGTCTAAACGAAGAAGCAGACGAGATGGGGCGAGCGGTGCAGCTGTCCTTCCTCCTGATGCTGGCGTGGTCAGCGGTTCATCTATCTTCAGCAAACAAGCAGTTTCTTGTCGATGCAGGACCTACAAACAACTTAGTTGCTGACAGTAACATTATTGGTAATGTCATCAATGCACTCGAGACCTCACCACTCGGGAAGAATCTGAATGAAATAGTCGATTTTATAATACAGTTAGCTCAAGACATCATCAAGAAGAGTGGTTGGGCTACAATCAAAGTTCCTGATATCGAAGAAGAATTTAGCAAGGGAATCTATCATTTTATCAAGATTAAAGGCAAATTCAAAGCTGAAAATGGATGGTTTAGAGATTTGTATTCAGTGCATCGGACAGGCGATGCCACGCTCTCGCATTCTGGTGGTAACGTAACTGCTTCGGTTGCATTGGGACTGGGTACTTTACAGTTGGGGTTCGACCATTACCGTGTAAAAGTTGAACATCTCATTGGTGTAAGTGGTAAAATAAGAGTTGAGGCCGGTTCGAACTCGGTCCTCGCCAGAATGAATGTCGTGATGTTGGAGACAGGGAAATGTAATTTATCTCTGCAAGACTTTCGGATTACAAGGTTAGACGGGTTGAAAGTACATGTGGAAGGAAAGATAAAACCTGTGAACTGGGTTCTGTCTAAAATCGCTACGATTGTTCTCCGACACATGAAAGATAAAATTGTTCATCAAGTAGAGCAACGTATAGCCGAGGCAGTCCAAAAGGCTCTTAGTAAATATCACTGCTAAAGCGTAACGTAAAAGATTGCATACACATAAGCTATAGAGAACCAAGGTTGTGGATTAATTCGTTACAAATTACACAGTAACTAGCAAGAGACACTACACTAATAGCATGACGAATAGAAATGAACAGTGTCATCACTCCGCTCTCTTAGCATTGTCGTTCATGGCCCTGCCAGTGTGTAGCGCGGAGGTCGCTTTGCACCTCAACACGTGCGAAAACCACGATGTTAGTACTGTAATATCCTGCGCGCGAAAAGTCATATACGCTAGGGAACCCGTTTCTTTGTAATATTTTATGAATGTCTGTGTTAGAGGCTGTGCAGTGCCTTGTGTGTACAAACAACTACATTTTCTACTGCTTCGAAAAAATATCGTACTGTTTCGTTCCTGGATGTAAATCGGGTTACGGAAGAAAAGCTGATTGTGAGTTAGATCTTTTTTCACATCGCCAAAAGAAACAAATCTGTTTGCGAAATGGGCGAGTTTTATTTCGCTGAAAGATAAGCGATTGTCGATCAAAAGTAGAATATGTGTGGTGCATTCTATTCCTCATGCTAATAGTAACGGTTACTCATATACACATGTGTGTAAATACCGGTAACTTACTGTTTTTAGGTTGTTCTTTATTATCGCTTATCCTCCCAGATCGGTTTCACCCACGGACTCGGCGAAGATCATTTCTCTACCGTCACAAGGACGGTGTCTGGGAGCTGAACACATTTAATCAGCAGATACAACTGGGGATGGTGATAGGCCGATCGTCCAGGCGACCGTTAACTTTTGTCTCATTAAGGAAGGGATTTTGGAAGGAAGTCAGTCGTTGACCTGTTGAAAGGAACCGTCTCAGCGTTTGCCTGGTGGTGAAAACCATTTTCAGGACGGCCGAAGTGGGATTCAAACCCACGCTCTCCCGATGCCAGCGAGGCACAAGGTAGCGTGTTAGCGCTCTCGGCCACCGTGGCCGGTAGCTGTTACTGTACTTTAAAAAATGTATCTTATACATTCATAGGTGGTTTGCATATCAACCACCTGTAATAAGGATGATTTCTATTATTAAAAGCACTGAGGGTTAAATTTCTCAACCCTTTTTCCACATTGAAATTTTAATATTCATGAAAAAACAAATATTATCTCTCTATCCCCTTGACCTATGGCAGTGAATACAATTCAAGAATTTTATAATTATTAATAATAACAAAAATATATAAATATAGAAAATTAAATTAATATATAATTATGTATTAAATTAAAAATAAATATAAACATAAAATACAAAAATGAATATAAAACTATAATCTTTATATATACAATTCTTCGACACGTGTGTATGTGACTGAACTCCTCCTAAACGCCTGGGCCGATTTTGATGAAATTTTGTATGAATGTTAGGGTGGGCCCATGTATGGTTTAGATTCACAATTTGACCGGATAGGTGGAATTTTAGAATTTTAGAACCACAATTTACACACAAATTTAGAACCACAATATACAGTCATAAACAATCGTCCTGGAAACCGCTAGCCTTAGTGGAAAGTGATCCTTTTGGACTGTATGTCTCTGCATGTAGAGCCACCTGGTTGCAACTTGTGCAACTACCGCCATTACATACACTCCGCCCGTGGCGGAAAGTTGTGTTTTATACCAAAGGTAGCAGTGATGTCGAATACTACTGTTTGTCTCTGCAGGTTAGAGCGTTTCAAAGTCCCGTATGCGTTCCTATACCATTCATCCGATTGCGATGAAACTTGGGTGATATGTTGAGTGAGCTCCAGGGAAGGTGTTTGGCTTAGTAAATCCATTTTACAATAGATAGCGCACGAATAGATGCAACAAATGAGCAACTACGCGCGAAGTGTTTCAAAAAGGTCCCGTATGCATTCAAATACCATTTGTCCGATAGCGATGAAACTTGGGTGAGATGTTGTGTACACTCCAGGGAAGGCTTCTGGCTTAGTAAATCAATTTCACAATAGGTAGCGCACGAGTAGATTCAACAAATGAGTGACGACGCGCGAAGCGTTTCAACAAAATCCCGTATAAGTTTATATTCCATTCATCGATTGAGATGAAACTTCGATGAGTTGTTGTGAACACTTAAGCGAAGGCTTCTAACTTAGTAATCCATTTCACAGGAGGTTGCGCACGAGTAGATTCAACAAATGAGTGACGACGTGCGAAGCGTTTCAACAAAGTCCCGTATGCGTTCAAATACCATTCGTCCGATAGCGATGAAACTTGGATGAGATGTTGTGTACCCTCCAGGGGAGGCTTCTGGATTAGTAAATCCATTTTACAATAGTTAGCGCACGGGTAGATTCAACAAATGAGCGACGACGCGCGAACGTTTAAACAAAGTCCCGTATGCGTTCATATACCATTCATCCGATTGCAATGAAACTTGGGTGAATTCTTGTGTACACTTCACTAAAGGTTTCTGGCATAGTAAATTCATTTTACAATAGGTGGCGCACGAGTAGATTCAACAAATGTGCAATGGCGCGCGTATCGTTTCAACAAAGTCCTGTATGTGTTCATATACCATTTATCCGATGGCGATGAAACTTTGGTGAATTGTTGTGTACACTCCAGGAAAGGTTTCTGTCTTAGTAAATCCAGTTATTAATAAGTAGCGCACGTGTAGATTCAACAAATGAGCTACGGCGCGCGAATCGTTTCCACAATGTCCCATACGCGGTCTTATATCATTCATCCGATTGCGAAGAAACCTTGGTGAATCATTGAGTACACTCCATAGAAGGTTTCAGGCTTAGCAAATCTATTTTACAATAGGTAGCGCATGAGTAGATTCAACAAATGAGTGACGGCACGTGAATCGTTTAAAGAAAATCCCGAATGCGTTCATATGGCATTCATCCGATTCCGATGAAACTTTGATGAGTTGTTGTGTACACATACGTGAAGCTTTCTAAATACGTAAATCCATTTCACAGTTGGTAGAGCACGAGTAGATTCAACAAATGCGTAACAGCGCACGAATGATTTAAACAAAATTCCGTATGTGTTATATACCATTTATCCGATTGCGATGAAACTTTGGAGAGTTGTTGTGCACGCTCCCACGAATGTTTCTAGATTGGTTAATTCATTTCACGATAGTTTATAGACAGTTAACAGAAATTTAAAAAAATATTGTGTATCCAAAAGCACTTCAAGAAACAAAGTTACGACACTTTCTTTGATTGGCAGGACAACGTCTGCCGGGTCAGCTTGTCTATATATATATATATATAAGAAAGTCGTGTTAGTTACACTATTTATAACTCAAGAACGGCTGAACCGATTTGGCTGAAAATTGGTGTGGAGGTAGCTTAGAACCAGGAGACGGACATATGATAATTTTTTTTAATCCCGTGACGTGACACAAAATGTCAGAGAATACAAGTCACTATAAAACGTAACGCAAATGACAGCTAAGGCAAGTCGTTTCCAGGCAACAGTAGCTCTTGACGAGACACGGCCGACTGGATGCGAGTGTATTCAGGCAAAAAATGCGGTGATCTACATTGTTAAACAACGCGTCTTTTGAGATAGGGCTGGATGTATTCAATCGAATGGCAAAAACGAGGCCTGCCGCACGCACACATTCTTATTTGGTTAGTGGAAAGAATTCAACCACACCAAATAGATGATATCATATGTGCCGAGTTTCCCGATCACGTAGCCGATCCAGACCTACATGATGTTGTAATTACAAATATGATTTATGGACCGTGTGGTGCCATCAATCCACAATCACCTTGCACGGTCAACGGAAAGTGTTCCAAACGATATCCACGGAAATTAACGGCGGAGACCGTCACTGGCAACGATGGTTATCCACTGTATCGGCGTCGATCACCCGATGATAACGGTCGAACTATCACAACAAAATTGAAAAGAATGGATTTCGTTGTCGACAACAGTTGGATTGTTCCATATTCGCCACTTATTTCCAAAACGTTCAAGACACATTGCAACGTTGAGTATTGCAATTCAGTAAAGTCCATACAATACATTTGCAAATATGTCACGAAAGGCAGCGATATGGCGGTTTTTGGCATCCAATCCTCCAATACCAACGATGAAATTGCGCGCTATCAAGTTGGTCGTTATGTGAACTGTAATGAAGCGATTTGGCGTATATTCGCATTCCCTATTCACGTACGTCATCCTACTGTTTTGCATTTGGCGGTGCATCTGGAAAATGGTCAAGGAGTATATTTCACGGCTTCGAATGTTGCTCAACGTGCTGAAACACCTCCAGCGACAATATTGACCAGTTTCTTTGTGATCTGCCAAAGCGATCCGTTTGCACGAACTTCGCTTTACTCAGAGATGCCACGTTATTACACTTGGAATGCCTCATCGAAGAATTTTCAACGACGGAAGAAAGGTGATGTGGTTCCTGGTTATCCGAATGTGCGTTCTACTGATGCTCTTGGTCGTATTTTATACAGTTCATCCAAAGCATGAAGAATGCTTCTATTTGCGGTTGTTGCTGGTAAATGTGCGCGGGCCAACGTCATTTGAGGCACTACGGACTGTTAATGGTATAATATTCCCAACATATCGTGCTACATGTGAAGAACTCAATTTACTAGAAAACGATACCCATTGGGATACGACAATCGTTGAAGCCATTATCTCTGCATCTCCAAGTCAGATACGAGTACGCACATTATTTGCTATCGTCATTTCGACATGCTTTTCATCGAACCCATCTAACCTGTGGCACAATTACAAGGATAATATGTCAGAAGATATTTTACATCAAATTCGTGTTAGTTCCAGAAATCACGATCTTGAGATGAATGAGGAGATACATAATCGGGCTTTACTCTTGATCGAAGATATGTGTTACCTCATGTGCGGTAGTTCATTAGTCACGTTAGGAATGCCAAGCCAAATCGTGAAATGAATGACGCATTTAATCAAGAATTGGAACGGGAACGTGAATATGATCACCAGGAATTAGATTTAGTAATTCAAACGAATGTACCCCTGTTGAATCCCCTACAAAAGACAGTTTATGATACATTAATGAAGGCAATTGATGATGGAAATGGTGGTTTATATTTCCTGGATGCCACTGGTGGAACTGTCAGTAGTTTTAGCCACTGTTCGTGCGAAATCCAACATTGCAGTTGCAGTTGCTTCTTCTGGAATAGCAGCCACATTGTTAGAAGGATGTCGTACGGCTCATTAAGCATTAAAATTGCCGTTAAATCTTCAAACTATTGAAGAACCAACATGTAATATTGCAAACAATCAGCAATGGCCAAAGTTTTATCAGCATCGAAAATCATCATCTGGGACGAATGCACAAAGGCGCATTAGAAGCACTTAACCGAACATTGAAATATCTGCGCAATGACTCCAGATGTTTTGGAGGAGCAATGATTTTACTGTCTGGCGATTTCCGCCAATCACTGCCAGTAATTCCAAGATCAACGGCTGCCGACGAAATAAACGCTTGCCTCAAATCATCAAATCTATGGCGCTATGTGAAGAAACTTCAGCTGACAACAAACATGAGAGTTACATCGCTTAATGATACATCTGCTGAAGATTTCTCTGAGCAATTGCTGACTATCGGTAATGGTCGAGTACCTGTCGACGAATCGAGCGGATTGATTTCATTTCCTCATAATTTCTGTAACTTTGTCTCATCGAAAGACGAACTTATCAACAAAGTATTCCCAAACATCATTACTAATTACAAAAATAATGAATGGTTGAGTGAGCGAGCAATTTTAGCGGCTAAGAATAAAGAAGTAGATGACCAAAACTACATAATTCAGAATGAGATCATTGGAACAATGCATTCATTCAAATCTATTGACTGTGTAACAAATGAAGATGAAGTCACCAACTATCCAATTGAATGTTTAAACTCCTTGGATGTGCCTGGCTCACCACCGCACAATTTACGCCTAAAGGTTGGCTCCGTAGTAATCATGCATCGAAACATAAACCAACCAAAACTGTGCAACGGTACGCGTTTGGTGGTAAGTAAATTGATGAACAATGTGATTTACGCGACGATACTCAAAGGAAAATTCAAAGGTGAGGAAGTTCTCATTCCGAGGATCCCGATGATCCCAACCGATATGCCATTTGAGTTTAAAAGACTTCAATTTCCGATCCGTCTTTCATTCGCCATGCAATATGACAAGGTACTTAACTGAAGAGTGCAACCTGTGCACCAAAATACAAACAATAAAGAATCATTAAAATTCTTAATTTTGTATTTGTATTTCCTAATAAAAAAGTGAACTTAATAAAATCGAAAATCTGCTTATTTTTTGCCTCTAAAGCGGAACAGAGTTCGCCGGATCACCTAGTTGATATATAAAAACAAGTAGTTCCGTGAAGAACTAAATAGCCTATTTTCATATATCCTACTAATATTAATTGCCTCTATCAACAAACAAATTGTCAGTTGGATTGCTGTAATAGATTCGTAGATATTGAGAACCGTCTAAATATTTTGGATGGTCAGCATGTTGGAGTGTTATATTATAGTCCTTAGGTATATGTACTATTACATGAGGAATATTGTGTAGGTGTTTTATTCAAACTTCAATCGCATGATTAGGATACAAGAAATAAAAGCGGGATTTTAAAATTTCGCTCAGCCGCCGTCTTGTGGTTATGGAAATAATTTAAATGAATTAGATGCCAGTCGATTATAATTTGTATAAGCATATACCGTATCAAGTTTCACTGCGCTCGAATGGTTAAAACGCAAGAAACGTCCATTTGAATATTTAAATTTCGCGTCGCCGCCATGTTGGATTTGTGCTCGCCAGGTTATTGAACGTCTCATAGGTGAACTTACCCTTATAGCCTCTATACACTTACAAAATTTCAGTTTGATCTCTGTAGTAGATTAATAGATATTGAGAACCGTCTAAATATTTCGGATGGTCGCCATGTTGGATTTTAATATATGTAGGCCATAGAGTTATGTACTATTAGATGTTGATTATTGTGTACGTTCATTATGCAAATGTTGATTTCGATCGCATGATTAGAACACAAGAAATAAAACTTAATTTTCGAAATTCGCACAGCCGCCATCTTGAGGTCACGTAAACAATTGAACTAAATTAGATACCAATGCATTAAAATGTGTATAAACAATTGCTGTAGGAAGTTTCATTGAATTTGGGTCATTTAATCGCGAGAAAATTCTATTTAAACTTTCAACTTCGCTTGGCCGCCATGTTCGTTCTGTAGTTAACCGGTTTTTGAAAGTCTCCTAGATGAAGTTCCAGTAGTGCCCTTTATCTCCGTACAAAATTTCATGGTGATACCGGTAATAGTTTCAGAGATATAGAATGCCGGTGAAATATTTCGCACAGCCGCCATCTTGAAGTTATGTAAACAATTGAACGAAGTTAGATGTCGGTGCATTACAATGTGTATTAACATATACGGTACCAAGTTTCATTGCGTTTGATTGGTTAAATCGCGAGAAACGTCTATTTAAAATTCGCAACGTCACTTGGCCGTCATGTTGGTTTTGTAGTTACCAGGTTTTCAAAAGTCACATAGGTGAACTTTTAGTAGTTCCCTTTATTACCGTACAAAATTCGAGGGTGATATCGGTTATAGTTTCGGAGATATTGAATGCTGGTAGAATATTTCACACATTCGCCATGTTCGATTGGTGAGACCTTACAAAATTTGAAGGGCACGGTCGGGGTCGCGCGGAATAGTACTATGAACTTACCGAGTTTCATTAAAATCGCTCCAGCGGTTTAGAAGTTATTATAAGGGGGACACACAAAATCCTCTCTCTCTCTCACACACACACACACACACATACACACACGCACGCATGCACACACACAGACAGACACACGGACAAAAGGTGATCTCATAAGCCTACTTTTTTTTTCATAAATGAAAATAGGCTAATAAGTGTTCATTCCAAGAACCAGACAATTCCAAAAATTCAATTATTCAGAAATTTAAAGAAACAGTACCAGTATAGCTTCATTTGTGATGAATAAAATAAAAATTGCTTTTAGACCTACTATTGTCTCACTAACAGCTTTACATTGCACATCAAGAAAATGTATTTTTAGCAGGATAGTTGTGAAAACCTTTAAAAAAATTGACTAGTCTGGTTTTTGCCGAAATCTTAGTTGAATACAAAATGAAAAATATATTAATCTTCAAATGTTTATTATGCAGATCCTAACAATGTACAAATCATTATTGAATGCCAAACATTCCAGGTAATTAATTATCTTTAAAAAGCATTGGACCTGTCTTATTTTTGTAGAATCCCCAATATTTCACACTCGTATATAACCCGACCTGTCTGTTTTTTGGAGACAGCAATAATATCTATACGAAGAGCTAGCCTTGAAGAGAAAGAAGATATATTTATCTCAAAAAGTCAATTTATGGACTTGTCTGTTTTTTGGAATGAACGCTTCAATTATTAAATTAAAATTATAAAAATTAAAATTAATTTCCGTATTTAAATCAAAATCAATACAAATGAAATGAAATATTGTTACACGTCTAAGGGCGTACAACACCCTTAAGAAGTGTACACACATATACCTACCATTCTACAGATACAACCACATCTACAAGACATCTACAGCTACTCCCTTAACAGCTACATTTATCAAACCATCTGCCCAACACCCTACACCGATTTCACCCTTTAAACACCCCCAAGCCGGAATCAACAGCAACAACTACACATTTCTTAACACACAAGCTAGCTGAGCTGAATCCACAGCTCTTGCGTCAAGGCTTACATAACTTCGTGAACACATACACAGGAACTGGCTGTCATAACAGCAACATGGAGTAATACAACAGTCAGCACTTCTGAAACGCTTAAAAGGACCACCTCTCGAAGGGAAGGTATCTGTTACCGTCGGAGAGTCTGTCCGTCCTCACGCTGACATCATATCTCTGGTAAGTGTGCATCTCAGAATTCCATACACAAATTGTAATTCCTTCCCCTCACCACACCTACTTTACTGTAAAAACTACACTTTGCTACATTAACCCTGAATCCAGGGAAACCAACACTACATTTTGATTTTAGTAAATAAGTAACCATTACTACTACAGCCCCATTGCGATTATTGTTTACCATCACCTTCTTTACTGTCCGCTTCTCTACTTACACCTTGACCTGTCATCACATTATTTCAAAACCGCTGCGCAAGCGATAGTAACTTATTCTTTACCAGCGGCCTTGCTTCCTTAGCTCGCACGCGCACAGACCGCGGTAGTGCATCGTCAGCAACGATTCAGATTGCTCATCGCGGCACCTACTCCGTAAGCTGTTAGTCTCCGCCTTGAAGCGCATCGCTCGATTTACAACCCTCATCGCGTAGAGCTTCATTCGCTCTTCCACAACACTTTCCCGATATCACACTCTCGACTAACGGTCTTAAACACCCGCTATTCATCCCCTAAATTATCGGCAACTCTTCCAACACTTACACTCCCTCCCATCACATCGTTTTAGCCCACCAACAAACAGGCCAAAACAATATTTAAAAATATAGTTCTGCCCACCATAAATAAATGGAACAATGGTGCTCTCTATGTGTATAGCCTAATTAAAGTCAGATTTTGAAAACTACTCCAGGTAAATTTTAACAATTAACATGCGCTGCGAATGTCTTAGCATCTGCAATCCATGTACACTCTGTGCTCAGATTAGGAAGTAACTTTTCCAGGCTATTTTCTAAAAAGGAAACGTGCAGGTAAAGCAATGGCTTGAAAATAAGACCACTTTTATCGAAGCTTGTGAATATAACAGAAGAAATAGTTCTTGTTTAATACAGGGTACACTGTGTTCATTCATTTACGGAAATTCTCAAGGAGATCATGTATTTACTTCTTAGTAAACATGTGAATTGTTTGAGGTAAGTTTGTCAGGTTGATTACAAATTGCATAAGGAAAAAAGCTGCCAATTTGTACTGAAGAAGTGAAGATTAAGGCTTTCAAGGTCCGGAATACTATTAATATTATCCATACTTTTGGGATTTTAATAATAATAATAAATAATTAAAATGCCTAAACGTTTCGTGAGGGACCTTGCCTCCCTCTTCAATAGATCAAAACTATGTGGCCAAAGAATGCGTGCCAATGAGCTTACAAAGAAACTTCCCAGCCGAAGCAAAACGACCGATAAAATTCAGAAGTGTTGAGTCCTACATGCAAATTGCTTTTGTCTATTATCTCTAGACTCTCATTCGTGCATGAATTAACAATTAATGAATATCGTATGGCCTCGGTGCCGGGTGCAAGCTTTGTTAATTGACACCCAGAGGGCAGCTTGCTTGTCGAATTTCATCGTTCCTTGGAACGCTATGAAAGTCAAGGAGGTTTGATATCTAAGCTCCTTGACACTATAGCGCTTTCTAGTAGAGAATGGAGGAACTTCGTGTAGGCGGAAAATCCCGAGATTAATATTTTGCCATTATGAACACGGCCTACTCAATTCAAATGGGTTCCTTAACATGCCAACAACATAAGACATGCATGTTGTGATTTTTGTCGCCTTTCAGAAATCACTTACCACGGCCAGGAGCGAACCTGCATCTTGGGTTTGGTAGTCCGACACGTTAACCACTCACCCACCGTGGCAATCATTCCTGCATGAACACCATCTGATATCCAGTGTAATGTAATTCCGCCATTTTACGTTGTTCACCTTCAAACGAGAGCAATAATGCCTCTATAAGTGACGTTCATGTTGACTCGATTCTATTTCTTATTGATCGATTGTTGTTTAAGAGATGGTACAGCGAGGTCATCTGCCCCTCATGACATAGATAAATATACATATTTTGATTACAGATAGTTAAGCATTTTGAGTTGAATACATAATTTCGAAATCAGCCTAATATTATTTTTTTTAAACACTTTGATTCATCATCATCTTCATTTCCCCTTTTCCAGTTGACACTGGGTGGGGGCAAATATGGTTCCTCTCCACTTTGTTCCATCGTTCCACCATTCCTCTTCCGACTCAGTGTCCCAATCCAGGATCCGCTTTCTAATACTATTCTCCACCGAGTCCATCCAACGCATTCTTGGTCTCCCTCGTCCTCTCTTCCCTGTCATCCGTAGTTCCAGTGCTCGTCTTGGTAGCCTTACTTCATTCATCCGTTTGACATGCCCAAACCATCTCAATCTGTTTTGCTCCAGTTTGTCATTTAGTTTCTGTACTTTGATTCATATGTATCCTATTTCATACAAGACTTCTAAGCCAAACTTTACTGCTTATTTGATTCATAAGATGCATATTTAGACATGAAACAAGGGTTTTCTAAAGATATTAAAAACTCATTTCAGAGTGATTCTTATTCATATTTTTCTGGGTTTAAAAGTAAACTACTAATATATGTTAACAAAACTATTATGGGGGTATATAGGCTACACTAAGAAAACTTCAGAAACAACTATTTTCTTTTCATTTAGCTTCGTATGTTTCTGTACTAATTTTCAATGATTAGCTCCAGTAGTTTTCCAAATACTTGGCTTTCAGTGCCAAGGTGTATGGAGTGAAGAAAAGACAGGATTATAGAAAATAAAATACGTTGAACTTTTATAGATGTATTTTTGAAAGTTTTACATTATTGGAAGCTTTACAGTCGGTCAGCATGAGTGCGCCCAAATTAGATTGGGTGCGGAATAACAATTAATTAATTAATTAATTAATGACATTGTTTATTTATATAGTCTACTTAATAAAACATTTCTCACAAAATGGGGGAGCTAAATTGGATCACTAGTTTCGTTTGTCAAGCGAACATCATCAGATCCGGATTTATTAGGCTTAATTTAGGTTCAATAGATATGTATATAACACTAATGTACACCAGTATTTACAACTATTAAGCTACAGAAGTTTTTAATTAAACTTAACGAGCCAGAATTTTTAAACAATTGTGTATATTTTTCATTCAATTAATTACACTAATTAATGTTTTGTTACGTGCATAAATAATACATGTACTGTAATTTCTTTCAGGTACTAGAAAATTATTTGTAATTCCCCACCCAATCTATCGACTGAAACGCTTCTACTAATAGATTACTTAGGCAACACTGAAAAATGGCTTCTAATATTCCAAATACTGAAAGTTGTATTTTTCATTGCAAAATAAAAATAAGAAAGTATTTAATATTCTAACTGGATGATTTACTTGAAAGTTGGCTGAGTTATATTATTAAGTATGAACCTCAATGATCTCATACAGTGTTAAAATGAAGGAGTAACAGCAAAAAAAGAAAAAAAAACATTTCTATTTTCAAAAATTAAAATTTGAGTATTTGCTACATCTATAAATGTGCCTTTTAATCTCACCTCTGTTTTCATGAGGTGCAAGAAAATTTGCTGTTACTGCTATTCTTTTTATGATATTGAGTAGGTTGCTTTTTACAACAAAATTCTGAAAAGTCGGAAAACCATCTTTTATTTCTATTTTCGCTATACCAAACTCCAAAGAAATATGTACATTTGGACCAAAATTCGTGAAAACTCCTCAAATATTTGCAGATATATTCAATAGTATATGAAATGTGTGCTTGCTAGTGTGTGAAATCCCTTAAAATATTGCTCAATTTATTTGCTTGTAAATACAGTAGTATACCATTTTGTAAATGCTGATTAAAATTGTTTCTTTTGTAAGACTGTTTGTATTTACTTTGAATGTAGTCCTATATATCCAGACAAATTAAAAGGACATCGAGGAACTTGGTGACAGTTTTCATGACAGAATTCACCAGAAAGTCAGCACGGTTTTCTTTCAGGTTTATGAACCAAAGTTATTGATGAATGGCAGTTCTCCTCGAAAACTAAGGTTGTTCAAGTAGACTGCGTGGCTTTGGACAGGGCTTAAGTTCTTTACCAAATCCCTCATGAACGACTTACGTCAGCTGAACATCAGGGGAAATGTACTGGCATGGTTGCGGTCATTTCTCGAAGGTTGAACTCAGCGTGTGGCGTTTGACGGAGTTCAATGTGTGGTGTTCGACTGCCGTTAAACTAACCTCGGGAGTCTGCAAAGGCACTGTTTAAATGCCATTATTATTTCATGCATTTTTGTTTTCGACTTGCCAAACTGTGTGACCTCAACTATGGCTCAGTACGCTGATGTTTCAGTAATATACAGAGACGTAGCCCACATAGTTCAGACTTAGAGGATTGCTTAAAATTACCGATGAACTTGGACACTATAGCAGTGTGGTGTTCCCTCAAAAATATAAATATATTAGAATACGTTGGGTAGTTGATCATCTAGGCTTACAGGATGCAGCCACGTCGTATATCGGTGATTGTTTCCCGACGTTTCGGCCGTCATTGCAGCAGCCTAAATCATGGGTGGGTACGAGTTGGTGTCTGTACTCGGTACGGAGGTCTCATAATCCAATAGAATGTGCTATAAAATTAATACTGTACGTAGTTTATACATTTGTTAGGTGTAACTAATTCAGACAACTTGAAATGGAACAAACAAACAGAAGAAGTAAGATGCAGAGCTGCCAGGGTGCTGGATTTTGTACACAGAAGCCTCCGTGGTTGCAAGTTGAATGCTACACGGAGAGCTTACAGTATGTAACACTTGTGAAACCAATACTGAACTACGGTCTAGCTGCCTGGCATCTCGCTACCACTCCTAATCTCCAATAAAATTTAAAAGTAATCCAACGCCACGCTGAACGACTTAATAAACAAGAATATTATAGCTGTCAACCATCCCTCCCGTCGCTACACACGTTTCTCACAGGGGTCATTCACCTTTCGCCATTCCCCCGACTCTCCCTATCCGACCGTTCCATTCACAAGGGCAAAGCGGTGTCCTTCAGACTAGGGTTTTTCGCTCGTTCAGCGTGGTTTCGAAACAAACTTCCCGTCAACATTAAATGCAACAAGTAGTTCCGTGAAGAACTAAATAGCCTATTTTCATATGTCCTACTTATGTCAATTGCCTCTATCAACGTACAGAATTTCAGTTTGATTGCTATAATAGATTCGTAGATATTGAGAACTGTCTAAATATTTCCGAAGGTCGCCATGTTGGATGTTTATAAATGTAGACCATAGAGTTGTGTACTATTACATGAAGATTATTGCGTAGGTGTATGGTTCTAACTTCTATCGCATGATTAGGACACAAGAAATAAGAACGTGATTTTAACATTCTCAATGCTACCTGCCTAACTTTATCACCGGTATTCAATTCATGAAATACAACAAAGAGGGCAAACGCTCTACAGCTAATTCAAAGTAATCTGATAAATATATCAACACTTACCAAGCAATAAGCAGGTATTATTGATGATTATCCTTCAAGATGAAAGAAAGATGTGTTTAGTTGACTCAGAAACAACAGATCATGATAATACTAGCACACTCACTGTATCTCGATTCTTCACGGTTAATATTCTTCGTGATATTACTCTAGTACCGGTGATGTTAAGGTTTTTAACCCTGAGCACTCAAACAAAGAACTCTGTGCCTATATTGTTTCCGTTGGATGGCAGGCGGTAATTTGAACACTATGACGGGAAACAAAAGAATTCAACCCATTTGTGTTCTATTATCGATTGTCGCAAGCGATCTAACACCAATAAATACAGTGAAATCCCTCTTTATGGACACTTCCCCGATGCGGACACTTCCTAGATAGGGACAGAATTTTATGTCCCGAATAAATTATATCTAACTGCTAATAAAATGAACTCCCTTTTACGAACACTCTCAGTTACGGACATGGATAGCTCTTTTTGCATGAAAGTCTGCCTAACCTCCGTAATTCGGACAAAATCATTCGGGTTTCGAACATAACATTTGCAAAATGAGAACATCCCTACTTTGAAGACTGTACTGTTCTCCAGTACCTCCCAGGTCAGTAAGCAGCAAGAACAATTGATAAGGGTTGGCTAGCTGTTACTGTTTACACCTCCTAGAACAGGGATTTATTCAAGCGAAGATCACTCGACAAACCAACCTGCCTGATTTTAGGTAGATTTCATTAGAAAGCTAACTATTGAAATGGGTCCCATGTTTCGACTTCCGGAAAATTTCGACATATCTTCGCGTTTCACATCCCCCAGACCCCCAAACCACCGTCAGTTCAAAAGTTTATATATGTGTGTGTATATATATGCATACTAGCTGACCCGGCAGACGTTGTCTTGCCAATCAAAGAAAGTGTTGTAACTTTGTTTCCTGAAGTGCTTTTGGATACAAAATATTTTTTTCAATTTCTATTAACTGCCTCTAAACTATCGTGAAATGAATTAACTAATCTAGAAACATTCGTGGGAGCGTGCACAAAAACTCTCCAAAGTTTCACCGCAATCGGATAGATGGCATATAACGCATACGGGATTTTGGTTAAATGATTCGTGCGCTGTCACTCATTTGTTGAATCTACTCGTGGTCTACCAACTGTGAAATGGATTTACTAAGTTAGAAAGCTTCACGTAAGTGTACAAAACAACTCATCAAAGTTTCATCGCAATCTATGAATAGTATATGAACGCTTACGGGATTTTGTTGGAACTCTACGCGCGTCGTCACTCATTTGTTACATCTACTCGTGCGCTACCAATATTGTAAAATGGATTTACCAAGTTGAACACCTTCCCTGGCGTGTACACAACAACTCATCAAAGTTTCATCGGAATCGGGTGAATGACATATGAACGCATACGGGATTTTCTTTAAACGAACGATTCGCGCGCTGTCGCTTATTTGTTGAATCTACTCCTGCGCTACTTATTAAAAACTGGATTTATTAAGCCAGAAACCTTTCCTGGAGTGTACACAACAATTCACCAAAGTTTCATCGCAATCGGATAAATGGTATATGGACGCATACGGTACTTTGTTGAAATGATTCACGTGCCGTCTCTCATTTGTTGAATCTACCCGTGCTATACCTATTGTAAAATTGATTTATTAAGCCAGAAACCTTCCGTAGGGTGTACACAACATCTCACCCACGTCTCATCGTAATCGGACGAATTGTATTTGAACGCATACGGGATCTTATTGACACGCTTCGCGCGTCGTCGCTCATTTGTTGAATCTACTCGTGCGCAGCCTCCTGTGAAATGGATTTACTAAGTTAGAAACCGTCACGTAAGTGAACACAACATCTCACCCAAGTTTCATTGCAATCGGACGAATGGTATTTGAATGCATACGGGACCTTTTTGAAACGCTTCGCGCGTCGTCGCTCATTTGTTGAATCTAGCTGTGCGCTATCTATTGCAAAAATGGATTTACTAAGCCAAACACCTTCCCTAGAGGGCACTCAACATCTCACCCAAGTTTCATCGCAATCGGATGAATGGTATATGAACGCATACGGGACTTTGAAACACACTAACATGCAGAGACAAACAGTAGAATTCGATATCACTGCCACCTTTGGTATAAAACACAACTTTCCGCCACGGGCGGAGTGTATGTTATGGCGGAAATTGCACAGGTTGCGACCAGGTGGCCCTACGTGCAGAGACAAACAGTCCAAAAGCATCACTTTTTACTAAGGCTAGCGGTTTCCATGACGACTGTTTATGACTGTATATTGTGGTTCTAAAATTGTGTGTAAATTGTGGTTCTAAAATTGTGTTCATTCCACCTACCGGGTCAGATTGTGAATCTAAACCATACATGGACCCTCCCTAATGTACATACCAAATTTCATCAAAATCGGTCCAGTCGTTTAGGAGGAGTTCAGTCACATACACACGTGTCGAAGAATTATATATATAAAGGTATATCAGTTTCTTGTGGACACGATAACTGCCGTAATTTTGTACCAATCACTTTGAATGTTTTACATAATATGTATCCCCTTAAAATCTCGGTCGAGTTCGTTAATGGGCAAAATCGGTCGAAGGGGGTGAAAATGGGGGGGGGGCTTTTTTTTCGAAAAAGTGAAATATCGCTATAACTCTCTTAATACGTGAAATATCGAATCCATTCAAAGTTCATAATATGTGTCGGATAAGTGCCAAAATTGTATATTTGAAAAGTTTTTGATAGTACCAAACATTGACCAAAGGGGTGGGAAAATGTGGGTTTTTCGGGAAACATTAATCATATATTTCTTAATAGGCACAATATCAAAACCGTACAAAATGGAAAATATTCCCCTAATAATTACCTAAAACTTTGTCTGAAAGAATTTTTGATCTGACCTACCATTACGCCAAGGGATGAGAAAAATGATTTCGGAATTAAAGAAAATGCCAAGTGCCATCAGAGGTTACGATGAAAACGCTTCTAAATTGATGAGGGATGAGTTATCAGTGGTTGCCAAGACAACGCCATTGCACGAGATCACATTCATTTTTCCATCTGACTATGTGGGAAGCGGCTAACTGGTAGCATGCTGAACTTATATGCCCAAGGTCGCTGGTTCAAAGCCGGCCAAAGTCATCGGATTTTCTAAGAGCGCTAAAAATCCCTCAGCATGCTTTCCTTTGGAGGGGAAGTTCCAACGTTCGTTGCAAGTTGCTGGTTGCGGTGGCATCTAGTAGCCAAGTTCACAGCTAAGTGTCGTTGACCTTAAAATATGGTACAAAATTAGGAACTACTACTTAAAATTGACCTTTGCAGACCTTACCTGAATTACAGACTAATACAGTCAGCACAATTAACACCGTTTATCAGATTCTACACACACCCAATGTACACGGGGTTACATGACCTCGTTGTCACAGCCCCTAAACTGAGGAACCAACAAAAATCTCTGCGGGAGATAAAATTTTGGGTGAAGAAGTAACAGACTGTCAGATAGTTACACATCAGTTCCAGACCTTGCATAAGGACAGTGTGATCACAAGTATAAACAAGTAGTTCCGTGAAGAACTATACAGCCTATTTTCATATATCCTACAAATGTTAATTTCCTCTATCAACATACTAAATTTCAGTTTGATTGCTGTAATAGATTCGTAGATATTGAAAACCGTCAAAATATATCGGATGGTCGCCACGTTGGCCTTTTATATATGTAGGGCTTAGAGTTATGCACTGTTACATGAAGAATATTGTGTACGTGTAGTACTCAGACTTCAATCACATGATTAGGACACAAGAACAAAGAACGAGATTTTAAAATTTTGCACAGCTGCCATCTTGTGGTTATGGAAACAATTGAAATAAATTAGATGCCAGTATATTAACATTTGTACAAGGATTTACTGTACCAAGTTTCACTGCACTTGGATGGATAAATTGCGAGAAACGACCATGTGAATATTTATACTTCGCGTCACCGCCATGTTGGATTTGAGATCACCAGGTTATTGAAAGTCCTATAGATGAACTTATGTTTATAGCCCCTATGAACGTAAAAGAATCAGTTTGAGTGCCATAATAGATTATTTGTAGATATTCAGAGCCGCCTAAATATTTCGGATGGTCGCCATGTTGGATTGTTGTATGTATAGGCCATAGAGTTATGTACCTTTAAAGGAAAATTATTGCGTAGGTTCATTATTCACACTTTCAATCGATCGCATGATTACGACACAAGAAACAAAATCATAATTTAAAAATTCGCACAGCCGCCATCTTGAGGTTATGTAAACAATTGCAATAAATTAGATACCAGTGGATTAACATTTGTATAAGCATTAACGTGCAAAGTTTCACTGCACTCAGATGGTTAAATCGCGAGAAACGTCCATTTAAATATTTATACTTCGCGTCGCCGCAATGTTGGATTTGTGCTCACCAGGTTACTGAAAGTCATATAGGTGAACTTATGTCCATAACCTCTATTAACTAAATTACCAGTGCATTACAATGTGTATAAATATTTTCCGTACCAAGTTCCATTGCGTTTGGATCATTAAATCGCGAGAAAAGTCTATATAAAACTTTCAACTTCGCTTGACCGCCATGTTCGTTTTGTAGTTGACCGGTTTTTTTAAAGTGTCATAGATGAACTTCCAGTAGTTCCCTTTATCTACTTGCAAAATTTCAGGGTGATACCGGTAATAGTTTCAGAGATATAGAATGCCGGTGAAATATTTCGCACAGCCGCCATATTGATGCTATGTAAACAATTGAACGAAGTTAGATGTCAGTGCATTACAATGTATATAAACATATACTGTAGCAAGTTTCAATGCATTTGGTTGGTTAAAACGCGAGAAACGTCTATTTAAAAGTCGCAAATTCGCTTGGCCGCCATGTTGGTTTTGTAGATACCAGGTTTTCAATCGTCACATTGGTGAACTTCTAGTAGTTCCCTTCATCACCATAAAAAATTCCAGGGTGATATCGGTAATAGTTTCGGAGATATTGAATGCTGGTGAAATATTTCGCACAGCCGCCATTTTGGATTGGTGAGACGTAACAAAATTCGAAGGGCACGGTCGGGGTCGCCCGGAATAGTGCTATGAACTTACCGAGTTTCAATGAAATCGCTCCATCCGTTTAGATTTTATTAGGGGGGGGACACACACACGAATCACACACACACGCACACACACACGGACAGAAGGTGATCTCATAAGCCTATTTTTCAAAATTGAAAATAGGCTAAAAATGAACCCCAAATGACAAGAAGGTTACCATCCCCATAAGACAATAAAATGATAAAAATTTGCATGTTGTTGTTTGAGTCTTCAGTCTTTTGACTGGTTTGATGCAGCTCTCCATGCCTCCCTGTCCTGAGCCAATCGTTTCATCTCTACATAGCTACCACACCCTACATCCGAGGCTATCTGTTTAACATATTCTAACCTTGGTCTACCCCTACAGTTCTTGTCCTCGACCCTTCCTTCCATAACTAACATTGCTATTCCCGGATGTCTTAGTTTGTGTCCTACCAACCTATCCCTTCTCTCCATTAGCAGTCGCCAGAAACATCTCTCCTCGCCCACTCGTCTTAATACCTCTTCGTTTGTAACCCTATCTAACCATCTGATCTTCATCATTCTCCTGTAACACCACATTTCAAATGCTTCAATTCTCCTCTTTTCTGCTGCACCAATAGTCCAAGTTTCACTTCCATAGAGCGCCACGCTCCAGACAAAGGCTTTCAAAAAAGACTTCCTAATACCTAAATCTATATTCGATGTCAACAGATTCCTTTTTTGTAGAAAGGCTTTCCTTGCCTGAGCCAACCTACTTTTTATATCCTCTTTGCTTCGTCCATCACTGGTTATTCTGCTTCCTAAGTAACAGAAGTCTCCTACTTCCTTCAGCTTTTCACCTGCCAATTTGATCTCCATAGAGGTTTCTGATTTATTTCGGCTGCATTCCAGTATTTTTGTTTTACATTTATTAATTTTCATCATGAATTCCTTCCGTAAGACGGAGTCCATACCATTCAAAAACTCATTTAAATCCTCAGGCTTGTCGGCCAAGATGACGATGTCATCAGCAAATCTCAGAGTTGAAATTATTTCTCCTTGAATCTTCACTCCCACTTTAAATTTTTCTCCAATTTCCTTCATTGCTTGTTCAATGTAAAGATTGAAAAGTATGGGTGATAAGTTGCAGCCTTGCCTTACACCTTTCTGAATACCAGCTTCTCTCTCATGTCCTTCAGCTCGAATGACTGCTGTCTGGTTTCTGTATAGATTGTATATCACCCTGCACTTTATTCCAATAGATTTCAAAATGTCAAACAATTTAGTCCATACAAAAACGAAAAAGAAAGTTATTTAACCTCCAAATGTAAAATACTTTCTTGCTATAAATGAGGCCTGATCCTCCTACGAAAACCTGCATATTTTGCCTATTATAGCCTATCCCCTAGTTTGCCCGGTGAAATCTACCTCCGCCTTCCGGCGTGCCGAGGGGATTTTTTTAAATAAATCATCATAAAATTGAAAGTACTATACTGTACTGCATTACTGTTTGTATTCACAGTAATTGGAGACGTGTATAACCAAACTATGGCACAGTTTTGCATTTTGTTCAGTATTGTGCCCTTGCAGCAAGAAATATGCAAATCACAGTATGCCAGCATTGCTCAATTCGGGATTTTTCGGGGCTGCGGTAAGTTCTCCCACTCTGTGACTTACATATTTTGGATTAAATAGAGGATACACTTGCAAAAATAACAACAAAATCAACTCCTATTTTAACACATTTAATTAATCAAAATTATGGCGCTACAAACAAATAAACACATAAACTACTGACCAATATCATTCTACTTGTCCAAAGTGAACAAGGAATAGCATAAAAATAAAACAAATATTAGATTAAAACACATGGTTTTCTTTAAAACCAACAATTCACGATTATTTTCACTTCCATAAAGTACTTATCTTAAAGTTCCAAATAACTACGAGCTTCTTTGGCTCGATACTTTTCCATAATAATGGTGTCATACTTTTGTACACCTCAAGAATTTATTTTATCTTTTCTTATCATCAAACAAATATATAATTACATTTAAAATTACATGTTAATTATTCACTTCAATATTTGGGCATTTCACATATTCTCAGGATTTACTATCTCTCTCAAGTTTGCAAATTCACTACGGTGATCGGGAAACCATCTCTGTACTCCAGAGTTATAAGGATTACTTGACAAAGTCAAAAACTATGATTACTCCCGAATCTAGTTTTCTTCACAAAACTCGTGGATTCCTCATTTTCCATACAACATTACAATAGGGATTTTTATTTAATTCATTTGTCTTATAAGACCATTATCACATAAGAAAACTACGATCTGAACTGGCAAGCAATAATATAAATCTACAAGGACCTCGGTTCCACGCCCGGGTCATTAACAACTTTAAACATTCACGGTGTCTTTAACACCTCTTACAAAACGATCTTTACCCACCCTCGCTCATGAGGGTCAGGCCATTATACTCGAGAGTGATTTATGACAAGGGAGCGCGGCTCCCTGCATAGCCTTCGGTTGGAGCTATCTTCAATGCTTTTAAAACAAACATTCATTTTATTCTCAGTTCTGTGGAGAGACCTGGCTTTTACTACACTTATTTCCATTCAACAATATTATTGGTTCATTAACCCACTTTCGTAACCTTGGCATTTATTAATTATGAGAGGGTCCTCATTGATTGGGAAGAATAATACACATTCTACGACGAATAATTAGGGGCTTTAACAACAAAAGGATTCTAGGTTCGAATCTCTTAACATGCCTCGGGAACATTTCCACATCAGAGGACTTATACAAAACGCGATTTAGGGTCTAGCCGTAGCTTACAGGACCTACGCTCAATAATACCATACATTAGCTCCCTTTTCAATATAACACCCACATGGCCTCGTGATCTACGTCACAATTAGAGGACTTACAACATATCTCAATTCACTGCAATCAACTACCCTCCATAAGTAATTTACCAAGTACTTTAACTTTTACGCGTTCCTTGCGTGACTTTTTATTTAATTGCGTTCCATTACGCAATACATTACTTTACGGCCGAATGCCTTCCAAAGAACTGATAAATTTCATAGTAACAATTGATACATATCTCAATTCTTATATTAATCTTTTCCGTTGACAATAAATCGCTCCATTTTTTAAGAACATGCATTCACATCATGTCTTATACATTTGTTAAGGCTTCAACGCTCTATATTTTTATATCATTCAATTTAATCTTTATTTAGATTTATTTACCTTGTTATTATTATGATTACATTCCTTACAAAAGCTCAAAAGCTATTTCTTTCATATAATTCAAATTTACCTTTATGTAAATATCTTTGTTATAATTATTATTATTATGCTTGCTTTTATAACATTCATTAAATACACTGACATTTTATTCCATGCATTTCCTCTACAGGATTTATTCTTTCACATAATTATTTCTTAAAACTTTATTTTCGTTCAGATCGCGTCCTTATTTAGTTATTATTTCTTAAAAAAACATCCCTTCTACTCAAAACTCCGGTGGAATTTGTACACAAAATTTTTCCCGACACCAAAACATAATGAAAATCTTTACTCATATGTTTAAGGTCGCTTTCTGACCTTTATTCTCGTTTGATGTGACATTTTGGCCCACCTTCTTGACCTACTCCATATTGTACAATCTCATCTTATGTACAGATATTTCTTGACACATATTCACTATATTTAACACTGACAACATTTTTTTAATACACTGGTGTATCCGTTTTGAACACACATTAAAACACTAAAAAATATTACTCTGGTACATATTATAACACATATCACTGTGCATAAAACGCTTTCACTTTACCTAAAACACTTAAAATGATACTCTTATTTCTTTTCTTACAATATTTACACTTCACTCCTATCACACGGGCGTATCTCAACGATTTTGACAATTTCTGTCGGCTGTTGATGATCCCTGATGTGAATCCTATCGACCTGCATTGGACGTGTGATTTTACTCGTTCAAAGTTTCTCTCTCCTACAATGGAAACTACTGGTTTCAGTCTCTCAAAACCGCTTCTATTGTCTATTACTCGGCTTTACTTTATCTGCTTTAACTAGGCGATAAATGTCTTTACTTTGCCGTCACCTCTATTTATATATGGTGGTCTATCGCCCCCTATAGTTTCTATATCTTGGCCTCCCTTCGAGGACCGTATACTGTCTATCGTACCCTATAGTTTCTATATCTTGGCCTCCCTTCGAGGACCGTATACTGTCTATCGTATATTTTTGACGTTTTCTCACTAGAGTACGTTTTCCCTCTGGTTTCGAACCTAAGTTCCTAAGTTCCTTTCGCATGAACTTCTATATTTCGCGATCGTAATTACTGTTTATTCTTGTCCTTTACAGGACTTAATGTCTTTAACAATGTCTTTACTAGACGTAACGCCGTTTATTTGTTGGAGTTCTTATAACTTCGTAATTGTATTGAACTAGTGTTCTTCTGGAACTCGAAGTTCCCTACTGATCTCTGTGTCTTACTTTGGCGATATTGCTTTAAAGTCCGTATATTTAATGTTCTTTATAATTTAGGACTCTTCAAAGTCTCGAACTGCTGACCCTCAGCGTAGCGTACTTATATCGTAACTGGTCTACACTCGGTGAACTTGTAGCATAGCCTCCCACAGGCTCTGGATCGATGTCTGATACAGCTTAACGTCCCCCTCACGGGCTCTTGAATACTGCGTATACGATGTGGTGCAGCACTTCCCCTCACGGGTTGTCGAAATGACTGCATGATTGGCTTGGTGAGGCCAGGAGTTTTATACCTTTCAGTCACAAAAAGATAAAATCCTAGTCCTTTTCGTGACCAACTTTTGAACTAATTGTCGCACAATTATAAAAGTCATATCTCCAGAAAACTCGTCTTCCAAACGTAAAATAATCTTCCTGTGCATGGAAATCGATCGTGCATTTCCGAGATATTAATTAATTTCTCGTCCTCAACTGTGTGGGTGGTGCTGTTCATTTTTAATTCTCCCACTCTTTGGGTCCCGGTGAATCCCCAATGACGTATACTTGCGTTTGCAGTTTTTTTCTGTGCAATTATTACATGGTTTTTCTTTACACAAAAATCTCTAATCCAAATTGATTCACCACACTGTGTCTGTTGACTTATTTTATACTCGTAAACGGGTTAAATTTAATTATTCCTGTTCTGACTCAGCAGCGAGGTTGCCATTTTCCTGCAACGTAAGAGCGATTTCCGAGTCAAGCTTCTTCGTCTTACAGTCCAAACTTTCCACTCGTTCTAATAATATCCATGACTGGCTCCTTATACATGTCAAGAGGCATGAGCTCATCTTAGGAACACCTGGCCCTAGCGCTTGCATAATGTTAGGCTATAATCCTGGCTTGAAATCTCTCTCCGTTCCCTTAGAAACTGTATGATTCTTTCATTCCTTTCTCAAAGATACATGGATTCGACTCCCTTTGAGGCCATGGTACATGGGTTCATCTCTCCCCTCCTTAGGTAAATAAATTTTCGAAACATTTTGAGGAAATTTATTTTAATTATCCAAAAAAATCTTATTTTTCCTTTTTAACTGTCGAAGCCATCATAACGTTATCCGTACCTTCTGATTTTTCTTCCTTAAAAATCCCACGATAATTTGATTTCTTTCATCTTTTTAAGTCATATCCGGTAATTGTGTCGGTTGGGTACGCTCTGTCCCTACCCTTTCTTTCCCCTTTTTATTTATCTGGATTTCAGGTTTCCAGAACCTCATTCTTCTTTACGGGTGTGGTCTATCCCTACCCGTTCCTTTATTTCATCATTCTCCTTCCTTAAATTGAAATTTTCTTCTTCAATAAAATCAATTATTTCTTTTATTTCCCAATATAATTTCTCCAATTCGCATTCGCACTCGAATGTTTGAGCTCTGTTTCCTTTTTCTATCTCATTCTCGTTTCTATCAAAAGTGGATTCTTCATCTCTAAATTGTTCCATAACCAGGGCTTGTTCATTGGCTTCATCGAAGTCTTCGGGAGGGTAATACACTTTTAAATTTGCTGAATTCATGGTCACTTCATGATTCGTTTCACAGTGCCGAATTCTATAGGCATTATTTCTCAAATCTCTTATTATTTGATACGGTCCGTGGTACATTTTCTGGAATTTTTTGTACACGCGGTTCCCTGGATCCGAAATGGCGGGTCTTTTTACTAACACCATTTCCCCTGCTAATAGTGGCCGATGATACCTCTTGTGCCTATTTCTTCTTTGTCTCCTGTCGGCTTGAGCTTTTAAATGCTCAAAGGCTCTTCTTATACGTACATCTCTTCCAGGCTGAGCGTCTGCTGGCCTAGGAATTACCAGACTCCAAGGTCTCTCTGGTTGCTCATTCCGATGTAACGTTATTGGTATCTCTCCCGTAGATTCATGGATTGTGTTGTTTATACAAAATTCTATAATATCCAAGATATCTATCCACTTCCAATTTTCTTCGGCACAGTATATTCTACAATACTTGGCCGTCTCCCTCATCACTCTTTCTACAGGATTTGCCTCAGGATGGCGAATACTTGACAAAATCTGACGTATTCCAAGTCTTTCTAATTCTTGTCTGAACTCTACACTGGTGAAACAACTACCGTGATCCGACAACAAATTCTCAGGTTTTCCCAGAATCGGTATCACTTTTTCTTTGAGTCGTTTTAACACCTGTTTGGTACTAGTCTTCTGTATGGGAGCAAGGACAACCATTTTGGTGAAGACATCCATAGCCACCATTATGTGTCGGTTTCCTCTTCTTGCCTTTGGCAAAGGTCCGAAGTTATCAATAGATATGATTTGACCTGGCCTTTCGGGCAACAATGGTATAGGCTTTTGTCTCATAAGAAATGCATTTGGTTTGATCCTCTGACATAGATCACATGTCTTTAGCGTGTCCCTTACAGTTTCTCTCAGTCTCGGCCATACAAATGCTTCTTTCAGCATCGAGACTGTTTTGTCGACTCCCATATGTCCGAACGATCTATGGGCTAACCATACTATTTTCCTCTGCAAAATTGCAGGTACAACAATCCTTAATCGTGTATGGTCAGAGTCCACAAACTTATATAATAATCCATTATAAAATGTGTAATCTTGAGCTATCTTATTAGCTTCCGTGTACGCTGGTGTTCCCCTTATCAGACTTCCCTCAAGGAAAGATATGAGCATGTTCATCCAT
This sequence comes from Meconema thalassinum, assembly GCA_946902985.2. NCBI lineage: Eukaryota > Metazoa > Arthropoda > Insecta > Orthoptera > Tettigoniidae > Meconema > Meconema thalassinum. The sequence continues at coordinate 978,827,641 of OX336388.2, read as the reverse complement.
GGATCCTCACGTTGCCGTTGACTAATGCTCCTTAACTCATTTAGAGTACGCTGATCCCTGTCTTCCAAATCAATAGCCATTACTACCTCTTCTGTGGACTCTGGCTGTCTACTTAAATAGTCTGGAACTATATTTTCTTTTCCTGGACAGTATTCTATCTTTACATCAAACTGTTGAATATATAAAGCCCAAAGCATCAACCTTTGACAGGATAGATCAGTCTTCATCAAAAAGGTTAAGGCTTTATGATCCGTTCTTAAAATGACCTGAAACCCATATACGACCTTTCGCCAATATTGCAGCGCGTGCAATATCGCTAACAGCTCGATTTCGCTGATAGTATAATTTTTCTCGTGTGGTTTCAGTCTCCGACTTGTGAAAGCTAGATAATTTTTCTTATCAGGGTTATCCGGGTTTTCCTGATATAGCATTGCCCCTATTCCAATCTGGGATGCATCTGTTTGAATTATAAATTTCTGATTAAAATCAGGATATCCTAGCTTCACATAGTTTAAAAGCATTTCCTTGGCCTCCACGAATGCTTTTTCTGTTTCCTCCGTCCATTTCCACTTGCCCCCCTTCTTCAGAAGGTCCTGTAGTGGTGCAACAGTTTTTGTGTATGATGGACAATGTCCTGAGAAGAAACCAATCAATCCCAAAAACTGGCGAACGTTCTTTACCTTCAACGGCCTTGGAAAATCCCTTATCGATTCCAATTTGCATGGATTTGGCTTAACACCATCCTTATCAATCACATGCCCTAAAAATGTTACTTGTCTTTGACAAAAATTTGACTTCTTTAAATTGATTTTAAAATTTGCCCTTCTTAAGTCTTCCAATAATTTCTTCAACTTTTCAAAATGTTCCTCAATATTCTCCGAGGTAAGCAAAATATCATCCACATAACGGATAGTGCAATCTTTCACTTCCTCTGACAGGTTTCGATCAAGCGCTCTTATTAAGGCAGATCCCGCAGTCTTCAATCCAAACGGACATCTCCTAAAACAATAGGTTTGTTGGTCGAACTGAAATCCAGTCAACAAGCTGGTTTTCTCTTCCAGTTCGAGATGATGATACGAAGAAGTCATGCCCATATTTGTGAAAATCTTCTTGCCCTTGAACTTCCTCAGTATTTCTTTTATGGGTGGTGCCGAATCATTTTCTGGTATGATTTTTGCATTTAAATTTCTGGCATCTAGACACACCCTTACTGAGCCATCCGGTTTACTCACAATCACTAATGGACTAACATATGGTGTCACCATCTTTTCTATAACACCTGCATCCATCATCTCCTGCAGTGTTTTCTTAGTTTGTGGGTAATGTTTTTCCGCAACCGGGTATGGTTTTTGTCTGAACGGTGCCCAATCATTGACTTGGAACGCGTATTTAAAATGTTCAATCTTCCCTGACTTGGAATCAATTACGTCCCTAAAATTCAATAATAATTTCTTTAATTGTTCCTTATTTTCGAGGTTAACTTTAGCTTTCTCTACTTTCCCTGACAGGTTGGTTTCGAACTCAGTTTCCAAATTTTCTTCGAGTTCTATGTTGACGACTTCAAATATCCTTTCTATGTCCTTGCAACCTTCTTCCGTTACTTCTTCCACATGCCATACCTGTTCTCCTATTTTCGCCTCCTGTTCCTGTAGGTTAATGTTTTGTTCATCCACATCCTCTCTTTGGATTCTAATGCAATTTTGCGCTAGATCTATAATGACCTTGTTCTCACGGATAAAATCAATACCTAATATGACATTATACGGTAATTGATTTACCAGCAAAATGCATTGTGAAATTTCAGTGTTACCCATGATCAGATCAATGTATACCTGAAATTTGCATGTTAAAGATTTTTCAGGGATAATTCCCTTAATCTTTACACTTGATGTGGGGATTTTTAATACGCGGCCTCTTGTTTCCAATTCATTCAGAAGGGTTTGCGTAATTAAACTTATTGTTGATCCGGTATCAATCAATGCCCTGACCAGTAATCCTTCTATCCTGAGCATAATTATGGGTAATTCTCTTTTGATAGGTGGGATTCCTTCCACATCCTCATTAATTAGCTCATCTGGTCTTGCTATCCAATTCACAATTTCTACCTCCTCCCAGCTCCTGGTATGTTTCCACTTTTGACGATTTAAATTTGGAGTTTTTTTTAATCCTGAGGGCTCCCTTTTCCCTCATTCTTTAACTGAGCTTGTAGTTCCAAGCTTTGAGCTCCATCTAGTCGGTCAGGTGATTTCCGGTTCTTGATTGCCTCACTCCAACGGACTTTTTGCCTTTCAGGTTCGTCTGGTCGTTCGTTCATATAACGAAGACTTTCCTGATATCTTTCCTCTATTTCGGCCCGATATTCATCATCCCTATCCTTTGGCCTTACGTTCCTTCTGGGATAATTCTCCCATTTCTTTCTGTTTTCTTGCCTCTGATGGTTATTGTTATAGGGTCGGCTCTCTCGTTGCCTATAACCCGTATTCCTAGGATTTCTTCCTCGATATCCTCCTCTGTAGTAGGGCTGTATTCCTCTAGGCTCTTGGTGCCCATACTCTCGACCTAGTCCTTGAGTATCAGTGCCTGTGGACAGATTCCTGGTCGATGGTTTTTCTCTGGTTTCCTGACTGCTGGCCATGTGTACCTGTTCAGTCTGTCTTTGATGCCTAGGCGTTACGTGTGACGTCGTCATGTCTAATTGACGTAATACGCTCTCCACTTCCACAGCACTTCTGGCTTTGGATGAGATTAACAGCCTCTGAATCTCATATGGAAGTTGTCTTGCAATGGCGGCACACAAGTCGTTCTCAGCTGGAGCAATGTCAAGTTCGCGGAATTTACACAGCTGAGCGGTAAAAAATTCCGAGTACTTAGTTGGTGCATTTGTGCTGTACTTGCTAGAGTACAGATCTAGCCTCAAATTCTCCTGGACGTCTGCTGCCCAATATCGTTTTAAAAAGGCTTCTCTAAAGCCTTCCACCGTATCAAAGGTGTACCTGAAGCTTCTGAACCAGGTGAGACAATCACCTGCCAACAGCTTCTCAATAGCCCTCAGTCTCCGATCCTGAGGAACCTTCATTTCGTTTAAGTACTCTGCAACTTCCTTTAACCAGTATTTTAGAGTAATTGACATGTTATTACCCGTAAATTTTACCGGTCTGTCCTCATTCGATTTGATAATGTTTATTATCTGACCATTTGTCTGGTTCATGTATGGGGTTGACATCGCCATCGGATATCCTGGGTTCTTGTAAGGGCTCTCCCCTCCTAAGTCCCTATCGATATCTGTGCCTTGTTCACGGGAATCTACCCATCCTGTCTTTGGAAACTCCTCCTGATTCTCAAATTCTAAATTCCTTTCCCTTCGGGCACTTTCTTCATTAGCCATGAGTTGGATTTCCATTTGACTGTTCTTATGTTCAGTCCTCTCCAACCGGGATCCTAATTCATTTTGAATTCTTTCCTGATTTTTCTTACTGGTTTCCAGTTCTTGTTTGAGTTGGTTTTTGTCGTTCCTGAAGCTATTCCTGATTTCATTTAAGTGTTCTTCTACCTCTTTCTTGATGACCATGACCTGTTCTGTTATAATTTCTGGTTTAACGTCACCTCTGGTATCTAGGTCTTCTCGTATTTCCTTTATCTTTTTCTCCATTTCTCTTTGTCCTTTGACCACTTTGTCCTGAATCTTGTTCATATCGTCTCGAGTCTTTCCTTGTTCCTCGAATATAATTGTTATGTCGGTCATAACTTTATCTGTATCTCCCTTTGTGTCTTCCATTTGTTTTGTTATTCCACTTACTGTTTCCTGAATTCCATTGATACCCTGACTTATTTCATCTATCTTATGAGTACTTTCCTTACTTTCTTTATTTCTTTGTTTTCTTTCTTTCTGGAGATGCTCTTCGTAGGCACCGAATTTTTGAGTTATTTCCTCCCCGTGCCTTTTTAAGTTCTCATCTACCTGCCCGGTAAAATGATCAATCTGCTCTTTCATGCCCTGTATATCTTTGTGATTCTGAATTTCCATATCATCCACTTTGGCCTGAACTACGCCGATTTTATTCTCGAGGGTCCCTACTTTCTCCTAAACTTTTCCAAATCGGGTTCCTAGCTCATCCACACTTTTTTATCTCATCCCGGGATGTTTCACAAATACTCTTGTTAGATTCTATCTGAGCTTTCAATTCTTTCTGCACACCTTGGATCTGGGTTACAAGTTCATTTTTACAATCGTCTACATTCTTTTTGCACGTTCCTTCCATGTTACTTAATTTAGTTTCCAAATTTTCAAAATTTTCTTGACACCTCGTTTGGGACTCTCCCATAATCTCCTTCAAGATCTTTATTTGGCCTTGCAATTCTGACTGAAATACTTTATTTTCCCTTTGAATTTCACTTGCGATTTTCCCTTTTAAATCATTTAATTTGTCCCCAAACTTAGTGTCAAAATCTTGAAATTTGGTATTCATTGTTTCTTCTAAAACCTTGGACCCCTCTTTCATTTCCTTAATTTCAACCTTCAGTTCCTTATCCATTTTTATACAGTTAGCTTCGATAGCTTCTAATTTAGTTCCGATGTTATCACTTTTAGCTTCGATATCTACTAATTTAGTCCCCATGCTATCACTATTTGTTTTTAGTGACTCTAAACTTTGATTCATGGATCCTAACTTTCGGTTATTTTCCTCCTGTTGGCTGTCCAACTTATTCAAATTCTCATTTTGGAGGCCCAATGTATTGTCTATCGTCCCCAATTTGTTGTTTATGGCCTCTAAGAGCTTTGCATTTCTTCACTCAATGCCATCTTATTAGAATATAGTGGGCTACTAATGCCACATCGCTAGAACATGCTTGAGAGATAGTAATCTGAACCTTTGTGTCCCAATTTCTTTAAAAATTTACTTTGGTACGGGTTTTTACTACACCGTACCCTTTTGATACTCTTATTCAAACTCAAAGACCTTTATGTAAGTATTTAAAATTCAAAATTTCGAAAAACCATTTTTTCCAATAAAAATGAAAATTTTGATTTTTCGAGAAAACTCGGGTTTTCCCTAGGGAAACTCAGCCCTGCGTACTGGGCGCCATTTTATTTGTTTGACTGGGGGGTTGTTTAATCCAGGGCTGCTCGGTGTGAGTTTCTAGGGACCCATGCGGTCAGTTAACATTATACGTTGTAGCTACTCCTATCATTACTTTACTTTTACATGAATTGACCGTCTTTAGTGTTCCTCTAATTATTAATCCAAGCACAGTACTTCTATTCACCCCCCCCCCCCTGTGCCCTTGCAGCAAGAAATATGCAAATCACAGTATGCCAGCATTGCTCAATTCGGGATTTTTGGGGCTGTGGTAAGTTCTCCCACTCTGTGACTTACATATTTTGGATTAAATAGAGGATACACTTGCAAAAATAACAACAAAATCAACTCCTATTTTAACACATTTAATTAATCAAAATTATGGCGCTACAAACAAATAAACACATAAACTACTGACCAATATCATTCTACTTGTCCAAAGTGAACAAGGAATAGCATAAAAATAAAACAAATATTAGATTAAAACACATGGTTTTCTTTAAAACCAACAATTCACGATTATTTTCACTTCCATAAAGTACTTATCTTAAAGTTCCAAATAACTACGAGCTTCTTTGGCTCGATACTTTTCCATAATAATGGTGTCATACTTTTGTACACCTCAAGAATTTATTTTATCTTTTCTTATCATCAAACAAATATATAATTACATTTAAAATTACATGTTAATTATTCACTTCAATATTTGGGCATTTCACATATTCTCAGGATTTACTATCTCTCTCAAGTTTGCAAATTCACTACGGTGATCGGGAAACCATCTCTGTACTCCAGAGTTATAAGGATTACTTGACAAAGTCAAAAACTATGATTACTCCCGAATCTAGTTTTCTTCACAAAACTCGTGGATTCCTCATTTTCCATACAACATTACAATAGGGATTTTTATTTAATTCATTTGTCTTATAAGACCATTATCACATAAGAAAACTACGATCTGAACTGGCAAGCAATAATATAAATCTACAAGGACCTCGGTTCCACGCCCGGGTCATTAACAACTTTAAACATTCACGGTGTCTTTAACACCTCTTACAAAACGATCTTTACCCACCCTCGCTCATGAGGGTCAGGCCATTATACTCGAGAGTGATTTATGACAAGGGAGCGCGGCTCCCTGCATAGCCTTCGGTTGGAGCTATCTTCAATGCTTTTAAAACAAACATTCATTTTATTCTCAGTTCTGTGGAGAGACCTGGCTTTTACTACACTTATTTTCATTCAACAATATTATTGGTTCATTAACCCACTTTCGTAACCTTGGCATTTATTAATTATGAGAGGGTCCTCATTGATTGGGAAGAATAATACACATTCTACGACGAATAATTAGGGGCTTTAACAACAAAAGGATTCTAGGTTCGAATCTCTTAACATGCCTCGGGAACATTTCCACATCAGAGGACTTATACAAAACGCGATTTAGGGTCTAGCCGTAGCTTACAGGACCTACGCTCAATAATACCATATATTAGCTCCCTTTTCAATATAACACCCACATGGCCTCGTGATCTACGTCACAATTAGAGGACTTACAACATATCTCAATTCACTGCAATCAACTACCCTCCATAAGTAATTTACCAAGTACTTTAACTTTTACGCGTTCCTAGCGTGACTTTTTATTTAATTGCGTTCCATTACGCAATACATTATTTTACGGCCGAATGCCTTCCAAAGAACTGATAAATTGCATAGTAACAATTGATACATATCTCAATTCTTATATTAATCTTTTCCGTTGACAATAAATCGCTCCATTTTTAAGAACATGCATTCACATCATGTCTTATACATTTGTTAAGGCTTCAACGCTCTATATTTTTATATCATTCAATTTAATCTTTATTTAGATTTATTTACCTTGTTATTATTATGATTACATTCCTTACAAAAGCTCAAAAGCTATTTCTTTCATATAATTCAAATTTACCTTTATGTAAATATCTTTGTTATAATTATTATTATTATGCTTGCTTCTATAACATTCATTAAATACACTGACATTTTATTCCATGCATTTCCTCTACAGGATTTATTCTTTCACATAATTATTTCTTAAAACTTTATTTTCGTTCAGATCGCGTTCTTATTTAGTTATAATTTCTTTAAAAAAGCATCCCTTCTACTCAAAACTCCGGTGGAATTTGTACACAAAATTTTTCCCGACACCAAAACATAATGAAAATCTTTACTCACATGTTTAAAGTCGCTTTCTGACCTTTATTCTCGTTTGATGTGACATTTTGGCCCACCTTCTTGACCTACTCCATATTGTACAATCTCATCTTATGTACAGATATTTCTTGACACATATTCACTATATTTAACACTGACAACATTTTTTTAATACACTGGTGTATCCGTTTTGAACACACATTAAAACACTAAAAATATTACTCTGGTACATATTATAACACATATCACTGTGCATAAAACGCTTTCACTTTACCTAAAACACTTAAAATGATACTCTTATTTCTTTTCTTACAATATTTACACTTCACTCCTATCACACGGGCGTATCTCAACGATTTTGACAATTTCTGTCGGCTGTTGATGATCCCTGATGTGAATCCTATCGACCTGCATTGGACGTGTGATTTTACTCGTTCAAAGTTTCTCTCTCCTACAATGGAAACTACTGGTTTCAGTCTCTCAAAACCGCTTCTATTGTCTATTACTCGGCTTTACTTTATCTGCTTTAACTAGGCGATAAATGTCTTTACTTTGCCGTCACCTCTATTTATATATGGTGGTCTATCGCCCCCTATAGTTTCTATATCTTGGCCTCCCTTCGAGGACCGTATACTGTCTATCGTACCCTATAGTTTCTATATCTTGGCCTCCCTTCGAGGACCGTATTCTGTCTATCGTATATTTTTGACGTTTTCTCACTAGAGTACGTTTTCCCTCTGGTTTCGAACCTAAGTTCCTAAGTTCCTTTCGCTTGAACTTCTATCTTTCGCGATCGTAATTACTGTTTATTCTTGTCCTTTACAGGACTTAATGTCTTTAACAATGTCTTTACTAGACGTAACGCCGTTTATTTGTTGGAGTTCTTATAACTTCGTAACTGTATTGAACTAGTGTTCTTCTGAAACTCGAAGTTCCCTACTGATCGCTGTCTCTTACTTTGGCGATATTGCTTTAAAGTTCGTATATTTAATGTTCTTTATAATTTAGGACTCTTCAAAGTCTCGAACTGCTAACCCTCAGCGTAGCGTACTTATATCGTAACTGGTCTACACTCGGTGAACTTGTAGCATAGCCTCCCACAGGCTCTGGATCGATGTCTGATACAGCTTAACGTCCCCCTCACGGGCTCTTGAATACTGCGTATACGATGTGGTGCAGCACTTCCCCTCACGGGTTGTCGAAATGACTGCATGATTGGCTTGGTGAGGCCAGGAGTTTTATACCTTTCAGTCACAAAAAGATAAAATCCTAGTCCTTTTCGTGACCAACTTTTGAACTAATTGTCGCACAATTATAAAAGTCATATCTCCAGAAAGCTCGTCTTCTAAACGTAAAATAATCTTCCTGTGCATGGAAATCGATCGTGCATTTCCGAGATATTAATTAATTTCTCGTCCTCAACTGTGTGGGTGGTGCTGTTCATTTTTAATTCTCCCACTCTTTGGGTCCCGGTGAATCCCCAATGACGTATACTTGCGTTTGCAGTTTTTTTCTGTGCAATTATTACATGGTTTTTCTTTACACAAAAATCTCTAATCCAAATTGATTCACCGTACTGTGTCTGTTGACTTATTTTTATACTCGTAAACGGGTTAAATTTAATTATTCCTGTTCTGACTCAGCAGCGAGATTGCCATTTTCCTGCAACGTAAGAGCGATTTCCGAGTCAAGCTTCTTCGTCTTACAGTCCAAACTTTCCACTCGTTCTAATAATATCCATGACTGGCTCCTTATAAATGTCAAGAGGCATGAGCTCATCTTAGGAACACCTGGCCCTAGCGCTTGCATAATGTTAGGCTATAATCCTGGCTTGAAATCTCTCTCCGTTCCCTTAGAAACTGTATGATTCTTTCATTCCTTTCTCAAAGATACATGGATTCGACTCCCTTTGAGGCCATGGTACATGGGTTCAGTATGTAATGTACATTATGCATTCCTATTTCTGTCTTGACCCAATTTTGTTTTAAAAATGAGGCCCCTCCCATTTAAGTACACCTCCCAAATACGGACAAATTATTTCGTCCGATTAGTGTTTGTAATTGAGAGGTTTCACTGTATACAATCCTCAGTCACTTAGTACGCCACCTTCCAGTACCTAGCTCGACACGCTGCAATACACAGTGGCCAGGCCGTAACGCGGCGACAGCGAGGCCCCGTTCTGTAGGGACTCACTGTGTAAGTATTTGTAAGATATTTTAATTTGGAGTGTTACTTTTTTTTTAGTCGTTTTGGCCATCAATGAACCACGATGTTCTTCACTCATAAGATCACGGTAATGCTTGTTTTCTTGTCTGCCAGTAGATCTTCTTTCTTGATGAATATTCAGCTCTTCTTTCTTCCGTCCACTTGCAGAGAGGGCGAGACATCACAGATGTTAAAGGGTGTAGATTACTGGTTGATTTAACCGCCTTTCTGAACAGGTTCCTATCCCAAAACAGAGCTTGATTGAGTCGAGCTTCTGTTAGGTCCATTTTAACTTGCATCGACCATTTACAATAGGATTTTTTTTAGAGATTGATGAGTGTATTCGATATGAAAGTCGATGATGCTCCATCCGTTCCAAATTTGGAGTGTTAATTATTTCATATTTTATGGCCGACATAGGACCATTAAAATCAATAATACACAGACAATTTTCCTTTTCTATGCTTCCAATATTTCTTCGTTCTCTCAGATGTCAAGATCCTTTCCTCAATAAAAACAAGAAGTTCCGTGAAGAACTATACAGCCTATTTTCATATATCCTACTCTTATTAATTGCCTCTATCAACATTCAAAATTTCAGTTTGATTGCTATCTTAGATTCGTAAATACTGAGAACCGACTAAATATTGCAGATGGTAGCCAGGTTGGATTTTTATTTATGTACTATTACATGAAGATTATTGTGTACGTGTGGTTTTCAGACTTATCGCATGATTAGGACACAAGAAGTAAAAACGAGACTTTAAAATTTCGCACAACTGCCATCTTGTGGTTATGAAAACAATTGAAATAAATTAGATACCAGTGGATTAACATTTGTATAAGCATTAGCGTGCAAAGTTTCACTGCACTCAGATGGTTAAATCGCGAGAAACGTCCATTTAAATATTTATACTTCGCGTCGCCGCCATGTTGGATTTGTGCTCACCAGGTTACTGAAAGTCATATAGGTGAACTTATGTCCATAACCTCTATTAACATAAAAAATCAGTTTGATTGCTGGAAAAGATTCTTAGATATTGAGAACAGTCAAAATATTTGGGATGCTCACCATTTTGGATTGTTATATGTATAGGCCATAGAGTTATGTACGATTAAAGGAAAATTATTGCGTAGCTTCATTATTCAAACTTTCACTTCGATCGCATGATTACGATACAAGAATAAAAACTTAATTTTAAAATTTCGTGCAGTCGCCATCTTCAGTTTATATAAACAATTGAACTAAATTAGATGCCAGTGAATGACTATATGTATAATAATTTACTGTACCACATTTCAATGCGCTCATATGATTAAAACACGAGAAAAATGTATTAGAATGTGTCAACTTCGCTTGGCCGCCATGTTCGTTTAGTAGTTTACAGGTTTTTGAAAGTTACATAGATAAACTTTTAGCAGTGCTCTTTATCACCGTACAAAATTTCCGGTTGATATCATAAAGAGTTTCGGAGATTTTGAATGCCTGTGAAATATTTCGCACAGCCACCATTTTGAGGTTATGTAAACAATTGAACGAAGTTAGATGTCGGTACATTACAATGTACTGTATAAAAACATAGTATCGGGGTTCATGGTTTATTCTCCCACTCTGTGACTTACACACTTTGGATTAAATAGAGGATACACTTCCAAAAATAAACAAAAATCAACTCCTACTATAAAAACATTTAATTATCCAAATATATGGCGCTACAAAACATTAAACAAATAAAATACTGACCCTTCAATTCATACTTGTTCAAAGTGGAACAAGGAATTCATATTAAACACTTATAAAATCATAATAATTGGTTTTCCATAAACCCACAAACTTCCACTAAGTTTCACTTCCATATTGTATCACTTCACAATCTTTAAAATAAGAGCTCCAAACGGCTCGGTAATATTTACATACAATGTGCTATCAATTTAATACACATCCATTATTATTTATATGAGTATATCTTTTAATCATAAATATCAAAATTACCAAAGTATTGTTAATCATTACTTAATTTTGGGCTTTTACAATGTTCATATTTTACCATCCCTCTCTCTCTCAAGTCAACAACTCACTACTGTGATTGGGAAAAACTTGCGTACTCCCGAGCTACAGAAGACTACTTGAACTAGTCAAAATTAAGATCACTCCCGGAATCTAATTGTCTTCTCTAAAACTCGTGAATCACTGAATCATATAATCCTAAAGTTAGGGATTTATCATTATTCGTCTTTAAAGACCATTATTTTATAAGAAAGCAACGATCTGAATTCTGCAAGCGATAATCATTTATCTAAAGGAACCTCGGTTCAAAGACCGGGTCGTTAAAACAAACTCTAAACACTCTTGTGTATTATAACTCAAACAGACCGTTTCCCGACCTACCGTGATACATCAATGGTAAGGGTCTGGCCTTGACTACTTAGCGTGATTTATTGCAGGGAGACAAAGACTTCACAGTCTCGCTTTTACAAGAGACGGGCTACCCTCAGCTTTCCTACAGCTGTTCTTAAATGCAATTCCCTGAATGACAAGGCTTTCATACTGATTCTTATAACAACATATTTAGGCTCCACAAACCTATTCTCTTGGCTTCGGCATATAGTAATTATGAAGTGTCCTCATTGACGGGTAAGAATAATTCAATAATACAACAAATATTTAGGGGCTTATACACGGATGACTCGGAGTTCGATCCTTTCAAATGCCTCGGGAGCAATATCCCACACTGGAGGACTTATAACATTTGCGACTTAGGGCAGGCCTTGCCATATACCAGCGCTCATAATACAACATAATTAGCACCCTTTTTATCATACATCACACACTGCCTCGTGATTACATCACAACTTTTGAGGACTTACCATAGTTCAATTACCACGACCAACTGCCCCTCATAATCAGTTTTACCGAGCATTTTAACGCATTCCTAGCGTGACAAATTACTTCAACGCGCTGCATGGCGCTTATACATTAATTAGCCAAGTTGCCTTCAGAGAACTAATAAATTCAAAATCAACGTTTGATTTACATCTCAATTATATATTACTCTTCTCCCTTAACAATAATCATTTTTACCATAAGAACATGTATTCATAACATGTATTAATTAATTTAAAGGAGCTCGGAAGCTACTACTTTTCATATATAATTCATCATAATATTCATTCATTTATCTAATTATTATTATTATTATTGTTATTATTACGCTTGCTTTCTCATTTTATATCATTTGTCAATTACACTGATAGTTTACTTAATACATTCCCCAAGGGATTCATTTACATTTCACATATTTCTTATATATTTTCTCAAATTAATCGTTCAGATCGCGGTATTATTCTTTTATTTGTTATTCAACATCCCTATTCTCTCTCTTTCACTAGGATTATACGCAAATCTTCCCAAAACACATATCATAATGAAATAGTTACTCACATGATTGTACGGTCAGCGACCGAATCCTCCAGCGATGAAACATTTTCGCCCACTTACTGCTTTTTTAAGCCATCTCCATGGATACACTTACACTCAATGACACTTCTTTAGCAACACATACAATATTTACCTTAATCACTTGCAATATAATGAATACCATTTTGTATTCGTTTACCTTAACACAATATAAATTCACTAAAAATATTACTTAAAAAATTTTCACTATATTTACATTACATAGCTTTTTATCACTTGGGCGTTAATTTTCGCCTTACACACGTGATTTCTTTTCTTCCCCGTTTCCAAGGGTGACACTTTTAGAACGTCGGCTCCCTACTCTGACGAGATGATGGAAAGTCTCGATCGAACTACACCTCCCTGGAACGGCTGATCTTCAAATCCGGGTTTTGACTATCGGCTTCTATACTTTACTTGCACGATGTCGTTTCTTTCTAGACGCTAGCTAGTTCGTCTAGATAAAGTCTGTCCTTGTTACGGCCTCTCGAATAGTTTATCGGTGACCTAGTAATTTCCTAGCATTAACTGCTATTTCTTTAATTCGTAGCTTATTGGAGTCCTCCCCAATGTTTACTGTTCGTTTGTCTACTTAGACAAAGCCTGGAACTACAATTCCTAATTCTTATCATTCTGCGCTCTAGTCCCTACCTTTCCGGAACACTATGCGTTATTTATTTCGTTCTACCCTGATCGGGTTCCTTAACGTCGATAGAACTGTCTATTTCACTTCCTTGGGTACTTCGAAACTTTATGATGCGTTGTTTCTTTCACTGAACTATTATTCGAGTACCTATCGCTTATTATTTCTTCGAGTTCACAGCCTAACTTTGACTATACTGGTGATCTTCAACGATAATTGTTTCTGAGTGCAGCGTCTACGCGCTTACTAAAATATACTTGTTATACTTTGCTACACAGTATTACGCTCTCGGGCGTCTTTTATAGCTGAATATACTTTGATACAGCTCTCCTGTACTAGGAGTTTACTTGTAACTTTTCTTGTAGTCGATACTTCATCGTGCACCGTCTCGGCGCTCACGGAACTGAATTGTTGGTGAAACAGTACGACCCGCCTCAGCGGTCGTTCAAGACTGAATGTACTTGATACAGCCGGACGCCCCCTCTCGGGCTCTCGGAATAACTGCATTTGCTGTGATGCAGCACCTCCTTACGAGGTCTGTTGTAAACTGCATTAACGATGATCGTGACACAGTGTCACGCCCGCAGGCTGACAATAACTGCATGATCTTCCTGGCTCCGCCAGGGTATTTATACAAATCGGCGACAAAAAGATAACATCCGCTTCTTCTTCAGCACTAACTTTTGAAGTAATAGTCGCATAATTTTGAAAAATATATCTCTGGAACGCTCTTGTTCTAAACGTCAACTGGTTTCTTTGATCATGAAAATCGATCGCACAATTCCAAGATATTAAATAATTTTGCTCTTCAGATACGTGGGTGTTGCGGTTTATTTTTCTCTCCCTACCAACTCTGGTCTCGGGGAATTTTTAATTACGTCATGCTGTGTCGGCACTTCTTTCCTGTGCAAATATTATAAACTTTTTCCCCACACAAAAACTCTATTCCAAAATGATCCACAATGATATGTTTCCTTTATTAATTAAATGCTCGCAAATGGCTTAAATCTAATTATTCCTCTTCTTGAGCAATTGCGAGGTTGTCATTTTATACCTGAGTAAGGTCGATTTCCGAAACCTCTTCTCTCTTACACGCGTGGAAAGTTTTTATCATTCTATTAATAATCATGAGCCAGCTCTTTATCAATGCGTCAAGCATGATCTCATATCCGCATGACTCGTAGTCAACTATTCTTGCATCATATTATAACAGCCCACTCCTTACATCTTTCTAAGTCGTTCTAAAGACTGTATTTTTTCCTCTCTTCTTTTGCCAATAAAATATGGATTCGACCCTTGAGCCAATGGCACATGGGTTCAGTTCTCCCCAACTTAGATAAATAAATTTTCGAAATTTTGAGGAAATTTATTTAAACATTTTTCATTAAAAAAAATATTGTTTTCAGTGTCGAAGCCATCATAACACTTCTCAGTACCATTTGGTCTTCCTTTACAATCACTTCCCTTCTCTGGCTTGTTTTGGTATCACAGGGTTCCCATTCACTCATTCCCTTTAAGCAGATGTCCACACTTAAGGTTATAAATCACTTGTCTCGTTCGGGTGTTTCTCAGTCTCCTCACAGTCTGTCGTTCCCTCCAAACTTGTGTCAGACGGTTTCCTTTTTCTTGTTCTTGTTTCATGGGACTGGCGTTCTGCCTGTCTGTTTCTTTCTTCTCAGGTTCTTTACTGTCAACATATGTACATTCCCTTACGGCTTCACGGGTGCGGTATGGCCCTACCCCGTTACTCCTTTCTTTATTTCTATTTTCTGGACTCGACGTCTACAGAATTTCATTTGTCCTTAAGAGTAAGGTCTGTCCCTACCCGTCTCTTCTTGGTTCTCTTCCATTTTCCCTCATCTCGCATCGAGATGGCTTTTTCAAAAAAAAATCTTTTTTCTACTCTTCCAATTCCAGAGTTCCTTAAGATCCTCTCTTTTTCTTTTCTTTCATTTATTCCATTTCTTCCTACGAATTTTCCAGCTGTAAAACGTTTGTGAGTCGTCTTTCTCCAGGGTAACTTTCATTATCTCTAATCCTCTCCTAGTTTCAATAAGGTTTCTATCATCTTGTAAACCTGCTACAATTTGCGCTTTTCTTCCTCTTTTATCATTTCTTTCAAAGGCATCTCCTCTCTTTTCTTCATTATTTCCAATGGTCTCATCTTTTTCTATGAGGTTCTCTTTGCTCCAATTTGAATCTGTTTCGATTTTTCTTTTCTCGGCCCTCTTTCGTTGGCATTCCTGATATTTCATCATTAGTTCAAGGATCTGTGCCTTCAATTGTTCTTCTTCCAATTTCATTTTGTCTTCATCATCCTTATGACTTTCTTCTGACTTTTCCTTTTCAATTTCTATTGGATCCTTAATCACTACTTCCATTCGTGCCTCGACGACACTTTCTATTTGGGTTTCAGTTGATTTCTCCATTTCCCCAGGAATTATTATTTTAGTCTCCCCAACTTCCACTTCTTCTGTTATCACCCCTTGATCTGGGTTTTTCTCTTGCTCTTCATGCTCAGTTTTGGCATAAGAATGTTCTTCTTTAATTTGCAACTCGTTTTCATTTCGACATTCTTCCTGACATGTAATTTTCGTTTCCTCTTGAACCTTCGTTGTTTTCTCTTGAGGTAGCTCAATATTTTTCTCCGTCTCCATAGGAGTCATCACGATTTCTACTTATTTTTCTTCTTCGGATTGTTTAAGGCAACTTTCGGGCTCTTGCACCATTATTTCCTTTTCTTCTACAGCTCCAGTTTTTCTTTCACCTTGGATAACTGCTTCTTTTGCTTTGAGGTCCTGCGCTAATATATCTTCCTCATATATCTTCTGGGCGGCTTCTAATATTTCTTTATATTCCTGAATTTTAACCTTTCTCAATTTGGCTAACTCCTGAATAGTTATTATCCCATGTTCATCATACATGCTCATTCTGAAGCAGTGCATCTTATCCCATTCTACTCTTATATAATCTTTCTGTTCCTGAACGTATTTCTTCCTGTCGCGCTCCCCGTAATCGGTCTTCCACCATATCTTATCCCATTCATTTTTCATATCCCATAGTTGCTCCATTATTTCATTTACTTCATTAATGAACATTCTTATCGGTTCCCACGGAGCTAATTCTATTTTTCCTTCTTCCTCCAAGCGTTTCGCAAATTTCTTTTTCGTTTCTATTAATGACTTTTTAACCTTAGGAATTTCAGTGTACAATTCTTCTAATTCTTGTTTGGGTATCTGATACCAATTTTTACTTGCCCTATCATAAAGTTCGAATGTCTTCTTAATTTCCTCGGAAATAATTTCTCTTTGTTCCTGAATTTCCTCTTTCTTGCTTAAGTCTGCATCTCTTAATTTCCAAAGTTCATCCCTCATCTTAGTGTGCTCTTTTCGTATTTCCTCAATTATATCCAAGAATTTTTCTATTTCTTTCCAGGTCGCCATTTCTACTTTTTCCTGATCCTGAATGCTAAGACTATCATTCTTTTCCCCTTCGCTTTCTGAGCCTACTTGAACTTGCCCTACTAAATGAGACTTTGAATCATCTTTATCATCCTTATTATCTTTACTCTGTACGCATTCCCTTGGAACTGGTTTACATGTTTCTTTTTCTACTTGGAGCTCTATATGCTCAACTTTTACCCTGTTGTCTAAAGACATGTTACCTTCTCTTCGTGCAACTATGACTCTAGATGCACGCATGCTTTCTAAGGAAATCTCTACCTTTTCCTTAATTGGGTACCCTTTTTAGCCTACTTTCGATTTTTGCAAAAAATGAAAGTAGACTTATGAGATCAACACAGGGCGAAAAATTGTGTGTCTGTCTGTGTGTATGTGTGTGTGTGAGTCTGTGTGTGTGTGTGTGTGTGTGTGAGTGAGTGAGTGTACTCTGAATGTCTGTCCCCCCCTATCAATTCGAACACGGTGAAACCGAATTGAACGAAATTTGGTACAGAGGTAGCTCTAGCATAGGGCACCTCAGTGCCATACTTTATATCGCCGCCATCTTTACCAAAACTGAAGGGCGGCCACTCAAACGTTCAAAACGTAAACTCAAATTACGGCTAAACTAATCATCCGATCTCTACCAAATTTGGTGACAACATACCTTTATATAGGACGCGTCTTTCACCCAAACGTCAAGGTCATCGGCCTTGCCATTTCAGGATGGTGGATGTGTGAATTATGCAACCATTATAATCAATAGCTTAAGACCCACCAATTCAGATTATCAAGCCTAGGGTGGTTTAAGCTATCCTGAAGGTCGTGATCCGTTATTTATTATAATTTAATATTATAATATTATTCCGTATGACTGGCTTAAAAGAGCTGAGCTGTATCTGCCACACGTCAAGGTGGCAGCTGTCCTCATGAGCCTGTCTTATATTTCAGTAGTTTTAGTATGTTGTATGCGATATACCCTACTGATACAATAATATAAACTTTGTATGAAATGATCTATAATGAAGATGTACTGCAGTGAAGAAATAGTTTATTTCAAGTCATTATTTGCCAACTGGTTGAATCTAATATATCAGTTAAGATCGCCATGATGTTACGGATATGTTTAGCTCTGGGCTAGCGTGTTAGCCTGTCACGCGGTTGACTGGGGATCGAATACTGCTACAGTTGACTTTTTTTTTCTTGATTTCTTTTTCAAATGATGTGCACAAGCTCTTTTCACAGATACTGAATAAAATGTCATTTAGCTCAAAGGGGAGGCTAATGTATACACTCGTTTATTAATAAAATCACAGTCCCAGCATTGCACATAAACAGAAGACATTACGAAAAGGAGAATAGAAGAATTAGATACGTTGTTATCAACCACAGCCTTCTTAATGTCTCTGTACGGTGCTGTCCTCTTGTGGGTTATGTGGGTAGTATTGTTCCAAATATACCGCTGTGTCAATACCTGGCCTCCTAAAGTATGGCAATTTTGTAATACTGGTAGTTCGACTATGAGCCACGATCGCGCTCCGATTACCTTTAATGATATAACGTACAAGGCACTGCCGGCAGGAAGTTAGGTCCTCATTTGAGTACGTAATTCAATTGCTTATATGAGGACGAAGCGTCCTGCTGGCAGGACCGTTCTTTTTTCCATTATATAGAGGGAAATATAACGAATCATCGCATGCAAGTCTGAAGTTGGTAGCTCTGACCGTTCAGTAATGGCGGCGATTATACGTAATGGTGACTGTGTTTATGTTTTTGCTACCTATTTCGATGCTCCAAACAGCGGAGATGCATGGAGTCGCTCGTTATTTGCTAGTAATTATGATATCAGTAAATGTCATGGTACTGTAGTTTAAATTACGTGTAGTTGTGCAACTGTGCAGTGGGATATTGACAAAAACACAACTAGGCTTTTTTTTTTTTTATTTATTCTCGAGTGATGGACGCGCCGTCGCTCATACATTTATTTAGTCTCTGTACTATAAGAAAACATGTTTATACTTTATACGTTTATATATTTTAGAGTCAATATGTTGTTAAGAGACAGTTATTGTATTAGTCAATATGAGTCATATTGAATATTTTAGAATATTTACAGACTTTTATTGTTTGCCCAGTACCAGAACTGCAATATTATTACGCTCTGATAACCCAAAGTACTGCCGGAAGGACGCGTCCTGCTGGAAGGCCAGTTCAAACATTTGCCATAAGGGTCCAAAGTCCTGCTGGAAGGACGCACCGCTGTGTACAAAAGTACTTCCGGAAGGTCCTTCTAGCAGGACGAGTGACTGTACGCTCTATCATTAAACACTGCCAGTTGGATCGCCTCCCTCCTGGCTACTTTAAACTGCCTACTCGTTGAACACCCAGAGGCGTACTAGATAAATATGAATTCACTGCTAGGTCGCAGCACCAACCTACTGTGATTGGCGCGGATTTTTTAAGGGGAAGGTACCCAAAACGATAGATCCTTAAGTTTGCAGGCTGGCTTAATATAGAGATTAACGGACGTGAATGCATTACAATAAGTTAGTAGTTTTGTTATTCAATCATCATAAAGTATATAATATTGATTTTGACACTTACTGGCTAATTATCAATATAAAAGAAAACAAACACTACATGGTGGTAGAGGTGGTTTTAGGGATGAGGACAAAGAGTTATAAATATACCCATACATTTAGGAGAAAGTAGGCTATATGTTCTTTGCTGAACATCTTGTTCATTTTGTTGGAGGTTCTCTTTACTATCTATAGATTCATATCTATCTTTACTTTCCGACTCCACGACCTCCAAGAACCTCTGCCTTTCCTCATTCAATGACATCTTATTATCTTATAGAATACAGTGGGCTATTCTGGCCCATCGTCAGTTCATGCATGAGAGATGGTACCACGAACTCTTGTGTCCCAATTTCAAAATTCAACCTCAGTACGGGTGTTTACTAAAACGTACCTTTCTGGTATACTCATTCAATATCAAAACCTTTATGGAAGTGATTTAAAAATACAAAAATTTTGAAAAACCATATTAAAAAAAATGAAAATTTTGATTTTTCAAGAAAACTCGGGTTTTCACTAGGAAAACTCATCCCTACGTACTGGGCGCCATGTTTGGTTATATAGGGGGTGTTTTATCAAGTGCTGCTCGGTGTGAGTTTCCAGGGTCCCAATGCGGTCAGTTAAATTTATATTTTGTAGCTAATTCTATCACTCTTTTTACTTGTACGTGAAACGACCGTCTTAAGTGTTCCTCTAAGCATTTAATCCAGCACATTATTTCTATGCCCCCATGTGCCCATTCAACAATGAAATATGCAAATCACAGATTGCCAGCAATGCTCAATCGGGAGTATCGGGGTTCATGGTTTGTTCTCCCATTCTGTGACTTACACACTTTGGATTAAATAGAGGATACACTTCCAAAAATAAACAAAAATCAACTCCTACTTTAAAAACATTTAATTATCCAAATATATGGCGCTACAAAACATTAAACAAATAATATACTGACCCTTCACTTCATACTTGTTCAAAGTGGAACAAGGAATTCATATTAAACACTTATAAAATCATAATAATTGGTTTTCCATAAACCCACAAACTTCCACTAAGTTTCACTTCCATATAGTATCACTTCACAATCTTTAAAATAAGAGCTCCAAACGGCTCGGTAATGTTTACTTACAATGTGCTATCAATTTAATACACATCCATTTTTATTTATATGAGTATATCTTTTAATCATGAATATCAAAATTACCAAAGTATTGTTAATCATTACTTAATTTTGGGCTTTCACAATGTTCATATGTTACCATCCCTCTCTCTCTCAAGTCAACAACTCACTACTGTGATTGGGAAAAACTTGCGTACTCCCGAGCTACAGAAGACTACTTGAACTAGTCAAAATTAAGATCACTCCCGGAATCTAATTGTCTTCTCTAAAACTCGTGAATCACTGAATCATATAATCATAAAGTTAGGGATTTATCATTATTCGTCTTAAAAGACCATTATTTTATAAGAAAGCAACGATCTGAACTCTGCAAGCGATAATCATTAATCTAAAGGAACCTCGGTTCTAAGACTGGGTCGTTAAAACAAACTCTAAACACTCTTGTGTATTATAACTCAAACAGACCGTTTCCCGACCTACCGTGATACATCAATGGTAAGGGTCTGGCCTTGACTACTTAGCGTGATTTATTGCAGGGAGACAGAGACTTCACAGTCTCGCTTCTACAAGAGACGGGCTACCCTCAGCTTTCCTACAGCTGTTCTTAAATGCAATTCCCTGAATGACAAGGCTTTCATACTGATTCTTATAACAACATATTTAGGCTCCACAAACCTATTCTCTTGGCTTCGGCATATAGTAATTATGAAGTCCTCATTGACGGGTAAGAATAATTCAATAATACAACAAATATTTAGGGGCTTAAACACGGACCACTCTGAGTTCGATCCTTTCAAATGCCTCGAGAGCAATATCCCACACTGGAGGACTTATAACATTTGCGACTTAGGGCAGGCCTTGCCATATACCAGCGCTCATAATACAACATAATTAGCACCCTTTTTATCATACATCTCACACTGCCTCGTGATTACATCACAACTTTTGAGGACTTACCATAGTTCAATTACCACGACCAACTGCACCTCATAATTAGTTTTACCGAGCATTTTAACGCATTCCTAGCGTGACAAATTACTTCAACGCGCTACATGGCGCTTATACATTAATTAGCCAAGTTGCCTTCAGAGAACTAATAAATTCAAAATCAACGTTTGATCTACATCTCAATTATATATTACTCTTCTCCCTTAACAATAATCATTTTTACCATAAGAACATGTATTCATAACATGTATTAATTAATTTAAAGGAGCTCGGAAGCTACTACTTTTCATATATAATTCATCATAATATTCATTCATTTATCTAATTATTATTATTATTATTGTTATTATTACGCTTGCTTTCTCATATTTATATCATTTACCAATTACACTGATATTTTACTGAATACATTCCACAAGGGATGCATTTATATTTCACATATTTATTATATTTCTCTCAAATTAATCGTTCAGATCGCGCAATCATTCTTTTACCTGTTATTAAACATCCCTATTCTCTCTCATGAGGATTATACGAAAATACATTTCCGAATGCACAATTTAAATAGCTCGGGATTTTCAAAATGCATTCTGCTGTATTTTAGTTCCTTTTCATCCAAGCCATTGACAAGACTATCTTCCATCAGAAGGTATGCATAGGAGCTATACCAAAATTAGCATACATTTAGACGTTCAAAGTTGATTTTCAAAAATTCCACCACCAATGCATTTTTCACTTCTCTCTATAACACCCCGTGTAGCTCTTCGGAGAGCATCTTGGCGTTCTTTGAGGATGTCTGCACTATGCATACTCCGAACGACCAGCTCTGGTGCTAACTTTTTCCTTTTAGACTTCGCTTTTCAACCCTCACTACAGGCAAAAATCCAAAGGGGTAAGGTCCGGGGACCTCGGTGGACAAGAAACGTGCCCATACATTCCGATTCATCATCCGGGGAATGTTAGGTTTAGATGTTGTATCACCAGACGACTAGAATGTGCAAGAGCCGCGTCATGCTGGAAGAACATACGCATTCTTGTAGCCAAAGGAATCTCTTTCAATAATGCTGGAAGATCATTTTCAAGAAAGTGTAGATAATGGGGCCCTGTTGGACGATGCAGCAACACAACAGGCCCAATCAACTGATTGTCAATCAACCCACACCACCCTGGCATGTGGGTTTTCTTCTGACCATTGATGTTCATTACGAGTGTTATTGTTGCCGTCACGAGTGAACGTGGCTTGGCGATTTGCACGTATCCAACGACAAATTTCCTATCGTCTATCTGTATCTCCTGCTCGAAGGTGTTGAACGGGCTGGTAATGACTCGGATGCAACCCGTGCATACGTAATGTCCGCCATACATGGACCACCAATACGTGCAGAAAGTCTACGTGTACCAACATACGAAACTACAACTGCTCTGGTTACATACCAACGTCTGTATCTCGGTACGCAATAAGAATATTTACTGTTCCTCCTGAAACACCCTGTATACTAAGGTTGTAGATGATTTTCTAATAATTTATTCAATTTTTTGAACAATGTGGATGCTCGAATACTTTGGTTGTTCGAGTCATTCGAATATTCGAAATACTCAACTTTTTCAACTTTTTGAATTACTTGAAAATTACTTGTGTGTGTCTGGAACAGAGTTGACAGATGTAGATATGTATTTATGTACCCGATAAGTACAGCGATTTCTATAAGGAAATATGTTCAGTGGACGAGTTGTTCGAAGCAGGGTTAACCCCTTTTAAATTCAAACAGATAGTTTCATATAAATTTTCAATGTTTATTATAATTATTGAACCATTTGAATAATTAGACATGTTCGTCGAATCATTCGATTATTGACTGATTAGTAATTTCCAAATTTGAAAGTTCGAATGTGCGAATAATTCCAATAATCGAACTATGCGTACCTGTAGGCTATCTTCGAAGCAAATATGCGTATTCGAAGTTATTCGATGAATAGTCCTAGTAGGCCTATATAGCCTACACGATGTCGCAAGGTCCTAAATAAATTACCAACACATTCCTTTCATTAACAGTTTTCATAATTGTTGTTTGAGTCTTCAGTCATTTGACTGGTTTGATGCAGTTCTCCACGCCTCCCTGTCCTGAGCTAATCGTTTCATTTCTACATAGCTACCACACCCTACATCCAAGGCAATCTGTTTAACATATTCTAACCTTGGTCTACCCCTACAGTTCTCGTCCTCGACCCTTCCTTCCATAACTAAGCTTGCTATTCCTGGGTGTCTTAAGTTAGTGTCCTACCAAACTATCTCTTTTCTTCATTAGCAGTCGCCAGAAATATCTCTCCTCTCCCACTCGTCTAATGCCTCTTCACTTGTTACCCTATCTATCCATCTGATCTTCATCATTCGCCTGTGACACCACATTTCAAACGCTTCAATTATCCTCATTTCTTCTGCACCAATAATCCATTGTTTCACTTCCATAGAGTGCCACGCTCTAGACAAAGGCCTTCAAAAATTACTTCCTAATACCCAAATCTATATTCGATGTCAACAGATTCCTTTTTTGTAGAAATGCTTTCCTTGCCTGAGCCAACCTACTTTTTAACTCCTCTTTGCTTCGTCCATCACTGGTTATTTTGCCTCCAAATTGGGAGCTCGTTATAAATACTGTATTTGTTAATTATAATTATAGGACACATAGATGTTTAACCCCTAACCCTCCCGAAGAATTCTGTTAATGTGCCCCCTCTGCCATCCCCTCCCTATTCTACAATCTGAGATTCTCGCTTGTTGTAAGTAGCTTCCTCCCGCAGAATACTACGCGCATGCGCAATTTCTGTAACCTGCTGGCGACAGAAGCACAAGCGCACTCTAACGATTTGTCTGAAGCACTAAAACAGTTGTGTGAGTGGGATGCTGCGGACTGATTGATACAAGCAGTTCTACTGGTGACAAATCGAGGTAAGTGCTTCACAGATCACATACAATATCATTCATCGTGTCATTTTCTGAATGACATATTTAATGCAGAGACGTAGCCCCAACACTCCTCAACTGCGGCATCAGAAGAGGTTCGTTAGCTGTGCTTTGTGAATGTGATGCGACTCCACCGGTTGTTGTTGTTGCTACTTAATTTAGTAACTAAGGATAATTTGGTCATCAGCCCCGTGTACGTGTGTGTGTCTGGAACAGAGTTGCCAGATGTAGATATGTATTTATTTAACGTATGGCTTTTATGCCGGGAGTGCCCAAGGACAAGTTCGGCTCGCCAGAGGCTGTAGCTGCTTCAATGCAGACACCCATGGGGTGAGCTACAAGTTCCGTTGAATTTCTAGTAGTTCCAACTTTCGCTACCATATGTCACTGACACCTAGTGGTGAACGTTGGAACTTTAATAGAGCGCTTCAACGAAATCTAGCCTAGAAATTTTGCTTCACATAAGTTTAGTTTGTGGAAGGATATTTTACATGCCATAAATCTATGACATGGGACCACCGGCTTTACTTCCCCTCCGAAGGAAGACATACTGAAGGATTTTAACGCTCTTAATAAATCCGACGACTTCGGCCGGGTTTGAACCCGCGATTTTGGGTACAGCAGTTCAGCATGCTAGCAACTACGCCACCGAAGCCGCTGATGTAGATACACTGACCAGTGATGGGAAGTCATTGGGTAAAAGCAATCGTATTACGGTTACGATTAGGCCTACGGTTTTGGGTGTACTTGTTTGTAATTGTTACTGTTTAAAAAATGCCACGATGACAGACCGCTAAGGCGCTAGCTCGTGTCTCACTTGCATCGTGTCAGCATGGGTTAGAATCCCCGTCCTGAAAATGTTTTTTCGTGGTTTCCAATTATCACCACCAGGCATATGCCGAGATTGTTCCTTTCAACAGGTACACGGCCGACTTCCTTCCCTGACCTTTTCTTCATTAGACCAATATTAGCGGTCGCCTGGGTGATCGGCCTGTCACCATCCCCAGTTGTATCTAGTGACAAAGAGTATTCAGCTCCCATACACCTTCCTTGCGACGGTAGAGGAATGATCCCTCGCAGAGTCCGTGAGTGAAGCCAAACTTGGGGGATAAGCGGGTTAAAAAACAAATACTGTACTTCTGCAAATAATATTTGCTTTAACGCTTATCCTCGCAGGAGCATACGGATAGAACTTCAAACAGCTCAGTGTAGTTTTAGACAAATTTAGAGAAATCGTTATGGTTAGTGCTACCAGCATAATTCTATGTATGCGTAGAATGTTCAACTGCATGTTGTTGTTTGAGTCTTCAGTCATTCGACTGGTTTGATGCAGCTTTCCATGCCTCCCTGTCCAGAGCTAATCGTTTCATCTCTACATAGCTACCGCACCCTACGTCCGAGGCAATCTGTTTAACATATTCTAACCTTGGTCAACCCCTACAGTTCTTGTCCTCGACCCTTCCTTCCATAACTAAGTTTGCTATTCCTGGGTGTCTTAGTATGTGTCCTACCAACCTATCTCTTCTCTTCATTAGCAGTCGCCAAAAGCATCTCTCCTCTCCCACTCGTCTTAATACCTCTTCATTTGTGACCCTATCTACCCATCTGATCTTCATCATTCTCCTGTAACAACACATTTCAAGCGCTTCAATTCTCCTCGTTTCTGCTGCACCAATAGACCAAGTTTCACTTCCATAGAGCGCCACGCTCCAGACAAAGGCTTCCAAAATGATTTCGTAATACCTAAATCTATATTCGATGTCAACAAATTCCTTTTCTATAGAAATGCTTTCTCCGCCTGAGCTAACCTACTTTTTATATCCTCTATGATTCGTCCATTACTGGTTATTTTGCTTTCTAAGTAACAGAAGTCTTCTACTTCCTTTAGTTTTTCACCTGCCAATTTAGCTTGCCACGGTGGGTGAGTGGATATCGTGTCGGTCTACTAACCCCAAGATTGCAGGTTCGCTCCTGGCCGTGGTAAGTGATTTTTTTGAAAGACGGCAAAAATACGATACGCATGTCATACGATGTTGGCATGTCAAAGAACCCATTTGAATTCAGTAGGCCGAGTTCATAATGGCAAAATTAATCTCGGGAGTTTCCGCCATCACAAAGTTCCTCATTTCTCTACTAGAAAGCGCTATAGTGTTCAAGGAGCTTAGATATCAAGCATCTAACCTCCTTGACTTTCATAGTCAAGGAACAACGAAATTCGACATGCAAGCTACCCTCTGGGTGTCAAATAACAAAGCTTGCACCCGGGACCCGAGGCCATACGATATTATTATTACCTGCCAATTTGATGTCCATAGAGGATTCTGATTTATTTCGGCTGCATTCCAATATTTTCGTTTTACATTATTAATTTGCATACAACTGCCATACTAATTAATGGATTTATACCTAATTTTGCGCGTTCAATATACTCTTATGTCTTAGCAGACATACGCATGCCTATTTAAAGAGTCCACATGTGTACCAACTGCCTAGTAACATTCTGAGAACATTTGAGCGCTAGACTCAATATCGCTCTTATAAACAGCTTGAAACCGAGCGAAACGTCACAGATATAAATGTCTTACAAGATACCCGCGATAGGGTTATCAGCTTTGATGTAATCACCTTCTTCCTGGATGTCGCCATAAATTTGCTCGGAAACAGTCTCTATTTGTTCCTCTTTATCGCTATCTTGAAGTGTAACTTGCAAACACAGGAACCATTGCAATTAATTCAAATAACAGGGCACTTCGATCCAACCTTTCTGCATCAACAGGTTCCCCGACACCCGCTTTTGCATTTCCTGGGCTGGGGGCTCGAGTGTGGTGACAGGAGTTAGCTCATTTTTGATTTTTCCATACTCATTGTACTGCATTTTGTTCAACTCCACACCACTGCTGGCCCAGCAGCGATTCGGCACGTAGGTAACACTGAGACAGACTGATCCGGAGGCCCGACCTCCCGGAGTTCTTATAGAAGCGTCACGCTGTGTTTGCGGAATTCGCACATTTCTCCCATGTCATAGCCCTCTCTGGGGTCGTTGGCTGGGACACGAGGCTACCTGAGTTCATGGAGTTGATAATTTATTGGATGTATAATTTTGTAAATGTATTTGTAGATTTTTGAAGTAAGTGTGTGGCATTTGGTTTTTTCGGGGGTATTAGTGTTAGGGGATGATGGTGGCGTACCCTAGGGGTACAACAGTATCCGTATTTTGGATTTCGTATACCTGTACAGAGCCTGGCGACTAGCTGCGCACTCGATCTTGGAAGCTCATCGGTAGGAGAGGGGCATGGAGCGGAACGGGGATCGTGCTGAATACAGTGAAAGCTCTCTTTACGGACACTTTTCTGATACGGACACTCTCTAGAAAGGGACAGAATTATATGTCCCGAATTAAATTATATATAACTGCTAATAAAATGAACTCCCTTTTACGGACACTCTCAGTTACGGACACGGACAGCTCTTTAGACTTATCAATGTGTAAATGTTTGAAAATTAACCATCATGTTGATACTAAATTACCTTATAAAGTCTAGTTTTCTTCACGAAATATACGCCCTTCGTATTTTCCGTCAATGTACAGTAGGCCTATATACTATATACATTAATACATTACAGTTCCCAACTTAAGTTTAACTTAAGCAATACAACTTAACACAATATTATTCACTGACACTAAGTCTCAGACACCAACAGAGTGGCAAATAACTAGTGGTGTATAATTTACATGGGTTGGTTTTTTAGTTTTGGCACCAATGCTTCAGTGCCAAGTTGCAACAATGTTGGGCGCTGCCACTTTTACCGACGGTTGCTGCCCTGCATCCCCTCCCTCAGAGCACATGACCTCGCCCGTCCTCACCACCGCTCGTGCGCAGTCGCACCTGTTAAATGAGTAGTGTGAGACCAGCACTCGGGAAAGACAGTCGAATTGTTTTCCGAGCAGGAGCAGAGAACGTGGATAACAAGAAGTTCCGTGACGAACTAAAGAGCCTACTTTTCTTAAAAATTAAGATTCATGCCAATAATTAATCTATATGGATCTATTTAGAATAATGACGAAATTGAGTTGGCAATATCGACATTTCTAATTAGTTCGAAATACTGTATACGTGGCATAATGTAGCCTAATAGAGAACTACAGTTGGCAGCCCTGGTGACTGAATATATTCTTAGTTCCATCTCTTAAGGTACAGAATACAAAATTTGGTTGAAGTCCAATGGATAGCATGGACGTTACATGCAGTTAAACATTGGATCTAACAGCGCGCGTAGAATCATGTTGGCAACAATGGCATACATGTATTGGTCAGAAATAATCTGAAATAATATGATCTATTGTTGTGCCAATTTTGAATGAAATCCATTAGTTAGTATAGAAGTTACATGCATTTAAAAATTGGACCTATCAGCAGGCTTAGAATCATGTTGGCAGCACTGACGTATATTAATTACTCCAAATTAATCTAGAATGCCAGGTACTATACGCGTGCAAAGTTTAGAGCTATTGGCTTGCATACTTTCTGATATATTGATATTAGGGTAACAAAATAGAGACAGTGTTTATTAACAGTTGGAAGCCCTAGTTACTATTAAGAATCGG
This sequence comes from Meconema thalassinum, assembly GCA_946902985.2. NCBI lineage: Eukaryota > Metazoa > Arthropoda > Insecta > Orthoptera > Tettigoniidae > Meconema > Meconema thalassinum. The sequence goes on along the minus strand of OX336388.2, from coordinate 978,798,407 downwards.
CATAGTCATACCTGTTATGGTACACATAGCACACACGAAATTTGGTTGAAATCCAAATGATAGTATAGAAGTTACATGTATTTAAAGTTGGACCTCTCAGCAGGCTTAGAATCATGTTGGTAGCACTGACGTATATGAGTTACTCCAAATCAATATAGAATGTCAGGTACTATACGTGTGCATAGTTTAAAGCTGTCGGCTTGCATACTTTCTGATATATGGGTATTTGGATTTTAAAAAATGAGAGCATTTTTTAACAGTTGGCAGCCTTGGTGGCTCTTAAGAGTACGCTCAGTCATATCTGTTTATGTACACATTGCACATACGAAATTTGGTTGAAATCCAATTGATAGTGTAGAAGTTATATGCATTAAAAATTTGGACCTAGCAGGCTTATAATCATTTTGGCAACACTGCCATGTATGGCCTCCTGGAAATTAAACTGCAATATTATTATCTATACGTGTGCCAATTTTGAAATAGCTCCCATTTATACCTTCCAAGATATCGAACATGGAGCGCAAATTTCAATTGCAATTTATCAGCAGTTGGTAGCACTGACATCAATTTAAAATATGGCCGTGAGATATTCAGGTATAGATCTTTACTCCCACCAAATTTTGTTTCGATTGCTGCAGCCGTTTAGGAGTTGATAAGGGGGGGGGGGGGACCACACACACACAGACAGACAGACAGAAGGACAGACAGACAGACAGACACACATTTGCCCGATCTCATAAGTCTACTTTTTCCTCATTTTTGCAAAATGTGAAAAGTAGGCTAAAAATTCAGTGTTCTAGGGGTCGCAGTGCTAAACAGTGTCACCGAGGATTGCAGGAAGCGTGCGGTGCAGCTGCGTTACCGTTCAGAACGGTAGCAAGATTGGTTGCAGCCTTTCGAGATGGGCGCGAACGTGTGGAGCACATGCCTCGATCTGGTCACCCACCAGAAAGTGATGACAATGTACAGATGGTGTCCGCGTTAGTAGGGGTGGATCGGAACGTAACGATTCGTCAATTAGTGCAAGATACCGGCGCATTCAACTGTCCTCCACATCCTGAAGGACTTACTGAAAATTAGGAAGATTGCGTCCAAATGGGTTCCGCATGACTTAACCGACATGCACAAATGGCTGCGATATGACGCTTGTCGTATGCACTTGCAGCGTTATGAGCGCGAAGGAGAGGCCTTTTTACGGCGTATCATAACCATTGACGAGACGTGGGCCAGATCTTATGAGCCACAGTTAAAACGCCAATCGAACGAGTGGCGGCACCACGGATCACCACGGAAACAAACAGTTCGACCAATCCCCACCAATGTGAAGGTAATGTTGATTCTTGCCTATGATTGGAATGGTGTGATCATTCACCATACTGTTCCCCGAGAGCAAACCGTTAATGCGGAGTACTATTGTTCATTTCTGCAAGACCATCTCCGAGGAGCTCTGAGAAGGAAACGGCGCCACCACATGGTTACACCGCCCATCGTTCTGCATGACAATGCTAGGGCACACACAGCAGGCGTTGTGTCGGCATTGTTGGATCGCTGGGGCTGGGAGGTCCTCTATTATCCGCCATATTCTCCCGACATCAGTCCCTGCGACTATGATCTCATCCCGAAGATGAAGATGACAATGCGCGGGGAGCGCTTCCGTACCATTGAAGACGTTAAGCAGGCTGCCGAGCGCTCTCTTCGTACCATCAATAGATTGGGCAGTGCCAATGGGATCCAACGACTTCCGCATCGCTGGGAACACGTTGTACGCAACGGTGGGGACTACATCGAGGGCCTGTGAAACTTGGAACCATCTAAGCGAGTTATTAATCCAGTTATAACTAAACTAAAACTAAAAAAGCAACCCATGTATATAGGCCTACAGTTTATCACTTTCTTGTGGACACGATAACTACCGTCATTTTTGACGAATCACTTTCAAATTTACAGGCCTACATAAAACATAACCATTTAAAATCTCGGTCAAGTTCGTTAATGGGCAAAGTCGGACCAAGGAGGTGGAAATGGGGGGGGGAGGGGGGGGGGGGGCTTTTTCGAAAACGTGAAATATCGCTATAACATTCTTTGTATGTGACAAATCGAATGCATTCAAAGATTGTATTTTTCTTCGGATAAAGGCCTAAAGGCGTATCTCCGTAAAGTCTTTTGATAGCACCAACCATTGACCAAAGGACTGGGAAAAATGGAGTTTTGAAAAACAAACAAAAAAAAAAGACAATCTCAAATTATAAAAGCCACCTTCTGATTAATACATACTGAATGTATAATCGACAGATGTTTTTCAGCAGGTCTATGTCCTGAAGCAAACTTTCCCATGTGCAAAATGTATTGAAGTGACTGATATCTCAGGTGGATGTGGTGCAATGTTATAGTTCCTTTTACTGTTGGAATATCAATGTCCAGGTACTTCACACATCCTATAATTATTTATTAATTCTTTTTGTGACCTTTCATTTATTTAAATTAATGACTTTTTGTAAGGATGCCGGTATCCATTTGCTATTTGGTTTTTGTTGAGATAGTTTCTAAGCTTTTTTTCACGCTGAAGAAGTTATCATTGATATAACGAAACATGTTCGTGTTAATTTAATTGTGAAACTAATTTCTAGTGTTGGACAAGGTGGCTTTTATAATTTGAGGTTAATATCAGTCAACACAGATAATATTTAATACCATCTTCATAATGGTTAATGTCTATGCATTTTATAAAAATAAAAAAACATTCCTCCCTTCATAGGTACAATATGAAAACCGTTTAAAAGGTTGGTAGTCCTCTAAACATTACCTAAAATTTTAGTCTGAAATAATTTTTGATATGAACCACGCTTACGCCTCGGACGAGCAAAATATTTTCAGAATTATAAGAAGACGAGACTCCTCGTATGTTAAACACGTGGAACTTTTGTATGTAGGCCTAGACAACAATTGGCAATTTTAGTGTATTCGAAATATTTCTCTTTGCCCGATGAAATCTACCTCCGTCTTCTGGCGCGGCGCTGTTGAAAAGTGTATCAAAAACTTTAATAATAATATCGTAAGGCCTCGAGTGCCGGGTGCAAGCTTTGATATTTGACGCCCAGAGGACAGCTTCCATGTCGGATTTTGTTGTTCCTTGGAGCGCTATGAAAGTCAAGGATGTTAGATATCTAAGCACCTTGACACTATAGCGCTTTCTAGTAGAGAAAGGAGAAACTTTTGTGTTGGCGGAAAATCCCGAGATTAATTTTGCCATATGAACATGGCCTAATGAATTCAAATGTTTTTTTTTAACATGCCAACATCGTATGACATCCGTGCCGTGATTGTTGTCGCCTTTCAAAAATCACTTACCGTGGCCAGGAGCGAACCTGCAAGCTTGGGGGTTGGTAGTCCGACACGATAACCACTCACCCACCATGGCAAGCTCATCAAAAATTACAGAGGGATATAGAAACAACATTGTTCCGTTTCTTTATAAAACGCTTGGACCCATTTTACAACTGCTGGGCAGGCAGCCGGCGTCTCTTAATCTCAAGTATATCTAACTGTAATCACAGCTCTGGGGAAGGAAAGGAAATTTGTAGTTTTACGTCACCGTTAATATCGCGATCATGAGCCACGGGACATCCTTTTTACGTGGAATCCAAACCACAGGACATGCGTTTCACTTTGAAAATATCACATGTATTGCCCGGGAATCGAGTCCGGTTCACCGTGGTGAGAGGCCAACAGCTTGACCGCTGGGCCACCACGCCCTACAACTCTGGGGGAAGAACCATGGCCGCAGTCGTGATGAACGATTTAATAGCGCCCACTGCTACATCGCTGGTTCGTTTAAACAGGGAAATCCGTTCTCGTATGACCAAGGCACCCGTTATCATTGTTTAGTTAATAACCTTGGGTTGACTGCTTACTGATTACGTCAGCTGGAAAACTGACTCATGAGTTCAGTTAGTTTATCTGCACTTGCTGCTGTCTGTCTAGTCATGCTCTTGGATCACCTCGTTGTGTAGTGGCTAGAAATATTGGAATTTTAGTGTAACATATTTTTACTTTCAATTAAGGTAAGGATATCCACTCGTGTTTTATCAATGGTTTAAATTTAAAATTAACAGGACAACAATGGAGTTTTCTATTTAGTTTTCTTCCATCATCACAAAATGAACAGATTGGAAATGCCTAGTTCTTTCACTAAGCTGCATCTGGTCTCCTGTTTAAGTAGAAGTTTACCGAGGTCCGGATTCGATTCCCGGTCTGAGGGCTGGCTGGAACGGGGTGCACTCATCTTCGTGAGGATAACTGAGAGGAGTTGGTTGGGTTCGATTCCCAACTCACCCATCCTAGAAGTGGTTTTCCGTAGTTTTCCACTTGTAGTCTATACAAATACCGGGATAGCAACTAATGCAAAGCCATGCCACCTCTTTTCCACGTGACCACCTTGTGGTGTAGCGACTAGCTTTCTTGGTTGACGCCCCAGAAGTCCGGATTCGATTCCCTGCGCTGACAAAGAATTTTAATTCTGGTGTGAGGACTGGAGCGGGGTTCACTCAGCCTCGTGAGCCAAAACTGAGAATAGGAGGGTTTGATTCCAGCCAACTAAATGTAGTTTCCCGACTTCTACTTCAGGCAAATGCCCGGGTGGTTCCTAACTTAAGACACCAGCCGCCTTCGTCCCAACCCTCACCTGAATTACAAATACAGACAGCGGCTTCGGTAGCGTATTTGGTAGCATGCTGAGCTTCTATGCCCAAGATCGCGGGTTCAAACCCGGACGAAGTCGTCGGATTTTTAAGAGCATTAAAAATCCCTCAGTATGCTTTCCTTCGGAGGGGAAGTAAAGTCGGCGGTCCCATGTCATAGATTTATGCCATGTTAAAGAACCTTCCACTAATTACACCTGTGTGAAGCTAAATTCTAGGTTAAACATTTGACAAACGCTCGTAGGTTCCAATGTTCGTCGCCAGGATCCGACTGCGGTGGCATCTGGTAACCAAGTTCTGAACTAGTAGTTGTTGACGTTGTTTGGTGGCAAAAGTAGGAACTACTGGAAAAAAGTCAATGTCTGTAGTCCTTACTTGAATTGAAAACAGATAGCACACACTAATACAGTCATCACAATTAACACCGGTTATCAGACAGATTCTACACACATCCAAAGTACACGGGCTACATGACCGCGTTGCCGCAGCCCTTAAACTAAGGAACCAACCAACAAATACACACACTAATACAGCCATCACAATAACAAAGGTTATCAGACAAATATTCCCCACACACACACACACACACAAGTGCATGTGGCCACATGACTACGATATCGCAAACACTCCTAAATCAATCAACATCTGTTAAATTTAAGTTCCACTCTACCGACACAACAAAGATATTCTGCGCACATCGAAGGGTATGTAACTGATGACCACGAAGTTGCGTGCCCCTAAATCAGAAAACTTGAAGTTCCGCTTTAAACCTGACATCCGGTGTATTCGATTCTATGGCTACGTGGGAAGCAGAGTGGAAAGCTTCCTACTACGAATTGACAACCCAACTCTAAAACCAGAGCGTTTCAACCTACCTCGCGCTACATACAGTAGTGCAAACTTAATCGTACAGATGTGGAACAGGAAGAACTGCCCATACTCTTTACAAATGGGGATGACAATATTCTCCTCCCTGCGACTGCAGCGAAGTAGCGCGAACAATCCAGCATGTTGAGCTTTCGTGCTTTCTCTGGATCTCTGGAAGAGCTGAATGAAGCCAGCCCCGAAGCAGTTGTGTGGTTGGAAAACTTTGATATTGAAATTTAGTGTCATTTGAGCTGCTTATACCTTGTCTGTATAGCATCATACGTTAAATAAATAAATTGGCATTGCTTAATAACTTTGTTTACGCCTATTAACATTATGCAATATCGTTAAAAATCCCTCAGTATGCCTTCCTTCGGAGGGGAAGTGAAGCCGGCGGGCCCATGTCATAGATTTATGGCATGATAAAGAACCTTCCACTAATTACACTTGTGTGAAGCCAAAATTTGTAGGTAAGATTTGATTAATGCTCTTAAGTTCCAACGTTCGTCACCGGGTGCTGGTTGCGATGGCATCTAGTAGTAGCAAAGTTCACAGCTAGGTGTCGTGGACGGTAGCATTTGGTAACGAAAGTAGGAACTACTTGAAATGATCGTCTGCAGTCCTTGCTTGAATTCAAAACAGATAACACACACTAATACAGTCATCACAATTAAAACCGGTTATCAGACAGATTCTGCACACACCTAAAGTACACGGTGCTACATGACTACGTTGTCGCAGCCCCTAAACTAAGGAACCAACCAACCAATATTCATTATGTTTGTTGATGCTGTTTTTTCTTTATTTTAATCGCTTATCCTCACAGCAAGAGCCTCCGTGGCTTAGGCGGCAGCACGCCGGCCTCTCACCGCTGGGTCCGTGGTTCAAATCCCGGTCACTCCATGTGTGATCTGCGCTGGACAAAACGGAGGCAGACAGGTTTTTCTCCGGGTACTCCGGTTTTCCCTGTCAACATTTCAATCCAGCAACACTCTCCACTATCATTTCATTTCATCTGTCATTCATTTAATCATTGCCCCAGAGGAGTGCGTCAGGCCTCGGCAGCCGGCACAGTCCATATCCTCGCCGCTAGATGGGGGCTTCATTCATTCCATTCCTGATCCGGTCGGAGACTGGAAGCAGGCTGTGGATTTTCATTTCATCCTCCCAGCTCGTCTTCACCCACTGACTACGTGAAGGATCATTCCTCTACCGTCGAAAGGGCAGTGTCTGGGAGTTGATCACACGTTATTAGTAGATACAACTGGGGATGGTAACAGGCCTCCTATTATTATTATTATTAGTAAGCGTATGGAATTTTACATAATGGACGAGTATATGCAATATTATACAACAAAACCTGCAAAGAATACATGGTGCTAAGTAGTGAACAATTACACATGGATATCTAAATTATTTATCCATTGCACTAGGGATACTGAGACATCAGCAAAGTCTTTCTGGTCTCCATCATAAGCACGCAGAAGGCTTTCGTCCATTATGTGATGCTTGGTCTGGACCAATGCACCACAATCACAGGCTGGAGAGTCCCTGAAGCCCCACTGGTGAAGGGAGATTGCAGATCTTACACAATTAGTGCGAAACCTGTTTATACCAGACCCAAAACAACTGTGAACATGAGCTCGCCCAGTAGCGTGCGTCCAGCTAAGCGCTGTTGCCACAGTGAGACTGGCGAAGATGTCACAGCTCTACACTCGCAGTATAGGCCAAGGATCATGTAAACTATAAGAGATTCGTCACTTTTGGTTATAGAATTTCCGAGAGAGAGCACCGCCTGAGGCTATGTACCGCTATACCAAGTCTGGCAACATAAAAAGTAAAAAGCCATATGAATGTAGACTTTATTACATGTAATTGAACAGTATGTTCTACGATGAGTTATTGATTATTGATGAAAATAACACAAACATAATGCGCCTTTCGCTAGGCGTAGAAATGTACGTCCAGATAGGAAAATAGTACTCTTTGATATATATCAACGTTGGCAATAGATTTGTCACGAAGGACACAGTTATGCCGTTTTAGAGCTTAATTCACGTTTAGGCTAATTAAAAATGATCTACTCTACAGAATTGTTGGGATATTCAATGAATATAAAGAAAACTGTACAAATGCACACACTATTTAGCCATAACCTCACGTTTTGCCTAGCATGCCGGCTGCAACCCACCCCTCCCCGTAGCCGTAAACCACAAATTTTATTGCTGCAAAGGAGAATGGGTAAGAAAACAAACAAGAGATGAAATGCACACATTTATTCTCTATATATTTTTATTCGAGAGTAGTCCATATTGCCCACTAGTTTTACACATGGTCAACACCAGGAAGATGAAAATTGCCGTATTGTTCTTACTATCATTATAATTCTTACATCCCGGTGCTTGACAATTTTTCCTCCCTTGCAGTGGCATGGTTGAGTCTCAATTCAATTCAAATAAATAACCAAAATACCGAACAAATCAAAACAACCAACCAACAACACCACGAGGAAAATCAATCAAAACAGACTATTGCCGACCCGCCAGTCGGTTTGGTGTGAGCGTTGGGTGAGTGCCAACTACGGAAACATAGTACTGAAATTAATTCTGCGTTGGTTGGCAGAACATCTATAGGGGAGCTTTATCGATACCCACCCGCTCCCTATGATCTGTCATCCCCCTGGTATAGGCACGACCCTCTCCATGAACACAAGGCGCTCCGAATGTAAGAACATGTACGAGCTGGGGGGCCTAATCCTACGAATATCTATGCTCACAACGGAGCACGTTCTTCTTGGCAAACTGAAACCAGCTGGGGCATGGTTTGGATTAAAGAGGCTAGGCCAATCCGGAGCTGTACGAAACCATTGCTCTTTCCATTCCCCTTTTAAATTGAAACCAGCATCCATTAGATTCTTAGCTATTTTCATTGGTGGCTTACGGAATTTCAGCCTTTGTCTCCAGATATCTGCAACATCCCTGTGGATGGGTAGAGTTGGATTGGACATGATCTTATCATATTCTTGAACAAGGGCTCTTGATCGTCGCAGGCTTGGTGGAGCAATGTGAGACAGGACTGGCAGCCAGTGTGTTGCAGTAGGCTTCAGAGTACCGGAGATGATACGCATGGAGGTGTTAAGTTGTACATCGACTTTCTTTACGTGGCAACTGTTAAGCCATGCTGAAGAGCAGAATTCAGCTGCAGAGTACACGAGGCCAAGCGCAGTACGTCGTACTGTGTCCGCTGAAGCACCCCATGAAGTTCCAAACAATTTAAATAGAATAATATTACGCGATCTCAGCTTAGATCCCAGGTTTTCAAGATGCTTTCTGTAAGATAAAGTTCGGTCACTAATTTGGGTTTAATGTAGGAAGGGAGTAGGAAGGAAGTTGGTCGTTGACCTGTTGAACGGAACCGTCCCGGCATTTGCCTGGTGGTGAAAACGGGAAACCACGAAAACCATTTCAGGACGGACGAGATGAGATTCAAACCCATGCTCTCCAAATTCTAGCGAAACACGAGTTAATGCGTTAGTGCTCTCGGCCCCGGTGGCCGGTTGATGCTGTTAATACCGTTAGTAAGAACTGTGTTCGCTGACAATATTTGTTAATTGTGTTTGTGGGTATCCAACTATGTTTACGGTCATCAATTTTATTAACTTTCTTTAATAACATTATTTATTAAGTTTGTTTATTGACATCGTTCATTTATATTGTTTATTATCACTGCATGGTCCGACTGGCTGCGTGGCGTAGCGGTGACGTTCTCCCCTGCTGTGCTCAAGGTAGCAGGATCTAATACAAACAGTTGGTATTTGAGAGTGCGCAATTTCTGGGGAGCCGCGTCCGTAGATTTACTGGCACGTTAAAGATCCCCTTCGGGGCAAACTTTGAACACCCCAGCGGCTTCAAAAGTCGCTCTAACGTAGGTAAAAGGCGGCTTCGGTGGCGTAGTTGGTAGCATGCTGAATTTCTATGCCCAAGATATCGGGTTCAAACCCGGCCGAAGTCATCGGATTTTTAAGAGCGTTAAAAATCCCTTTGTATGCCCTCCTTCGGAGGGGAAGTAAAGCCGGTGGTCCCATGTCATAGATTTATGGCATGCAAAAGAACTTTGCAATAATTACACTTGAGTGAAGCTAAATTATAGGTTAGATTTGACTAACGCTGTTAAGTTCCAACGTTCGTCGCCAGGATCCGAGTGTGGTGGCATCTAGTAACCAAGTTTAAAACTAGTTGTCGTTGAGGGTAGCATTTAATAGCAAAAATAGGAACTACTTAAAAATTGAATGTCTGCAGTCCTTACCTGAATTACAGATAACACACACTAATATAGCCATCACAATTAACACCGGTTGTCAGACAGATTCTACACACACCCAAAGTATACGGGGCTACATGACCACGTTGCCGCAGCCCCTAAACTGAGGAACCAACCAACCTTAGGTAAAAGGGACGTAACATTAATAACATTAGTAATAGATTAACTTGTCCCATTACGATTTGTGAGGATTTATCCTAACAATGTGCCCGCATTTTTCAGTCTAAACGAAGAAGCAGACGAGATGGGGCGAACGGTGCAGCTGTCCTTTCTCCTGATGCTGGCGTGGTCAGCGGTTCATCTATCTTCAGCAAACAAGCAGTTTCTTGTCGATGCAGGACCTACAAACAGATTGGTTGATCACAATAACATTATAGGTAATGTCATCAATACACTCGAGGCCTCACCACTCGGGAAGAATCTGAATGAAATAGTCGATTTAATAATTCAGTTAGCTCAAGACATCATTGTGAAAAGTGGTCGGGCTACAATCAAAGTTCCTGATATCGAAGAAGAATTTAGCAAGAGAATCCATCATTTTATCAAGATTAAAGGCAAATTCAAAGCTGAAGATGGATGGTTTAGAGATTTGTCTTCAGTGCATCGCACAGGCGATGCAACGCTCTCTCATTCTGGTGGTAATGTAACAGCTTCGGTTGCTTTGGGACTGGGTACTTTACAGTTAGGGTTCGACCATTACCGTGTAAAAGTTGAACATCTCATTAGTGTAAGTGGTAAAATAAGAGCTGAGGCCGGTTCGAACTCGGTCCTCGCCAGAGTGAATGTCGTGATGTTGGAGACAGGGAAATGTAATTTATCTCTGCAAGACTTGAGGATTACAAGGTTAGACGGGTTGAAAGTTCATGTGGAAGGAAAGATAAAACCTGTGAACTGGGTTCTGTCTAAAATCGCTACAAGTGTTCTTCGACACATGAAAGATAAAATTGTTCATCAAGTAGAGCAACGTTTAGCCGAGGCAGCCCAAAAGGCTCTTAGTAATTATCACTGCTAAAGCGTAACTTAAACGATTGTATACACATAAGCTATAAAGAACCAAGGTTGTGGATTAATACGTTACAAATTATACAGTAACTAGTAAGAGACACTATACTACAGGGTCATTATCTTTGTGAGCCCCGGTAATCGCGGCAAACTATGGCGTCATTTGGCTGGCCAGGTGCGGAGCGGGTAGACCTCGCAATACCCCGCTCCGCTGACTCATATCGTTAGTTCACACGTGTTTTGTCATTCATATGGACGTGTATCTGCAAACCTTAGACGTTAGTGTTGCACTTTTAGTGAGTATTGTGCTTACTGTGAGTGTTGGCTATCAATTCACATTGCGCGGACGTGTGTATATCCATAATTCGTACATGAAAAGCAGAAAATCTTGTTCTGAAACAAGACGAACATTTCGAATCAAGTTTCCAGGAAGACCAGTGCCAAATGCCAGTATAATTAGGAGACTCGCTAAACGATTCAATAAAACAGGCTCCGGAAATAATAAATGAGTTAACAGACAATGTTGTGTTCTTACAGAACAACAATTAGATGAGATTGTTGTCCATTCTTTCATCAGAAGATGCCGGACGTGTGTTACAGGAGAGGGAGGACATATTCAGCATCGACTATAAAAGTACACATTATTGAACATGTTTGGTAAAAGTGTAAAAGTGCACGCCACCACCGACTGATCCATATACGTGCGCCCGCGATCAGCGCCAGTCAACACCGGCTTAGCTTACCGTGTTTACCGGGGCGCACAAAGATAATGACCCTGTAATAGCATGACGAATAGAAATAAACAGTCATCACTCCGCTCTCTTAGCATTGTCGTTCATGGCCCTGCCAGTGTGTACCGCGGAGGTCGCTCCGCACCTCAACACGTGCGAAACACACAAGGTTAGTACTGTAATATCCTGCGCGCGAAAAGTCATATACGTGAGGGAACCGTTTCTTTGTAATATTTTATGAATGTCTGTGTTAGAGGCTGTGCACTGCCTTGTGTGTGCAAACAACTAAATTTTCTACTGCTTCGAGAACATATCGTACTGTTTCGTTCCTGGATGCAAATCGGGTTACGGAAGAAAAGCTGATTGTGAGTTAGATCATTTTTTCACATCGCCAAAAGAAACAAATCTGTTTGCGAAATGAACGAGTTTTATTTCGCTGAAAGATAAGTGATTGTCGATCAAAAGTAGAATATGTGTGATGCATTCTATTCGTGATGCTAAGAGTAACGGTTACTCAGGTACACATGTTTGTAAGTACCGGTAACTTACTGTTTTAGGTTGTTTTTTATTATCGCTTATCATCCCAGATTGGCTTCACCCACGGACTCGGCGAAGGATCATTCCTCTACCGTCGCAAGGACGGTGTCTGGGAGCTGAACACATATTTTCAGCAGATAAAACTGGGGATGGTGATAGGCCGGTCCAGGCGACCGTTAACTTTGGTCTCATTAAGGAAGGGATTTTGGAAGGAAGTCGGTCGTTGACCTGTTGAAAGGAACCGTCTCAGCGTTTCCCTGGTGGTGAAAACTATTTTCAGGTGGTTTCGAAACCACGCTCTACCGATGCCGATAACACTCGTTTCAGAGTGATTCTTATTCACAGAGCCGTTTTTCTGGGTTTGAAAGTAAACCTCTAATATACAAAAAATGTATGGGGGTAACCTATATAGGCTACACTAAGAAAACTTCAGAAATAACTATTTTCTTTTTATATATCTGTTAAGACACATCTTCCTATGTTTCGGTACCAATTTTCAAATGATTAGTTCTAGTAGTTTTCTAAATACAGTATTTGGCTTTCAGTGCCAAGGTGTATGGAGTGAAGAAAAGACAGGATGAAAGAAAATACAATACGTTGAACTTTAAAAGATGTACTTTTGAAAGATGCCCATTATTAGAAACTTTACAGTCGGTCAGCACGAGTGCGCCAAAATTAGATTGGGCAGGGAATGGCAATTAATTAATACATGAATTATTTATAAACTTAATAAAACAATTTCCACCAAATGGGGGAGCTAAATTGGATTACTAGTTTCGTTCGTCAAGCGAACATTCATCAGATCTTGATTACTTAAGCTTAATTTAGGTTCAGTGGATATGTATATAACACTTATGTACAACAGTATTTACAACTATTAAGCTACGGAGTTTTTAAATTAAACTATGTAACGAGTCGGATTTTTTAACCAATTGTATATATTTTTCATTCCTTCAGTCTATTACACAAATTTTTTTATTAAGTGTATAAATAATTCCTGTAATTTCCTTCAGGTACTAGAAAATTAATTGTAATACCCCGCCCAATCTACCGACAGAAACACTTCTACTACCGTAATAGATTACTTAGGCAACACTGAAAAATGGCTTCTAATATTTCAAATCTGAAAGTTGTATTTTTCATTGCAAAATAAAAAATATATAAAGATATTTCATAATCTAATTGGATAATATACTTAAAAGTTGGCTGAGTTATATTTTTAAGTATGAACCTCAATGATCTCATACAATGAAAAACTGAAGGAGTAACAGCAATATATATATTCAAAAATTAAAATTTGGGTATTTGCTACTTCTAGAAATGTGCCTTTTAATCTCACCCTTTAGAATGAAACATCTGGTTTCATGAGGTGTAAGAAAATTTGCTGTTTATGCTATGTTTTTATGATATTGAGCAGGTTGTCTATTGACTATAAAACCAATAAAAGCCAATAAAACCCATCTTTCTTTTATTTTAACTATACCAAACATTAAAGAAATATGTACATTTGGACCAAAATTCATGAAAACTCCTCAAATATTTGCAGAGATATTGAATATTTTATGAAATGTGTGCTTGCTGGTGTGTGAAATCCCTTAAAATATTGCTCAATGTATTTGCTTGTAAATACAGTAGTATACCATTTTGTAAATGCTGATTAAATTTGTTTCTTTTGTAAGACTGTTTGTATTTACTTTGAATGTAGTCCTAAATACCCAAACAAATTAAAAGGACATCGAGGAACTTGGTGACAGTTTTCATGACAGAATTCACCAGAAGGTCAGCACGGTTTTCTTCCAGGAAGATCCTGGAAAGTTATTGAAGAATGGCAGTTCTCCTCGAAAACTAAGGTTGATCAAGTAGACTTCGTGGCTTTTGACAGGGCTTAAGTTCTTTACCAAATTCCTCATGAACGACTTACGTCAGCTGAACATCAGGGGAAATGTACTGGCATGGTTGCGGTCATTACTCGAGGGTCGAACTCAGCGTGTGGTGTTTGACGGAGTTCGATCTTCGACCGTTAAACTAACCTTGGAAGTCTGCAAAGGCACTGTTTTAATGCCATTATTATTTCATGCATTTCTGTTTTCGACTTGCCAAACTGTGTGACCTCAACTATGGCTCAATACGCTGATGTTTCAGTAATATACTGTACCCTTGCGTCATTATATGGAACATGTGTTCGTATCCCAGCTAGTTCACGGTCTTTCGAGGCATGGGGCGTTCATCCCACTATACGATCACATGTTCAGGATTTGAGTCTGTCAGGTAACTACTCTACTTGAAAGAAACAACAAATTCCTAAATATAAAATTTAATGATATTAAATCATGGCAAACACAAAAAAACACAAAAACTACAGTTACATTTACACTCCCACAACATAGATCAAAATATCTGGAGTGCGCAGATGACAATTCGAAACAATGAGACAAACCCTAGCATGTTTCATCTGCACTCCGCAGCTGTATTACAATAACACAGGGATTATATCCACTCAAATGCACTGGTCTCTCCAGGCATGCTGCAACATTTCTTGTGAGTCCCTTTTCTTATGGTTGGCGCTCTCCCGCACCCCAATATATCCTATACTTCCTAACACTTATACTTTTTGACACTGACGAATGTTCATTGTGTCCTTCACATCACATAATAATCTTAATTCAACATAACACAAAACAACAATAAAAACACAAATTATAACTGAATAATCATTATATGTAATCATTACAGATCCAAATATTTGTCCGTTCAGAATCGGAACCTTTTATCTTCAACAATATTGATCTTATTACATTTGTTTATGTTTAATATTATGTTGTCTCTGTGCACCACCGTTTCCTTTCCCATAGATTTCAAACGCTGTAATGGGTAACCTTCCCCTCCAAAAATATACATAATTACTGATTTTAGCTTCACCATACAACAATCTTTAGGTCTGGTCATGTCGTTACATTCGTTACAAGTGTGCCATATCGTGCAATAACGCTACCCGTCTGAGTAAATTATCATAAACTGGGTAATTACTCTTTACAATTGCATCTGATTATTTGGTGCAGTTACGATGTGATCAGACATCAACTTGGCCAAATATTATCCGATTTCTATGATCCAACACTCTATCCCCATGGATATGATGCATATAATTCCTTTAAGATAATAATATCAAGCACTTTTCAATTATTTCCAGAGATGACGGGATTTTTCCAGTGTTCCAGTACAAACTTAAAAAGGAAAAGGGACTCGGTCAATTAGCTCCCCTCGCTGTGTATACAATAGGGTCGCTAAGGTCCGCCCCTCCAACATGGCTACTGCGGTCTACACCCTAGTCCTGGCCTCCCTGACCGATATTCAACTTGTCAACAAACTTGCCATATGCTTTCACTCTCCGTGCAGCTCTTTCAGGGGGTAATGATTGGATGTGTCATTATGAACGGAGTCGATCTAAGTATTTAACACCTACACTTAGGGAATTTAATTGGCTCAATTCGGCTCTCAATTAATATTCTTAGCAAGGGATGGACTTCCAGTAGTGTCGCCGTTTTAAGATGCAATCAGTGGCTCTGAACGCGTACCAGTCGAGTTTCAAACTGTTTTCTCGCTGTACGGGTACGAATATTTTAAGCAAATCACCATGATTCCTACTGGAAGAAATTGTCTTACCTCCACAGGTAGATCAATTATTACAATGGCTTACACAGGGGTCACAGTTAACCCTGGTAGCCAAAAATATGCTAACAGTGGGTTACAGATACCATCTGGCCCAACTCTGTTGCTATAATATGTATGCTCTCAGGTTATACAATCACGTCGTTGATTCGAAGATTGGCCTACTAGATTCATCAACGCGCGAACTATCTGGATAGTCCCTGGACTTATTTACGCAAATCTCTGGATTCTACGTTAGACATGCACGCTTATTGCGGCTAAAATAACATTCCTGTTAGACGACGCAATTCATAATGCACTCATATCCGCCCTTAATTCAATTGTCATAGCAAGGATTTACATTAGGTCTAAATAAAGAATGTATCATTTTACTGGCAATTATATGATCTGCCTTAATGGCTCTCAAACACAATAATGTAGCAATTAACATTATTTAATATCTCAATTACACTGAAAAATCTCTTTATCTCCCTGATATATATCTCTCTCTATCATTCTTCACAATAACACAGTATTCTTTTAACGGGCATGACACACTTGAATGTTCCTAAGGCATCAATATGCCAATTTTTACATTTATTATTGACATTGACCTCTGATTATTATTATTATTGTTATCAACTAACATTACAGTTGCTTTTATCAACATCTTACGCATTAAGTGTCGTACTTTTATCATTCTCAGAGCAATATATTCACTAAGATACGAGGAATGTGAACTCGTATACAAAATACTGCAAATTCTTAGTATTTGATGGAATGACATGTTGTATGGTGAGCCCTAAAATCATAGTAACCTTATTTGGATGGTACTCACTTTTTCATTCTGGCTGGATTTACCCAACTGTACAACACTTCGCCCACCATTCTGATGTATTCTAACCCATCATAACACTTTTCACAAAGAACATCGAATATGGTTTGAACGTGTTGACCACATCTTGCAATACATGCATTTTACACTTTAAAATATAATACATTTTCTTGATGACACAATTTTAAACACTTTAGGTTATCACTTTGTATCACTAGCTTTACATTTGATTTGTACACACGAAGCCTTATTGGGCTTTCCACTACTACGTGATTTCAGATGTGCGATGCGGCGAAATCCTGACATCCGCCTGTCTCCTCTGAAAGTCTATCTTGAGTAGCTGCGTTCATCTCCCAACTCCTACTGTTCCTATCTTCTAGCTTCTAGTGTGCTGCTTATGTATTTATCACAAATACTTGTGATACTTTCCTGGTCCCCTTGATCTGTAATATCCGTTACGATATTATATGACACTTTAAAATCATAACTATCCCTGTAGATAAGTTCATTGTTCATCATAATCATAATGCAACTTTCCCTACGCTGTACAGAATAATACTCGCGTATACTGCCTGATTATATGTCTGCCGTAGACTGTTCCTAATATTTATGCAGAAATACTTTAAATGGAATGCATAATGCATCTTTCATTGTCTATCACAAAGATTCTGATTATAATGTGTTTGCGTACTGCGCGCACTTATTTCTTGTCGCTGGACAGCATGTCGTCCCACGAGCTGAGTCAAAGAATAACTGACTCTCCCCAGCTCCATCCTCCATATAAGGGATTCTGACAAAACATAGTTCTCGTTCATCTCCGGAGCGGCTCTTTTCTGATATATCACGTTTTCCGACAAGGTAACGCGTGATTCTTGATCGTCTTTCCATGGAGGTTTCAGATCCACTTGCATGCCGATGATTCCTTCGCTCAATTAATTAATATTAATTGCTTTCCTGCATGTCTTGGTAACGCTATCTCTGGTGAATCCCCTCCTGCTACGAGACTAACCAATGCCCCTCCGCGGTTTGCCTGTGAATTATCCTATAATCTCATACAGGCTTTAATTTAGGTGTCTTGACATGCCTAAATTACCTTTCTCTGAATATAAGCATATGGGTGTAAGTTTCATCCCGTTAGAATGCATCATTTGCCAGTAATTAATTATATAAACAATTCATGCTTTTGGGCTAATGCCGTGTGTATTTTTAATTTAAACCATACGTTTCGGAGAAACCTTGCCTCCTTTTTCAATGGAAATAAACAATGTGGCCAAAGAAAGTATATCAATGAGATTACAAAAAATAAAGATAAATTCCTCTGTTCGTCACCAGAGAGCAGCTGCCAGAAATTACTGTATGGACCATGGTGGAACGGCGGACAAAGTAGTAAGTAACCAGAAGGTAAAGGGGGTCGGTGTGAAAATATAGAAACTCCTCGAAGAATGAGGAGGGGGGGAGAGGTGGGGGGGTTAGATGGATACAAGGAAACATAAACAAAAGGGAAGTGTATCTGAACAATACCTAACGTCATACAGTCAACGGCGAAAAAACAGATGGAAACTCCTCCAGTGACGAACAAAGGAGATCAAATCCAGGCTCTGAACCCTAGAGGGAAAATGTACAATTTTAAATATGTGAAGAACAGAGAGACTGAGAGGAACTATCTCCCTAGATCCTTAATAACTGGTAGCCAAGTGTCACTTAGCTGATATCCAGTGTCTCTGTTAAAATTATTGGGATTTTTACGAATTTCAACTGCCTCCCTTATAATTCTAGACCAGTTGTGCTTAACAAGGGCAAGCGCATGAGCATCCTTGAAACATACATCGTGCCCTGCAGACAGGGCATGTTCAGCTATAGCTGATTTGTCAGGTTGGTTTAGACGGATGTTCCTTTGATGCTCTTTGATGCGAGTTGCAATGGAACGTTTTGTATGTTTCAAGGATGCTCATGCGCTTGCCCTTGTTAAGCACAACTGGTCTAGAATTATAAGGGAGGCAGTTGAAATTCGTAAAAATCCCAATAATTTTAACAGAGACACTGGATATCAGCTAAGTGACACTTGGCTACCAGTTATTAAGGATCTAGGGAGATAGTTCCTCTCAGTCTCTCTGTTCTTCACATATTTAAAATTGTACATTTTCCCTCTAGGGTTCAGAGCCTGGATTTGATCTCCTTTGTTCGTCACTGGAGGAGTTTCCATCTGTTTTTTCGCCGTTGACTGTATGACGTTAGGTATTGTTCAGATACACTTCCCTTTTGTTTATGTTTCCTTGTATCCATCTAACCCCCCCACCTCTCCCCCCCTCCTCATTCTTCGAGGAGTTTCTATATTTTCACACCGACCCCCTTTACCTTCTGGTTACTTACTACTTTGTCCGCCGTTCCACCATGGTCCATACAGTAATTTCTGGCAGCTGCTCTCTGGTGACGAACAGAGGAATTTATCTATATTTTTTGTAATCTCATTGATATACTTTCTTTGGCCACATTGTTTATTTCCATTGAAAAAGGAGGCAAGGTTTCTCCGAAACGTATGGTTTAAATTAAAAATACACACGGCATTAGCCCAAAAGCATGAATTGTTTATATAATAATCCGGGCCGTGAAAGCCTTAATATGCAAAGTAATTAATTAATTTATCTCGATGACCATCCCCTCTCTGCTTCTCTGCCTTGTCCGACGGGGGTTTCCTTAGTCATTATTCACAGTCTTCCCACCCCAGTGACGCCAAGAAATAGTCCACTGGAGACTGTCTGCGCCTCCTACTTTCAACTCCACTTTATCACCTGTCAAGTGGGCTCGGTTTCCTGTAGCTTTGCTCGAATGTTAGAATACTGGTTTGCAGTTCATACAATATTCCAACTTATTATTGCTTAAAATTCCCGTCTCAGATGTGGAATTAAGCTTTTATTATCACATCACATTTTTATATCATTGTTCTTTGGGTTCACTGTGGTTGTTCCCCCTCAGAGATCAAGGGTTCGGTTCTGGGGAAAATCATGGACCTGATTCTTCCTCTTCACAGAACCAGGTTTGATGACAGTCAGCCCACGTACCAGCGGGTACAATACAGAGACTTAAGAGGATTGTTTAAAATTACAGTTGGACTTGGACACCATAGCTGTGTGGTGTTCCCTCAACGGCCTAACAATTTAAGTAGGAACATATAAATATATTAGAATAAGTAGTTTACCAGCTGGCCCCGTGGTGTTGGGGCAGCGCACCTGCCTCTCACCCAGAGACCCCGGGTTCGATTCCCGGCTCCGTCAGGACTAAGAAACTGACGTGAGGGCTGGAACGTGGTGTACTCAGCCTCGTGAGGACAATTGAGTAGCTGTCTGACAGTGAGGCAACGTCCCTGTCACGAAAACCAAGATAAACGGCCGAGGGGACCCAATGCTCTGACCGCGCATCATCCCAATATCTGCAGGCCAAATGACTGGGCAGCAGTCGCTTGGAAGGCCTAGGCCCTTCAAGGGCTGTAGTGCGAGGGGTTATTATTTATTTGTTACTAGCAGAAGTACCCGTTCTTCGAACGGTCTTTGGTATGAATAACCAGACGTTATCAATTCAGCTACTGTTGCAATGGTTAACGGTTTGTCATTCCTTCAAAAGTTTTATCAGAACGAAGTTAGTTTTCTGGGAATATCACACACACTGTTAATTTAGGGGCCTTAAAATGTGGTTTTCGGAGACCCTTTATAGTCCCCCGAATTTTGTGCCTCACATTGAGAAGCGCAACATATGCTTTGGTCGTCCTTCTAGAATAATTTTTATATTTCGCCTATTTTAGCATGTATTTTGAAACTTTATTTCCCTATACCCACCCTTCTATGAGAAGTACAGTGAAGAGTTATATAAATGATTAGTGTATTGACCCTCATGGATACCTACCTAATTTTACGATGCTCCAAGCATCCGAACACGAGTTATAGGTGTACATAAAGGTAAACAGAAATACAGACACACAAATCCACGTTTTGCTTGCATCCGTCAAAAAACAAACCGAAACAAAATTGAAACTTTAATAAACAAACAATCATATGTTTATAGATAGGTGTATTTATGCAGGAGCAAAGGCAGCTAGTGGCCATGAGGCAAACTAACTCTATTGACAACAACGTATCACCCCAGATGTCCAAATATGGATATATCAACCACACAGTATCAAACAAATTCAAGGGGCAGATGACCTCGTAGTTCCACCCTTTAAAACAACAATAACTAACTAACTCAAACAAAATCATCCTTACGATGTACCCGTTTGTTGACAAAAAGAATGATTAGTTAAAATGTGCTCTCAAACTAAATTCACCAAACGTGTACTACCTGACGTGAAAATAAAATTGAATACCTCAAATTCTTAAAAAGCCGCAAAAATACTATTTCAATTCAGGAATTTTTGAAAATAATATTGCTGTTTGGAGATATAATAGACCTTCTGTACAACATATCGCACGTGTATGTCGGGTGAAAGAATTCTGGAGTGCCCCTTGACCCCCTTAAGCGCATTGACGAATTTTACAGTCTTTGTTGGTTCCGTGATAACCTTATAGCCATTTGCAAACGTTCACAGAAATGTAATAAATGGAGTGGTATTGCTTCTTACAGAGAGATGGAAAGTTGGATGTCATCTCTTGAGATACTGTTGTCATGGTTACCGGCTTATATTCCTTGATTAGTTTATTAAATGAAATTAGTTTTCAGGGATTATCTCAGAAACTGTGGGTTATAGAGCCTTAAAATTTAGTTTTCGGGGACACTTTAGGGCCCCCGTGTTTTGTTTCCGACACAGAGGGGCTGAAATTGAGCTTTGTCTCGTCGTTGTGTGCCATTATATAATAATAATAATAATAATAATAATAATAATAATTGTATAATTATATAGAGATAGGGATTAAATAGACCTTCCGTACCACACCCACACGTGTAAATCACGTGAAAAAAATCTAGAGTACCTCTTGACCCCCTTAAGCGCAGTATACTGTATGTATTGATGCATTTTACACCGTAATTTGGTTCCGTGATAACCGTATAGCCGTTTACAAACTTTCACAGTAATGTAATAATTGGAATTGTATTGCGTCTAACAATGACCTGTGAGATTCTGTTGCCATAGTTACCGGGTTGCATACTTTCATTATTTTATTAAATCAAATTAGTTTTCTGGGAATAACTCAAAAACTATTGGTTTTAGGGCCTTAAAATGTGGTTTTCGGGGCCCTTCGGGCATTCGAGTTTTGTTTCTGATATTGAGGGGCTGAAAATGAGCTTTGTCTGGCCCTTCTACACCTATTTCAGCATGCATTTTAAGGGGGTATGCCCCTCATATGAGAGGTACGGAGAAGAGTTACATCAATGATTAGTGTCGTGCCTCTGAAGGATATCTGTACCAAATTTTACGTTGATCCACCCAGCCGTTCTCGAGTTATAAGGGAACATACTTGTCCACAGACAGACAGACATACAGACAGACAAAAATTTTATTTTCGCGCGCATCCGTCATAAAACAGTCTGAAACGCGTAAATAACGCAAATTTCCGTAGAAATTCAGAAAAAACAGACAAACTTTCATTCTTATATATATAGAGATAAGTAGTTTACCATCTAGGCTTACAGGATGGAGCCGCGTCGTATATCGGTGATTGTTTCCCGACGTTTCGGCTGTCATTGCAGCAGCCTTAATCATGGGTGGGTACGAGTTGGTGTCCGTACTCGGTACGGAGGTCTCATAATCCAATAGAATGTGCTATAAAATTAATACTGTACGTAGTTTATACATTTGTTAGGTGTAACTAATTCAGACAACTTGAAATGGAACAAACAAACAAACAGAAGAAGTAAGATGCAGAGCTGCCAGGGTGCTGGTTTTTGTACACAGAAGCCTCCGTGGATGCAAGTTGAATGCTACATGGAGAGCTTATGTAACACCTGTGAGACCAATACTGACCTACGGTCTACCTGCCTGGCACCTCACCACCATTCCTTGCTACCACTCCTAACCTCCAATAAAAATTAAAAGGAATCCAACGCCACGCTGAACGACTCAATAAACAAGAATATTATAGCTGTTGACTGTAAGCCTCCGTGGCTTAGGCGGCAGCACGCCGGCCTCTCACCGCTGGATCCGTGGTTCAAATCCCGGTCACTCCATGTGAGATCTGTGATGGACAAAACGGAGGCAGACAGGTTTTTCTCCGGGTACTCCGGTTTTCCCTGTCAAAAATTTCATTCCATCAACACTCTCCACAATCATTTCATATCATCTGTCATTCATTAAATCATTGCCCCGGAGGAGTGCGTCTGGCCTCGGCAGCCGGCACAGTTCATATCCTCGCCGCTAGATGGGGGCATCATTCATTCCATTCCTGACCCGGTCGGAGACTGGAAGCAGGCTGTGGATTTTCATTTCATTATAGCTGTCGACCATCCCTCCCGTCGCTACACAAGTTCCTCACAGGGGTCATTCACCTTTCACCATTCCCCCGACTCTCCCTATCCTACCGTTCCATTCGCAAGGGCAAAGCGGTGTCCTTCAGACTAGGGTTTTTTTGCTCGTTCAGCGTGGTGTTGAAACAACCTTCCAGTCAACATTAAATAGTGCAACAATTAGTTCCGTGAAGATCTAAACAGCCTATTTTCATATGTCCTACTTATGTTAATTGCCTCTATCAACATACAGAATTTTAGTTTGATTGCTGTAATAGATTCGTAGATATTGAGAATTGTCTAAATATTTCCGAAGGTCGCCATAATGGATTTATATAAATGTTGGCCATACAGTTATGTACTATTACATGAAGATCATTGCATTGGTGTATTGTTCAAACTTATATCGCATGATTAGGACACAAGAAATAAAAACGTGATTTTAAAATTCGCAATGCTAACTTTATCACCGGTATTCAATTCATGAAATACAACAAAGAGGGCAAACGCTCTACAGCTAATACAAAGAAATCTGATAATTATATAAACACTTACCATGCAATAAGCAGGTATTATTGATGATTATCCTTCAAGATAAAAGAAAGATGTGTTTATTTGACTCAGAAACAACAGATCATGATAACACTAGCACACTCACTGTATTTCGATTCTTCACGGCTAATAATACACTAGTACCGGTCATATTAAGATTGTTAGCACTGAGCACTCAAACAAGCCACTCTGTAGCTATATTGTTGCCGTGTATTGGATGGCAGGTGGTAATTTGAACTCTATGATGGGAAACAAAAGAATTCAACCCACTTGTGTTCTATTACCGATTGTCGCAAGCGATCTGACACCAATAAATACAGTGAAACCTCTCTTTACGGACACTACCTAGAAAGGGACAAAATTTTATGTCCCAAATTAAATTATATCTAACTGCTAATAAAATGAACTCCTTTCACGGACACTCTCAGTTATGGACACGGACAGCTCTTTAAGGCCTACTTAACCTCCGTTATTCGGACTAAATCATTTGGGTTTCAAACGTAAAATTTGCAAAATGAGAAAATCTCTACTTTGAAGACTGTACTGTACTCCCGTACATATTTTTAAGAAGAATAGTCTAAAGACTGCAAACAGTAATCTACCTCCCAAGAGCAATTGATAAGGGTTGGTTGCCTGTTATTGTTTACACCTCTTTGAACAGCGATTTACTCATGCAAAGTTCCCTCGAAAAAACAACCTGCCTGATATATTTTAAGAAATCATCATAAAATTGAGGAGCTTCTTTAGGTCTCTTAGTGGAGGAAATGCCACTAATATTCATCAGGCAGCGTCTGAACTCCAGGTTAGGAGCGGCTGTCAACGTCGTCTGTTCTCCATGTCAGGAGCGGCCTTCGATTACCAACGACAGGTGGAACGACACATCGGTTGGATAATTTTTTTTTGTCGCATCAAATGAACATGCCAGTACGAACCTTAAATATGTGGACATACGACAGGTTAATCTGTGTCGGCATGATGCCCTTGACCGACAGAAATGGAGATTGGTATGTAAAGTAGCGGACCCTGCTCCAAAGCGGGACAAACGCTAGGAAGATGATGAAGATGATGATCATAAAATTGTATGTACTGTACTGCATTACTGTTTTTATTTATATTAGACTAATTGGAGATGTGGATAACCTAACTATAGTACAGTTTTGCATTTTGTTCAGTATGTCGATGGGTGAAAGGCAAAACATCTTAACCGCCAATTTTGTCTAATTGTACTTTTCAACATGAATTGAATAGCATTACTAA
Organism: Meconema thalassinum; assembly: GCA_946902985.2. Classification (NCBI taxonomy): domain Eukaryota; kingdom Metazoa; phylum Arthropoda; class Insecta; order Orthoptera; family Tettigoniidae; genus Meconema; species Meconema thalassinum. The sequence goes on along the minus strand of OX336388.2, from coordinate 978,773,529 downwards.
ATACTTCGTCCCAGCAAAACATCTTATAGGATTTCCTTCTCTGTTTACTGTTACAAGCTGGTGTATTTTATCTTAAGAACCAAAGAAATAAACTAACGCCCAACAAAACATCTTAAAAGGAAATAGTTCCCGCAATTTTATCTTATCAACCGTCCCTAAGTGGTGCATAAGATAGGAAATGTGGCTCTTAAGATAATCTTTTCGGGTCTAATTTTGCATGCAGTGGGTTAAGATAACAGATTAATCTTTATAATTATTATGAATCCAGCTGTATAAATGTACTAAAGTACATTCTACAATCGCAGCGGATAAGCTGCAAGAGCTGCAAAACAAGCTTCCACGGAGCGGACATCGTGCTGCTCCAAGAGTGTATGAAAACGTGTGCACTTCACTCATTCTGATGTCATCGTACTGGTAAACTTCAACAGCTTATAGACCACTGACACGAGGCACATAAGCAATCGCGGTAGTTTAATACTAGCAGTGATTAATGAACATAGCATACCTTGGCTCTCAATGCGAGTTCATTTAAGACAGTGAGAAGACTCAGAACAGTGATTCAAAATGAACAACTACGAAAGTAGAGGAAGGTACTTAGTTTCTTTGTGCAGTGATATTCTGAGAGAAGACAACAATACAATCTCCAGTGTTTTGCCACCTTCTAATGGTAAGTTATTCAGCTTTACTTTGGAAAATGGTGCAGAATGTGCTAGAGTCCAAACAATGATAAGAACTTCGACATAGTGGTAATGTGCTTCCCTAAAAAAATACAGGGCTGGGTTTGATTTCTAGCAGGAACCAGTAATGGTTTTATACAGAAATGTTGATCACATTAAAAAAATAGAATGTAAAATAATTATATCTTTCAATGTCAGAAACTCCATGTGTCAGCATTAAACCATCCATTCCTCAACTTCAGCCTTAGCAATATAAGAGAGCATTTAAAAACCACAATAAAATTAATTTACAAATGCTTAAAATCGACCAAGTTGAAACATTTTCCCTTAAAAGTAATTCCTACGAATGCAAGGACAATGAAAGGTAGCCTATTCAAAATAACAGAGATTAAAACTGCCATTGTCAAGAAAGAAACACAATATATCGAAATCAAATTTAGCTATGAAGCAATTGGAGAGGACTATTTGGGTATCGGCAACACAAGAAGATCTCAGAAAATTTGTGAAATGGACTTGAACCCAGCTTATTTCACTCAACTGCTTATTCCCCCTTTGCGCTACAACAGTGGTTCTGAACCCGTAGAAGTCTGCGGACCACTCAGCGTGAAATTGAATCATTTACGGACCATCCCTATGCCCCCTCCCCCCCCCCATCCCCCCTCCACCCCCTCTCCACCGCAATACACCTTATCAGTAGTAACCCTTCCTCAATAACGGTTATTTTAAAGATATATCAATTCAAAACCTGATAGTTATCGCCGCGAATACATTCGAACGATTCTCGTTCAACGCACATCGTTTTCGAAATCCCCATTTATTGGCCACTTATTTATACGTGCTGGTGGACCCTATTCTCCCGCGGACCACTCCCGAGGCACTCGCGGACCACCTGCGGTCCGTGGACCACCGGTTAAGAACCACTGCTCTACTAAGACTTGCAACGACTGTGCTTGAAAGGTGTTGTACCGAGTAAATATCATCAAGAACTTCTTTCTTTAACTACCAAACACTCAATTCAAGAACGCTTGCCAGAAACTGACGAAGAGGATGAAATTCAAACAGACTTTTGATTATTTTTTGGTGTAAAACACAAAATGTTTTATTTTACATTTTTGTACTATTTTTTTAGATTCTTGTACCTCAATATTAAAATGAATTCAATTACACATTGCAACTATCCATATTAATTAATGAGCTTTACTTGATATCGAATTGTGTTATTAAGTGTATACCTTTGGATCCACTATTACTGTTACGCTTCCACAGGCTGAAACATAAGATTATTATTTGATAAATAGTGTAAATGTTGGTTTTAAGAATAGTTTGGCGGAATATCTTAAGTGCACATCTTAAGAAAAAAGTCTGGCAAAACATCTTATGTAACCTTAAGATGATATGAACAAATGAATTAATACCCTTCAAAACATCTTAAGAACCAAATCTACTATTAATAATCTACTTCAAGAAAAAACAATGTATACACATAAAACTGTGTTGAATTACAAAAAACAATAATATATTTTTGTGAAAATTAATTCAACAGAAAATGCATAAAACGTTTTTTTCGTTTCCTGAAAAATAAGATGTTTTGCCATTCACCCATCGATGTACTCTACATATTGCATTTTTATTTCTGTCTTAACCCAATTTTGTTTTTAAAATGTGGTCCCTCTCATTTGAGGACGCCTCCCAGATGCGGACAAATTATTTCGTCCGATTAATGTCCGCAATAGAGAGGTTTCACTGTACTGTATACAATCCTCAGTCACTTAGTACGCCACCTTCCTTTCTTTCAGTCATTGTGATGTGATTTAAATTCACATATCATTCTTCCAGCTATATTCTTATAAATAATCTCTTTCCTGAAGGTAAACACTTTTTTTAATCATTTCCAAGTTCTCTTCATTCATACGACCGCATATTACTTGAGCATAAGCAGACTTCACCAAATTCTTTTCATTTAGCTTGCAACGCCACCATGGTAACGGGAATTCCGACAAGCTTCATTATTTACATGCTCTCTATAGGGGGTTCTAGATACTAGTATCCAGACAACACTCTGTTAATATCTGTCCATATTATTATCCTTTCCGTCTAGGCAATCCATTTGACCACGATATTTAGATTTTTGGCAACTACAAAACAGATACATTTTCAACATAACTTCACCACATATTCCAATGTTTTTCTATACTATGTAAGTAAATGAAGGCTTTGCTCTCAAGATTCAATAGTTTAATACATTACTTTTATTATACAAGACTATTTATATTGTTTGTTTTTTCTCTCTGCACAGACATAGCTAATACTCATCAAGAATGTTTATAACCTATTTCCAGGGGCGGTTCGACCTTGTACATCTACTGGGGGTGAGAATTTAAAATATGCCGACTGGCCGTTTAACATTGCCGACTAGACGCTTAAAAACTGAACAACGGGAGGGATGGGGGGGAGGGGGGGAGGCGGCTGTGGCAAACGATACACAAGACAAATATAGACTACTGTCGACCAAAGTATTATGTGTACTCGAGTTTGAAGGTTGTTTGTGAAGTAACCAATAGACCTACATAAAATCCAATACCATCAACATTTTCGTCGTACAATTTTACGTTAGTTCATGTAGGTTTGGATTTTTAAATTTATATTTTAATATTTGTTATCGCAGTTGGAACACAAAAGTGCCCGTTTTTAAGCGTGTTTCAACCATGCGTCACATTTAAGAATTATTATCTCAAAAGCCCGTCATCAGATCGAATCCAAATTTTAACACAATATACATTGGAATGGTGTATAACTGGTTTATTAATTTCACAATTTTGTGTGTCCAAGAAACAAAGTTGTTATCATTGTTGTAAGGTAACTTTTTCTCGGCTCAGGGTGGTTGGAAAATGTAGTTCTTGGTTGCGTTGTAATCATTATACATCAAAAAGTTATGCTGTATGAATGTGAAATACGTAAATTAATTCACTTATTTTATATCGGTTTGTATTTGTACGAGGAAATAACACATGGTTCTCCAGCTAGCCGCTTAAGGAAAAGCTGAACAGCGTTGCTGAGATGGAGGCCATCTGATCAAGACAGGTCAAAGTAAGCACACATTAACTTATGCTGTGCTCTTAACGACGTTTTTGGCCAGTACCCTCCATTGGACGTCGTAAAATCGAGCTTTCACCGCAATGATGCGCGAAAAATTAATGACAAAAGGAAAAAATCGACTGGACCGGTATCAGGGTGCTAAGATTTGATAGTTTTTAAGGTATACGCGCTCAATAACGCCTTTGAAAGAAAGGAGGAGGCAAACCATGAAAAAATATAACACGTGCAACAAGCACACTAAAATAACGATACATAACAGATCGAAAAATAAATGCACACTATACGTGGATACAAGGCAAAATAGCTCTCATATTAAGGTAGTCCGATTGGTACAGTCTGGTTTGAAAACTGTTCATTTTACACATTGGTTTGAAGTACGCAAAAATTATGTAGGGTGTTTGCAGATGTCTAATCTACAATTCATTAACAAAATCAGTAAAGAGCAGGCCCGAGGTAGGCCGAATCGTTTTGGAGAGTACCGAATACAGGGTGTTCCAAAACTCAGTGACAAGAAAACCATGTCGGGGTGGAGGAGACAATTCTAAGCCACTTAGTCTAAAAACGAAGGTCCAGAAATGCTCCCCTACGACGCTGGGCAGATGATAAAGACAGATGACTTAATTTGGTATCTGTTGGATAGCTTAATTACTCATCAGATCATATTAAATCTTAGCGGAATGGATAGAGTACATAAATATGAGTAAACTTCATATGGAGAGATTTTCTGGTAACGTGTATGGTTTATGCGCTAGTCACCAAAAATTATGTGTGTGAATTATTGCCTACTATACAGGATAAAGGCATCTTCTTTAGAGATATTAAGCACCTAAACCTAACGAGCTACAGCACAAGTCGCCATAACAAAATTTACCAATGATACTCTATTCATTCCGCTAATATTACATTTGATTTTAATTGTACCTTAGCTACCCGATGGGCATTAAGTTCAACCCTTTGAAGACGTCGAGCGCCGCAGGGGTGCTTCTCCGGATATTCGTTCCTTCGACAAAGTTACTTAGAGTTGTCTCCTCCACCCCGCCCCAGTTCTCTTGTCACTGAGTTTTAAAACACTCTGTAAATGTTATTTAAATAGAAAAATATGGTTTAAAAGAGAACGATTTCCCTCCCCCACAAAGGTCGATTTTTATGGATTTATACGGCAATTTTTCTTGTTAACACCATTAAACATAAACATGGCTGAAAATACGCATGTATTTATTGTATTATTATTACTTATGTTTGATGGGTACGCGATGCTCCATGAAAATGTTCCGTGCGGCGAAAACTCACGTCCGACTGTCACTGTATTTGAACCTAGTTATCAATGTAAAAGTTTCCGGTTTAGGAACGACTGCTTTCATTCATTCTCGGTGACCACTGCACTGACCATAGTGAGCACCCCACCACTTGAGGAACCTTAGAACCATAAACCTGTCAATTTTGTCAAAATAGCGCGGATATCTAAGGACGCGTCGAGACCAGCGGTAGCAGGTCTTAAGATATGATTCATAACATTCCTCTGACAACATCTCAATAAGTTGGCTTGAGTTTGCTGACTCTTCCTCTTACCGCACTGGGCTATTGGCTGGCTGTATGAAATTATCGCAGCGTCCGTTTGTGCCGACTGTCGGTAAAAATGCCGACTGTCAGTATAACAATTAGTCTCTTTAAAAAGTCCGACCAAATCGTATATGGCCATGCCTTGTTTTGCTTATTTTAAATGCTGTTTTGGGAAATGTTACGACTTCTTCAGGATTTGCCGACTGCCGACTGATGTCGTATTTGCCGACTGAGAAAATACCTGAGGGGGGTGAGATAACCCCCAACCCCCCCCCCCCCCCCATTCGAACCGCCCCTGCCTGTTTCAACAAACAGTAGCCTACATAATTATTTTCACATACACGTTAGTGTTACAGCCTACATTTTGTATATCTTTTCTGCTCTGTTCTTATGGTTTTGATTTTGTTTCTCAGTTTAATTTCTTCTTTTTAGATTCCTCATTTTTACGCTGTTTTACTAGACATTTTTTTATGCTTAGTCTAATTAACAAAATTTATTGTACCTAACAGATCTGGTTTTTTTTTTGAACATTTTACTATGTGAACTTAAGATATAGTACTACTCATCATATACCAGCTCAAGAAGGTCATAATGTGACCCAAACCGGTACGGTCTTCGATGAAATAAATATTGACTTTAGGTGAAAACAGTTTATTTATTTATTTTAATTTTTTAGCCAACATAGGACTACATTAGTCAGGTTTATGGAGGTCTTTCTTCTTTTTGTCAGCCCAATATTTCTTCATCCTTTCTGAACGTAATTTTCTTTCTGCTTCAGGAATGACTCTTCCTATTCTCTGCTTGTTGATTTTTGTCTGTAGTCTAGTGTGTTTGTCGAAAATAGTTTATAATAATAATTTGTTATAGCATATACAGTACAAAGCATTTGTATGTATTTCTACCATTCATTACATTCTTTTCTGCTGGGAAGGGGCTGCGATGAATCTCTATGAAGGCAGTTCATTTTATGGCCGAATGCCCTTCCTGACGCCAATCTCATCAGAGGAATGGGTGGGCATTGCTTCATTTGCCTGCAGTAGAAAATGGGAAACACAGAAAGCCATTTTAAGGATGAATGCAATTGTATTATTATTATTATCAATCATTATTATTATTATTTAAAACACACTCTCTCTCGGGATTTATTTTTAATTGAATTTATTTCAATATTGTCGTGAAATGTTTTTAAAATTTGCATCTGCTTTTCTCTATGTATCATTTAGCCTATATATTTATTTATAGGGGCAGGTGTTCGTGATGATCCGCCCCTTAAGACAACAATAACAATTTTTTTTCTGGGCCATTGCTCCTGCCTGTAAAACAATTTTGCCCCCTTCTGGAATAATTCCTTAACCCCATTCCGTATACTAGGGTTGCAAATTGAGACTGGGTTCAATCCCCGGTCACACTCTCAGCCTCGTGAGAAATAAATGAAATGAGGTGGGTCGGGTTCCCACCTTCGTCATCCTGTATTCCCATGTTTTCAACTTCTACTCCAGTTGAGTGCCGATATAGTCCCTAACTTATAACTATAGCCAACACCTTCTCAATTCTAGCTTCATTAACAAATATACAGATTAACACAGACATTACAATAACACAGGATATCAGAAAGATTCAACGCTTATGTAGCAAATGACGATGTCAAAAGCACCTAATGAGTTGTTGTTATTGTTGATTCTTGAGAGGCTTTGCGACATCATGGCCATATGGCCCCGTATACTTGTGTGTGTAGAAGCTGTCTGATACCCTTTGTCACTGTGATGCCTGTACTACTGTAGCGTGTGTATGTGTAATTGAGGTAGGATTTGGTTAAGAAGCGGCCGTAGCCATCCCGACATTTGCCTGGAGTAGAAGTGGAAAACCACTTCCAGGATGGCTGAGGTAGGAATCGAACCCGCCTCTTCTTAGTTTTGCTTCGCGAGCCTGAGTGTATCCCGTTCCAGCCTTCAAAAACCGGAATTAAATATCTTGGCAGAGCCAGGAATCGAACCCGTGCCTCTGTGGTGACGGCCAAGAATGCCAAGAAATGTTAATTCTGGTCTGAGGACTCGAATGCGGTACACTCAGTCTTGTGAGGCAAAACTGAGAGGAGGTGGGTTCGATTCCACCTCAACCATTTTGGAAGCGGTTTTCCATGGTTTCCCACTTCCTAGTTTAAGGTCTCGGCCGTCTCCTTCCCAATCCTCACTTGACTTACAAATACACACGCTAATACAGCCATCACAATAAGACAGGTTATCAGACAAATTCCACACTCATCCAAGTACACGGGGCTAAATGACCACGATGTCGCAAAGCCCACAAGTAAATCAACAACAGTAATATTGTCAGGCACTTTTAAAATGTCGAAGTTTATTTTTCTAAGTGTCAGCTAATCATACAGTAGCTCCCGCTCATAAAATGAATGCTTCGCCCCTAGGCTATAGAATGAATCCTGCGTGTGGCCATGAACAGACTGCAGTATAACATGGGTTGATACTCCGTATTGATATAAAGCTTTGTTGTGCAAATCCTTCATAATTATATAATATGAGTTTGAACTGCCTCTAATCTAATCTTTCTCTATTGCCATTGGTACGAATTCTTGAACCTTGTCTGTGTCATGCGGTCTTGTGTTGTGATAGCTACGACTGAAGCGCATTCTGGCGTTACATATCGGAAGTATTTTCAAAGCTTGCTGTGAGTGTGAAGTAATCGATAGACGGGTTACGGCGCGGTTTGGCGGAGTCGACTGTAATCAGCTGTAGGTAAGTACTGCGCGCAGTAGACAAAGAACTGTTGTAGGCCATTTCTTGTAACGAAACATGACAAACACATTCCATTTCCTGTACAGAATGTCTGAGTGTTATATTAAGTAAGCATGCGTGTATGAATGTGGTTGTCAGCTTGTCACTCTACAAACAAGAGGCGATTCTTGTACGCCTCCATGTGACTCGAGGCAGGTGTGACTTGAATATAAGAACACTCAGCTGTGAAAAGTCAACTTCGCCCGATCCTTTATGTGTACTGTGTGAAAATGATCTGTGTTTTGGAATGTTCGTGTGAGTTTATAACTAATCGTAAGCTTCGAATTTAAGATAGGTATTCCTAAAGGGGGAGATGTGGTGGTAATAAGGGAAAGGGGGAATTTTCCCCGCCAATATCATCACGCATTTGTTTGAGTACAGTATAGTTTCCGAACATTTCCTACATTGTGTTTTACTAACGGTGATGTTATCGATTCTCAATTTCTCTCTTTGCAACAATCTCCTTCCCGACAATGCAGAAGAAAGATATGGCTTCCTATGTGATTATTGTACAGTAGCCTACCGTAGCTACTATGATGTTGAGCAGCTTTGTCACAGAAGTTAGATTTTTTCACTAAATGTCCAGCTTGCCACGGTGGGTGAGTGGTTATAGTGTCGGACTACCAACCCCAAGATTGCAGGTTCGCCCCTGGCCATGGTAAGTGATTTTTGAAGGCGACAAAAATCACGATACTCATGTAATACGTTGTTGGCATGTTAAAGAACCCATTTGAATTCAGTAGGCCGTGTTCAATGGCAAAATTAATCTCGGGATTTTCCGCCAACACAAAGTTCCTCCATTCTCTACTTGAAAGCGCTGTAGTAGTGTCAAGGAATTTAGATATCTAACCTCCTTGACTTTCATAGTGTTCAAAGGAACGACGAAATTCGACATGCAAGCTACCCTCTGGGTGTCAATTAACAAAGCTTGCACCAGGCACCCGAGGCCATACGATATTATTATTACTAAACGTCCATAACCTGTAGATATGCAGGTAGCGTAATAACGTAACACTAACAATTACGAGGCAAGTTTATAGACCCCCCCCCCCCCCACTATAAATAAATACATAAATAAAATTGAAAAACCATACCTTTTTAAAATTTAAGTTGAAATAGGCTAAATGTTTACATAACTGATTTTAGTTAGTAATTGTTGTTTTAAGGGGCGAAACACAAGAATAAAACGTACTCCAGAAGTATGTCTACCCCTTATTATTCCCTCCAGATGTATTGTTAATTTATTTAAGGTACTTGGGACATCTTGGTTATCAGCCCCGTGTAATTGTGTGTGTTGAACTTGTCTATTGATCTATATTTATTTGATGACTAGTGTGTGTAACTGTATTAGGGACAGGGATGGGGTAGGCGCCCCGCGACTTAACGTAAGGTTCTATCCTAGCATTTGCCTGGATGTAGTGTAGAAAAACCCGTGGAAAAATCGCACTCAGGATAGCCCACTGTAAGCGGTCTTCTATCTTGCTGCCCCTACCCGCGTGGACGTGGTGCTTGGTTTGATGAGCATGGCTAAGTCGTAGGGTCCGAGATGTATTAAAATGTATCGAAAGTCAAGAATAGAATCGCAATGAAATCCCCTCACTCCTTGTGGCACCCTCTAAGTGTTTTGCGCTACAACCCCGGGGGGAGTACGGCTAGTTAATTTGTTTAACGTAGGGTGAGGTTAAACGTTTTGTGTCTGATTGGAAGAATAAACTGTCACTTTTAAGTACAGGGTCTTCATATTTGCTTGGCAAGGACATTATCGCTCACGCGCTCCGCCAGTGACGGCTCAGTTACCGGCGACCGCGCGCATATTTACGGCAGAGTACGGTGCTTAAAATCTGTATCATGCATTTTTACTCACCATGTTTACAGTAGATGCTGAAAATGTTCCCCATCCGCTGCCAAACATAATCGGCATCTTTTTATGAAGTTTCCGGTTAATTTAGCTTCAGTAAGGAAATAACTACCTTAATTACGTCTATTTTTATTGTTTACTGAACCTGTACGTTTGAATCTCTTAGTCAGTTGTTTTATTGTGATTGTAATAATATAATAATGCTATTGGTTTTACGACCATTTTAACTTCTCTGGCTTTTAGAGACTCCGGGGTGCCGGAATTTTGCCCCGAAGGGGATCTTTAACATGCCAGTAAATCTACTGACATTTAGGGGCAGATGACCTCGTAGTTCCGCCCCTTAAAACAACAATAACTAACTAATCTACTGACACGGCTCCCTCGCATTTGCGCACCCTCAAATGCCAGCTGACTGCGCCAGGATACGAACCTGCAACCCTGGGCTCAGCAAGCGAGAACGTTACCGCTGAGCCACGCAGCCAGCCGTTTTGTGATTGTGTATAGTGCTGTAATGCCTTATGTGAAATATTCGTTACACGAACGTGTATATCTGCACAATACGTACATAAAGTGCAGGAAATCGTGCGCTAGAACTAGACAAATGTTTCGAGTGAAATTTCCAGGGAGACCCATTCCTATAAATCGGAAAATAAAATAACTGGATAATAAAGTGATTGAAACATACAGGTTCAGTAAACAATAAAAATAGACGTAAAGGTCGTTATTTCCTTACTGAAGTTAAATTAAACGGAGTAACCGGAAACTGCTTAAGGAGATGCCGATTATGTTTGGCAGCGGATGAGGAACATTTTCAGCATCTACTGTAAACATGGTGAGTAAAAATGCATGATACTGATTTCAAGCACCGTACTCTGCCGTACAAATGCGCACGCGGTAGCCGGCAACTGAGCCGTCACTGGCGGAGCGCGTGAGCGAGAATGTCCTTGCCAAGCAAATATGAAGACCCTGTATTTTCTACTACTGCGCCACATTATTGTGATACCTGTCTTATTTTTGTGAGACTTATTTATACAATGAGAGCCTTCCCTATAGCACAGAGTCCTTCTTGGGCCGCGTGACGGGCGGAGAGCGTTGAGTCAGCGCCACTTAACTAGCATCTACCGTTATACAACAGTGGGACGGGAATCACCGCAGTGGTTTTTTATTTACTTTATTTATTTACTTCGTATGGCAAAATGAGGATACATTGCGGTAAACAATTAAAAACCTTCAGACAACGAAAAGGTTAAAATAACGTATATACAATATTTACAGAGTAGATTGTACGTACCGTAACAGTTTAGGCATTTATGTTCGACGAAGTCGATATGTAAATATTAGGCAATTTGTCAGAAAACTGTTTCATAATGGGGGTTGTTCAAGTACTACTTTTCATTTTATCACAGTTTTTCCAACCTATTAGAGCTCAATATTTTCATTCATGACCAATTAGGTAAGGATAGCTTCTGACATGCACTCAAAATCCAACATGTCGGACATGAATTACATGATTTGAAAGTTGACAATGTAGCCTATATTGGATCAACCATTGTAGTTACAATGCATAAACAAACTGGGCAATATTGCAAAAGAAATAGCACTGTACCTTAATATCCACAACTCCAATCTCTACACTTTCGTAAGATTTCGCCGACAATTTTAGTGAATGCAGTTGTTGACATAAACATACCATAACGTCATGGACGAAGCAGGCGTTTGATATTAGTTCCAAGGAAATTATACTCCAGCTTGTATCATACTCCACTATACCTTTCCGCGAGATGTCATAACTGTTCTACGAGTATTTGGGACTCAATTGATTTGCATTCCGTTCACATTCTATACGCATCGAATTTGAAGAATAACTAGTTGATAATTCGATACATTATAAGTTAAAACGTTTGTAACAGCCTATGTTGTGTTATTTGAGCAAAATAACAAAATGATCCAACATAATACCTGTGCGCTATCAGTTGGTGCTACTTCTGGATACACAATGTTTCAAAGCTTTGGGATTCGTTATTGGGTCGAGATCGAATGCTGAGCTCCCACAATTCCCAAAAAGAAGATTCAACCGACAGAATCTCGACAGATATTTATGAATATTTATGTTAAAACATATAATAAAAATTATAATTATCATCGAACATAAACAGTCGTATGCAACTCGCCTATAATGGTAATTAAGACACATACTCGTGCCTTATTATTGGCATTATAGGCTCGTTGCATAATGTACTACAGCACACAATGTCCAGGGTATTCAGCCAGTTGACAGCATCATTCGAAGCACTGTGCAGGTCATGGATTGTTCCTTCGAATCTCCTCCTTAGACACTCGAGGGCAACATGTTGAATGGTCTGAGATACATTGGCACAGTCGCAGAATGGGTTTTCGAGTTTTTCCCCACGTGTGCAGCCAGAAATTGCATCGTCCGTGATTTGTGCGAACCCTGTTCAATGATGTCCATACCTTCCTCGATAAATTGAAACTAGGAGGTTCTCTGCAGGGATCAGTTATTAAACCCAGATAGTCTGGTTTTGATGCAGCCCATTCTTCATTCGAGGTCTTGTCAGCAGCGAAATGTGATGAAATTAGCTCCTTCCCCAGCTTCCATGGAGGATTTCTGGATTTCAATCTCTTCTTTGTCTTAGCATTACAGTGCTGGTGTATGGGCAGTTGGGGATTACTGCGACATTTCAACCATACGTTTTCCAGCGCTTTTTTCTTCGTACATGAGATCGGTAGATGTTGGATAGCATGTGATCATAGCTTGCCACGCTAGGTGAGTGGTTATCGTGTCGGTCTGCCAACCCCAAGCTTGCAGGTTCACTCCTGGCCATGATAAGTGATTTTTGAAAGTTAGTTATTGTTGTTTTAAGGGGCGGAACTTCGAGGCGACAAAAATCACAACACTTATGTCATACGTTGTTGGTATGTTAAAGAACCCATTTGCATTCAGTAGGCCGTGTTAATAATGGCAAAATTAATCTCGGGAATTTCTGCCAACACACAAAGTTCCTCCTCTCTCTACTAGAAAGCGCTATAGTGTCAAGGAGCTTAGATATCTAACCTCATCGAATTTCATAGCGCTCCAAGGAACGACAAAATTCGGCATGCTAGCTGCCCTCTGGGTGCAAATAACGAAGCTTGCACCCGGCAGCTGAGGCCATACGATATTATTATTATTATTTATTTATTTATTTATTTATTTATTTATTTTGCGCATTCGCTTACACATTCTCAGCATATTTGCTGGAAAGAAAACATTTACAATCCCAGATACCATATATATCATAAGAGCAAATTCTTGGTGACTGCATTCAGTAGGCTAGTTGCTTTACGCTTTTTCCCCACTCCTTCAGGCCTGATTGCCCAAGAACAGCCTTACTACGCTATTATTGTTATTATTATTATTATTATTATAGCATTGATTGCATTCCCAGCTGGCAAGATACCTTAGTTCAGATAGTTAAGACTTATGGTGAAGTACTGTAGCCTGTCTCGTATCCCATATGATTATTAAATACGTTAAAATGTGTAAATGTGTTAAACTAGTTGGACGCTACGCTGCTGCTAGTGCCAGTGCCTTGCTCGACACACAGTGGCCCGCCCGTCACGCGGCGATTGCAAAGCCCCGTTCTATAAGAAGGGCCCTCACTGTATAACACATTATGCGCACGAGCTTGGTGGTTTTATATTCCCGTCCCGCAGTTTACAATGCATTTGTTCTTATTTCTTTCTTAGCCTGGCTGATGGACCCCAGTAATTTTTTAAATCATTTTCATTCTGGAATTATTTTCGAACAGTTACCATTTTAAATACAGAATGTCCTTAAAGTCTGGTAACACTGTATTAGTTTATTACACAAACACTACAAATGATACAGATTTCGTATATACGGTATGTCATATTAAAGAGGAATTCAAATGGATTTGTTTTCATTGTTTGATTTCACAGTGACTCGATATGGGAACCACGTGCAAATTAGCATATATCTACACTGTAATCAACCTCTTGCCACACTCTTTGTAGCATGTCCTCCGATACAGTAGTGGCAACATCTTCAATATTACGCTCTTGTTTCCAATGTTTTATTCAGAAACAGGGATATTATCCGGATGTCAACACTTGAACCAAAACAACTTCATCGTTTTAAGATTGCAGGACTCCGAAGTTCAAAATACTAAGACCACTTTGTTATTCGATGGAATAGTTTACGTGTACAACTACTGGCAGGAATTATTTCAGGTTTCAGTTTAAAGTGCATAACTTCTAGGTCAGCAGTCCCATTATTGAAAGGGGGCGTGGTGGCGCAGTGGTCCAACTGTTGGCCTCTCACCAAGGTGGACTGGGTTCGATTCCCAGTCAATGCATGTGTGATTTTCGAAATGAAATGCCATGTCCTGTGGTTCGGATTCCACATATAAAGTAGGTCCCGTGGCTCATAATCACAAGATTCACGGTCCCGTAAAACTACAATTTTCCTTTTCCTTTATTTAAGAAAGAAGATTTCAGTGCCTTCGAAGAAGGGTGGGTCTACAAAAGAAGAAATAGATCCTGTAAGGTGGGAGAAACTAAGATATTGGAATTACAGTCTGTATAGCGTGTGGGTGGGAAAAGATGACTCAAGTAAGCGATCGGCCTGTCACCATCCCCAGTTGTATCCGCTGACAAAGTGTGTCCAGCTCACTGATACCGTCCTTGCGACGATAGATGGATGATCTCTCGCAGAGTCCGTGTGTATAGACGAGCTGAGAGGATATGCGATTTAAAGTTAGTATTATTATTATTATTAAGTTCATCATTATTATTATTATTACTTCTAGCTGCTTGTAAATCAGCTACGCCCGACGAGAGCTCAATTCACCTTTCTTCCATAACTGGGGCCGATAACCTAGATGTTAGGCCCCTTAAAACAACAATTATCAACATAATTTCTTCCATAAACACCGATTTTCTTAATGTACAATAACTTACCTAGGTATATACCGCGCGATGTGTGATTGTAGGCTATTATTTGCAAATATGTTGTGGGCGGGTTTTAACAAGGTGCCCTAGGACGCGAAATAAGGTACCATCCATGCAATTCTCACCAATTGCTGTGTGTGGGACGAAATCTCAACGCAAAATTACTGAAGGATGGTAACTGATAGCACCAGGAATGAACCTTGAACCGCCAAATGATTGAATTTACACTCAAAACAACCTTATATTTTCAATTTATTGCATAATTAACATTTTCGTATTAAAAACAAGGAGTTCCGTGACGAACAAAAGAGCGTACTTTTCTTAAAATTTAAGATTCATGCCAATGATTAATCTACAAGGATCTATCTAGAACAATGACGAAACTAAGTTGGTAATATCGAAATTTCTAATTAGTTCGAAATACTGTATACCTGGCATATGTAGCCTAATAGAGCATCACAGTTGGCAGCCCTGGTAACTAAATATTCTTAGTTCCATCTCTTAAGGTTCAGAATACAAAATTTGGTTGAAGTCCAATGGATAGCATGGACGTTAAATGCAGTTTAACATTGGATCTAACAGCGCGTGAAAAATCATGTTGGCAACAATGTGATGCATGTATTGGTCAGAAATAATCTGAAATAATATGATCTATTGTTGTGCCAATTTTGGATGAGTTAGTACAGAAGTTACATGCATTTTAAAATTGGACCTATCAGCAGGCTTAGAATCAAGTTGGCAGCACTGACGTATATTAGTTATTCCAAATTAATCTGTAATGCCAGGTACTATACGTGTGCAAAGTTTAGAGCTATTGGCTTGCATACTTTCTGATATATTGATATTAGGGTAACAAAAATAGAGATAGCATTTATTAACAGTTGGCAGCCCTGGTTGCTCTTAAGAATACGTATAGTCATATCTGTTATGGTACACATAGCATATACCAAATGTGTTTGAAATCCAAATGATAGTGTAGTAGTTATATGTATTTAAATTTGAACCTCTCAGCAGGCTTAGAATCATGTTGGTAGTACTGACGTATATAAGTTACTCCAAATTAATATAGAATGTCAGGTACTATACGTGTGCATAGTTTAAAGCTGTCGGCTTGCATACTTTCTGATATATTGGTATTTGGAAAAAATAAATTGAGAGCATTTATTAACATTTGGCAGACCTGGTGGCTCTTACGAATCCGCTCAGTTATATCTGTTTATGTACACATAGCACATATGTAATTTGGTTGAATTCCAATTGATAGTGTAGAAGTTATATGCATTTAAATATTGGACCTATCAGCAGGCTTATAATCATTTTGTCAACACTGCCATGTATGGCCTCCTGGCAATTGAACTGAAATATTATTGTCTATACGTGTGCCAATTTTGAAATAGCTCCCATTCTTGCCTTCCAAGATATCCAACATGGAGCTCAAATTTCAATTGCGATTTTTCAGCAGTTGGTAGCACCCCACCAACCTGGACCCATTATTTTGGGCAGCCAGGCTCTGCCTGTCACAGGTCAGGACAAAGGGGGAGTGATAGAGGAGTAACACCTCTTAGAAAAAAACTTGGGCCAGCTGACCCGGCTGGTAGTACCATGTAAGGGTCCCTTGCCAGGGTTACGGTGAAGACCTCAATGGCAGCTACAGTGGAGGGGATATTCTCTGGTACAGTGTAGATGGCGGAAGGGGCAGCCCAGTGCTCGGGATTAATTGAGTACAAGGTATCGTCCTCACTTGAGGGCTGTAGCGTCTGATCCAGAGCGGGCGGCTACAAACTGCGTCTGTACCCCATGTTAGGGGCGGCCGAATTATATGCTGGCAGTAGCGTTAAAATGCCCGATGACAGGCCCGGGTGACAGGCCGGTCGGTTTATCACCGTCGCAACTCATGGATCAATGGCACAAGTTGAATTATCGGAAAATGCTAGGGCGTCCCCCGCAAGCGACGCGCGATGGTCTCGCCCGGCCAACGTGAGAAGAGAGCAAGGGCTACCAATTCAAGGACGAAATTGGTTAAAGAAGCGAGTCCAAAATAAACCATTGCGTATTGCTTCCTGGAACATTGGGACATTGACAGGTCGCAGTCGCGAATTGGCAGCAATCCTAAAATCTCGTTGTGTAGATCTGGCTTGTCTACAAGAGACACGGTGGAAAGGGCAGAAATCTAGAGATATTGGAGAAGGGTATAAGTTGATCTATCATGGTACGACTAATAGCCAGGGAGTCGCTATTTTAGTGAATGAAAAACTTCGCAACCAAGTATCAGCTGTACATCGCTACTCCGATCGTCTCATGTCAGCAGTTATCGACACCCGAACTCGCCGTATACATATATTTTCAGCGTATGCCCCACAGACAGGCTGTGATGAGACAGCTAAAGACACATTCTGGAACGAACTTCAAGATGCCGTTACAACGTGCAATGAAGAAGACCTATTTCTACTTTGTGGAGATCTTAATGGACGTGTTGGCAGTACCAGCGAGGGGTATGAATGCCATGGACATTTTGGCTATGATCTCAGAAATGAAGACGGGAACAGGATCCTTGAATTTGCTGAAGCAAATGATCTAATTATCACTAACACCTTCTTTAAGAAAAGCCAATCACACTTGATCACCTACACTAGCGGAGGGCACAATACTCAAGATTGACTATGTACTACTTCGTAGGAGAGATTTCCCAATTGTCATAGACACTAAGGTCATACCATCTGAATGTTTAGCCCCTCAACATAAACTGCTAGTTACCGATCTTAGAATGAAAGGTTACATAAGAAAACCCTATGTGAAAGGTCATGCCAAAATCAAATGGTGGAAGCTACAAGACCATGAAGTGGCATTCAGTGAGAAGATTGTGTTCCCTCCAGTTGATTCTGTAAATACGGATTATACTTGGGCATCATTCAACAACTGCGTAACTAGTATAGCTCAATCTGAGCTTGGTGTAACACAGCCCGGCACACGTAGAATTGATAAACAGACGTGGTTGTGGACAGACAAGGTACAGGAAATGGTGCATGAAAAAAAAACAGCTTTTAAACAGTTGCGAACATCACCGACTGAGGAGAATCTTCTGAAATACAAAGCCACCAAGAAGGAGGCAAAAAGAGCAGTTGCTGAGGCTAAAGTAGATCACTACAAACATTTATATGATCAACTGACAACTAAAGACGGAGACAAAATTATCTATCGACTAGCCCGAGCACGGTGTAGAGCAGGTCAGGATATAGAACACTATATGTGTGTGAAGGATAAGAATGGTCGACGACTTCACGATAGCAAGATGATTCTGCACCGTTGGCGAGAGTATTTTAGTGAAGTATTCAACACTGAATTCCCTCACCCACAAATACCAGACAACAATGTTACAGCTGGACCAGTACCTTGTATCACTGAAGATGAAGTCAAAGTTGCCATTCGTAGCATGAAAAATGGAAAGGCCCCAGGGCTAGATGACCTTCCTGCAGACATCTGGAAAATTGAGGAACTTACTGACAACGCGACCACCTGACTGACAGAGTTCTTCAATTCAATTATTCTCTGTGGTCAAATACCTACAGATTGGTCAACTAGTATCACAGTACCTATCTTTAAAGGTAAGGGTGACCCAGCTGAATGTGCCAATTACCGTCCAATTAGACTTCTCTCCCACACTATGAAAATATTCGAACGTATCCTAGACAATAGGCTGAGGAACATCGTACAGCTCTCAGCAAATCAATGTGGGTTTGTCAAGGGATGTGGCACGATAGACGCAATCTTTGCTGTGCGCCAGCTGATGGAGAAATTCCGAGAGAAGAGGAGGCCACTACATCATGCTTTCCTTGACCTCGAGAAGGCATTTGATTGAGTACCACGCCAGATGATTTGGTTCGCTCTCCGAGATCATCAAGTTCCAGAAATATATATAAACTGGATAAAAATGCTGTACAACAACACCAAAAGCCACGTGCGATGCCCTGCAGGACTGACTGACAGGTTCCCTGTGACAGTTGGGGTTCATCAAGGCTCAGCTCTGTCTCCCCTGCTCTTTGTTATCGTCATGAATTCCATAACGCGAGACCTGCAGAAGTGTGTCCCATAGACATTGCTATACGCTGATGATGTGATGCTTGCGGCAGACTCCAGGAAGGATCTTGAAACCCAAGTGCAGACATGGCATGATCGTCTGCACGGATTTGGTCTCCGTTTGAACATCCACAAGACTGAATACCTCGAAACGATTCCATCCCCTGGAACTATAGGTATTAATGGAGCTCCTCTTACCAAGGTAAATACATTCCGATACCTAGGCTCACGATTGAATGGCGACAGCTCTGTGAATGAAGATCTGCGAGCACGAATCAATGCGACTTGGATGCGATTCAGAGATGTCACCGGTGTTCTTTGTGATAAGAAGATGCCTATCCGCCTAAAATCAAAGATATACCGCACAATGAAAGTTCAGTCATCAGCTCGGCCTACCATCTAACGGTCGACGGCCAGAGACAGCGTGGGAGACCAAAATTGCGGTGGCTTGACACCATTAACGCCGATTTACGATCAAGAAACTTGAAATCACGCGAAGCATTAGATCGCAAGAAATGGCGTGCATTGATCCAAAAAGCGGACCCCGTTCCTACGGGATGACGCTAAGAAGAAGAAGAAGAAGAAGAAGTAGCACTGACATAATTTTCAAATACGGCATTGTGATATTCAGGTATAGATCTTTACTCCTACCAAATTATGTTTCGATTGCTGCAGCCGTTGAGGAGTTGATAGGGGACACACACACACAGCCAGAGAGACAGAAGGACAGACAGATAGACAGACCCACATTTTCCCGGATCGATCTCATAAGTCTAATTTTCCTAATTTTTGCAAAATGTGAAAAGTAGGCTAAAATGTGGATTACAAGACAGGCTCTCTTCCTGAAATCTCCGGAAGACACTGGAAAATCTTTTATGATCCTCGTCACATCTCTCCTGAAAGAAACACTGATTTTGTTGTTATTACATAGTCATTTTTCTACCGGTGCGGGACCATCGACACCACATCGGTGGGCGCATAGATGTTGTTGATTTAGAGTCTTTGCGACATCGTGGTCATGTAGCCCCGTGTACTTGGCTGTGTGTGTGTGGAATTTTCTGATAACTTGCTTTATTGTGACGGCTGAATTAGTGTGTGTATTTGTTATTCAGACGAGGATTGGGAAGGAGGCAGCCGTAGCATCAAGTTATGAACCCGTCCCTGTATTTACCTGGAGTAGAAGTGGAAAACCACGGAGAACCCCTTTCAAGATGGCCGAGATGGGAATCGAACCCTCCTCTTC
Source organism: Meconema thalassinum (assembly GCA_946902985.2). Classification (NCBI taxonomy): domain Eukaryota; kingdom Metazoa; phylum Arthropoda; class Insecta; order Orthoptera; family Tettigoniidae; genus Meconema; species Meconema thalassinum. The sequence goes on along the minus strand of OX336388.2, from coordinate 978,753,261 downwards.
CCTCAGTTTTGTCTCAGGAGGCTGAGTGTCCCGTTCCAGCCATCAGACCAGAATTAAAATGTCTTGGCAGTGCCGGGAATCGAACCCTCTAGAATGCTAGCCGCGACCACGTAGTTATTAGCATCGTCCCTTAGGCTAGTGTTTCACAACGAGAGGGTCGCGAACCCCAAGAGAGCTTGTGCAGTGGGATCGCAATTACTTACCTGTGTTTGTCTGGTATTCATTCTTTCCTACACCATCCACTTCAAGACAGAAGATAATCACGTTTTTTCCTGATGAAGCAAAATAAACCTCGACAAACAATTCGACTCTCAAACTACAGTATTGTTACGTGCCACCCCTAGTGGCGCTTTCGTTAACTGGATTACGGTGGGTAGAAGCACAACACAATTATTCCTTTAAAGAAATGTTAGGTTTATTGCGGGTCTTAGCATGTTACAGTTCACCACACAATAAACAGATACAAGCAATTTGCATCTCACTCTAGGTCCCCTCTTGCTTGGAACACTTCCCTTTCACTTGGTCCTGCAGTTAATCCTCGCTAATGAGACCGGTGGCCTCAGTAGAAATACCTGCAACACTTCCTTGAATACACAAGCTACAGTTATTTACGATAGCCAGTCACTCACCACTACACACTGCTTCGCTGTCCGCTGGCTAGGGAAACAGCCCCCTGTGTTTTCGCAATTCACCACAATATCTCTGTCGTACTAGGTAAACACACACTCTTCAAATACAGTCCCTCCGTAGGCTTCACACTCCTTCCCTGTCAAGAGAATCAGCTTTACTAGGGTTTCGCAAGTTACGTCACCAACAACTGTCGCTCAGGTAAAAGCACGCACTATGGTCGTAAGAGTTGACGTCTGACAGCTAGTGCTGGAGGGAGGAGCATTGCACGTGCCATTTCACGCGGTTGCCACATTCCTGCATTCCATACCCTACCCTTCTCACTTCCGGCTGGCTTGTTCGTTCGTTCATTCTGACCGCTGTGTTTTCTTGTAGACTACCTGGCCAGACCATGACTGAATTGGTCATATGTTCGGTTTTCTTTACCAGAGGTCGGGTTGAAAAGCTCAGACCGTAGAGCGCTGGCTTTCTGAGCTCAACTTGGCAGGTTCGATCCTGGCTCAGTCCGGTGGTATTTGAAGGTGCTCAAATGCGTCAGCTTATGTTGATAGATTTACCGGCACGTAGAAAAACGCCCACGGGACCAAATTTTGGCACCTCGTCGTCTCCGAAAACCGTAAAAGTAGTTGACAGGACATACAATCAATAACATTATTATTCTTTTACAGCAGTGGTACCTATAGCCTGTCAAATCCTTCAACATACCTTTTGTCCTATACTTTGTCTCCATACATCTTATTAGCACAAATATAGGACGTACACAAATAAGAAAAACGTGATTTCAAGGGGAAAATGGTTCGCGGGAGGGGGGGGTCTTAAATCATGTGTACTCTTTTCCACACCACCCAGCGGTAGAATACCTGGCGCGTTTTTTAAACAGTGGTATCCCCAGTAGGCCTAATCCACTGACGGTGTTCTTAATCATTTTGTATTGGCTCAATCCCTTCCATCTCATCTTCGCTGCTGCTGCTGCTGCTGCTGCTGCTGCTGCTGCTGCTGCTGCTGCCCGAGTTTGAAGAGCTAGAACTGGAGGAACCTTCCAACCGTATTATAAGTTCGTCCACCTCGTAGTCCAAAGTCATCTCATTTTCTATAGCAGTTTTAATTTCTTTCTTCACGTGTGAAACTCCGTTTTTCCAGTCTTCGGCAGTTACTTGATTGATTCCCTCAGTCGTAAGTCTTTCGGCCTCTGCCAGGGTGAATCGCTTGTTGTTTACCGCAACATAACCCTTAACTTGAGCCCATGTGAGTTCGATGGGGTTAAAATGGCAATGGTACGGGGGCAGCCTTATGACGTCATGGCCCTGCTCTTTGGCGATTTCGTCAATGTGATACACTGGTATTCTAGATTTATTTTCCCTGATGAGGCCTAGAAGAACGCCCTTCGTCATTTCCTTGTTTGCGTTGACACCATGACGAACTAACCAGTCTATCATTTCGTCCTTCCGACTAGCGTTTGTTGGGGCCTTATCAAGCTGGACACTGTGGTAGGGAGCATTGTCCATCACTATCACGCTGTTCGGTTTGATGTTTGGGAGTAGCTGTTCCTCAAACCACTTTCGGAATCTGTTGTGATCCATCTCTTCGTGGTAATCGCCCGTCTTCCTGGACCTGAAGAGCAGCAGTGCGTCAGTCACAAATCCATCCGCTGATCCCGCGTGGCAAACAATCAGTCGTCCGCCTCGTCCACTTGGTCCTGCGATCGTTCCCTTGGGTGAGTCATCGGTCCATCCCTTTTTTCTGGTATGGCCAGCATTGACCCATGTCTCATCTAGCCACACAATAGACATTAGGTCCCGCCTTCGAATCTTCTGAAGGAACGTACTCCTTAGAGCTACTACGTCACCTCTCTCCAACAGCAGCTTCCTACTGTTGATTGCTTTATATTCAAAACCAAGGTTATGAACCACTTTCAGTTAGAGCCCTGCGCAGATAAACAAAACGTTATCCGCATCCGCACGACTGCCTTTAAATAAGTCGTTCGGAAGTGTAAATAACAGTTTTTGAATTGTTGGATGTTCCTTTCTGGTGTAGTAAGAATATATGTGCCGGCGAATAGCATCCTCTTTAAACGGATCCAGATTTGTACTTCTGGAGGTTCTAGGCCGCTTCTTTCCAGGCGTGGACAGTTTAGATGGGGGGGTCTGAGTTGTTATATTTCTCCATCGTAACTCTTGTCACAGTACTTTTACTAACTCTAAGAGCTTTCGCAGTGCGTTCTTGAACTCTCTGGAATGGAATTAACGGAACATTCCTTTCCGAAAAACTCTTAGCCTCCTCTTCAAAGAATTCCCTTGCGGCACATATCATTTCTCTTCCTTGGTGATGAATTGTCACACCATGGCCGGCGGTATTTTTTTCATGAGGTGGACGAGTTCTGGGCCTCCCTCTCCCTCGAGGAGTATTCATAATGCTCGAAATATATATTGCAATACAATAATTGTAGGTCTACGTAATTAGTATTTAAAATACCGTTAGATACTTAATGACGGCCTCCAAACAGAAACAGAAATAGAATAACACTCACACTGAACTGCTTGTGACAAGATCTAACTCAGAAGTGCGAGGTTTGGCAACTCCTACAAATTCCTTCTCAACACGAGCTGGCCAGAGAGCTTATCTCCATGGCAACCGCAGTCGCCCCACCCCGTTTCCATGACAACCATACCCCCACCTCTCTTTATCCCACCCCGGCAGGCAATAAACGGACCTCCCTCTAAGAACTGTCAGACTTCAACTTTTAGTATTACGACTGTAGCTCAAAAACACTGTCCACCTCGCTGGCCAGGTCGCTCTTATATAGCAGGCTGGTGACTCAATGAATGCTTCTAGACCCGTCCAGGATTCGCGGCTTCTCGAGATTTCCATCACTGGCTGGGTCACGAATATTCTGGAGCATCCCTTTGTTCTCGCAGCCCGTTGCGTAAGGCGCAGGTAATACACTGAGGCAGAGCACAGCCCGGGGCAGCTGTGACTCATGCGGCGAGGCGACGAAACAAACTCACAGCCGTAACACCATAGTTAGAGCCCTGTGCAGATAAACAAAACGTTATCCGCATCCGCACGACTGTTACCCGCATCCGCCCCACTGTTATCCGCATCCACCCCGCGTCCGCACAACTGTTATCCACATCTGCCCCACATACGCATGATTATTTTCCGCATTCCCACGTTTGTTATCCGAATCTACTGGCAAAAATTTTTAATTAGATAAAGCATAAATTACTAAACCAACATATTTAGACATTTGAGGAAAAAGTCGTTCCCTTAGGCTTTGTATGTCATGTGCTATGTTGAAAATGAATGTTATACAGCCAGGATTGCAACCCTTTCCTGTTCGGAGTGTTAATTATGCTTAATGACATAATTTGAATGAGATTAGCTAAAATCATCTTACATTTGTCATGAAAAACAAGATGTTCAGTAAAGAGCATATAGCCTACTTTCTCCTAAATGCATGGGTATTGTTATAACTCTTTGTCCTTTTCAAGGAGTATAATTGAATGTTGGTTGTAGTAGCTTGTTGAAATACAACGTGCTATAGGGATATTAAACATGAATATGAGGTGCCCTTTGCTAGTGCTACCTCTGTAAAAAAAATCATTCAATTCGGTTTCACCGTGTTTGAATTGATCCGGGGAATGGATTTGCTCACATACATGGCCGCTATTTGCAAACTATTGGGCTGATGATCTTGTAGTCAGTCATAAGATGCTTTCCACAAAAAGGCATGTTGTTGCAAAATCCGGTAGAGATCAAATTATTAGGATGGTCGAAATTTGATTTAAGCTTTTAACATTTGGGTGGCCGTCATTACGTTTCCGTCAAGATGGCGGCGATATAAAACATAACACTGAGGTGCCTTTTGCTAGTGCTACCTCTGTACCAAATTTCGTTCAATTCGGTTTCACCGTGTTTGAATTGATAGGGGGAATCGATTTGCACACAAACTTGGCCACCTTCTGCAAACTATTGGGCTGATGATCTAGCAGTTTGGTCAGAACATGCTTCCCACATAAAGATTTGTTGTTGCAAAATTTGGTAGAGACTAGATTATTAGGTTGGTCGTAATTACATTTTAGCCTTTAACATTTGGGTGGCCGCGATTACGTTTCCGTCAAGATGGCGGTGATATAAAACATGACACTGAGGTGGCCTATTCTAGTGCTACCTCTGTACCAAATTTCGTTCCTTTCGGTTTCACCGTGTTCAAATTAATAGGGGGAATCGATTTTCACACAAAGATGGCCGCCATCCGCAAAATATTAGGCTAATGACCTATTAGTCTGGTCAAAGGATGCTCCCTCCACAATGGTATGTTGATGCAAAATTTGGTAGAGATCGGATGATTAGGTTAATCGTAATTTGATTTAAGCTTTGAATATTTGTGTGGCCGCCATTACGTTTCCGTCAAGATGGCGGCGATATAAAACATGACACTGAGGTGCCCTTTGCTAGTGCTACCTCTGTACCAAATTTCATTCCATTCGGTTTCACCGTGTTCGAATTAATAGGGGTAATCGATTTTGACACAAAGATGGCCGCCATCCGCAAACTATTAGGCTAATGACCTATTAGATTTGTCATAGGATGCTCCCTTCATAAAGGTATGTTGTTGCAAAATTTGGTAGAGATCGGATGATTAGGTTAGTCGTAATTTGATTTAAGCTTTGAACATTTGGGTGGCCGCCATTACGTTTCCGTCAAGATGGCGGCGATATAAAACATGACACTGGGGTGCCCTTTGCTAGTGCTACCTCTGTACCAAATTTCATTCCATTCGGTTTCACCGTGTTCGAATTAATAGGGGTAATCGATTTTGACACAAAGATGGCCGCCATCCGCAAACTATTCGGCTAATGACCTATTAGATTTGTCAAAGGATGCTCCCTCCATAAAGGTATGTTGTTGCAAAATTTGGTAGAGATCGGATGATTAGGTTAGTCGTAATTTGATTTAAGCTTTGAACATTTGTGTGACCGCCATTACGTTTCCGTCAAGATGGCGGCGATATAAAACATGACACTGGGGTGCCCTTTGATAGTACTACCTCTGTACCAAATTTCGTTCCATTCGGTTTCACCGTGTTCGAATTAATAGGGGCAATCGATTTTCACACAAAGATGGCCGCCATCCGCAAACTATTAGGCTGATGACCTATTAGTTTGGTCAAAGGATGCTGCCCCCATAATGGTATGTTGTTGCAAAATTTGGTAGAGATCGGATGATTAGGTTAGTCGTAATTTGATTTAAGCTTTGAACATTTGTGTGGCCGCCATTACGTTTCCGTCAAGATGGCGGCGATATAAAACATGACACTGAGGTGTCCTTTGCTAGTGCTACCTTTGTACCAAATTTCGTTCAATTTGCGCTCATCGTGTTCGAATTGATAGGGGGGGACAGACATTCAGAGTACACACACACAGACTCACGCACATACACACACACACACAGACAGACACACTTTTTTCGCCCTGTAGTGATCTCATAAGTCTACTTTCATTTTTTTGCAAAAATCGAAAGTAGGCTAATACATGGAAAAATATGATATGTCATAATAATCATCTGGGTCCTAATAATGATATTAAGCCTAAACGAGTTCGGATTGTATTCTAAAAACTATCCGCAAATTCTCTGTCCAAACATTGTCCGCTATCCACACAGCCATGCAAACTATATCCGCATGGAGAAAAATTTTGCGGATATCCGCTCAGGGCTTTAACTATAATACCTCCTGGCATGAGAGTTTTGTTCAGTGGAATAATATGTGGCATTTAGTAAATAATATCCGTGCCTCGCTGGTATCGGGAGAGCGTGGGTTCAAATCCCACCTCAGCCAACCTGAAAATGGCTTTCGTGATTTCCCATTTTCACCACCGGGCAAATGCTGGGACGGTTCCTTTTAACAGGTCCAAGGCCGACTACATTCCAAACTTCCTTCCCTGACTTGTCACCATCCCGAGTTTAATCTGCTGACAAAACGTGTTCAGCTCCCAAACACAGTCCTTGCGACGGTAGAGGAACGATCCCTCGCAGAGTCCGTAGGTGAATCCGAGCTGGGAGGATAAGCGATTGTTAAACAATCGAAAATACATATCTACTTTTAAGTCTACATCAATATGACAGTTGCGCCTGTTATTCGTTGACTAGTATTTCTAAATTAGACGGTTCCTCTGTTTATTTTTTATTTGGGCCATAAACACAAATGTTAATTCGCACAGGTAGGAGGTGGCAAATAGAATCAAACATTTCACAGCTTCTGTTGTTAATTGAAAAAAAAAGGAACGAAAAATTAAAAAATATTCTCGAACCAAAAAAAAAATTGCTGACAAATACCAATTACGCAGTAACAAAGAAGTAATAAAACATGCTGCTGAATCTCAGACACCACACGAAAACTAAGGGTTAAATTCTTTGGACATGTTTCAAGAATGCCTGACGACAGACTCAATAAGAAAATTTTTAACTACTTCAACAAGCCCAATAAAAAAAGGTAACTCTTATGAAAAATGGTTTGCTAACACCTAGAAGGATCTACGAGAAATGAACAAGATATCCGCAACAGAACCACTTTCAGAAATAAGATACACACATTTGAGAGGTTCTTAGAGCCAGAAACAGCGACCAACAAGAAACAATATTGGACAGCTGAACAGAAAGAAGCTGTGAGCAAGAGAATGGAGGAATACTGGCGCCGAAGAAAACTGAAATCATAAGTTATTTACGTGGTCCATAGTTGGCCAAAGTCGATTATGAAGATGATATTTCACCGAAAGGTATCTCGACTGACATAGTTGAATTCCAAGTTTAACATTCCATCAACAGATATTTCCAGAAGCTATCCTTTCAGATTGGTTTCCAAACTTGCCTCTTGTATAACTACACGTAAAACGGATTTACTATCGACCTATGTTTATAAAAGTAATATGGATGTACGTACGCGCTTATGCTAAGATATGTCATCACATAAAAACAGGTTATCAGACATTCTCACACACCCAACTACATGGGGCTGATGACCAAGCCCCTGAAATGAATTATAGACAACAATTAATATGCTAAGATGTTGTTAACAAAACGAAATACGAGAGTCTGATGCATCGGTGGGCAATAGGGTCTCTAAGCGGGTTGCACTGTCAAGAAAGTTGAAAACTATTTTAATTTATCTTGTAATAGAAGTAATAGAATGGGAACTGTTGGATGTTCTGATTTGGGGTACGGTATTTAAGTGGCTACAAATATTTGAAAGTTTAAAGTGAGGAAAACTCAGCTTATGACTACCAACACGATAACAAACCATACGGTGTCCTTGAAATTCCCTCCTGCAGCGCTGATGTAAGAGTCCATTAGTGTGAACTGACTCCTGTTTCGTTCATGACTCATGACTGGTTATGACGACACCTTGCTTATGCAGAGTTATCTCGTGTTGAACTTGTGAATCACTTCGATATTGGTGTGAAGTACAAAGTGCGCGTGACTACAGTCGACATCTGTCTGCCATGATTCGAACTACTTCAACATTGTTTGGTTGCGAGCACAGATTACCTACTACTACAGATAGCCGACAGCCATGCTAATTCTTGGCACCTAAGACTTCAGCGCTGTCTGGTGTATGACCGCGGTACTAGTTGAGCACGGCCGTGCGGGTAGCCTACCCCACCCCTTCCCCTCGTTCCGCTAAATATTCTCGTCCTAACTGCTCTGCCCACTTCAATGTTCCGAAAATCACAATCTTCCCAATACTTATAGCACACGTTTTTAAGTGTGGAGATAATAATATGATCTACACGAGATAAATCACATTCAAAATAGCAATAACAGTTTTTTTTTTAATAATACCAAAGTGGGAAATTGTGAATTCCGGAACTCTGAAATGAGCAATCACAGCATTTAGGACATGACCTCATCAATAATTTACATGTTTACATTTCTTTCAGTTGCAATTGGAGCATATTGCATTGACAGGAATTAGGCTACTATAAGGTCTGCAGCATATTATTACTCAATTTAAAAAAAATGGTCCCTTCCAATTAACCACTGTAGGCCCAGTTATAACCGATTAGTTCCGAGATTAAACTAGAAAGTAAAAGTACTGGGAAGGGAGAATATTCATATCTTAAAATGCTTGATGCTGTTCGCAATAACAGGAAAATTTTAAGAGAGAATACTAAGGAAATAGGTGGTGTAACCTGATCCTCATCACACTAAAATTGTTAGTGTAATTAATGCCAAATTCATTAGTTTCAGAAAAATAATTGGATATCACAAAATGTATATACAGTAGTTCATTTGATATTCCCTTTAAAATATATCCAGTCCACCAATTTTGAAGGGTGAAATACAGTAAGTACATGTACATAAACAAATTTCATGGCACACTAATACAGTAAATTCTATGACATGCTGTGAAGGGGAAAGGAGAAATAGGACTTTCAATGAAAAACAAGAAACACACTCAATACTGCTAGAAATCATCGTTTTATTTAAAAAGTTTGTCACGAAGAAAAAATAACAGAGAGAGACAAAATCAAACTTAGCAAAAATACAGTAATAAAATCTGGTCCTTTTAAAAGTATGTGTTGAGGCATGTTCTTCTTTCTTGCCAAGGTATAACGGTAGGCTACAGCACATGATAATGGACCTATTACCTCCTTGACGCCATGGCTGACACCGATGAACCGCAAATTCCTACAACACATGCAAGTTTGTATGTTGAAACAGTTAACTTAATAAATGTGTAATGCTTGAAATGGAGAACTTGAATTTGCTGTTATGTGTATGTTTGCACCTACTATAACTATATTTTAAAAGAATCTCTTATTGTAGAATCATTGTGTTTTTGATATTAATTTTAGGGCTTTTGATAACATATTCATTTAGCCCCATATATTTGGAAGTGTATAGGATTTATATGATAATCTCTGTTATTGTGGTATCTGTAGTAGTGTGTAGGCTATACTTTCTGTAATTCAGATGAGGACTGGAAAGGTGGCAGCCATAGTTAGGGACATTTATTTTTAAGAATTTTTAATAATATGTACTAAAATGAAATTGAAATACCAACAGGAACAGTTACAAATTCCCTGTCCACTCAGCCAAGATATTCTGCAGATCTCTCCTGTGGGCCTCAACATTATTTTATTTTATTCCTTTCCTGATGGAAATCCGGCAGTACCTTATTTCAACTCCTGGGGCACCTCCCCAAGCCTGTCCCTTATAAAGCTACACACACTACTACAGTCATCACATTATCGGAGCAATTCTACCCACACCCAACTGCATGGGGCTGATGACCAAGATGTCCCAAGCCCATAAAATGAATTAACAGCACACAAAATCAAGTCATTATGTTATTTTGTGTTGTGTTGGATTCTGACACATGTATGCGTTTGACAGAGTGCCATTTAAGCTCATGAATAGGAATGAATGAATACGACTACCCTACTTGTTTCACGACAGCCTAGAATAAATACACACGAGACACGACAATAGAGCACTTTAGAACAGTAACGAGAGCGAACTTTCAGTGGAGATGTTGGCAACCATGTGAATACAAACAATTTATGACCAGAACGTAAAACTATGCCAGCGCTCAGAGCATGTTAAAACAATTGGGATCAGTTCAGTCGTTTGCGAACGACTTGTTTATGTTACGGTGAGTAGTCGTTGAATTCATTCGACTGTTTTCTAAAAGCAGTCAAACAAGTCGATGGTTTTAACTTTTGACAGTCGACTGCTGATGCCCATCTCTACAAACCAATTGACAACCAGAATCAATTTGAGCGTACAAACCCTCCGACTTGCTAAAATGCTATTAATATTGGATCCCAATATAAAATATTTTCTGATTTAATTTTCCTGGAAAATCTATTCTATGTTTGCATCAATCATTACCATCACGCTATGGGGAGAATTTCATAATAATTTTCTTGTAATTCATTTATCACGCGGTAGAATAAATGAATGAAATTCAATCATAAAATAAATAGAACTCTAAGCCATAATTGGTAAGCCCATGTTCAAGTTGTGTAATAATTCAAGAATGCACCCAATTCTCATTAAAAGTGTATAGACTGTGTTAAGGAGTTCCAATGAAATGACATACATATATATTTGGACAACTGGACGTAGGCTATTTCATTGAAAGAATCTACGAACAAGAAACTGTATAAAACTATAGGCACCTACAGCCGTCAAGCTGTCCTCACAGTACCCGCTGGAGATTTACATCACCACTCTATCTGTACGGTACCTCGAGATAAGCCTAAGTGCGCCAACTGTGAGGAAACACATAAACTCTTCCATCCCTGCCATCATGTCTTTGCCACTAACCCCCCCCCCCCCCCCCCCCCTCCCACACAGCACGCCACTGCTCTGACACAGTTGTTAGGCCTGCTACAACAACTCTCAGCCATAACCCTGTAAACTACAGCTAAACCAAACCCAGAACCCCCTAATACACTTCATTTGCAGAGCAATAAAATCCATAAAACAACTCCGCAACGAGCTTCACAAAACCTAAATTATAAACGAAAAGACTACTCCACAAACACCAAAATCAGTAAACCTCCCTCATTTCAGCCACACTACACCTTAAACAGACATAGAAAGCATAGTCATGACCCCTTCATGGAGTAGGCTATTGTCTAAACACGATCATGTCTCCTTCAACTTTACTGAAGACTTCATTAAATTCTATTAAAAATATAAACTCATTCCACAAATCTTAAAATCAGTATACATCCCTCATTTCAGTTACTCTATTCATTAAACAAACATAGAAGGCGTAGCCATGACCCCTTCATGGAGTAGGCTATTGTCTAAATCTGACCACGCATACTACAACCTTACTCTAATTCAAAATTACAGCCAAATGATCCATCTGACTGGGAGGCTTGCCTGGGATGATGGGCCAGAAAACCGGGAGTTCAAGCATAACCTAAATATTGAATGCTTAACATTTCCAATAACTTGGACAACTGGATTTAGGCTATTTCATTGAAAGAATCAACGAACTGTATAAAACTATAGGCACCTACAGGTATATTTAACTTATTAATTAAAGCTCTACAATAAACATACAGCACAATGAATTGTAGCATGAAGTTATCCTGAAGAAGTCGTTTGATTAGAACGACTACTTAAATTCGAATGATTCCATTCGCTTGGAATTAGTCGTTTGCCAACGACTTGTTTCATTCCAATGATTTCCAATGATTGCTTTGGGATCAGTCGTTTACAACGACTACTTCAATTCGAATGATTCCATTCGCTTGGAATTAGTCGTTTGCCAACGACTTGTTTCATTCCAATGATTTCCAACGATTGTTTTGAGATCAGTCGTTTGCAAACGACTTGTTTATGATACGGTGAGTAGTCGTTGAATTCATTGGACTGTTTTTTAAAAGCAGTTGTTTTAACTATCGACTAATTCGACTGTTTTCAGTCGACTGCTGCCCATCTCTACACACAACTAATTTTCTACACCAGCCGCTACTGAGCACGAGCTGTGACTGGCTTAGACATTAGCATCCTACGTGTTGAAAAATATTGTAAGTAACGTGTAGGAATAAAATACTACCTATAGGTATGTCAACCATTACATTGGCATATAATAAATGAATTATATTTATCTTGTATCTATCTATCCCACGACATAACATAATACAAGGTGAAGAGTCCTTTAAAACAAATTGTTTACTGTGATACTGGAAGAAACAATACAACACAGTGGTAATAGTTCTAGCCTGCACCTATTTGTTAATAAAATTTCATGTGATTTCACTCAGATCTCTGTTGTAGTGGCTTATTATATGTGCACCTTGTAACTTAATAGTACATTATGCAACGAGCCTATAATGACAATAATTAAGACACAAGTTTTATAATTTCCATACGAGTGTCTTAATTACAATTATAGACGAGTTGCATACGACTGTTTATGTTCGACGATAATTATAACTATTTTATGTTCGAACATAAATATTCATGGAACTCGTGTAGTATACGTTGCCCGGCGCCATTAAAATCCGAAAAATTTTCTATAGAAATGGCCAATGTTACTAATATACAGCAGTTGAATATTTCATCGCTAGAGAGTGTTACTGTATTTTTTCAGAGTGCCAACATTATTGTTTCCAGACCAATATTTTCATCCAGTCCAATGGTTTTCGTCTAGGCCAATAAAGGTTAGGTAGCGCGGCCCTACGGGCCGCGTTAGGCTAATAGATAACACCCCTGGTTTTTGTCACGCACAGTGGGGATGTCACGCATCAATAATCTTTAACCAGGTCAATGATTTTGCCTAGTAGTACAATCAGTAAGTTGGCAGCATTACGTAATCAAACATGGCGACGTGCTTTTTGATAAGTTTATTACTTGAAAGTTAATGTTGACAATTTCCTTTTTTGGAAGTGTTTACGCGGTGTTTGTTAATGGCAAATGGCTTTAATAACGTGGCAGAGTAATAACAAACCATTTTCCGAGCGCTACTAAGTAAAATAACGCACTTTCGAAACGGGCAAAATATCTGTCGAGATTTCACCAGTTTTATATACTGAACAGAGCTCATGGGATGCAGAGAATACCTTGTATTTGACCATGGCCTCCTGGAATACCTCACTATGACACTCGCCACGCAGTGAAATTTAAAATAGGGGGCCATGGAAGTGAGCGCAGGTACGATGCTATCCTCACCTAATTGGTCACACAACTGTTTCTTGAGCTCTGATTGGTGGGAGAAACTGTATCATAATGAAAACTTGTACTATAATGAGCCTCATTATACAGTTTTCTGACATAATATTTACATTTCGGCAGTGTCGAACATAAACATATTAACCAATCTTCTTTACACTGTTTTATGAGTTAACACCACATCAAAACTGATGAGGATTTATTTTAGTTGGACACAGAAGCTTATTTTTATTAATGTAATAGACATCTATGATTGATGAAGATTGCCTCTCTCACCTTTCAGAAAATAACTAAAATTTTAATTCTGCGATTAATGTAACTAATCCACGTGTGTTTCTATTACACAACAATTAAGGGTAACTCCAGCATATCTTCTAGATTTTTGATGTGTCTGGTGAGTGGTTTTGTTACTGCTTCTGCAGGTATCACCCTTCTGAAAGATGTCTCATCGTTTCTAATTCTATTCTTAATCCTCTGCCAGAGGAGAAATAGTTTTGCAACGCATGAATACAGTGCTGTAGCTGCTGAATTTTCTAAAAATAATTATGGAATGATGGGAAGAAAAATAAACATAGCCTATTCTAAAATAACATACGCATAAAATGAAACCATTCTGATGAACTTTATATGCTTCAAATTCAGAGTACAAATGCATTCACCATTTGGTGCTTAGTTCATTTGTATATTTGGACCAAAATGTAGACCTCGGAAATAAATTTTAATGTTGGACTTTGCTCCACAGAACAAGAGCACACAGCCACCCATAGGACCAGTGTGAGTTAAGATTTTAGAACCTGTAATTACAGTTCTACATCAGTAATGGCATTACTACACATTCGACCAACTGAATACTTGTCACTGCCACTGCACCAGTAACTAACATGTGCAAGAACTGATCTCCTCAAGAACTTGAGTACACATATGCAATAGGCTCATGATACTGTATGTATCTCTGCAAGATGTATCAAGTTGAAAACATTACGGTAACATAGACTCTTACCTGATCATTTCTCAGGAGAGTAGGCCAAATTGCCACATTCATCTGCTATTTCGAGAACAGCAATTTAAGATTTGTTTGTTCACAGAATTTGGTAGGCCTACCTGTGGAATAAATAATAGTGAAAGTTAATTAATATGTCAAGTAGAATATCACCTGTACACTGCGTCTAATATCAATTCAAAACTAGGCTACCGGTACGATATATTTTTCACAGGCACTACAGAAACAAGTTTTCACTTAAACTCTTAAAATAAGCGTACTTACTTGGCGTAGCAGAAGAAGAACTGTTCACTTCTCATTACCAAGAAGACGATTTGATGAAAGAAGGATGAGAAAGAACACAACATTAGCTTATTATAAAATATTAATATACGGCCAATATTGTTTACACCAAACACGACATAAACAGAGCGTCCATGTTGGTCAATGCCGCCAACCCAGTAGAAATAATGTTTATTTAATGATAAGTGACGTAATTATCGTCGGTGAGCAAGATAATTGCAAGGAAATGTCAATTAGGAATTATGTGTATATTTATTGACTAAATATAGGGATATATTTGCAATTCAATTAAAACGTGTATCATGCATATGTTGGCAAGACGATATACAGCGCTTAATCCGCTCCTTACGTCTGGCCGCGCTACTACACCGATGGTACCAAATAATCCCTATCTGGTTGACACCCCCTGGTTGCGAGTCGCGTGAGCCGTTTCTGTTTCTCCTGATATCCTGCATACGAACTTGTTTTAGTGAGTTGTTTTTACTGAATTAAGAAAGTCAGTAACACATACAGCCCCTCCCAAAATTCCAGATATGTGCATTAGATGGTACCAAATATATACAAGAAGTTGGCTCCTGCCTGCCAACACGTGCATTTGTTGCGAAGTGAAATAATTAGGATAAACAAGAATTCACCACATTATTAACTATACGACCGAGTTCTTTATTCCTTATCACAGCCTACCAACATAAAACATTTTACAAGCATGAAGAACTGTTATAAACAAAGAGAAACAAGAAGTTCTGTGATGAACTAATGAGTCTACTTTTCTCAAAATTTAAGATTAATGCCAATGATTAATCTATATGGATCTATCTAGAATAATGACGAAATTAAGTTGCTAATATCGAAATTTCTAATTAGTTCGAAACACTGTATACCTGGCATAATGTAGCCTAATAGAGCACTACAGTTGGCAGCCCTGGTGACAGAATATAGTCTTAGTTCCATCTCTTAGGGCACAGAATACAAAATTTGGTTGAAGTCCAATGGATAGCATGGACGTTACATGCAGTTAAACATTGGATCTAACAGCGCGCGTAAAATCATGTTGGCAACAATGTGATGCATGTATTGGTCAAAAATAATCTGAAATAATATGATCTATTGTTGTGCAAATTTTGAATGAAATCCATTAGTTAGTATATAGTTACATGCATTTTAAAATTGGACCTATCAGCAGGCTTAGAATCAAGTTGGCAGCACTGACGTAAATTAGTTACTCCAAATTAATCTAGAATGTCAGGTACTATACGTGTGCATAGTTTAAAGCTGTCGGCTTGCATACTTTCTGATATATTGGTAATTGGGTTTTAAAAAAATAGAGAGAGCATTTATTTACAGTTGGCAGCCCTGGTAGCTATTAAGAAAATGCTCCGTCATAAGTACACATCGTACATACGAAATTGATAGTGTAGAAGTTATATGCATTTAAAAATTGGATCTATCAGCAGGCGTAGAATCATTTTGGCAACACTGTCATGTACGGACTCCTGGAAATTAAACTGAAGTATTATTATCTATATGTGTGCCAAATTTGGAATAGCTCCCATGCATACCTTCTAAGATATCCAACATGGAGATCAAATTTCAATTGCGATATTTCAGCAGTTGGTAGTACTGACATTATTTTCAAATATGACATTGAGCTATTCAGGTATACATCTTTACTCATACCAAATTTGGGTTCGATTGCTTAGCCGTTTAGGAGTTGATATGGGTGGACACACACACAGCTAGACTGGTAGACAGACAGACACACATTTTCCCAGATCGATCTCATAAGTCTACCTTTTCCTCAATTTTTGCAAAATGTGAAAATTAGGCTAAAAATATGAATAACTTTAATAGTATTCCGGGCCGTGAAAGTCTTTCTACACATTGTTTTCATTTGTTTGCAGGTTAAAGAAGCAGATGTCATGGACCAAGGAGTGCAGCTGCTCCCTCTCTTTCTCCTTTCTTTGGGACTAGTGCAGTTCTCTTGTGGGGGAGAACCGTTCCTGGGGGATGATAACAACATTGATAGCGCCATCCAAGCACCACAAGATCCTGCAGTGACGCAAAGCTTAAATGATACAGTCGACTTCGTATTGGATGTCTTACAGGAGACCCTGATTCAGACCAATCACACCGTAATACCAATTCCCGATATTGAGGAGCAGTTTATCAAAAATATCCACGGTTTGAAGATAAAAGGAAAACTAATTGCCAAAAAGGGATGGTGCAAAGATCTCTCCACTGTACATCGGACAGGCGATGCAACAATGACCCAGTCTCAGTCTGGTCATAATATCACGGTAGCTGTCGGGGTTGGTCTAGGAGTCATGGAGCTGGGATATGACTATCTTCAAGTCAAAGTAGAGGCTCTCCGTATGACTGGAAACGTAACTGTCAGTGTGAATTCAAACTCTTTGCTCGCACAAGTGAACGTAGTGATGTCGGAGGCGGGGAAATGCAACGTAACCCTCCAAGAGTTGAAGATTACACAGTTAGATGGGCTCAGAGTACATATTGAAGGACTTAAGAAACCTATAGACTGGTTAGTATCGATGATTGTAACTATTATTACTCAGCGTGCGGAAGATAAGATTCGACTGCAAGTGGAAAAGAATCTTGCTATGGCTGCACAGCAGGCAATGGACAAATTCCATTGTTGAGGATTTAAGGGCTTTATCAGAACATATGCTGTGGTAAATGTAATAAGTTGGTGATTATGTATAATTGTCGGTTATCATACAGTATATAATCACCACTAAATTTGGTAAATGATATAGTGTTGAATATTTATCAAATTTACCGGTGAGTTTATATTATAATTTCCAACGTTATAGGTTTTACGTCCATTTTAACTACTCTGGCTTTTATAAACGCCGGGGTGCTGGAATTTTGCCTCGGAGGAGATCTTTAACGTGCCAGTAAATTGACTGACACGGCTCCCTCGCTTTTGCACACTCTCAAATGCCAGCTGATTGCTCCAGGATTCGATCCTGCAACCTTGGGATAATGTAATTGGAAGGTCCAGCTGCACTCCTCTAAAGCCATTGTGAGACAAATCTAGGAACAGGACCCGGAAGATGCCTCCTGTAAGACTTCCAATAAGAAGTCGCTACTTGGTTAGACCACTGTCTGGACAAAAAATACTGCATGTAGTACAAGCAAGGGGGTGAGGGGTAATTTGATAAACATTCAATCGTTCATCACATTTACCAAATTTACTGATTATATATAATAACCGGCAATTATACATAATGGTCCTATTGATCACATTCACCATAACATACACACATTATGCTTAAGAGTAAGACCAAGCAACAGTCGAGTTATTGAGGTTAATGTTGAACCATAAATATATCTGATGACACAGAAGTAATGGCACAAAACTGCAAGGGAAAACGTACACAGTCGAAGAAGAAGAAGAATACTTAAATGAATAGTCCACAAAATGAACAGTTTGCAAAATAATTCAGCCACGGATTTGTGTACTTTCCCTCGAGTACTAAAATGCCCAAGCAGGACAACTGGACATCTTGTATCCAAGACGTCTCTGCGTATAACATCTTACCGCTAATGATTACTGTAAGCTGCTATATCTACATCTACCCCGTGGTCCCCTGGTTCGATTCCCAGGTCTGTTGGGATTTTAGAAACTGGTGTAAGGTTTTGAACGGGACAATTGAGTAGCTGTCTGATAGTGAGGCAGCGCTCCGGTCAGGAAACCCAAGATTAACGGCTGAGGGGCGTCGATGCGCTGACCACGCGTCACTCCAATATCTGCAGGCCAAATGGTTGGGCAGCGGTCGCTTGGTAGGCCTAGGTCCTTCATAGGCTGTAGTGCCAGGGGTTATTATTATTTAACCTTTTCTACCACTACGAGCGCTAGTTTGAGTCAATGAAACTCAACCATATCCGGTCGATTAGATTAGCAGTTTGCCTTTCTACTACTACGAGCGCTAGTGTAAGTCAATGCAGAGTTTCACTAAAGCCCTTATAACTGCTACCGGTGTGAAGATTTTTCAAAAATTTCATAAACGTCTCAGGGTATTGAACACATTAAAGAAAGAATTATGTAGATAAGTTAATTTGGCTAGGATTTTAATTAAAAAGACAACGAGTGAAGAAACAAGCGATTTAGGCTGTTTATCCGGAAGTGATTTTCGCAATTTGGATTTTTAGTTTGTTAGAGCTCCCCGAGACTCACAATTTAAAATCTTTCCGGGCCCTTTTACCCTTCAAGGTATGGCACAATTGACGAAATTCCTTAATTTTACATTTTTGCCCTACTTTGCTAAGATTTGTTTACAACCATCAGGTGGATGAACCAATCACACTACTTCAACCATTCCACCAGAAGCCTGTCTACTGAGCTCATAAGCAATGTTTTGAAGATTCATCAGAGAGTGTTGCAACCGTTTTTCTCCCTTTCCTTGGTGAAGTATAGCAAGTAAAGTACATATCAATTGAGCATATCAATACTAGACAAGTACGTTCAAGATCTCCCACTTTTTTCAATCTGAGAAAATAATAACAAGTAGTTCCGTGAAGAACTATACTGCCTATTTTCATATATCCTGCTCATGTTAATTGCCTCTATCAACATTCAAAATTTCAGTTTAATTGCTGTAACAGATTCGTAGATATTGAGAACCGTCTAAATATTTCAGATGGTCGCCAGGTTGGATTTTTATGTTTGTACTATTACATTAAGATTATTGTGTACGTGTGGTATTCAAACTTCAATCGCATGATTAGAACACAAGAAGTCAAAACGAGATTTTAAAATTACGCACAGCAGCCATCTTGTGATTATGCAAACAATCGAAATAAATTAGATGCAAGTGGATCAACATTTGTATAAGCATTTAACGTGCAACGTTTCACGGCACTCGGATAGTTAATTCGCGAGAAACGTTCATTTAAATATTTATACTTCGCGTCGCCGCCATGTTGGATTTGTGCTCACCAGGATACTGAAAGTCCTATAGGTGAACATATGTTCATAGTCTCTATGAACATAAAAAAATCAGTTTGGTTGCTGTAAAAGATTCATAGATATTGAGAACCGTCTAAATAATTCGGAACCTCGCCAATTAGGATTGTTATATGTATAGGCCATAGAGTTATGTACCATTCAAGGACAATTATTGCCGAGGTTCATTATTCAAACTTTCACTTCGATCGCATGACTACGACACAAGAAATAAAAACCTAATTTTAAAATTTCACACAGCCGCCATCTTGAGGTTATTTAAACAATTGAATTAAATTAGATGGCAGTGCATTACAATCTGCAAAATCATTTACTGTACCACATTTCACTGCGCTCAGAGAGTTAACTCACGAGAAAAGTCTATTAAAATATTTCAAATTCGCTTGGTCGCCATGTTCGTTTTGTACTTGACAGGTTTATGAAATATACATAGGTAAACTTGTATCAGTACCCTTTATCACCGTACAAAATTGCTGGGTGATATCTGTAATAGTTTCGGAGATATAGAATGTCAGTGAAAAATTTCGCACAGCCGCCATTTTGAGGTTATGTAAACAATTGAACTAAATTAGACTCCATTGCGTTGCAATGTGTATAAATATTTGCTGTACCAAGTTTCATTACGTTTGGATATTTAAATCGCGAGAAGAGTCTATTTAAAAGTCTCAACTTCGCTTTGCCGCCTTGTTGGTTTTGTAGTAACCAGGTTTTTGAAAGTCTCATATGTGAACTTCTAGTAGTTCCCTTTATCACCGTACACAATTTCAGGGCGATATCGGTAATAGTTTCGGAGATATTGAATGCTAGTGAAATATTTCGCACAGCCGCCATTTTGGATTGGTGAGACGTAACAAGATTTGAAGGGCACGGTCGAGGTCGCCGGGAATAGTGCTATGAACTTACCGAGTTTCACTGAAATCGCTCCAGCCGTTTAGATTTTATTAGGGACACACACACACACACACGCACACACACACACACACACACGGACAAAAGGTGATCTCATAAGCCTATTTTTTCAAAATTGAAAATAGACTAAAAATATTGTCTCATTTTGGCACTAACCTGAATGGCATGGAAAGTAATGTTGCTGAAACCGTAAATATTCCTTCTTTGCTGTGGATACATATCTACTTAGTATAAAGCAAAGTCCCCGATTCTTGGATTTCACGGGTAATCTCGAGAACCACTGGATGGATTTTGGTGTGGATTTTCACTATTCTGTAAAGGATATCTCGAGGAAGGTATCTGTAGAATATAATTTATGTATGATCAAAGCAAGCCAAGCAGTAACGATTTCAGTGAAAAAGTCTTTAAAAAACTGTCGTCCGTGCGCTTTTTAAGCTTACGCTGGGCAAACCGTTAAAAATATCAATATACTAGGAGTGCAAGAATTGTTCGGCATGAAAAGTTCTACAAGAGAGTCCGCGAGAGCATATCTCTATCTTCAATACATCGCCCACTAGAAGTGTTTTTACGTTTTCATTTCTTCCAAAAATCTCCATTCAATTACTGAGGCGACAGTTTACGAGGGGGCGTTACAGTTACAGCCTAGCTAGCGGGCGAGCCTATTACCCCAGATACAGCCAGCAACAATCTGTCGAGTCGTGTTGAGTTAAGAGATCAGAGAAGAGTGGTTGTGTTTGGAGTTTCCCTGGAAGTGCATCACGGCTTTTCTTCATTTCGCCTGTAGACTTTTCGTTCCGCAAAGTAAACAGTCAATTTGAGATTGGACGGAAGGGGGATTTGTGTTTCATGCCCCTCGCTATTCTTAAATTACGTCTGACAAGAATTCGTTGCACATGCATCTCCATGATAATATAATTAATAGTCCAGTCAGTGATTTTAACCCATCATGCCGGGACGTAAAACGGATACAGGTCGTAGTTCATTGACAACGAAAAAAAATTGCTTATCACGTAATGCATTCATTACTGTTCCCGGGTGAAGCCAGGGTGGGTTGCTAGTTCCCCTTCTTAAGAGAAACTCCGGAAGTAAAGGATACAGTATAAAACTAGACGTGATCTGAAAGAGAGGCTGCTATTACTAGTTCTAAGAAAAACAAGTTTTAACGTGAAGTTAAATGGTAATCGATTTCGTTTTCGAAATAATTCTCCATTGAATTGTTTAACTTTTTATGTTCGGCCATGGCGAAATATAAATATTGTATGCCAGAAAACTGCATCTTAAAGAAGCTCATTATAGTTCAAGTTTCATTATGGTACACGTTCTCCACCAATCAGAGCTCAAGATGTTCATTACGATACAGCTGTTTGATCAATTAGGTAAGGATAACATCGCACCTGCGCTCACTTACACGGTCTCCTATTTTAAATTTCACTGCGTGGCTAGTGTCATAGTGGGGTATTCGATGAGGTCGTGGTTGAATACAAGGTATTCTCTACGTCCCATGCGCTCTATTCAGTAAACGAAACTGGCGGAATCTCGGCAGATATTTATGAATATTAATGTTCGAAAATAAAATGAACTTATAATTATCGTCGAACATAAGCAATCGCATGCAATTCGCCTATAATGGTAATTAAGACACTCTTATGGAAATTATAAAACTCGCTTCGCTCGTTTTATAAACATACTCGTGTCTTAATCATTGCCATTATAGGCAGGCTTGCTGCATAATGTACTATTATCTATTATTATCACACTAGTACAAATTGTAATAAACAAAGTGATATCAATGATTTTATGGATGTATTTTTGAGTAAGTTTTTAAAGGTAGCTACTAATAGATTTTACTGCAAGGTATTAAACACCAGCTATGCGCTAATAACACAGAGTATGGATATGACGATGAAGGAACCCTCTGATGTAAGATTATGTGAATCACGATCATAAGTGGAGGGAGATACATAAGTTTAATGTGTACTGGGTAGTTTATTTTTTCAGGCACCCTTCAGAGAGGGTACCACCCTCTCCGTCAAAAATTGGCAATCCCCCTCCTGAAGATTGCAGAAAAAAATCAATTAAAAGTGCATTATTATTATATTATTGAAACATAGAAATGGTTTTAGGGCTAATTTTAGTGAATTATTATAACTGCTAGAATAACACCGACGATGCTGAAAAGTTCGTCCATTTATGTATAAACGATCATTCTGGCAGAAAATCTTCGATTCTTATTTCATTGCAACACCGCCATAGAAATATTTCACATTTCTTGGCAAGCTGCAACTTTCAGTTCGCAAATTGTGTTAAGAAAAGTACCAAGAGAGTGTTGCCAACTTTAGCGACAAGCCACTAGAACGAACAGTGTAAAACAGATCAAGGATTTAGTATTTCTTAAATAAGGACTTTCAAATTTCCTTTAACGACAGTTTTATTAACAACTACCTGGCTAGTTCAAGCAAATGATATTGACACACCATCCACGATTATTTTCAGTAATTAGTTTAAAGATTTGGATAGGGCAGTGCCCTTTACCCAATGCGATGGTATCTCCACCTATGATTGAGATGAGTGTTATTTAATCTTATTATGTTGGTTTTCTCGGCAATAAAAACACTTTCTACAACACAAACTCTTATTGCAGTATTAATGTACACCCCACCGTCCAGTTCTGAAACAGTTGCGCTTATTTCCACCATTTGTTATACCCAGTGAAGACTTACTACGTCAGGAAAATATATGTAGGGAAGAAATACTCCAAATAAGAATTGTGTTGGTCCAAAACATGTGTTGTGATAATTATTATAGAACGTTCCAAACAAAAATAAAGCCATACTTTCTTAACATCTTCGCAGATTGCGATTTTAACACCATAAAAACATTAAATTCTTCGGAATTGGTTCACTATGATGTTTATAATACTGTAGTACCTATAACTAAAGCCTTCGTTCAAGACGTGGTTCCATTCCAATGGTTTTTGTACTGATACATTGTTGTAACCTTACCGATATAGTTTGTTGCTGTAGTTTGAAATAAAACTGTAACTTTATAATTTATGTATTTTATTTCCTGTTTCTTTTCCTGTTTGTCAGTGTAGAGCCAGGGCTGGATTTACCAATAGGCCCCATAGACCCCGGCCTAGGGGCGCTCGAAGCTGAGGGGCGCAAAATTAATCCGCAAATTTTTATGATTTAAATTAAACTTTCCAACATTTTGACACTTTTCCAATTCATATAGTGGCCATCATTTTCCAACAAAATGTTTTCCAACATCAGATGTTTTATGATTTATTACGAGAAAATTTTAGTCTTGAATATTAATATTAGTTAATTTGAATAATTCATAATGCATAGTTGTAGGTTGTGTGATGTAATGTATATCTGAATATCTGTAAGTGTATGAGTCTTAAATGTCTTAAACTTATTTTAATATCTCGTTAGTCCTATTTATTTAAAACTAGCAGAAGTACCCGTTCTTCGAACGGTGTTATATATTAACACCAGGCATTATCAATTGAGCTACTGTTGCAATGGTTAGCGGTTTGTCATTCCTTCATAAGTTTATCAGAACGAAGTTAGTTTTCTGGGAATATCACACACACTGTTAATTTAAGGGCATTAAAATGTGGTTTTCAGAGACCCCTTATAGACTCGCGAATTTTGTGTCTCACAATGAGAAGCGCAACATATGCTTTGATCGTCCTTCTAAGATAATTTTTATATTTCGCCTATTTGAGCATGTATTTTGAGAAGTTTTTCCCTATATCCACCCTTCTACTGTATGAAAAGTACGGTGAGGAGTTTTATAAACGATTGGTGTATTGACTCATGTTTACCATACCTAATTTTACGATGCACCAAGCATCCGAAGACGATTTATAGGCGTACATAAAGATACACAGAAAGACAGACAGACAATTCTATTGTCTACAACATATCACCCAGATATTCAAATATGGGTATATCTACCATACGTATCAAACAAAATCATCCTTA
The DNA here is from genome assembly GCA_946902985.2 of Meconema thalassinum. NCBI lineage: Eukaryota > Metazoa > Arthropoda > Insecta > Orthoptera > Tettigoniidae > Meconema > Meconema thalassinum. The sequence continues at coordinate 978,728,768 of OX336388.2, read as the reverse complement.
CGATGAACCCGTATGTCGACAAAAAAAAAAAGATTAGTTAAAATCTGCTCTCAAACTAAATTCACCTAACGTGTACTTCATGACGTGAAATAGATTTGAAAGCCTTGTAGACGAAACGCAATACACCTCACATAAAAAATGTCCCTCTACGTTGTGTTAGGTCCCCATACACAGGAAGACCTCTTTCATAAATTATAAAGGCTTGTGGTGCATGAAAATTCAGATTCTTTAGCCTCAAATGGCCCAAATTCCTAAAAGCCGCAAAAAATGCTGATTCAATTCAGGAATTTTTGAAAATAATGTTTCTGTTTGTAGATATATTAGACTTTCTGTACTATATGTCGCACGTGAAATTGCATAAAAAAATTCTAGGTTTCCCCTTGACCCCCTTAATTGCATTGACGAATTATACAGTCTACATTGGTTCCATGATAACCTTATAGCCATATGCAAACTTTCACAGAAATGTAATAAATGGAGTAGCCTAATAATAATGATATCGTATGGCCTCGGATGCCGGGTGCAAGCTTCGTAATTTGACACCCAGAGGGTAGCTTGCATGTCAAAATTTCGTTGTTCCTTGAATCACTATGAAAGTCATGGAGGGTAGATATCTAAGCTCCTTGAACACTATAGCGCTTTCTAGTAAATAAATGAGGAACTTTGTGTTGGCGGAAACTCCTGAGGTTAATTTTGCCATTATGAACACGGCCTACTGAATTCAAATGGGTTCTTTGACATGCCAACATCGTATGACATGCGAGTCGTATTTTTGCCGCCTTTCAAAAATCACGTACAGGCCGGACGTTTGTTTTAGACGATTGCTCTTGACCTTCAAGCCTGCGGGTGAGCCTGTACACAGTCACTCTCTCACCCTATCACTTCACATTTGTCACCACCGATCTGATGTAATGGAATTCCAGACTTGAGCAGACAGTACAGTCCACGTCGAAGTATTGTGTGACACGGAAGTACACGTTACGTAGTTACGAACAGAACGTCATTATATTTGCCAGTGACTATACTTCAGCAATAGTGTGAAACAGCTTTATCAATCATCGGAGCGCTTGGGGCAGCTGATTAACAACACAGGTACTGTAATAACTCGCCTCCAGGCTTCCATTATGATTTTTCACTCGTCTAAAACAAACGTCCGGCCTGTACCACGGCCAGGAGTGAACCTGCAATCTTGGGGTTAGTAGACCGACACGCTATCCACTCACCCACCGTGGCAAGGTAGAAATGGAGTGATATTGCTTCTTACAGAAATAGATGGAAAGTTGGATGCCACCCCTTGAGATAATGTTGTCATGGTTACCGATTTCCATTCCTTCATTAGTTTGTTAAATTAAATTATTTTTCTGGGAATATTTCAGATACTGTTTGTTTAGAGCCTTATAATGTAGTTTTCGAGGCCCCCAAGTTTTGTTCCTGGCACCGAGGAGCTTTGTATCGTCGTTGTACGCCATAATATAATACTACTACTAATAATAATATAATACAGGGATAGGAATATAATAGACCTGCCGTACCACACCCGCAGGTGTAAATCGCGTGAAAAAATTCTATTGTACCCCTTGACCCCCTTAAGCGCATTATACGTATTGATGAATTTTACAGCTTTATTTGGTTCCGTGATAACCTTCTAGCCGTTTGCAAACTTTCACACCAATGTAATTAATGGAATTGCATTGCGTCTTACAGCAATAGATGGACCTCTGAGAATCTGTTGCCATGGTTACCGGCTTGTATTCGTTCAATAGTTTATTAAATGAAATTAGTTTTCTGGGAATATCTCAAAAATGGTTGGTTTAGGGCTTTAAAATGTGGATTTCGGGGACCCTTTAGAGCCCCCGAGTTTTGTCTCTCACATTGAGGGGCTGAAAATGATCTTTGTCTCGTCCTTCTACCCCTATTTCAGCATGTATTGTAAGGGGGTAGGCCCTCTTTTATGAGAGGTACGGAGAAGGGTTGCATCAATGATTAGTGTCGTGCCTCTGATGGATATCTGTACCAAATTTTACGTTGATACACCCCGCCGTTCTCGAGTTATAAGGGAACAAATTTGTCCACAGACAAACAAACAGACAGACCAAAAAATTATTTTCGCGCGCATCCGTAATAAAACAGTCTGAAACGCGTAAATAACTCAAATTTCCGTAGAAATTGCGAAAAAAATATACAAACTTTAATTTTTTATGTACGTAGAGATGTACTGCACCGCTCGGTGTTGGCCGTGTTTTATTGCACAAATTTAGGTTTTACTCGCTAACCGTTGGAGATACACGAAAAGTGATATGGACCTTTTGGATAGAAAATTAAATGCTAAATCTTGTGTATGCATCAAACGTTTGCTATTTCTTTGCGTTCTCTTTTGATTTGAAATGGAAATATGAAATTTTGAAACCAAAGGGTGTAGTGACGTCACATATGTGGATTTTACTCGCTAACCGTTGGAGATACACGAAAAGTGATGAGGACCTTTCGGATAGGAAATTAAATTTTGAAGCTCGTATGTGCCATCAAAAGTTTGCTATTTATTAGCGTTCACTTTTTATTTGATATGGAAATATGAAATTTTGAAACCAAAGGGTGTAGTGACGTCACTAAAATGGTTGCCATTTTTTAATAGTGAATAATATCGAAATTAAAAGTATCCTATATGTAAACATGGTAAATCAGCCACATCCATGCAAAATTTCATTTAAATCGGACCAGTGGTTCTTGCGTTATTGAGTAACAGACAGACAGACACACACCATCTCATTTTTATATATTAGTACTAGCAGAAGTACCCGTTCTTCGAACGGTGTTCGGTGTTAACACCAGACATTATAATAATAATAATGTTATTGGTGTTACGTCCCTTTTAAATACTGTTGCTTTTAGAGACGCACCAGACATTATCAATTGAGCTACTGTTGCAATGGTTAGCGGCTTGTAATTCCTTCATACATTTTTCAAAACGAAGTTAGTTTTCTGGGAATATCACACACACTGTTAATTTAAGGGCCTTATATTGTGGTTTTCGGAGTCCCTTTATAGACTCGCGAATTTTGTGTCTCACATTGAGAAGTGCAACATATGCTTTGGTCGTCCTTCTAGGATAATTTTTATATTTCGCCTATTTTAGCATGTATTTTGTGAAGTTTTTCCCGATATCCACCCTTCTACTGTATGAAATGTACGGTGAAGAGTTTTATAAATGATTGGTGTATTGACTCATGTTTACCATACCTAATTTTACGATGCACCAAGCATCCGAACATGAGTTTTAGGCATACATAAGGATACACAGAAAGACAGACAGACAGACAATACTATTGTCTACAACATATCACCTAGAAATCCAAATATGGGTATATCTACCACACAGTATCAAAGAAAATCATCCTTACGATGAACCCGTATGTCGACAAAAAAAAAAGATTAGTTAAAATGTGCTCTCAAACTAAATTCACCTAACGTGTACTTCCTGACATGAAATAGAATTGAAAGCCTTGTAGATGAAACGCAATACACGTCACATAAAATCAGACCCTCTCCGCTGTGTTGGGTCCCCATACACAGGAAGACCTCTATCATAAATTATAAAAGCTTGTGGTGCATGAAAATTCAAGTTCTTTAGTCTCAAATGGCCCAAATTCCTAAAAGCCGCAAAAAATGCTGATTCAATTCAGGAATTTTTGAAAATAATGTTCTTGTTTGGAGATATAATAGACCTTCTGTACTATATGTCGCAGTGAAAATTGCATGAAAAAATCCTAGGTTACCCCTTGACCCCCTTAATTGCATTGATGAACTATACAGTCTACGTTGGTTCCGTGATAACCTTATATTTTAAACTTTCACAGAAATGTAATAAATGTAATAAATGTAATAAATTGCTTCTTAATGAAATAGATGGAAAGTTGGATGCCACCCCTTGAGATAATGTTCTCATGGTTACCGATTTGCATTCCTTCATTAGTTTGTTAAATTAACATTGTGGTGTTTGAAGCCATATTTTCAGTGTTGCCTTAGTAAACAAATGTTTAGTGATTTTCAGTCGGTCAACACGAATGTTGATCGACTGAAAAGCACTAAACATTTGTTAAATTAATTTAAATTAGTTTTCTGGGAATGTTTCAGAAACTGTTGGTTTTAGAGCCTTATAATGTAGTTTTCGAGGACCCTCGAGTTTTATTTCTGGCACCGAGGGGCTTTGTCTCGTCGTTGATCGCCATAATATAATATTAATAATAATAATATAATGTAGGGATAGGAATATAATAGACCTGCCATACCACACCCGCAGATGTAAATTGCGTGAAAAAATTCTAGACTACCCCTTGACCCCCTTAAGCGCATTTTACGTATTGATGAAATTTACAGCTTAATTTGGTTCCATAATAACCATCTAACCGTTTGCAAACTTTCACACTAATGTAATTAATGCAATTGTATTGCGTCTTACAGCAATAGATGGACCTCTGAGAATCTGTTGCCATGGTTATCGGCTTGCATTCGTTCATTAGTTTATTAAATTAAATTAGTTTTCTGGGAATATCTCAAAAAACGGTTGGACGTAGGACCTTAAAATTTGCTTTTAGGGCCCCCAAGTTTTGTCTCTCACATTGAGGGGCTGAAAATGAGCTTTGTCTCGTCCTTCTACTCCTATTTCAGCATGTATTTTAAGGGGGTAGGCCCTCTTTTATGAGATGTACGGAGAAGGGTTACATCAATGATCAGTGTCGTGCCTCTGATGGATATCTATACCAAATTTTACGTTGATACACCCAGACGTTCTCGAGTTATAAGGGAACAAAGTTGTCCACAGACAATCAAACAAACAGACAGACCAAAACATTATTTTCGCGCGCATCTATCATAAAACAGTCTGAAACGTGCAAATAACTCAAATTTCCGTAGAAATTCAGAAAAAAAAACAAATTTTCTTTTTTATATATGTAGAGATATACTGCACCGCTCGGTGTTGACCGTGTTTTATTGCACAAATTTAGGTTTTACTCGCTAACCGTCGGAGATACACGAAAAGTGATAAGAACCTTTTGGATAGAAAATTAAATGCTAAAGCTCGTGTATACCATCAAAAGTTTGCTAATTCTTAGCGTTCTCTTTTTATTTGAAATGGAAATATGAAATTTTGAAACCAAAGGGTGTAGTGACGTCACAAAAGTAGGTTTTACTCGCTAACCGTTGGAGATACACGAAAAGTGATAAGGACCTTTCGGATAGGAAATTAAATTTCAAAGCGCGTAGTGCCATCAAAAGGTTGCTATATTATAGCGTTCTCTTTCAATTTGAAATGGAAATATGAAAATAGTCGCCATTTTTCAATAGTGCAAAATATCGTAATCAAAAGTATCCTATATGTAAACCTGGTAAATCAGCTACATCCATGCAAAATTTAATTTAAATCGGACCAGTGGTTCTTGCGTTATTCAGTAACAGACACACAGAAAGACAGACACACACCATCTCATTTTTATATATTAGTATGAAGAAAATATGAAATTTTTAAACCAAAGGATGTAGTGACGTCACAAATGTAGGTTTTACTCGCTAACCGTTGGAGATACACGAAAAGTGATCAGGACATTTCGGATAGAAAATTAAATTTTAAAGCTCGTAGTGCCATCAAAAGGTTGCTATATCTTAGCGTTCTCTTTTTATTTGAAATGGAAATATGAAAATAGTCGCCATTTTTTCAATAGTGCAAAATATCGTAATCAAAGGTATCCTATATGTAAACCTGGTAAATCAGCTACATCCATGCAAAATATAATTTAAATCGGACCAGTGGTTCTTGCGTTATTGAGTTACAGACACACAGAAAGACAGACACACACCATCTCATTTTTATATATTAGTATGATTTATATACACAAATTTAGAAACAGCTGATTCTCTCATTATTTTAATTTTTTAAACTGATTTTACTTCACGAAACATTAGAATAAAATAAAATAAATTACCTTCACAAAGACCTTTCTGAGGTCTAAATTCTCCCCCCTTCACGATGGTATGAAGAGGGGGCGGCAAAAACCCACAGTCCTAGGAGCGCATAAAATCTAAATCCTGCCCTGTGTAGAGCAGACGAATAGCCTATTATGTAACGATAATAGCGGAAACTCTCCATTTAAGGGACATCAAGCTCTTTACTATGTAGCGGTTTATGCTGTAACCTAAACAGAGTTTCCGTTCGTTATCTTTGTCATAGTTCTAGCAAACTGGGAATGGTATTAGTGGCGTAACTACGGGGGGGGGGGGGGGTGATTAGTGGAATCAACCCCCCCCCCCCGAGCCAAATAGATTAATTATAAAAGGAAGTAATTTGATGATTTTTAAAGGCAATTTTTGGATTGTTGACAAACGATTGGATTATGTACGTTTATAATTTGAGAACATTTATCTTTATTTGTGTAAAATATTTAGTGTTAGGCTTAGCAAAACTGTTCATTTCAGAGCTTTTGCACATTGGTGCAAATAGAACATGCCAAATGCTATCGATATCAAACCTTAAAACGTGTAGATTTGCTTTCATTGATGGTCTTATATTGCCCCCCGCACAAAGCCAAAACAAACACATGACCAAAACAGAAAGTAAAATTCAAAAGCAAAAAACAAAAGGCAACAGCCTAAATCAATCACAAAACAAAACAAGATGATCGGGAAAGAACATATAGCCTACTTTCTCCTAAATGTATGGGTAAAGTTATAACTCTCTGTCCTTATCATCTCCTAATTTCTTCCTATTTGAAGTGCAAATTGGCACACAGGATTTGAACAGTGGCGTTCAAACCATAGTTTATAATTTACCCCAGCATTTTGCAATTTCATCAGCAAACACTCCAAACACCGACTACTTACAATAATTGAAAGTTCGTTGCTCTAATAAGGCCCATCTACAATGCGCAGTCGGCAGTCCGTAGTTGGTAGTCCTCGGTCGGCAGTCGCGATCGACTCCGTGTATACTATAGGCACCATACACAACATGAAGTTGCAGTTGGTAGCTGGCAGTTGACAGTCGCGAATTTTATCCTTGACTGCCAACTACCCGACTGCAGCAATGTAATAGCCAATCAGAGCAGATCAGAAAGTGACGTCACGTTGTTGTTCTGTGTCGTATACGAATGATATAGGACTAAGTGAAGTAACTTCGCAACCCGTTAATTTATAGGCTAATCTTAAATACACGGTATAACAAAATTATCCATCTCCAAATCATCCATATTGCAAGTTTTGAGGTTATCAACAACGCCTCTGTGCACAAGGAATAAACGAATGTTACTGTATTATTACTCCTAGCAGTCGTTAAGACTGGGTTCACTAACTGGCCGGTATAGAGCGCTGCTCGAATCTATAGTTTCTGCAAAGTACAACTGAAGGCTGGTAGATGTCACTCCGGTGGAGAATGTCGTTTTTTAGCCTACTTTTCACATTTTGCAAAAATGAGGAAAAAGTAGTCTTATGAGATCGGGCAAATGTGTGTCTGTCTGTCTGTCTGTCTGTCCTTCTGTCTGTCTGGCTGTGTGTGTGTCCCCCCCTATCAACTCCTAAACGGCTGCAGCAATCAAAACCAAATTTAGTATGAGTAAAGATGTGCACCGGAATAGCTCACGTCCATATTTGAAAATGATGTCAGTGCTACCAACTGCTGAAAAAACGCACTATAAATTTGAGCTCCATGTTGGATATCCTGCAAGGTATGCATAGGAGCTATTCCAAAATTGGCACACATGTAGATAATACTATTTCAGTTTAATTTCCAGGAGGCCAACCATGACAGTGTTGCCAAAATAATTTTAAGCCTTCTGATAAGTCCAATGTTTAAATGCATATAACTTCTACACTATCAACTGGATTTCAACCAAATTTTGTATGTAATATCTGTACATAAACAGATATGACTGAGCGTATTCTTAAGAGCCATCAGGGCTGCCAACTGTTAATAATTGCTCTCTCTATTTTTTTAAATCCAAATACCAATATATCAGAAAGTATGCAAGCCAACAGCTTTAAACTATGCACACGTATATTCTGACATTTTAGGTTAATTTGGAGTAACTTATATACGTCAGTTCTACCAACATGATTATAAGCCTGCTGATAGTACCAATTTTTAAATACATGTAACGTCTATACTATCAGTTGGATTTCAACCAAATTTCGTATGTGCTATGTCTACCATAACAGATATGACTATACGTATTGTTAAGAGCAATCAGGGCTGCCAACTGTTAATAAATGCTGTCTATATTTTTTTACCCTATCAATATATCAGGAAGTATGCAAGCCAACAGCTCTATACTTTGCACACGTATAGCACCTGACATTCTAGATTAATTTGGAGTAATTAATACAAGGCAGTGCTGCCAACATGATTCTATGCCTGCTGATATGTCCAATTTTAAAATACGTGTAACTTCTATACTAACAAATGGATTTCATCCAAAATTGGCACAACAAGATATCATAATATTTCAGATTATTTCTGACCAGCACACGCATGGTATTGTTGGCAACATGCTTTTACGCGTGCTGATAGATCCAGTGTCTAACTGCAAGTAACGTCCATTGGACTTCAACCAAATTTTGTATTCTGTACCTTAAGAGATGGAACTAAGAATATATTCAGTCACCAGGGCTGCCAACTGTAGTGCTCTATTAGGCTACATTATACCAGGTATATTTTGAACTAATTAGATATTTCGATATTACCAACTTAATTTCGTCATTATTCTAGATAGGTTCATATTCTGTAGAATAATCATTGGCATGAAAAGTAGGCTGTATAGTTCTTAACGGAACTTCTTGTTTTAATATATAATTTCCATTGCAAAAAGCACCATATAATGCTTTATTTTATAACGTCTCAGTACTCAAGAAACAATGAATATAAAAAAAATCAAGCAAAAAAGTTATACTCTGATAGGATTTGAACCCCGGCCAGCCACATGAGAGACGGGAGCTCTAACCACACAGCCAATCGTACACTCATAACTCACGCGTTATCAATCAAATACATATAACGTACTGTATTAGCAAATAATCACTTGGACTGAAGATTTCTTCACTGGAGTGTATTTCAAACCGAGTTAATTTCATATTAAGTTCATATAATTTTTATCAGTAGGTTATATTGCATGCAACATACTGAAATTAGTAAAATGTAGGTCAGAACGAGAGATCAGCTGCCATCTTGTCAAATAGCCGAGACGATTCAAATTTTTAAAGTCACTTCTAGATTATAATATTACAATATAAACTTTTAATTTCGAACGAACCACGTCGCTTAGAACAGATTAAACGATTCTTGGTTCGATGTGCACAAGGAATAAACGAATGTTACTGTATTATTACTCCTAGCAGTCGTTAAGACTGGGTTCACAAACTGGCCGGTATAGAGCACTGCTCGAATCTATAGTTTCTGCATAGTACAACTGAAGGCTGGTAGATGTCACTCCGGTGGAGAATGTAGTTTTTTTTAATATATAATTTCCATTGCAAAACGCACCATATAACGCTTTATTTTATAACGTCTCAGTACTCAAGAAACAATAAATATAAAAAAATCAAGCAAAAAAGTTCTACTCTTATAGGATTTGAACCCCGGCCAGCCACATGAGAGACGGGAGCTCTAACTACACAGCCAATCGTACACTCATAACTCTCGCGTTATCGATTAAATACATATAACGTACTGTATTAGCAAATAATCACTTGGACTGAAGATTTCTTCACTGGAGTATATTTCAAACTGAGTTCATTTCATATTAAGTTAATATAATTTTATCAGTAGGTTATATTGCATGCAACATACTGAAATTAGTAAAATATAGGTCAGAACGAGAGATCAGCTGCCATCTTGTCAAATAGCCGAGACGATTCAGATTTTTAAAGTCACTTCTAGATTATAATATTACAATATAAACTTCTAATTTCGAACGAACCACGTCGCTTAGAACAGATTAAACGATTCTTGGTTCGATAATCGGAACTGGTGGGTCCCATGTTATGGATTATAAATTTTGCATAATTCACACGGCCGCCATCCTGAAATGGTACGTTTGATGACCTTGTAGTTTGGGCACAAGACGCGTCCCATATGAAGGTAGGTTGTTACCAAATTTGGTAAAGATCCGATGATTAGTTTGGTCGTAATGCATTATTAAGTTTTGACCATTCGATTGGCCGCCATTACCTTTTGGTAAAGATGGCGGCAATATAAAACATGACACTGAGGTGCCCTTTGCCAGTGCTACCTCTGTACCAAATTTCGTTCAATTCGGTTTAACCGTGTTCGAATTGATAGGTGGGGGGGGGGGGGGGGGCAGACATTCAGAGTACACACACACACACAGACTCACACACATACACACACACAGACAGACACACTTTTTTTCGCCCTGTAGTGATCTCATAAGTCTACTTTCATTTTTGCAAAAATCGAAAGTAGGCTAATAAGGAAAAGCAAAAGCAGAAAACAAAAAGAAGCAAAATTCAAATACAGAAAACAAACACAAAACCAAAGTTCAAAAGCAAAGGCAGAAAACAAACGCAGAACCAAAAACAAAATTCAAAAGCAGAAAACGAACACAAAACAAAAAGCAGAAAACAACCACAAAAACAAAGGACTCAAAGCATACTGAAAAAAAAAGTAGAAAATAACAAGCACAAAATCAAAAATTCATTAATATTAGTTCTGATTAGACTCCACTCATCCTCCTCCGAAAGGAAATCCTAGTTACGCCACTGTTTGGCATCATATTTCTTATAATGATGTATAGATTTGAAATATACTAATCACTTTACGATGAGATAGCAAATTAAAAACGCTAGCAGACCAGTGCGAGAAATCTCCATGTTCATAAACCACCCTTTCCCCAATAGGTTTATAATGAGACTTATTTTCCTACAGCAACAGTATTTGCAAATCGCACACTTCGTACATTTGTTTAAAAGTCATTTTAAAAGAAATTATAGATATTTATGAAATTACTGTTTCTGAAATCCATGCAAAATGATAAAGGAAAGACCTCAGAATGTTAAAATGACATGAAGCAGGCGTCACAGCGGCCAAAATGTGAAGTGGACAGCAATTATGGAGTGTATTTTCCTACAGCAACATTATTTGCAAATCTCACACTTCGTACTTTTTCTTTAAAGTAATTTCTTAAAGAAATTATAGATATTTATGAAAGTAGAATGCAATTCGTCACTGCTAATGTCTATTCTCTTTCATTTGAATGCTCATTTGTCACGATCGGTCGCTTGTGAGCGCCGCAGGAGGGATCTATACTACTGAAATAATATATATGATGATTAGGATTTGATTGGCCAAGTACAATACGTGACTCACGGGGCGGTCCTAATCCCTTGCGCTTGTGTGTGTGTGTGTGTGTGTGCGTGTGTGCATTCCCAGTTTGCTATCTTAGCTATTAGTTACCTTTTCAGTGCAACATACGAAGACCGGACCCATGCTGAAATAGTGGCAAGTATTCTTGGCTGTCACCGCGGCTTGATTGCTGGCTCTGTCAAGAAATTTAATTCTGGTCTGGGGGCTGGAACGGGGTACACTCAGCCTCGTGATGCAAAACTGAGAAGAAGAGGGTTCGATTCCTACCTCAGCCATCCTGGAAGTGGTTTACCCTGTGATTTCTCACTTCTACTCCAGGCAAATGCTGGAATGGTGCCTAACGAAAGGCCACGGCCGCTTTCTACCCAATCCTACCTCGATTACAAATACACACACTAGTGCAGACAACACAGGGTACCAGAAAAATTCTACACACACACAAAGACACGGGGCTACATTACCACGATGTCACAAAGCCCATAAAAAATCAACAACAGTTTATTCAACAGTTAAATATTTGGCTAAATATCTAAAATTCTGTAAATGCACAAGAATTTTAACAAGGCAAAAATGACCTTCAGAACCGTACTTCGTGTCCAAAGTCACCTTTCCAAATCCTAGCCCAGTTCACAACAGATGCCCGTATAGCCTACTACTATAGCACAGGCTATCAAACAGATTTTACAAGTGCAGATAATAAATATGGTAACAAGGTATGAACGATTATGACCCTCGTTTGTATAATGGAATTAAAGTTGGTGGGAAATTTGTACATCGCTTAATCAGCTTCACAAAGTAACTTTATTTCATAAAGGAAGTACATTTTAAAAGAGCATAGCTATAGGTATTTGGGATAAGTTCTTTACCAATGAAGTGAGAAAAGCTACTCAAAACATTGAATACTATCAAGCCTAGTGAACGTTTCTCTGAACACCTATAGATATAATCAGTCAAACATATAACTCGTATCATTAAAGCATTAACATAGTGAAATAATAGTTACTAACACATTGTTGGCAGTGAGATAAATATTACTCTACTGTTGTATTTCCTTATAAATATGTCTCTTAATGCAAAGCAGAAATGGCACAGTGCATGTTTATTTGAATGTTCCTATCATCACTTGTCATTTTTCTAACTTCAGTCCTTCAGAATAAGTTAATATTAGAAAACTACCAATTCGTTGAAATTATAACACTCAATTAGTAATGGCATTCTCGGGTAGTGACATTTGATGTTGCATTGTGCCAAGTTAGAACCAAGTGTCTGAATATCGATACTTGTTAAATAGAGTTTATAAATAAAGCACGGGTCAGAGCTTATCCCACTTGGTTCTGGCACGCTAGGAACTTGCTGTAGTAGGCGTAGTCCAGGTTACCATTGCAGCCATAACCTCCCAGGCGATGGATTGCGGCGTAATCATTGCAGTCGACGATTCCGTCTCCATTGCAGTCCTACACACATACAAATATATCAAATCATCACAGAAACATGTTGCATACTATACTCTTACTAAACTAGAGAAAGATTTAAAGTATAGTTAGTTATTGTTGCTTTAAGGGGCGGAACTACGAGGTCATCTGCCCCCAAGATTTAAAGTAGGAGTAAAGATTCAAGAAGAAATAATTTCAACACTGAGATTTGCCTGATGACATTGGTCATCTTAGCCGATTCACCAGAAGATTTGAATAAGTTTTTAAATGGTATGGATTCCATCTTGAGGAAACAATTCATGATGGAAATCATTAATGCAAAACAAAAACAAGATGTTCAGTAAAGAACATATAGCCTAATTTCTCCTAAATGTATGAGTATAGTTATAACTCGTTGTTATTATCAAAGAGTATAATAGAATCATTTCTTGGTTGAAGACCTTAGAAAATCTACCAAACGCCACAACCTAGAAAAAACTACTACCATCATTGAAGAAAGATAGATAAGAAGTATCTCAAGAATGTTATGGATCTGGAGACATAATCGACCGGACTGGCTGCGTGGCTCAGCGGTAACGTTTTCGCTTGCTGGGCCCTAGGTTGCAGGTTCGTATCCTGGCGCAGTCAGCTGGCATTTGAGGGTGCACAAATGCGAGGGAGCCGTGCCAGTAGATTTACTGGCACGTTAAAGATCCCCTTCGGGCCAAAATTCCGGCACCCCGGCGTATCTAAAAGCAGCAGTAGTTAAAAGGGACGTAAAACAAATAACATTATTATTATTGTTATTATTAAATAATCGACCTGCCGTGGGCAACATCCAACTTTGAGTTGAGGCATGTCTTTACACGTCTGGTTGTGCATGGCTTTCACAACCCTAATTGAATTAACAAATCTTTCCATGACCCTACAGAGACGTGTGTATACAAACTATGTGGATATTTTCGATTGCTATTTGCCTGAAATAAAAGTATTAATAACCTGAACTAGCACCAGCGGCTAGAATTCAGTTACTATGTGAAATCGTTTTGTTCTTTACTTCAAATAACATTTTCAAATAACGCACAATAGGCTGTTACAAACCCTTTAAAATAAGAAGTAGGGTTCAAACCCGGCCGAAGCCGTCGGATTTTTTAAGAGCGTTAAAAATCCCTCAGTATGCCTTCCTTCGGAGGGGAAGTAAAGCCGGCGGTCCCATGTCATAGATTTATGGCATGTTAAAGATCTTTCCACTAATTACACCTGTGTGAAACTAAATTGGATAGGTTAAGAATGTAAACAACGCTCTTAGGTTGCTACGTTCGTTGCCAAGAGCCGACTGCGGTGGCGTCTAGTAGCTAGTTCTGAACTAGGCCTAGTAGTCGTTGACGGTGGCGTTTGGCGGCAAAAGTAGGAACTATTTGAAAATTCAAAGTTGCAGTCTCTACTTGAATTAAAAAACAGATACACACACTAATACAGTCATCACAATTAACACCGGTTATCAGACAGATTCTACACACACCCAAAGTACACGGGGCTACATGACCGCGTTGTCGCAGCCCCTAAACTAAGGAACCAACCAACCAACCAAAATAAGAAGTAAAAATGTATCATAGTATCATCTTGTAATTCTTCAAATTCGATGCGCATAGAATGCCAATGGTATACTATCAATGGAGTCCCATGTAGACCAGTCGTGAAATCTAGTGGAGAAGTATCGAACAATATAATCCTAACAGGGCGAGTGCATTCTAGCGGCCATAAGAAGAAACTTTTCAATATAATCTGGAAGTTAATAAGTAGGCCGGCGTGCAGTTACCTTTTTGGCTGCTAGATGTCTCGAGCAAATCTGCTGGCGAATTATGTTTTAATTAAATATATGTTTTGCACCGTAATATGCACAATATAACGCTTAATTTTAAAACGTCTGAGTCATTACAAAGCAACAAATATGTAAAATTTCAAGCAAAAAACCTAACACTGATGGGGTTTGAACCATAGGCATATGAATGATAGACCAACGCTTTACTACGGAGCCATTTGTGCCAACGAACATTGATCTATATAAAATGAATTACATAGAACTTGTTAGCAAATAATGATTTAGACCTAACGATTTCATCATGGGAGTATATTATTTATATATAAAGCATTTCATACAAAGTTTATTTATTTTGTATCAGTACGCTATATTGCTTGCAATACTCAAATTAGTGAAATATAAGTCAGGCACAAGATATCCGCTGCCATCTTGTCTTCTTACCGAGACGGCTCAGCTTTTTAAAATCACTTCTGCACTATAGTATTACAAAATAAACTTTTAATTTCGAACGTGCCTCTTCCTTTAGAACAGTTAAATCGATTCTCGGCTCGATAATCGGAACTGGTGGGTCCCATGATATGGATTATAAAGTTTGCATAATTCGCACGGCCGCCATCCTGAAATGGTACGGCGGATGACCTTGTAGTTTGGTCACAAGACGCGTCCTATATGAAGGTATGTTATTACCAAATTTGGTAGAGATCGGATAATTTGGTTAGTCGCTATTCGATTTTACGTTTTGAACGTTTGAGTGGCCGCCATTCAGTTTTGGTGAAGATGGCGGCGATATAAAACATGACACTGAGGTGCCCTTTGCTTGTTCTACCTCTGTACCAAATTTCGTTCAATTCGGTTTCACCGTGTTCGAATTGATAGGGGGGGGACAGACATTCAGAGTACACACACTCACACACACACACACACACACACACAGACTCACACACATACACACACACACACACACACACACAGACACACAATTTTTGGCCCTGTAGTAATCTCATAAGTCTACTTTCATTTTTTGCAAAAATCGAAAATAGGCTTTCAAGTAGCTCCGTGAAGAACCAAATATCCTATTTATGTCAATTGCCTCTATCAACATACAAAATTTCAGTTTGATTGATGTAATAGATTCGTGGATATTGAGAACCATCTAAATATTTCGGATGATCGCCATGTTGGATTTTTATATATATATGTTGGCCATAGAGTTATGCACTATTAGATGAAGATTATTGCGTAGCCTTATTCAATCGCATGATAAGCACACAAGAAATAAAAACTTAATTTTAAAATTTCACACAGTCGCCATCTTGAGGTTATGAAAACAATTGAAATACATTAGATGTCAGTGGATTAAAATTGGTAAAAGCATTCACCGTATCAAGTTTCACTACGCTCGGATGGTTAAATCGCGAGAAACGTCCATTTAAATATTTAGATTTCCCGTCGACGCCATGTTGGATTTGTGCTCACCAGGTTATTGAAAGTTCCATAATTGAACTTATGTTAATATCCTTAATAAAGGATATCAACATACAAAATGTCAGTTTGATTGCTGTCCTACTTATATTAATTGCCTCTATCAACATTTAAAAAAACAGTTTGTTTGATGTAATACACACATCAAAAAAAGTTTTGCATCACCTCGGTTCCCAGATCTCCGGCATATAGACGTTGACTGTGTATATTGTATCAAAGATACAGTCCCTTTGACTGTTCATAGATGTCACTAAAACTGCTCAAAGATGTAAACAACCATGCATGAGCAGGGCCTATTAGACGGAGGGGGTACGACAGCCGATCAGTTCCAGTCATTCCACCAGGACGAAGGTACGCTGCTCATGTTGTCTGTAGTTCTACCATGCCTAGAAGGTCAATACCGCAGTTCGATCGCGTCCGCATTGTTACTTTGTGTCAAGAAGGGCTCTCAACAAGGGAAGTTTCCAGGCGTCTCAGAGTGAACCAAAGCGATGTTGTTCGGACATGGAGGAGGTACAGAGATACAGGAACTGTCGATGACAGGCCTCGCTCAGGCCGCCCAAGGGCTACTACTGTAGTGGATGACCGCTACTTACGGATTGCCGCTCGGAGGAACCCTGACAGCAATGCCACCATGTTGAATAATGCGTTTCGTTCAGCCACAGGACGTCGTGTTTCAACTCAAACTGTGCGCAATAGGCTGCATGATGCGCAACTTCACTCCCGACGTCCATGGCGAGGTCCAGCTTTTTAACCCCGACACCATGCAGCGCGGTACAGATGGGCCCAACAACATGCTGAATGGACCCCACAGAATTGGCATCACGTTCTCTTCACCGATGAGTGTCGCATATGCCTTCAACCAGACAATCGTCGGAGACGTGTTTGGAGGCACCCTGGTCAGGCTGAACGTCTTAGACACACTGTCCAGCGAGTGCAGCAAGGTGGTGGTTCCCTGATGTTTTGAGGTGGCATTATGTGGGACCGACGTACGCCACTGGTGGTCATGGAAGGCTCCGAAACGGCTTTACGGTACCTGAATGACATCCTCCGACCCATAGTGCACCCATATCGGCAGAATATTGGAGAGGCATTTGTCTTCATGGACGACAATTCTCGACCTCATCGTGCACATCTTGTGAATGCGTTCCTTCAAGATAACGACATCGCTCGACTACAGTGGCCAGCATGTTCGCCAGACATGAACCCTATCGAACATGCCTGGGATATGTTGAAAAGGGCTGTTTATGGACGTCTTGACCCACCAACCACTCTGAGAGATTTACGCCGAATTGTCGTTGAGGAGTGGGACAATTTGGACCAACAGTGTCTTGATGAACTTGTGGATAGTATGCCACGACGAATACAGGCGTGCATCAATGCAAGAGGACGTGCTACTGGGTATTAGAGGTAGTGGTGTGTACTGCAATCTGGACCACAAATGCTGAAAGTCTAGCTGTATGATGGTACAACATGCAATGTGTGGGTCTCAATAGCAATAAAACGAGCTGAAATGTTGTTTGTGTTGATCTCTATTCCCTTTGTATTTAAAGGTTCCGGAACTCTTGGAACCGAGGTGATGCAAAACTTTTTTTGATGTGTGTAGATTCGTGGATATTGAGAACCGTCTAAATATTTCGGATGGTTGCCGTGTTGGATTTTTTATGTAGGCCACAGAGTTATGTACTATTAGATGACGATTATTGCGTAGGTTCATTATTCAAACGTTGACTTCGATCGCATGATTAGGACACAATAAATGAAAACTTAATTTTAACATTTCACACAGCCGCCATGTCGAGGTTATGTATAGACTACAATTGAACCAAATTAGATGTCAGTACATTTGAATGTGTATAAGTATTTGCTGTACCATGTTTCACTCCGCTCGGATGGTTAAATCACGAGGAAAGTCTATCCAAATGTTTCAACTTCTATTGACCACCATGTTCGTTTGGTACTTAACAGATGTTTGAAAGTTACATAGATGAACTTGTTGTAGTGCTCTTTATCACCGTACAAAATTTCGGAGTGATTTCAGTAATAGTTTCGGAGATGTAGAATGCCGGTGAAATATTTTGTACAGCCGCCATGTTGGATTGGTCAGACGTAATAAAATTTGAAGGGCACGGTCGGGGTCGGACAAAATATTACTACCGGTATTTCCTTACCGAGTTTCATTGAAATCGCTCCAGCCTCATAGATTTTATTATCGGGACACACACATACACACACACACGGACAAAATGTAATCTCTTAAGCCTTTTTTTTTCATAAATGAAAATAGGCTAATGCAGCCGAAAGAAACCAGAAACCCCTATTGATGTCAAATTGGCAGATTTCTGCTACTTAGGAAGCAAAATAATTAGTGATGTACAAAGCGAAGAAGACATAAAAAGTCCGTTGGCTCAGGCAAGGAAAGCATTTCTACAGAAAAATATATGTTGACATAATATAGATTTAGGTATTAGGAAGTCATTTTTAGAAGCATTTGTCTGGAGCGTGGTGCTCTATGGAAGTGAAACTTGGATAGTTGGCACAGCAGAAAAGAGAATAGAAGCATTTGAAATGTGGTGTTACAGGAGAATGATGAAGATCAGATGGGTAGATAGAGTAACGAAGAAGTATAAAGACGAGTGGGTGAGGAGAAATGTTTTTGCCGACTACTAATGAATAGAGGTGTTAGAAAGTGTTGTTATTTTTTTGAAGATTTGTTGATTTAAAATTCAAAAGGTGGTGTTTTGTGTTTTTATTATTTTTTCGGGGGATGACATGTTAAAATTTGGAAAGCGATAAGGTTTGTACAATAAGTGCATTTAAAAATATAAACAATTAATAAAACAAAGTAAAAAACAAAACAGCAGGGTAAAACGTTAAACATGGCTATGGAAGAATGAGATAATACTTATATGGAAGTCACATTTTTATTTTACATTCACCATCTCGAAACACATTTCAGTGAATACCTTTTTCAGTTTTATCCAAATACTGAGGTGAAATCACTGAAAGTAGATCATGGTTAAAGTCTCAGCATTTGCAGCTGTCAATTTTCGCCTCCTATCACTTACTATGAGACTGTATTTCGAAAATGACCTTTCAGAATCCACATTTGAACAAGGATACCACACACACTTTAATGCAGCTGTTGCATAGTCTCGGTGAGCAGGCCTTAATCCCATGAGGATCTCTGGAACATTCACATTATCTTCATGACGCAGTTGGTTCTTGATTGCAGTCAGGTAAATGCTGTGAGCCTCTAAAAACTGTTGAGACTCCATCTTCGTAAGAAATGGGGCATTTTTCTTAAATTGGAGCAGTTCTGAGGGAGATACGTTCTTAGGTGCATGCCGAGGATCAAACAATGACCCGATGGCTTCTACAGTCTTCCTGGCTGGATCCGTGGTCCTTAAAGTCCTGACTTTCACTAGAGCTGACTGGGCAACACACGTAAGCTTGGACTTAACCTTTATCTGCATCTTTTGAGGAAGCTGTTCCAAGTTCTGGAGGATCGTATGATTGAACATTCCACCATCGCCTAATAGCTTGAGCTTTACCTCAAGCTCATCTAGCTTCCCAGCCAGTAAGTGAATTGTTGGGTACTTAGATCCCTCCAAGAAATTAAGCAAGTCCATAAGAGAGGCACCAACAACAGAAACATCAATGCTTGTAATTGTATAAATTGTATTGTTGAAGTCGATGCTTGTTGGAAAAATTTGACCCCTGAATTTGAATCTTCCAATGTTTTGAAAAATTCTACCAGATCTTCCACATGCGTGGCCATATACATTGCAGCCTTAAACCATGTATTCCATCTTGTACATACAGGCATTGGGAAAGCTAGAATTTCATTCTCTTTTTCTGTGTTTTCATATTTCTCCCTTAGAAATGCAACGTAATTGCTTTTTCTTTTTCGCGTATTTAAAAAGGCATTCTTTGTCTTTACTATAGACATGTTCAATTCGTCCAACTCGTTTTCAAATACGCAGCCGATAAGATTGACTTTATGAGCCCAGCACTGGACATGACTTAATTCTTCAATCAATCCTTGAAGAGTAGTTACACATTTTGTCATGTAGCGTGCTGAGTCCGTAACTACTGCCACTACACGCTCCCGTTCAATTTCATAGGAATTCAAGGTGTCTAATATCGCATTGGAGCAATTTACGCTATTGGCGGAATCTAGAACAACAGAGGCAGCCAGATGGGTGTTCATTTCAGTTGATGGTACTGATGGACGAAAAAGAATGTTGAAAACACACCTACCATTCTTGTCAGTTGTTTCGTCACATAGCAGAAACACGTCTTTGTTTTTTATATCTTCCCTAATTTCTTCCCTCCTTCTTTCGCCAATCATGGGGATGTATTTCTGACGAATCTGATTTGCTGATGGTAAATCTCCACTTCCGCGAACGTACTTATTAAACCAAGTACGGATAGCAGGATTGTCTAGTTTCTCTACCGGTATATTAGCTTTCACAAACGCAGTAGTAGTGTCCAAAATAAACTCTTCTTTCATATCCTTCACACGACTAGCATTTGATAATGTTTCTTTCAAGGTGGCCACTCTAGGAACACTAACTTCAAGACGCGAATTTTCTCGGCGTTTTGAATGCTTCTCCGATTTGCAATGTTTGTCTAATGCATCTTTCCTGCGATAATCTAACCGACAATCACAATATTTGCACATAATAATGCCACAAGAAATTATAAATCCTTCATTCTTATATTCTTTAAGTCTGTCTGTGGCAGAAACAGCTACCTTCGGCATTTTTAACCTCAACTGAGCGATGCCCAGTAACAAACACTGTTATCACAAGGTTGACTGTAGTCAAACGCCAGTATAAATTCGTAACCACACGCAAAATTTATTTCTGAATTCGTGTCATAATATTTAAATTACGTCGCGTCTCATCTTCCTGTACTGCTAAGTTCGGAACTAATACGACGAACACGTGGTCGCCAACTGATTCACGCAAATAACACACTAGCTTCGATGATAACGCACAATTTGCGCACTTTTTATTAAATTATATAGAATTCTCTACTATAATTTACACTCGCTACCGATGTAACAGGAGGCAAACGTAGTTTACATTATGAACAACTATCACATAACCTTTTGGAGGTAGTCGGCCAAACTATTCACGCCGCGATATAACAGCTGTTTACCACAGCGCTAAAATCCAACGAGTAACGAGAATATCGACAGTATATCGTAATATGACGTATATCGTAGTATTACCCCTCGCGAAACTATACAATCGATCATTCTCTCGAATTGAACACCAACCAAATTCGATTATCGGCTTGTGGACAAAAATGTTCGGATTGGTGTGGGGAAAAAATATGAAAATTTGTTTTTATTTCGCAGATTGCGGTATTTGTGGTGTTATTCACAAAATTCGCGTTATTTCGCGATTTAATTTCACTCCTGGGCGGCACGAAACATGTAAATACGTGAAAATAAAACATCCTAACCTCTAAATATGACTTTTCGTTTTATCGCGAATTAACAAAAACTAACACCTCTACTAATGAAGGATCCACATACCTGCACTAAGATACCCAGGAATAGAAAACTTTGTTATGGAAGGAAGGGTCGAGGACAAGAACTGTAGAGGTAGACCACTGTTAGAATATGTTTAACAGATTGCTTCGGCTGTAAGGTGTGCTAGCTATGTAGAGATGAATCGATTAGCTCAGGACAGGGAGGCATGGAGGGCTGCATCAAACCAGTCAAAAGACCGAAGACTCAAACAACTAAATCACGTAAACGTCTCTTCAAAACTGTAAACTAAACAATTAACGGTAAAAAAAGGTTTAATTAATGATGATGTTGATGACGATGAAGAAAAAAATAATCAAACAATTGTGTACGAGTAGTTAAGTTATCACAACGAGGAGGCCCTCTTCATTACGTATTGTCATATGGTTGCTGCAAAGTTCAGTACGATATTCACGTGGCCTATTCTTCCTCAAGTGGTGTTATAAGTAAATGCTGATCAAATTCCACATCTTCTTAGAAGTTTTCTCTCTTTGCTTTTTGCCGGCAAACTCACTATATTTGCTGATCTATCCAATATGCTCTGATTGGAGATTCTCTATGTTAGGGATCGCAACATCAATCAAGGTGGCTTGCTTAATCTTCTTGCTGATAATCACCTAAACCGGTCTCTTGTGCGACACCAATTGATCTGTTAGAACAGTTCTGTCCCAATACAACTTGTAGTGATTGTTTTCAAGAACACTCTCTGAGTGATATTGAGATTATTAATATTATCATCATCATTAATAACCTCGTTACCTATCATAAAATTGGAGGAGGGAGCAACATCGATCTGGTTTAGGGTTTTTGGTACCGACCAATTGCGAGTATCGGGAACTCACCTTTGAGAATTTTGTCATGTAGCCCTGCACAGCTCTGGCAGCACAGTAGACGTCAGTAACACAACGGACGTAAGCTGTTGAGGAAGAAGAAAACGGAATTAGTCAAAACAAAGTTCAATTCACCATGCATAACTACATGTACTGCCACTCAAAGAAAGAATGAGAGAAAGGGAGAAAGACAGAGAGACAGAGAAAGAAAGGAAGAAAGAAAGAAAGAGTTGAAGAATGAAATAAAGAGAGAAAGACAGAACGAGAGATAGTCAAAAAGTAAGGGAGAAAGAAAGAAAAAAAGAAAGAATGAGAATAAGGAAGAGATAGAATGAAAGAAAGAGAGTAGCGAAAAAGAAAGAGAGAGAGAAAGATAGTAATAAAGAAAGAAAGAAAGAAAGAAAGAAAGAAAGAAAGAAAGAAGGGGGAAAGAGAGAAAGAAAGAGAAAAGAAAGAACGAGAGAAAGATAGATATGAGAGAAAGAAAGAAAGGAACAAAGAAAGAAAGAAAGAAAGAAAGAAAGAAAGAGATAAAGAAAGGAAGATGGAAAAAGGAAGAAAGAGAGAGAAAAAGAAAGATAGTAAGAAAGCAAAAAGAAAGAAAGAAAGAAAGAAAGAGTGCACACTTGGTACTGCAGTCTTTCTTTCATTCTTTCTTTCTTTCTTTCTTGAACAGTTCTCGACCCCAAAGCAAAAATTCAGAGGAATGAGTAAAGTTGTTGTTGTTGATTCATTTAGAGATTTTGCGTCATTGTGCTCATGTAGCCTCTTGTAGTTTGGTGTGTGAGAGCGGATTCTGTCTAATAACCTGTGTCATTGTGATGGCTAGCTTGCCACAGTGGGTGAGTGGATAGCGTGTCGATCTACTAACCCCAAGATTGCAGGTTCGCTCCTGGCCGTGGTAAGTGATTTTTTTTGAAAGGTGGCAAAAATACGACACGCATGTCATACGATGTTGGCATGTTAAAGAACCCATTTGAATTCAGTAGGCCGTGTCCATAATGGCAAAATTATTCTCGGGAGTTTCCGCCAACACAAAGTTCCTCATTTCTCTACTAGAAAGCGCTATAGTGTTCAAGGAGCTTAGATATCTAACCTCCTTGACTTTCATAGTGATTCAAGGAACAACGAAATTCGAAATGCAAGCTACCCTCTGGGTGTCAAATTACAAAGCTTGCACCCGGCATCCGAGGCCATACGATATATAGACTATTAAATTGTGATGGCTGAACTTTTATAGTGTGTGATTGTGTTTGGAACTGAGGCTAGAATTTGGGTACAAGGTGGCTGTGGCTTTAAATAAGGTGTCATTCCCAAATGTATCTGGAGCAGAAGTTGGAAACGACGGAAATCCAAAAACTTTAATTCTTGTCTGAAAGCCGGAACAAGGTAGATTCCCCCCTCGTGACGTGGGTTCAAACCCAAACTCAGTCATCTTAGAAGTGGTTTTCAGTGCTTCCCCAACTTATTCTCCCGGCAAATGCTGGGATTTTCCTAACTTAAGGAGACGGCTGTCTCCTTCCCAATCCTCACCTGCATTACAAATACACACAATATTTCTGACACCACAATAACACAGGTTATCAGACATTTTTCTTTCTCCCTCGAATATAAATATACACACTCATGTACATGGGGATGAATGATCATGATGTTCAAGCTCCTTCAATGAATCAACAATATTAAATATTGTCGCTCTAACTTTTTTCGCCATTTTAAGGAACCATCTTTTCTGAAGAATTTCAAATTTAAGTGTTAATTTTCTTGTACTGTATTGTGCAATCAGACACAAGAAATGTCTTTCAATCGAACCATTATTGTAATGGTTACAGTATAATTCCTTTAAAAGCAGCTTCGAAATGGAGGAAAAGTTTTCTATCATAGTAAATAAATATACAACTTCATGAGTTTGACAGAGGTCGCTGTATTGACTATAGATACCAATTATTATTTTCAGAAAATTGTGTTGCATCTAGTGTAGGTGCATAAGGGAGTTGGGAGGCATCTTTCGGATTGCAAATCGCTTATTGAGAGGGATTAGCAGAATTTTCCACTGGCCTTCGGGGCGATAGCCAAGAATACTATCCGTTACACCTCAGGTGGTTTTATATCAAAATACGAGATTATAATCAATTAGTAGAAAAATACGAAAATATTTGAATGAGGACGCATGTTATTAGTTGCATTATTTACTCACCTCCTTCATTTCCAGGATCGTCCTGGGCGATGACAGGTTTACCCGCATCAGACCAGTAGGCCCACGTGATCCTGAAGAGTCCACAAACATCTCCAGAGCAGCCCAAGGTGCGATTACACCCAGACACCGCCTCGCAGATACATCCCAGACAGAGGTCGGTCAACGGTCCAGCACCTTGTTGTTGGGCTGAAATCAACAATATAAGTGTTAGACCAAGGTGCGGTTATATCCAGACACCTCCGCGCAGATACATCCCAGACAGAGGTCGGTCAACGGTCCAGCACCTTGTTGTTGGGCTGAAATAGCAATATAAGTGTTAGACCAAGGTGCGGTTCAGCCAGACACCGCCTCGCAGATACATTCCAGGCAGAGGTCGGTCAATGGTCCAGCAGCTTGTTGTTGGGATTTCTGGATTTCTGGGGAGCCTTTGCTCACGAGCACTTTTTGGCTCGTAGGCCGAGAGAACCAAATTTCATTTAAAGAGCACCAGGTTGTGAACGTCTGATGTAGACAGACATTCATCCACAAAGTTCCAAGAGCATTGACACAGCCACGCCTGACCTTCACCTTGCACCCGTTTACCTACCACACCCTCACGCGCATTATAATACTGGAAGTTTCTGATCATTCTTATTACCATACAAAGCACAGAACAATATACAAAGGGTCCCAAGGCGTGAAGACGCTTGTTATTCTGTCACGATGTGTATGAAGTGCGTGTCTAAGAATTTAGCTCTTGGACTGTTTTGGTGCAGCTTATCATGTCCAATACTTTGTTTTATCTATCACTAGCTATACCCGGCATGCGTTGCAATGCCAATCAAAGACAGAAAGATAGAAAGAAGGGAGGATAATAATGACAGTTTCCTCATGTCACCTCGCCATGAATCAACAAGCTATTCTCACATTCCTGTGTGATAAGTACACAGATTGTGCAATTGGGTTACAATGGGATTTAAGGATTACTGTTAAGTCCCTCACCCTTTTGTGTTACAAAAATAATTTGTAGCTAAAACCTTCCCTGGAGTGCACACAACAACTCAACCAAGTTTCATCGCGATCCGATGAATAGTATATGAACCCATAGGGGACATACATACAGACAAACTATCACGTACTATCGATTTTTTAATATATAGACTACCCGCTAGTTTCTTTAACGGTTTAACCAGCGTAAGCTTAAAAGGCGCACGGACGGCAGATCCCAGACGCAATTCAGAAATGCCGAGGTGAACAGAGAAACTCCAAACACATATGCTCTTCTCTGAAGTCTTAACTCCACACGACTCAACAGTTCGATGCTGGCTGAAGCTCGCTCGTAAACTCCGAAGCCAGTAATCTAAATTTCCACTGAATGGAGATTGTTGGAAGAAATGAAAACGTTAAAACACGTATAGTGGGCGATGTATTAAAGATAGAGATAGTCTTACACTCATAGTATATACACTGCTCAACAAAAGTTTGGAATATCATACTGCAGATTTTACTACAATGACTACTTATAGTAAACCTATTGAGGTCTATACAATAACTTTTTAACAAACTAAACATCAGTACTTCTGAAAACAATAACAATCGTGGTTAGATAACAATTTATTATTATTTATCGTATGATGATACAGAGTTAAAATAAAAGTTCATACACTACATATAAAGTTATATATACAGTTATATACATGGTCATAAACACAAGTTCTTGCTTTAAACTTCTAAATCCAGGTCATCAATCCACTGAAGTGCCTCAGAAGATGAAACGGTACAAATACAAAGCGAACTCAGACCAGAATTACATTTCTTGGAGAGCCGGGAATCAAACCCGGGCCTCAGGGGTGAGAGCCAATAATGCTAGTCACTATACCATTAATGGATCCTGCGACGTAGTCGTACTCGTTAAATCGTGCACCACGGCCGAGCGAGCACCTGCAGCAAGTCTGGAGATCGCAGGTTCTAATCGCGGTGCTGACTGCGGGTATATTGTGTGTGGTTTTTCCCCGTTTTTTTCCACACTCCCTCCAGGCGAATGCCGGGATAGTACCTTACTTCAAGTACGAAGGCACCTACCCCATCCGTGTCCCTAATACAGTAACATACACTACTACAGTCAGCACAGAAATACAGGTTATTAGACAACTTCTGGCCTGTTTGCCATCTCTTCATGAATGCAGTACATTTGCATTTGTATGTTGGCACAGGCTAGAGTAAAATGTGGCTTTTCACCGATGTCTCAGTCTCACTCATGGCTGTGATTATATGGAAGCTACTGAGGTATGGGTGGTGCTTAGTACTGTAATGACATTCAGGGCAGTCAGTGCCTGTGGATACTGAGAAAGGTTCTACTCATAGGGTTAGTACTGCTGTTCTGACTCAGTGAGAAAAGCAATGACAAACTACCTCACTCCTTATCTTGCCTAGTACGCCTCAATATAGGTCTGCCTTGGGTTTTTGTGGGTCCTAACGGCGGTCCTTTTTGAGGATCCAACCAGCCTTCGGGCTGACTACCTAACAGGCAGACAGACAGACAACTTCATCACACACCCAACTACACAGGGCTGATGGCCAAGATATACCATTACGTAGTCTATGATGTTATTTATCAGGTACTTGGAAATTATGACCAGTTTAATGATGGGGGAGTGGTACCTCACCTCTGGATTTACCCACGTCAACTGAACTCTTCAAAGCCAAACAATATCATCCAGTTAAATTAGACTTCGCGGTATGTCTGTGAACTTCAATTATTATTATATAGATCCTACCACGAATACAAAGACCTTGAAGAACGCGACGAGTCACCTCCAGTCATTGTTTGGTAACCTCGAGTGTATACCACGCAGGGCCCGCCTCCAGGTACCGTGCGATTCCGCGAACCAACTGATCCAGTCTTACACGATATGCAGTGACGTAGTGATGATGTCATACACTTTCACTGCCTGGCCACGAAGTTCAGCTCACCATTGACAAATACTGATTCACACCATTATTATTAGACTATTATTATTATTAGTATTCAATTAAATACCAATGTCATTAAAATTAATCCACCAAAAGTCAATAAAATGAATTACTAGAAGATGTTTATTGGACTACTACAATTAATCTTAAGGAACAATTGGTAAATTAATAATTAATAATAATTAACTACAATTGTAATTAATGCTGATGAAGACCACAATATGTCTCCAAAGATATGTTTCTTCTTCTTGTTCCATATAGGCCAACTACGGACCGCGATATTCAACTATTTTGCTTGGAGTGGGTCATAATGTTCGCCCAGTAGTCACGCACCCTCTGGCTGAGTTGTTCCTTTCTCTCCTTTGTCCAGAGGGCACCTGTCTACTTCCTTGGGGGGTTTTCCAGGAACTGTATTTGCTTTAATTTATTCCTGAGGACGTTCGATCTTTTATGCCTTTTTTCATAACTCCCAGTTCCTGCAGATCTTTGTGCACTTAAATCAGCCATGGTGACTTGGTCTTCCTTCTTTGCCAGTATGTTTATTATTATTATTATTATTATTATTATTATTATTATTATTATTATTATTATTATTATTATGTGTGTGTAACCCTTGAAGAGATTTTAGGATCCCCACTTTCTGATCACCCTGACGAAGCCGGATAGAATTGATATTTAATGACAAACCAATACCCCATTCATCCTCATGCATCAAACTCGCTGTGTGGGTGACTTTGATGGCGTAGTTGGTAACATGCTGAGCTTCTATGCCAAAGGTCGCGGGTTAAAACCCAGCCAAAGTCGTCGGATTCTTTAAGAGCGTTAAAAATCCCTCTGTATTCCTTCCTTCGGAGGGGAAGCAAAGCCGGCGATCCCATGTCATAGATTTATGGCATGAACAGAACCTTCCACTAACTACAATTGTGTGAAGCTAAATTTGTAGGTTAGATTTGATAACGCTAAATTAGTTCCAACGTTCGCCACCAGGTGCTGGCTGCGATGGCATCTAATAGCCAAGTCCGCAGCCAGGTGTCGTGGACGCTAGCATTTGGTGGCAATAGTAGGAACTACTTAAAAATTGAACGTCTGCATTCCTAACCTGAATCACATATAACACACACTAATACAGCCATGACAATTAACACCGGTTATCAGACAAATTCTACACACATCCAAAGTACACGGGAGTACACGACCGCGTTGTCGCATCCCCTAAACTAAGGAACCAACCAACCAAACTTGCTGTGAGGAGTCCTTTGACATACGGTAATTATCTAAACGGAATTTTATACATTCATGTTCAATTATCTCCTTCGAGACTTCGTTCGAAAGACTTGGCAAATTAAATGTAATTTCGTAATAATTCCTTATCGTGTTTCATTATCCTAATTGGTGCTACAGCGAATTAGAATATTTATTAGTTATGTCTGTCACATGAGATGACTAACATAACCTCCAAGGAACAAAGAACAGTCGCTCAAGGTCTCGACATTCCGCATACATCTTGACCACACAAGAGCTACGCCTTCCATTGTTAAATGAGTCGAGTTAGAACTGCGTCGCCAACGTCTTGAGAGCGACATTTCACCAGATCGTATAGCTTATAAGCTAAAAGCTACTTTTTCAGGGGCTCTGGATTGCCCACAATCTTGAACATTTTCTAAATGTTGTTTATGTGCCATACGATCTTTCAGCTTTCTAAATCCTGGGGCATAGGGTTGCCAGATTTCAAGAACATTGTTGTTTTTAATCAAGGTTGTTAAGTGTTGTAATAAATAATACACATATGTATTAAATAACCATTACATAATCAAATACACAAAATTAAAACTAGATATTGCTGACATATCATAGCCTATAGGCCTATGACACCAGCAACTTACAAATGCTTTTCATTTGAACGACCCTTCGCAAGGATTTTTTATTTGAAAGTACCTTCTGATAAAATTCACAACAATTTTCGTCATAATTGTAATATGTGAACAATTCTTGCTTTATCAAACTAATGGAGCTTCTGTTTCTATCATTTGAGATATTCATGACAGGAGAAACTCTCTCCGTAAAAGCATTGGAGGGGAAAATGCTGGGTATTAACTTCACAAGGACTAAGCTATTCCTTAATTTTGTTGCCACTAATAAATCTATAACACGTATCCATCTATCTGACACAGGCATATCAATCATTTTCTCTTTCAAACTTGCACCTGTATCACCAGAAAACAAGCTAGATATTACAATCAATTCTGAAGAGGGACATCTGAAAATTGGTGCAAAATTGAATTTATTATCAAATTAACCGCAATAAAAACGGAATAACGAAACAAGAAAAAACGGTATTGTTCCGGGTACCTACGGAACGTCTGGCAACCCTACGGGGCAGTCAGCTGGCATTTGAGGGAGCGAGTCAGTATATTTATTGGCACGTTAAAGATCCCCTTGGAGCAAATTTCCGGCACCTCGGCGTCTCTAAAAGCCGCAGTAGTTAAAAGGGACGTAAAATAACATTATTATATTTTAGCTCTCGAACGGTAGCTTACATTTATATTTGTCAACTAAAATTCGTGAGGCTACATTCCTTATATTTTCCCACATTTGTACGTCCACACACCAAAGTAGCCTACATTTTAATGTTTACAAGCTGTACCCGGCATGTGTTTCAACGCCAATTAAAGAGAGTGTTGGTGTTGTAATTTTGTTTGCTGAAGTGCTTTTGGATACACAATATTTTATTTCTAAACTAGCACCCCACCCCGGCTTCGCCCCAGAACAGTTATTAATGCCTTTTTTTTTTCGATTTCAATGAACTACGACCTATATCCGTTTTACGTCTCGGCATGATGAGTTAAAATCATAGACTGGACTATTAATTATATTATCATGAAGAACCATGTGCAACGAATACTTGCCAGACATAATTTAAGAATGGCGAGGTGCATGAAACACAAATCCCCCTTCCGTCCAATCTATAAACACTCATTTTGGGCGATGTATTGAAGGTAGAGATATGCTCTCACGGACTTTTCATGCTGAACAATTCTTACACTCATATTAAATTGATATTTTTAACGGTTTGCCCAGCGTAACCTCAAAAAGCGCACGGAAGCCAGTTTTTTGTCGACTTTTTCACTGAAATAGTTACTGCTTGGCTTCCTTTGATCATAAATAAATAATTTTCTACAGGAACCTTCCTCGAAATATCCTTTACAGAATGGTGAAAACCGCATCGAAATCCATCCAGTGATTCTTGACATTAGCCGAGACATCCAAGAATCGGGGACTTTGTTTTATACTAAGTAGATATTATTGTAAAATGGGTTTACTAATTCAGAAACATTCGTAGGAGCGTGCACAACAACTCACCAAAGTTTCTTCGTAATTGGATGAAAGGTATATGAACGCATACGGGACTTGGTTGTAACAATTCCAGCGCCGTCAATCGATTCACGGCTCTGATAAGAAAATTAATTCTGGTTTGAGGGCTGGAATGGGGTACACTCAGCCTCGCTCAGCCTTGTGACGGAAAACTGAAAAGTGTCGGCTTCGATTCCCAACTCAACCATCCTAGAAGTGGTTTTCCACTTCTACTCCAGGCAAATGCCGGGAAGGTTCCTATCAATAAGCTACGGCTGTCACCTTCCCAATCCTGGTCTGAATTGCAAACTCACACACACTCACTGCTACGGTCACCACAACAACACAGGTCATCAGACATTTTTAAAGTGTCCAAGTAAACGGGATTAAATGACCACGATGTCCAAGACCCTCAAATGAATCAACAACAGCAGTAACAATCTTCCATTCCAGCCCTCTAAAACCAGAATTAAATTCCTTTGCAGAGCCGGGAATCGAACCTCCGCAGTGACAGCCGAGAATGCTAGTCACTATGCCATGAGGTAGACAGTGTTTTAGTGGAAACTCTCACAAAAGGTCGGGCCTCGTTGTGGGACAAGTTACGGGCAATTTACCTTACAGTTCTCACAGTATATCAAACTAACTAGACATATTATTCCATGTAATTAGAAATTACTTCAATGACAAAAAGAAACTCACGGAAGTTGTAAATTACTGTCTTTGAGACGGTGGATGGTTGTGCCATATTCTGTAGGGTATGAAGGCGATAAAAGAGGAGTGTAACACAGATCATTACCACTACCTTAACATAATTGTTATTATTCACCTGCTTTTTAAGGCCGGAGTATCAATAATGTACTGTATATTCATTCAGTTCAAGTTTAGACTATATAAAGGATGTAACAAAAATGCAGGACACATTCCTCAGACGAAGAAATTATGTTATATGAACGTGAGTCCGGAAACGCTTTGTTTCCATCTTACACCTCATTGTATCCAACTCATTACGCATGGGAACCACACAAGAACAGAGCGTTAGAATCATGAGGAACATGCATTCTTGGTTACGTCTGGTTACGTTGTCATTACCGTAGGTGCACCGCGAGTGTTTTGTTTTACATGGCCCTGTTGCCATGTGACTTACCAGTTGTGCCTTTAGCTGTGCGACAAAACATGTAGCCTACTTCATGCACGATGGAACACCACCTCATTTTAGTGTTAATGTCCGTTAGCTTCTAAATAACAGATTTTGTGACAGATGGATAGTTAGAGACGGACCTATTGTCTGGCCTCCACGCTCTACGGACCTAAACCCACTTAGACTGCACTTAAACCCACCTAAACTCCGGATTTTTATTTTTGGGGGCATTTGAAAGCTCTTGTGTATCGAACCCCAGTACAAGATGTTTAGAGTCTCCGTACCCGTATTATGGAAGGCTACGAAACCATACGCAATACTCCAGGGATACATCAGCACATCCGAGATTCACTACGACGGTGGGTTGATACATGTATCAATGCTCACGGAGGGCATATTGAACATCTACCGTGAGAAAGAGTTGCATGTGGTACGCTGGTACGTTCTGTTCTTGTGTGTTTCCCATGTTAAATGAGTTGGAGACAATGAGGTATAACATGGAAACAGAGTGTTTCCGGACAAATGTTCATGTAACAAAATTTCTTCGTCAATGTGTGCGTAATGTGTCCTGCAGTTTGTGCCGCACATTTTTGTTACACCCTGTATATAAACGACACATTGTTATTCCCTAAAGTTGCTGGGCTCAACTGAGGCAAGCCAATAGAAATCAACTATTTTATGACAATTTATTATGAATGGATTTAAAAAAAAATAACCTAATGGTCATCATACTAACATAAGTTTTATTAAGATCAGTTTCTTGCATTATGAGCCGAAGCAATTCATTTTTGGAAAATTGTCACTCACGCCATCTACCATATAATTTATCATTACAATGCTAGATCATTACGTCAGATAATTATTTGGCTTCATTGTTTAGTTACAGAACTTCCGTAGTGATCTGTTCAATAAGTCACAAATTAGAGGAATTCATGTTAAGAAATTAGCATGCGCCTCATATATTGTTTTATTAGCGCTACTCTTCATACGAGCTAGTCATAACATTTCAAGACTCACGAATTCGCAAAAATATATTGCATGAACGAATTTGTGCATCAAATCTCTTAGTGAAATATGTAAGAACTAGCAGTCCCGTGCGAGAAATCTCGCATGTTCATAAACCACACTTTCCCCAATAGGTTTATAATGAGTGACTTAAGGAGAAAGGTTGTTATGTTTTTATTTCAACCAAATGATTACAGAACACTATTTACATTTCAGTTAGAATTCCAAGTTCTGCGTTCCCTAATTTAAGAAGGCAGTCACTGACAATTGGATCATCATAACACTCACCGGTTATTCGATATTTATGAAATTGTACGATTTGAGTACTCATTCCTTTGATTTACTGTTTCTGAAATCCAAGCAAAATGATAAAGGAAAGACCTCATAATGTTAAAATGACATGAAACAGGCGTCACAGCGGCCAAAATGTGAAGTGGACAGCAATTATGGAGCGTATTTTTCTACAGCAACAGTATCTGCAAATCGCACACTTCGTACATTTTTTTAAAATAATTTTTTAAAGAAATTATAGATATTTATGAAATTAGAGAGCAATTCGTCACTGCTAATGTCCATTCTCTTTCATTTGAATGCTCATTTATCACGATCGGTCGCTTGTGAGCGCCGCAGGAGGGATCTATACTACTGAAATAATATACAGTATAATATGATATAACTCTTATTAACAATGAAGGTCACTACACAAGAGACTTGAGGGAAACA
The DNA here is from genome assembly GCA_946902985.2 of Meconema thalassinum. Classification (NCBI taxonomy): domain Eukaryota; kingdom Metazoa; phylum Arthropoda; class Insecta; order Orthoptera; family Tettigoniidae; genus Meconema; species Meconema thalassinum. The sequence continues at coordinate 978,694,949 of OX336388.2, read as the reverse complement.
ATGCAGTGTATCTTAAACCATCTCGTTCAGAAGGATGATGAAATGGAAGATACTGCTCAGCAAAAGCAAATAAGGAAGTAAGTAGAGGAACCAATAGACACTCTGAACGACTGGGAATTTACAGAAGAAGAAATTAAATCTGCAATCAAAGATCTAGGTCATAATAAGACACCAGGTGAAGATGGAATCACTAGTAAAATACTATGGTGGACGTATGAAAGTATCCCTAGAACTATGACATCATTATATAATGGTTGCTTGAAGAATGCTTGTTTCCCGAAGCGATGGAAAAATGCGAGACTTATACCAATCACAAAACCAGGAAAAGATAATATTCAGGATCCCTCTAAATTCCGACCAATAAGCCTGATAAATGTGGCGGGCAAAGTATTAGAGAAACTTCTAATAAATAGAATAAATCACTACCTCTATACCAATAAACTACTGAACGAAAATCAATATGGCTTCACAGTTCAAAAGTCTACTACTGATGCAGCTATGGCCCTTAAGGAATTTATAACTGAGGCGTTCAAAAATGGTCAAATTACCCTTAGACTATAGTTAGTCTTGATGTCAAAGGAGCTTTTGACTCTGCGTGGTGGCCATGTGTCCTAAAGCCATAAAAGACTTCAAATGCCCGAGAAATTTGTACTACCTGACTAAGAGCTACTTCAAGGATAGAACGACGTTCATGAATTCCAATAGTATCCAAGTAGAAACAGTAGGTAATAAAGGATGTCCTCAAGGTTCATGTTGTGGAGCGGGGTACTGGAATGTACAGTATAATTCACTGCTCAGTTTGGAATACGGTAAAAGCACCAAAGCTATAGCATTTGCTGATGACCTTATAATTGCTGTCAGGGCTGAAACTGAAATTGAAGCAGAAAATATTGTGAATATGGAATTACGGAAAGTTACTAAGTGGTCAACAGAAAACAAAACCCGTTTTAATGAAAGTAAATCAAGAGTTATTCTAATATCAAGAAGAAGAAAGCAAAGAAGAAAATTGATATATTTATGAATTGGAAACGTCTTGTACAAGTAGATACGATGGAATATCTAGGAATAACTATAGACTCTCGCTTTAAGTTCAATGACCACATCAATAAAGTTAGTGAAAAATGTATTAAATTAATAAACGCATTATCAAAATCGGCTAGAATAGGATGGTGTCTAAAACACCAGGCTTTGGAAACAATATATAAAGGAGCAATATTGCCAATGCTGTTATATGCTGCTCCGATGTGGATTGAATCCCTAGAAAAGAAAAGTAATATGATTAAATACGTGAGAGTGCTAAGACTTATACTCTTGAGAATAGCAAAATCGTACCGCACTGTATCTCATGAGGCACTGTGCATTATTACAGGAATTACTCCTATAGATATAATGGCTAAAGAGATTGTTGCTCTATACAAAATCAAGTCAGGAAAAACAACTATGAACTATGTCATTGACCACCCCGAAAAACCTATGAGATGGCTCCATCCAGCCTATTTTCCTGGAACCGAAGATCCAAGAATAGCATTAAATGAATATATCCCATGGAAAATTTACACAGATGGAAGCAAAAGTGAAGAAGGAGTGGGAGCTGACATAGCTATATTCAGATCGCATGAATTAGTAGACCAATTGAAATATAGACTGCAAGACAACTGTTCGAATAATCAGGCGGAGCAATTAGCTATACTTAAATCTCTGGAGTTCTTAGATACTACTAGGACAGAGGATGATGAAGATAAGAAAGTAATTATTTACACAGATAGTAAAATAGCAATTGACTCCATTACGGACTTCAGAAATCATAACGAACTAATTGAGAATATAAGAAGGACTACAGCTATTCTAAAAAGAACAAGTAGTTCCGTGAAGAACTATACAGCCTATTTTCATATATCCTGCTAATGTTAATTGCCTCTATCAACATACAAAATTTCAGTTTAATTGCTGTAACAGATTCGTAGATATTGAGAACCGTCCAAATATTTCAGATGGTCGCCAGGTTGGATTTTTATTTTTGTACTATTACATTAAGATCATTGTGTACGTGTGGTATTCAAACTTCAATCGCATGATTAGAACACAAGAAGTAAAAACGAGATTTTAAAATTACGCACAGCAGCCATCTTGTGATTATGCAAACAATTGAAATAAATTAGATGCCTGTGGATCAATATTTGTATAAGCATTTAACGCGCAACCTTTCACGGCACTCGGATAATTAAGTCGCGAGAAACGCCCATTTAAATATTTATAATTCGCGTAGCCGCCATGTTGGATTTGTGCTCACCAGGTTACTGAAAGTCCTTTAGTTGAACATATGTTCATAGTCTCTATGAACATAAACAAATTCAGTTTGGTTGCTGTAAAAGATTCATAGATATTGAGAACAGTCTAAATATTCCGGAAGCTCGCCATTTAGGATTGTTATATGTATAGGCCATAGAGTTATATACCATTGAAGGACAATTATTGCCTAGGTTCATTATTCAAACTTTCAACTCGATCGCATGATTACGACACAAGAAATAAAAACTTAATTTTAAAATTTCGCACAGCCGCCATCTTGAGGTTATGTAAACAATTGAATTAAATTAGATGGCAGTACATTACAATCTGCAAAATCATTTACTGTACCTCATTTCACTGCGCTCAGAGAGTTAAATCATGAGAAAAGTCTATTAAAACATTTCAAATTCCCTTGGTCGCCATGTTCGTTTTGTACTTTACAGGTTTATGAAATATACATAGGTAAACTTGTATCAGTACCCTTTATCACCGTACAAAATTGCAGGGTGATATCTGTAATAGTTTCGGAGATATAGAATGTCAGTGAAATATTTCGCACAGCCGCCTTTTTGAGGTTATGTAAACAATTGAACTAAATTAGACTCCAGTGCATTACAATGTGTATAAACATTTGCTGTACCAAGTTTCATTACGTTTGGATAGTTAAATCGCGAGAAAATTCTATTTAAAAGTCTCAACTTCGCTTGACCGCCATGTTGGTTTTGTAGTCACCAGGTTTTTGAAAGTCTCATAGGTGAACTTCTAGTAGTGCCCTTTATCACCGTACACAATTTCAGGGCGATATCGGTAATAGCTTCATAGATATTGAATGCTAGTGAAATATTTCGCACAGCCGCCATGTTGGATTGGTGAGACGTAAAAAAATTGAATGGCACGGTCGAGGTCGCCGGGAATAGTGCTATGAGCTTACCAAGTTTCATTGAAATCGCTCCAGCCGTTTAGATTTTATTAGGGGACACACACACACCTCACACACACACACACACACACACACACACGCACGCACACACACACACACGGACAAAAGGTGATCTCATAAGCCTTTTTTTTTTTTTTTTTTCAAAATTGAAAATAGGCTAAAAATGTGGATAGTAAAATGTGAATGGGTTAAGGCACAAACAGGTCTTGCAGGCAATGATCTGGCTGATAAAATTGCAAAGGAGGCTACAAAATTAAGTGAGGTTTGTTTCGATAGAATACCCATCTCATCTTTTTTTAAAAAATCTCAAAGAAGAATAAATTCATGAATGGCAGCAAAAATGGGAACAAACTTCAAAAGGCACACTTACAAAAGAATTCTTTCCAACAGTTGCAGGTAGATTAAAATCCAAAATCACCTTAACACCTAATATGACTACAATACTGACTGGCCATGGAAATATTGCTTCGTACTTACAGACTTAAAATTATACGTAATCCCGAGTGTTCCTGTAAAAGCAGCCCTCAGACTATAGATCATATAATATTCATGTGCAGTGAAGTGAAAAATATTAGGCAATTCTTCATCAATAGTGTTAATAGAGACGATAACTGGCCGATTCAGAAATCTGTGCTATTAAAAAAGTATTTGAAGGAATTTTCTAAATTTGTTAATGCTCTGGATTTTCAAGCTCTAAGGAAAAACGATGAATAATATTGTTTGATATTGTTAAGATTAAGTCATCTAGAAATTGAATTATTATAATGTAATTTATTTTGCTCATTTATAAAATGTATTGTAAGTGCATGTAGTACTACTTATGTAGTGGAGCATGCACATGCAGAGAGTATGAACAATAATTATTTTTTAAATATGATATATGATGATATTAGGGTAAAATAAATGTATTACTAATCTAAGGAACGTGCACCGGATTTATGAGCATTAGAGATTCGTCCAACTTACACATAATTTGAAGGAAATGAGTCGATACACCATACCGGTGTCATTTTTATCAGCTGATGATGTTAGCCAATCAGATCACTTCCCGGGCGAATTCAAATGAGCTTCGCAGGGCAATGTTGCTATTATTTATATGAACTTTAAAATTTCATCACTAATAAAAATATCAAATTAACAACATACTGCATTTTCTAGGCCGAATAATTTGAGTGTTTCTTTTTTCTTCATAACGTTATTTCATTTGAGGGGATGTCCCCCTCGTTGCGTAGTGGCTAGCAGTCTTGTCAGTCACCTCGGAGGCTCGGGTTCGATTCCTGGCTCTGCAAAGGAATTAAATTCTGGTCTGAGGGCTGGAATGGGTTACACTCAGCCTCGTGATACAAAACTGAGAAGAGGTGGGTTTCATTTTTACCTCAGCCATCTTGGATGTGGTTTTCCGTGGTTTCTCACTTCTACTCCAGGCAAATGCCGGGATTATACCTAACTTAAGGCCACGGCCAATTCCTACCCAAATCCTACCTCAATTACCAAATAAATACACACACTAGTAGGCCTACAGACATCACAGTGACACAGTTTTTTCAGACAAATTCTACACACACTCAAGTACACGGGGCTACATGCCCATAATTTCGCAATGCCCCCAAATAATCAACAATAATAACAACAATCACTGTATCACTTCGGATTCGGTGGCGTAGTTGGTAGCATGCTGAACTGCTGTGCCCAAGAAAGCGGGTTCAAACCCGGCCGAAGTCGTCGGATTTTTAAGAGCGTTAACATCCTTCAGTATGCCTTCTTTTGGAGGGGAAGTAAAGCCAGCGGTCCCATGTCATAGATATATGGCATGTAAAAGATCCTTCCACAGACTTAACTTGTGTGAAGCTAAATTTCTAGGTTAGATTTCGTTGGAACGCTCTATCAAAGTTCCAACGTTCACCACTAGGTATCAGTGACCTCTGGTAGTGAAAGTTGGAACTACTTGAAATTGAACGGAACTTGTAGCTCTCCCTATGGGTGTCCGCTTGAAGCAGCTACAGCCTCTAGCGAGCCGAACATGTCCTCGGACACTCCCGGTACTAAAAGCCACACGATAAATATAATCTGTGTCACTGTGATGTCGGTACTAGTCTGTGTATTTGTAATTGAGGAAGGATTTGGATAGGAAGCGGCCGTGGCCTTAAGTTATGTATAATCCCCCCCTCCTCCTCCCCATCCCATCCCCAAAAATAAAACTCTACATACGCCCCTGCCCGATTTCCAAATACAGTAGCTTGCACACCCTAGTATAGTCCATCCCAATAACTCCAAACAGAACGAAATACACGGCACTATAATTATGACCACGATGTCGCAGTCCCTAAAATAAGCAATAACAACAACCATTCTAAGGTGCTTTTTTTCTCTCTCTCTCTCTCATTTTGGCAACCCTGAATACTACTGACCCAGAACTCCATGACCTGGCTCAGTGTGTAAGTGGGTGACTTCACAGTCTGAAGACGTACTTTACTTCCCGTGTTTCCTAATACCAGTTGTGAGTGAGTCAAATTATGGTGCATTAGGCAAATTAAATTGACGAGAGTTTTTTGTTGTTGTTTTTTTTAAGGTAACAGTGAGAAACAACCGTAAATTTCAATTAATCATACAAATCTGTCTTATTTTTTTGTTTCTGGTGTTTAAAAAAAATGAGTACAACGAAGATGGCTCAAGGTCGAATGTCCCGCTATCCCGTCCCGGCAACAGCTGGAGGCATCGCGTGAGTATTCGCTACTGTAATTCGATTATGGTCATTATCCGGCAAAGTGAAGACATACAGTGCATATATCACAGCCCACACCAACAACAAACTCGTCTCTGATTCCGCCTTGTTATGTTGCCAGCCGTCATAATCCATTGACCCACGCATCATAGCCGTGCGCTTTAAAGGCTCGGCCACACAGAAAGCGGTCTGTCGCGGCGGGAAGCGATCCAGCGGACGTCGCGGCGGTCCGCGATATGGGGACGTCACATAGAACGCGATACCTTTGTGTGAGTGGTCCAGTCTGGTGGCTTCCTTCTCGAGAATATGTAGTGTGTTTTCATATTAAGTATTGTTTGATATTATTATTGAATATGAGGTCGGGCGAAGAGCAACTACTTCTCCTATTTGCTCTGCAAAGCACAAAGAAGAAAATACAATGTTGGGTGCATGACATCAAAAAGAAAAGAGTGCAATTAGGAGAATCATGTGCCGAACTGGAGTCACATGAAGATAGGTTTTTCAAGTATTTTCGTATGTCGCGAGAATGTTTCGAGGAATTACACGATTCCATGCTTCTTTAAAGCATTTTTATAATGTTAGTGTGAACTGTCGATCAAATATGTGTATTTACCACAGTTTCAATAAATACTTCAGTATGGTCACTCATCACAATCGAAGGCGGCACCGGCGGCGGTCTGGCGGGCAATCTGTAAATTTGTACAACCGGATCGCTCGTCGTCGCGACAAAGACTAGTGGGTGACGGTAGACCGCGTTCTGTGTGCCAGGGTTGATGCAACTTTGGGAAATAGCCTACAACTGGACCGCCTGACCGCCTCGGTCAGATATCGCTTCCCGCCGCGACAGCCCGCTTTCTATGTGACTGAGCCTTAAGTGGGTCGGTACAGCTTACTTAGTTATTGTTGTGTTTTTTTTAATGGGCGGAACAGCAAGGTTATCTGCCCCCGTTACAGTTTAACACATTCGAAAGTTAAAAATTTAAAAGAAAATATCTCTGATTAATCATATACAGTGATGGTCCTTCTTATAGAACAGAGCTTTACAAAGGCCGTGCCACGGACAGGTCGCAATGACTCACCATTAAATGTATAGCATGTACCGATTACAACATCGGGTCGTGAAGCCCTGGATGCTGTCATAGCATTTATTACACACGCAGCTGACAAGATACCTTACAAGGGAAGTATCGGGTAAGACAGGTCGAAACCTATCTTGGATCTTTGTGGACGTAATCGTTGTGCTATAAGAGGAGAACGTGCGGAAAATCAGCCGCCAGATTGAACAGCAAGGTTCCTAAATTATGTGGTGAATCTCTCATATAAATCAATGGGAGGTAGCGAGTACCGTACATGTCGGAATGGACAGCCCTGACCACCCAAGCACCCAAGACCGGTGAGAAGGAGCTGCACGCTCCAGTCAGTATATACGCCCCGCCTCGCTACTACTCCGAGTGCCACAGGGATGTCCAGCTCCTCCAGCCGTCATGCCTGCGTACCAGGATGTCGGGTACGATTTCGGAGCTTTGCAGTTCAAACTGGCGGCTGATTTTCCGCACGCTGTCCTCTTATAGTACAACGATTGCGTCCACAAAGTTTCAAGATAGGTTTCGGCGTGTCTTACCTGATACTTCCCTTGTTAGTTGTGATAATTAAGACTTGCAGTGAAGTTCTATAGCCTATCTCGTATCCCGTGAACATGGTTAGGTATAGAACAAAACATCAAATTTTCCTAGTGGAAACTTATCTTCTCAAGAAGAAGTTTGCAGTAAATTTGTTCATGATTATCAGTGCCGTGCAATTTTTACTTGTGGGGAAATCTCAAACAAAAGGTATACAGAAACAATCCGCGTACTCTGGGGGCTCTCGAGAACGAAATAACTGTACTGATGCGAAATATCAGTGAGGATGAATTACAGCGAGTGTACAAAAACTTCCTACGACGGAGACAACATGTGTTTAGAAATTGAAGGACAGCATTTCCTGCAACTACACTGAAATGAATGTAAATAGTGCACTCAGCCTCGTGCAGACAATATTGAGTACCTGTCTACCAAGAATACCAAGATTAACGGCCGAGGGGCTCCGACGTGCTGACCACGCATCACCCCACAATCGGTAAGCCAAGAGGGTTGGAGAGTGGTCTTGATAGGCCAAGGTCCTTCATGGCCTGACAGTGGTGTCATGGTGTTTGGTTTGTTCATTATTATTATTATTAGTAGTAGTAGTAGTAGTAGTAGTAGTAAATAGCCGGCCCCGTGGTGTTGGGGTAGCGCGCCTGCCTCTCACCCGGAGCCCCCGGGTTCGATCCCCGGCTCCATCAGGGATTTTAAAACTGACGTGAGGGTTGGAACGGGGTGCACTCAGCCTCGTGAGGACAATTGAGTAGCTGTCTGACAGTGAGACGGCGCCCCGATCACGAAAACCAAGATTAACGGCCGAGGGGACCCGACGCGCTGATCACGCGTCACCCCAATATCTGCAGGCCGAATGGCTGGGCAGCGGTCGCTTGGTCGGCCTTAGCCCGTCATGGGCTGTATAGTACCAGGGGTTGACTTTTTTTTGTAGTAGTAGTAGTAAATAGTAATTAACAGCCTAATTTTATTTTCCATTTCTTCCAAAGCATAATTATCGAAAATTATGATAACCAAACTAACTTAAGTACGATTCCTGTCTAGTATGAGAAAACAATATACACTGACTGGCAAAAAAAACCGATCACTTGACAAATTCAACATTACTTTCATTTAAATCGTAAATATGAACGTTCTAGGCCTAGTACATAAGTTACTGTTTATAGTATGGAAGTAAGGTTTCCTGGATGTATTATCATTCTTTGTGTCATTGTTTCACTAAACAATAGCGACTCATTGACATGATGCTGTTTCCCGCGGAAAGATGTGCGCGCCACCATTTTCGATCAGAGCCACTGCCCTGGTAACATCTTCAGGATTCAAGTGCATATTCGTTTCTGAATTGCACAAGAACAACTGTGGATATGGCTGTATTGATCTTCTCCTAGGCCAACAAGTGGCAAAAGAAAAAAAGAATAAATCATTGCATTGTTGACGATAGCGATGGCGCGCACATCTTTCCGCGGGAAACAGCATCATGTCAAAGAATCGCTATTGTTAAGTGAAACAATGATATGAAGAATGGTAATGGATCCAGGAAAACAATCAACCTCACTTCCATGCTATAACTACTGTATGCACTGTACTAGGCCTATACCGTTCATACTTATGATGAATTTTTCAAGTGATGTTCTTTTTTGCCGGTCAGTGTATTTAGTTCCCCTGTCTTCCAATAAGCGTACAGTGATTACTCCTCCCTATCGTACACACGAAATTGAAGCTGACTACGGGCCTCATTCTAATAAACCAGACCAAGTAATAAATCCTCACCACCATTGCTTTCGACCTTCATAATACACGCTTCGCATGGTTTTTAGTTCGTTCGAGCGCAGCAAATTAATTTTTAAGAAAGTTCTCATAACTGTTTCTAGTGAGTAAATATTCCAGGGAGGGGAGAGATCTGTTCCATTTTCCTGTTGTTTTATGTTCCCTACTTAGCTTGATGAAAGTTGAAAGTTTGATTCGATGTAGAAGGAAATTAAAACCATGTTCTTGTGTAATTTCTTTTTTATGATGCAGACTTCTCCACACAACCACTTTCGTGAGTAGAAGCATTGCCAGGTTGTGTACTGACAGTGTGAAGTGAATTACTCTTTAGTCACCTCTTGTGACTATTAAAAGTATCTTATCCGCAACAACAATAATGTTCTAACACTGTATAGGCTGTTAAATGTATGTAGGTGAAAGTAAACCCTCGGCAGAATAGAACGAAAGCAAGCAAGCAAGCAAGCAACAAACAAGAATTATTTACGAAACGTATGCACTTGTCCATCCGTGAGATTTAACAAGTAGTTCCGTGACGAACTAAAGAGCCTGCTTTTCTTAAAATTTGAGATTCATGCCAATTATTTATCTATTGGACCTATCTAGAATAATGACGAAATTAATTTGGTAATACTGACATTTCTAATTAGTTCGAAATATATCTGAAATAGAGCACAACATTTGGCAGCCCTTGTGACTGAATATATTGTTTGTTCCATCTCTTAAGGCACAGAAAGTATTACAAAGTATTACTATGACTTTACCGAGATTTTATTAGGGGGGCGGGAGGGAAGAGGGGGACACACACAGACAAAAGGTGATCTCATAAGCCTATTTTTCATAAATGAAAATAGGCTATAATTTGAAAAATGGGATATAGGCGTACTCGTATCAAGGTGTTATGATGTACGGACACCCTTAAAATTACGGGCATTTCCTGTCCAATTCTCACCTCAAATAACAAACACACACACACTAATACAGACACCACTCGAATACATGTTGTCAGACAAATGTTACACACACCCAAGTACTCGAGACTGAAATGATCAGAATGTCCAAGCCCCCAAATGAAACTTCAACAACAACACTTTGTGAGTTACTCTTAGCTTAGCATGTGATGCAAGAATAATTAACTAGAAATCCTCGGGAAAATATGTCGTGATGTAATGTTTAGTACCAGAACAGGATATGAAGCCGGACCCACAAAGAGGATCCGGTTGGGGATCTGGAGCGTTCAATTGTCAAGGACGTCAACCTTCCTCTGAGAAGACATGACACATCTTGATATAGGGCAAGGTCTGGCCGCCATTGTGTCTTGAATATTCAGCGATGTGTAATTGCAATGACCGTGAAATTATTTTTGTTCCACGAGAATCGTCTTTATGACTGTCGTTAAACGACTAAAGTGTAGCTGTTCATTATAAAGCAAGCGTGAAAAATTATAATAATATCAGATGGGCAATAGATTATATTCCAGGAAAGAATTATGTCATTTAGCCAGCATAAATACTGGTTTCCACTCCATATTTCATTTTATGTGCTAATCTGGGCTTGGATAAGAATAACACGTTGAATATCAAGGTTAAGAAAATTTCCCACCTGAAAGAACAATTTCGTACAACATTTAGGTTTAGACCTACCAAGAGAAGAAAAATCTTATGAACCAACACCACCCCATTTTCAGAATGATATGTCGTCGTCAGATAATGAAACCCGTCATTTCATGAAAATCCTAGGCACTTCATGAAAAGCCGGAATATGATGTAAAAAGGGATAGTTACACCATCTGACGCGTGGTTTTATGAAATGGCTGAATTTCACATAGTGTAATTATTTCTATACACAGGTGGCCAAATTATTTTGTAGAGATTTGAAGCTATTCTTTTTAGGGTTACTTATACAAATTGTCATTTGTAGCCTTTTCCATGCCCGGACCCCCACAGGAGTAGCGTACCTACCTTCTTTACTGCGAGAGCTAAAAGCTCAAGCAGCCTTTAACCTCCCTATGAAGGCTTCCAAAAAGATAGTATATTGGCTTTCACGACCACCAAGAACCCGCTGATGAGCCTATCTTGGTGTTCCTAGAAGAAACCCAGCACAAGACACGTAATAAACCTAGAAAAATTGCTTAGTTTTAATTCCTTGGCCGTGAAAGCCAATATACCAGCGTACGATGTTGTTTCGTAAACGATCCCTTGGAGCACATTCGGTAACTATATGGCAAAATACAACCAAAACAAAAATGTCATGCAACGGAGACTCGGACTCAAATAAAATCACTTGTGCCGGGCTCCTCTCTTTCTTCTTTCCTGTCGACCTCCCTTGGTCAACTCTTGTTCTCTTCCGACCCCGACGGTATTAGGTTATCCGAGGCCTAGGGAGTCTTTCACTTTCCCGCCTTAATTGGCCCTTGTCTCATCTTTCCTGATACCCTCCTTCGGTGAGGGGTCAGCCTTCTTTTTCTTTTCCTTTTACCTCCTGCCTTGTGTTCAAGGTCCTTAAGGAGGCAGGGTATATGTAGCCCCACCACTTCTGGTGCACCGTCGATAATGCTACACCCTCAGGGGCTCACGGCTGGAGAGTTCGGGAGTTGGCGACCCCCAGGGATTCCTGAGCTGGGTCCGTTTTCCCCTTTTGTCCCTTACCTTTGGGGCGGACCCTCTCCTCTTTCACTTTCCTATCTGCCTTTCATGGCTCTCCTTCCTTCCAAGTCCCTCAATCCGCCTTCTTCGAGAGTTGAGGGCATTTATTTTCCTCCTGTCCTTTATTTGCCTTATTCTCCTTTAGTTTTCCATTTCTTCTTCTAGTATGTAGGTTAGTAATTAGTTTTAGTTTTAAGTTCGCTTTTCATTTTCATCTTCACGATCACCCAAACCATCAGGGGCCGATAACCTAGATGTTAGGCCCCATAAAACAACAATTATCATCATCATCATCAAATAAAATCTTTTATTTTAATCCATCATTTATATTATTTCAGTAGTATAGATCCCTCCTACGGAGCTCACAAGCGACCGATCGTGAAAATGAGCATTCAAATGAAAGAAAATAGACATTAGCAGTGACGAATTGCACTTTAATTCCATAAATATCAATAATTTCTTTTAAAAATGACTTTCAAAAAACTGTACGAAGTTTGCGATTTGCAAATACTGTTGCTGTCTGAAAATACGCGAAACTATTGCTGGTCAGTTCGTATTTTGGCCGTAGGGACGCCTGAAACGTAAATAGTGTTCTATAATCAATCTGTTCAAATAAAAACATAACAACCTTTCTCCTTAAGTGTCTTATTATAAACTTATTGGGAAAAGTGTGGTTCATAAACATGCGAGATTTCTCGCATGGGTCCGCTAGTTGTATCTTAATTTGCTATAAAGAATTTGGTTCTATTCAAATGTCCCATTATAATTTGACCACCACTGTACATTGTCTGATGAGAAGTTCAGCCAGTCACTTCCCTGGAATATAAATGGAAATCCACAGAAAACCACTTTCAGGATGACTGAGGTGGGAATCGAACCCGCCTCTTTTCAGTTTTGCCTCACGAGGCTGAGTGTACCCCGTTTCAACCCTCAGACCTGAAATAAATTTCTTGGCAGAGCCGGGAATCAAACCTGGGGCTTTCAGAATGCTAGCCACTACGCAACGAGGCGAATTGCCTAGCAGTGATAGCATCTCCAGCAGTCAGATGTGACATCATCAATAGCGTGGGTTATCTCTTCAGGGTTGGACTGTAATTGCCATGATCAGATTCAGTGGATCCGCCCGTCCCCCAAGGCTATAGATCAACACTGATATTAAGCAACGTGATTATTTTGTTTCAAGGGAATTACAAGATGGTTGTTTGGTTCCTTAGTCTAGGGGCTGCAACAACGCGGTCATGTAGCCCCGTGTACTTTGGGTGTGTGTAGAATCTGTCTGTTAACCGGTGTTAATTGTGATGACTGTATTAGTGTGTGTTATCTGTTTTTAATTCAAGTAAGGACTGCAGACGATAATTTCAAGTAGTTCCTACTTTCGCCACCAAATGCTATCGTCCACGACACCTAGCCGTGAACTTCACTACAACTAGATGCCATCGCAACCAGCGTCCGGTGACGAACGTTGGAAGTTAAGAGCATTAATCAAATCTGACCTACAAATTTAGGCTTCGCACAAGTGTAGTTAGTGGACAGTTCTTTTTCATGCCATAAATCTATGACATGGGACCGCCGGCTTTACTTTCCCTCCAAAGGAAGGCATACTGAGGGATTTTTAACGCTCTTAAAAATCAGATGACTTTGGCCGGGTTTGAACCCGCGAACTTGGGCATAGATGTTCAATGAGAAGTTCATCACCCTAACAATTCAAAATTCGTCTTATCCTGGATTCAGAACTGCCATTTTGGCTTCCGAGATCTAACGCGATTTCAGGAGACTTGTTATAGCCCAGGAATTTCAAACCTAGTTATGGAAGGAAGGGTTGAAGACCAGAACTGTAGGGGTAACTGAGGTTAGAATATGTTAAACAGATTGCCTCGGTTGTGAGGTGTGGTAGGTATGTAGAGACGAAACGATTAGCTCAGGACAGGGAGGAATGGAGGGATGTATCGAACCAGTGAAAAGATTGAAGACTCAAACACACAGACCGGATAATTAAATAATTACTGGTCTGAGTTGGTTGGTTGGTTCTTAAGTTTAGGGGCTGCGACAACGCGGTCATGTAGCCCCGTGTACTTTGGGTGTGTGTAGAATCTGTCTGATAACCGGTGTTAATTGTGATGACTGTATTAGTGTGTTTTACCTGTTTTTTAAAATTTAAGTACATACTGAAACTTAGAATTTTTCAAATAGTTCCTACTTTTGCCGCCAAGCACCACCGTCAACGACTACTAGGCCAAGTTCAGAACTTAGCTACTAGACGACACCACATTCGGCTCTTGTCAACGAACGTAGAAACCTAGGAGCGTTGTTTACATTCTTAACCTATCCAATTTAGCTTCACACAGGTGTAATTATTGGAAGGTTTTTTAACATGCCATAAATCTATGACATGGGACCGCCGGCTTTATTTCCCCTCCGAAGGAAGGTATACTGAGGGATTTTTAACGCTCTTAAAAATCCGACGGCTTCGGCCACTGGTCTGAGTGAAGTTGAATTTGTTGTATGGTGCTATAAGACTAACTCCTGAAACAACCACTCATTTAAGAGAAGGGCGCATAGATGGACCATTTGTTCGAGAAAACTTGGGTATGGCCCGGAAGGACATGACACATGTTATAATCGCATGTCTGCCATTTTAAGTAAGGATGTACTGCCAAGGTCGTATTGTTGCGTGTCAGAACCGCATTCACTTAGCAGACAGTGCGTGGAGGAAATTAATGGGGAATACCGTCCAAAAAACAACATTAGAGATTTCATCTACTACATACTTGTAGCATGTACTTTATAATTACAGCGTCAGTTATGTAAGCACAGCAGTAATAAAACCCACCGAACGGAACTAGAAAGAAGTCTTGAAAGTTTCCCTTGCGTAAGGAAGAGAAGAGAGGCATTCCCCATGCATTCATCACATAATATCGCAGATAAAATAACGAGTGTACCACGCTTTTCTTTCAATTTATTTTCAGATACTTCCCTCATTCGAGGGCTGTCACAAGAACGAAGTGTATTACACAATATTCTTTGTTGTTTTAGCTAATTTAAAATATAAATTACAACAAAACGGAATACCTTACATTAGAGAATAATGGTGGTGAGAAACTACAGATCGGAAATGCAGACATTCAAACAGTAACTAAATTTAAATATTTGGGTTCAATAATAGAAGCTGGGGGAACAAGTTCATCTGAAATTGAGAAAAGAGTAAGTGAGGCTAGGAGAACAATTGGAGCATTAAATTTCGTTTTATGGAGCAGAAATATTTTAAACAAAACCAAGAAACTTAATTACAGTTCATTTGTACAAAGCATTTTGTTATATGGAGCACAAACTTGGACGTCAAACAGATAGCAAGCAATCAAATTATTATTAACAGAGATGGATTGTTGGAGGAGGGCGGCAAGAAAATCAAGATTGGATAACATTAGAAATACGAGAATCAGAGAAATTATGCAGGTAAAGAAAAATGTACTAGAAGTGGTTGAAGAAAGAAGATTACAGTGGTTTGGACATGTGAAAAGGATGCAGAATAGTAGAATTCCAAATTGAATGTTACATTGGCAAGCTGAAGGCAAACGGAAACGGGGTAAACCGAGAGAACAATGGATGGATGGTGTAAAGAGAAGCATGGCTACCAGAGGCTTAACCTAGGAAGATGCTGAAGACCGACATTTGTGGAGGAATAGAGTATTTTTGGGTTGAATGAAAACTACTGTATTGTAGAATATTCCTAATAAATTACAAGAAAAATGTCTCATAAACAAAGGGGGAAAAGTGAACCCACCATTTATGAAAAATAATAGCTATAGTTTATACATTTTTTTATTGGTCGTTTGTATTCTTGGAGTATTAGAAGCCATTCTTCAGTGTTGCCTAGTAAGTATTTTAACACCTAACCTGAAATAAATATTACATAAGATATTTACTGTATCACAAAATAACACGATATTATGTAATAAACTTGGGGGTAGTTATTGAATGACATGTTTCCATCGCCGTTTGTACATAAAAGCGTGCTATTTTTTGATAAATATATTATGTAATATTTCTGTCAGGTTAGAGTGTATAAATATCGAAATTTGATGTTTTTCAGTCGGTCAACACGATTGAACCCAATACATGACATTAACAATTACACTTGGATGACCAGAT
Source organism: Meconema thalassinum (assembly GCA_946902985.2). Lineage (NCBI taxonomy): Eukaryota > Metazoa > Arthropoda > Insecta > Orthoptera > Tettigoniidae > Meconema > Meconema thalassinum. The sequence goes on along the minus strand of OX336388.2, from coordinate 978,678,809 downwards.
CCAAACTGCTATGCCCAGGATCACGGGTTCAAACCCGGCTAAAGTCGTCGGGTATTTAAGAGCGTTAAAATCCTTCAGTATGCCGTCCTTCGGAGGGGAAGTAAGTTAAAGACGGCGGTGCCATGTCATAGATTTATGGCATGTAAGAGAACCTACACAACAATTGGTTATTTATTTTTGTTATCATATATTTATCGTATGGGAGTGTCCGAGGACATGTTCGACTCACCAGATGCAGTAGCTGATTCAAGTGGACACCCATGGGTTGAGCTACAAGTTCCGTTCAATTTCAAGTAGTTCCCATTTCGCTACCAGATGTAACTGACACCTAGTGGTGAACGTTGGAACTTTGATAGAGCGTTTCAACGAAATCTAACCTAGAAATTTAGCTTCAAACAAGTTTAGTTAGTGGAAGGATCTCTTACATGCCATAAATCTATGACATGGGACCGCAGGCTTTACTTCCCCTCCGAAGGAAGGCACACTGAAGGTTTTTAACGCTCTTAAAAAATTCAACGGCTTCGGCCGCGTTTGAATCCGCGATCATGGGCACAGCAGTTCAGCATGCTACCAACTACGCCACCGAAGCCGCTACTACAATTGGTAATGTGTAGCTAAATTTGTAGGTTATTTGGTGAGAAACGCTCTATCAAATTCCAACGTTCACCGCTGGGTGACAGTGTCGTCTGGTAGCCATAGTTGGAACTACTTGAAATTGAACTTTCATTTCATCTCTCATTGACTCCTCTCGTGAGCTTGACTTCAGGGAGGGCATCCAGCCGTAGAAACCATCAGCTCATGGAATTTCATCGCATCTCATCCACGACCCCATTAAAAAAAACTAACTAACCCCGTGGCACTACAGCCCTTGAAGGGCCTAGGCCTACCAAGCGACCGCTGTTCAGCCAATTGGCCTGCAGATTTTGGGGTGACGCGTGGTCAGCGCTTCGGGTCCCCTCGGCCATCAATCTTGGTTTTCGTGACCGGGGCACTGTCTCACTGTCAGACAGCTACTCAATTGTCCTCACGAGGCTGAGTGCACCCCGTTCCAACCCTCACGTCAGTTTTAAAATCCCTGACGGAGCCGGGGATCGAACCCGGGGCCTCCGGGTGAGAGGCAGGCGCACGACCCCATTGGACGGGATTAATAAGGGGTAGACATATATATACACACATCAAAAAAAGTTTTGCATCACCTCGGTTCCCAGATCTCCGGCATATAGACGTTGACTGTGTATATTGTATCCAAGATACAGTCCCTTTGACTGTTCATAGATGTCACTAAAACTGCTCAAAGATGTAAACAACCATGCATGAGCAGGGCCTATTAGACGGAGGGGGTACGACAGCCGATCAGTTCCAGTCATTCCACCAGGACGAAGGTACGCTGCTCATGTTGTCTGTAGTTCTACCATGCCTAGAAGGTCAATACCGCAGTTCGATCGCGTCCGCATTGTTACTTTGTGTCAAGAAGGGCTCTCAACAAGGGAAGTTTCCAGGCGTCTCAGAGTGAACCAAAGCGATGTTGTTCGGACATGGAGGAGGTACAGAGATACAGGAACTGTCGATGACAGGCCTCGCTCAGGCCGCCCAAGGGCTACTACTGTAGTGGATGACCGCTACTTACGGATTGCCGCTCGGAGGAACCCTGACAGCAATGCCACCATGTTGAATAATGCGTTTCGTTCAGCCACAGGACGTCGTGTTTCAACTCAAACTGTGCGCAATAGGCTGCATGATGCGCAACTTCACTCCCGACGTCCATGGCGAGGTCCAGCTTTGCAACCCCGACACCATGCAGCGCGGTACAGATGGGCCCAGCCCAACAACATGCTGAATGGACCCCACGGAATTGGCATCACGTTCTCTTCACCGATGAGTGTCGCATATGCCTTCAACCAGACAATCGTCGGAGACGTGTTTGGAGGCACCCTGGTCAGGCTGAACGTCTTAGACACACTGTCCAGCGAGTGCAGCAAGGTGGTGGTTCCCTGATGTTTTGGGGTGGCATTATGTGGGGCCGACGTACGCCACTGGTGGTCATGGAAGGCTCCGAAACGGCTTTACGATACCTGAATGACATCCTCCGACCCATAGTGCAACCATATCGGCAGAATATTGGAGAGGCATTTGTCTTCATGGACGACAATTCTCGACCTCATCGTGCACATCTTGTGAATGCGTTCCTTCAAGATAACGACATCGCTCGACTACAGTGGCCAGCATGTTCGCCAGACATGAACCCTATCGAACATGCCTGGGATATGTTGAAAAGGGCTGTTTATGGACGTCTTGACCCACCAACCACTCTGAGAGATTTACGCCGAATTGTCGTTGAGGAGTGGGACAATTTGGACCAACAGTGTCTTGATGAACTTGTGGATAGTATGCCACGGCGAATACAGGCATGCATCAATGCAAGAGGACGTGCTACTGGGTATTAGAGGTAGTGGTGTGTACTGCAATCTGGACCACAAATGCTGAAAGTCTAGCTGTATGATGGTACAACATGCAATGTGTGGGTCTCATGAGCAATAAAACGAGCTGAAATGTTGTTTGTGTTGATCTCTATTCCCTTTGTATTTAACGGTTCCGGAACTCTTGGAACCGAGGTGATGCAAAACTTTTTTTGATGTGTGTATAAAGATAGACAGATAGATAACATATCCCAGTTGAAAATAGAAAAATGAGCTCGAAGTAGGTCTCTATCGTATCGGTTTACGCGTTCATAAAAGTACGTTAGAGGCGTCTAGATTCACTTCTATTATTTTTAGCCTACTTTTCACATTTTGCAAAAATGAGGAAAAAGTAGACTTATGAGATCGGGCAAATGTGTGTCGGTCTGTCTGTCTGTCCTTCTGTCTGTCGGTCTGTCTGGCTGTGTGTGTCCCCCCCTATCAACTCCTAAACGGCTGGAGCAATCGAAACAAAATTTGCTAGGAGCAAAGATCTATACCTGAATATCTCACGGCCATATTTGAAAATGATGTCAGTGCTACCAACTGCTGAAAAATCGCAATTGAAATTTTAGCTCATGTTGGATATCTTGGAAGGTATGAATGGGAGCTATTTCAGAATTGGCACACGTGTAGATAATAATATTGCAGTTTAATTTCCAGGAGGCCATACATGGCAGTGTTGCCAAAATGATTATAAGCTTGCTGAGAGGTCCAATTTTTAAATGCATATAACTTCTACACTATCAATTGGACTTCAACCAAATTTCGTATGTACTATGTGTACATACACAGATATGAATGAGCATATTCTTAAGAACCATCAGGGCTGCCAACTGTTAATAAATGCACTCCCTATTGTTTTTATCCAAATACCAATATATCAGAAAGTATGCAAGCAGACAGCTTTAAACTATGCACACGCATAGTACCTGACATTCTATATTAATTTGGAGTAACTTATATACGTCAGTGCTACCAACATGATTCTAAGCCTGCTGAGAGGTCCAACTTTAAATACACGTAACTTCTATACTATCATTTGGATTTCAACCAAATCTCGTGTGTGTTTTGTGTACCATAACAGATATGACTATGCGTTTATTTAGGAGCAACCAGGGCTGCCGGCTGTTAATAAATACTGTCTCTATTTTTGATACCCTAACATCAATATATAAGAAAGTATGCAAGCCAATAGCTCTAAACTTTGCGCACGTATAGTACCTGGTATTCTAGATTAATTTGGAGTAACTAATATAGGCCTACGCCAGTGCTGCCAACATGATTCTAAGCCTGTTGATAGGTCCAATTTTAATAAGCATGTAACTTCTCTACTAACTAATGGATTTCATTCTAAATTGGCACAACAATAGATCATATTATTTCAGATTATTTCTGACCAATACATGTATGTCATTGATGCCAACATGATTTTACGCGCGCTGTTAGATGCAATGTTTAACTGCATGGAACGTCCATGCTATCCATTGGATTTCAACCAAATTTTGTATTCTGTACCTTAAGAGATGGAACTAAGAATATACTCAGTCACCAGGGCTGCCAACTGTAGTTCTCTATTAGGCTACATGAAGCCAGGTATACAGTATTTCGAACTAATTAGAAATTTCGATATTACCAACTTAATTTCGTCATTATTCTAGATAGATCCATCTAGATTAATCATTGGCATGAATCTTAAATTTTAAGAAAAGTAGGCTCTTTAGTTCGTCACGGAACTTCTTGTTCTTCTGGAAATACAGTATGAGAGGTATTCAAATGGTCCGCGTTCGATGTTCCTGACACCGGAATAAGAAGAAAGGGATGTCGATATCGTTCGCCTCGTAATGTATTGGCTAGCATTCTTACCTGTCACCCTTGAGGTGTGGGTTCGATCCTCAGATCTACCAAGTAATGTAATTCTGGTCTGAGGCCTGGAACACAGGAGTAAAAGTGGCAAAACCACTTCCCAAATCACAAATCCACCCGTAAACGGTCATCGTCCTTCCTCCAAACTAATCCACCGTTTATGAATGGACTTATGTTTTATTTTAGCCTAGTAATCGTGTTGATATCAATTTTAAAAATATTTTCAAAGGGTCTTAGCACTTCAGTTTTTTTAACAGCCGTATTGGCAGTATTTTCTGGATTCTGTCATTGTAAATATCTTCACCCACATAATCGTAGACAGATTTAAGTCCTGAAGGTAAGGGATCTGATGATGATCGCTTGACGATTAAAACTAATTCATCATCATCATCATCTTCATTTCCCCTTTTCCAGCTGACACTGGGTGGGGGAAAATATGGTTCCTCTCCACTTTGTTCTGTCGTTCCACCATTCCTCTTCCTACACGGTGTTCCAGTCCAGGTTCCGTTTACTAATGCTATTCTTCACCGAGTCCATCCAACGCATTCTTGGTCTTCCTCGTCCTCTCTTCCCTTTCATCCGTCGTTCCAGTGCTCGTCTTGGTAGCCTTACTTCATTCATCCGTTTGGCATGTCCAAACCATCTCAATCTGTTTTGCTCCAGTTTGTTATTTAGTTTCTGTACTCCCAGTTCTTTCCGTATATCTTCATTTCTCACTCTGTCTGTGCTCGTTTTCTGGACCATACTTATCAGGAATCTCATCTCAGCTGTCATTAAAACTAATTATCCAAGTAAATTTATTTTTCTTATGATATTTTGTTTCAGGTTTAGGAAATACCCCCATTTAAATTGGGTACAATCATGTTGACCGACTGAAATTCATTTGCAATTTCATTTAAGAAAGTGGAAACAATATCACATTCTGTTCTGGTTCTCATGTTTACCTACCCCATCGCACCAATTACGGGCCTCAGGGAGGGGCAATTGAGTCTCTTTATTTCTTGTCGCAGCAATCAACCTTGCACCAGGTCAGGTCTGGTATGCTAATTAAATGGTGTGAGGAGCAGATCGTAAAGCCAGTGGATCCCAATTTGAAGAATACCTGTTAACCTTGTATGTTTTTTACATAGAAAGTGTTTTTTTAATTCTCAATGAGTGCATTGAACTGTTCCATAGTGACAACAAACAAAGAACACGTTACTTGAATAGCTTCAGCTCTACGTATGAATTTTTAAATCATGTCTGTTATCCTTGACTATTCATACAAATTGCAATGCACTGACATATAATTTAGTTCAATTGTTTACATAACCTTGAGATGGCGGATGTGCGAAATTTTAAAATTAAGTTTTTAGTTCTTGTGTTCTTGTGTTTTCTAATCTTGCGATCGAAATCAATGTTTGAATAATGAACGTACACAATAATCGTCATCTAGTAGTACATAACTCTATGGCCTACATGTATTAAAATCCAACATGGTGACCATCCGAAATATTTAGACGGTTCTCAATATCTATTAATCTATGACAGCAATCAAACTGAAATTTTGTATGTGTATAGAGGCTATAAACATAAGTTCACCCATGAGATGTTCAATTGCCTGGTGAGCACAAATCCAATATGGCGGCGACGCGAGTTTAAAATTTTCAAATGGACGTTTCTCGCGATTTAAGCATCCGAGCGCAGTGAAACTTGGTGCGGTATATAGTCTACTTATATAAATTTTAATCCACACGCATCTAATTCATTTAAATTATTTTCATAACTACACGATTGCAGCTGATGGAAATTTTAAAATCTCGTTTTTATTTCTTGTGTCCTAATCATGCGATTGAAGTTTGAATAGAACACCTACACAATAATCTTCATGTAATAGTACATAACTCTAAGGCCACCGACAGCAGTGGCTACGCGGGCTAAAGCGCTGCGTTAGGTCAAGGGGCCAAGCTCTCTGCTGACTTGGTAGACGCGTGGGTTCGAGCCCCACCGTCGGCTGTCCTTGAAATGGTTTTCCGTGGTTTCCCATTTTCAACACCAGGCAAATGCTGGGACAGTACCTTCTGACAGGCCACGGCCGCCGCTTCCTTCCTCATCCTTGCCCAGTTTCATTCCTCTTCATACATTCCATCTCTCATCCCGACGCGCAAGTCGCCCACGGGCGTCGATTAGAAAGACCTGCACTCGGCCTCTCAGGAGGCTACACGACAACAACAAAAACTCTAAGGCATATATATACAAATCCAACATGGCGACCATCCGAAATATTTAGACGGTTCTTCATATTTAAAAATCTATTACAACAATCAAACTGAAAATTTGTATGTTGATAGAGAGAATTGTATGGATATATGAAAATAGGCTATTTAGTTCTTCACGGAACTACTCGTTTGAGACCCATCAAGTAATTCATATTGATACTACTGCACGTCTAAAATTACAGCCACGCACTAAAGTGATATCATTTCTTGGAATCGACACGTCCTGAATCGAGAAGCTCTGACAACCGTTTGACCTCCCACACGGACCGAACTATTGACCTCACCATGCAACATAGAACAGGTGTTGTGCCAACAGAAGTGGGAGTACTACTTAGCACTCTGATTCATCACGAAAATAAGAGAAAGTGTGAAGAATAACGAACTGTTATTGTAGTAACAGCTAAAGGAATCTCCGCAATAGAAACCATGTTTCAGATTTCTTCACCACCTCGTGGTGTAGTAGATAGCATTCCTGGCTGCCACCTCTGAGGTCTGGATTGGATTCCTGGCTCTGCTCTGGATGAGGGCTGGAACGGGGTTCACTCAGTCTTCCTGGAGGGTTTTCGGTGATTTCCCATTTCTTCCCCAGGATAATGCCGAAGACCACGGTCGCCTCCTCCACCGGATACCATACAGTTCACTAGTAACTTTGCCTACCACCTTTCGTCGTTTTGGGGTACTTATTGAGACTCCGGATCCAACGTGGGTTCAGTTTCCGGCTCTGGCAAGAAATTTAATTCTGGCCTGAGGTTGGAGAGGCAAAACTGAGTGGAGGTAGGTTAGATTCCCCCCTCAACTGTCCTAAAGTGATTTTCCGTGGTTTCCATTATTTTCTTCCCCTGTAAATGACGGAATTGTTCCTATCTTATGACCACCTTCTTTGAGATCCTATTCTTAATTAAAAGTACACACACACTGGTACACGGAGCTACATGATCACAATCTAAAAATATCATAAATAAAACAACAAGTTTTATTATTTCCCAATACCATATTTTATGATGTTGACATTGCATCAGAACTTCGTGCAACTCACAGGAAGTTATTGGCTTCTTTCCCAGTGCTGAGTTATGAAACCGAGCCTTGGTAACAATCTAATAAACTTGAATTCACTACAAAATTTATGTAGGCCTAGGATTTTATCGCAATCTATAATTGAACCTTACTTACATACTAACTTGTCATGCAAAATTGTAAAAATATCGTATACTATGCATGAGCAAACTACATCACAGAAACTAATAAAAAGAACTGTTTTACTGAACTTTTGCAACACCTGTTTTATTAAATTGGCAGCGGTATAATTTACGTTTTGAGTACTTTTTGTTATTTTATGTTATTTTATTTAGGCTATGTTATTTTATTTTAATTTGATTTTAATTTTTATTATTTTACTGTTTTATTATTTTATTTTTTACTTTTTCGTATTTTGATTTTTAAAATATTTTGAGACTTTTTAATATGTAGGCTATATTTTCTTTTTTAATTTTTATTTGTATTTTTAATATTTTTATATATTTATGTTTTTATTTTTCAATTTGCATTTTTTTAATGTATCATTTTGTATGTTTATATTTTATTTTTAATTTTATTTTATATATTTATTGTTTATTTTCTAATTTTTATTGTTTATTTCTTATTTTTTATCTTATATGTATTTTTTTTACTTTTTTATTTTACTTCTATTTGCATAATTTTTCAACTCAGACCTGTGCACCAATCACCAATAAGCATTTGGCATTAAAATAATCTTCTGAGAGCTGCATAGCTTGGCGCACACTTCACTCTCAATAGAAGGGGTTCAGTTTAATAGTGGTCTAGTACATAATTTGTTTAAAGTTACTTTCCTCTGTAGTAAATATAGAAAACTAGCCTTAAACTAATTCTGGTTTAGACCATTAATGCACTCAACCCCTCATTTGTAGAAAAAAAAAAGAATCAGCGCTGCGTAATGCTTCATGGGACAATGCACTAACACATCTACATTGGAATTTTTAATATGTCGTCAAATATCAAGACTGTATATCACTCAAAAGTAATTTTAGACACGTCCGGCTCGTTGCGTGGTTGATCGCATTCTTGGCTGTCACCCCGGAGGCCCGGGTTCAATTCCCGGCTCAGCCAAGAAATTTAATTCTGGGCTGAGGACTGGAACGGGGTACACTCAGGTTCGTGAAGCAAAACGGAGAAGATGCAGGTTCAATTCATATCTCAGCCATCCAGGAAGTGATTTTCCGTGGTTCCACCCCACTTCTAATCCAGGCAAATGCTGGGATGGTATCTTACTAAAGGCCACGGTCGCTTCCTACCCAAATACTACCTCAATTACAAATATACACAATAGTATAGACATCACAGTGACACAGATAAGTAGACAAATTTCTACACACACCCAAGTACACTGGGCTACATGACCCTAAAAATCAATTACAACAAAAACAATTCGTTTCAGACAAGAACGAGTGATAATTGATCTAAGCACAGAATCAAATCGTGATTTTGTAGTGTAAGCTATAAATGAAATCATTTCGGAGGTTTGAACAGGATAAACAGTAACGTATGGAGGGAAACGCATATTTAACGGAGCTAAATCTTCATGGCACCTCGTGATGTTGTGGCTAGCATTCTTGACTGTCACCCCATGAGTACCGGGTTCGATTCATGACACTGCCAAGAAGTTTAATTTTGGTTTGAGGGCTGGATTGGAGTACACTCAGCCTCGTGAGGCAGAAATGAGAAGAAGTTGGTTCGATTCGTATCTCAGCTATCACACTGGCACAAGTCATCAAACAGATTCGGGGTTACATGACCAGGACGTCCCAAAGGCCCTAAATGAATCAACAACTACCTTAATGGAGAAAACTTGAAAACTTTCTGTGTAATTGTCAGTGGCGGCCGGTGGAATGTAAAGCTGGGTGTTGCACCAAAATTTCTGATGTCGCAATTTTATATGGGAAGTTTACACATGTAACAAAAATGAATTAACGTTAGATAAACTACAGTTCTATAAAATGAAATACATGGGTTTTCCAAAATAACTGTACGTTCGACAAATAGACACATTTTAATGGCTCTTTTGGGCTTCTTCCAATAGGAATTCATAAAAAAATCAGATGTATGTATTTAAGCCCTATGCCTGAGTTAATGGGAAGAATTTTAAACACAGCAGGTTGTCTAAGGGTGGCTCTCAATCTCCGGGATAATAAACATTCTCAACAAAAAACACGGCAACCGAAAAGTTTGTACGTTAACGAAAAATGTTATTACTAACAAAGACGGGCACATATTCTGCATAAGGATAGGATTTTTATCATTTTAAATGATCTTGTCGACTTCGTAGTTACGCTGGGGTCTGGCGTTACGTTACGGTGACGGGACGAAATGTACCGAGAATGCACTGAGGTGTGTGACGTCATAGTACTGCTTGAGCTTCCTCCTTTCCACGCGCGCTCCGGTGAGCGTAACGTCATCTAGCCAGCTACCTCCTTTGACCTTGGTTTGCACTTGCTAACGGACTTTGAGTTCACGCAGCATTTGTAACATTTGTAGCATTTAAAATGATATACTATGATTTACTATAGCTTGCACCCCATCAGAGGAACCAGCCATGAAGTGCGCTCTGTCATACGTCTGCGCAATTCATTTTTGCGGAGTTTCATTCAATTTCTGCTTCTTTAATTCATCCAGTAAACACGCTGCTAATGTGTGTCCATCATGTTTTGTTTGCCTCTTACTACGTATCGGTACACGACAGCCAACTGAAATATGTTTGAAATATCACTAGTTTCATCTGCTATAATGGCTAAAATATCCGATTCCTTTATTTGCTTTGATACTTCTTATTGGCAAACCTCCAACATAATCTGTAAAAGTTAATTTTGAATTGTTTTGGACGTTCCTTTGAAAACAGTTGCCCTTACCAAATGACCTTTATCACAGCATCCAACTCAGCGCTAAAATTAATTAGTTCTCTCAAAACACCTGGATTTGTTGATGTTACACTTTCATCATGATCACGCAAGGCCAGTTCGAAAGAGCCACAGAAACGAATACAGTTTATTACAATATTTAACACATACCTACTGAGCCTAACTTCTTCGTTATATTCCGCAATTTACCTTCTATAGGCACTGTCCAATTGTGCAGCTTCGTTAACAGTTCCAATTTATTATTTATTTATTTATTTATTTATTTATCGTATGGCTTTTAGTGCCGAGAGTGTCCGAGGACATGTTCGGCTCGCCTGAGTCTGTAGCTGCTTCCAGCGGATACCCTAAAGGGTGAGCTACAAGTTCCGTTCAATTTCAAGTAGTTCCAACTTTCGCCACCAGATAACAATGATACCTAGTGGTGAACGTTGGAACTTTGATAGAGCGTTCTGACGAAATCTAACCTAACAAATTTCGCTTTACACAAGTTTAGTCTGTGAAAAGATCTTTTACATGCCATAAATCTATGACATGGGACCGCCGGCTTTACTTACCCTCCGAAGGAAGGCATACTGAAGGATTTTTAACGCTCTTAAAAAATCCGACGACGACTTCGGCAGGGTTTGAACCCGCTATCTTGGGAATAGCAGTTCAGCATGCTACCGACTACGCCACCGAAGCCGCTAACAGTTCCAAAAAGTGTCAATTTCAAACAACTGAAGATTGATTGGTTGGTTCCTCAGCTTAGGAGCTGCGACAACGCGGTCATGTAGCCCCCTGTACTTAGGGTGCGTGGAGAAACTGTCTGATAACCGGTGTTAATTGTGATGGCTGTATTAGTGAGGACTGCAGACATTGAATTTCAAGCAGTTCCAACTTTTGCCGCCAAAGGCCAACGTAAACGACTACTAGTTCAGAACTTGGTTACTAGACGCCACCGCAGTCGGCTTCTGGTGATGAACGTTGGAACCTAAGAGCGTTGTTCAAATTTTAACCTATAATTTAGCTTCACACAGGTGTAATAAGGGAAAGTTCTTTAACATGCCATAAATCTATGACATGGGACCGCCGGCTTTAATTCCCCTTCGAAGGAATGCATACTGAGGGATTTTAACGCTCTTAAAATATCCGACGACTTCGGCTGGGTTTGAACCCGCGATCTTGGGCATAGAGGCTCAGCATGCTACCAACTACGGCACCGAAGCCACTCAGCTGAAGATTCATGTTTCTTTATTTTAGGGATTAATTTCCATAACTCCTATTTTGGTCCACGCGTATTCTCCACCAACGAACATGGAAAACAGAATAAAGCGTTTTTAATATCGCATTCACATAACCAATTATTATTGCCTTAAATATCTCCTTTAAACGCCCTCCTATACTTATATTTTCGACAATACTTATCCGGTAATGGTCTACCGAGTGTTTTACTGTAAGTTTATTGTCATCAGGGAGCTGGGAAAACTGTCTAACTAGTAAATTACTTACTCTATTAATTTTCACTCACACTCCACAATACAATTAATGTTTCAAACTAAACATTCCGTTAAAATAAAATAGTAACTTACAAGATGCACAGGTGATAAATCTGGGTGCTATATCGGAAAGTGGCGCGAAAGGCAAACTAACAAAACACTGAATTTTGCTAGCCTAGAAATTTCGCAGTGAATGCATAGGTCTACTCACAATCAACCAAACAATAATAATAATAATAATAATGCACAGTTATGTATCTGCCTGGAACCAAAATACTCAAATCAACTAGATACAGAACTAATCGTAACTCAAATCCCTCAAGAACAAGGGTGGTAAAAGCAAACATGAACCGCTACAGTACACCAACAATACGTCGCAAAATAGTTCAGCCAATTATCTACTGTACTTATAGCAATGGTGGCGTTCTTAGGCTCGCTTCACAGAACAATTGACAAAAATATTAAATGAAGTTATGATGAGAAAACATCTAAAAATAATTGGGTGTGAACCAACTAATGTCTCCCTGTGAAATTCCTATAATTGTACTGTTGTGGGTGGTGTAGCATTCCCTAGTGGTGTGGGAAAGAGACTACCCTTCAGGGACAGATGACCTCGTAGTTCCGACCCTTAAAACAACAATAACTAACTAACTAAATAACTAACTACACTGCCCTTCGCGGGGGGGGGGGGGGGGGCGGAGGCGTGGTGGCTCAGCGGTCTAGCTGTATGCCTCTCACCAAGGCGGTCCGGGTTCGATTCCCGGTCAATGCATGTGAGATTTTCGAAGTGAAATGCCATGTCCTGTGGTTCGGATTCCACGTAAAAAGGAGGTCCCGTGGCTCATGATCTCAAGATTAACGGTCACGTTAAACTACAAGCTTCCTTCCTTTTTTCCTTCGCGGGGTAAGAGAAATCGCGGGTGTTGTCAAATCCAAAGAGGTGGTATAGTCTAACGGTGCTATTTGGAACTGAGTGTTGCCAGGGGGCTGGCAGCTCGTCTGCAACTCCCTACTACCTATGCTGGCCAGCAAGCTATGTACAAGCTTGGCCTCGTCCCTGCGGGCCGCCCTGTCTACTTGGGAGTCGCCACAATAGAGCTAACCCCCTGGAGTTTGATTTGAAGGCGGCAGCTTTTATAGGTACAGTGTGAAGCATTAGGATAAATAATATCAAAATATCAATGATGTTAACACATTTTTGAGTGCATTAGATCTATAAAACTAAAACATTAAAGGAAAAGAAACGACGAATTAGGTGTAACTTTATTGGGAGTTGTGCAACGCTGCAACAATGTCACCAGCCGCCACTGGTAATTGTTAAAGTGGGTGGCACATAAGTAAGGGCAAATATAAGTGATGTCATTGCTGTATACTAAGTTGAGATATTTTAAATATTTATTACAGACTGTGTATGAATTATCGGCCACGGTGGCTGAGACCACTAACACGCTACCTCGTGCCTCGCTGGTATCGAGAGAGCGTGGTTTCGAACCCCACCTCGGCCGTCCTGAAAATGGTTTTCCGTGGTTTCCCATTTTCATCTCCAAGCAAATGTCGGGATAGTTCCTTTCAACAGGTCCAATGCCGACATCCTTCTAAAATCTATTCCCTGACCATACCTTACTTAGACCCAAGTTAGTGGTCACCTGGGCGATCGGCCTGTCACCATCCCCAGTTGTATTTGCTGACAAAGTGTGTTAAGCCCCAATAAACCATCCTTGTACCGGAAGAGGGATGATCCCTCGCAGAGTCCGTGAGTGAGACCGAGCTTGGAGGATAAGCGATTTTACACATTTTACATTAAAACGACTCTAAGTGGAGAACATAAAAACATTAATGGGATCATTAGAAAGCTTAGTTTAAATAACTTAAATATAATAAATATTGTATGTACTGTATTCGTCAGATATTCAGGTATTTCAATCGATATTCTTTAACGTAGTACGGTAGGTTATTCTGTCCAATTCTGAAAACAGGTTTAGCTTACAAATATGTGGTAGTCCTCAAATGTTTTCCTAGCATAAACGTTCTGTTTCTATATTATTATTATCATTATTATTATTATTATTATAAAATTGTGATAAATAACCAGTTTTTTCTACTTTTTATAGTAATTAAGTTACCAGCCACCACTATCATGCGACGGAGACGACTGAAATTCTACGGACATCTCTTCCGGTTGGGGAACGATAGAATCACCTAGAAGAACTTCAACTGGATTAATGGCTTCTAGACTGGCAGATTGTGGCTTAATGAAGTGAAACAAGACTTGAATAACGCTGGCATTTTAGACTTGATATTCTTGATCCTTCCAAATTTTGTGATAGTGTTAACTCTTGGTCTCCACCACCCAAAGTGATTAAGATCCGACCACCCCTCACACAGGAGAGGAAGGACAAGCTATTATTGACTGGACTGATGAGATATAGGAGAACAAAGAAAGCATCGCAGAAGCACTAGTCATAAGCGCTCCTTAGTGGGCTTAAATCACTACAAATAATAAATTACTAATATAGTTGTAACCATATCGCACAATGCCATTTCTGGGCAGGTTTTTTAATACTTCTGAATTAATTTTATTTTTTAATGTAATAATCAAAGCACAAACTAGTCGCTATATGAGATGTCATCCAGAGACTTACCGGTTACAAGAAAGAAAGCCGTGGTGCAGAAAGCAGCTATGAGGACGATTGTTCGTGTGGTTGCCATGGCGATGGACTAACAGACTGAGCGCAAGACTAGCTTGCCATCTTATAAGGCGAGGTAACCTTGGCCGATGCTCCCCACCCAACCTAGCGTTGAAGTCTCCAAATGCACGTACACCTACAGTTAACTCGCCGACTGAGTGGAATTCCCGTCTGTGATCGTCCCAGTTTTTAATTACAGGATTCAAATTACCACTACTTGAGTATATTAATTTTAATGACGAATATTGTCATCCATCTCCCGCTCGATTCTAATTTAAGTACGGGCTGGCTGCGTGGCTCAGCGGTAACGTTCTTGCCAGCTGTACCCAAGGTTGTGGGATCGAATCCTGGCGCAGCCAGTTGGTATTTGAGGGTGCGCAAATGTGAGGGAGCCGTGTCAGTATATTTACTGGCACGTTAAAGCCCCTTTGGGACAACATTGTGGCACCCCGATGTCTCTAAAATCCACAGTAGTTAAAAGGGACGTAAAACCAATACTATTATTATTATTATTATTATTATTAATTTAAAGGACGTTTAAACGAATCATTTTTAAATTATCTGACAAAATAATTCACCTGTATGAAGGATTTGTAGTATTTACAACGATGCAGTCCGTGTAAACTGGGAACTAGATTTCTGTCTCTCAATTAGACCGTTTTTAGAAAATATAATCCAATCACTGAATTCATATTTGAAATAAAATTATCTATCACACAAAACAGAACCAGCAATGTAGCCTATGTGCTATGTGGACAGGCCTGTTCCCTAGTTATTAAAGTTGCACTTAGGTATTTTTAGTTTTCTATGTAATAATTAATTTCGAAACATTGTGTTTATTTTTGACATTGGATCAAATTCATATTTAGCATTTATATTATAATTAGATTTAGCTTTTTACTACAGTAGCCTCCGTGGCTTAGGCTGCAGCATGACGGCCTCTCACCGCTGGGTCCGTGGTTCAAATCCCGGTCACTCCATGTGAGATTTGTGCTGGACAAAGTGGAGGCAGACAGGTTTTTCTCCGGGTACTCCGGTTTTCCCTGTCACAAATTTCATTCCTGCAACACTCTATTATCATTTCAATTCATCTGTCATTCATTTAATCATTGCCCCAGGGGAGTGCGACAGGCTTCGGCAGCCGCCACAGTTCTTATCCTCGTCGCTAGATGGGGGCTTCATTCATTCCATTCCCTGACCCGGTCGGTAGACTGGAAGCAGGCTGTGGATTTTCATATTATATTTAGATTTAGCCTTTTACTACAATGCATTAAGGTATGTTTGTGAACTTGCTAGCGATTAAGATTTACACTTAGATATTACTACTTAATAATATAGAAATACCCGGAACTGTATTTTACTGTGTAGGTACACAGTTACTTGGGGCGCATACTGAGCCCTGCTGTGTACCATCAAAGAATATATAAATAAATAAATAAATAAATAAATAAATAAATATGTGGAATATAGTGCAAAAGAAGCTACATGGGTCTGATGACCAAGAAGTCCCAAGTCAGTAAAACTGAATTAACAACAATATCTTAACATAAACGTGTTGGAGCAGGGGAGCAATGGCCCTACTCCAATGAACACAAGGAAATATCATCCGAAAGGATGATTAATGAGATTTCGTGTGTCCTCATGGTCGAGTGACAAAAACAAAACACCTCGTCCTTATGCGCCAAGAGCTACTCAGTGAAGGCCAGAATCCTCACCTTGGGCACTTATGACAGCGGTATAGCAACATGACTCATGCAGCATTGTCCAATGGTCTACATGACAAAACTATAAGTGTGGGAGTTGGCTCTTACAATCCCACTAACGTCAGAACCTAGCAGTGTAGCCGAGGACGTTAAATCATGATCCATGTTTGGAATAGGAATCTGCGAGTCCGGAGATCGGAGGCTCGAGTCCTGGTACTGATAACGACCGCACTGAGTGTGGATATTCTCCGTATTTTATCCAGAGGTACCTACCCAATAATATAACCTAATAATTATACACTGAGGTGCAGGAAACAACGCAACACTTAACTTTTGTACATTATTTCTATTTAAATGCTATAAAATACACCTAGGCCTACTCGATCAATACTATTTCTTATGAAAGCACTTAGAATACTTTTACACACATTTGAACCTATAGACATCCTTTGTAACACTTCAACACGTTTTTGACACTAGTATTTTCATCGCTGTCTTTTCACGATAATTAACAACAATATGCAGATTTTGGAAAATTGTGTCCAGTGTTAAATTTGTTACTGTATATTGAATATCTGTTCATTTTGTCCATTCCCATCAATAAACTGCACATATTGAATACGAGTATTGCCTCCTCTGGCCCTCCGTAATTCCTGGAGTCGCTGAGGCATGCTTTTAATGAGCGTTGCAATGCCCTCCTGTTGTATTCTCACCCAATCTTCCCGTAGCATCACTCGAAGTTCTGCCAAGTACTCAGGAACACGTCTTATTACATTTTTTCCCCATAACATCCCACATGTGCTTGATGGGGTTCATATCTGGACTCCGGGCAGGCCACAACAAAGTATGGAACCCCACTTCTTCCAGGTACTGCAGCACACAACGAGCAACATGGGGGCGTGCATTAGTAGTAATATGCTCCCACAAAATTTCTTCACTGTACCTGTGGGATGTGAGAGCACCATTCTCTATGAAAACAAGCTCCGTCCTAGCCTCTAAGCAGATACCTCCCCAAACCACGACTGATCCTCCATCAAATGGTGTTCTGAAGAGGAGGTAACAGGGGAATACCCCTCTCCAGTTCTCCTCCATACTCTCACTCTCCCATCAGGTCATCTCAGGCTGAACCGAGACTCATCTGAGAAGAGTGAAAATGTTAAGTTTGCGTTGTTGTTTTCTTTTTTTTTTTTTGCACTATTTTTTATAATTAGAGGAAATGTGCGAGAAATCTCGCATGCGTTAAACCACCCGCCCGGCTTTACTGTTATGCGGGCTGGATGCGACAGGGATCGCATGCTGAGCTTTTATGCCCAAGATCGCGGGTTCAAACCCGGCCGAAGTCGTCGGATTTTTTTAAGAGCGTTAACAATCCCTCAGTATGCCTTCCTTCGGAGGGAAAGTAAAGCTGGCGGTCCCATGTCATAGATTTATGGCATGAAAAAGAATCTTCCATTAACTACACTTGTGGAAGCTAAAATGTGTAGGTTATTAGTTTGATAACACTATATTAGTTCGAACGTTCACTACCACGTACTGACTGCAATGGCATTTAGTAGTCACGTCCGCTGCTAGGTGTTGTGGACTGTAGCATTTGGTAGCAAAAGTAAGAACTACTTGAGAAAATTGATCGTCTGCAGTCCTTCTACCTGAATCACCGATAACACACACTAATACAGCCATCACATTTAACACCGGTTATCAGACAGATTTCACACACACACAAAGTGCACGGGGCTACATGACCGCGTTGTCACAGCCCCTAAACTGAGGAACCAACCAACCAGATCTGTTCAAACGCACTTTATAAACAAATAGATATATTACCGTTGAATTTTCAAGAAATGCAAGATTTTTCCTGAACTATTTGCAAGATGTTGGCGTAATAACATTCAATGATCGCAATAATAAGGTCAAACCAATCACCGTAAACAAATCTCATGAAACGTATGGAAGCTTGTAGTTACATGTGGCCGAGAATATTCCGATCATAAACCATGGAACCTCCTTTTACATGGAATCCGAATCAACAGACATCACATTTAATCTCCGCATTCATACACGTATCAACCGAGAATAATTTTAATCTCCAATATGACATCATTTCCTGTTCTATTTTACAGTATATGTAAATAACACTGTAGTAATTGCGTAATGACATTGGTCCAACAAAAAATAACTCGTGATTTACTGTGAATTGTCGCAGAAAACGTTCCGAGTTGTTTCGGGATGGTCACTATTAGCGTCTGGGTTCGAATACCAAATCTCCGAGCGTGTAGCTGTCCAGTCTCCTGTGTACAGTAGCTTGCGAGCTAACACACTCAGCTACAAATCAAGAAACCTTAGAGAAAGTTGTAAGAACCAAATTACCCCAGCCTTATTCAATACAATGTATTTGAATAAGTAAATTAGTACTTGTTTCGGTTTAATTTAAACTTTCTTCGGCTAATAATATAATTGGTATTGCCGAATATCCGAATAAAGGGGCAGATGACCTTGGTGTCCCTCCCCTTAAAACAACAATAACTAACTTTCCGAATAAAAGATGCCTGCTTACTCTATACTTCTATGCTAAAAATAAAACTTTCTTCTTATGACTAATTAAAGTTACTCAAGTGGTCTTGAAAAAATTAAATATAACCGATTAAAATCTAGCTACAGCGATTGAAGGAAGAGGCGGAGGCCGCAGGGGTTAGAATAAATACAAATAAGACCAAACAGATGAAGGTCAACTCACAGATTGATGGAAAATTGTCTGTATACGATAAAGACATACTGTAGAACAGGTAGACTCCTTCCTCTACAGTATCGTGGGAGTATTGTCACGGCAACTGGAGGAGCGGAAGAGGACATTAAAAGTCGCATCAGGAAAGCAAATGGGGCCTTTGTTCAACTGTATCCTACCTGGAGAAACAGAAACATCTCTATCAAGACGAAGCTGCGACTTTTTAACACAAATGTTAAGTCCGTCCTACTTAATGGCTGTGAAACCTGGAAGGTCACCAACAAGATTACTGACCAAGTGCAAGCCTTCCTGAATCTTTGCTTGAAACGCATCATCATTCGAAGATGGCCGAATGTCATCTCAAGTGAAGATCTATGGGAGGAAACCAACCAGCAGAAAATAGATTTGCAAATAAAGGAGAGAAAGTGGTGATGGATAGGTCACACACTAAGAAAGCCTGCTGGAGCCATTGAGAAGACTGTACTTGATTGGAACCCACAAGGGTCCCGAAAACGAGGTCGTCCGAAGAAGACCTGGAAGAGGACGATCGAAGAAGAATGCCTGCAAATGGGGAAGACATGGAGTGAGGTGACGAGGTTGGCCAACAACAGGACCCGATGTAAGCGGTTCACGGAAGCCCTATGCTCCGAGAGGAGCAACAGGAATTAAGTATTAAAACTAATAGTACATTATGCAACGAGCCTATAATGGCTATAATTAAGACACGAGTATTTTTTATAAAACGAGCGTATGCGAGTTTTATAATTTCCATACGAGTGTCTTAATTACCATTATAGGCGAGTTGCATACGACTGTTTATGTTCGACGATAATTATAACTTTATAATACGTTTTAACATAAATATTCATAAATATCTGTTGAGAGTCAGCTACTGGAATTTTGTGATCGCAGAGCGAGCGTTGGGTGTTATATCTCTGCCTTTCAAGAGCTTTGAACGACCGACGCATGCGCTCTGTGTGTTTGCAATGCCATATGCAAACCATATGTTTACATCTGCCGTCCCTCAGTAATATTGTCACCGGTGTCAGTTGAAGACAATGCGCTGTGTAGAAATTAGTGTTGGTGATTTTAAGGTACAGTGCTATTTCTTGTCTCATATTCGCCAGTTTATTTACGTGAACATATGGACGGTGGGTATTCCATGTCGGTAATTTATTATAGTTCGATGTTGTGTTTATGTCCGACATGTTGGATTTTGAGCGCATGCGCGAAGTTATCGTTACCTAATTGGTCAATGAACGAGCTCTGATTGGCTGGAGAAACTGTATCATAATGGAAAACAGTGTTATAATGACCATCATTATGATACAGTTATCTGACACATAATAGTGAGTGTCGAACATAAAATAGTTTTAAATTGCTTCTTAGACAATGATCTATGACAATATTTGTGTATAAAAGTGTTAAACGACAGATCAAAATTTGAAAGTGATAGTCAAAGTGCAAAATGACGGTAGGTATCGTGTCCACAAGAAAGTAATTATATAGATAGATATATAAATTATACATATAAACTTTTGAACTGACGGTGGTTTTGGGGTCTGGGGGATGTGAAACGGAAAGATATGTAGAAATCTTAATGAAGTCGTAACATGGTACCCATTGCAATAGGCAGCTGTCTATCGAAATCTACCTAAAACCCACAATCCAACCGGAAATCGAATCCGAAACCCTTCAGAACAAGGGCTATCGTCCAACCAACATAACCATGAAATTGAATAATTGAACTGCGTTTTTGTTTGTCGTGTGGCCTCCTGAGAGGCCGAGTGCAGGTCTTTGTAGTCGACGCCCGTGGGCAACCTGCGTGCCGGAATGAGAGATGAAATGTATTGAGATGAATGAATGAAACAGGGCAATGATGTGGAAGAAAGCGGCCACGGCCTCTCAGAAGGTTCCGTAACAGCATTTGCCTGGAGTTGAAAATGGGAAACCACCATTTCAAGGACGGCTGACGTGGGGCTCGAACCCACGTTTATAGAGTCAGCAAAGAGCTTGGTCCTTGGCCTAACGCTGCACTTAAGCGAGCATAGCTACCGCTGTAAGTTAACTGCGGTAGACTGTGAATAAACATTGTCTGAAGAAAGTTCTGTTGATAATCCATGATGCACAAATATACTATATGCAGCACATGCAGTTGTTGATTCATGTTTATGGGCTTTGCGAGATCGTGGTCATGGTGAACCGGGTACTTGGGTGTGTGTATGTGTGGAATCTGTGTGATAACCTGTGCCATTGTGTTGTCTGTAGTAGTGTGTGTATTTGTAATTAAGATGAGAATTTGGAAGGAGGCGACCATAACCTCAAGTTAGTATCCATCTCGGCATTTGCCTGTAGTAGAAGTGGGAAACCACGGAAAACCACTTCTAGGGCTGCTGAGATGGGAATCGAATCCACCTCTTCTCAGTTTTGCATTACGAGGCCGAATGTACCCCGTTCCAACCTTCAAACAAGAATTAGCCTAAATTTCTTGGTCAAGTTGGATACCGAACCCTGGACCTTTGAACCCGGGACCATGGAAGGTGGCACAGTACATTTAGCTGGTAGTAGATAAAGGAAGTAAGCTTGTAGTTTTACGTGACCGTTAATCTCACGATCATGACCCACGGGATCATCATCATCATCATGATTGTTGTTGCTATTGTTGTTTTAAGAGGTGAAACACCGAGGTCATCTGCCCCTGATGGTTCGTTGGTTCCTTAGTTCAAGGGCTGCGACAACGCGGTCATGTAGCCCCGTGTACTTTGGGTGTGTGTAGAATCTGTCTGATAACCGGTGTTAATTGTGATGGCTGTATTATTGTGTGTTATCTGTAATTCAGGTAAGGACTGCAGACATTCAATTGTCACGTAGTTCCTACCTTTGCTATCAAATGCTACCGTCAACGACAACTAGTTGTGAACTTGGTTACTAGATGCCACCGCAGTTGGTTCCCGACGACGAATGTTGAAACTTAATAGCGTTAAGTCAAATATAACCTATAATTTAGCTTCACACAAGTGTAATTGGTGTAAGGTTCTTTTACATGCCATAAATATATGACATGGGCCCGACGGCGTTACTTCCCCTTCGAAGGAAGGCATACTGAGGGATTGTTAACGCTTAAAATATCTGACGACTTCGGCCGGGTTTGAACCCGCGACCATGGGCATAGAAGCTCAGCATGCTACCAACTACGCGACCGAAGCCGCCTTCTGCCCCTGACGGGAGCTCTACAAGAAACGTTATATAAGGAAGTTTTGGCTCCTAGATAGATTTTTGTTAATTGGTCTCATTTAAATCCAACCTCGATCACGCTACATTTGAAGGTACAGTACTCGTACTTATATTCATTAAAATAAGGCGGTCCAATACGAAGTGCCAGGCACTCTAAAAGTGAAGGTGGAGGAGGTGGGGAAGGTGTCCAATGCTTCCTCAGCTGCAGAACAGAAATACACTAATTCCTTGTAACGTTCTAAAGGGGACCTCAAGACAACTTATCAACTAGCAACCCGCCCCGGCTTCGCCCGGGAACAGTTATGAATGCATTACCTGATAAGCGCTATTACTCCGATATCTACGAACTACGACCTATATCCATTTTACGTCTCAGCATGATGGGTTAAAATCACTGACTTGACTATTAATTATATTATCATGGAGATGCATGTGCAACGAATTCTTGTCAGACGTATTTTAAGAATGGTGAGGAGCATGAAACACTAATCCCCCTTCTGTCCGATCTTATCCTGACTGTGTATTTTGCGGAACGAGAAGTTCAAAGGTGATATGAAGAAAAGCCGAGTTGCACTTCTAGGGAAACTCCAAACACAACCACTTCTCGGAAGACTTAACTCAACACGACTCTACAGTGTGCTGCTGGCTGTATCTGAGGTAATAGGCTCGCCCACAAGCTGGGCTATAACTGGGGCGATAGGCTCGCTCCTAGCTACCTCGTAAACTGTTGCCTCAGTAATTGAATGGAGATTGTTGGAAGAAATGAAAACGTAAAAACACTTATAGTGGGCGATGTATTGAAGATATGCTGTCGGGGACTTTGTTGTAGAACTTTTTATGCTGAACAATTCTTACACTCATAGTATATTGATATATTTAACGGTTTGCCCAGCGTAAGCTTAAAAAGCGCACGGACGCCAGGTTATTTTTTGACGTTTTCGCTGAAATCGTTACTGCTTGGCTTCCTTTGATCATTAATAAATTATTTTCTACAGAAACCTTCCTCGAGATATCCTTTACAGAAAGGTGAAAACCGCATCAAAATCCATCCAGTGGTTCTCGAGATTACCCGTGACATCAATGAATCGGGGACTTTGTTTTACATTAGCCTTGTTTTAGATTAGCCTGGTTCCATGAAGAACTGAACCGTCCATTTAGTGGTCCTTTCTGTCTCAGTTTAAGTCTAGTTAATGTCCAACCCCATTTCACTCCTATAGCTGTACTGCAGGTGTTCTCAATCTTCTTGTGACTATGAGCACCACCCTCATGCCATCCCAAGTACTCGAGCACTGTATTAAATAGAATAGGCTGACGATGTTGTGATACTCACTACCGGTATTAAAACAGCGATAAAAAGAACTGAAGAACTCTAGATGATAGCCAAGAAGACTGGACTACAAATTTATTTTGAGAAGACTGTGTTCATGACCAACATCAAAGACGCTCCTCTCCACTTGGAGTTGAGAGAAGCCAAGATAAAGCGAGTTAAGTGTTTTAAGTACTTGAGAGAAAAATTGCAGGACAATGGGTCGGAAAAGGATGCCATGAAAGAGCAAGCGAGAAGAATGGAAATTGCTTTTCAACTAACGAAGGACACATACAACAAAAAGGGTCCATCCTTTGGGGCTAAATTCTGACACTGTTGTCAGACTTGAATGTCTGTATGCAGCAGAAACCCTGGATATGATTGGGAAGGTTGGCCTCGAAGACATCCGATAGAGAGAGAGGAAAAGCTCCGAAATATCCTAGACCCAAATATCAAGGATGGAGAAAGGAGACTCAAACCTAACAAAGAACTATACCTGAAGACAGAAGGTGTCGTAGCCCTAATGAGAAAAAGGAGAAAACAGTTTTATGGACACTTGATGAGGATGAACAATACCAGATTGACAAAGAGAATTTTTGAATTATTCAGGAAGAGGAAGACGGAGCCGAAATGGTTTTGGGGAAGTGACATTGGTCTTGGATAGGATGTGGGTGAAAGAAGAAGACATAATGGACAGAGAGCGATTTAGACGACTAATGTAGTTAAGGAGTTTGCAGGTTTCCAGGAGACGGGGGAGTTGTCAGTGAGGAAAGGAAGATCTTACACGGAGGAATAGAAGAAGGAAGAAGTTTGTAGTTTTACGTGACCGTGAATCTGGTGATTATGAGCCACGGGAATAGAAGAAGGAAGTGGGAGAGAGATATTGGCAGAGAGTGAAGACAACATATAATGTAAAAACTGTCAAATGTGGTCCATAGTTGGCCGTAACGAATAAATATAATAATAATAATAATAATAATAATAATAATAATAATAATAATAATGCGCCTCTCTTCCCTTTTCCTATATCTGTCTGAAGTGCTGTGTTAGCTAGGGATTCACCGCTCACCAGGCATGCTGCAACTGCTTGCAAGACTCGTGCAGATAAGATACATTTACGTGTGGACAGTCGAGTCGAATCAGAATCTTTCGTGTTACTCATAAAACAGGGATGTCCAAATATTTTTACTGTAGATTAAAAAATAGTATTTCACAGAATGATAAAATTGTTGAATGTCGGTTGCAATGAAAACACTATTATTCCTGTTCATGCCACAGAATTTGGATTGAAGAATGGTTCTCGAGGGAGCTGGTGCTTGCGAGCACTTTTTGGCTCGTATGCCGAGAACACCCAATGTCATTTAATAAGAACCAGATTGAGAACGCCTGCTGTAAAGGAATGCGTGAAATAAAAATATATTTTTATGCATCAAACGGTCACCATCTTAGATCAGTATTTCCATCAATTTAATTACCAGACATGCCATTTTCTTTAACTCAAAATACATATTATTTTGTACACCCAGTGATGGGAAGTAAATGAGTAAAGATAATTGGATTCTCTCTTCTTCTCTTAACCCTAGCAATACCATGCTATTTTTCAAACCACGGGCTACCAACGGGGGGAGGGGGGGGGGGGGGGGGGGGAATTGTATGACCACCATAATAAATTCCTTTTGTGTGACTTGCATTATCCTTTAAGCAACATATCTCGTATTTTGAACTTTAAATGGCATAAATAAAACTTAATTAACCACAATTGCAAACAAAATCAAAAAATCATGAAGAAAAGAATTTCAGAAAGTAAATTATTCACTGATCATACTCTTCGCCATCTTTAACACACGTGGAACGTACAAATGTTCTTTACTGTGTTTTCCGCATTTGTACCCCTTGCAACCAGAACAAATTATGGTGGTTTTGTTAACTTTGTTGTACTTTTGCCCTTACCACAGTGCACAGTTATGACGAGGCACACCAACTATCGATGGGGGGGGGGGGGGGGGGTTAGGTAACCAGATTCAAAATAGACAATAACTTTCTGTACAGTAAGCGTAGAAAAGGAATACCAAGAATAATCCGTAAAAAAATGAACTGGTGGAGACGAAATACTCCCCCTCCCCTCCTTTGGTATTGCTAGGGTAAATTCCTGTTGTCCCTCATGGAAGAAAGAGCGTCAGCAAAGCATCCTCATCTTGTTTACTTCGTTCCAGGTTCTTCCTTCTTCTTGCGCCTCGGTGTGGATGGATCTTCTCCACGAGTGTCTGGACCTCCCTTTTTTCCTTTTCCCTAGTGGGTTCCCTTGCATCTCTTCCTCAGAGTATGCCCAATCCATTTCCACCGCTTGATCTGCGTGGATATCTCTATTTCTTCTGTCCTTGTCCACACATTATGGTTGGAAATCACTTTTGGCCAGTAGATGTTCGATATTTTGCTGGAAGTATTTACTTGCGACAGTTACTATATGAAAAATGTAATTTTCACATAATGCACCTTTCACGAATGAGAATTAACCCTTTATGGGATAGTGGTCTCTATATTAACCACCTGTCATAAGGACAGTTTATGCTTTCAAAGATGCTGATAGTTGAATCTTGCAGCCAAATTTCGGAGAATTTTCATGAGAAAATGTTAAACAATTTAAAATGTACAATCATTAACAAGTAAATTGTAAAAATTATCTATAAATCTAGAAATAAAAATTATAAAAATAAAATTACAACAATAAAAGAAATATAAAAAATTTAAATAATAAACATAACTATAAATAATATGGAAATAATTGTAAAATTCAATTAAAATTAGTTAAATAAATAATTCAATAAAATATCAAAGTTAAATACATAAGAACATAAATTGAAAATTAAAAAATAATTACATAAACATTAAAATTAGAGAAACAAACAAGATGTTCAATAAAGAACATACAGCCTACTTTCTCCTAAATGCTTGGGTATTGTTATAACTCTTTGTCCTTTTCAAGGAGTATAATTGAATGTTGGTTGTAGTAGCTTGTTGAAATACAACGTACTATAGGGATATTAAACATGAATATGAGGTTCCCTTTGCTAGTGCTACCTCTGTAAAAAAAATTCATTCAATTCGGTTTCACCGTGTTTGAATTGATATGGGGAATGGATTTTCACACAAAGATGGCCGCCATCCGTAAACTATTAGGCTGATGACCTATTAGTTTGGTCAAAGGATGCTCCCCTCATAAAGGTATATTGTTGCAAAATTTGGTAGAGATCGGATGATTATGTTAGTCGTAATTTGATTTAAGCTTTGAACATTTGTGTGGCCGCCATTACGTTTCTGTCAAGATGGCGGCGATATAGAACATGACACTGAGGTGCCCTTTGCTAGTGCTACCTCTGTACCAAATTTCGTTCCTTTCGGTTTCACCGTGTTCGAATTAATAGGGGGAATCGATTTTCACACAAAGATGGCCGCCATCCGCAAACTATTCGGCTGATGACCTATTAGTTTGGTCAAAGGATGCTCCCCTTATAAAGGTATATTGTTGCAAAATTTGGTAGAGAGCGGATTATTAGGTTAGTCGTAATTTGATTTAAGCTTTGAACATTTGTGTGGCCGCCATTACGTTTCCGTCAAGATGGCGGCGATATAAAACATGACACTGGGGTGTCCTTTGCTAGTGCTACCTTTGTGTTTCGTTCAATTCGCGTTCACCGTGTTCGAATTGATAGGGGGACAGACATTCAGAGTACACACACACACACACAGACTCACACACACACATACACACACACAGACAGACACACTTTTTTTCGCCCTGTGTTGATCTCATAAGTCTACTTTCATTTTTTGCAAAAATCGAAAGTAGGCTAAAAATAACATTATTAATACCGTATATATATACACCGCGGACAGGCCAACAAGGACCACGCAAATATCACTTCTTTATAGGTCTAGTTTCCTTCTTTATCTTCCACAAGTCTTTCATCCTGGTCGACTGCGCAGCTCTTCTTTCAGCAGTCCATTCTCCTCTGTCGAGATTCTTCTTTTCCCCGACAAGAATTTTGAGGCCAAAAATTTTCTTTCTGTACTCTTTTCGATTTAGACAATCTTCTTCAGTAATTTTGAATTTTTGAAGTTCTTCTTTCATTTGTTTTACATAGCCTCCTTGCCCTTTATAGTTCTAGATTTTATCAAAACGGTGTTTGTTTAACCTTGAGCAATCCATGCGGACCATATGTCCGTAGAACTGTCTGATCTTCACTTCAAGGTTGTCGATTTTACTATAAATTTCTGCATTGGATCTTAGTCTATAACCTACCTGTGTTTTCCTAGGACCATAAATCGTTCTTAAAATTCTTCTTTCTATCTTGAGCAAATTCTCCATTCCGGTTATATTTGTAGTTTCCATGCCGTACAAGATGACTGGTCTAACAACTGTATAAAAATGTCGTAATTTTGCATTGATAGACAGGTTCTTTTTATTGTATATATTTTTTGTACAAAAATGTAATCTTTCCAATTTCCCTTTTTTGTTCTCAATTGCCAATTTATCCGTCCCATTGCTACTAATTATTTCTCCAAGATATTTAAATCGGTCAGTGACCCTGATGCTCCCATAATTTGTTTTTATCATTTTCTTAGTATATTTCTGATCACTTGTCATCATCTCTGTTTTTACCAACGAAATCTGTAAGTCCGCTTTTTCCGCCGTTTCTTTTAACTGATCAATTTGGTTAATAGCTTCTTGTTCTGATTCAGCAAACAATGCTACGTCGTCAGCAAATGCTAAACCTTTGACTTTGAGGTTCTGATTCTTTGTACCAATTTTAGCACTTGAATCGTTCTTCTCCCAAAACGTCCTCATGACTTTATCCAAGACCAAATTGAAAAGCAGTGGTGATAGACTGTCCCCTTGTTTTAGCCCAGTTTTTACCTGGAAGGGCTCGCTAACTTCATTTAAAAATTTGACTCTGGAAATTGTATTAGTTAATGTAAGTTTTATTAATACCGTAATTATAATAATTAAAATAAATTTAAAATTCAAAAACACATAAAAATAAAAAGAATAGTTTTTCCCTATAAAGGGCAAAAGTGGGTCCCAATAAGTCACTTGTCAGAGCATGAGTATGCAAAGTTGGAGATCTAGGGTTTGAATCCGGCATGGGTCAGACATTTCAATTCTCTACCTCCGATATATACGAGTGTCCGAAAGTCACGGGAAGGATAGTCTCATGAGAAAATGTGCCGTGTATGACTCCTGAGCGTTGCGGCTAGCTGCGGTGGAACAGAGCAGTCTGTCACAGACACGAGTGTAGTGAAGTTGGCAACACGTCGCGAGTTAACCGACTTTAAACGTGGGATGATCATCGGCTCACGGCGCATGGGTCATACCATTTCGGAGATTACACGTGAATTCGGGTTTCCGAGGTCAACAGTGTCGAGGGTGGATCTTCAATATCGCAGAGATAATGTTACCATTCGTGTAAACCACCGAACGGGACGACCACAGGTGTTTAACGAACGGACATCACATCGCCTCAGCAGAACCATACGGGGCGATCGAAGGGCTACTGTGAGTCAGATCACCGCCAGTAGAATGTTGGGAGTCAGGAACCCATTTCTTGTCGAGACGATGCCTCGCCGTATTGCTGCTGTTTTGCGGTCTCGCGGAAGTGCAACTCGTTATTAACATCATATTCCTTGCCTTCCCATGATCTTTGGGCCACTAAGTGTAAATGACGTGTAGACTACTTTCTTTACAGTACATGATCTAAAAGCAAAAACGCTTCCATTTGTCCTTTTACTGTTAGGTTGAGTCCAGAAACTCATTGGGAAATAACACTGAGGGTGTCCGGACATAACGTACCACGGACAAAACGTACCACTTGATTTTCGAGGACATAACGTTCCACCTAGGTCGTTATCTACCTAAGGACGGTTTTCCCGTAATCCCCAAATATTTACGCTAGGACAAAACGTACCACTTGATGTCAGACGGGCATTCCAGTTACAGGTTCATTACCACATAAACATCAGTGGCGATCGCGCTGTGCGGCTTTAAACATTTTGGTATTGTAACATGGAGTTGTGTACAACGAATAAGGGCGGTTTATGTGCGTACTTCGACGGATGAAGTACGAATTGTACATTGAAAGTTCAAAGAGAAAGAAGAAATATGTCAAGTATGATGAACGCCTTGACAGAATAATGAAGCGGTATGAAGAGAATGGAAACTTGAAATCTTGCTTTAGAGCTCTCTCATATTCGCAGAACTTGGAATGAAACTTCACATGGCGAACTTACTATTCACTTAGAATGAAACATCCCATGACGAACTTGCTATTCGCTAGAATATAAAACCAACAAAAAACAATTTAAAAAAACAAAGTTAAGAAAAAGAAAATTGACTAGAGCTTAACCACAGCTGATTTTAAACACGCCAAAATGTTTATAAACATTTTGCCAGTCCAAAGCCTGGATAAAGTGTGATAGGAATCCAAAAACGTATCATATTTTATATTAGTTTATCTTATGGCCCACGTATTTATTACCAGGATTAATTGAGCAATACCGAGCAAGTGGCCGTGCGGTTAGGGTTTCATGCACCCTAAATACTTCCCACTGTATCAAGTGGTACGTTATGTCCGGTGGTACGTTATGTCCTATAACCACACAGAGCTCAGTTCATATCTTTCAAGTTAAATCAATAGACTTAGAGATAAAATGCTAATCGTGTTTACTTCGTGGAGCAGGTTATGGTGACGTACTGGATATATTCCTTGCCTAGTCCAGCCAGCCTCAGCTTGATCTATGCTCGAGGCCAGGGGATTTCTGATCTGCAATCGTGGCCAGGAAGATCCTGTTCAAAACTTTCCAAACTAGCGGAATCCCACGTATAAAAGACTATTCTCGAATTAAAAACATCTGGCCTCTTTAATTTAAACCCCATGGCATAGCCGTGCTCCGTAAATCGTGCACGACGGCCGCGATTGTAGCTGCAGTAAGTGCGGAGATCGGAAAGGCTATCCTGAGTGTGCTTTCCCCCCGCGTTTTCCCACACTCCCTCCAGGAAAATATCGGGATAGTACCTTACTTCAAGTCTGGACGCACCTACCCTATCCCTAATACTGTTACGCCCACTACTACAGTCATCACATGAATTCAGATTATCAGACAAGCTCAGCACACACCCAACCACACGGGGCTAAATGCCAAGATGTCCCAAGCCATTTAAATGATTTAACAACGTATTTAATTTTAAGTTAAACCATTGTTGAGAATTTGGAACACATACTTAAGCAAGTAGTTCCGACAGGAACCAAAATACCTACTCATATTTTATACGTAACTAACTGTAACTTACAATATGTATATCACCATTAATTTGTTTATAATGTTTACAATGGCAATAATAGGGTATTTGTAGCTCAGGAAGTCATCTTGCTTTCTGTGAACTCGGGGTACGTAATGAAACTCCGGCCCCAAATGCCCTGTGTTCGATTCCCAACTCAGTCATCCTAGAAGTGGTTTTACGTAGGTTTCCAACTTCAACTTATGGCAAATGCTGAGATAGTTCCTAGGGCCACGGCCGTCTCTTTCCCAATTATAGCCTCAAATAAAACAAGAAGTTCCGTGACGAACTAAAGAGCCTACTTTTCTTAAAATTTAAGATTCATGCCAATGATTAATCTATATGGATCTATCTAGAATAATGACGAAATTAAGTTGGTAATATCGGAATTTCTAATTAGTTCGAAATACTGTATACCTGGCATAATGTAGCCTAATAGAGAACTACAGTTGGCAGCCCTGGTGACTGAATATATTCTTAGTTCCATCTCTTAAGGTACACAATACAAAATTTGGTTGAAGTCCAATGGATAGCCTGGACGTTACATGCAGTTAAACATTGGAATAACAGCGCGCGTAAAATCATGTTGGCAACAATGACATACATGTATTGGTCAGAAATAATCTGAAATAATATGATCTATTATTGTGCCAATTTTGAATGAAATCCATTTGTTAGTATAGAAGTTACATGCATTTTAAAATTGGATCTATCAGCAGGCTTGGAATCATGTTGGCAGCACTGGTATAGGCCTATATTAGTAACTCCAAATTAATCTAGAATGCCAGGTACTATACGTGTGCAAAGTTTAGAGCTATTGGCTTGCATACTTTCTGATATATTGATATTAGGGTAACAAAAATAGAGACAGAATTTATTAACAGTTGGCAGCCCTGTTACTCTTAAGAATCGGCATAGTCATATCTGTTATGGTACACATAGCTCACACGAAATTTGGTTGAAATCCAAGTCATAGTATAGAAGTTACATGTATTTAAAGTTGGACCTCTCAGCAGGCTTAGAATCATGTTGGTAGCACTGACGTATATAAGTTACTCCAAATTAATATAGAATGTCAGGTACTATACGTGTGCATAGTTTAAAGCTGTCGGCTTGCATACTTTCTGACATATGGGTATTTTTATTTAAAAAATTGGGAGCATTTATTAACAGTTGGCAGCCCTGGTGGCTCTTAAGAATACGCTCAGTCATATATGTTTATGTAAACATAGCACATACGAAATTTGGTTGAAATCCAATTGATAGTGAAGAAGTTATATGCATTTAACATTTGGACATATCAGTAGGTTTTTAATCATTTTGGCAACACTGCCATGTATGGCCTCCTGGAAATTAAACTGCAATATTATTATCTATACGTGTGCCAATTTTGAAATAGCTCCCATTCATACCTTCCAAGATATCCAACATGGAGCTCAAATTTCAATTGCGATTTTTGAGCAGTTGGTAGCACTGACATCATTTTCAAATATGGCCGTGAGATATTCAGGTATAGATCTTTACTCCTACCAAATTTTGTTTTGATTGCTGCAGCCGTTTAGGAGTTGATAGGGGGGGGGGGGGGGACACACACACAGCCAGACAGACAGACAGAAGGACAGACAGACACACATTTGCCCGATCTCATAAGTCTACTTTTTCCTCATTTTTGCAAAATATGAAAAGTAGGCTAAAAACCACATACTAATATAGACACCACAATAATACATATTATCGTGCAAATTCTTCACACACACTCACCCAAAGTACACGGATATAAAAGGAGAACAATGTCGTAGCATCTACAGTACATGATACATCAACAACAACAACAACAACAACAACAACAACAACAACAACAACAACAACAACGAAGTCTTCTAGAAATACAAAGTATCAGGAGTTAGTAATGATTATTGCCTTCGAATCAAGTTCCAAGGATTTTAGTTATTGTTGTGTTAAGGGGAGGAACTACGAGGTCATCTGCCCGTAAAGTTCCAAGGAAATAATGACTTTGTTCTAAGCGAGTAATTCAAATTTGGTATTAAGATGGTATAATCTATTACCCATAGTTGACAGGTTGGTTGGTTGATTGGTTGGTTTCTAAGTTTAGGGGTTGCGACAACGCGGTTATGTAGCCCCGTGTACTTTGGGTGATAACCGGTGTTAATTGTGATGGCTGTATTCGTGTGTGTTATTGTAATTCAGATAAGGACTGCAGACGATCAATTTCAATTGTGACAGGGAAAACGGGAGTACCCGGAGAGAATCTGTCTGTTTCCGTTTTGTCCAGCACAAATCTCACATGGAGTGACCGGAATTTGAACCATGGACCCAGCGGTGAGAGGCCGGCGTGCTGCCGCCTAAGCCACGGAGGCTCAATCACCAGTTATGAAAATGAAAATCCACAGCCTGCTTCCAGTCTCCGACCGGGTCAGGAATGGAATGAATGAAGCCCCCATCTAGCGGCGAGGATATGAACTGTGCCGGCTGCCGAGGCCTGACGCACTCCTCTATCACCAGTTATAAAGTAATTAATTTATTGTATTGAAGGAACAATCACGATTAGTCAATAGTTGGTTTGTGGCAAAAGGGTTGCATCTAGGCTCATTTCTACTAACGAATGGTTCTTGAAATAGCAATATGCAGCTTTTTTGACTTGGTAAATTTCTCAAACAAACTGTCAATATTTTGAAATGAAAAACTCATCTTGAAATTATTTGGAGAACCTAGTCTCTTAGCTCTCTGGGTCGACTGGATATCTGTCATTCTGAGTTTACCTGGCAGTTCTTTTCGTTTTATATATTTTCTCTTCCACACACTTCCCATGGCAAATACTGGAAAGAAACTGTACGAGCATACCAGCAGTAACGTATTGACTTTGTACAGCAATTTACCTCGTGGCCTAGTGTCTTGACTGTCACCGCGGAGGCAGGAATTCCATTCCCGGCTCTGCGAGTTATTTAGGTCTGGTCTAAGGGCTAGAACTGGGTCCACTCAGCCTCGTGAGGCAAAACTGAGAAGAGAAGGGTTCAATTCCCACCTCAGCTATCCTGGAAGTTGTTTTCCATGGTTTCCCACTTCTACTCCAGGCAAATGCCGGGATGGGTCCTAACTTAACCCCTCCCCAGGGGCTCTCACCTAGTGGATCGTGAGTTGGTGACCACGGGATCCTAGCTGATCCGGTAATGCTTCCACTTACTTGTGCCGGGCTCTTTTCTGTCTACTCTCCTGTCGACCATCCTTGCTCAACTCTTGCTCTCTTCTGACCTCAACGCCATTAGGGTATTTGACCCCAAGGGAGTCTTTACCTTTCCCGTCTTAATTGACCTTTGTCTCATCTTTCTCGATCCCTTATTCTTCGAGGGGTCAGACCTCTTCTTTTTTCTTTTCATGATTTCTCCTGACTTCTGCACAAGGCCCTAACGGAGGCATGGTGTTTGTAGCCCAACCACATACGGTGCAGCCGGATAGTGCTACACCCTCAAGACCTCACAGCTGTTGAGTTCGGGAGTTGGCGACCCCGAGGGATTAATCCTAAGCTGTGTTGGTTTTTTCCTCTCTCCTGTCTGCCTTTCATGGCGCTAGTTCTTACTGAGTCCCTCAATTCTTCCCGCCTTTTATTTCCCTTATTCTTCTTTTGTTTTCCATTTCTTGTTCCAGTGTGTAAGTGTGTAGTTAGTTTTACATGTAGGCTAATTATCACAATCACCCAAACCATTAAGGGCCGATAACCTACTTGTTAGGCCCCTTAAAACAACAATTATCACCATCATCCTTACTTAAGGCCACGGCCGCATTCTTCCCAAACCTCACCTGGATTACAAATAAATACACACTAATACAGACACCTCAAGGTTATCAGACCAATTCTACGTTCACCCAAATACATCGAGCTTAATGATCACGATATCCAAGCCTCTCAAATGGAACAGCAACAAATTTCCAGGCTTCGAAGCCTGGTCAATGTTTGTTCTTTGATTCACAAATTCTCGTGACTGCAATGACTAGGTGTTCAGAGAACAATTCTATTATTCAAGACATGTACATAAACCTCAGGTCTCTTCCGTGCTCATTATAATAATGTATGAAGCCGCGATAGCATGGGCAGTGTGTATCACGGTCACACCTCTGTTCCCAAGTCCAAAATCCAAGTGACTCATCTTATTCCCTCAAGTCCTGACCTTAGTTCATCGCACCATTTCGTGCCACGTCCTGCCGTCGAACCCGGATGTTCTCCCAAGCTGGATCTGGTTTCTATAGGCCTCACACCTCCTTATTCTTATTTTATCGTCCTCTGTTACAGAACAACTCGTTTATTTTCTGCCTCATAGCTCGTATCTCACCAACCAACTCGACTGGGAAACTGGAAGACTAGCTGCGAAGTATCTAAACACACATCAGCATAGCTTAGTGGTCTAAGCCAATACAGTAGAGTCTCGCAAACTCGGCACTCGGTTACCCGGCACTCCGGATTTCTCGGCCACCCTGACAGGAGAAAAAAATCGTGATTTTTGTTTGTTTTTGTGTTTCCGCACAGAGCGTTATTATGTTGTTTTTTTCGTCTTCTCCATCGACAGTTAAATACGGCGCGAAACAAGTTGACCTACAGTACATAGTAAGAAGAGTAACGACGACCTGATAAATACAGGTACTGTACAGTACAGTACTGTAAATGCACAAACTGTTGGCAGTAAGAAGTAAACAAACGGTTCTCGCGCAGGGCGTTGTATTTATTTGATTGCGCATTCTCCGCAATTCTGTTTCTTCGCCGTCTTCATGACGAGGCTTCAAGAAACAGGTTTCAAAGCGAAAAGCAAAAGAACATTACTTACTTTTTTGCACAAAAACAAGTAAATGGTAATTGTCATGAAGTGAAAATCTATTCGCCTACGGGAATTGTTTTGTACTTATACTGTACAGTTTACATATTATAAAGATAATTTGTAGGCCTAGTTTTTCTAAGTTTTCTTCTATAATTTACAGTAACTGTTTTCCTTGATTTTTATGCAGTACAGTTCTGAACTATACATTCAAGTACTGTAATTGTAGTGGCTTAATTGTTTTAAAACTTGTTTTTTTGTTAAAAACAAATAAATGTACTTCATTGCATTACTTTTAGACCAAAACAAACAGCTTATTTCTTCTTTCTAACACATTTCCCGATAACCCGGCATTATCGCGAACTCGGCCACCCTTCGGTCCACATTAGGCCGAGTTTGCGAGACTCTACTGTACACGCTTCTGGCTGGACTGGGTATCCGGCTTTCAGAAAGAAAGCTTTTCAGTCTGTCACAACAAAACTGTGCCCAATTACATTAAGCGGGGGAAATAGTACATTATGCAACGAGCCTATAATGGCTATAATTAAGACACGAGTATTTTTTATAAAACGAGCGTATGCGAGTTTTATAATTTCCATACGAGTGTCTTAATTACCATTATAGGCGAGTTGCATACGACTGTTTATGTTCGACGATAATTATAACTTTATTATATGTTTTAACATAAATATTCATAAATATCTGTTGAGAGTCAGCTACTGGAATGTTGTGATCGCAGAGCGAGCGTTGGGTATTATATATTTGTCTTTCAAGAGATTTGAACAACCGACGCATGCGCTCTGTGTGGTTGCAATGCCATATGCAACCATATGTTTACATCAGCCGTCCCTCAGTAATATTGTCACCGCAGTCATTTGAAGACAATGCGCTCTGTAGAAATTAGTGTTGGTGATTTTAAGGTACAGTGCTATTGCTTGTCTCATATTCGCCAGTTTATTTACGCGAACATATGGACGGTGGGTATTCCATGTCGGTAATTTATTATAGTTCGATGTTGTGTTTATGTCCGACATGTTGGATTTTGAGCGCATGCGCGAAGTTATCGTTACCTAATTGGTCAATGAACGAGCTCTGATTGGCTGGAGAAACTGTATCATAATAGAAAACAGTGTTATAATGACCATCATTATGATACAGTTATCTGACACATAATAGTGAGGGTCGAACATAAAAGTATTTATATGCCCTAATATGAAAAAACTACATAAGATATTTCTCACAAAATTACACGCATTTATGATCAAACGTGGGGTACTTAAAATGGATGACCTGTTTCGAACGTCAAGCGTTCATCCTCAGATCGTGATCGAAACATGTCACCCATTTTAAGCACACGAATTTTAGCCTATTTTTGATTTATTTTCATTTATGAAAACATAACAGGCTTATGAGATCACCTTTTGTCCGTGTGTGTGCGTCCCTAATATAATTTAAACGGCTGGATCTATTTCAATGAAACTCGGTAAGGTCATAGTACTAATTTAGCCGACCCCGACCGTGCCCTTCAAATTTTATTACGTCTCACCAACATGGCGGCTGAGCGAAATATTTCACCGGCAGTCTATATTTCCGAAACTATTACTCAAATCACCCTGAAATTTTGTACAGTGATAAAAGACACTACTAGAAGTTCACCTATGAGACTTTCAAAAATCTGTTAACTACAAAATGAACATGGCGGCGAAGCGAAGTTGAAACTTTTAAATAGACTTTTCAGGCGATTTAACCATCCAAACGCAATGAAACTTGGTACAGCAAATGTTAATACATATTTCAATGCACTGGCATCTAATTTAGTTCAATTGTTCACATAACCGCATGATGGCGGCTGTGCGAAATTTTGAAATTAAGTTTTTATTTCTTGTGTATTAATCATGCGATCGAAGTTAACGTTTCAATAATGTACCTACGCAAAAATCGTCATCTAATAGTACATAACTCTATGGCCGACGTATATAAAAATCCAACATAGCGACCATCCGAAATATTTAGACGGTTCTCAATATCTACGAATCAATTACAGAAAACAAACTGAAATTTTGTACGTTGATAGAGGCAATTAACATAAGTAGGATATAAGGAAATGGACTGTATAAATCTTCACGGAACTACTTGTTATTTATTTAAAAATGAGGCTTATGGGATCACCTCTTGTCCGTGTGTGTGTCCCCCACTAATAAAATCTGAACGGTCGAAGCGATCTCAATGAAACTCTCTTAAGTGCATACTACTACCTCGTCCGTGCCTTTCAAATTTAAATACGTTTCACCAATACAACATGGCAGCCGCGCGATATATTTCACTGGCATTCTCCACAACAGTAATAGATATCACCCCGAAATTTTGTACTACTAGACGTTCATGTAGCATTTATAAACATGTTAAGTACAAATTCAACATGGCGGCCAAGTGAAGTTCAAACATTTAAATAGACTTTTCTCGCGATTAAACCATCCAAACGCAATGAAACTTGGTACAGCAAATGTTTATACACATTGCAATGCACTGACATCTAATTTAGTTCAATTGTTTACATAACCTCAATATGGCGCCTGTGTGTTATTATAAATTAAGTTTTTATCTCTTGAGTCCTAATCATGCGATCGAAGTGAAAGTTTGAATAATAAACCTATGCAATAATCGTCATCGAATGGTAGTCTACATAACTCTATGACCTATATATATAACAATCCAACATGGCGACCATCCGAAATAAACCTAGCGCTGTGAAACTTGGCACGGTATATCTTCATACAAGCCTTAATATACCGATGTGTAATGTAATGAAATTTTATAAGAACTTAAAAATGGCGGCTGTGCATTTTTTTCATTTCTCGTGTCCTAAGTGAGACCACTAGGATGAAAATAGGCAATTTAGTTCTTCGCGGAACTACTTGTTGTACACAAAAGCCTGTAATGTTCTGATAAATATTGTATGTAGTGTTTTCATGTTAGGGCTTATTAATAGAGTACCTGTCTTCCCTCCTAATGTATCTGGGCACAAAGATTTGAGTTGACTGACTGAAAAGCTTTCTTTATTAGAACTAGACAACGCTGAAAAATGAATTCTATCACTTCAATTCAGAGATAGTTTTGTTTTGCACATTCATTCCATGCAAATTGCTGAGATGGTACTGTACGAGCATACCGACAATAACTAATTATTTAACGTAATAATAATAATAATAATAATAATAATAATATTGTATGGCCTAGGGTGCCGCGTGCAAGCTTTGTTATTTGACACCCAGAGGGTAGCTTGCATGTCGAATTTCGTTGTTTCTTGAAGCACTATTAGTCCGGTGGCTTAACGCCATATATTCAACCAATTGTGCAAATCGAGGTAAAAGCGATTTTATTTTTTAGTTACGTTAAGGGGTCCATAAGGAACGTTTTCAGCCACGGAGGCATTCTGTACACCCCCTAGTTAATTATTTACAGCCCTCCAAACATGTGATGGGGCGCGTACCCTTATGTTATGGGTTAAAAATTCCTAATTATTTCTTTATGGGCAAAATTTATAAAATTAGTAACATTTCCGATGTTTTGGAGGGCAAGAAAATCATTTTTGGGGTCATTTTTCTTGTCGTGGCCAGGGGGGCAGCGCTGTAGGGGGAGGGGGTTCAAAACCCCGTAAAACTTGGTTGATGCATATCATTTTCAAGGTATTTTGGGGCGTAGAATCCATTTCTGGGTTAGCTTTTGTTCTAGGGGTTAAGGGATGGTGGCAGTGAATCGTTGGGGGTGGAACTACAGGGACGGTGCACGCAATGATAGCAAACTGGTGCTTATAACGATTCATTTCCAAGGTTATCAGGGGTGTAAAATTCATTTCTGGGGTAGTTTTTGTTCTAGGAGGTACGGTTGGGGGCTGTCAATATTGGGGGCGGTACTAGATGGGGCGGGGGTCAAAAACCGTAAAACTTGGTTGATGCACATCATTTTCAAGGTATTTTGGGGCACAGAATTCATTTTTGGGTTTGGTTTTGTTATAGGAGGTATGGGCTGGGGCCAGTGAATCCCCCGGGGCGGAACTACGGGGGCAGTGCAGGCAATGACAGCGAACAACTGCTTATAACGACTCATTTCCAAAGTTTTTAGGGGTGTAGAATTCATTTCCGTAGGCTTGACAGTAGTGTTGTTGAGTATTATTTATTCTTTAGATAACTTGTTTAATCAAAATACCATGCAGTAAAATCAAAATTTCTGACGATAACTTCTTCTTCGAAAATACTATGCACACAAATCGAAGTTAGTGGTTAGGATCACGACATACCTCTCCAGTGCAGGTACAATTTTCTGTACTTCTGCTGGAGTAAGGGGTTGAGACATGGATTTGAAAACTTTGTCGGCTTCTGGAAAAGCTTTCCAGGCTGCCCAGGAACATCGCTTGCCCAGCACACATCACCGGTCCTATGTGAATTGCAATAGCACGGATGTCCAGCAATCGTGCCTAATCCAACACACAGCTGTTCACATCCATGGAGATTATCCAGCAAGCCACCACGACGACGTCGGTGTCTACTGTCCTGATCAAGATTCTACTGCATTCTTGTCTTGCGCCATCTGCGGCATGTAGAAGCATTCTGCTGTCAGCTTCTTCGTGATTGCAAGGCATCAATCCTGATAAATCGCTTTGGACATTGCAAAGAACTTTTTCTTAAAGCGTGACGACAACTTTTCGGGTAAATGCTGTCATGCTGATGTAATTAGTAAGATACGCGAACAACTCTTGTTTATTCGCATCGCATCTCAAAAAGTCTGACTATTTTTTCGGAACTTGTTTTGTTGGCTCCATTTTTTGACCAACACCCTGTCCTCTTTTCATTCGTAAAGCAGACTTCTATGATGTACTGACGCATTCGTCGAACACTACATCAATCCTTCGCGCTTTCGAATACACAGGACTGTTCATGTAAGAAAGGAACTTCCTCCCATAATCGACGAAGGTGCTTCCAGGATCTGGAAGGATGTAATTGACTGCGGAGGCACGATTAATCACCACCATGTCGAAGTCGAGGCACTGCTGCGCTGGATTTTCTTCGTCAGGTAACAAGCATGGCAAGAGGTCTGCTTTCTTTCCAAATCAAAGTTCATTTTCAGAGAGTGTTGAAGGATAAGTGTGATTTTCGTGGCTGAAAAAGACTTCTCGATTGCCCTGACGTGTCTGACATGCTATGCACAGTCTTGAAAATAGGCTACGATCTTCTTTAACCGAGACAAGCTGTCGTTCCTTTGAAGATGAAGTCCTTGCGAGAATCCTGCAGTACAACTCGGTGCGGTTGTGCAAAAGTAGGTCTTCCTTGCACTTCCATTTGCAAATGTCGTGGTAGCGAGACGTGACGTATCGGTAAGGTTCTTAATTATTACTGAAACCTTCTCTTGTTCTTTCAAGAAATACGAAATTTTGTCAACTTCTCTTCGTTTCAGGGCACCAGTAACTTCGATTTGTGTACATAGTATTTTCAAAGATGAAGTTATCGTCAGAAATTTTGATTTTACTGTATGGTATTTTTATTAAACAAATTATCCAAAGAATAAATAATACTTAACAACACCGCTGTCAAGCCTAATATCCTTTACCACCGCTCTCGATCACCTAAATACAAAATGACCTCAGAAATGAATTCTACACCCCTAAAAACTTTGGAAATGAGTCGTTATAAGCAGATCTCTTCTGTCATTGTCTGCACCGCCCCCGTAGTTCCGCCCCGGGGGATTCACTGGCCCCACCCCATACCTGCTATAACAAAACCAAACCCAAAAATGAATTCTGCGCCCCAAAATACCTTGAAAATGATATGCATCAACCTAGTTTTACAGTTTTTGACCCCCGCCCCATCTAGTACCGCCCCCAATATTGACAGCCCCCAACCGTACCTCCTAGAACAAAAACTACCCCAGAAATGAATTTTACACCCCTGATAACCTTGGAAATGAATCGTTATAAGCACCAGTTTGCTATCATTGCGTGCACCGCCCCTGTAGTTCCACCCGAAACGATTCACTGCCACCATCCCTTAACCCCTAGAACAAAAGCTAACCCAGAAATGGATTCTACGCCCCAAAATACATTGAAAATGATATGCATCAGCCAAGTTTTACGGGGTTTTGAACCCCCTCCCCCTACAGCGCTGCCCCCCTGGCCACGATAAGAAAAATGATCCCAAAAATGATTTTCTTGCCCTCCAAAACATCGGAAATGTTACTAATTTTATAAATTTTGCCCATAAAGAAATAATTAGGAATTTTTAACCCATAACATATGGGTACGCGCCCCATCACATGTTTGGAGGGCTGTAAATAATTAACTAGGGGGTGTACAGAATGCCTCCGTGGCTGAAAACGTTCCTTATGGACCCCTTAACGTAACTAGAAAATAAAATCGCTCTTACCTCGATTTGCAAAATATTCCCTTAATCCACCGGACTATATGAAAGTCAAGGAGGTTAGATAGCTAAGCTCCTTGAACACTATAGCGCTATCTAGTAGAGAACTGAGGAACTTTGTGTTGGCGAAAACTCCCGAGATTAATTTTGCCATTATGAACACGGCCTATTGAATCAAATCGGTTCTTTGACATGCCAACATTGTATGACATGCGTGTCGTAAATTTTTGCCGCTTTTCAAAAATCACTTACCATGGCCAGGAGCGAACCTGCAAACTTGGGGTTAGTAGACCGACACGTTAAGCACTCACCCTCTGTGGCAAGCATTATTTAACATGGATAGCGTGACAAGAATTAGCATGGCAACAAGTGTTTGTAACTACGATAGAAATCTGTTTCAAATCCGGAGATCGAAGGTTCGAATCCCGGCACTGACAGCGGCTATCCTGAGTGTGTTTTTTCCACACGCCCTCCAGGCAAATGCCAAGATTGACCCTTATTTCCAGTCCCGAGACATCTACACCATTCCCCACCCCAATAATTAAAGGTACACACACTACTACAGTCATCAAAGATACACAGGTTATCAGACATATTGAACACACACCCAACTATACGTGGCTGATGACTAAGATGTACCAAGCCCCTAAAACAAATTAACAATAGCCAACACTGGACTACAACGAGAGAGAAATATCAACAAGACATGAGGAGTGGTATTGTACTGTGTTACTTGTGTTATGGTATTAACATATCGTACTGAACATCGTAAGCCGCGGGGTACAGTGGCTAGAGTTCCTTAGTTATATCACCCCTGAGGTACGGATTCGATTCTCGGCTCTTCCAAGAGGTTTAATTCTGTTCTGAAGGCTACAAGGGGGTCCAATATTTAGCCCCGTGAGGCAGATCTGAGAAGAGGTGGGTTCGATTCCCACCTCAGCCATCCTAGAGCTTGTTTCTACTCTTCTCCAATAATTCGTAACTTAAAGCTACGGTTTTCTCCTTACCAATCTTAGCCTTAATTTAAAAAAAAACACTGATAGTCAGTCTGAAAGACTAGACTTTATATCATTTTAAATGCTACAAATGCTGCGTAAACTCAAAATCTGTTAGCAAAAAAAATTAAAAAAATAAAAAATAATAGAAAAAATATATATATAAAAGCAAGTGCAAACCAAGGTCAAAGGAGGTTGCTGGCTGGATGACGTCACGCTTACCGGAACGCGCGGGGAAAGGAGGAAGCTCAAGCAGTACTATGACGTCACACACTTCAGTGCATTCTCGGTACATTTCATCCCGTACCGTAACGTAACGCCAGACCCCAGCGAAGTCGACATAATCATTTAAAATGATAAAACACAAACAATACTACAGCCATCACAATGACGGAGGTTATCAGACAGATTCCTTACACACCCAAGTACAGGGATTTATGTGACGACGTTGTCGAAAATCCCCTAAATGAATTAATAATAAAATAATAATGGTTTTACGTCTCTTTTAAGTACTGTTCTATGGCTATTAGAGACACTGGGGTGCCAGAATTTTTCCCCGAAGGGGATCTTTAATGTGCCAGTTAACTAGTGACACGGCTACCTCGCATTTGCTCACACGTAAATGCCAGCTGACTGCGCCAGGATTCGATCCTGCAACCTTGGGACCAGCAAGCGAGAACGTTACCGCTAAGCCATGCAGTCAGCCTAAGTGAATTAACAACAACAACCGAACCTCACAGCTGTTTTAAAATTCAAGCCTTTAACAGGGGCTGACTCAACTGATTGATAGATAACTACGATCAATCATATCTCTGTCGAGTTAATAATAACCTATGTGCGGCCGTATTCTAATGAAAACAATATTTAAGACGACGTAATTGTAACTCACATGTTGCAAATTTGTGGTGGTCGCTATATATCTTCTCCTGTCTGCTGGTCCTTTTGTGGTCATAATCCATAAACAAAGCAGTTACCGCCATAAATCAGCCAACGAGCTGAAGAAACATCAACATCACGTGCACAAATGCTGCTAAACGTAATTTATAGCCAACTCTCGCATTAAACTAGATTGCTATCAACTCGACGCCTGCGTAGCAACAAAGAGTTCTGTAGACGCAAGTTGCAGATTAGTGTAGGACCGAAACTAACACTTCCTAAGTGGAAATACGATATTATATCGTGTCATATATCCTCGTGATCGGAATCATAAAGTCGAATCACGGCCCTGCCAAGAAATTTAATTCTGGTCTGAGGGCTGGAACGGGGTACACTCAACCTCGTGAGGCAAAACTGATAAGAGATGGGTGCGATTCCCATCTCTGTCATCCTAGAAGTGGTTTTCCCTTGTTTC
Source organism: Meconema thalassinum (assembly GCA_946902985.2). NCBI lineage: Eukaryota > Metazoa > Arthropoda > Insecta > Orthoptera > Tettigoniidae > Meconema > Meconema thalassinum. The sequence continues at coordinate 978,634,261 of OX336388.2, read as the reverse complement.
CCACGTTTACTCCGGGTTCCTAAGTAGCCTACAATCCTTTATTATTATTATTATTATTATTATTATTATTATTATTATTATTATTATTATTATTATTATTTCTACATTCATTTCACCAAATAAGTAGGACATATCAACATATCGTCGGCTTGTATGCAAGACGGTATGGCTAATTCTCTTAAGGTGGCACATTGAGATACGAGCGAACAATGGAACAGGTCTCCAATATGACGGCCTTCTGCATTGTGATATGTAGACCAGGATGTATTCCCAATATTTGTAGATTGCGAGCCAATGATTTTGCGATGATACCGGTAGAAGAAATTACTATGGGCAGAACCACTACACTTTCCTGTCTCCACATTTGCCGTATTTCCTCAGCCAAGGGCAGATATTTGGTGATCTTATCACAGCAGGTTTGTTGCAGATTATAATAATAATAATAATAATAATTATTATTATTATTATTATTATTATTATTATTAAAGCCTCCGTGGCTTAGGCGGCAGCACGCCGGCCTCTCACCGCTGGGTCCGTGGTTTAAATCCCGGTCACTCCATGTGAGATCTGTGCTGGACAAAACGGAGGCTGACAGGTTTTTCTCCGGGTACTCCGGTTTTCCCTGTCAAATTTTCATTCCAGCAACACTCTCCACTATCATTTCATTTCATCTGTCATTCATTTAACATTGCCCCAGAGGAGTGCGTCAGGCCTCGGCCGCCGGCACAGTTCATATCCTCGCCGCTAGATGGGGGCTTCATTCATTCCATTCCTGACCCGGTCGGAGACTGGAAGCAGGTTGTGGATTTTCATTTCATTATTATTATAATTATTATTATTATTATTTTTATTATTATATCGATTGATCTCCTTTAGGAGAACGATTGAACTTGAATTCACGATTTCATCTTCGGGCGTTTTTCCTCTTTTCTTCCCATAATCTCTTCATCCTCTCGGAATGCTCTTTCATCCGCTCAGCTGTCCATTTTTTGATTTATTTTTTATTTTTATTTTTATTGCAGGTTGTCGTGATGTCCTTTGCTCAAACTTAACATTAGTGATTTTATTCCGGCACTCGGCGCGGTCCTCGAGATTTTCTCTGTTGACCTATTTTAGGTCTGTGTCAGCCACTCCGCCGCATTGACTCTTTGTTATAATAAATGTTGAGTAGTTCCTTTGCCGTTCTGGAGTTTTCCAACTAGTAGATGTGTGTGTAAAACTTGGTTCGGTGTTTTCTGATTTCTTCCGTTATTGTGTTGGTCTATTATCATTTTATTATTATTATCTTATATATTAAAATAGTTTTCAAAAAATTTCACCTTTTACTAAAACTGAAATATCTCAGGAAGTATTAGCGCTACGACGACGTTTGTTGTCTTCAAATGTAATGCCTGTCACGCCCCCTTGATTGATACCCACCTCAGTTGATTATATCATCCGTGTATTAAAATAATTGCGAATATTACTTCCTCCAAGGTCACACGAAAATAGAATCGAATGACTTGACGGACATATTGTCGCTAGGCGACAACGACTAACACTGTATCATGATATTCAACGCCACCCCAATAATAAATCTAACTTTATATTAACAGAGATCAAATCTCCTTGGGAACTTAACACATTCACTTAAAAATCTTCTAAGCGGTCTGAATCTAACTTCTACCTGCTCCACTCAGGCGCTGATGTCGCATGCATCCATACATGATATCGTTTACTTCTACCTGTTCCACTCGGGCGCTGATGTCGCATGCATCCATACATGATATCGTTTACTTCTACCTGTTCCACTCGGGCGCTAATGTCGCATGTGTCCATACAATAAGCAGAAGGGGGTTCTGTGCCCATAATTTAATTAAAACTTCTCAAAGAATGGATTACTTTGAGACTGAAATGCTCATGCACAATCAGCAGCCATTTTGCTAATGACTCTGTCATGTCAACATCTCTTTGAATGACAACAAAATAATACTGTATACGAAAGACAACTAATTTCACGAAGATGCCGCTACAGTCGAATGTTGGAACCGCCATTTTGTATTGTGAATCCGATCTTTCAATTATATAGTCTTTGGTCTCACCAGCTACAAACTGTCTTCTCTTCGTTTCATCATTCGTCCTTATAGGTTGTGTGCTCAATCAAAACAATGAATCATAATATGCTGAATGAGAAGCGGCACTCAATTACAAATGTTATAAAGATTAAAGGTGACGGTAATTGTCTGTTCAGGTCATTGGCATATTGTGAGTGCAACAATCAGAGTTTATTTACACAGGTTAGAAAGCGAATTGTAAAACATGTTACAGACAATTGGAATAATTATTCTTCCTTTATTGTTGGCAACAGCGATATGTACGAAACTGTTATCAATACGAGCGATGATTACAAAATGTATATGTCTATGAATGGTGTTCATGGAGGTCATGTTGAGTTAGTTGCCGCTGCTCAAGTTTACAAAATGGATATTGACATAATCACTAATAATAAAACTCTGCTATACTCGAGGGATGGGTGGAACGGTCATTATGACGTCTTAAATACCGGTATCAGTGCTAACTCAGTTGAGAACGTGGATGCCAAGTCACTCGATTCAGTGGCTGATTTACAGTTTCAAACTAAGAGTGGGTTTGCGTGCAGTAAAACCCCAGGATCGTGTCGGAAGCGAACCTCAGAACCAGTTAGCCAGAGACAAAATGTGATAAGAATTAAAGGTGACGGAAATTGTCTGTTCAGGGCATTGGCATATTGTGTGTACAACAATCAGAGTTTATTTACAAAGGTTAGAAAACGAATTCTTCAACATGTTACAGACAATTGGAATAATTATTATTCCTTTATTGTTGGCAACAGCGATATGTACGAAACTGCTATGAATACGAGCGATGATTAAAAAATGCATATGTCTATGAATGGTATTCATGGAGGTCATGTTGAGTTAGTTGCCGCTGCTCAAGTTTACAAAATGAATATTAACATAGTTACTAATAATAAAACGCATACTGTAAACGCCGAAAATACGCCACCAAATACAGTAGAATAATTTCCTTACTGTATTCTGGAGATGGCCGGAACGGTCACTATGACGTCCTAGATATCAGTGCTAACTCAGAGTCAAGTATGGTCGAAAACGTCAATACCAAGAAACAGAAACGAGCACTACGCGACTCAAATCGATATCAGAAACAGATTGTCACAAAACCGTTCTCAGCCACTTATCGATGTGCTATTTTTGATACTATTCCCAACATAAAACCATTCTCAACTGGAAGTCTGTGTAACATTTGTCACTACTGCTCAGCTGTATACTTTTCAAAAGAGAAAAATACAAGTGGTCACGTGAAACTTCCAAAGTGAAACTTCCACCATACACAATACTTCCGGAAATTAAGTAGTTGTTTACGAATTGTGACGAAATCAGTAAACATTTTAGGAAAAATGTTCGGCAGTATAATAATGCTATGTCGTTTGTATCCTTTGGTGCTACTGCTGAGCTACTACCGAGCCATGGGCCTTACTGTTTCAAAAGCAAAGGTGTCATTCATCATAGAACTTCCCCTTTATATGCCGGAAAACAGGAAAACAGTTCATATGGCCAATTATACATCTTAGAATTTTCAGAGGCAAATGATTTAAGGCTACTGAATGATGCTAATCACGAACTGAGAGAAGATACCCTCAGTCTTTTAAATCGTTTATAGATCAGCACAATCCTTACGTGCGCTCTTATAAAACAATGCACCAGAAAGTAAGTGAAGAGAAAAAATCAGCTCTAAAAGAAAATCGTCGTCAAAAGGAATTGGTAATGCGTTTCTATCACGAACCTTCCTCAGATCCAAGATGTTATAATGACCCCACATGTTCAGAAATTGCTGCTGTATTTGGAATTGTTGATGGAGCTCCACCATCTCATCGACACATTGCAGTATATGAGAGAGAAGGTGGCTTGAGGAATGTTGATTATGATAGTATGCACTGTGATCCTATGTGTTATACCTTGATTTGGCCTTGCGGAGAGTCTGGATGGCACATTTCAATGCCAACTGCTGGAGTGAGACAAATTAAAATACGTCATACTGTAACAATACGTGAGTATATTCTGTACTGAATTGCCATTCGAGGTCTAGGAGCTGAGTTCGATTTCAGTCCCCTTATTAACGCTGGTAAATTGACTGAACAGCTATTCGTGGATTACTACTGTCGTATGGAAGGTGACCGGTTAAAATATATACGTCATCAACAAACGAAGTTGTGAGTTGATACATATGCTGGTTTACCAGACGCCTTGCATGTACGAGCAGTAAATGAAAATCTCCGAGTCAGTCGTATTGTAGTTTTGCCATCTTCTTTTACAGGTAGCCCAAGGAATATGATGCAAAATTATCAGGATGCGATGGCGATAGTGAGGAAGTTTGGAAAGCCAGATTTATTCATTACGTTCACCTGTAATGCGGGCTGGCCAGAAATACTTAACAGCATTCATCCTTGGGAAACGGCTAATAATAGACCTGATATTGTAGTGAGAGTTTTCCATTGCAAAGTAAAGGAATTGCTACGATTGATTAATGTTAAAGAAATTTTCGGTAAAGTAAAAGCATATCTATATACAGTGGAATTTCAAAAACGAGGTATCCCGCACATCCATTTACTATTAATATTAAGGGAAGATAGTAAGTTTCGAGAAATTTTTGACATTGACAGTGTGGTGTCAGCCGAAATACCAGATCTCAAGGATAAAACGCTATACGAGTTGGTAAGGCGTCATATGGTACATGGTCCTTTCGGGTCATTGAATCCTTCTTCAGTCTGTATGAAAGATGGCGTATGTAAGAAAGATTTCCCTAAACAGTTTCAGGAAGGGACCAACGATAACGCCAATGGTTATCCTTCGTATAGGAGAAGAAATAATGGACGGATTATTGTAAAAACAATTCGAGGCATTGACATTGAAATCGATAGTCGATTCATTATTCCCTACAATCCACTTCTTTTACTTTACTTTCAAGCTCATATTAATGTTGAAATATGCTCAAGTGTTCGGAGTGTTAAATACATCCACAAGTATGTGTATAAAGGTCATTAATGCTGCCATTTTAAAATATGTCCTGAAGGCAAAACGGTGAACTACGATGAAATTACTTCTTTCCTAGATGCTAGACATATTGGTCCAACAGAAACCGCATACAGGATATTTTCATTTCACATGCATGAACAGTCACTTGCCAAACTTGCAAAATATCTATTTTAAAAATGATAACGCTCCTGATATTTTACTTCAAGCACAGTGGCGCAACACGGAATTACAAGCGAGGTTCAAGTTAAATCAAGATTCGCAAGCCAGAAGTCCGTATATATATCCTGAAACACCAAAACATTACGTCTGGAATAAGAGCAACGGCCAGTAGCAAAAAAGAAAAAAAATGTATCAAAAAGTATAGGCAGAATGTATAATGTTTCGCCTACAGAAACAGAAAGGTATTATTTACGCCTGTTATTGCTTCACGTCATAGGTGCTACCAGCTTCCAGGATCTACGAACATACAAAGCCGTTGTCTATTCTACTTTTAAAGAAACAGCTAAGGAGCGAGGTTTGCTGATTGACGATTCTGAATAGCAGCGTTGTTTGGCAGCTGCGTCACAATTTCAGATGCCTTCTCAGTTACGACAACTGTTTTCTTACATATGTATCTTTCAGACCCCTTCAAATGTATGACAGTTATGGGACATTTTCAAGAATTCATTATCAGAAGGTTATCTGCAGTTTCACGAACCTAACATTGCATATCAGTTCACTCTTATACATATTTCTAATACATTAAAGCTCCATGGTCTTCCCATTACTTCTCTCAAATTGCCAGCTATTGTTAATTTCCCTCAGGCAAATTTACCAGTGCATTATCCAAAACTTAATGAGGATCAATTAAGTCGGATGATAAACCAAGCAAATGAAAACCAAACGGCTATAATTACAGAACTTTTGGGGTTAGTAGAAAACGGCAATGAAAGGATGAGTACCGGTAATGCATATTTCATTGACGGTCCAGGGGGCACCGGGAAAACCTTTCCTTACTAATGCTTGATTCACAGTTGCACAAATTTGGAGTTAAATGTAGTTTCTGTTGCATGGACTGGTATTGCAGCAATGTTACTACCTCAGGGGCGCACTGTACACAGCCAGTTCAATTTACCTCTACATTTACATGAAAGTTCTGTATCAGGAATAAAAGTTAAAAGCAAGGAAGCTTTTTATATTCGTTCAGCAATTATCATCTGGGATGAAGCCCCTAAGGCTAATAATAAGCACGCGTTGATGTATGTAAATCGGCTGCTCAAGGACATCATGAATAACGACGTGCCTTTCGGAGGAAAAATTATCATCTTAGGTGGAGATTTTAGGCAGGTATTGCCTGTTGTACCTCACGCATCTAGAGCAGCTTCAGTCCAAATGTCAGTAAGGTTCTCTCCTTTGTGGCCATTAGCCAATTCAAAATTTTTAAACTCAACAAAAATATGAGAGCGAATACAGATCAAAGAGACTTTGCAAACTTCTTGATACAAATTGGTAACGGTGAATACCCTCACGTCGATGGAGAAAATTCAGAATTAGTCGACTTACCACCCTCCATCATTGCGAAAACTGATATCATCACTGAAATATATGGAAGCGAAGTTTCCATACTGAAAGATATTTCACGCTTTTCAAAAATTGCGATTTTTGCGCCTAAAAATGAACACTGTAAAGACATCAATGACAAAGTTTTAGAGCTAATCCCAGGATCATCGAGAACTTACATCAGTGTGAATAATTTGATTACTGAAGATGAGAGTGAACTTCTACAGTTCCCAACAGAATTTTTAGACAGCATAGACACAAGCGGATTGCCACCTCATATTCTTCGACTAAAAGAAGGCTCAATTGTGATTTTGTTGAGAAATATTAATGTTATCCAAGGTTTGCTGAACGGTACTAGACTGTTGGTTCGGAAGATGCATGACAATTGCTTACACCTGGAAATTATTACTGGCGTAATTGTTGGAAACAATGTCCTACTTCCTCGCCTTGACCTTACGCCATCAGATACTTCTATGCCGTTTTCCTTCAAAAGGAGGCAGTTTCCAGTACGTTTGGCTTTTTGTATAACTATCAATAAAGCTCAAGGTCAAACACTAGATCAAGTAGGCATTTATTTACCTCAACCGGTGTTTAGCCACGGACAACTGTATGTCGCACTATCGCGAGCAAAATCCTTTCATGACGTCAAAGTTCAAATAGAACCAAAAGGCAAGCGAACAGAAAATGTCGTATGGAAGGAAGTACTATTAGAATGTTGAAACGAATGTTGTGGAGGAGCACAGACCTCAGCAAACGGGGTACAGATAAAATAACAATTATACAAGGACGTCCGAATCCCTAATACGATAACTGTCCTGCGGTAATGGTAGAAAAGTGCTATTGTCCTACATCGGTGATTACTATCCTACATCCTGTTCTTTCATTTCCTCAGTTCTATAACTGAGATATACTCAATCAAATTTACAGCTTAATAAATATTAATTCCTTCTGTGTGAGTTATCTTTTCATTTCTCATCAATCGCCTTTACTTACTATTCTATCCGTAGTGGTGGAGGTGATAGCTGTCTTTACAGAGGTGTGCAAATTATTACATTCGATGTCAGTTTTCCAAAATTGCATTTTTACTTTTCATGGTTTAATGAACTAAGTATGTTTACAAGGCGATGAAATTACTTCAACTGTTTAACCAAGACTCCTAATTATATTTTAATTAAAGAAACTCAAATTAAAATGATTTTTTAGAATTTCCACTAGCATAGGAGCCTTGCAAATGCAAAATGCCACACGTTTCGTTTTTATTACTTCACTCTACTTTACGTGTGAATTTAGAGCAGAGGGATTTGGGGTCTTTTAACTGATTAACGCTATTGAACTATTCAAAGATTCATGAACTATGCATTGAAATCACCTGACTCGAATTCTAAAGTCAATGAAAATTGAAAAGGGACCCAGCTCAGATATCCCTCGAATCCAATAATCTGAAAGTTTCCAGACGCAATTCCTTATGGGAAAAGGTGTAATTCCACGGGAGAGGAAACACTACTAAGTAGGATGACAAAAGAAGTTGGTCAATAAAATGATTTTGAATAAAAGAAATTATGACTAATTAATATTATTTTATTTTATTCTATTAATTTGCACACCTTTATAATTATGTTACCCAAGAGTTACGGTACACCTCTAAATTCAAATATAGGAGACCCATCTTTTATTTTAAATGTATACCATTGGTATCATAAGTAGACAGATCACCAAATTTTACCGCTGTAGCCTTAAATTGTGTGGATATCTATACCTACTTAGTATAAAACGAAGTTTCCAATTCTTGGATGTAACGGATAATCTCGAGAGCAACTTGATAGATTTTGATGCGGTTTTCTCCATTATGTGAAGGATTTCTCGATTAAGATGAAGGATTAGGTAGAAAAAAATTATTTATGACCAAAAGAAGCCGAGCAGTTACGATTTCAGTGAATCGAGTTGTTGAAAAAAATAACGCCTATGTGTCTTTTAAGCTTACGCTGGGTAAACCGTTAAAAATATCGATATACTCTGAGAATTGTTCAGCACAGAGAGTTCTGCAGGAAAGATCGCGACAGCTCCCACATCGACCACTGTAAGTGTTTTTTCGTTTTCATTTCTTCAATCAATCTCCATTCAGTGGAAATTTAAATTACTACTTTCAGAGTGAGTTTACGAGCTTGCCAGCGACCTATCACCCTACCTTCAGCCAGCATCAAACTGTCGAGTCGTGTCGAGTTAATACTTCAGAGATGATGATGATACTTGTTGATTTACGGGGCCTAACATTCAGGTTAACGGCCCTTAATGGTCTGGGCGATAGCGAAAATGACAATGAAGTGGAAACCAGAACGAAAATTAAGTGAGAAGGAAAATACTTACAAAAAGGAACTCAGATTGAAACTACTCACAAAATGGAGAGCGGTAATACTTACAAAAGAGAATTTAGAACGAAAACACTCACAAAAGGAATAGATTGAAAAAGACGCACAAAATATAAGTTAGGTTCAAAATACGTACAAAATGCAATGTTGAGTCGAAATACTTTACTTACAAAATGCAAGTGAAATTCAAAATACTTACAAAATGCAATTGAAATTAAAAATGCTTACAAAATGCATGGTAGATTCAAACTACTCAATTGGATGGACAATACTTACAGAATGCAATTTAGATTCAAAATACTTACAAAATGTAATTTAGATTCAAAATACCCACAAAATGCAATTGAGAATCAAAATCCCTGCAAAAAGACCGCCATACAAAATGCAATTTAAATTCAAAATACGTGCAAAAAGCGGTTTAGGTTGAAAATACAAAATGCAATTGAAATTCAAAATACTCACAAAAGTCCCATCCCCTATATTGAAAGACTTACTAAAAGGCAATTTAGATTGTCGATCCTTACAAAATGCAATCGAGGTTGAAAACACTAGCAAAATGCAATTTACTGTAGATCGAAAAGAGTTACAAAATGCAACGTAGTCTGAAAACACCTACAAAATGGAGTGTGGATGCAAAAAAAATCGCTCAATAGAATTTAGATACACGGGGAGCCAAATAACAAAAACAGTGCGGGATCTTAAAGAGAAAAGGAAACAAGAGGTCTGACCCCTCGAAGAAGGAGGGATCAGGAAAGATCAGACAGGGGCCAATTAAGGCAGGAAATTGAAAGGCTCCTAGGCCTCGGATACCCTAATACAGTCGGGGTCGGAAAAGAACAAGAGTTGACCAAGGGATGTCGACAGGAAAGAAGACGGAGAGGAGCCCGGCACAAGTGGAAGCAATGCCGGATTCAGCTGGGATCCCGTGGTCGCCAACTCACGGACTTCAGAGAAGAGTATAGATTATGTGTTTGGAGTTAGCCGTTCACCTCGGCTTTTCAGAATTGCGTCTGGAACCTGACGTCCGTGCGCCTTTTAAGCTTACGCTGGGTAAATAGTGGCACACACACACAGAGGGCATTTGATCTCATAAGTCTACTTCATCATTTGCCCAAAAGCGACGGTACCGTAAATGTCTGTTCAGGTCACTAGCATGAACACATGCAAATGTCATATGGACAGAAGTGCTGTAGGATTGTTGAAGTGAATGCTGCGGAGCAGCACGGGTCTTCTAGTTATCTTTAATTTCTAATAAATATGGTATCCTATAACTCAGTCTACAAGATACGGATTTCACAATAATTAAGTATCATGTCTATATAATACGCTAAGGTGTATGTTTCACAAAACTGAAGCTCATAAACAGAGGAGTTAGAAGCTGTGGTTTGTACCAAAATCTTCTAAATCGTCTCAATAGTACAGGAAAAATCTTGCATTTCTTGAAAAGCCAACGGAAATATAGGCTATTTATTGGTTTAAAATGAGTGTTTAAACAACTAAACAAGTAATCCCTGGCAGAACTGTGTCGCATACAGCCCGCATAACACTAGACTGGATGGGTAGTCTCTACGAATCGGACGCACACAATCCATTGAGCATTGAAAAGAATATTCAAACAGAATTACCCGCAGCAGTGACGAATTCATAAATATTGACAATGTGTTTAAAAGTGTGTTTAAACAAATAAACATACAGTATTTATACAAGCACGCATAACAGTAATGCCGGGCGGGTGGTTGGTTGGTTAATGAACAAGCGAGATTTCTCGCACAGGTCCCCTAGTTGAGATTTTTAAAAAAGTGACAGTCAGTCTGAAAAACTAGACTTTGTATCATTTTAAATGCTACAAATACTGAAAAATGCTAGAAAGGCTGGAGGCTTCCGGCTTCACTCGAAGCCAAAGACTCTTGACATGTTAGAACATTATCTGCATAATACTTATCTTGCTTATCTTGTTTCAAATTACTCGCGAACGGCAAGTGCAAACCAAGGGCAAAGCAAGGTCAAGCGCGCGGGGACGTGCCCCTTCCATCCAGTCTAAAAACACTTATAGTGGGCGATGTATTGAAGATAGAGATATGCTCTCGCGGACGTTTTTGTAGAACTTTTCATGCTGGCCAATTCTTACGCTCATAGTATATTGATATGTTTAACGGTTTGCCCAGCGTAAGCTTAAGAAGCACACGGACGCCAAGTTTGTTTTCGACTTTTTCACTGAAATCGTTACTGCTTGGCTTCCTTTGATCATACATAAATTATTTACTACAGAATCTTTCCTCGAGATATCCTTTACAGAATGGTGAAACCCGCATCAAAATCCATCCAGTGGTTCTCGAGATTACCCGTGACATCCAAGAATCGGGGATTTTTGTCTTATACTAACGAAGTAGAGATTGTCGGGGAACACATGCACCAAGCGGTTCTATGATGTCACACACCTCAGTGCATCTGGGTACATTTCGTCCCGTCACCGTAACGTAACCCCAGCGTAACGACGAAGTCGACAAGATCGTTTAAAATGATAAAAAAAATACCCAGCAACACTGTCGTCTGTATTCTGGCAATCAGGTGTTTCATTTGTAATTCCTCCAGAGCAGGCCCCGGGCTATAAACGGGCATACTGGGCATTTGCCCAGGGCGCCAAATTTTAGGGGGCGCTGAAATTTAGGCGACGCTGAACGCAGAAAAAGGTTGACCCAACAATCCCAACATTGAAAATAAGTATGACATGGAAATCTATAAAAAGTAGGGTAAAATAAACTATAATTTACGTGAATATAAAATAAAAGTAATATTAAATATCACATACATTCGTAGTATTTATGTTTAATCATGATTATAATTATTATAATACAGTATAATAATATAAACTGTATTATCTAAAATGAATACTAGTTTTGGCAACAATGTAGGCTGTGATGCACGGTTGACGCTGTTGGCAATACTCATGGATTTACAACTGGCACATGCGCTGCGTGATCTGGTCAACCCTCAAACTTTCAAGCGGATTTTTCTATTTTCTATTTACAATGACGGAACTAAGCGTACACTTACTGTAAAACTGTTTAAATGTACACTTTCAAATGGTAAATCTTATGTTAAAGATTGGCTGATCTACTCACAATCGTCTGGAAAAGTCTTTTGTGTTCCTTGCTGCTTGTTTCAGCCGTTGGTCAAGAAAACTGAATTTTCATACGGGTTCAATGATTGGAAACATGGAAATGAGTTGATTAAACAACATGAACAATCAGCTAACTTACATTAATAGACGAAAGCACAAAGAGGAAATAAATAGACTATTGTACTCTTCTTTCAACCCAATATGAGCAGGAGGTCACATATTGGCGAAGTGTATCACTCAGAATTGTGTCTGTTGTGAAATTTCTCTCAGTTAGAGGGTTACCTTTACAAGGTGACAGTGAACGTTTAGGATCTACCTCTAATGGTTTGATTTTGTAATCTTGGTTTTTAGTGTGATTAATGTATCAATAAATGGCTACAAAATTGTATGAACGACTTACTTTACTTATTTCCTGTGATACTATATTAGTAACGTAGTTGTTTGTAAAAAAAAAAATATGCTATTTTTATAACACATAAATGCGAAAAAGGGCGCCAGTAGACCATTTGCCCAGGGCGTCTATCACCTTAGCCCGGGGCCTGCTCCAGAGCCTTTCGACAACTCATGTGGAAGAGATCACCGCTGGTAAAATTCTCACGCATTTTAGTTTCCATAGTTTTCTTATTCATCTGCCAAAGGCGCGTATTTGTTTGTCTTTTGAGCCTGGGTAGTCTGCATATTTTGGCTAAGTGGGACACCGACACAACGTTTATCAAGCACGTTGGCAGGCTCGCAATTGCAGTACACAACGCTCGCGTCCACAAGTTCATATTTTACAACAAGCTCTTCATGTAAGATCTTCTGTCTGTTAGGTAGTCAGCCTAGAGGCTGGTTGGATCCTCAAAAAGCACCAGCATAGGTTATGTGGTAGAAACCCACAAAACCGAGGCAGCACTATAATGAGGCGTAGTAGGCAATGTGAAGAATGAGGTAGTTTGTCATTGCTTTCCTCACTGAGTCAGTACAGCTGTACTAACCCTATGAGCAGAACCTTTCACAACACACACAGCCACTAGCTGTGCCCTGAATGCCATTACTAAGCCTCGTATTTTTAGGGGCTAAAAATCGGAAAAATATTTATTTTTTATGTATTAAAAATACCTGAAATATGTGACAACAAAGTAAAAATATTTAATTTTAATTTAGTTTATTGATGTGAATATAAACAATATGCAGTACTCACGAATGCAATTTATTCTATGTATCACTGACTGCTGAAGAATTACAATACACAACGAGATACATCTTCAGGTTGTCCCTCACAAATAACCGACGATTATCGCGAAACACTTCTTCTGAAGGCGCGAAACTGCGGTAATATGTTTCTTGCTCTTGAGGTGTTGTGTAACTTGGGATCACTGTTCAGCCTTGATTGCTTTCCCACATGGTTGGCAGAACAGATCGCCCCCATTAGAAGTAAAATTATCTTTACATTCAGCAACAGACGAGTTTTTACTTTAGGCCACGTAGAACTAACTACCTTACAGCTTACACTTCACAGTGCCAGAAATGAACGGCATGTGAGTGACACTGGTTCCAGGTAGCTGGGGGGAGGGGGAAGGTCTAGCACGTGGTGAAATATGGCTATGGACAATGAAATCCCCGGCTTCCACAGTGAGTGGCATGGGGCGGCAAACTAAGAATACGTTCTGCATGAAGATTACATAGCTCACAGGTTCTTCCCCGTTGAAGTAACACAGAACAAAAATGCAATAAACTGAAAGATCTAGCATACTGATTTAAAAAGATGTAAATATTATGTCTTTTTATGTGCTAATAAGTGAAATGCAGGAATTTATGTATTTATAGAAAAAATGCTTAAAATCTGTATTTACATTAAAAAAATATTTATTTACCTAAAAATCCGAGACCTAGTCATTACTCAGCACCACCCATACCTCAGTAGCTTCTATATAATCACAACCATGAGTGGGACTGAGACATCGGTGGAAAGCCACATTTTACTCTAGCCTGTGCCAACAGACAAATGCAAATGTACTGCATTCATCAAGAGATGGTAAACAAGCAGTCGTAGCAACAGCATAGTGCATCTTGCTATAGGCCTCCTCTCTACCAGTCACCGTAGAACAGCCACCGATGATGTGATGGACGATTTTCAGCGCTGAGGTGCATCAACGATATTGATCATCTGCTGGTAAAATTCTCACGCATTTAAGTTCCCATAGTTTTCTTTTGCGAGGTGTTTTCTATAATTTATTGTTGCAATGACAATGTCTTGTATCGCAATTTCGAAGCCCTCAGTTTCACTGAAGAGTGAACCACTTCAAAACAGGTTCTTCTTCTTCTTGACTTTTCAGCCAGCTATGGACCACGTTAATTCAACAACTGCTCTCTTCCTCGAAACTTAACATTCGCCCAGTAACGGCTCGTGTGCTCTCGATGCTGCTGTTTCCTGGCTTCAGTCCACGTCTTGCCTGTTGTAAGTTTAGTCTTTTCCTGGAAACTCTGGTGTTCTTTTAGTTTCATCTTAAGGGGCGTATGCATCTGAATATCGTTGCATATAATTCCTACTTCTTTTAAATCCTTTTCTATCTCTGTGAACCACGCTCCCTTGGTTTTCTTACCCAGAAAGTAAGTAAAGATTTTGTTTGACAATCGCATTGGGCTCAGTCTTGTCAAATGACCATAGAACACAATCCTTCCTCTTTGGTAACGTGTGTGTAGAGTTCATGGTTGTGTCTCCGTCTGTAATCACCGTTTTCCTGGACTGGGCCCAAGATTTTCCGTAAGATCTTCCTTTCTTTGGTTTCAAGTTTCTCCATAAGACCATTTCTGTGCATTGTAAGGCACCCTGCAGCATATGCGGCTTCCGGTTGGATGACTGTGCTGTAATTTAGAAGCTTGGCATTTAGGGATAATGATTTCTTGTTACACATTCCCTTGGTTAACTGGTATGCAGTTTCCATTTTTCTCATTTGTGATGTGAAAGCCTCCTACTCAGAGATATTAGGCTCTATCGATTCACCTAAGTATTTGAAATTACCTGTCCGCTTGATTTTTTCGTAGGTTATTATTAATATTATTACCGGCTGCGCTGGGCGAGAGCGCTAATGCGCTACCTCGTGCCTCGCTGGCGTCGGGAGAGCTTGGGTTCAAAGCCCACCTCGTCCGTCCTGAAAACGGTATTCATGGTTTTCCATTTTCACCACCACGCAAATTCCGGGATGGTTCCTTGCAATAGATCCACGGCCGATTTCCTTACAAAATTCCTTCCCTGACCCATCTTGAAAAGAAAATACATGGCCATTGGCTGCAGTTATAAAATTATTATTGTTTATTTTTTTTGGCATCATTAACACGGCAGATACCGGTTACATTTTATATTACAGCGTGATTCGGACTTAGCAAGGAACCATCTGTACTGAAATACAATGTATGTAAATTATAGGAACCTCACATTACATCAATTTCGTGTCCTGACTCTTCACGGGTCTCCCTCATTTATAGAATTAGCTAACTTTCCTTCTGAATCATCTTCGAGCCTTGCTGAGTGTTCGGCGAGTGTATTGTCACCAAGGAACTTCCTGACAATATGCCAGCTGTTTAACAGAACTGCCTTCTGTAGTTCAATATACACACATCAAAAATAGAACTACAGACAACATGAGCAGCGTACCTTCGTCCTGGTGGAATGACTGGAACTGATCGGCTGTCGTACCCCCTCCGTCTAATAGGTCCTGCTCATGCATGGTTGTTTACATCTTTGAGCAGTTTTAGTGACATCTATGAACAGTCAAAGGGACTGTATCTTGGATACAATATACACAGTCAACGTCTATATGCCGGAGATCTGGGAACCGAGGTGATGCAAAACTTTTTTTGATGTGTGTATATCTGCTGGTGTAGATTCAATATTGATAGACTACTGTGGAGAGTTTGGGTATAACACCAGTACACGATGCAATTATTGGGATTGTAGTCACCGACTCAAGTTTCCACATCTGTTTTATCTCAATTGCCAGCTCTGTGTACTGAGATATTTTAGTAGAACCTGTTGTTTGGATGTTTTGAGTGTTGGGACATGCGATATTGTTACGGCGAGTGATGACACAAACTCACAGCCGTAACACCCCCCACCGTAATCCAGTTAACAAAAGTGCCACTAGAGGTGGCACGTAACAACTGGTGTCAGAAGTGGGATACAAAGCACAACACCAATTACTGCTTAAAGAAATAATTAACTTTATTGTGGCCAGAAAATTACACTAATCAGCAAATACAAGCAATTAGGAGCCTTCTCCAGGGTCTTCTTTATCCCTAGGTGTCCACCAGATGATCCTCCATGAACTTCCTTCAGGACTTCCTCCGTCATAGCCTTTGGAACGACGACTTGTTCCCGAGATGTCTTCCCGTCGGTGCTCTCCCAGGTACGGCAGATGAGGCCATCCCTTACAATCAGCGAGTCCCACTGCGCCCAGTAGGACTTAAACTTTGGGCTGCAGTCACTCACAATGTTCCACCCGGGTCTGGGGACACAGGCCCTCTTCCATTCGGCTATCAGTCCCAGGTCATCATCTTCTGCTTGTGCCCGCGTGAAAGATTCGCGGCTCCAGCTCCCTTGAAGTTCCACGGTAGTCCTTCCCCACTGTGATCCCGAAGTGGAGAGTGCAACCCACACAAAGGAACCTCCAGCTAATAACCGCGACCGGAGAGACCGCACCGGTACATGGCGAAGCATCACTGGAGTTCGTCATTGGTCGACGGGTGATAAAGCATCCAGTGCTTGTGGCTAACGTATCAAACGAAGTGATCATCGGACTGGACTTCCTGGACCAGAACAACATCATCTTGGACCTGAGTACCAACACTCTGCACTTCGGAGGTGAGGAACTTGCTTTGCAACCAGCACACGAGGCCGTCACCGCACGACGAGTAAGGCTGAGAGAGGACGTCATCGTTCCTGCCAGGACGGAGGTCAGCGCCGCCGTAATTGTCGACGGAACTGCTGAGGGAGTGGCGGCTGTCATCGAGCCAAAATATGAGGACATCCAGACAAAAGGATTGCTAGTTGCCAAGACCCTCATCAACACGACGTCTCGGCCGTACGTCCGCCTGTCCAACCTGAACAACTACGACATTACGGTTCACCGGGACACCAACCTAGGAGTCTGCGAGCCCGTTACCTGGATTGCCCGCATCACCGACACGACGGACGGACACCTGCAGACGGACAACCGAAGAAGACGCACACTGCCAGAAGAACTACAGAAGCTGTACCAAGGATCCCAGGACCATTTAGACGAGGAACAATCACGCCAACTTCAGGACCTGCTACGCGAATTCCAGGATGTCTTCTCCGTGGGGAGCAAAGACTTCGGCAGGACAAGCTTGGTCCAGCACAGAATCGACGTTGGGGACAGCGCACCGATTAGGGCCCCATTCCGACGTGTCCCGCTCGCCAAGCAAGCCGAAGTCGACCGGATGGTAGAAGAGATGAAGGAGCAAGGGGTGATCGAGCCATCACATAGTCCTTGGAGTTCTCCGGTCGTGCTTGTGAAGAAGAAGGACGGTTCCACCAGGTTCTGCGTGGACTACAGGCGGGTGAATGACGTCACGAAGAAGGACAGCTACCCTCTACCCCGGATCGACGACACGCTGGACACCATATCAGGGTCAAGATGGTTCTCCACCTTGGATTTGAAGAGTGGCTACAGGCAGGTGGAGGTCCACCCTAAGGACCGCGAGAAAACGGCGTTCTCTGTGGGCAGCGGGCTCTGGCAGTTCACCGACATGCCATTCGGTCTGTGCAATGCCCCTGCGACCTTCGAAAGGCTAATGGAGTCCATTCTGAGGGGACTACACTGGAAGACCTGCCTGGTCTACCTAGGCGACGTCATCGTTCTGGGAAAAATCTTCGAGGAGCACTACTGCAACCTGAAGGAGATCTTGATGAAGCTACGGGCTGCCCAGCTGAAGTTGAGCCCCAAGAAGTGTCAGCTCTTCCAGAAGCAGGTCCAGTACCTTGGGCATATCGTCTCCGAAGAAGGGGTGCGCACCGACCCAGAGAAGACCGCAGCTGTGAGGGAGTGGCCAGTTCCGAAGGACAAGTCCCAACTACGAAGCTTCCTGGGACTCTGCACTTATTACCGTCGCTTCGTGAGAGGATTCGCCGACATCGCCAAACCTTTACATCGACTGACTGAGAAGGACCAACTCTTCACGTGGACAGCAGAATGCCACAGTGCCTTCGAACAACTCAAGCAGGCTCTGTGCACCGCGCCTATTTTGGCCTACCCCAGACCTGGAACAAGGTTCATCGTCGATACCGATGCCAGCGTCTTTGGCATAGGGGGAATCCTGTCGCAAGTAGTGGACGGCGAGGAAAGAGTTGTGGCCTACTTCAGCAAGGCCTTGTCCAAGCCAGAAAGGAACTACTGCGTCACCAGGAAGGAGCTGCTCGCCATCGTGAAGACCATTGAACACTTCCACAAGTACCTGTACGGGCAAGAATTTCTCATCAGGACCGACCATGCATCCCTGCGGTGGCTCCTGAACTTCAAGCAGCCCGAGGGTCAACTCGCGCGGTGGTTAGAGAGGCTTCAACAGTACAACTTTGAGATTCAGCACAGGAAAGGCCAACTGCATTCTAACGCCGACGCCCTGTCACGAAGACCGTGCCCCGAAGACTGCACCTTCTGTACTAGGAGGGAGGAGAACACCGGGATACAGTGCCGAAGGACTACCGTGGAACTTCAAGGGAGCTGGAGCCGCGAATCTTTCACGCGGGCACAAGCAGAAGATGATGACCTGGGACTGATAGCCGAATGGAAGAGGGCCTGTGTCCCCAGACCCGGGTGGAACATTGTGAGTGACTGCAGCCCAAAGTTTAAGTCCTACTGGGCGCAGTGGGACTCGCTGATTGTAAGGGATGGCCTCATCTGCCGTACCTGGGAGAGCACCGACGGGAAGACATCTCGGGAACAAGTCGTCGTTCCAAAGGCTATGACGGAGGAAGTCCTGAAGGAAGTTCATGGAGGATCATCTGGTGGACACCTAGGGATAAAGAAGACCCTGGAGAAGGCTCCTAATTGCTTGTATTTGCTGATTAGTGTAATTTTCTGGCCACAATAAAGTTAATTATTTCTTTAAGAAGTAATTGGTGTTGTGCTTTGTACCCCCACCGTAATACAGTTAACAAAAGTGCCACTAGGGGGTGGCACGTAACAATATCTAACAGTAAAGCCTCTCTGTGTTCTTTATTGATGACAATGATATCTGGCCGGTTGTTACTGACTGCAACATCTGTCACAACTCCTCTGTCCCAGTAGAGCTTGTGTGTGGCATTTTAGAGTACTGCGGATGGTGTGTATTTCCAATAGGAGACGGAGATTTGAAGAAGTTTGTACTTCAAGGCCAGTTTCTGGTGGATAATATTGGCAACTTGATCGTGTCGATGTTTGTAGTCAGTGTTGGCAAGGTGGGAACAACCTGATATAATGTGTTGAATGGTCTCACTACATTTGCCACAGCGGCGACATTTCTCACTCTCTGTTGCTGGATCGTTTAAAATTTCCGATAGCTTCGAGTAGCAATAACTTGGTCTTGGATAGCTACAACAAATCCCTCTGTTTCCGGAAAGAGAACCGAGTGTGTCAGCCATGCGTGCGACGCTAACTTGTCGATGTGAGGCTGGTCCAACTCATGTGGAAACGTCCCATGAAGCGCCTTCTGTTTCCAATTCCCGATCTTGTATTCAGTAGTTTTCACGTCGTTTACTGGTGAATCTAAAGATGACAGATGGAGCGGAGTGTAATTATCATCAGCTGAAGATACAGTGCGATGGAGAGGGCAGGCGCTCTGTTGCTGATTTCGGATGGTGCATATGATGGCGTGATAAAAGCACCGATGTTTTTCGTTGCAGATCATGCAGCTCAGTTTGAGTCCACCTGATTATACTAAAGGAGTATGTAACTACGGGCATTGCAAATGTGTTAACTTCCTTAATGATATGTTTAGCGCTAAGTTTTGAAGAGAGAACACTGCGAAGTCGTGAAGTATACTGCTCAGTTATGTTCTTCTTGATATCACCATGTCTGAGACGGGTACTCTGTACAATGCGCCTTCCTCCAACGGCTGAATACTTCTCTGTCCCTCTCCAATAGGTATTACTTGTGCAGAGTGCGAGCCTCTAATAACATACTGTGTTCTGCACTTATCAAAACCAAACTCCATATGGACATCTCTGAGTGATAGAGATGAGGAATTGTAGGTGCACTTTAGTTGATGCATACAGTTTAATGTCATCCATGTAAAGAAGATGGTTCATTTTGTACGCTTCACCATGATTACCCTTAATACTAAATCCGTAGTTGCTACTGTTCAGGATTGGCGAGAGAGGATTCAAAGCCAGACAAAACCATAGTGGGCTTAGCGAGTCTCCTTGGAAAATTCCTCGGCGAATCGGTATTAATGAAGATGTTAAACGATTGCCACCCACTGTAAGTTGGAGGGCAGTGCTCCATGAAACCATGACGCTCTTCAGGAAGTTCACTATAATAGGGTTGACCTTGTAAATCTCCAAGCTCTGTATAAGCCATGTATGAGGCACGGAATCGAAAGCTTTTTAGTGATCAATAAAGCAGGCATAAAGGTTTCGCGATCTACAAAAGGCCTGCTCTAATGCCACGGCATCAATAGTGAGCTGTTCCTTACATCCTTGAGAATTCCATCTGCAACCCTTTTGCTCCTCTGCGAGAATGGCGTTTTCCTCACAATGCGCACGAATTCGTTTTGCAATAATGGATGTAATGATCTTATATAAGTTTGGCAAGCAGGTGATGCGGCGATATTTAGATGGGTTTGTGATTTTAGAGTCCTTTGGCTTGAGATAGGTTAACCCTATGGTTAGGAAAAATGGAAATGCAGCAGGGTTTTCCAGAAAACATTGTATGTGGATAGCCAGTAAACGGTGGGTACATGTGAGCCTTTTGTAGTAGTAGTTATGGATCCGGTCAATTCCAGGTGCTTTCCAATTCTGTAGGCTGCTGATGACCTGGCGTAGTTCCTCAACGTCAACGTCTGTATGTGCCATTTGATTTATTCGTCTGGTAGCATTCTCTATTTCCTTAAACCATGGAGCTTCATTGTTGTGTTCTTCCGGCCTAGACCATATTGATGGCCAGTAGTCGGTAACACTCTCCGCACTGGGTCCTTCTGGAGAATCATTCTGAACTTGCGGTGTCTTTTTCAGGTCTTCATAGAACTTTATCTCATTTCTCTTGAAGTCATTGTTATGTTTCTTCCGTTCGGTAGTGTTCTGGTATCTCTTAAGGCGCTTAGAGAGGGCTGCAAGTTTTTGTTTATAAGTATCAAGTACTTCTGTTATCACA